>OZ037726.1:10000-2410000 GCA_964035505.1 Watsonalla cultraria | reverse complement strand
GTGGTTGCTATTGAGTTACTATTGCGCATATTATTCATATCCCAAGCCAGTAGTTGGATGGGTGACCACCCGAGCCTCCGTGCCTCGGAGAGCACGCAAACCTAATAAAGTCTGACAACGAGCTTAGCCCAGAATAACGTTTTATTTTTGTTGGGTTACGCAGGTCTAATGGCAGTCGGTTCGTATAAGCATCAGGTGATCAGTCGCATCGGGTCGCAAGGCCAGGGAGATGATGATTATAACTGTGGTAGTGCAGATAAAATAACTAGTCCGCCATCTTGGATCATCCGCCATTTTGGAATTATGACGTCACTTAGCTAAACATGATGCATTCATCCAAAATAAGCGATAATGCCTAATTTCTGCTCAATTAAAATTCAGTTGAAAGAATCGATCTGGAAAAATATACATACATTGCAAGTAAAATAAAAGTATGTGAAAATAATGAGCTGAGTGAGCAGTATTTACTGCTGCACGGTCGGTTGTGGTGCTTACCATCAAGTGAATCTGCCTCGTTTCTAATGGCTGCGAGCGATATAAAAGCTAAATGAAAGGTATAAAGGTAAGGTAAACCTACAATGTTGATGGTGTATGGGCGACGTAAAGTAAAAACTGTTATTTTTACTGAGATTGTCTGCTTAAAATGTTGAAAAAAGATTAAAATGTGTTTTGAGTTCAGCTGTTATATACAATGCCGACGGCTTGGGTTCGATTTCTAGCTCCAGCATTTATTGCAATGATTTCATCACTTTAGGCTTTAGTAAGGCAATAAACGGCTACAAAAATACCATCAGTTCCGAACAAAAAAAGATAAAATTGTGTATAATATCATCAGAAAGAAATATATCGATAAATGTCCACAACATTGAACCATTTTATCAACATGCAGATAAAAAATAATGTGTACCAAATAAAGTAAATTTACTAAATTTTTGCATATCTACCATGCATTTATTACATAAATATAGTATACAATACTAGCTGTATCCCCTGGTTTTACCCGCGTAGGATTGTACCCAGTTAATTCTAAGTACTGGGGACCAAGCATGATCCTTTGACATTTAATTTTTCAATACGAAACGTCAATGTTCAGAAGTTCTTAATAAGCTCTGCTTAAACCGATGATGGTAGGCCCCGTGTTCCTTGTAGGTATAGTTAAGTACTTATTCAATTAATGAACCAATTAATTAAAACTATGTAACATACATTTCTTTTTTAAATAAAATGATCTTAATTACTTGTTTTGCAATGTTAATTCAGTTGTGCGACAGTGACAGATGTATGCACGTCACATACATCTGTCTCATAAATGAGTGAAACTATCATGGCAATAAGAGCTCATGGTAAGGCCCCTGTTTTTAAAAAGAGGATTAGCAATTTCGACTCCTTCGCGGGCAAAAGCTAATGTCAATATAATTGCCACAAGGCAGCATAATATTGTGAACACAAGTATTTTGGTGATATATTCAGCTTGTAGGTATAGAGTGATGTTTAATGTTGATTTATTCACCCCCCTGTCGATAGCAACCGTCAAGTACCCGGATAATGCTACGTATTTTACCTTATTAGCTACTGCGTACATTCTGCTAAAATACTAGGTATAAACACATCCCGTATACATACATTCAAACTGCTTTGTAGAGTTTTTTTCGTGATTGTACTTCTCGTGACGTAAAAGACTAAAAACTAAGAATTTGGGCAACAGATTAAAACACACTCCCTTAAAATATCCTTATCTATAAAGATACATCAAATTGAAGTGTCAGCTGTACCTACACTAAATGTAAATTAAAGTAGGTACATTATTGAAAAAAAAATTTTTTAATTTTTGTCCGTCTGTTATTTTGTACCGACCAATCTTTGAAACGGCTGGACCGATTTTAAAGAGACTTTACCACCATAGAACAACAAGGCGGTTATTATCAAAAATATCTTTATTCGATTAGAGTTCTTATAAAGTACTTTGAAATCGTCAAAAGGACACATAAAAAATACATTATATAGGAATATAAATGTTACCACCGGGTTCGGAAGGTTGCTTTTGCGGAGGAATGCTCAATTCACGGGCGAACCCGTAGGGCAAAGTTTGTTCCAAAGATAAACGTAATACAAAATACCATATTGGTACTCCTTCAATGCCTGAATACGACATAATGTTATGCTTTTAATACGAATACAATTGCTCCATTGTATCCCAGCAAAGGTCTCTTATAACAAGGTAAAATCCTAACCATTATACGGTAAAATAGAAATGTTTACAGAAGGCAGGCTTCCTCCCATTTTTTCGAGAGTTATTACATTATAATTTTCTTTGATTTTACAAAAGTTGCAAACGAACAGTTCAATTGTTAAGATTACAGTCTATGAAGTCGCTTGAAACGCAAACTACATCCTCAAAAATATTATTAATTAGCTTGTACCCGTGACTTCGTCTGCGTAGCGTTTTTGAAGTAATCTATGTTAAAGTTACATCGCAGATTGTGTTTTATCTCTCTATAAGTATTTGTCTTGTCTATGAACTGATAGGCTTCTCAGCGACGATTATGTACAAAAATGTGTAACAAACACAAGTCCATTCGGAATCCTGAGGGCATAGGTGACCTAATTTACCGCAGGAACACAACACTTCTCCGTGGTAGCGTAAGGTAGCTCCGTAATCAACCAGATCTCCCGTTATGCTCTAATTATCTCTCTTTATACAATTAAATCCAGGTAATTTCCGTATTAATATTAACCAACTATGTGTGCATGCGCCTGCACGAGCCGTTCTTCTGTAAAGTTTTTATTTTGTGATAATACGATCGTGGTTATTCCCAACAAAACAACTTTTATACTGAATAGAAATTCTTTTCCAATGCAAATACGTGATTAAGCTTTCAACGAGAACAATTTGCGTCGCGACGAATTTTAATATATGGTAATTTCCCTGCGATAGGAGTGTTCCTCGTTTACGGTTTCCTTGATAGAAGTAGGTTGGGTTTGTTTACGTTACTATATAAGTTAGTTTTAGTAACGTTAAGACGTTAAGACTAAAGAATCTTCTTAGTAAGCTCTCACTTAACTATTTAAACTAATAAAGAGGAATGATTTGTATGCATGTTTGTAACGAATTTGCTCAAAAAGTGCTGGACTGATTTTAAAAATTCTTTCAGCATTTGAATGCTACATTATCATTGATTAATAAAGGCTATATTATAACCTCGTACTCCTACGAGAACGGAAACTACGCGCGTGAAACCGCGTGACGTCCGCTAGTCTCTAATAAGTTAGTTATGACTTAATAGTACTCTACTGCCGTAGCAATTTATTTGCTTCTAATAAATACATTTTTGAGCAATTAATATTGATTAACGACTGTTTAAAACATTCTAACAAAGTTTAAAGATGGATTCCTATCCCTATGTCAGATTTGATATATTCATCAGAAATTGACGGGAATTTCATAATATTGTAATAAGGACAAAATTTTAGATTTGTTTATCTTAAGTAACATAAATGGCAGATGGATAGAATATTGAAAACGGCTGACTCAAAACAATAAAAGAACTCATTGGCAAAAACCGCTTAGATTCGAACCTACGTCGCTTGCGTAGCTGACGTCTGCTCAAACCCCACGGCTACTACGGCTCTCACTGTTAGAAAACACATTAATATTTGAATACTAGCTGTGCCCCGCGGTTTCACCCGCGTAGATTTAGTTTCTTCCTTATTGTCGCGGAACCCTAATATTTTTAATAAATAAAAGTAGCCTTAGTTACTCCTTGAAACATCAGCTACCTACCAGTGAAAGTCCTGTTAAAATCCGTCCAGCCGTTTCAGAGATTACCCGGAACAAACAGACAGACAGACAGATAATTTTTTTAAACTTGGTTTTTTAGTGTCAGTATCGTGTATACTTTCATATGCATTTAGTGAAAAGCTGTTATTTTGGAATTACAAACAGACTTCAATTTTATTTATCTGTATAGAGTATAGATGTATAGATTGTACAACTACGTTAGCATAAACTCGTAAGAAGTTTGCAATTAAATTGTTCAGCTTGAACGTTCCACACCTCCCACACACCGAAACTTATTGAATCAGAGATTTGCACACGGAAACACTTGACGATGCGTTTGCCCAAAGAGTTTTAACGAGATGAAACTTTGTGCAATTAGTGCAGTTCCCAATAAGGACTACCAAGTCATTTTGGTGCCTTTTAATTATGTGTTAGAGAAGTGGTGAGTATTCAGTTTTAAGGCTGTACACACACTCAAATACTGGTCACTATTTATAGCAATCTTTTTTTTCTTACTTAGGGCCAATTTATAATGTATTAATTTTTAAATACGCTCTTAGTTACAAAACTTTTTCATATGTATGTTGATTTGAAAATAAGAACATTATCAACGAAAAAAAGAAGGTTATCTAGTCCTGAGTGGACTAATACATTTTTATGCATACACACAAAGACGAATTATATCTAATAGTTATTAGTGTAAGTTATTATCTTATATCGTGAGCTCATATACTATTATGTTAACCTATTGTACCTACTTTGTTGTCAAGAGAACTACATAGAAGGTTTATTTCTCGACTCCGTCTGTGCAGAATTGGACTAATCTTTATATTTTGAATTTTTAAATTCACTATTTTTTGCGTGAAAAATAAACGAACATCCACAAATTTATAATATTAGTAGGAATTTGTAAGTAATTTGTAGTTACTTAAAATGTAATAAACGTATGATTTTTTGCTGACTTCCTGTTAAAGAGCCTTGCCATCTCAATGTAATATTTGATCATATTCAAATGCTGTATTGGTATGTGACTGGTGTCCCAAATAAGTCATATTTTAATAACGCGAAGAAACAATACATAAATGAAAGTTTGACAGCGGAATCTCGCGTTTTGCGCTTCCTTTGTTAACATTTAGAAAGTCGGGGCTCACAGTTGTTTCCTTTGGTGGGAGTTCTGTGAGTGATAGTGCATTAGATACCGTATTTTTTTATGTGACAGCTTCTTTGATTTTTCCCGGTTCTTATCTACAAATATTTTTATAGTTATAACTAGTTTTAAAAACTGTTCCTTGTATCCATACATCTATTCATCTTAATCCTAATCAACAGCTCTTCACAAGCTGTATATGAAAGTTAAACTCATATTTAAAAAACTAGGTTTTTTCGAAATAATGAAACGTATGGCATTACATCTACGTGGCTGAAACTGCGGGGTAAATGTAGTATAAACTTAAGTCTTTATTCAACATTTTTAAGTGTATGAAAATTGTTTGGAAAGCTATTTTAGCAATTAGTTAAAATTATAATATCGAATGCAAATACAACAACGTGAATACCTATCATAAGCGGGCTCAAGTAGACGGGAAATTGTTTGGCGGTTGAAGTTAACGAACGCGGAGAATTTTGATGAACCATACTCGCATTGTTATTATTGCAACGTTGAGTTAGAAACTGTCTTAATGAAGCTATGGCGCACTATATAAGAGGACTTTACGTATTCATGGATATTCATAGTTAAATTACTTTCTAATATGTTGACTGCCTTGTTGGCTAGTCGCAAACGCTACTGCGGAACGAGGTCCTGGGTTTGATCCCCGGGTCGGGAATATTGTTATTGGTTTTTCCATCTGTTATTAACCAGTAGCAGCCTAGTTTCTGAGGAATGGCCACGAGTAGATTCGCTTTGCTACCAAATGTTTGGTTAAATGTAGCATCAAACTCGGTATCAAACACCAACTTCAAAAGGAAGTTATTGATTTCACATCAGTTTAATTTTCTCCTTTGGAAGTCGGTTTATTTGTTTATGTCACAGTATAAGCTTAACAATCAGTAAGGAAGCCTATTTTTTTAAATAAAAACGTTTTCTCGTTGTCTGTATAAAGATTCAAAAATTTACTCTTCTATTTATTGTCAAAATAATGTAGATTTGTCGTTATGAAGTTTTTATAAATTTCGGTATATCACGTGAATGAGGTATTCGCGATCAGCCACGACACCTCTTACTGTCATTACGCCTACTCCGGTTATTTTCACGTAAATGCGCGCGTCTATGTGAGTGTGTCATTTCGAACGATTTGTTCCCAGATTCCTAACTGTAAAGCTTATATATAAATTGTGCTTTTGCGCTTAGTCAAGTGTCATTCACTACCTTTTACCGAATTCCCATATAATACAACCTGTTTAGTGATTGATTCAATGATCTTGACTTGTCCTAATTGGTTTTTTGAGTGTCCCCTTTGAACATTTTCTATTCATTATAAAGTACTTAGTCAATTAAAAAATAAAATAAACCTTATTTGCATTTGTTAAGGTTTGTATTATATAAAAATATTTGTTTGTAATCTGTAATGTAACATTTGGAGTGCTTCTAAGCTTCTTATAATTATCGCTTTGGAAAAAACTGAAATTGGCGTAGAATATTCCTCAATTTCCTCTGAATAAATTGCCTTGGAATCACCTTTGAATTGGCCAAAGCACTTGGAAATGTGAAATATCATAATACTAAGGTTTGGCTTTTGGTGTTAGTCTACCAATTTTCACTATTGTATGTTTATTAACTAACGCGCTCTCGCGTCATTTGTGATAGCTACTACTGTCTCTGAATATAAAGTCTCGTAATATATACATGTAAAGCTAAATAAAATTGAAGTGTCTGTTTGTAATTCCAAATTAATAACTTTTCACTAAATGTATATGAAAGTGTATACGGTACCTACGGATAAAAAAAAACTACTTAAAAAAATCTTTGTTTGTTTGTTCCGGCTAATCTCTGAAACGAGACTTTCAGGCACTGATATTACAAGGCTTAACTAAGGCATTTTTTTATGTTAGAGTTCCACGAATTAAAGCGACCTATGAAATTAAGTCTACGCGGGTAATGAATGTAATATGATGAATACACAGATGTCTTGAGAATTACATCAGAATTGTACTCTCATATTAGAAGCGTTTCTTTCCGATCTACCCGCCACACTCAAAGTGCGTTTTTCTTGCTTTCATCAATAAAATATTAAGAGTGAACCGACTGACGCATAAAACATCGATTATGGGTGTGACCTCCGCTTAACTTTCGCTTTATCACGCTATGAATTCGTTATTTCAAAGACGTTTTTGCAGAGATTTTTTTAAGGAAGAAAACTGTATTGTATTTAAGTTTTCCATAATTATTGAGTTATAAAATGAAGCCTGAATCCAAATAATTATGAACAAAAAACATTCGCTGCGCTAGCGAATTTTTTATCTATATAAAGTTCCATAGTAACAGACTTTTTATTGGTCATTAAAGACATAAACACATATGGAATTAAAAGTTTGCACAAGTAGCTCCTGAAATGTACAAGACTCTAGCTGAGTTTCATGCCGGTTCTTATCAGAAGGCTAGTTTCTGAACCAGTGGTCAGTTCTTCGACGTTCACAAGTGTCTTACGGCCTGCACTGACTATCTTACTACACTTCATTTTCGTTGACAAACATTGAAATATGACATTATTACTGCGTAGCACATAATAGCTCAATGGTGAAAAGTGGGAGGGTTTATTTTGGTCAAAGCTTACTCTTACAAGCAGTTACTCAAAAGTCAAGATCCAATTAAAGAAGAGTATTTTTTATATTCTCAGTAAATCTACATACAGTTGGCAAAAATGCGAAGCAGTGTCTAATTTCATGAACACATTTTATTTTTCGTACAAAAAATGACAATACACAAAAGGTTTTTTCATAAACAAATCTTCGCGTCATAAAATGGCGGACATCACAAAATGGCTGCGGAACAAAAGGACAGACAAAAGAATAAAGGTCTGGCTCTCTGGCGTTCGTTTAATGTGGGTCCCGGTCATTTTACGCTCATTTCAATGCAAATTCAAGGGTTTCGTGATGTTTAGAGGGCTATGCAAATGCGACCAAAAGATTTTGATTAAAATTTATCAAGACTAGTGAGATCTTGGTTTTATCCTTTAGGCAAATTCATGTGTTCATGTAATGCATATTAATCGCATACTTATTGATTCGCATTTCGCATGTATTTGTAGTTTCTCGTGACTCTGTTCGGAGTAACTACTACAGCCAGGGCAAACGATGATGATTTGAATTTGTTTTTATGCTTTTTGCAGTTGGGATTAATTCTGTACTAGAACGTGGTTAGTATAGCTTGCAGGTACAGTGACACTGGCTTCCGCCCTCGGCTGCAGTTGGCATGGTTATATGATGATATAGTCAATGTCCATAGCCTAAAATCCGTTCAATATATGAATAAAAGATTTTTGAAATAGTTCTGAAGTTAATATTCTTCTTAGAAATTACTTATTTCCTACCAATTACTTTAATTGAAGTCGGTTGCTGTCCCCTCAGGGAGGAATGAATAAATCTCTCTAAATTATACCATTTTCGATGAGTCGACTTTGTTTAGCCTAATAAAACTATTAATACAATGTTGTTTTGTTGTTTCTCCCCTCACCATCTAAATTTTATTTTACCAATAAAATGTTTGGGAGACATTGGAGCTCTGCGCTTTTGTCAAAATTATCCAACTTTATTGGTGTAGCTACAATGTATGTTATATAAATTTACTGAACGTGATATTTACGGTATGTAACCAGTAATCATCATCATCATCAGCCGGAAGACGTCAACTGCTGAACATAGGCCTCCCCCTTGGACCGCCACGCCGAACGACAATGCGCTATTAGCATCCATCGGTTGGCCGCGACTCTCACGATGTCGTCGGTCCACCTAGTGGGAGGCCTGCCTACGCTGCGTCTTCCCCTCCGTGGTCGCCACTCGAGAACTTTTCTTCCCCATCGGTTATCAGTTCTACGAGCGATGTGGCCTGCCCATTGCCACTTCAACTTGCAAATCTTAAGAGCTATGTCGGTGACTCTGGTTCTCTGGCGAATATCCTTGTATGTAACCAGTAGTTTTTGGTAATAAAACAAGCTTTAAATTACTTTTTCAGATCTCCGAACCGGGTGGTCAAGTGGTTTGAGTCATCGAAACAAACTATACAAGTTCTAACCCCACTGGTCTAATCTAAAGAGTTTTTGTTAAAGCAATCATGTCATACCACAAACTTTTTGGTGGAAGAAAAAGTCGTGAGGAAACCTGCATATGCCTGAGAAGAAATACAGACTGTATAGTGGCTGAGACACAGTGCTGTAAGCCTTTTCGGCGCCCTGAGATTATAAGTGTTATAGTACCCTTGTTTTTTTATATTATAGGTAACCTAACTACAGCAATGCTATGTATAGGTCTACTTTATTCACGGTGAAAAAATAAAGCACAAGGTGTTGTGGAACAATTATCTGATATTTTGCAAATTAAAAAGCAAAAGTCCTGTCTGGTCAGGCCATTCTTGCGCCCTGTGCCCGCACCGGCACACCGCCTTATTTACGATTACGACTAGCTGTGCCCCGCGGTTTCACCCGCGTAGATTTAGTTTCATCCTTATTGTCGCGGAACCCTAATATTTTTGATAAATAAATGTAGCCTAAGTTACTCCTTGAAACATCAGCTACCTACCAGTGAAAGTCCCGTTAAAATCGGTCCAGCCGTTTCGGAGATTACCCGGAACAAACAGACAGACAGAGAAAAAAATTATAACTTGGTTTTTTTGTGTCAGTATCGTGTATACTTTCAGGTGCATTTAGTGAAAAACTGTTATTTTGGATTTACAAACAGACACTTCAATTTTATTTATCTGTATAGATTGAAACGCCGATGGACTCACCATCCGTCACGTTTGCAACTAATAATCTTCAGTGAAAATTGGGCGCTGTAACAAGTACCTACCACGTGTAGGGATCTACAAAAACTAATCAGGCATCTGGGAAAGCGGTTCAATTTAGCCAGTGGTCCCAGTCGCCTGAATTCTCCTTGTATGGCGTGAACTTACGTTAATTTTGAACAGTGAAAGGTTCCCATTTCGTCAAACTATTTTAGTATTCAACCTTTTTGTAGCTATTTGATATCATGTTGCATTATATTGAAGTGAAAGTTGCAGGATTTTAGAGAATGGACAAAATTAAACGAATAGCCGCTTAAGTCTTACCTAAGAATTGGATAAATGGTGCTAAAATGTTGCAGTCGACGGAAATACTTCGTTTTTCTCCGTGCTTCGGAGAGCACGTTAAGCCGTCGGTCCCGGTTGCCAATTTAACATCTTTGGCAATTGTTACAGGTCAGTCGGAGGCCTAAAAATAATCTGACAACTGGTTTAACCCAGATCACAGATTTTCCTCCTAAAATGGGGTTGCGAAGGTCAGATGGCAGTCGCTTCGTATAAAAATCAGGTGATCAGCCACATCGGGTTGAATCAAGTGCCGACCCCAACAATGTTTGGGATAAGGCCAGGGAGATGATGACTGTGATTGGCATTTATTTTAAAATTTAAATCCTTTGCTTTATTTATAATATTTTCTTTTTATTTTATTAGATTTAAGTTACATCATCCTTCATTATTATTTCAAACAGATGAAATTAAACTGTTCATTATAACTATTATAAATATCCTATTATTTTACATAACTTTACCAAAAGAGGGTTCTATATTCAAAAACTAAGTTTTGTTTTATTTTTTTTTATAACTTGTTTTTTTTATAACATATTTTTAGTTAAATAAATTATATAAAATTAAATATAATAGTTTTTGTCCAATACAAGGACCTTTGCAGGCATTAATTTGCACGGTATTGTAACAATGGGTTTTCTTTTAATTCGCCTATTGTCCGATCTGTTATGTAAATACTAGCTGTGCCCCGCGATCATCGGTGGCGTGCAGAAAAAAGTAGTCTAAGTTACTACTTGTAGCATTAACTATCTGTCAGTGAAAGTCTTGGTAAAATCTATCCAGCTGTTTTGAAAAAAAAGAGAGAAAGACAGTTTTTTTATGTGATGGTACCGTATATACTTTCTTAATAGATGTACATTTATAAATAATATTAATATACATTTCTTCAATAGCTCATTGTTTTTACTGTAAACAGTATTTAATAAAAAGAGAATATAATAATATTATGATTTTTTATGAAAGTCGTACGCGATCAAACTTGAATTCTATATGGCGTTAGTTCTAGGTTTCCTAGAACTCACTAGGGAATTTTTGTTGTCTTTTTGTCGAACTCCCGACGAGTTTTCTTCGGACCTTTATAGAAAATCTTTAGTAGAATATCATGTTTATTATACACTTGATTCATTTATCCATGTCTAATAAAAAAAAAACTCGGTATTTATTACCAAATTCCTACGAAACGGCTGGACCAATTTGTAAAAAACATTTTGTGCACATCTTTCTGCCAGTAAAAGTCCCGTTAAAATGGGTGCAGCCGTTCTGGAGATTAGCCGAAACAAACAGACAGACAGAAGGATGAACAGATTTAAAAAAAAAATATTTTATGTGAGTACCATATCGTCACCGGAAAGGCTATAATACTAAAGCGCCAAATGGCCATTTTACAGTAGAGCGATTTAAAGTTTTTTTTTAAACAAAAAAATTCATAACTCTTTTCCTATAATTCCAATCGAAAAACAGTAAAGGAAAACCAATATCGTGAATTCATTATCTATGTACTGAAATAAAGATTTTCAGCATATTTCCTGTAATTCAGGAGATAGCTGTCGCTTTAGTACTAATGTTCTGTATAGTTCGTAAGCAGAAATTACTTATCTCTGTAATAATGTTTAAGTGCAGTGAACGAAAAGTACTAACAAACCACATTTCTCGAAATGTTTGTTAAGAAAAAGTACTAACACGCATTTCGGATAGATTATACACTCAGTAAATAGCACTTAAACACCATAAGATGTGTCAAGACCGTATGGAAAAATGATTTAAAGCACAAATAGATAGTATCATTGTAATGCCAAAACGACTTTAGTAACAGATAAAGGATCAAAAATTAATCTTTTTTTTCTTAACTGACATACTAACGTGTAAAACCTAGCAATTTGTACTAGCTGCACACTAAATTCATAGGAATACCAACTCTTATTGAGTAACGTTTTTGATTCGAACTTCAATTTATGCTTTCCTCGTTATTACTTACTCTGTTGTTAAAATCCTGTAATAACATTCGTACAAAGTTATTTTTTTCAATAAAATAGTTAAGTGTTTAAATAATTATTTTTTTAAATATTTTTTCCAATGGATAGCTGACGCTAGGGAGAAGAGTATAAGTTGGAACATATATGCCATGACGAGAAGAAAAATAGAGTTAGCTGATGTACTGAAAGTAAGACTTACAAACGTGGTGTATCTATAGAAGATGAAATTCAAGGGTTCAAAAGCTAAAACTAATGATAAAGGCTACAAGCCATATCACACTGGAAGGCAATGCAAACCAAATTGCATATGTTTGATATTAAACTGAATAATGTATGATGTATGGGAAAATAATGAGTGATAGGATAATTTTTGCTAAAATAATATTTGAAAGTTGACATGAATGTAATTAAAGTATGAAGGCATGTTTCCACTTAAAGCCGGAATTGATGACTCAGCGAAAACATTTAGATGTTGAGGAAGTTAATGTAGGAAGAGAGATTTAAGTGGTGAAGTTAAAAGAATAAATTGGTATTGTGAAGAGATTACTCTCTCGTACTTGAAGATTGTTCTTGCTCTCGCTTTTTCGTAGTTAAAATTGTACCTATACCATGATTTAAAGAAGACTCGAACATTGGGGAACCTCATAGTCACTATTATCTGCTGTAAAAGTTACCATGATTTTCCATAAATTGAAAACTTCTTAGCCAGAAGAAACAAAAATTTACTATAAATAAAGGGTCCAGAATCTAGCATATTCACATGATGGATCTGGACTGTATAATAGACAATACCGTTTTAAAAAACTCCGCGAGGAAGATGCAAAATATCTTAAGCATGTTATGTGTATGAAAGATGCAGCCATCTTCTGTTATAGTATACTATAAAACGTCTTTGAATGATGCTAGTGAGTGGAACGGTATATCGAATTAGAAACTAGTGAATACAGATATGATTTGCCGAAATGTAGAATAAAGGATGAAAATGTGATAGAACTATCCGGTACGGTAAACCAGTAGAGATGAAAGATGTTAAAAAAAGGATGAATGTAAGTGGCTGACCCTATTTCATAATAAGCTGCGCTAGCTACATAGCTCTTCATACATATGAAGAGGTGATCTCCAATGAATAGTGCAAGCCAAAGCTCGTACCCATTTTTCACAATAAGGCTGATGTACTAGACGCCAATTATTATGAAATACTAAAGCTCGTGTCCCATTAGTATGAACATTTGGGTAGTATGTGTGGTGGTAGTTACCATAGTAGATGTAATTAAAAATAGTGTGATAAGAGACAGTTGCAAGTTGAAGAATGATGTGGTGACCAGAATTGAAAGAAGTATTTTGAGATGGTTTGGACATCGAATGGATGAGTGAAAGGCGATTATCGAAAGAAATTTATAGAGCGAATGTGAGTGGAAGTGTCCGTAGAAGGCGTCCAAGGAAGAGCTAGCCTGACCAGATTAACAATATTTTTCAGAAAGGTTAAATTCGGAGTACGTGGGCTTATGTATGTAGTTGGTGGCATACCACCAGTGGCATGTCCAGTCCTGCGAAGATGAACTCGGCAGATGTACGATAACCAGTTAAATGTTAAGTGTTAAATTTGCTTTGCGACTTGGACAAGGCTATATAAATCAGAATTTACTCAGGATGGACGAAACAGCAGCAGGTCACGGGGACGATATTGGACTACCTCTTCCTCTATAAACTGTAGGAAATAATATGCAAGACAATAATAACCCCTGCTGGTATATGTATGGATCTGAATATAGAGCTACGAAGGGGAGGGACGAAAGGAACTAACAATCAATTGAGATAATGGATGTGTGGCATAACTAGAATGACGGGATTAATTTAAAAGGGAATGTTTTATGTAGCACCAGTAATTAAGTTGAAGAACAAGCTTATGCCATGGTATTCGAACCGATGAGGACAATGATGTGAACAGTTTCGTCTATGAATTTGTATAGTAATTAATGGTAGAGGAAGACCTAAAATAATGGATGGATTGTGAGAAATACGATATGCGTAGATAGTGAGTCAATACAGAGATGATTACCGATAGAGAAATGCAAGAGCAAAATATTTCGCCGTCCACACATAACATCGAAGAAGGGTACGAGATAATTATGAATAAAATTTAGTTTTATCTCGCAAGCTTAATTGATAAAAAAATTTCTTCATTTAAAAAAATCATGGTATAATAGGTCTATTTTATTTAAAAGCCTGTAAAATTATTATTATAAGAATTACCAAGAAACTAAGTAGGGTGTTTCAAAGTTAGAGTTATTTTTTCAATAAGATAATGAGTTTAGAACCTTGTTTAATTATATTACCAGCCCGTGGACTTTGTTTCAATAAGTTTGACGAAGAAATATATTATATTTTTAATATTTTACAGAAGAACATCATTTCCATTCATTCTTTTCAGTAGAAATTGATTGAAACTAGATTGACACCCAAAATTAATAGGCAATTTGAAGAAATATTTTGTAGATTGGAACATCTTTTTACTAACCTAGTCTGCCAGGGATGACTCTCACACAAAATTCTTGGTACTTATCTACTAGCAATCATAACAAAACTTAATTCCAAAAGACTAAACGTAATATTTTTTGTCATTTTTTAATACTAAAGGAACCTTAGTCACATTTTGGGTAAAATTTACCATGCTTACCATACTTATGCGTCGATTACATTGAATGCAACACTTCTTAAAAGACACTTAAATACATAGATCCGTAAAGTAAAAATACTAATCACGTCTCCCGTCAGAAAAGTGCGTAGACAGATTAAACTAAAGCGCCATGTTCATCAATACCTGCATAAAGCAAATTTACTAAACAACCCAATCCAGGTATGTTTGCAACCAGCAAAAAATACTGAAGTGACTATAATGATACAAACTACAGTATTTTGACTTGCTGAACAAGGAAAAAGTGGATAATGACAGTGAAGAAAAATACTTAACTGACAAATTAAAAAAAAAGGCCAAGATTTGTATTACGTAAGGATTTTTCGTTGAGTGGAAAATATGAAAAATCACATAATTTTCAGGTGCTGAAGCGCCAAAAATTGGCTCCGATCTTTATGAAACCTACACCAATCGACGCAGAAAAAAAAATCCAGTTCAACGATATATATAACTCATATTGGCCAAAATGGCGCTTTAGTAGTTTTGCTTTTCCGGTGACGATATATACTTTCATATATTATGCATGAGTGATAAGCTGTTTTTTAGAATTACAAACACACACTTCAATTTTATTTATCTGTATAGATGTATATACTATATGACAAGATATAGATGACAAGTGTCCTGTCAGTTGTCAGATGTTTTAGAGATTTAAGACAACGTAATAACTGCGATCTGACTGACGTGTGGCGCCATCTTGTGAATAAAGTCTGCCTGTTACCTTTTCACGGCTCTATCAATTAATTTTGCTGGAATTCGGTTCCAATTTGAGCCCCAATGACGACAAAATAAATGGTACTTACGAATTATTTCGCGGACGTCACGGGAAAAAACTATTCAACCTAAAGAAAAGCTTTCAAAAAGCTTAAGCTTACTAATTTAAAAGACGAAGTCACTTCTGTTCAGGATTAGGCGAACAATAAAAAACTTGGGAGATTTTTGGAATTGGGTTTACTTGACGGTTGATAATTGACGAGTACGAATTTTAAGTGACCCGACCCGAGTGGTGGGCACGCTAGACTAAATGTGATTGGACGAGACAAATACAAACAAAAATGAGCCGAACTACATATAAAATAAGGTTGGAGACGCGATGAAGCGTCGACATCTTCCCGGCCCTTGGAAGCTCTGGCTCAGCTTTCAAGAGATGTTTTCGGTGGTAGGTAATAGGCAGAGGCGGTTGATGGCTCTCTTCACTGTGCCTTGTGCTGTGGTGATGTCAGCGACCCGGGGAACGCCATCCTCTCCGGGATACATTTTCGAAACCCGTCCCAGGCGCCAACATAGTGGAGGAGCTCCATCCTCTTTGATGAGCACTAGGTCCTCCAGCCTTAGGGTTCTACAGGTAGTGCGCCATTTGGTGCGCTGTTGCAATTCAGCAACATATTCGGTTGCCCATCTCTTCCAAAAATGCTGCCTTGCCTGCTCTAGCCTTTGAAAGCGGTCAAGGCGATTGGAGTTGAGGTCTATGAAGCTCGGCGCCGGCAGCGATGTAAGAGGCCTACCAATTAGAAAGTGAGCAGGGGTGAGTGGATGGAAGTCGTTGGGTGATGAGCTGAGTGGACAAAGGGGTCGGCTATTTAGGATAGCTTCGACCTGGACAAACAGCGAAGATAGTTCCTCAAAGGTTAGGTGGGTTTGCCCTAAGACCCTATAGATATGGTGCTTGGCTGACTTAACTCCTGCTTCAGCCAAACCATTGAAGTGAGGGGCGTATGCAGGGGAGAATCTAAATTCAATGCCCTGACGAGCAGCAAAATCGATAATTGTATCGTTTGAAGATTGGAGAAAATTTGCTATTTCTTTGGCCGCAGCAACAAAATTCCGACCGTTGTCGCAATATATTATTTTAGGAATACCTCGGCGTGAAATAAAACGTTTCAGAGTTAGCATGAAGGCATCTTTGCTTAATTCACTGACAGCTTCTAGGTGAACGCATTATAACGAAAGCAAATGAAAATACATAAATAACATTTCGTTATTTTACATCCCCTCCTCTTGCGATCGGTTATCAAGAATGGTCCAGCAAAATCAGTGCCTACTGTACTGAATGGATAGTCTGGTTCAACACGCTCCCTAGGCAAGTCCCCCATTATATTAGTCATAGTCTGGCCTTTAAAACGCCGACAAGTGTGACAACGTCGAACTACATTTCTGGCCAAGTTGCGGCCTCCTATAGGCCAATATCGGTCTCTAATAGACGCCAGGAGATGTTGAGGGCCTGCATGTAGAAGTCGCGTATGCTCCTCTTGAAACAATAATTTGGTAAGATTATGATCGGCCTTAAGAACAGCAGGGTGTCGTTTTTCGTAGGGATAGGTAGATTTATCAATGCGGCCTCCGACGCGAAGCACACCAACATTGTCCAGAAATGGATTTAAAGGAATTATGGATGTTTTGGATGGAAGAGGTTTACCTTCTTGAAGTCGGCCTATCTCAGTGGGGAAAGATTCATTTTGAGCTACCTTTATTAGGCATTCAAGGGACCTTTGTAGTTCGTCCGCTTGAAGCTGATTTACACTTTTAGCGTTGTGGTTCTTACAATTGTGTGCGAATCTTAGTACCCTAGCGAAAACCCTTTGTAATTTGGTGAGAGAGGAATAGCGACAAAAATCTACTACTGACGCTGGAGGCAAAACTTCCGCCACCAAAGCAGGGATTGCTTTAGAGCTGTTAGAAGCATCAAACGCTTGTGCGTTTGCCTTTGCGGGCCAGGAAGAGTCAGGCAGTAGAAGAAAGCTAGGCCCGTGCCACCACAAAGCGCTGTTGGCAATGTGTTGGGGGTCTATCCCTCGTGATGCGAGGTCCGCAGGATTTTCTTTGGTGGGAACATGGCGCCACGATGAAAGATCGCTGAGTTCCCCTATTGCAGAGACTCTGTTAGAAATAAAAATTGGATTTTTACTAGAGGAATGTAACCAACCTAGTACGACGCTTGAGTCAGTCCAATAAATATGACGATCGATGTTACATCTTAGCCCCTGAGTGACTGCTGCACTTAACTGTGCACCTAGAAGAGCTGCGCATAGTTCGAGCCTGGGGATGGTAGTGGTCTTTAGGGGTGTGACGCGTGCCTTTGCAGT
This sequence comes from Watsonalla cultraria, assembly GCA_964035505.1. Lineage (NCBI taxonomy): Eukaryota > Metazoa > Arthropoda > Insecta > Lepidoptera > Drepanidae > Watsonalla > Watsonalla cultraria. The sequence continues at coordinate 2,392,191 of OZ037726.1, read as the reverse complement.
CAGTAAGTGGGATTGAGTCATATTTTCGGCATTAGTAGACTTCAAGTAGATGCAAGCGCCGTAAGCATCCTGGGAGGCATCGCAAAAACAATGCATTTCGATGTAAGTATAGGAGTCAATAAGAACATGCCTTGGAAGTTTTAGAGTAGTGATATGGAATAGCTGTTGGGAAAATTTATGCCATGACTTTTTGATATCTGTAGGGACTGGTATATCCCAGTCTATTTTTTGGTCCCATAATTGTTGTAGAAGAATTTTAGGTTTAATAGTACAAAGCGAGAGCAGCCCAAGTGGGTCAAATATTTTAAAAGTAGTGGAAAGTATGGATCTTTTAGTGATAACTTCTAATTGAGAATGATCAACTTGAAAATTGAGCTCGTCAGAGGCAGGTGACCAACCGATACCTAACGTGCTAGTGGCATTGCTGATGATTAGGTTACCGTCCTCTGGTGTGATTTTGTCGTTTAGGAAAAGATCCGGCAAATTGGAACGATACTTGCGAAGTGGGAAGCAACCTTTGCTCAACTCGTGCGACACGGAGCGCTGAATGTGCCGTAATTCTGATGCTGAGTCACTGCCGGTAAGCAAATCATCGCAGTAGAAATCATTTTGAATGATTTTTTTAATGAGCGGATCGTCACATTCTTCACCTAGTTGCCAAAGACATCGAGTGCTGAGGAAACTAGCGCTAGCAAACCCATATGTGACTGTATTTAATTGTAAGGTACGTAGGGTTTCGGCTTCGCTGTCTCTCCACAAGATCATTTGAAGGTCCCGATCTGATGATGCCATATTTATTTGACGGTACATCTTCTCGATGTCACCAGAAACTATAAATTTATATTGTCGAAATCTTAATAGAATGTTGAATAGGGAATCTTGGGTAGTGGGGCCTACCATCTGTAGGTCGTTGACTGAGAGACCTGAGGTAGTACGAGCTGACCCGTCGAACACTACTCTCAGTTTAGTGGACTCGCTATTTTCCCTTATGACTGGGTGGTGAGGTAAAAAATAATAGGTGTTGTGGGGCTGCAACTTAACCTCAGAGAGGTGGCCGAGATCTTCATACTCATGTACGAAGTTGAAATAGTCCTCCTTAAGTTCAGGTTGCTTCCTAAAACGAGCTTCTAAATTAAAAAACCTCTTTTTAACTAGATAATAGGAGTCACCCAGATAGTCGGGTTCGACTCGTAATGGTAGGCTGACACAAAAACGGCCAGTACTTTCTCGGGTAGTAGTGGAAAGAAAATGTTGCTCACACAACCTTTCTTCCTTATTGTAGGGTTTAGCTTCTGGGACTTTTTCTAGTTCCCAGAAAACGGTCATTTGCTTTTCTAGGCTAGAGAAGTCATCCTCCTTTGGATACAGAACATTAGGTAGATGATCTTCCTTTAGGGATAAATTACACATAACTTGTTTTGTAGGCACAAGTTTAGGTATTGATGGTAGTGGACCGGCTACGAGCCATCCTAATTTGGAATTTCGAAGAATAGGGCTGTTTTGTCCCAAAGATTGCTGTTCAGAACCTATAAGATCCCAGAATAGATCAGCACCTATCAACATATCAATGGGAGACGGCACATGGAAGCTAGGGTCCGCAAGTTGAACGTTGGGTAGATTTAGGGACCTGGCGTCAAAGGCATACTTCGGTAACTTGTCGGTAATTTTGGGTAGTACTAGGCAGATCATGGACACTTCAAAAGAAGTTAGAGTGGATTTTAGGCGGAGAGCGCATCTCTCCGTGCTTAGGTTGATTGGAGTTTGACCGATACCTACTATGTTGACATTAGATGGCTGTGGGGCAAGTTGGAGTTGAACCTTGATACGTTCACTTATAAATGAAGTCTGACTCCCACAGTCTAGCAAGGCACGAACGGTTAAAGATTGGTTTGTTGATGGATTGAAAATTTGAACTTGGGCGGTACACAACAAAATTTCATTATTTGATAATGTGGACATTACGACGGATTGAGAATTAAAATTATTATTATTTGAATTGTTGTCAATGTGTAAAAGAGAATTGTGACGTTTTTTGCATATACGACACGTACCTGGAAGCTTACAACCTTCCGCGTTATGACCTGGCCTAAAACAGTTTTCACACAACTTAAAAGATGCTACTATGGAGTTCCTATCCATGGGTGACTTAGACTTGAATGTGGGACACTCGAAAAGGCGATGACTTGAACGGCACACCACACACTCAAAACCCCTGCTAGACAAAGGAGTTGCCTCCTTGGCAGTAGCTACAAACGATTTAGTTTGCTGCTTAGGTTGCGAAGTTGAACCGAATTGATTGGGTTTGTTGTACCTGTCTTGTTTGTTGCGGTAAACAGTTTCCAAAACATCGGCACGATCCTTGAGAAAGGTGAAAAATTCCTTAAGGGTAGGTATATCAGCAAGAGAATTCCGATGTTCCTCCCATTTAAAACAAGTAGTATTGTCTAATTTTGCTGTGACCATGTAAATAATTAAAACATCCCACTTTTCAGTAGGTAGCCCAAGTGTGCTGAGAGCCCGCAAGTTTTTACTAATATGATCAATAATAAATCTCAAAGACTTGTCGGTCTCCCGCACTGATTCTATATTAAAAAGAGATTTTAAATGGTTATTAATTAATTGTCTTTTGTTATCAAAGCGTTCACACAAGAGCTGCCAAGCTTCAATATAATTTTGGTCTGAAACCTCTAAATTACAAATAACACGAGCAGCTTCACCATCCAAATAAGAATTTAAATAATGAAACTTGTGTATGTTCTTAATCCTTTCATTATCATGAACTAGTGAGCTAAAGGTTTCCTTAAACTCCAACCATCTGTAGTAAGTGCCATCAAAATTGGGAATCTTAATAATCGGTAGTTTAAAACCTATAGTATCATGGTCATCATTGTGATGGCAATGAGTAGCATGAGCAGAAGTGTTGGAGCAAACATCAACATTAGATTTGGTAGGCGAGTGCTTTTTTATAAATTGCTGTGCCATAGAAATATATGTATCAAATTCTTGTTCAAAAATATCGCGTGTAGTTAACTCATTAGGTAAATTGGAAATATTTAACAATTCGATTCGATTTTGCAACTCGTCGAACTCAATGAATAAAGACTCAATGCGAGACAGTTTCATCGCAAGCTTACTCACTTCTAACTCGGAAATTGATTCAAGTGTTAATACATTGTCCACATACATTTTAAATTTAGTTAGACGTCCTTTAGCAACGCCTCGTTTGCTAATTAGTGAAGAAAGCCCTTCGGAAGAGTGCGTCTTAGAATCAGTAGACATTGCGATAAAAATATCCTACAGCTTGTGTTAATTATAGTAAAATTGGCTAATTGCATACGATACGCCTCTCGCTCAATGATCAGCTGGGCCGGACGACAACCCGATCAGCAGGTAGCCGCTCGAACAAAGGGAGCCGTAGATAAGGGCCGCCCGTGACCGTCAGTCTGTCGCACGCGCACTTGGAGACAACTGGAATGTAATTGAATTGGCTGTGTAAATAATTATGCTAATTAATTAATCGAAAGAATCAGGGAAAATGTATTTTGAATCTTAGTGCTCCGAGGCTTAGATAAAGTGATAAGTGCGTGAACTTAGTGATCTGTTGAGAACTAATTTAGTTTAAATTGATGTTATAGTGCCAATAACTGTACAGATCGATATCATTGAATCGGTGCAACTTGGGATAAATAAGTCAACGCATAGGATACGTGAACAAACAGTGAGTACCTATTGCCTTGTCAAAGACTAATTAGGCACGCAGTTAGGCTATAGGCGTGTAGGTAATTGTGTTGTTATTTTTGTTTGCTATTTATTGTGCTAAAATTGATGAAATTAATATAGAGAAGCTAAGAAAATGCTAGAAATTTTGATATATTGTGGTATGTGGGTAGACAATATAGGTGAACGTAAAGTATGGCCCAGACCTAAAATTTAAGGAACTAAACCACTTATTTGTACAAATCAAAGGGGAAGAACTAGGAAAAGTAATAAGGAACGAGCTCACAGTCAAATTAGGCAGGCTGCTGGGTTGTTGACTGTAGTCCCGGCGAGGCGATAGGCTGCTAAATTTGTGGTAGACGGGCTCGAAGTCCTTTGGGACGGCTTGATCTGGATGCTTGTAGGGGTGTTCTTGTTTTCACACCGGGGTAGACGCAGCTCCTGTTCCTGGCTTGATTTCTTCTCCAGAAAACAGATTAGACGCTGCACGGTGCTTGTGTGTCGGAAAATTTTCTTGATGACGGTGTTTTTTAGGGATAGAGGACTGCAGGTCCTGTCACGGTCGCCACTTTGTTCAGGATTAGGCGAACAATAAAAAACTTGGGAGATTTTTGGAATTGGGTTTACTTGACGGTTGATAATTGACGAGTACAAATTTTAAGTGACCCGACCCGAGTGGTGGGCACGCTAGACTAAATGTGATTGGACGAGACAAATACAAACAAAAATGAGCCGAACTACATATAAAATAAGGTTGGAGACGCGATGAAGCGTCGACACTTCTTCTATGCAGATAAATAAAATTGAAATGTCTGTTTGTAATTCCAAAATAACAGCTTTTCACTAAATGCATTTGAAAGTATACACGCTACTGATACCGAAAAACCAAGATTTAAATTTTTTCTCTGTATGTCTATCTGTTTGTTCCGGGTAATTTCTGAACCGGCTGGACCGATTTTAACGGGACTTTCACTGGCAGGTAGCTGATGTTTCAAGGAGTAACTTAGGCTACTTTTATTTAAAAAAAACATTAGGGATCCGCGGGCCAGCCTTGTAATTAAGTCTACGCGGGTGAAACGGCAGGGCACAGCTAGTTATAAATAAACATTATCAGGGATAAATGAATTTACTAAACTTTGGTTTAAATATAGCTTGATTCCCAGTGGATGACAAGAAAACTTTTGCGAACATAAAATCCGTCATTCCTAAGTCGTGGTGAGAAATTAATCCCATAAATTCTAAAGTAACCAAGGGAAATCTCCTATATCAAGATAGAAGCGGCATTTTACAGCCCAAATACTAATAATCATGGGGCAAATCCAACCCCTTTCCGGTCCCAATTTATATTAAATTCCTGAAAACATTGGGACAATCCGTTTAATAGCAGCGACTTTACTGTTAGTTTGCAATTTAAGGGTTTTAATTTCGCTGTTTCGATCAAATTACCAACGCTAACATCCATTTAAAATGACGTGTATATTTGTACCCGCGTGTATTTGAATAATATACCTAAGGGAAGAGATGAAGAAACGAAACGAAGGGAACGAAAACGAAGGGAACGAAAAAGATGATATAACTAGAGAGAGAATATAGATAAAGCGGATGATAGAGAAAAATCATTGCACCAACCCCAAATAACATGGGATAAGGGCAGGAGGATGATGATGTGTATCATCATGCCTTCCCGAAAGAGTTCCGAAAGGGGTGTGTAACACCCATTCTTGCCAAACATCAAGTGCTTGCTAACACTATACCCCAAGTATAAGGTTTGTAAATGTTAAAATGTTGACACTTGACCATGCGTGGCTCAAAATGTGTTGATCTGCCATTTTAAGTACTCAACCACAACTGAGTGCCTAGTGTAAGTTTTTCACTGCCGCCGTAACTAGTCACCGCGTCGACGTAAACGCAAATTTGCATAGGATCGGAACAGCGCCTCTATCGGCCTAAAGATGACACTATTATGAGCCCATACAAATCTGCGTTTACGTCGACGCGATCACTTGCGACGGCGATTTTAAGAAAACTCGCACTAGGCACTCTGACCAACGCTAAAACGCAAGGTCAAGTGACGACGTTTGAACGTGTCAAAACCAGCCGCGTTATTCTATAAGGCATCTCAGCATCGCACTCGACGTCGGGTGTTAATTTCAAAGATACAAAATTGAACTTATTAATTTATGTATTATGTATCAATTTCCTATGACTGAAATCTACGCTTAACGTCGAGCTCGACGCTGGGAAACCTTACAGAATAACGGGGCTGTACTTGAGGTACTGAGCCCATAGACACTATGAAATATTCCCTCAATCCATACATCGTTTTTTGTCTTCCTCTCCCCTCGTAACCATCCATATTCATTGACAACATTATTTTGCAAAATATTCCTGCTTCCGCATAAAATCACATAAATAACATAAATGGGAAAAGTGTCTTGTCAGTTATCAGAGTATTTTTAGTAAATAAGTCAATTTGTCATATTCACGTATGGATTCTAGACCAAATTTTAGATGCTCAGTGTTGTGGCCCGAAGAGTCCCATTTTACCTGTGGCCTTAATTAAAGTTGAAATAATAACGTTTGCTCCATCAAGCGTGAGGTTGTCACTCTAAAAGTTTTTGAAATACTCTCAAAGTAATGTCGATTAGTGGATTATATAATATACTAGCTGTGCCACGCGGTTTCACCCGCGTAGATTTAGTTTCATTCTTATTGTCGCGAAACCCTAATATTTTTAATAAATAAAAGTAGCATAAGTTACTCCTTGATACATCAGCTACCTGCCAGTGAAAGGCCGAAAATCCCGTTAAAATCGGTGCAGCCGTTTCAGAGATTACCCAGAACAAACAGACAGACAGACAGATAGACAGACAGACAGACAGACAGACGGAGAAAAATTTTAAAACTTGGTTTTTTAGTGTCAGTAGCGTGTATACTTTCACATGAATTTAGTGAAAAGCTGTTATTTTTGAATTACAAACAGACACTTCAATTTATTTGTATAGATAGAAACCTATATAGAAACTTCATTTCGAAAACTGTTACTGATAATTTTCAAAAATTTAAACATGTTAATTCCGTATATGCGGTGAGACGCGACGTTACAACTCTTACTATTATTACGCCTGGGTTTGGAATTTGGAACGATTTGTTTCTAGACTCCGACTTATATATATTCCATACAACCGGCACTACACGTTACCCTTAGATCCTCGGTTCACTTGCGACAGATGTGATAAGAGATGCCGTGCTCCTATTGGACTACTAAGCCATAGGAGAAGATGTATGAGATAGGACACAGCTGCAACAATCGTCTGACAAGATGAAGTAGCCTATGATGATGATGATATGTGGCATTACAGTAGAACCAATTATCTTAAACTGTACTGAAGTACTATTTCCCAAATTGGTCCCATTTGCTAATTCAGTTACTAATTTAATATGGTCTCCCAATTTTTTTTAATATACATACTGGGCGTTATATAACTGAAATGTAGCATAGTTTTGTAGATATTAACTAATAATATATTTGTTTTAAATAAAGTAAGAAATAACATGTAACAAGATAATGGCGGCAAGAAGTGAAGAGGGAGCGTGCCCATAGACAACAGGCAGTAATTAACAAAGATGTGCAATGTATATATTGAACACATACATACATAGAAAAACAAGAAGTCATTTAAACCGTAGTCTGTGCCTAGTTCCAACTAAAAATCTAAGCGAATTCTTTATTCTTAAGCCCGAGCAACAGGGAACTGTTTCCGTGAAATAGCCTACATGTACGTGAAACCATAAATACGAATGTAAGCATTTATAGCTGAGCAGTGCCCCGATTCACGTAGAAGAAACAATCGAAATATCGTTGAACGATTAAAATCTTCTTTCAAAATCCTCTCCTAATGTTGTATTCACGTGGCTTATTCCCAGACATCCATAGCCCATAGATTAAAAAAAAACTTTCATACATTAATTCCTGCGACTTCCACGACAAGAATTTTTGTGTATACCGAAACAAAATCCGTGGTGGTGATGGTAATAAAATCATGGATGTCTCCGAATAAGCCCTATTGAGTTGAAGTTCTATTGAACTACGATTTTGAATCACGTGAATGGCTTATTTCAAGTTTATTTTTCAAAATCTATGGGCTGTGGATGTCAGGGAATAAATCCTCAATAGAACGTTCTTGCGACGACGACTGGACTAACGACTATGTCGCTACGTCATCGTTCCGGTTTTCCTTACGTGAGTCGGGCTGCAGAACTGAAGCACCGACGCCCTCCGTTCTTAATGTAATGGACGGTACAAAGTTTTAATATACGCCACACTAACACTAATAGAACACGGAACTAGGGGCAACTTGTTGTGTACACAATGATGTGTGAGCTAACCAATGTATTTGAATTTATAATGGCATTTACGCAAGAATCACTCGTGGCGCAGTTGCTATTGAGGAACAATATTAATATACTAGCCTCTGTCTTGACGTCGTCCGCGTGGAATAGTTACTTTGAGCTAAGCTAACTTTAAGACGCAATTGGTCTTAGCGTGATATATCATTAAGCCCACAAACTATAGCCTGCCTTGAAAAATGGGGCTATCTTTATAATATCCATAGAAAAACGAAATATTTTTTCGTCGGACCAGTAGTTCCTGTGATTAGCGCAAACTCTGCTATTATCAAACTCAAAATTGAGACTTCAGACTTTAACAAGAACGGGAGCCAACTATGATCGTTTAAGCAACGCTTATTAAGAACGTCTTAGCTTAATTTTAAGCGTTTAATTTTATGGTACTATAATGAAACGTCAAAGCTCAGAAGATCTTAGTCCGCTCCTCTTAAACTGATGATGGTAGGCCCCCTGATCTTGCGTCGGAACTTAGAACCTTTAGATAAACACGCGCAGCCTAATAACAATGTAAACTTTGCACTGGTGTTGTATTCCAGTTTGAAGAACTTCTTAACGATGCACACTTTAGATGCATGTTTTAATAGCATATGCGTAGGTACTGCTTACTCGCACTGGATGGATTTTGTGAAAGATGATATGACTATGAATGGAGTGAATACGGATATGACGGCTGGTAGAGAGTAATGGAAAACAAAGGCATTGCACTAACCACAAATGAAATGTAGTAAGGATGATGATGATGACATAGGTACTGCTCGTGAATAGATTCCAATAAATGAATATCGATAGATCGCAACAACGCTTGTCCATACTAACATTATAAAGAAGAAAGATTTGTATGTTTGTAACAAATTGGCTCTAAAAGTACTGGACTGATTTAAAAAAAAACTTTCACCGTTTTAATGATATATTTAGGCTATATTTTATCTCCGTACTCCGACGGGAACGCAAAATACGCAGGTGAAACCGCGTGATGTCCGTTAGTGGAAAATAAAGACATTGCACCGACCACGAATGACATGGGATGAGGGTAGGAGTATGATAATTGTGATATCATAGGTATAAGTACTGTTCGCAAAATGATTCAATGAATATCGACAGCTCGCAATAGCATCGGTGTTGTTAATACAAATCATAAGAGAGTATGGATAGTTACAAAACTAAGGTTTAATTTGATCTGAACAAGATATGAGCAAACCACAGAATGTTTCTTAAGTTCGTTCTCCAAACTCAAAAGCTGTGTGTATAAATAGTTAGGAAGAGGGTAGTTCACCACGTGTTCACCCGTTCGGAAATTAAAAACATGCCTTTTAAAGTTGCTAGGCGAAGTTCTCTGATGTTAATGGCCAACCTACACTTTGCGAGCCTTTGCTCGGAGCCTCAACGCCTTGATCAACTTCTTAAAGGAAATTTTACTAACGAGTTATACTTGGTCTTTGAAATTCTAATCAGATAAGAAAAGCTTGTCGTTTTATTTAGTTATAAATTTGTACATCAATGGTATTGTCATCCTCAAATTTGCATTTATTTTAGCTATAAATAAGATAAAAAGCCGAGCGGTCACCTGCTACGGAAGCGACGCAAGTGCGAACCCCAGCTGGGCCTGTACCAATGAGTTGTTCTAAAATCTTACGGTGATGGAAACCATCGTGAGGAAACCTGCATGCATGTGTCTGAGAAGTAATCCAAAGACACATGTATAGTGCCTGAGACGGTGATGGACTCACCCTCTCTCACGTTGGTACTCAATCATCTTCGGTGAAAAGTGGGTGTTGTTATTACAAAACCTCAGCCTACTCCTTTGGGGAACGCAGATATGAGCATAATGTATGTAGGAAATGTTCATAAAAACTCGATATAAAAGTTTTTTATACGTATATTAGTGAAACACATATCACTACGGACTTGAGGGTAGTCATTGCCCACGACCGTTCCAGACTGTCCCGTGGGATAGAGCAGGACGGGAGATCCCGGACCATCTTGATTGATGGCTTGCTTGAGGCTGTGGTGGTTTCGAGTGTTTGGTAATTGGGAAAGTTATCTAAATATTACTTTTGCTGCCAAATCATTACAATCGAATCGTCACTTTTAAATATTTTAAGTAGACTGAACTACTTGCAAGACGGTTTCAGGCACATCTCGATAACATTAAAATAATAAACTGTTTAATAATACTTTAAAATACGATTTTTTGCGTGATGTCCTAATAGTTTCGTTGTAAACGTATCATTTCTTGAAGCCAATTTTATGACCGTATATTGTTCTTTAGTGACATCGTATATTTGACAATCAATGAACAGCTCAGGCAAATAATTATAAAAAATAAATAATTTAAGTGTGTTTTTAATAATGAGATAAAAAAAACCTGATATACTCTTCTGACGAAACAAAAAACTACCGTAATGGAACCAACCCAGACCACAACTCAACCTTTTTATTGCACGTGAGGTGAATGTCTATGTAGGCTGTAGTTTTGAATAAAATTCCGATTACACCAAAGCGAATATAGCGGACTACGAAAGTGGGTGAATTTCTAGTTGCTGCAGCTAGCTTTTAGCCTGAAGAACTGCAGATTTTTAAATTACTGGCTGCAATTAAATAATCTAGGGGTAAAAGCTATTTGTATCTGAAGCTTTTACACTCAATACTCTAGAAGTAAACCTAACAAGTAAAATATATAACTATTCGGGATCACGACAGCATTGTAAGTCCACCATTCAAAGGAATGGTGCTTAGAAAACTTCAAATTATATGCGAAATTCAAAGTGACTGACTGATATAGAAACGCACAGCCTAAGCCGTAGAAACATAAAATTGAGAGAGTACTGTTCTTTAGGAAGTGTAGATATCCTATTGGATATAGCGGACGCCCCGTTCCCGTGGAAGAACGAGGATAAAATATCGCTGATGGTGTAGCTATCCATTGCTGAAAGAATTTTCAGAATCGGTCAAGTAGTTTCGGAGCCAATTCAATGAAAACAAACTAAAAAACAATCACTCTTTCCTTTTTATAATCATCTCCTTAGCCTTATCCCATGTATTTGGGGTCGGCACTTTCATTCAACTATCATTCAGATATTGAGACGTTATAGTTAACAGACCTCGATCCTCTTTCCTCAGCTATTCTCAAGTTTTGATACAACTTATTTGACAAGTAGCAAACTGCGTATGGAATGTTTTTCGTTTATTTTGTTAAGGGCTTAACATATATTTTAATACTATTGATCGTAAGCATAGGTATGTAGTCTATGGTGACAATTTACTATAGTGGCATAGAAAGATAGACACAAGAATTTATACGAGGTGAAAAATTGTATTTTGACTCGGAGTGGATTAAAGTTAAATTGGATAAAAATATCTTTTATAAATGAATCCCCATTTCCATTGGTCACAGCATCACGCGTGAACGGTTGGACTTTTACTGGCAGATAGCTGATGTTTCAAGGAGAGTTTAAGACTAATTTTATTAAAAAAAATATGTAAGCGCTGAGGGACACCCATGAAAGTAACTCTTCGTGGGTGAAACCGCGGGGCACAGCTAGTAATCTATAAAAATACTCTCCTATAACATACGTATAAGATGTGTTCAAAAACCCACGTTCCAATAGCAAAGAACATACGTCAAGCTATCAAAACATCGTACAAAGTACCACAAAGCATATCAAGAAATATCCTTTCAAAGCATCTCAGACTAGACTGAAAAGCGACGACGAAAAGACGTCAGCGCGACAACTGAGGACTGATACATGACACACCACTTGTATGAAACACTCCGTATTTTATTCTCACAGCGAGAAATGTAAAGTGTCTAACATAAAAAGACCCCGAGAGACGTATACGACTTCCCTTCTTTTGTAAGCATTTCAAATGAATGCAGGAGGAGGGACGGGTCCTTCTAAAGTGGTGTTTGGATAAAGCATGTTACTCAAGACATGTTTTACCCTGCAGCGGACAAACCTCTTTTGTCTGTTGAAAGAAACAAAAAGTGAGCGATTGTTCTTCGCTTTTTGATGATATTTTCGGAGCATTATTTTTCTCTTTGCAGATATACCGAGGGCGGAATGGTTTACAAAAGATAATCGACTAAATGATTCGGGTTCGCACAAAAGGAATTTACTTCGGGAAATAAATATAAAACAACAGTGTTCGCGTTTGTTAGTCTAAATGAATTTTAATTAAATTTAGGTACCGCCTAGGAATTTGCTTTGGATCTATTTACTTGGATTTAAGTATTATTGTTGTGGTCTTATTACGATTTTAATAAGTATTTTGAAACTTTACTATCGTTGAAATCATTTCTTGTCGAACATCGAACAAGAATCTCATCGACCTGAAATTATCAGACTATGTTTAGATAAAAACGGTTCCATTATAGAGTTACATTTCTGCACTATGTATCAATACTAGTTATGCCATGTATTTTCTTTTAAACAGTAGCCTCCGTTACTTCTTGAAACATCAGTCATCTGCCTGTGAAAGATCCGTAAGTCGGTCCAGCCGTTTCAGAGATTATCCGGAACAAACAGGTATCCAGAATGAGATACATTTAAGATAAGATAAGATACAGGGGTCTGGGCACCGATTATGATTTTGTCCCATTCGGTGTCGAGACCCTTGGTCCGTGGGGTCCTAGCGCTATAAGGCTATTTAATGAAATAACGAAAAGGTTAGTCGACATCACTGGAGACCGAAGAGCTGGTAGCTACCTCGGACAAAGAATTAGTTTAGCTATTCAAAGGGATTGCTGCCAGTATCTTTGGAACCTTGCCGACAGGGACTCCTTTTAGTAATATATTTTAGGTATCAGATTATATATTTTTTTGAGGTTTTTAGTTATAGTTAGTGGTTAGTTGTTTATCTGTTTCTTAACTGAAAAAATAAAAAAAAATTAAGAAAAATGTACCGATGCAAGATGGGTGTTGCCCCCAATGTGATGGTACCACTTTGCATCGGTAACAACATTAGCACTTCGTGTCATACTTTCATTTTTTTTTTAGTATTTTCTTATTATAATTGTTTGATTTTGTATTAGTTATCTGTGTATCTGCTTGTTGCCAAAATTGTTGTCAATAAATGGATATTATTATTATTATGAAGAATAGATTTTTTTATGTGTCCCATATTATTCTTTGATAGGCATTTTGTGAAATGTAAGCACTTTTGTATATGGGATAGTGTTAAAGAAACGTGCGTGTTTTTATTCTGAGACCAGTCCTATAAATTACAATATTCACGTTTCATACACCATAAAGCATTTCCATCTATTCCCAGGTTAACGATCTGAGTCCTTAAATTAATGCAATAAGACACAATTTGGGGCACACGGTCAGTAATTTTATGGGCTTCTAAGCCAATAACGATATTAACGAAGAAACACTCTTATTAGTTAAGGTCCTTATGTATGTAATGGAGTACCTATCTTTATATTTATATCATTCTACTAGCTGTGCTCTGCGGTTTCACCCGCGTAGATTTAGTTTAATCCTTATTGTCGCGGAACCCTATTATTTTTGATAAATAAAAGTAGCCTTACTTACTCCTTGAAACATCAGCTACCTACCAGTGAAAGTCTCGTTAAAATCCGTTCAGCCGTTTCACAGATTACCCGGAACAAACAGACAGACAGAAAAAAATTAAATCTTGGTTTTTTAATGTTAGTAGCGTGTATACTTTCATATGCATTTAGTTAAAAGCTGTAATTTTTGAATTACAAACAGACACTTCAATTTTGTTGATCTGTATAAAAGATGTATAGATTTGACGTGTTTACGTCACTGAACTCTTTCTAAACGGCTGGGCCGATTTGAATGATATTTTTGTTGGGTGGCGCCCTGGATGGTTTAGATTTACAAATCAGCCCGGCAGATGGCGCTGCAGTCAGTATGCAGGACAACGTCTGTCGAGTCCGCTAGTTTATGTATAGATTTCTTTGACAAAAACTTATCTAATTCCTACCAAAAAAAATAACGACATCCCAGAAGTGGCTAACACCAAATCAAGATGTAACAATTTTTTCACTTTTTTTTAGTTAACCGGTTACTCGAAAACGGTTAGACCACATTGCATACAGTATATGTATATGCCTACGTATATATTCCTAAAAGGTTATGTTAGGTAGCTTAGCACTATACACTTATATTTTGTATACTGATTTTACTTGGGTTTCTGAAAAAAAAACACGACTTCGGTTTTCGAACGTGAGACTTTCAATTTCCACAAATCATTAAGGTAACTTTCAACTGAATACGAAACGGGGAGTTAAAGAAACAATTGGTAATGGCTCCTTCGCAGACATGAAGACAGATTGCAGTTCGGAGGAGCGGGGTTGTTCGCGAATAAATATCCATTTGCAAGCATGAGCTGTACATTTTAAGCTTGGCTGTATGGGAATATAAAGTGGATGTTTTTCTTTGCAAAGTAAACAAGATCACAGGGGCCTTACCATAAACTGTTATTGCCATCATAGCTCCACTGTGTGACAGTGACAGACTAATACACGTCATATACATCTGTCTCATAATAAGAGTTAAACTATCATGACATTAAGAGGTTATGGTAGAGCCACAGGACAGTTGAAATATAAGCTTTATAAACTGTTAGGAAACTAGGAACGAATCGTTCAAATGACAGCACTCACACAGACGCGCACATCTACGAGATTATAAGCGTTCAAAATTACAAACTCACGCGCAGATCTACGAGATTAAAAGTAGATAGATAGGTAGCGTCAACAAGGGGTGTTACGTCGTGTCCGATTGCGTATTTACGTGTTTTACCGACTTTTTAAAAGCTTCAAAATGTTGTCGTTTTATTAAATCTTTAAGATTGGGCAACCTTCATGCTCAATGGAGCAAACGTTCTTATTTCGAACTAGCTGTGCCCCGCAGTTTCACCCGCGTAGGTTTAGTTTCATGTTCGCTGTCGCGGAACCCTTATATTTTTAATTAATAAAAGTAGCCTAAGTTACTCCTTGAAACATCAGCTATCTGCCAGTGAAAGTCCCGTTAAAATCGGTCCAGCCGTTTCAGAGATTATCCGGAACAGACAGACAGACAGAATGAGATTTTTTTTTAAACTTGGTGTTTTAGTGTAGCGTGTATACTTTCATATGCATTTAGTGAAAATCTGTAACTTTGGAATTACAAACAAATACTTCAATTTTATTTATCTGTATATCTGTATATGTATGTATAGATTTGACAAGTGACAAGCCGAATATTTTTTCGTTCGTATTGTGAGCACATTACGTATTTATACGTCAAATATTTGCTTAGTCCGTTATAATATTTTATACTGTGCTTGAGTGCTAAATTTCAAAATCTGAATTTTGAATTTTGACTCTCAACGATTTTCTATCAAAAAAACTTTCGTCTAAAAACGGATCGTGTTCTATTTCCAACGTTATGAATAATTCAGCCTTGGCGCACTCTTTTTAAGTAATCCACCAATGAAAAGCAAATTACGTGATCCACTCGAATACCAATAAACGTCCATGATTTTCTCAAACTTTTATTTTTATACGTGCTTTAAAAAATCAACTATAGTAATATTATAAAGAAGAGGTCGTAGCACAGTTGCTATTGCGCATATAATTCGATCAGCGAAGTTAAGCAACCATACGCCTAGCCAGTAGTTGGATGGGTGACCGCCCGAGTTCCCTCCGTGCCTCGGAGAGCACGTTAAGCTGTCGGTCCCGGTTGCCAATTTAACATCTTTGGCAATCGTTACAGGTCAGTCAGAGGCCTAAGAGAGTCTGACAACTGGTTTAACCGAGATTGCCGATTTTCCTCGAAAAGGGGTTGCGAAGGTCTGATGGCAGTCGCTTCGTATAAAAATCAGGTGATCAGCCACATCGGGTTGAATCAAGTGCTGACCCCAAATACATGGGATAAGGCCAGGGAGATGATAACTAATATTATAAAGAGGAAAGATTAGCATGTATGTGATTTCTCAAATTCACTTTCACCATTTGAATGCTACATTATCACTGATTGATATAGACTATAATTTACCACTTACTCCCATGATAACGGGAACTACGCGAGTGAAACCGCATGACATCTAAGTAAGTAAGAAATGGACGTACGTGTTATTAATTTGAAAAGTGACTGACGTTATTTTAGCCTGGATTTAGTATTGTTGGTTTAAGTTTTAAAGCAGCCGTCACAATAACTTAATGGACAGCTGACAGAAACAACAAAATATACTCTACTCTAATCCATTCTGCTTTATATTTACTATTAGCTGTGTGCCGCGGTTTCACCCGTGTAGGTTTAGTTTCATGAGTGGCCCGCGGAACCCTAATTATTTTTTTAAGTTAAAAGTAGCATAAGTTATTCCTTGAAACATTAGCCACCTGTCAGTGAAAGATCCGTAAAAATGGGTCAAGCCGTTTCAGAGATTACCCGGAACAAACAGACAGACAGACGGACAGACAGAGAAAAAAATTAAAACTTGATTCTTCAGTGTCAGTAGCGTTGTCACTTCCATATGCATTTAATGAAAAGCTGTTATTTTGGAATTACAAACAGAGACTTCAATTTTATTTATCTGTATAGATACATAATATGCTCACGTCTGTATTCCCCGAAGGGGTAGGCAGAGGTGTTGTAATAACAACACCTTCTTTTCGCCGAACATGATTAAGTGCCAACGTGACAGATTGTGAGTCCATCGCCGTCTTCGCCACTATACGTCTTTGAATTACTTCTCAGACATATGCAGGTTTCCTCACGATGTTTTCCTTCACCGTAAAACACGTGGTGTGAAATCACTGCACATAAGTTTTTACAAAAACTCATTGGTACAGGCTGCTGGTATTCGAAGGGCCACTACGACCACGACGACTCTTTATTTATTGGCAACTCAGGCGTAAAATCTAGCAATATCGTAGATATATTTGAGCCATAGTAAGTAGCTGAATTGTATCTTATTTCGATAACGTGACTTCGTTCTTAAATCGTGTAAAGCTACGTTTGTATCAAATGATTCGATTGGATATCCTATTCGATTTGTAAATTTAAAATAACGTAAAATGTTCTTCAAACCGTTCCAAAGTTGTAAATTTCACAGGCCAGTACCTTCGGAAGTTATTTATGCGACAATCTATTGTAAAGTCGGAGCGTTTAGTTTTAAATTAACGATGGAATGCAACGAATTACAAAGAGCGAAGACAAAGCCCGCTTAGTAATTGTTGGATATCGGTTTTAATCCGATAAAAGGTAGAATTAAGACCATTTTCAAAGCGTTTTGTTTTACTCCAGCTATTGATAGCGTTTCGGACTTATTTCGTTTTGTCTTTGGCGAATTACTTTGACTGTTTAGTATCCGTGTTCATGTTTAAATTAAATTTCATTTGGAGTTACCCTGGGAATTATACTTTATCGAGTATAATCTATATTCTACGTGTACAGATAAAAACAATTGATATACACTTAAATTGTGTTAATATCGTCATCTCCCTGGCCTTAATCCCATGTATTTGGGGTCGGCACTTGATTCAACCCGATGTGACTGATCACCTGATTTTTATACGGAGCGACTGCCATCTGACCTTCGCAACCCCTTTTTCGAGGAAAATCAGCAATCTGGGTTAAACCAGTTGTCAGACTCTCTTAGGCCTCTGACTGACCTGTAACGATTGCCAAAGATGTTAAATTGGCAACCGGGACCGACGGCTTAACGTGCTCTCCGAGGCACGGAGGGAACTCGGGCGGTCACCCATCCAACTACTGGCTAGGCGCATGGTTGCTTAACTTTGCTGATCGAATCATATGCGCAATTGCAACTGTGCCACGAGCTCCTCATTAAATTGTATTTATAATATTGTATCTATACAGATAAATAAAATTTAAATGTCTGTTTGTAATTCCAAAATAACAGCTTTTCACTAAATGCATATAAAAGTATACACGCTACTGACACTAAAACACCAACTTTAAAAAATTTTCTCTGTCTGTCTGTCTGTTTGTTCCGGGTAATCTCTGAAACGGCTGGACGGACTAACGGGACTTTCACTGGTAGGTAGCTGATGTTTCAAGGAGTAACATAGGCTACTTTTTATTTATTAAAAATATTAGGGCTCCGCGACAATAAGGAAGAAACTAAATCTACGCGGGTGAAACCGCGGGGCACAGCTAGTAAAGAATAAAAGTAGTCTATGTTACTTCATGCAACATCAGCTATATGCCAGTGAAACTCCTGTTAAAATTAATCAACAAACAAATAGCATACAGAGAAAAAAAAACGTTTTTTTTTTATCTAAATGCTTCATTATCATATAACCTTTTTGTATATTGCATTGCTTAAAATATCGGGGACCGGCGAAAGAGAGTTATGCTCACGTTGTTAATAAATTCAGGACAAGAAATCCATTTAAAAATCACATTTTCATACACCACTGTGGTCTCTCGTGCAATTGTATGGTAATGTGTTCATTGAAAATAGAGAAAATCTATTCAGTATTCAGCCAGTCTGTCAATTTGTAAAGCGGTCACGTAGAGAGCGTGACTGCACCAAACCGTTGCGGTCTTCCAAAGTACCTTAAATATATAGGCATAAGGTTGATTTAATAAAGACTAAAGTCTATTCCTAACGCTTTTAAAATTCACCATTTAAGACTAGAAAGAATGAAGATTGGCTGACCCATACTAAAAACTTAAATTGGCAACTCAAACGCAAACTCCAAAAATATCTTTAATCGATTAGACTTTTTACAAAGTACTTTCAAATCGACAGAATGACATAATTTAACAGGATTATACATGCTATCGCCAGGTTCGGAAGGTTGCTTTTACTGAGAAGTACCTGGCAAGAAACTCAGTAATTGCATATAGCTAAAATTTTTAGCAATTTTAAAAAATACATCACATAACAAATGTAAGCCCATAGACACAGTTCCAAAGCTCAAATGTCGATAAAATTTCAAATAAAGTAAAATTCTAGTAGTTCTACTTATATCTAAATGTGTAACTTGAAATGACCAGCCCTTACAAGCAGCACCTGTTCACAAATATGACGCGAATGCCAGCCATTGATCTCCTCAACCATTATGGAGGCAACAGGGAACGACGGCGTAACGTGCTCTTCGAGGCACGGAGGAAACTCTGGCGGTCACCCATTCATGGGTTAGGGTTGCTTTACTTCGCTGATCGAATGATTTGCACAATAATAATTGTGCCTAGACCTTCGCTACTGTAATTTCATTAAATTATTCTTTACTAGCTGTTTCACCCGCGTAGATTTAGTTTCATCCTTATTGTCGCGTAGCCCTAATATTTTTAATAAATAAAAGTAGCCTAAGTTACTTCTTGTAACATTAGCTATCCGTCAGTGAAAGTCCCGTTAAAATCCGTCCAACCGTTTCGGAGATTACCCGGAACAAACAAACAGACAGACAGAGAATTTTTTTTTTATCTTGTAACATAAGCTATCCGTCAGTGAAAGTCCCGTTAAAATCCGTCCAACCGTTTCGGAGATTACCCGGAACAAACAAACAGACAGACAGAGAAAATTTTTTTTAATTGGTTTTTCTTTGTCAGTACCATGTATACTTTTATATGCATTTAGTGAAAAACTGTTATATTGCAGTTACAAACAGACACTTCAATTTTATTTATCTGTTTAGATTATTAAGACGTGGCTCAGCAAGTTAGGTATTTTATGTAGTTCTAGCTGTCCGTGACGCCGTCTGCGGAAGCTTTGATTTATCTTTATTCTTGGATAATTTGAACAATATCGTTATAAATAATAGTCTATGAGTTATTCTGATGTGTAAGCTATAATATTGTAAAGTTTCATCAAAATCCATTGAGTAGTTTTTGCGTGAAAGCATAATAAACATACATTAATAGGAAGTAAGATGATGATAGTCGATCAACGTATAGAATAAGAAGACTTTTTGTGTTTTTTCGTTACGGACCTCTACAAGTGCCCCGTGAAAAATGTATTAGACCCTGATTACAGGCTCGTGGCGTAAAACCATCTCAGTAAACAATGTTTGAAAGCTCTTTCGGTCTAAAATCTCATTTGCGATGATGAAAATATTATGGTATGGAGAAATATTTTAGAAGGCAAATTACATTATAAGGTTATTTTAACTAACATTTTCTTTTCAATGCGTTTAAGACTTTGCTGGTTATAATGGATGTATCTTAATAAAGTCTTTTTAAAGTTTGTTATCTATACATCTATACAGATAAATAAATAAATAAATAATTTAAGCGTCTGTTTGTAATTCCAAAATAACAGCTTTTCACTAAATGCATATGAAAGTATACACGATACTGACACTAAAAAACCAAGTTTTAAAAATTTTCTCTGTCTGTCTGTCTGTTTGTTCCGGCTAATCTCTGAAACGGCTGGACGGATTTTAACGGGAATTGCACTGATAGGTAGCTGATGTTTCAAGGAGTAACTTAGGCTATTTTTATTATTAAAAATATTAGGGTTCCGAGAAAATAAGGAAGAAACTAAATCTACGCGGGTGAAACCGCGGGGCACAGCTATATTATTATATAAGGTTTCAGTTATTATAGAAATACTTTAGGAGTTGGCTCTGGGGCTTGTAAGTTCGATGTGCTTTACGGTGCAGAAAAACATCGTGAGGAATCCTGCACATGTCTCAGAAGTGATTCAAAGACGAATGTGTAATACCTGTCACGTTAGCACTTCATCATATTCAATGAAATATGGGTGTTGTCAGGGCGCTCTGAATATCGAACGGGACATCCCGTTATGCACTACCTCTCGTATATATAAATCGTTCTTCTTTCTGGATTTTACCCAACTCAGATCCAGCTCCCTAGCTCATTTCCCAGCAACGCCCTAAGCCGAGGTCCAAGCCCCTCAATGGGGTGCCCTTAGCTGTGTTGATTAGTATTTAAGTTTAAGCTCGGCTGTAGGCCCTCGGGTCTCGCCCTATAGTCCGGTTAAGCAGTGGAGGTAACTTCTCCCTACCAACAGCGAGAGAGCATGTCCTAAAAAAATGGATTTTAACTAAGTGTTGTTGCATTATGTACTTGTGTTTATCCTATACTATATACTTATTTCTATCATAAATATAGTCTTCAACAACTCGATAAACGTTTATCGTTAGTAGTTATCCCCGACCACACAAACATAACCAATTCTATACCGTTATATTTACGCGGCACAAAAGTAAATCATAAAGGGGCGTTATTGGACATTATTATTGCCTTGGTCGACGTTATTAGGTAAACGATGTAGACATAATGTCAAATTTGGAGTTTGGATAAATTCCTAGTATTGCTAAAAACTTAAGTGCACTTATTTCTCCCCACTTACTTTACAGTGAAGGAAAACCTTGTGAGGAAACCTGCATGTGTCTGAGAAGAAATTCACGTTGGCACTTAATCATATTCGGTGAAATGTGAGTGTTGTTGTTACAACACCTCTGGTTACCGTGGTAAATTCCTCGACATTCATAAGTGCCTTACCAAGGCGTAAACTGTATAAATCATTTTCATTTACCCTTTCGAGGACTCTTCTGGGTTAGCGTGAGCAAACAATAATTATTTATTGTTTATATTTATTCCTAATGTAATATTTTTATTGTAAGATTTTTTAACAAAGTTAACATCTTAATTCGGCTATATCTAAGGATATACTCGTATATTACTAAAACTTTCTTACAATTTAAAGTTTTATCGCATTTGTACGATTCTCTCAAGGTACGATTCTTCACCCACGTAGATTTAGTTTTACTTTCTTTTCGCGGAACCCTAATATATTCATACAAACTTTCATCCCCTATTTTATCCCCTTGTGGGTAGAATTAATCAAAATCCTTTCTTAGCGGATACCTACGTCATAACATCTACCTGCATGCCAAATTTCAGCCCGATCCGTCCAGTGGTTTGGGCTGTGCGTTGATAGATCACTATGTCAGTCAGTCAGTCACCTTTGAGTTATACATATTTAGATATACCGAATATTCCTGTATCTCAATCATTAAGTCTCAATCTACATGCATAATGTTCACGCCGGTAATTCTCGAAGGGGTAAGCAGAGGTGTTGTAACTTTCCACAGAAGATTTTTGACAGGCCCTGCTGAAATTCAAACTTGCGTCGCTTGCGTAGCAGACGAGTGCTCAAACCCCACGGCTGCCACGTGTCAGTGAACTTAGCAGAGCAAATCCCAGCAGATCAAAAATAAATGTGAGTTCTATTAGCATGCAGAAGAGTTCTATAGTTCATGATACTTTTTAGAGATAGTTCTGGCTCGGAAACCTGGAAATTTTTCATAATGCTCTGCTAACTTCCCGTAGCAGATCATTTTCGAGCAAATCAAAAATGTTTATGGCTACGGCTTCTTACGGTGTATTGTGTAAACTGTAGTTACATTACTGTCATTAAAAGATTTTGCTCATCCTTGTTACTTCGATCCACATCATTCCACCGTCGAAGAACCTATGGGAGCCTTTTAACACCCACATTAAAACCACTAGGCATTTTGCTAAAAGCCTGTAATAACAATCAATATGTAGCTCTGTATTTATATTTAGTTATAAAGCTGGAATAAATACGATTGCTATTGTGACTGGTTATTATTTTCTTTTGTAATTTTCGGGCCGGTTTCCTTGTAATGTTCCTGAATGATTTACCAACGTCCGGAACAACTCGTTACCAATATACCATATTTATTTTGTACCCTTTTATATTATGGTAACCGCTTCCGATCGAATTCTGTATTGGTATTATTTTAATATTATTATTATTTATATATATTTTTTCGTTTCAACAATTCGACTGGTCGGTTGGTTAATGGTAATAGGCACCCCCTTTTACTTAAGGGGACTTAAACATAACTGATGAAATGTGGATGTACGTGTGGATGTGGATGTAGGTACAACTCTGCCTACCCATTCGGGGAATACAGGCGTGAGCATATGTATGTTTGTGTGAATTCGATATTTCTTTTTTCCCATGGCCTATTATTAACTGTCGTGTTATTCACTAAGGTTTTTCAGTGTCGCATTCGTCGTCGTCGAGTGTCGTTTTTAAAGATACGAAATTGAACCTTATCCTCTATGTATTATGTATCAATTTACTATGATTAAAACCAACGCTCGTCGTCGAGTTTGACGCAACCCCTATAACACTATACCCGACCCGGAGATCGAAGCCAGGCCTTCGTGTTCCGCTATAGTATTTGAGATCGCTACACCAATAAAACAGTTTGTTGATGACTCATACCTAATTATCGTACCATAAACTGTAATTCAGATTACAGTGCATTTTGCATCTGGTGCGATTCAACCTCAGTAAATCTGTGAATGTGCACGAACTGTTCAGTGGTTTTGAGCGATAATGGTTGAATTGTGGTTTTAAATATACATCCGGCTTGTGACCCAGTGTCACGATAATGTTACAGCTATTTATAATAAGCAAGCTGTAAAAATAACCGTGACTTTTTATAGATTAGCTGTGCGCCGCGGTTTCGCGTAGACCTAATTTCATAGGTGACCCGTGGAACCTTAATGTTTTTATTTAAATACTAGCTGTGCCCTGCAGTTTCAACCGTGTAGATTTAGTTTCATCCTTATTGTCGCGGAATCCTAATATTAGCCTAAGTTACTCCTTGAAACATCAGATACCTGCCAGTGAAAGTCCCGTTGAAATCGGTCCAGTCGTTTCAGAGATTACCCGGAAATTGACATGTTTGGTTGGATGGTTTTTTAGTGTCAGTAGCGTGTGCACTTTCATATACTCGACAATTTAGTGAAAAAAAAAAATTGGAATTACAAACAGACACTTCAGTAGGTAACTTCAATGTTATTTATCTGTATAGATGTATGGATAAAAGTAGCCTAAGTTACTTTTTGTACCATTAGTTATCTGTCAGTGAAAAAACCGTAAAAATAGGCCTGGAACAAACAGACAGAGATTTTTATGCATGCAATTAGTGAAAAGCTGTTAATTTGGATTTACAAACAGACATTCAAATTTCATTGATCTGTATAGATTTTTTATAGCTTATTCCGTTTCTTCTATGAGATACTAGCTGTGCCCTGCGGTTTCACTCGCGTAGATTTAGTTTCATCCTTATTGTCCCGGAATCCTAATATTTATTATACACGGCTAGATAACATTACTTGCTCCCTCTTTTTATTTATAAAACTAGCTGCGACCCGCGTAGGTTTAGGTTCATCCTTACTGACGCGGAACCCTAATACTTTTAATAAATAAAAGTAGCCTTAGTTACTCCTTGAAACATCAGCTAACTGCCAGTGAAAGTCCCGTTAAAATCGGTGCAGCCGTTTTAGAGATTACCCGGAAGAAACAGACAGACAGACAGACGGACAGACAGACAGACAGAGAAAAATTTTAAAACATGGTTTTTTAGTGTCAGTAGCGTGTATACTTTCATATGCATTTAGTGAAAAGCTGTTATTTTGGAATTACAAACAGACACTTCAATTTTATTTATCTGTATGTATAGATGGTGAGCAGAGACTCCAAGTTTGTATATCTGTCATGTTTTTCTGTTGAACAGAAAACCGCTTTTATACTACACATACATTTTGCCATTTTTGACTAACTCCTACCGGGCATTAATTCAGACTCCGGGCAGCTACGAGTATTAGAAAATTGTAAATGAAAAAACCCAAGAACATGTCGCTAAGGCATCGAACTCAAGACCTCGTCATTCTCAGCAGTACAACCACTAAACCGAGGTAGTCATGGGTAAAAGTATGTCTATACAGATATATAAAATTGAAGTGTCTGTTTGTAATTCCAAAATAACAGCTGTTCACTAAATGCATATGAAAGTATACAAGTACACTCTGACACTAAAAAACCAAGTTTTAAAAATTTTCTCTGTCTGTCTGTCTGTCTGTTTGTTCAGGGTAATCTCTGAAACGGCTGGACCGATTTTAACGGGACTTCCACTGGCAGGTAACTGATGTTTCAAGGAGTAACTAAGGTTACTTTTATTTATTAATAATATTAGGGTTCCGCGTCAGTAAGGATGAACCTAAACCTACGCGGGTCGCAGCTAGTTTTATAAATAAAAAGAGGGAGCAAGTAGTGTTATCTAGCCGTGTTTAATGGCGTGGTAGAGATGTAACCATTAAGTTTACATTGAATGGGCTTGTATTGTAAATTACAGTTTCCCTTAGAAGGGTCGGATACTTGGTAGGTAATTAGTAGGATTTAATCGCTTGAAACTTATGTGGTCTGTTTTTATGACATTTTTGCATATGCAGGTTTCCTCACGATGTTTTCCTTCACCGTAAAGCATGTGGTGTGAAATCACTGCAAATAAGTTTTAAGAAAAAGTCATTGGTACAGGGGCCCAACCATGAGCTCTTATTGCATTGTTAATTCAGTTGTGCGACAGTGACAGATGTATGCACGTCACATACATCTGTCTCATAAATGAGTGAAACTATCATGGCAATAAGAGCTCATGGTAAGGCCCCAGGCCCTACTGGGCTTCGATCTTGCGTTGCTTGCGTAGCAGGCAACTGCTGAAACCCCAAGAGCACCAGGGCTCTTTACATAATCCCTATCCCTCTTTATATAATTTAATAATAACTATTAAGTAATTGGTAAAAATATATTATACTTAACTAATACTTATTTATTTGTTTCGCATCAAACTTAGGACATGGTATCTGAACCCATTCAATTCTGTAAGTACAATATAAAAACGAATTTTCAAAAGATTACTCTGCGAATACACGTTCCATAGAGTGTTAAGAAAGACTCGAAGGACCATAAAATCTACCAAATTCAGTACTATCAAGTTATAGTAGAATTTGTTCGTTGAATTGAAATTTTTATTTTAGTCCCTTTGGTCTGAGTCAGCGTCTGGCGTCGCGTGAGATTGCAACAAATAAAATTGTCTGAATGGAGTGCAATCTTTTTGACATATTACTCTTGCATGAAAATCAATGCACAACGATTTTATTACATCTATACTTTAATATTATGAATGAGACAGTGTTATCATCCGTCTGTCTGTAACCTTTTACATTGACACCGTTGGTCTAGTGGTTAGTATACCTGACTGCTACAATTTGGTGTCGCGGGTTCGATTCCCCCGTCAGGGCAGAACCCGCCTCCTCCCATGCTCTTTTGTGGCTTTCGGCGTCAAGAGCGAATCGTTGTATCAATTCGCAAGACCGGTGTTGCGGAGCGTAATGTCACGACGAATATTTCCCGACAGGGCAAATATTCTATGCGACGAGCATAGTCACGTGTATTTTAATCTATATCTATATATCGATACAGATAAATAAAATTGAAGTGTCTGTTTGTAATTCCAAAATAACATATTTTCACAAAAAGTTTTAAATTTTTTCTCTGTCTGTCTGTCTGTTCCGGGTAATCTCTGAAACGGCTAGACTGATTTTAACGGGACTTCCACTGGCAGATTGCTGATGATTCAAGGAGTAACTTAGGCTACTTTTATTTATTAAAAATATTAGGATTCCTCGACAATAAGGATGAAACTAAATCTACGCGGGTGAAACCGCGGAGCACAGCTGGTACTATAATATAATTATTTCCACCAAACCGAAGTCTTCGCCCTCTTAAAAGAAGCCATAACTTCAGCAAGAGTTACAGCCCTGAGTAACACAAAACAAACAAAGTTATTATTACATATTCTTTGCTCGATATTCCCCTCACGTGTGTACGTGAAATATTTACAAATGGCTTGATTGCCAAGTGGGGCATTGTGTCTGGTTTCTGCAAACGTGATAGGACACTTGTTTGGATTGATACAAGTGGGGGGTAAACGACTAATACCGCGACAAATTCTGCTGAAATTTAGCTCAGCTCCAATTTTGAAGCATCAAAATATTGAGCCATTTCGTCTTTCACGTAAAACATAACATACTCTATACATACATACATACATCTATACATCTATACATCTAATCATCTATATCTATACATCTATACATATAAATAAACTGAAGTGTCTGTTTGTAATTAAAATTACAGCTTTTCACTAAATGCATATGAAAGTATATACGGTACATACATAAAAAATACAATTTCTAAAATGTTTCTGTCTGTCTGTCTGTCTGTTTTGGCTAATCTCCGTAACGGCTGGACCGATTTCAACGGGACTTTCACTGGTAGATAGCTGATATATGAAATATTGATAGGCTTTTATTTGAAATACAAATTACCGTTCAGCTAGTAAATAATAATTTAGAAGCAAATATATGTAGGTAAATGTCTGTAATGAACACATTTAGAGTCACGCTAAAACGTGTCAAAACCCACACTTGAGACACTGTTACCGTCTTTGAATACATTGCACACGTCTGAATACTTAAGTAAAATTAATAAGCTCTCGTACTTAAGGTACTTTAGCACCAGTTGCCTTATAATGAGGCTCGTATCAGTTCAAAGTATACGACAAAGTTTCTGTTTGATGCTTACATCGCGAACCAGCGTTAAAAGACCTTCCAAGCAATGCACCTGGTATGTATATGAGGCTCTTTACAAATGAGGTGATTTAAATGAGATCACAAAATTGTTTGTTTTCATTGATTTTGGACAACTCAGTTTAGAAACAAAAGTTAGTTAATAGCAATAATCGTATGTATGTTTGTCAGTATTTACTTCTCGCAGAAACATGCTATTTGAATTACGTGTCTCCCAAACTAGAGGTTAATAAAGATTTGAAAGGTCATCAAGGGACTATAGACTGTAATTGTATAAGGATAGGGAGTATTTCTAGAGCGAGGTATCTAGTACCTAGTTTCAAACCAAGTGCTTTAATGTGAAGGAAACATCGATAGGAGTATTTAAAAGACGTGTGTATAGTGCCCGAGACGGCGATAGATTCACCATCTGTCACTTTGGCACTTTTTCATCTACAGTGAAAAGTGGGTGTTGTTATTACAACACCTTTGCCTATCCCTTTGAATTCAGACGTCAGCCTACATGTACATATGTATGTACTTAGTATATTGTGTGATTTTCGGTTCAAATTTCAAAAACCTTGCCATCGCTACCAAATAACGCTATCAAAAAGTATTTTTTTGTCTTCTTCGGTAAAGTCGCCAGTGCTCTGGTGGGAACTCACGAATGATACTATTGGTGGCTGCTAACTCTCAGACTTGCTGAACAGTTGTAATATTACCTTTTCATAAGCTTTTAATAAAAAGTGCTCCATGGAAAGGAGAAGTATGAGTGGAGTCGCTGTGCTAGGAATAGTTGTCATTATGATGGAATAGGGATTTAATTCTTTATAAGGTAGACAAGTCATTCGTCGTCTGCTTGTGTGTCGCCTTATTAGCATAAAAAAAGCTGATAAAATTAGTTTGAAATTCGCCTCAAATACTTATTCAGCACAGCTCTTCAGTGACTATGTAGAATAACTTCTCTCAATCTGGATATACATGTAGAAGTTAGAATTTGAATCTCATTCACAGCAGCCGGCGATCAACACGGGAATGTGGAAATTTTCCGCGAAAATTCACAACGAGCAAATAAGTGTGACCAGCGGTTATTTGATTGAAATAACCCAGATTGAAATAGCCTAGGTTCAACTGCATTGAGTATGACTAAGAAGCGCGTTTGAAAACATTTCTGGGGCCTTACCATTCGTTCTTATTCTAATGACTGTGATTTGAAGCATGTCGTATTCATTTGTTTAATAATTATCGTTGTCACTCTATGTCGCCAATAAAAGATCATGGTAGGGCCCCCATTCTTAATGAGACATACTGCATGCAAAATGTGACATTTCTTAAATCTAAATACCCTATTGAAAGCATTTCATTACGAGCTTGCACATGAATTAGAATCCTGATGGCTTATTTGTGATTTAAACCTAATTAAAGATTTTTATATCAAGGTGCACCTTTTTAAAGAGGATTTGTTTGTTTGTATTGAATCGGCTCCGACACTACTA
The DNA here is from genome assembly GCA_964035505.1 of Watsonalla cultraria. Classification (NCBI taxonomy): domain Eukaryota; kingdom Metazoa; phylum Arthropoda; class Insecta; order Lepidoptera; family Drepanidae; genus Watsonalla; species Watsonalla cultraria. The sequence continues at coordinate 2,363,159 of OZ037726.1, read as the reverse complement.
GACCGATCTTGAAAATTCGCAGCAATGAATAGCTACATCATCAGCGAGTAACATAGGCTGTATTTTATCCCCTTACTCCCACGGGGGCGGGAAACCGGGTGAAACTGCGTGATATCCGCTAGTCATGTATAAAAAGCATGTAAATTCTCTTGGCACAGCTCTTGTAAAGTGACATATATCCGAGCTACAGCACATCATTTACACTCCAACGGACGTCGCTAGATGTCCCTGTCGAATATGTCATTTCATCCAATAAGAGCGGGCTCGTCGCATATCAGAAATTTAAGGACCCCTTAAATTTATCCGCAAATTATTGTCAAACGTAACTAATAAAATATATACTCTGACGGCTTCCCAGAAGGGTCGACCAAGGGGTAGGCAGAAGTGTTACAACATCCTTTATTTGTCGAAGGTGATTAGGTGCCTATACATACATACATACTAGCGGACGTCACGCAGTTTCATCCACGTAGTTCCCGTTCCCGTGGGAGTACGGAGATACAGTATAGCCTTGATTAATCAGTTATAATGTAGCATTCAAATGATGTAAGAATTTTTATAATCGTTACAGTACTTTTTGACCCAAATCGTTACAAACATACTTACATACAAACCTTTCCTCTTTATTATATAAGTATGGATAAAGCTTTTTATTTCACCCTCTGAACTTGAAGAGAAAGAAAGGTGAGACGAGAGATTAATTTTGTCTTCCGTCGGTCTGCTAAACCACGTATCTTGATACGATATTTTCTAGCATGTAGGAGTTGAACTGCGAAAGGTTAATAGCATAAAAACTATTTTATATTATTTTGTAAATCCCTAGAGACACCGACTTGGGACAAATTTTCTACCTTTAATTAGTTTTAAGTAAGGAAAATTTTGTAACCCGAAGTGAAACGAAGGCAGGTCACTAGTAGTATATTGTGAAAAATGTAAGGTGAGTTTTCGGTATCGAATGCTTCCGCCGTGGAATGTAATGCCTCCCTTACACTCCGAGCCATGGCAAAGCTGACTTGAGTGAAATCTAAATGGTTCGCCGCTGACATCCGCTTCGATGAGTTTGGCTTTGATGTGTAATTGGTAGGGATTTGAGGCCCTTATCTCAATGCAAGGCCCTCGACAAATGGGGTTCACAATGCACTAGATTTGACTGCGGAAGAGGGGATATTTTCGCGAGGATAAGTTTAAATCCCCTGGTTTTTCTCATAATGTTTTGGGGAGAATATTTTTACATACGTCTGAATTTTCTCTAAAGCCCCTTTGTTTTGTCACCACGTACAAAGCGGTGAAACGTCGCGTAGTTTTAAACCCTTATCCTCTTATTATAAAACCTAAGATAATCCCTGGTTTAAAAGTAAATTTTATATTTTTATAAAGGCGTACGTATATAGTTTACAAAAACTCACGCCTGTATTCCCCGAAGGGGTAGGCAGCAGTGGCGTGCATTGCATATAAGCAGGTAAGCAGAAGTTTGTGATCACTGAATACACTCGTGTCGTGTGTGTGTGTTTATGTTCGTGTGTGCGTCTTTACCGAAGCGTATGTAACTACGCCGCGTTACATATAGTACTTAACCTGCATACATACCTACTTATTGTTTATGCCTACCCGTCTGAAAATCCAATGCACGCCCCTGGTAGGCAGAGGTGATGTAATAACAAAATCCACTTTTCACCCGAGATGATTAAGTGCCTACGTGATAGATAGTGAGTCTATCGCCGTCTCAGGCACTATACATACGGCTTTGAATTACTTCTCAGACAATGCATGCAGGTTTCCTCACGATGTTTTCCTATCTAATATGGTATAAATTAATTCTTCAAATAAAATCTTATGACATGTGTACTTACTTTATATATATTTTATGTACATAGAAGGCCTATCGGTATAGCCAATGTTAAACTAACATAGCAACTGGAGACGTATCTCTTATTAATCCAAACTAACTTACATTAAAGTAAAACATTCTATTTTAAACCTTATAGCTGAAGCAGTAGAGTGCTATTTGGCTGGTAAATGAGGTCTGTTTACCTAGTAGCAAACTCATCGTATAACTGGTCCCTGATGTCAAAAACTTACATTCCAGGAACGTGAGCGGTGTAAAGAGACGTATAAAGTAAGTTTTTTTTAATTGCACTCAATGAGAACATTAATATAATGTATATTTTTATCTAAACAGATAAATAAAATTGAAGTGTCTGTTTGTAATTCCAAAATAACAGCTTTTCACTAAATGCATATGAAAGTATACACGCTACTGACACAAAAAAACCAAGTTTAAAAATTTTTCTCTGTCTGTTTGTACCGGGTAATTTCTGAAACGGCTGGACCGATTTTAACGGGACTTTCACTGGCAGGTAGCTGACATATCAAGGGGTAACTTAGGCTTACTTTTATTTATTAAAAATATTAGGGTTCCGCGACAATAAGGATGAAACTAAATCTAAGCGGGTGAAACCGCGTGCACTGCTACGAGTATCTATACATAAAGATAAATAAAACTGAAGTGTCTGTTTGTAATTCAAATAAACAGCTTTTGACCAAATGCATAAGATATTTTATACGGTATTCACATAACACTATTTTAAAGATTTTTCGTCTCCAATATGTTCCTATCTGTCTGACTGTTTGCTCCAGGTCATCTCTGAAACGGCTGGACCGATTTTAACGAGACTTCCACTGGCAGCTGATGTTACAAGGAGCAACTTATCTCTGCATCCCCGAAAGGGTTAGCAGAGGTGTTGTAACAACAACACCCACATTTCACCGAATATGATTAAGTGCCAACGTGACAAAAGGTGATTCCATCGCCGTCTCAGACAAAATGATTTTTGTTATTTTACTTTTTAAGCACATTGGCGTCGTATATATTTAATAGGAATTTTTTTTTTATTATTTATCTGAATAGTATTTTTATTATAGCTGAGACAATAACTAAGTAGTCCAGAGTAGGTATAAGTCGTACAATGTTTTATGATTATAGCTCAGACAATAAGTACATAGTCCAGAGAGGTCCCTTAATTTTGTGACAAACTCATTTCCTCCTAAGTTTTTCCCTAATTTGAGGTTAAGTCATTATGTGAAAATTACTAAGAGCTCCGTAGCTAATACATTCTGAGCGAGCCAATTTGTGAAATTACTGGATAATTGTCATTTGGCCGGCCATTACACGCTCCAGCTAACGGTACCGGACGATCTGACAATGTCGATTTGGAAAGATAACAGTTCGGTCCCTTTTTAAAACCGTATTAGTGAGTGAAAATGCGGTTATAGAACTACGTTTTGAATATTAAAGATTTTTTTGGATTAGTCTATTTAGAGCGACTGTCTGCGATTTGCATAAGAATATTTAGAATATAAATTTATATTTATTAGAATTTTTTATCAGACTAGCGGACGTCACGCGGTTTCACTCGCGTAGTTCCCGTTCTCCTGGGATAACGGTGATAAAATGTAGTAGCAATGGTGAATTTTTTTTTAAAATCGGTTCAGTACGTTTTGCGCCAATTCGTTACAAACATACATACAAATCTTTCCTCTTTATTATATTAGTATAGAAACAAATCTTTAGTTCACAATTTTTCTCCTCTAGAAGGCGCCACATTCACATGCACATTAATGTAATCTATACATACAGATAAATAAAATTGAAGTGTCTGTTTGTAATTCCCCGGAACAAACAGACAGACAGACAGACAGAGAAAAAAATTAAAACTTGGTTTTTTAGTGTCAGTAGCGTGTATACTTTCATATGCATTTAGTGAAAAGCTCAAAATTATAGCTTTTCACTTCTTTCTTTCCAGGTAATCTCTGTAACGGCTGGATGGATTTTAACGGGACTTTCACTGGTAGGTAGCTGATGTTTATTTATCGAAAATATTAGGGTTCCGCGACAATAAGGATGAAATTAAATCTACGCGGGAGAAACCGCGGGGCACAGCTAGTCTTACATTATAGCTCATAACTAGTGGACAATCAAGATGCAACCAACGATACCTCATTTGATAAAATAAAATAGTTGTGAAACTATGAGGGAACATACATCATCATCTCCCTGGCCTTGTCCCATACATTGTTGGGGTCGGCACTTGATTCAACCCGATGTGGCTGATCACATGATTTTTATATGAAGCGACTGCCATCTGACCTTCGCAACCCCATTTTAGGAGGAAAATCTGTGATCTGGGTTAAACCAGTTGTCAGATTATTTTTAGGCCTCCGACTGGCCTGTAACGATTGCCAAAGATGTTAAATTGGAAAATATGAGGATAAGAGGGAACATACATACCGGTGAAAATCATAACTCTCCTATTCACTTTGCCATTGTCGGTTGAAAAATGCCCAATAGATAATTTTTAGCTCTATCAATATCTCAGTGGATCTTCTTACCCTCGACCTAGGTTTTAGAACAAACCTGCAAAATATATACGATACAGAAATAGCCAAACAAAGCGACAAAATAATTTAAAATATTATATACGAAGACAAAAAACAAATGTGAATCCTATCATTAGAAATATTCCCGAAATTCTCTAGGTTAAATACGAGCTCATTCATAGTTTTATAAAAGTACCAAGCAGACATAGCCGCACCTTAACAGAGTCAACGAGTTCAAACGTCAACCTGGCTTTATGTACGGCAAAAATATTTTCCATCTAAAATAGAAAACGCATACAAAATGAGAGGATATTGCACTGAGCCAGACTTCTTTTTAAATATGCAAATTTAAATGCGATTACAGTGAAAGAGACAGTGAGTCTCAACACTTTTAACACTACGTAGGAGTAAGAGAGAGAGGTATATTCTGTAATGGCGGCCCCATTTTAAAATGGTTAACCCAGATGCATAGTTAAGCTACCTGTACGTTATTAGTGATTAAATTTCGTTCGGAGTACCCATGTGGGGCTTTCATATTTTCCGTTTAAACATTAAATAGGTTAATAGAAGTGGGAAAATATTTTTAACCAACATTTACGAAAGTGCGCACATCCGAAGTGGCATTAAAAAAAATATATATTATTAAGTTGGGTAGCATCATACCTACTATCATCAACGTAAACGAATAAAATTATATGTATAGCCGTTGCAGCTGCGTGGTTTGAGTAGTGGCTTGCTACGCAATCAACGCAAGTTCGAGTCGCTCCAGTTTTTCTAAAAAACTTAAGTACCTATAGTACTTTCACACCATGAGGTTTAAGGCAATGGAAAGAATTGTGAAGAAACCTGCATATCTGATGGGAAATTCAATTACATACTTAAAGCGCCGGAGACGGCGATGGACTCACCATCTGTCACGTTGGCACTTAATCATCTCGTGGGGTTCGAACCCGCGACACCTAGTAACCTACTATAGCAGTGTCAAGTATGCTAACTACGACATCAAAGGTATGGTCAATGTAATGATATGAAAAAACACAGGTGAACCATGACACGCAAAATACAGAATCTAATATAATTTGTCAAGTGCAAACGCTATAAGGGGAGCCCGTCTATCCGCGACGAAATTAAATATTTCATGAATACACCAACACTAGAAAATTCGGACGGTTCGTTTCTATTTGCTAACAGTTTATTTATGTGGTAATAATTTATTTAATTAACTTTAAATGATATAAAATGGTGCTGTGGTTTTCTAGAATTTGATAAAGATATTTTACACCCATCTAGGGATGGTAGAAATATTAACTATAAAAGACATTTTTAAAAACAAGCCATCGTGTTCTCTTCAGCAACCCCTTTCATTTGATACCCATACTGTACAGTAGTAGTGAAGAAAAAGTAACTCGTCCGCCATCTTGGATTATCCGCCATATTGGATTTAGAATGTCGTCACATAGATAAGCATGCCGAACACGCGTTGTCATTGAAAATAAGCGTGTATACCAAATTTAAAAAACGTTTAAAGATAATTTTAAATTCAGTTGCACTCAAATTCAGTTCTACCCGAACAGCATATATTTTTTTTATTATTGCTGGTAAGTAGTGACCGCAATGCGAAGTCTATGGATACTTGCATTAGTAAATTTCGTTTGAAACTTACTAATGTTTATTATTGTTGTATTATACATATTATATATACCATTAACTTAAATCTAGTACAATAGAAAAATAAAGAGAAATAAAAAAAAATAGAACACAGAATTAAAATTTGTGTCTGCGGATTGATGCCCAATAAGCTGGCTGCGTTACCTTACTGGATTGCTAAACTGATCCTCTGATCGATGTAACCAGCTCGACGGTCACCAGAGACGTCAACCAGATGTTTTGAGAAACTTGCAAAACTTACTTTTTATATGCCGCATCCAAGTTTAACAGCTCTTTTGAGTGTCCATATCGCAGTCCCGAGGGAAATCAAGAACACACGGCTCAGTGCTAAGTTTCACGATGGGTGATCCAGTGTGTGTAGGTATTCTATGTACTTTTACCAGATTTCAACGAAATTACTTCATCATTAGGTTCAACTTTTGTCTATTACAAATGAGGGTATAATAGAAGAGTCCCGAGGGAGTTCACTTTACTTGGTGTGCGCGTTTGTACAATGTTCGGATTGTAGCGTGAAGGCTATGGTTACTCACTTGCCATCATCTTCACTGATTGTAAAAAATGAAAATGATTTATTGAGTTTACACCCTGCTAAGGCACTTATGAATGTCGAAGAATTGACCACCAGTTCGCATCTAATAATCACTGGCATCATGTTCATTACATTACATCATACAGATAAATAAAATTGAAGTGTCTGTTTGGAATTTCAAAATAAAAGTTTTTGATTAAATGCTATGAATATGAAAGTATAATATACGGTATATGAAAGTATAAACGGAAATTAAATATATTTTTTTTAATAATAATCTCAGTCTTTCTATCTGTTTGTTCCGGCTAATCTCTGAAACGGTTGGACCGATTTTATTGGGATTTTCACTGACAAGTAGCTAATGTTACAAGGAGTAACATAGGCTAATATTATGTAAAAAAAACATTAGGGTTCCGCGGGTCATCCATGACTCTACGCAGGCTAAACCGCGGGGCACAGCTAGCACTAAATAATAATTAATTACAACAAATTATAAAATTCATATATTTTTTATTATTATGTTACTTACACATCAAGTCCTAAACATGTTTCTCAGTGAGTTCTCTTTAGACTAACGGCTCTTATTCAGGTTCAAAGAGTCAGTTTAATCTAAACATGCACCTTACAAGCTAGTAGATCTAATCCATGCATTTCACTGCATATAAAAGTGCTAGTTAAGCCAAAGTCAGCTAATAAACGTACTACAAGCAACTTTAGATCCAAGTAAGTAAGTAGTGTTTGCAATGTACTCTAATGAACGCAGTCTTCCTCTGCACTATGCTATCCAGATTACTCTATGTTGGCAGGAAACCATAGAATTAAATAGTTTTAAGACTGTTTAGTTTTGTAACAAACTTAAGAGCCGTGTCACTTTCAGTGCAAAAAAATCTAGTAATTGTTGAACCGACTTAAAAAAAAAGGAAAAGGTTTCTTAATTCGAACGAAGGTATATATTTTTTTCTATCAAAAAACCACTTCATGGTCGTATCTCATGTATTGCTGCGCTGGTGTTGTGGCTGGTAACTACATTTTTTTAAAGGCGAATGTCTTATTTTTCGTAACTTTTTAAAAGGCTCATATTTTCAACTGCTGGTCTGAACGAGTCTATTCAAGGAGTCTGGAATTGTGTCTGATAGGCTACTGGGAAATAACAGATGAAAATCCCCGATATGTTATTCCCAAACCAGGAATCTTAACCACGACCTCATGGTGCACCACACTAATAACGAAGCGAAAGCTGAATTATATGCGCTATTTTTTTACCAAGTAATTTCAAAATTCATTAACAGCTCTGCCACGAGTCCTTCTGTTCAAAAGCCAAGTATCAAATCAAACAGAATTGGAAAAAATGCAGTTACTATCAAAGTGTATCTGTCTGCGGATGACGGGTTTGGCAGTTTGTCATTGATGTATAAAGCTGACTGGCACCGTTCACACGTTTGTTTTGAATTCTATATCTATGTTTTGTATCGTTGTGCAAAATGTGAAGTGACACATGAAATTTTAGCTACCGTTGCCATAGTTGAAGTCGCGAAAAAAGAAGTCTGGGATAAAATGATGATGATGAATTGCATGAGCCAAAAATCAGTCTTAAAGAGGGCCTTACGAGATAAAACGAAAGAAAACCTGACGAGATTTTAAGCCGTAGTAAGAGTTCATCCCACTGTAAAAAAAATCCTGTTAATAGGAAATTGGGTTGAAATAAAAATAATATTTATTTACATGAAATATGGTACAAAATAAGTGTTTTTAGGTCACAAGACACACATATTGGGTCATGTAAATATTAATTATAATATCGATCAAAACTGTTCATAATAAAGGGCTGATACTTTCGGAAACGTGTCATCGAACCGACAGTAGTATAATAAATCAATCGAAGGTATACATGAGCAAACACGTGTAAATAGCATAGGTATCTGTGCAACCGCAATGCGGGCGGCACATTGAACCACATCGGCGTAATTACTGGTCACTGCTAATTCATTACCAGTGCGGTGCGTGGCTACGGTTGCTATTCTCGCGTTGTTATTTGATAGAAATCTGTCGGTGCGTTTACATTCCTTGAAGAAAATATTTATACACACCCTTTTGTTGATTAGACTATGTGTGCTAAAAGAAAAGTCTACAGCAATTTGATTGGCTTTAGGATTTCAGTCTAAACCTCGTCATCTTACTGTACGCATATCAAAACTTGTCGATGCTCGATTCCCCGATGTTACTACTTCTACCGAATCTAGCGGTAGCATGTATAATCCTGTATAATTATGTCATTCTGACGTTTTGAAAGTAGTTTGTTTAAAGTCTAATCAAATAAAGATATTTTGAATTTGAATTTGAATGGTTGAATCCAGAAATAAATAAATCTTTTGCTTTGTTAACATTCAATAACCTCTTAATCCAATCATGTCATCCAGTTTCGACAACTCTACACCTGTAACTAATAACTCAACTGTAATCTATCTGATGTGAATAAATTCCTACGTACACTAGAATAGTTATATCAATCTATAGGTAGTGAAGTTCCGACATATTCATACGCTGTTCAACTTATCAGTTTTACAAGCACGCGTCAAAGCCGGCCTGTTGGGAACACAACGCTGCATTGCAGTGACTCCTGGTACACAAATGTAATTCTACTTTTTTATACGCTTTATAGACCAATTTTTAAATAAATATACCCCTCCATCCCTCGAGGGTTAAGCAGAGGTCAAGAAGGCAGTGCCAACGTGACAGCGGGTGAGTCCATCGTCTCAGGCACTATACATACGTCTTTGAATTACTTCTCAGACATATGCAGGGCTTGTAGACAAAGTAACATTATTCTCTCGTATCGCTAGTAGAAACGATACAAAATCTACGGGACTGATATATGTAACGTGGCTGATTTGTGTAATTGACATAAATTTTTATCGTTTCTATTAGCGCAAGCGTGTGGGAATACTACTTTGTCTAGACCTACGATGTTTTCCTTCACCGTAAAGCTGGTATGAAATTAGGTATAGTTCTTGCGAAGCAGGCGACTGCTCAAACCCACCACGGCCACCACATCTCGATGACAATTTCTCAATAGTATGTTGGTGATTTCACTGTTTTCTTTCACCGTTAGGAAGCTCTCTATTTTGAACATTACTGCAATGCAGTGAATCTTGCCATCTAACTGTAATTAGTTTGTAATTCCCTCAGAAAACGTTCCGAGCACGGAGTGAATAGAATAGCGGTATGGAATTTGTCGTTTGCAAGTTGAATTGTACATCGGTTAAATAATAATGGAGCTATTTGCAGATTCTTGAAATGCATACATGTATTAGAAAAGCTAATAATTTAAACCACTTAATTAATTTTGATAGAGCTAGGGCATAACAGGATCGTCCGATCGATATTCGACGCCACCCAACTGAGTATTGTACCTCCACCTTACAGAAGGCCTGCCATCATCGGTTTAAGCAGAGATTATTAAGAACTTGTGAGCTTTGACGTTTCATTTTGGTGCCTTAAAAGCAGATAAGTTCTTAATACGCGCTGCTTAAACGATCCTTGTTGGCCCCCAAATCACAGCCAAATACGCTATACTACTTTAGAGTAGTGTTTTGTTTCTGTGCTGAGTTAGTTCGCCAGTGCTACTGGAGGGGAGGAGTATGAGTAGAGTCTCTGTGCAAATAGGTTATCATTATGTTGGCACAGGGATTTCATTCTATTAGATAGGTTACGCGTGAGTGACACTTGGTGTTAGAAGCATTCATAGGATGCAGTAGCTGCTTACCATCAGGCGGACTGCATGCTTGTTTTACTAAACAAGCATGCAGCTATGTAGAAAAAAAATTTGTTGCTCAATGTACTTAAATACTATCGTTTTCATTTTATTAAAAGGTAGACTCTAGACTGTCGACTTTGCACTGCTAGTGAGAAATACCTTCGGCTAGTGATATCCTAGCGAGATCAAATATTCACCACATAATTGGTAAAATCACAGCTTTTAAACACAAATCGTTTCAAAATAATGCAAGGTTAGGTAACTCTTGTCCAGGATAATAATCAGTATTGACTTTGCATTCCTAGTGAGGTTACCGATATACTAGTGTGATCAAATATACACCAGATGATAAATAACCTACCATGCCAAGTGAAACAAAGAAGAACTCTGATACACTCAGGTATATTCGAAGAAGTGATTTAACTAGTATTTTCTGGTTATACTCGTACAATATCGGATCAAAATACTGAGTCCTTAATCTAATAAGTTTATCTCTAAAGTCGAAAACTTAGTTATTACAAACACCTGTAACATTTTGTTTTGACTTTGATGATGTGAGCTGTTTGACAAAGTTTTTCGTGGATTTCTAAAGGTCATAAAACCTTTGGAAAAGTATTAAATTAGTGCCACTTTGATAATTAATTATAATTTTGATCCTCTAAGGGTTCCGTGCATCTAACACAATCATATTCAATCATATTCTCCATCAGAATTCGTTTACAACTCTTTGTACATAGTATTTTTTTAAAAAGCTGAATTCATTTCACTTATAATATTATAGATTGAAAAACTGACAGACACCAAAACAGGACATAAGTTTCATTCTTCCTTCCAAGGTCCCGTACCCTAATTATTGTCATAATAACTTGTATAATCTTAGAAGCATATTCAATAAGCAATATCGCCTAAGCTATTTTTATTCGGAATAATTATATCATAATTCTTTGATTTTATTATAGCGAATAATTTAATTTTGATGTGTAATTTTGACAAACGAATACTTAATATTATGAACAATCATTTTAAGTACAATACAAAAACAAATAAATTCTAACAACTGGTAATATTTCATAATACGAGATTGTAAAAGAAGCAGATTTTTTCGTGCAGAATAATATTCACTCGGATGTTTGATATTAAATTCGTTTGCGGGCGGGGTCAAATGTCTATGTTGAACAGGCTGTGGGCTGAGCGGCTTTCAGGCTGAAAATTACAAATCTTGAAATATGGGCATGTAAAAGTAATAGCTTTATAACTGATACAATTATTAATATTGTATCTCTCCACTCTAAGCCCTGAGAAAGCAATCAAAAGATTAATTTAACTTCAAATAAAATATGCTTACGCTCAGGGGCCTTACCATAGCTCTTATTGACATGATAGTTTTACTCTTACTAAGAGACAGATGTATTTGACGTGTATACATCTGTCCCTGTCACCTGCAATATCATTGAAATAAGAGCTCATGGTTAGGCCCCAGAAGGGTCCCCGAAGTGGTATGAAGAGGTGTTGTAACAACAACCCACATTTCACCGAATATGATTAAGTGCCAACGAGACAGATGGTGAGTCCATCGCCGTCTCAGGCACTATACATACGTCTTTGAACTTTTCAGGCGTATGAAGGTTGCCTCACGATGTTTTAGCTTCACCTCACCCAAAAATGATTGAAGTAAATTTTTGTTAATTTTTTGGATTGGCGCCCAAGTTCACCATAATTAATGTTTTTTTGTAAATAAAATGAACATTTAAAAAGAAATTGGGGACCGCGGCTTTTTAAGTCGGTCAAGCAGAGAAAAACAGGGTAATTTAATATAAGATAAATTTTTTTACAATGTACAAAATTATTTTGATCCCCAATGGTCTTTAGGGTCAAAGCTAATTTTTTTTCTATTTCTATTCTTAGCAACAATTTGTTAAATTTGATTTTGCGATTGACCCTGAGAATGAGCCGATAGATTTTTTTAAAATTAAAATTAACTTATAAAATATTTTACGGGACCATTATACATTATCTGGTATTCCGTTCGTTCCTATAACATAAAGCAATCATCTAATTATAGACGTATTTTTTAAAGTATTGTACGAAAAAATTCTGTGTCTAACGTTCCTTTTGTAAATAACCCTGTGTGTATGCATCGTCCTTTGCACGTCATATGTAAATGACACGTGACCATACCCTGCATTAAAAAAAAACAAATATTACGATCATATTATAACTAGCTGTGCCCCGAGGTTTCACCCGCGTAGATTTAGTTTTATCATTATTGTTGCGGAACCCTAATATTTTTAATAAACAAAAGTAGCAAGTTACTCCTTGAAACATCAGCTACCAGTGAAAGTCCCGTTAAAATTGGTCCAGCCGTTTCAGAGATTTTTTTTAGTGTCAGTAGCGTGTATACTTTTCTATGCATTTAGTGAAAAGCCGTTATTTTGGAATTACAAACAGACACTTCAATTTTATTTATCTGTATAGATATAGATAATATAGGTTATTTCAATAAAACCATTATTTTATTGACGACATCCTTCTCAACAGCTCTTCAACCTCAATTCAAATAATATTTTCCAAGCGCATTACAATGGATTCTATTACAATAGAACGAAATCTTTACAAAGCATTATGTCATTTGAGAACGGCCTATTACGGATTTTGCTCTACATTTTTTCGAGAGGTCTTAAAAATGGATCTTACCTCGGGCTTTATCTTAAGTGGTTTGCATGAGGAGAGATAAGCAAATGAGGCTGATATCGAGATCACGAGAGCAATATTTCTCAAACTTTTGCGATTAAAACTCATATTTATAGTTGCTCAGGACTTATCACGATAATATTTGAATATTCTGTAACGTACCTCGACGTTTCGATTGGGTTACACCAATCTTGGTCAGACTATTGGTGTAACCAGATCACGAGATCAGATTTAAATGTGATCGCTTTGCGGATGGATGGAGCATCATTTTGACCAAACGACTGAGATTTTGTGGGAGATGTTATGAGGGTATGTTTGCGAAAGTGCCATCAATTTTAAACTATTTGTAATAATTCAGTTTTTTGGTAATCTGAATAAATCACATCTATTTTTGATGCAACTGGTTGGATAATTAGAGAGGGGCTCGTGGCACAGTTGCTATTGCGCATATGATGCGATCAGCAAAGTTAAGCAACCATACGCCTAGCCAGTAGTTGGATGGGTGACTGCCCGAGTTCCCTCCGTGCCTCGGAAAGCACGTTAAGCCGTCGGTCCCGGTTGCCAATTTAACATCTTTGGCAATCGTTACAGGTCAGTCAGAGACCTAAGAAAGTCTGACAACTGGTTTAACCCAGATTGCCGTTTTCCTCGAAAAAGGGGTTACGAAGGTCAGATGGCAGTCGCTTCGTATAAAAATCAGGTAATCAGCCACATCGGGTTGAATCAAGTGCCGACCCCAAATACATGGGATAAGGCCAGGCAGATGAACTCATCCCATGTATTTGGGGTTGAAAATGAAAATGAAAATGAAAATGATTTATTCAGTTTAGGCCCTGGTAAGGCACTTATGAACGTCGAGGAATCTACCACCGGTTCGGAAACTAGCCTTCTGAGAAGAACCGGCAAGAAACTCAGCTGGCATCATGTACATTTCATTACACAGTAAAATAATAATAATTACAAAAAAAAAAAACATCATAAATTATTCACAATAGTGAAAATTGTATCAGCATGCATGTGTAAAAAATAATAATTAAAAACGTAAAAACAATACCAAATGATTTACATATCATGTTTGCATACCATGTCATTGCCAGGAGCTACTTGTGCAGAGTTTTAATTCCATATGTCTTTATCATTTATGTAATCCGAAATTGTATAATAAGCTTTCTTCATCAGTACAGTTTTAATGTGTGTCTTAAATTTATCATAATTTAACGCGTTTATTGACTGTGGGATTTTATTGTAGAAACGAACACAATTCCCCATGAATGATTTATTTACCTTTGCTAACCTGAATCTAGGAGCTACAATTTTGTGTTTATTTCGTGTTGAAATTGAATGAATGTCCGAGTTTAAATTGAATAGATGAATATTTTTTTTCATGTATAGCAAATTCTCATAAATGTACAGTGACGGTAGGGTGAGAATATTTATTTCTTTAAATTTATCTCTAAGAGAATCTCGGGGGTCCAGCGAGTATATTGCCTTGATGGCTCTCTTTTGAAGTATAAAAATTGAATCTAAGTCTGTTGCGGAACCCCATAACAATACGCCATATGACATGACACTATGAAAGTAAGCGTAGTAGACTAATCTAGCAGTATCAATATCCGTCATTTGTTTAATTTTTCTAACCGCAAACGCAGCTGAACTAAGCTTTTTTGACAATGCTTCAATATGGGCGCCCCATTGTAATTTAGAATCTAAGGTAAGACCTAAGAATACTGTGCTTTCGACCAACTCCAATTGACTCCCAACTAATGATATATTTGTATCTATTTGCGATGTATTAGGTGGTGAAAATCGGATACATTTTGTTTTTTTAGAATTTAAAACGAGATTATTGGCATCAAACCATTTTGAAACAGATGTTAGAGTTTCATTTAGTGCCTTAAGATCTTTGTCTTTTCTACTCACTTTGAAAACTAAAGATGTATCATCTGCAAATAGAACAATATCACAGATATTTTCTACAACAAGTGGTAGGTCATTGATATACGCTAGAAACAGGAATGGGCCTAGTATGGAGCCTTGCGGCACGCCTGTTTTGATTATTGACCCCTTGGATGTTACACCACCGACGCCAACTTTCTGATGACGATTTGATAGGTACGAGGATAAAAGGTCGAGAGCATTTCCGCGAATTCCATAATAGTTTAGCTTAAGAAGTAGCGTACGATGATCCACACAGTCAAAAGCTTTAGAAAGGTCACAGAAGACTCCTACTGCGTCATAGGCGCCCTCCCAAGCCTCAAAAATGTGTTTTATTAATTTTGCTGCCGCGTCCGTTGTTGATCTACCTTTAGTGAAGCCAAATTGGTGATCGTGCAAGATGTTATGTACGTTAAAGTGAGCTAACATCTGATTAAGCAGAATTTTTTCAAATATTTTGCTAAGCGCGGGAAGAATCGATATAGGTCTATAATCAGAAGGATCTTCTTTAGAGCCTGCTTTAAATATCGGTATTACTTTGCTATATTTCATAATATCAGGAAATATACCTTGATCTATACATAAATTGAAAATAGAAGCTAATGCGGGAGCAATCGTTATTATAATAGATTGGATACTTTTAATTGAGAGTCCCCATAAGTCCTCCGTATTTTTAATATTAAGCGATTTAAATGCCTTCATGATGTCAATAGGACGTACATGTTTAAAACTAAAATCTGGGAAGCTTTTTCGTAACGATTGTTTCAATAAGCTTTCAGCTGTATTCGGACTAGAGTTAAGATGTTTGGTAGTCTCTGTGGGAATGTTAGCGAAAAAATTCTCAAAAGCAGTTGCGACCTCTAACTTATCCGATATAATACTATCATTGATTTTAAGCTTACTTACTTGCTCTTTAGTTTTATTTCTACCAGTCTCCCTGTTTATAACTTTCCAAACAGTTTTTATTTTATCATCAGAGCGGCTAATTTCACTACTTATATGTTTTGATTTGGCAATCTGGCAAACTCTTTTAAATAATTTTGAGTACATTCTAACGTGACTATGAAAAGCGACATTAGTTGTTTGGGCTTTCTTGTGGTATAACTCATATAAAGTGTCTCTACTTTTCCTTATGCCCTTGGTTGCCCAGTTGTTGAACTGTAATCTGTTATTTAATTTATATTGTTGTTTAGGACATGCCTTGTTGAATTCTGTACATATGACATCATGTAATTTATTGAAATATTTGTTTGGTTCGCGAGACTCTGCTTTTTTAATTTTTAACTCAACATTATTTTTAAACTTCAGCAGTCTATGGACAGAGAGAGGTCTAGATTCCCTAAAAGATTTAGAAGGTTGGTTGGAGAATTAATAATAATATTAGAAATTACGTGCACACGTAAGAAGAGTAAGGTGAATACATTTCTGTGAGAGAGTGAATTCATGAAGCTATATA
This sequence comes from Watsonalla cultraria, assembly GCA_964035505.1. Lineage (NCBI taxonomy): Eukaryota > Metazoa > Arthropoda > Insecta > Lepidoptera > Drepanidae > Watsonalla > Watsonalla cultraria. The sequence goes on along the minus strand of OZ037726.1, from coordinate 2,346,749 downwards.
TTTGATACCAACTGACGTCACGCGGTTTTACCCGCGTAGTTCCCGTTTCCGTGGGTGTGGGGGGATAAAATATAGCCTATTTTAATTAATGCAACTGTAACATTCAATAAGTGAAAGAATTTTTAAAATCGGTCCTTTGCTTTTTGAACCGTTCGTTACAAACATACTTTACATATAAAAATGAATCCCCATTTCTCTTGGTCACGGCATCACTCGTAAACGGCTAGATGGATTTTAACGGGATTTTCACTGGCAGATAGCTGATGTTTCAAGGAGTGTTTTAGACTAATTTTATTTAAAAATACAGCATGAAACTTAATCTACACCGGTGAAACCGCGGGGCACAGCTAGTACTGACATAAAATTCTTTCCTCTTTATAATATTAATACAGTGAAACCTGGTTAAGTGAGACATCAAGGGACCTGCAATGTCGTTTCACTTATAGAGGAGTTGTCATGCTCACTAAAATGCCTTTGCTTGCGGCGGCGTCAGGATGACGGGTCGCTCACTTCCCTCTATAATGGTTGAGGAGGGCGATGGCTGGCATTCTCGTCATACTTGTGAACAGGTGCTGCTTGTGGGGGCTGGTCATCTCAAGCTACGCATTTAGATATAAGTACAACTACTAGACTTTTCCTTATGTTAATTTTTATTGACATTTGTGCATTGGAACTGTGTCCATGGGCTTACATTTCTTAAGTGATTTACTTTGTTTTTAAAAATTGTATAATATTTTTTTAAAAGAGTAATTGCAGAGTTTCTTGCCAGGTTCTTCTCAGTAAAAGCAACCTTCCGAACCTGGCAGTAGCATGTATAATCCATGTCGTTCTGACGATTTGAAAGTACTTTGTAAAAAGTCTAATCGAATAAAGATTTTTTGACTTTGACTTTGACTTTGAGGTATTCCACTTACCCAGTGTCTCAGATATACAGGTATAAATAAATATCTGTCTCATTTACAGAGGGTTCCATTAATAGATTACGTGTGGAATTTGTGGGTAGAATAAGAATGAGTAAACAAACAATGTTATCTCAGTTACAGGGGTTTATGCATATAAAATTTACTCGCTGTCTCAGTTATAGAGGTAACTACGATGATAAATCAAAAGAACAAATCCCAGATATAGGCTTACCTCGTCCCACTAACAGAGGTAATTCAGTGCCAAAGTGTTGGGACCTCAGCATGAGTTCCAGTTATGGAGGTTTCTCACTTATCCAGGTTCCACTTAACCAAGTTTCACTGTATACATAAATACATTGAAAAACTGCAATTACTTTATAGTTCTTGAAACATATGTGTGAACGTAACCCTAATTAACCGACCACTCCACAAGTGTCACGCGCGTGTTACAGCGTGATCGATCGCGTGTCGGGGACAGATCGGCCAATCAATCACGCTTTTTGTGGCCATTGTTTCCTTTCGAACCAATGTTGTCTTTGTCTCATACAGCATCACAATTCCAAAAATACTCCTGCTAGTCTTTCGTACCAACACAATTAGAGCTAGGGGCCTACTATCATTGTTATAGCAGTGACGTCTTACTCACTTCTTAGCTTTGACGTTTAATTTTAGTCTCACAAAACGAAACGTCAAAGCAAAGAAATTTTTAATAAGCTCTAAGTTATTAAAAAAACATAGACTTAGATAGTCTTTGGTTTGAAAGTAGTTCTCTATTTCGGTGATTCGGATTTAAAAATGGATACAGATTCAGTCCGAGTTTACTGCTTTGTAAAAAGAGGTGAAAGTTGTTAGAATTATTTCTATCCCTTTTAAAGTCCGTGTCACAAAGGAGGTGGATTGGCATTGGATCAAAAACATCCTACCATAATTAGCACAGCACCTTCACTCCTCTTCCACATGGAGCACTGTCGACCTCACATCGCAGAAAGACATAATTCTCTAAGCTAGTCATGCTTTTCGATGTTCTGAGACAATTCTCTCCGTCCAGAGCCATCCTCTTTGTTTTTCTTATACGTCACGACATACTCATACTAATTCTTTATCATGGCCTATCTATATAGGTTCTTAATGATGACTGTTAAGTTAATTTACAGTGTATTACACATTTATGTGAGATCTTTTTACAATTAATGTTCGCAGCACTTTTGTATGAAAAATCCACGGCGTAGTTATGGAATAGATTAAATTAGATTTATTAGATACCAATGATAGTTTTTAGCTAACAAGATATTAGATTAATATTCATGACACACAGTCTGTTTAAATTCTAAATTCTTAAAAATCGTAAAAAAAGCCAAGGCGACCCCTAAACTGCAAAACAAGGGTAGGAAAAATTCGGCGCATGAGGTCGTATCACGAGCAGTTGGAAAAGCTGCACAATTGCAGAGGCCGTGGGTTCTAGTCCCACCTTGTGTTTAAGTAACTCCACCACTTTTAAGTAACAAAGAATCTAATGAGAGATCAATTCCACTTGGTAAGTGAGCTTGGGTGTTCAAAGATGGAAACGACTATAAAGTTAAGTAACTCAATACGATCCCAACTCCAGTGTCATAAACCAGTCCGGTAAGACCACAAGCTCGCAGTTAAGACGCCCACCTGCTCAGTCCAGCATTAAGTCTTGGAAAATAATTAACCATTAACTCACTCTGAATTTCAGCCATAGAGGAATGAGCACACCTAACTGGATAGGATGGTCATACGTCATATAGGTACCTACAAAGGACTACCTACAAATGACTACATCACAAGATGACAAAAAAGTGGAATGTCGTGGTAGGGTCTGGGGCCCAACCATGAGCTCTTATCGCAATGTTAATTCAGTTGTGCGACAGTGACAGATGTATGCACGTCACATACATCTGTCTCATAAATGAGTGAAACTATCATGGCAATAAGAGCTCATGGTAGGGCCCCTGTACCGATATTTTTTTCTAAGAACGTACAGTGATTTTACACCACGAGCGCTTTACGCTGAAGGAAATCATCGTGAGGAAACCTGCATATGTCTGAGATGTAATTCAAAGACGTATGCATAGTGCCTGAGACGGTGATAGATTCCCCATCCATAGAAATTCTCTTTAAATTAGAACCCAAACATCAATCTTGCATCAAAACAAAAAAAAACATAAAAAAGAAAAAAAACTTTAGAGTTTTTCATCGCCAGGGCGAATCGAACAAAATTTGACCGGCTACGATTATTACGATTGATGATACATCTATGATATGAAACTATAATACTATAACTAAGGTAGCGTAGTATAAGAAACTATAATACTATAGCAAATTTTTTTTAAGCAACCATACGCCTAGCCAGTAGTTGGATGGGTGACCGCCCTCCGTGCCTCGGAGAGCACGTTAAGCCGTCGGTCCCCGGATGCCAATTTAACATCTTTGGCAATCTTTACAGGTCAGTCGGAGGCCTAAAAATAATCTGACAACTGGTTTAACCCAGATCACAGATTTTCCTCCTAAATGGGGTTGCGAAGGTCAGATGGCAGTCGCTTCGTATAAAAATGTATGGGATAAAGTCAGGAAGATGATGTTTAATCTATGGTATTCGCTTCTACTTCCATCGCTCAGATGTAACAAGAGCTTTATACTGAAAACCGTAAACCGTTTTACACTTGTCTTGTCCAGATGTGCTTTGGAAAATAGGTTAAAGAGAAAATGTACGGTGGTAACATTTCAAAGTTAATTTTCCCCGGAGTTCGCTGGATTGTTGAAATGTCTATTGTGGTTCGCATCTAATTCTAAATTTGGAAGCAAAGTAATATTTACGCAAGTGCGTTGCTGTATACCAAACGAGATATATATTGTACATATGTAGAAGGTAATTTTCCAAGAAATTATAATGAAGAAGTGTCTGCATGTCTGTTACATTATCACAGGCAAACCACTGAACTAATTTTGCTATTTGGTACCCCCAGATTACAAAACATAGACTGGGAACTACCTTATGAAAGAGATTTTTCTATGAAAAAGAGATAAATATAGTTTTAGCCTGAGCTTAGTCTAGTGTTGGTTCAAACCATATTTTATAATAAGGGGTATAGCGATTAAGTAGCCTATACAAGTCAAGGGTAAAACACGTACTAAATATAGTGACATAGGCTTTGTTGTAACAATCGCAAAAATAATGCCAATCCCTAAAGTATTTTTTAGACCCTGACTACTTGAATCGCCTAACCAGTTATTGCAACATTTTCAAAATGAAACGGTTTCTTTAGTGCCCTTCAGCGCGGTCTATACACAAAAAATAAATTATAAGTTAATTTGTTTTTCATGGAACGACAATAAAATTCAATTTTTTAATTACAGCTAACATGTCTAGACTTCCAGCGACGTCGGGAAAAATAATCTTCTGATATTATTAACGTCTTATTTCATTCCGATATCAGAAGAAAAGCAATGACAACAACTCTAAAAACATGAAATGAAAAAAAAAAATCTGTTTAGGCCCTGGTAAGGCACTTATGAATGTCGAGAATTTACTCTGAAAATAAATTGGGAATAAAAATTGGCACAATATCTTTATGTATTGTAAGCCTGTGTAATTTCTCATAATTATATCTCTTATACTTCAAAAGAGAGCCATCAATGCAATATACTCGCTGGACCACCGAGATTCTCTTAGAGATAAATTTAAAGAAATCAATATTCTCACCCTACCGTCACTGTACATTTATGAGAATTTGCTATACATGAAAAAAAATATTCATCTATTCAATTTAAACTCGGACATTCATTCAATTTCAACACGAAATAAACACAAAATTGTAGCTCCTAGATTCAGGTTAGCAAAGGTAAATAAATCATTCATGGGGAATTGTGTTCGTTTCTACAATAAAATCCCACAGTCAATAAACGCGTTAAATTATGATAAATTTAAGACACACATTAAAACTGTACTGATGAAGAAAGCTTATTATACAATTTCGGATTACATAAATGATAAAGACATATGGAATTAAAACTCTGCACAAGTAGCTCCTGGCAATGACATGGTATGCAAACATGATATGTAAATCATTTGGTATTGTTTTTACGTTTTTAATTATTATTTTTTACACATGCATGCTGATACAATTTTCACTATTGTGAATAATTTATGATGTTTTGTAATTATTATTATTTTACTGTGTAATGAAATGTACATGATGCCAGCTGAGTTTCTTGCCGGTTCTTCTCAGAAGGCTAGTTTCCGAACCGGTGGTAAATTCCTCGACATTCATAAGTGCCTTGCCAGGGCCTAAACTGAATAAATCATTTTCATTTTCATAATAATTTCATCATCATCATCCTACTGCCCTTATCCCGTGTTATTTGTGGTCAATGCAATGTGTTCTGCTCTTCCATTACTCTCTAACAGTCATCATAACTGTATTCACTCCCATGGCATCCTTCACACAATCCATCGTTTCTTAGGTCTTCTTTTCCCCTAGAAACCTTCAAAATTCATAAACAAAACTTTTTGACAACATTATCCTCATCCCTCTGTATAACATACACCACGAAAAATTTATATTCTTCAACTTGACAGTCCCTGGTGCTACTTACAGGCTCCCCCAAAAACTCAGTCTTTACCTAGTCCAATCTCGTTACGCCACATATCAACTGATTCAACTGATTCATAAATTACTTGCCTCGCGGTTTTATCTCGTTAAAATCGGTCCAGCCGTTTCGGAGATTAGCCGGAACAAACATACAGACAGACGAAGAAAAATTTTAAAATTGGTTTTCAATATCAGTACTTTCATATACATTTAGTGAAAAGCTGTTATTTTGGAATTACAAATAGAAACTCCCATTTTATTTATCTGTATAGATTTTAAAATCCATTAAGTAGTTTTTGCGTGAAATTGTAGCAATCATATCCATACATACATTCTTACAAACTTTCTCGTTTATTATATTAGTAGGATATCTAAGTAAGCTAATAAATAATAGTGAACATTATAGAACCATTAACGTGCCAAGAAATAAAATACTCGTCCTATAAATACAAGTTTTAACGTTCAACCCATCGTAAACGTATCTTTACCGAGGGAAGGTTCAAATTATTGCTTTCCTACTTTACAGATACTTCTTATTCTGTACTTTATAGCGAAGAAGAGTTAACATTGGAGATAATTTTAATTCTTTTCTTTAATAGACTTGAATAGAATTTTCTCGCGAAGTTTGTTCGATATACCTACTTAAGTAGGGGGTTCTTTACATAACAACGTTTTACAGAAGTTCTTAAGGCTCTGCTTAAGTCATCGGTTTTAAGCAGAGCCTTAAGAACTTCTTCGCTTTGACATTTCATTTTGTGATACAAAAATTAAACGCCAAGGCTAAGAAGTTAGAAAGTATATTATGATAGTAGGTCCCTTGTTCATTTGAAATTCTTTATTATTTATTTGTCTATACCTACATAATATATACAGGTAAATAAAATTGAAGTGGCTGTTTGTAATTCCTTATTAACAGTTTTTCACTAAATGGATATGAAAGTATATACGGTACTAAAAAAAAACAATATAGAAAAAAATCTGGTTTTGTTAGTCTGTCTCCGAAACGACTGGACCGATTTTAACGGGGCTTTCACTGGCAGATAGCTAATGTAAGGAGTAACATAATAAACAAGGATTAAACTCTTATTTAAAAAAACAAGGGTATCACGGGCCACCCACGTAAATAAGTCTGCGTAGATGAAACCGGGCAAAGTCTAATACGAGTATAACACAACTCTAGTATAAAAAGCCCATTTTAACACGCTTTTATTAGCTTCACCTGTATGTATGTATGTATGTAACCGACCCCTTTGAGCTCGATTTTGTCCTACTTTGTACGATCAGATTTAATTCAAACTTTGCACACCTGTCAAAAGTCGATGACAATGCAATAATCCGATCGAAGCATCCGATTATCCTAATTAGATTCGCCAGGATTAATTAATTTCTTTCCGCATCCTTTGCATGCGAGTAAGAGAGATAGAGCTAGTGCGGGCGGTTTGTGGTATTGAGGGCGGTTGATAGTTAGCCAATCGAACTAAATAATATATAGTTTAAAAAATTTCACTAAAAAATGAAAAATAAATAATAGTTTAAAAAAACTAAAAAAACACGCTTTCATAAAAAAAAACAACTAAAAATCAGAAAATAAAATTTAATAAATTTGGATAAAGAATATTGTAAATTAGAAATGAATGTACATTTTTGTAAAAAAGCGTGGGGTGTATTCAATGCGCGTTTTAAGATATTATATTATCAAAGTGATGATTCTTCTACTCATTATCTGTCAATAAAATGTTTATAATTATTAACACTATGCACCCCACGCTTTTTTACAAAAATGTACATTCATTTCTAATTTACAATATTCTTTATCCAAATTTATTAAATTTTATTTTCTGATTTTTAGTTGTTTTTTTTATGAAAGCGTGTTTTTTTAGTTTTTTTAAACTATTATTTATTTAAATATATCTTCTCAAATCGCTTGATTTAAAAAATGGCGAAGTAGTTACGTGAATTTTAAATCATATTGTGTGCTTTCAAAATATTTTTCATTAAAGTCTGGCTGAAGTGTTATCAAAACATAGCGAATAGTTGCCTATTAAAACGCCTGTAGAGTTCAAATTAATTTTAATTTTCAACAACCAACTCGTTTGAGCCTAGTGGATGCTTTGTCTGTAATTAAAATGCATGTGCCGAGAAATTGCTGGCGAAATTCTTTTCCGTATTTTACGTTAAGCATACACAAAATGTATTTTGTACGGCTTTGGGCACAGTTACCATTGCGTATATTATTCAACTAGCGTACGTCACGCGGTTTCATACGCGTAGTTTCCGTTCCCGTGGGAGTACGGGGATAAAATATAGCCTATATTACTCGCTGATGATGTAGCTATCTATTGCTGAAGGAATTTTCATGATCGTTTCATTTCAATTCTTTTCAATATAAACAAATAAAAATCTTTCCTCTTTAAAGTATTTGTACTACTACCTTTTAGCAGGTAGTTGATGACTAAGTCCATATTGTATACTAGCTGTGCCCTGTGGTTTCACCCGCGTAGATTTAGTTTCATCCTTATTGTCGCGGAACCCTTATTTTTAGTCAATTAAAGTAGCCTAAGTTACTCCTTGAAACATCAGCTGAAAGTCCCGTTAAAATCCGTCCAGCCGTTGCGGAGATTACCCGGAACAAACAGACAGACAGACAGAGAAAAATGTTAAATTATAACTTGGTTTTGTAGTGTCAGTAGCGTGTATATCTTCATATGCAATTAGTGAAAAGCTGTAATTTCGGAATTACAAACAGACACTTCAATTTTATTTATCTACTAGCTGTGCCTCGCGGTTTCACCCGCGTAGATTTAGTTTCTTCCTTATTGTCGCGGAACCCTAATATTTAAAAAAAATTAAAGTAGCCCAAGTTACTCCTTGAAACATCAGCTACTTGCCAGTGAAAGTCCCGTTAAAATCCGTCCAGCCGTTTCAGAGATTACCCGGAACAAACAGACAGACAGACAGACAGAGAAAAAAATTATAACTTGGTGTTTTAGTGTCAGTAGTGTGTATACTTTCAGATGCATTTAGTGAAAAACTGTTATTTTGGATTAAAAACAGACACTTCAATTTTATTTAGCTGTATAGATGATGATGGATTACACCGGTTCATGACAAATCCAATTGCTAACAGCAAGCTAAATACGTGAATAAGTTATCTTCCCACCACATTTAGAACCAAATTTAATTGAAACCCAAGCGCAATTTTGTAATGGAGTCAAAATGTGGAAATTAATTATAGTTAAAATAGAGTTTCCAATATTTACGAACGAATGTTATTTCGCGAGAGTTTAATTAAGTTGAGTTAAGTTTTATACTCAAGAGGGTGAGTTTTTAGGACGTTAATGCATTTCATTTTATCACAAAGTGTTTTATACAACGATATTATGTTCGTCAGAAAACTTACATCTGTAGCAGCGTTTCTCCACTCGCTCACAGATGGCGCTACTCGCTAACAAATGCGAAGTTTGAGTACAAATACACGAGAACCTAAATCGCGCCAGAAGAGTTTTCAAGCGCATTGCAGTATATATACAAGTTTCCAACTAGAACAGTTGGAGCCGCGGTTCCCCAGGCATGACACCCGCCTGGCTGGAAGATCTTCCCTTTGCTGGGGATGAGCATGATCACTCGCTCTCCCCACACATCTGTTAGTATTATTATGAGCCTGTTGTCCCACTGCTGGGCAAATATTATGTAAATTATGCATTATAAAAGAGTCGGGGTTGTCATAGTATTTGAGGCGTTTGAGAAGTTATTCAAAGACGTAAGTATGTATAGTGCCTGAGACGGCGATAGACTCACCATCTGCAGTGACGTGCATTGCATATAAGCAGATAAGCAGAAGTTACAATTTGTAATCACTGAATACACTTGTGGGTGTTTATGTTCGTCTGTGTGTCTTTACCAAGACGTACGTACCTACGCCGCGTCACATAGGTATGGACTTAACCTGCCTACCTACCTACTTATTGTTTATGCCTACCCCTCTGAAAATCCAATGCACGCCCCTGACCATCTGTCTCGTTGGCACTGAATCATCTTGTTTTATTCGCATGGAATTTAGGATCACTCCACTCACTCACAACCACTCGTCTTATTCTCAGTAAAAGCAACCTTCCGAACCTGGCGGAGGCATGTATAATCTTCTATACATATGTCATTCTGACGATTTGAAAGTACTTTGTAAAAAGTCTAATCGAATAAAGATTTTGACTATGACATCTTCGAAACGAACGTGTCCTGCATTGCAACTTCAACTTGGCAACTCAAAACTAAAGTCGCTTCTTTCGTCCGTGTCTGAATATCACCCCTAGGACATAGTTACTGCAAAGTTCATTAAGTAATCCGATAGTATGATAATCCTCGCACCATGGGGGCGCAACCATAGCCCTCTAACAGCAATATAAACTATTGTATTTTCTAAAGTTCCACTGTCTCTTGGTTCGCAAACAGTCTGTGTTTGCTCGGAATAGGGTGACAACGACATTTTGTGTCGACACTGTCAATTAAACGGAACTATCTATACATCTATACAGATAAATAAAATTGAAGTGTCTGTTTGTAATTCCAAAATAACAGCTTTTCATTAAATGCATATGAAAGTATACACGATACTGACACTAAAAAACCAAGTTTTAAAAATTTTCTCGGTCTGTCTATCTGTCTGTCTGCCTGTTTGTTCCGGGTAATCTCTGAAACGGCTGGACGGATTTTAACGGGAACTTTCACTGGTAGGTAGCCGATGTTTCAAGGAGTAACATAGGCTACTTTTATTTATTAAAAATATTAGGGTTCCGCGACAATAAGGAAGAAACTAAATCTACGCGGGTGAAACCGCGGGGCACATCTAGTATTATATGTTTAAACCGTGACTACTTGGGATTTTTTAAATACCCTAGTTTTTAATCGTGATTTTGTTCATGTAAAGATTTTTTATGGATATCTATGTTTATTCTCAGTGAAGCTATCCCTATACCCTATTTTAGCTAAAACGTTATAATTTCAGCAGTTTTTAGACTCTGCCTGATTAATTGATTGATTTAAAATGTTAAGGTTAACTGACTATTTTTATTGAATATTTTTAATCTACAGGTGCGACAAATTATAAGCGTACAGCGAAAATAGTGGGTGTAACACAATATAAAGTGTAAGAATCCTAACATTACTGCTCAATTCAACCAAAGGGTTGGTTTAAAGCCAGTGAACATACTAATCTAGTTCCTATAAGTGAAGGAAGTACAACTGCACTTCAGATATAAAATAATTATTTTATTCCTCTGTAGCTAACGCTACATTAGCTACGTTTAGTCAAAGACGTTACCACTTTGATACCATCGGCTACTCGTGATCACATCTCAAGCGTCGAATCCTTCCCTTGTTTTTTTATTGTACTTAGTTACGTAGTAAATTAAACTAATTCCTCAATGTTCTATCTTGACACATTATAATGGTGACCCTAACAAGCCTCCAGTGATTCTATTCTGCTCGAAATGTCGACGAACTCTAAAATAAATAAGGGTTCTGTTACAAACACAAACAGAACAACGCCAAAGGACTTTGGTACGTACCTATACAAAGCAGTTTGGTTCCGATAACTTCTGCATAGAGTTATTGCCTGTATTGCTGTTCATCTGTGTACTGTGTTTGCTACTGAACGAATTCCCCCTTATTACAATCTTGCATTCCCCGAAGGGGTAGGCAGAGGTGTTGTAATAACAACACCCACTTTTCACCGAAGATGATTAAGTGCCAACGTGACAGATGGTGCGTCTATCACCGTCTCAGGCACTATGCATACATCTTTGAACTCAGACATATACAGATTTCCTCACGTTGTTATCCTTCACCATAAAGCACGTGGTGTAATGCCTCTGCTCATAAGTATTTTTGGAAAAATCCTTGGTACAAGCCCCGCAGGGATTAGACTTTGAGTAGCAAGCGACTGCTCCAACCCCACGGCCACTAAAGCTTTGAAATAAAATCTAAAAACGTATGAATTCACTCTTATTGAAGGCAATTTATTTTTAAAGTGATATTAATATATAAGCGTGAATACAACCGTTATATTTATTCCACGTCTAATATTACTGAATTTTTATCTTGCCCTACAAAATATGAAAAATTTAAAATTACATTTAAATTTAGTTCAAACGTAATTTGTGAGTGCGCGTGAAAATACGAGTATATTTTTCTTTTAAGTATTAAGTCGCTAGCTTTCTAAAGCCTGACCTGTTTAAGCTTCGAGAAAACTTAGCAGGAAAATGAAGCAAGGAGCTTATTTTGCACCTCGGTAGATTAGGTTAGACAGAATTAAAAGATATTTTGCACTAATGCTACATTTGATATTTTGATATCAATTTGAACTGAAAATTTTCACCCTCAATATAATTTATGATGATTTCAGAACAAGGCGATTTATAAATCTATACATACAGATAAATAAAAGTGTCTGTTTGTAATTCCAAAATAACAGCTTTTCACTAAATGCATATGAAAGTATACACGCTACTGACACTAAAAACCAAGTTTAAAATTTTTTCTCTGTCTGTCTGTCTGTTTGTTCTGGGTAATCTCCGAAACGGCTGGACCGATTTTAACGAAACTTTCACTGGCAGGTAGCTGATGTTTGAAGGAGTAACTTAGGCTACTTTAATTTATTAAAAATATTAGGATTCCGCGACAATAAGGATGAAACTAAATCTACGCGGGTGAAACCGCGGGGCACAGCTAGTATTTTTATATGATTGTATAAAATTCTTTATTTTATCAGTAATTGCTCTCAAAGTTTAGCAAAAACTATTTGAAATAGAAAATCTCACATCTTCTACAAGTTCACATTTTTTATTATGACACAGTACCCGGCGACAAATATTACACATCGACTGTGGCAATGAGACAATCGCTTCATTTCGTGTTTGTATTTAGAAGCCGTGGTAGTAGTGGGGTTTGAGTAATCGTCTACTACGCAAGCGATGCAAGTTCAATACAGGCGTGAGAATTATGTATGTGTTTTTTATCTTTTTTTTTTATCGCTTTCTGCACACTATTTCTATTATTCTACGGGAAAAAATTTGTAGTAGGTACTATGAATGAGTGTATAAGTAGGTATAGTATGTATCTCATTAGTTACAGATATGCCTGGTACTGTGGTGGCGTATCAATTAATTTGAACAGTGAAAGGCACAGACCGACGCAGACACTCGCGTATTTCGCTCGGTGGACCGTCAATTTACACAACACTGATTTACAGACACTGCGTATCTCGCATTGTTGTATTTGACTGTACTTGTACAGGGTGTGACCATGTTACTATCATATTTTACATGGTACATTAGTAGTTGAGTTCACAGAGGTACAAAAAATAATAATCCTTTCTCCTTGTACCTAATATTAGTAGCAACAAATTCAATTAGTGTAGATGAAGAGAAAATTAGCGAAGCAATGACGTTCATTAATTACAGACCAGTGGTTAGTATATAAGAAACAGTTTTTCCATTCCATTTTTAAGGTCAACATTTATGAGATACAGCGGGGATGAATGGCAGACGATACTGTAAGCATGGATTAGGTACTGTGAGAAGCAGACGAATGTGGTTTTTGTTCTTTAGGCTTTCTCTATTTTATGACATTTCTGTCTTACACTAATTATAACTGGTAATCGTAGTAATTAATTAAATAAATAAATGATGTCCCCGTACTTTCTGAGCCAATTCGTTACAAACATAATTACATGCAGATCTTTCCTCTTTATAATATTCAAATTCAGATTCAAGAATATCTTTATTTGATAAGACTTTTAACAAAGTACTTTCAAATCATCAAAATGACACGATTACACAGGATTATACATGCTACCGCCAGGTTCGGAAGGTTGCTTTTACTGAGAAGAACCTGGCGAGAAACTCAGTAATAACTCCATTAATTTTTTTTTACAATTCTGAGTAATATAACATAAATCATAAATATATCTTATATACAGAAATAAATCCCCATTTCCCTTGGTACGACATCACGCGTAAACGGCTGGAAGGATTTTAACGGGACTTTCACTGGCAGATAGCTGATGTTACAAGGAGTGTTTTAGGCTAATTTTATTGAAAAAAAAACAGCATGAAACTAAATCTAAACAAATCTAAATCTAAAAAAGGTGAAACCGCGGGGCACAGCTAGTATGTATATATATATATAAGCCCATGGACACAGTTTCAGTGCACAAAAGTCGATATATCAGTATAGATTTAAATAGGATCTTCCTGTATCTCATGCCGATTATCTGCGTATGAACTGATTAGGGACGACGGTTTAATTGGATTGTTTATTGTATTATAACATTATTACTACGTAGCTTATAGTTAAGGGATTAATATTATTATCGTAATATAATAGAGTAGTTGAATGCTTGAAGAGAGGATTAGAATTATTGCCTCAGCTGAAATGGTAAAGGACGCTTTAGACCTTATAAGAGTATTAAGAAAACTTGGATGAATCTTTGTATATTATTTAGGTATTTATTACGTTTTGTTCACACCTTGTTTTTGAGTACAAATGGCGGTCTTTATGCTTCAGGTAACTACAGGTTCTTACAGACAACTCCTGGACAACTTTTGGAGTTGTAGAAAAGTGATAAATTGATAGTTTGTTTATGGTTTGATTCGAAAGTAATTTTTTCTTAGTATCTGGAAAAATAAAAGCTACTCGTATATGTAGTTTTAGAAATTAATTACTAAAATGTATATTTCATTAATTTATAGAAACGGGCACAATTAAATTAACAACAAAAGTTTATTTTTCCCATAATGTAACCTCCGGTCACTAAAGTGTTCGCATAGTACGCCATATTGTACCATATTATGACGTCATAACACAACGCAATGAGAGTACTCCCGCAGTTGGCAACCGAGGCAAATTAACTCAATTATTTTTAAATGTATACCCGTTTGCAACACTGAATTCATTCGGAATAGTATGCTGTAAATTATTTGACAGTTTATACAATTATGTTACATATTTATTTGTGTCACAATGCCTAGTAAAATTCATCTTCGGTGATCGATCAATCAAGAACCTATTGTAATTAAGCCTAAGGCCAAGCTAGAGACACAGTAAAAATATAAGCTTATAACAAGCAGCATGATATCTACGGAACAAATCGTTCGACATTACACAGTCACACAGACGCGCGCAACTACGTGATAATAAGCGAGGCGTAGCTGAGGGCCTAGTGCGAGTTTTTCACAGCCGCCGTCACAAGTCACCGATTCGACGAAAACGCAGATTTGTATAGGATCGGAACAGCGCCTCTGTCGGCCTAAAGTGTGAATGATACTATTGTGAGTCCATACAAATCTGCGTTTTCGTCGACGCGATAACTTGTGACGGCGATTTTAAGAAAACTCGCACAACATAACATTTTACATGTTCACTATGATGAGTGACAACCCTCACGTTCGATTAAGCAAACGGTCTTATTTCAAAAACTTAGTCTAGATTTTATATAGCTTATATTCTATACTGTGCTTGAGCCTAAGCAAATAATTGACTTCTTATAATAAAGCACTTCACGTCCAATGATGTGGTGGGTAAAGGCGAAAATCCCCAATCACGCGGCGAGTGGAGCGCTAAGCCGGGCTCAGTGGAGCCATTCTTGAAGTGCCGGCTTCATGAGCCGGTTACACACCGGCTTGTTACACTTTAATACATAAAGACGGTGCACACTCGACTAGAGACTACCAATTTGAGTAACTTTTTTATCGTTTATGGCAAGTGATATTCGATTTTCAAATTTCTTGTCATTATGACAGCTGTTGGTCAGATGTCTCTTACCTGATTATTTTTACTAATTTAAAAATTAAGCGTATACCTTATTAATTTGACATACCTTTAGGTTTCTCTTTTTGAAGGCATATAAATTTTTTAGTAACATTAATTTTCTATATCTTGAAAGGCTAAATGTAACTGGAAGAACAGAAGGCAAACGATTAAGAGGTCGTAGTCCAAAAAGATGGTCAGACCAGGTGACCGAACATTTGGCAATACCGGTGAACGTCGCATTCCACCATGCCGAAGATGGGCTGTGGAGGAAATCCATTGAGACAGTACTTGCAGGACGTCACGATCCTCAGCAATGAGGGGCCGACAGAAAAGTAGAAGAAGAATGCCTACCCCTTTGGGGACTACACACGCATATGTATGTATAAACAAAATGTTTTAATCCGAAGTCATGGAAAAAACCAGTGCACAATAACTTTGGCCAGCTACGTTATTTTCCGCTCGTGAGCCCACGACACGGATTTCCTACTCTATAATAATAGTTTCATTTCATCGAGTTTGTGTGCACAAGTTATAGACATTGTTGTTGTGTTATAAAGTGTTATTAAGTAACAGGATGGGGCTCTTCAGTCGGACGTAGAAATTTTTGTGCTGACCCCTAGGACCTACCATCATCGGTTTAAGCAGAGCGTATTAAAGACTTCTGAGCTTTGACGTTTCATTTTTGTACCGTAAATTAAACGTCAAAGCAAATTTATTTATTTTTATTTTATTTATACATGTATTAATTAGAACGGCTAAAAGCCAATTACACTAATTAAGAGTAATATTAATATATACAAAAAACACATTCATTCGCTCCCCTCACAATACTCCAGGCATGCTGACATTATCGTCTGCCATTCATCCGCGAACACGTCACAATCAGGGTTGGAGTCCAAGAGAGCGTTGAGGGCGGAGAGAGTGCGGGGGACTGGCGAGTGAGCGCGCGCCACTGTGCGACTTGTACCCACTGCTAATAAGTTCTTAATACGCTCTGCTTAAACCGATGATGGTAGGCCCTTTGATATTGCAAGCATTATATACTATTAAATATCAGTACGGTAACCACTTACTCTGAAATAAATGATTATGACTGTGTGTATGTGAGAGAAGGAAGTGAAATCACTGTGCTGAATTTCCATGCTGATCTGGGTGTAGTTACACTTGTGTACTCAAGAATGTCTCGACACCCAGTTTCAGGAACGCAGGTAGAAACAAAAAACAAGGAAATTTCCAGTCAAGACGTATTTTTTTGTTCCAAAATTCCCATTCCTATTAAATTGCGTGTTGAAAATTAAAACACAAATACCTATTAATTAGGTTGATCGTTGTACACAAGAGAAAACATCCCTTAAATATGATAATTAATTAGGTACAATGTTTGATCGAGTAAAAAGGAAAATAATTATTAAATTACCCTTTGATCTTAATGAAACCTCCGAGAGAGTTCCTTTGAGTTCACAACGTTGTATTATATTATTATAATACTAGCTGTGCCCCGCGGTTTCACCCGCGTAGATTTAGTTTCATCCTTATTGTTGCGGAACCCTAATATTTTTAATAAATAAAAGTAGCCTAAGTTACTCCTTGATACATCAGCTGCCTGCCAGTGAAAGTCCCTTTAAAATCGGTCCAGCTGTTTCAGAGATTATCCGGAACAAACAAACAGACAGACAGAGAAAAAATTTAAACTTGGTTTTTCAGTGTCTGTAGCGTGTATACTTTCATACGCATTTAGTGAAAAGCTGTAATTTTGGAATTCAAACAGACACTTCAATTTTATTTATCTGTATAGATTGAAAACCTCTTTTCACATCGTAGGTCAAATGTCAAAAATATTATCGACTTCAAAGTGTTACTTATACCGAATGCGTGAGTAATATGAAAAAAAAACTTTTACTATAAAACATGGTTTAAACTAAGACTAGACTAAACCCGGGCTTAAACGATGTACCAGTAAGAGTAGTCAGAGGTGTTGTAATAAAAAAACCTACTTTTCACCGAAAATGAAGTGTCAACGTGACTCAGTCGAATAAAAAGAGCAAGACAAAAAGAGTTCACTATGTTTCGATCAATTTCATTCAATCGAATATTCATTTGTGAAGCACGTTTGAAATAAGCCTTAAGTAAAATGATATTCCCGTTTATTACAAAATAGATTCAGATACTTGGTTTAAAATTAGCTCCATATATTTATGTGATCATCATCATTTATTTAAGAGCTAGGCTCTTGTCAGTGAAGCAATCGCCAACCCTCTCTATTATTCGCTAACACTTTGACTTCCTTGTACGACATGACACTGACTTCCTTCAGCTGTTGTACATAACTAATCCTTGGTCTCCCTCTTCTTCGGTTTCCTTCTATCTTCCCTTCTATGATGTTTTTAATGAAAGCGTCATGTCATTTAAGCGTCATTTATGTGATACGGATTTAAAAATGGATCGACATAGGTTTAAAGAGCCGTGGTGGCCTCGGGGTTAGACCAGTCGCCTGCTACGCAAGTGACGCAAGTTCATTCCCAGCAGGGCCTGTATCTATGAGTTTTTCTAAAAACTTATATACAGTGATTTCACACCACGTGCTTTACGGTGAAGGAAAATATCGTGAGGAAACCTGCATATGTCTGAGAAATAATTCAAAGACGTATGTATAGTGCCTGAGACGGCGATTGACTCACCCTCTGTCACGTTGGCAATTAATCATATTCGGTGAAATGTGGGTGTTGAAAATAACAAAACCTCTGCCTACCCCTTCGGGGCTTACAGGCGTGAGCATATGTCATATGACACATAGGTTTAGTCCCAGTTTGGTCTAGCCTTTATCTAATTCCTGTCTTATAATAAGGAGGTTAAGGTTTACAATTCGTGCAGGTATTTGAAAACCAAGAAAATACAAAGGATGTCCATAATTCCTTGTTTAAAAATGTCCGCCATTACAATGGTCGGCGGTGGTCGCAATAAATGGAATTTATCGCGTCAGGTATACGATCAGTGAGATTTGTCGTCAGCCTGTGATTTCCCCCGGGCACCCTGTGTTTAGTGATTGTTCAGACACCTTTATTTCGATTCGTTCGATTGATTATTCACGCGTTTTAGGTTCTTCAATATTTATTATTTTTGTAATATTTATTTTGCTGGCGATTTCATGTCAATGGGTCGTTTCTTCAAAAAGAAGGCTTTATTCATACGCCTTTGAATTTCTTACACACATACATACATTATACTCACGCCTGTATTTCTCTAAGGGATAGGCAAAGTTATAATTAAGTATAAGTAGTATGCTTTAATCCAGACTCCAGGCTGCTAAGAAATTACTAATGGAAAAACCCAAAATAACATTTGCCAGACTCGGGGATCGAACTGAGCATTTACGACAACTATGCCAACGAAGTAGTTTTTTCTTCTCAGACATTATGCAGGATTTTTTAGGATATTTTCCTTCACGTAGTATAGAAACCCTACGTTTTAAAATTTTTTTTACAAAAACCAATTGCTATAGATAGACCAGTGAGATTAGAACTTGTGTCGCTATTCTGGCAAGCGTCTATTCCAACCGAAAGTCCATCACTCTTATAAGCCGGTCCATGCACGCTCGTCAAACTTAATGCATGTAAAGCATTTTGTTACAGCCGTATATCAAGCGGTGTTACATCTGAAATTTATGTCCAATATCGAATATTTTCCGCTTTTAAACAAAATATAGCTTTACAGCAGTAACTCCATTTTTATTATCAACTGTCGTAATTTTGCACTGCTTTGTTTTGTTTTCATAAAAACAAACAACAGCACGCATTTTTATAATACTGTTTATGTTCTGTTACAACAAATTGATTTCTAGCATTCCATTTTTTTTTTCGATCTATCGATCAATTATAGTCATATATATATTATAGTATATAATCAGAATTAATAAAAATCACTTAATAAAAAACTGGCGGACGCCACGCGGTTTCACCCACGTAGTTCCCGTTCCCGTGGGAGTACGGAGATAAAATATGGCCTATGTTACTCGCTGATGATGTAGCTATCCATTGCTGATTTAATTTTCAAGATCGGCCAAGTAGTTTCGGAGCCTATTCAATGCAAACAATCAGACAAACAAAAAACAAATCTTTCCTCTTTATAATAATTATTAGTGTAGATAAAAAACTACAGTAGCTAAAGCCTTCAATAAAGAGAAAAATAAAATTTGGTGAAATAAATAATTTACCTACGTACATTTGAAGTTGGTGCGAAATCTAGCATTCATCTGCTTCTACGAACAATGAGCACTTGCCTATAAAGATGATAAATCACATACAGTTCCAAAATTCATACATGAGATGCGATAGTTGCCACTCTTCCTTTTATTCTTTGATACGCATAAATGGTCCATTGAGAAAACTATTAAGCGTGTGAGTACGTAGAAGGCTCAATGGCTGTATCGCATCGTGAGCCTTACTCAACGAGACACCCTCGTAGACAAAACTCATGCAGATTTCAATACAATTTGCCTACAGATAGGAAACAGTGCAATCTCTATAACTGTGAACAACCGACGAATCGGCAAATTCACATTAACGAATTATATAAAAACTAGCTGTGCCTCGCGTAAATAAAAGTAAGCTAAGTTACTCCTTGTAACATTCGTTATCTGCCAGTGAATATCCCGTTAAAATTGGTACAGCCGATTCGCAAATTTGCCGGAATAAACAGACATACAGACCGACGGGAATTGTTTTTTATATGTTTTTTTTTGTAAGTGTCGTATATACTTTCGTAGGCATTTAGTGAATATCTGTTAAGTTGACATTACAAACAGACACTTCAAATTATATTTATCTGTCAGTATGTATAGAGTATAAATGTATAGATATATAGATTACATTGTTGAATTAATTTGTCTTGTTGTATACATTTGTGTGCATAAATTTCCATAGATAAAGAGCGAGATGGAACAAGTTATTTTGAGTAATATTCTCAAACGAGCCTCTAATTTAATTCCTGAGATGTTCGAAAGTGGCGCTTCAAATTGACAAAAGAATGGCTGTAATTCACAATTGAATAACCAGTCTAGCATTCTTGAATAGTAGAGGCACAGTATATATAAGTTTACTAAGCAGTATTTAATCTAGACAACATTTTTGAAATAAGTTTGTGCGCTCCATAGAGCGTGAGGGTTGTCACTCTTTAAGTTTTTAGAATTTTCTCCTAAATTTACTCTTAAAGTCGTTTTGATTGCCAATTTGAAGAATGTGTGTGAAGACGCGTCAAAATGAAATTATTTTCATTATGACGCGTCAACATCCGCTGTCTGGTATTCATAGTACAAGTTCTGCTTAGTTTGGGAGCTAGTAGCGCTATAACATTTTTGTATTTTAAACTAGCTGTGCCCCGCGGTTTTACCCGCGTAGATTTAGTTTCATGCTGTTATTTTTTATAAAATTAGCCTAAAACACTCTTTGAAACATCAGCTATCTGCCAGTGCAAGTCCCGTTAAGCCGTTTAGGCGTGATGCCGCGACCAAGGGAAATGGGGATTCATTTTTATATATAAAGAAGATTTGTATATAGGTACATTAATAATTCCCGTTTCATTTCAAAATTTCATTTTGTATTTGTCTTTTATTTTACAAGTTCATAGTTATCTAGGTCTCTTCAGTTCGTCCATGCGTACGTTCCTCAATCTCACGTGAATCGCGACAATACCCAATCGGCCCCCCGTAAATCCGGACTGAACCGGTCCGTACCGGATCATATAACCCTTGATCAGCACTATCGCCGGACCGTATCGGTTTATTTCGATACATTCCGGCCGTCCAATTCTGCTTATTTACAAATGCGACCTCTATGGAACCATTCGATTCCGAGATGCTAAATCATAATTGCGATATCCCCGATCAGCTCATATCGATTTGGATTTGATGTATCGATTAGGATATGATTGGATTATGTATTAGTGAATTTCATTATAATTAAGTAGAATTATTAACTAGGATTTAGTGTTTTAATGTTGTAGGTGTAGGTACCGCGGATTATATTTATTGTTGGTGTTCACGTCATGCTTGCGAACAGGTGTTGCTGGTCTTATCAAGCCTTACGATATGTATTACCTACATGTGTAGCATAGGATAATATAATTTTAAATTTAATTGGCATTTGATCATTGTAGATGTATTTGAGGGCTTATGTTTTCATTATTGTATAGATAATTATTATTTTGAAAAGAGTTGGCTGAGTTTCTTGCTAGTTTTTCTTCCGAACCCGGCGGTAACATTCATAAAAGTAGGTACTTTGTTGAATAGTTGAATGTATAGGTGCCTCGTTGGGGTAGTGGTAGTAAGTGTTACTGCGAAACACGAGGCCCTGGGCTCAATATCGGGAAAAGTATTATTGAGTACTAGCTGTGCCCAGGGGCGTGCATTGGATTTTCAGAGGGGTAGGCATAAACAACAAGTAGGTAGGTAGGCAGGTTAAGTACATACCTATGTGACGCGGCGTAAGTACGTACGTCTTGGTAAAGATACACATACGAACATTAACACACACACACACGACACGAGTGTATTCAGTGATCACAATTTGTAACTTCTGCTTACCTGCTTATATGCAATGCACGCCACTGGCTGTGCCCCGCGGTTTCACCCGCGTAGATATAGTTTCTACCTTATTGTCATGGAACCGTAATAATTTAAATAAATAAAAGTAGCCTAAGTTATTCCTTGAAATATCAGCTACCTGCTAGTGAAAGTCCCGTCAAAATCGGTCCAGCCTTTTCAGAGATTACCCGGAACAAACAGACAGATGGACAGACAGACGGACAGACAGACAGACAGACAGACAGATGGACAGACGGACGGACAGACGGATGGACAGACGGACGGACAGACGGACGGACAGACGGACAGAGAATAAAAATAAAGCTTAGCTTTTTAGTGTCAGTAGCGTGTATATTTTCATGAGAATTTAGTGAAAAGCTGTTATTTTGGAATTACAAACAGACACTTCAATTTTATTTATCTGTATAGATGTATAGATATTTTAAATAAAATAAAAATTAAAACTTCAGATAAGCTGAAAATATCTAAGATAGCCTCGTAACTAAATCACATTTATTTAATGTTCAATTTTGATTGATGCTAAGTAATGTCGTTCGGGAATGAAATTGATCGTCGTTATAAACTTTATATTGCCTGAAACATCTTTAAAATTAACAGCGAATGAATTTGTAAATCTCCCGAGAAATTCACGCGAAGTTTGACAATTTTAATTAAAAGGAATAAAAGTACTTTCAGGCAATATCAATGAAGTCTAGAAAAGTGATTGAAGTTTTATATAGACTTTTACTGAAAAAAAAATTTGAAATACGCGTTTTATTTATTTAACTAGCTGTGCCCTGTGGTTTCACCCGCGTAGAGTTCATTTTATGGGTATCCCGCGGAACCCTTATGTCTTTTTAAATTAAAAGTAGCCTAAGTTACTCCTTGTAACATCAGCTACCTGCCAGTGAAAGTTCCGTTAAAATCGGTCCAGCCGTTTCAGAGATTACCCGGAACAAACAGACAGACAGAGAAAAAATTTTAAACTTGGTTTTTCTCTGTCAGTAGCGTTCATACTACCATATGCATTTAGTGAAATGCTGTTATTTTGGAATTACAAACAGACACTTCAATTTTATTTATCTGTATCGATTCATGATTTCCCTATGAACTCATACAACATTCAAGTATTCACCAATAAGTCTCAATCACTTTACTTACCTTAGTTGATTCACCGAATGGCACTGACTATTTCAATTTTAGAAAACTTAATAGAACAGACCACTTCACTGAGTTTTTTGCCAGGTTCTTCTCAGTAAAAGCAACCTTCCGAACCTGGCGGTAGCATGTATAATCCTGTAAATTAATGTCATTCTGACGATATGAAAGTACTTTGTAAAAGTCTAATCGAATAAAGATATTTTTGACTTTGACTTTGATATTTACAGATACATGAGTTTGGCTACTAGGAAATGGAATCCCTTTTAGTCAAATTCAGTGTGGCGGAAGTCTGGCCTCGGGAAATTGGGCCCTTTTGAACACTAATTTAACATGACAATGACCATGTGCCTTACGGTCCGAAAGAGAGGTGTTACAGCACCCACATTTCACCAAATATGATTAAGTGCCAAAGTGGCAGATAGTGAGTCCATAGGCCTGCCATCATCGTTTTAAGCAGAGCGTGTTAAGAACTTCTTAGCTTTGCACGTTTCATTTTACGGAACCAAAATGAAACTGATCATAGTTGCCTGATCATAGTTTCTCACAATTTTTTCCTTGACTATAAAGCACGTGATGTGAAATCACTGCACTTAACTTATAGTTAAAAAATCGCTAAGTATTAGTTAGACAAACACATTGCTACAGGCCCCGCTGGAATTGAACTTGCGCTGATTAAGAGGCGACCACGACTAATATATAAAAGTATACAAGTGAAATACTAAACGTACATGACTTCGGTAAAGGGGGTTACCTACATACGTTGGTCTCAAGGGTAGGTTCCGGCGGACGCGATAATTCCAGCCTCTTTGTTGAACTCCGCGACAAACAGACCGACAAAATGACTCTCATTAAACGCTGAGCATTCACATAAAGGATGGGAGACATTTGGGGAAAGCACTTGGGTTTTGCTTGGGTAATCGAGTGTTATACTAAAAACGTGTATGTCTTAACGCGTTCGCTGCTAACGACGCACCTGCGCGTCCAACTGTTAGAGAATTTACGAAGAAGACGAAATTTCAGCAGCGAATGTGTTAAGGGATTATGTATCTATACATACATACATATGATCAAGCCTGTATTCCCCGAAGGGGTAGACAGGGGTGTTGTATTATAAACAACATGATTAAGTGCCAACGTTACAGTGAGTCATCTGTACAGATAAATAGAATTGAAGTGTCTGTATGTAACTAAGGTAAAAACAAGCTATGATGCCGCTTAAAACAGACTGGAGGGTAGAGTTAATTTCATAGGTGTCCCGCAGTCCTTATGTTTTTTTTAAAATAAAATTAGCTTAAAACACTCCTAGAAACATCAGCCATCTGCCAGTGAAAGTCCCGTTAAAATCCATTCAGCTGTTTACGCGTGATGCCGTGCCCAAGGGAAATGGGGATTAATTTTTATATATAAGAAAAGATAAGATAAGATTTCGTTTCGTCTTATACTATAATCAATGTTGGATGTTAATCTAAATGCATTAATATGTTGGCGTTAGCTGTAAGTTTATATCTTGTCTATATAAATAAACATCAAGTAAAGTTAGAAATCAGGAATAAATTTACTGTGTCAACGACAGGGGAATAAATATTTTTATTATTTTTAAAATGTCACAGTGTACAAAGTTAGCAACAAAACTAATTAAAAATAGCAAAAGCTGAAAGTTAAAACAACCAAGATAAATTACCAAGTTTCCTTTTAACGGACATTTTCGCCCGAACGCTTGTGTCGTTAAATTCTTATTTTTATTTGTATCATTCTATCGCGTTTAATGAGTAACATCGTCTAGACTTCTGCTTAAATATTTAAAAAAAATATTTTAAAGAATTTTTATGATGTAATTTGTATAAGTATTCATAGCTCTGTAAACCCTGCAAGAAGGAACTTAGGTAAGTGATTCAGCACACCATGAGTTTAACTGTGAAGAAAATATGAGTTTGAGCTTCCAACGCGAAGCAAGTTCAAATCCCTGCGAACTATTTATAACCAATAAGTATTTCTATAAACTTAAGTGCTTTAATTTCACCCCATGTTCTTTACGGTGAAGCTGAAAACATCGTGATGAAACCTGCATACGTCTGAGAAGTAATTCAAAAGACTTATGTATAGTGCCTGACACGACGACAGACTCACCACTTAACCATCTTCGGTGAAATGTAAGTGTTGTTGTTACAACACCTCTGCTTACCCTTCTGGGATGGCGTGAACATAATTTATATTCACCGCTGGTATGCAGGCGAAATTAATGCAATCCCTTCAGCTTGCTCCAATACCTTCAGTTTTTGTGAGAATTGCTGATGGTATACGGTCAACATGGATATTACTTACCTACATTGTTATTTGACCCAAGTTTAAGATCCAGACCAAAACCAAAACACTAATATGTTCCCAGGCACGCTACTACTACATTTTATTATCTAACAAATTATTTGGAGTGAGTGATAAATATACCAATCCTACTCGCGTGTTACCTATGGTTAGGGTTTTTCCACACTAGTCTATTTTTTATATAATATTATCAATATGAAAAGTTTGATTGTTTGTGACGATTTAATTCAAAATTCTACTTGACTGATTTTGGATTATATATGAGAGTGGCCGGAAAGGATTTTGCTGCAACGATAATAATAATAAGTGGGTAGGGAATGAGCAGATTGTGCAAGACAGAAGTCAAATTCAAAGTTCATACTAAAATTCTTTATTTTATTGCATTTTTATCAAAGTACTTCTATATCTTCAGAATTACATATTACAGGATTACAATAGGCCACATACAGAAGGAGAATGAGAATAAAAAGGCAAGAAAATTTGTATAGTTTTACAATATTGCCCCTTTCCACCAGGCGGCCTGTGCTTGTAGACAAAGTAACATTATCCTCACACTTCGTTAGTAGAAACGATACAAAATGTACGGGAATGACATATGTTAAGTGACTGATTTATATAATTTCCATACACTTTTGTATAGTTTCTATTAGCGTAAGGGCGAGATATTCTTCTTTGTCTAGGCCTACTGTACGCCTGTTTGCCCCCTTTTTGTAGATTAAAAATAAAAACATCACCTAATTATTTTTCGTACTTTTTTTTCAAGTATGGCAACCCCTTTACCTGTATAATGCAACCTTCGTGAGAACAAGGAACAATTCGTGCGATTCGGTCGTGTCGTGAGGCCATTACCCGGTAATATGGATGTAACCGGGAAAACAGTCTTGGACACACCTGTTCGTGCTAATATAGCCTTTATTGCCTTATACGTTGATGGGATTATGTGTTGTTTTGTTAAGTATATCTACAGTTCGATGATGTGATTAGTTAAAAGGCCTGTGTGGTGATACTACGTTGTATCTCATGTCCGGTCATCTACCTGCAGAATTAATACGTAATGTGTCATTATTATATCCAATGTATAATCTGTTATTTCGTTGAGTATTATTACCCGTATTAACTTATTAACAATTAAAAAAAAATGTTATGTTAATTAGTGTGCTTAATAATATTTCAAATATTGGTAATAAAATACTTAATTTTAACAATAATGGTAACAATTTACTTATAGTTATAACATGCGCTTGCCTTAAAAATTAATAAACCCCAATTGTTTTTAAGATATTGTCTCTTGCAGTTGGTAGGGGGAGCTACCTCCACTCTTTACCAGACTATAAGGCGAGACCCAAGGGCCTCCAGCCGAGCTTAAACTTAAAAACTAAGCAACACAGCTAAGGGCGCTAAGGGCGGCTTAGGGCGTTGCTGGTGGATGAGCTAGGGAGCTGGATCT
Organism: Watsonalla cultraria; assembly: GCA_964035505.1. Lineage (NCBI taxonomy): Eukaryota > Metazoa > Arthropoda > Insecta > Lepidoptera > Drepanidae > Watsonalla > Watsonalla cultraria. Next base: position 2,319,920 of record OZ037726.1, on the reverse strand, counting down.
GAGTGGTATTATTTAAGGACGTGTTTAAGGCTAGTGGCTCGGCGCGCGCTGGCCCTAGCAGGGGACGGGGGGGGATATTTTTAATGGTAACGCCGCGGTATAAATACAGATTGATTGATGCATACCCATGAGCATTGTGAAGCAGAAAACGCAATGCTTGCAGCAATGAGTCACCCCTAATGTGCCTAATCAGTCAATCAAGGCATAGGTACGCCTTCGAAACGCCCTTTGTTCTTTTATCACACATCTTGGAACCATGTTGGTCATCACATCACAATGTTCTAAGATATGATTCTTACTCGGGCGGTTAAACTGTGGAATGATCTCCTCGATATGGGATTCCCAAGCATGTAAGCATTGGGTTCCTTAAAAAGTGTGAAGATATTAAGACTGACGAAGCTGACCACTTCTCACCTGCTTATTTCGTCCGACTGCTCAATTGCATCATGTTGAGCAATTGGTAATACCAACCACTCATCTGGTCACTACAGGGTAAGAAGAATATGGGAAATATAATATCATAGTTAGAATGAATGCAGATTTTTCAGTCCAGACCACGTACGGCTAAAAAAAAATTAATTTCGCACCTCGCCGACTTCTCATTACATACTAGAATTCTGAAAAACTCGCAGGTAATATGAGAAACTAACATGGCGTTTGAAATAAAGAATAATTAGCGCTGTACATAGTTTATTATATTAATGACTAGCGGTGCCCTGCGGTTTCACCCGCGTAGATTTAGTTTCATCCTTATTGTCGCGGAACCCTAATATTTTTGATAAATAAAAGTAGCCTAAGTTACTCCTTGAAACATCAGCTACCTACCAGTGAAAGTCCCATTAAAATCCGTCCAGCCGTTTTAGAGATTACCCGGAACAAACAGACAGACAGACAGACAGACAAACAGACAGACAGAGAAAAATTTTTAAACTTGGATTTTTAATGTCAGTAGCGTGTATACTTTCATATGAATTTAGTTAAAAGCTGTAATTTTTGAATTACAAACAGACACTTTAATTTTATTTATCTGTATGTATAGATGTATAGATGAAAAATGATATAATTTTATTAATGAAGAACACTCTTTATTCCGTCCTTTCAGTAAAGTCCTCAGGCACTCGACCATAGGTGATAATGTGCCAACGTCACCAGAATCGCCGTCTCAGGCACTATACATTTTGGATTTCCTCACGACATTTCCCTTCACTGTAATGATCGTGATATGTCACTGCACTTTAAAAAACACATCGGTATAAGCTGAGATTCGAACTTGGATCCACGGCTTAGCAAAGTATTACTGAGAGATATATTTATAAGTAAGATAGAGTGTCTGAATTAAAAAGCACTGAATTACAAAGAGCGACCCGCGGCGTTTGCTTTGAAAATGTAAGTATTAAATAAAAAAAACTTAAGCCTTACATTTTCCTGCCATTTTTTAAAACCGCAAACAGGCAAAAAGTTCTTTTCAGTCCCCTTTAATGAGGGCCAACGTGAATGTATGTAGAGTAAATATAACCACGAGCACTTTGAACCTAAGCGCATATTGAACAAGGAAAGGAAGATAATAATTATACCCGAATTTAAAAAAAACGGTACAATCGTAACAGCTTTTCACTAAGTGTGTATGAAAGTGTGTACGTAACTTACAGAAAAAAACATTTTTATTTTAAGTTTCTCTCTCTGTCTGTCTGTGTGTTTGTTCAGGGTGATTTCTGGATCGATTTTAACGGGTCTTTTCACTGGCAGATAGCTGATGGTATAAGTAGTATCTTAGGTACATTTGCCTTTAAACAAAATTTGGATTCCGTGAAAAAAGCCAACACGGACGCGAAATAAAGGGCACAGCTAGTATCTAATTAATAAAGAAAAAACAATAATCGCATTGATGAAACTCAATCTTACCTTTTCTTTCTGACTTTTTAGCCCAAGTCCATCGTGTCTGTATTCAAATACAGAGCACTTTGTCTAAGCAGCGTCTGACGGTAGCGGTTTTTACGCTCCAAACAAACGGCTAATTAAAAAGTTAGAATTAACAAAACTGTTATTATTACTCACTTTACAATTTATTCGAAAACCTGCACATTTACTTTGAAACAGAAGTTTGGGAAATTAGACCAAATTAAAACTAAAATTGCTATATTTACTGCATCCTTTGTTGTAAATGTTTTTTTAAGTAATTATCTGCTAATATATAATCAAAAGATCCTGTGATTTATACACTTCTTATTCAATATCTACATTCAATGCAAGCAAGATTATACAAAAATCTCTTCATCTTTTAATAAAGAGTGTGTTTATTATTGGTCAAATTCCCCAAACTTCTGTTTCAAAGTAATTAAATGTGCAGGTTTTAAATTGTAATGTTTAAATTTAAATTATCTCTCCTTAGTATTTTTTAAAATTATAACGGTGTATTTGATGATCTTTTTTTAGGTTAGAAGATCACCGCTACCGATCTCTTAACCGATATTCTGGCTAAACTCAACGAGGATTAGCCATGTACGCAGGAGAAATTATAGTGCACAAGTGTGCGCGCAAACACAGGTGCACTCTTTATTCCCTCACTCTCATAGTGTGTTGGGAGGCAATCCGACACGACCGGAGAGCGATCAGGCGTAGGACCAACGGTGCAACGTGCTTTTAGGCAACTTAAAAACTCCGAGCATTTATTGTGAATTTCTTGACAGAAAAACCCAATATCTATTTTGCCCCGGCGTTGTTATGTAAATTAGCCTGGTGATCACGAGGTCCCGGGTCAGGAGACCATCATCATGACAGAAAATTAAGTACTTAAGTAGAATGCTAAATATACCATCGCTTTATTCAGTTGGGATATACAAGCGGTCAAATGATCCACGAATGAAATAGGGAACCTATTGCTTGCTTTGAATGGATGGAAATAACTACAGTTGTCATGCCATAGCGTACTTTTCTCGAAGTTGGTTTAATAAAGTGGACAATGGATCATTTCCTTAGGTAAATGACCTGCTTTTAGAAGGCACTTTGAGCACAAAATAAAAACTTACAGAATGCCGGCCTTCATGCATTGACCGACGACCGAAGTTCTCGAGCAATATAAGAAGCTGCCCTTAATTTTCATTTTATTTTGTGATCAAAAGAGTGAAATGAAATAAGATACTTTTTGGCAAACATTTTATTGGACACAGTTTAGGTCAAAAGTTAGTCAGGTTTAAAAATATAATATTGTAAAACTAGTTTTCTACATACATACATATATACGCCTCATCCCTGTATTCCCTGAAGGTGAAGGTGTATTTCAAGTACACCTATCTTAATGTTATGTTTTAGTCCGCTGTAATAGGGGTGAGCCTATCGCCATTTACCGAGCGCAATTTCACACTCCGGACTGCTACTGGGAAATTACAGTTAAAAACCAAAAAACACTTTGACCAACCTACAGATCGAACCCAGGATTTCGTGTTCCGCAGCCCGTTATTCTGTAGGTTTCTCAGCGTCGCCAGCGTGACATCTCACAGCTGGTGAGTTCAACGCTCCGGGCAATACATACGTCTTTGAATTTGTTCTAAGACGTATGCGCCAGATACCTCGCGATTTTTTCTTCACCGTACTAATTGTACACATCCCTGCACTTACGATTAGAACACGCTTGCATATCAGGCGACTATTTAAACCACTTGACCACGGCTTATTTTACAAAAATATCAGCTCTTGTTTTGAAAGTAATATGATTAACAAATCCCAATCAGTGCGGATGTCAGCGAGAAGGCTTCAAGAGGCATAAATAATCATATTTTTGTCCACAGTTTTTTCGAGGCGCGATGCTCGCGGGAAATCAACGATGCTACGGATGCCTATGATTGAAGAGATGTAGGAATTAAGGAATAGATGTGGTATTTTAACCATTACCATCTAACTCATTATATCTATAAAAATAAGAGCAACAGTATTCACATACTTTAGAGAGTCACTAGTTGCATAACTGCACATAGTGTTTTAAAAAAGGTAAAATAGAATATTATTTAAATAATTCTTTTTTTTTCTGGCAATATTAAAATACAAGTCAAAAATAAAAAAAAATTACGATAAAATATTTTTATCTCGCTGGGTCTCTGTTTCACCAGAATTTTTATAACTCCACAAAAGGATTTAAATTTATCGGGTTTATTCATTATAGTATAAAAATATGTCACTTACAATTTTTTCTCTATTTGTTTAATAATTTTCAAAATCGGTAGATACAGAGATTACCCCCTTCTACCTCACAAACTCACAAACTTTTTCTTCTTATAATATTACTACAGATTCAAAATATGTTTTGTGGTGTGATAAATTATATTTGACTGCCCCTGCGTCTACTACTGGGACAGTCAAATATAAGTTAAAATATATGACACTACATAAACCACATAGTCACTAGGGCTGTACCAAGCACCAAGTAGATTTAACGAAACCTGAGCAAGAATTACGGAGCCGATACCTGCCTTGTATTTAATGCTGATTGCTTCCCCAAATAGGGATTAGGCGGCGTAATCTACCCGTTACCGGATTAAGCCGGTATCAACTGGTGTTATCCAGTTTTTCGGACGCTCGTCTAACGAGCCGAGTTCAGAATTAGATGGCGCTATGTTTTCTTAGGGCGTTTATTAGATTTTCGTGGTGTAATGCCTTTAATACCTATTTGGGTAATGTTTTTGCGTTAGTCTAAGATTTTTGGGACGTCATAAAACTCCAACATTTCACCGATGATGATTAAGTGCCAATGTGCCAAATCCATTGCCCACTTGGGCTCCCATTAGTACCCATAGTATAGGATTACAAATGTTGCACCACCCAATAGCCAGGGTCTAAGAATTTGGCTATGGTATCCCCTGTCGTAAGAGGTGACTAAAAGGGGGCCGGAGTGTCTGCTGGCGGTAGTCGGGGTGGGATCTTTGGCCCACCGAGCCGCGGGCCCGGGAAGGTGGCAGCGCGATGTGGCTCGCACTGCCTTGGAGGATTGCATATGTTGTAACGTCAAGGCATTTTAGTGTGGCTCAAAATGTGTACATCGGTCACCTTTGGTCTTTGAAAAAGTATTAACACATTTTCATCCAAGCAACGATGCAACTTGTCAACGTGTCAAAACCTTTATTTGGGGCAAAATATAAAGTAGGTTTATCTTTACCTTAAAATTTATGACGTAATACATAATTCATTTTATTACACTATTAATACTAATCTTATTTTATCTAAATGTTTCATTGTAGTGAAAAAAGTGCGAGTAAAAACATTAACTTACTAATAAAACTGGGAACGAAAACTAATGTCACTTTCCGCGACGTTAAGTATAAATAAAACGTCATTTTAATAAAGTAGATACACAGTGTTGCCAAGTTAATAAGCCTGCTGCGATTTACGCCGCGGTAATAGTGTTACTGTCAGTGATGTTGGAAATATATTGATATGGTATTTGTATCGATTTTGTTTTAAATAACAATCTCATTCATTTCTCTCAGTCTTTGGGAAATGTGACACTGGGTCACATTTCCCAAAGACCTTTTCCAAAAAATATTATTAAGCGCAAGGTGGCGTTAGGGACCACGGTCCCGATATTAAAAGCCCAGCTACACACATTATCAACACACTACCAACTCTCTGACTGAGGCTTGCTGAGATCCTAAATTGTTCATACAGGAGTGCCTATATGAGACTGTAATCATTATGTATACATATAAAATTATATGATTATGTGAATAAACTGTGTTTTTTAAACAGAAAATTCCGTTGTGTGACCTCTTTTAAATTTTGATACTCAAGTATTTATGTATGTTAAAGATAATTTCATTTTAAACATAAATACCATTGATATGACTTGTATTCAAAAATAAAACATTAATGTCAAAATATAGCGGGACGTAAAAGCCCTCTCCAATAACTGAGCATATTAATTTCGTAGCTCCATGTCCGCATACTTAGCCTTAATAGTTGGAAATGCAATACTCAACCACGTCGGTAGATTAAGTTGAGTCGGATACAGCTTACTGCTTAATTTACACTAGTTTACTATTTGGTTACAGTGGTGTTGATATATTGATCGTGTTAACATACAAACATACACACGTATTATCATCACGTAGCCCCTCAAAGAGTTAGCAGAGAGAATCACTTTATCAGTCCGTCATGCATTAACATACGTAGTAAATCTACGGTTCGTTTGAACATTCTTAATTGTATTGTTTACTAGCTGACCCAACAGACGTTGCCCTGTCTTAATTATGAGAATTCTGTCAATTCTATGTCAAGGTTACATCAAAAGTTTTTATTGTCCAAAGCGCTAAGGTTAGATTTAAGAAGAAAGAAATAATTTTAAATGGTGGTTGAGTACTCTTAAATTTTCAAATTTTCCATGCAATTTTAAGTTTTTTCTTTCATAAGAACCATCTTCTGACAATAACGAACACAACAAAAAAATTACTATCGAAATGGAGATTAATTTTTATATTATAAAGATAAGTTAAACTTTTTGGGGAAAAATATATATAATTTTTACATTAATTAAAAACAGTAAAATCTAAAATTAAAAAGATCCGTTAAATACTTGCGTATTGCGTAAAACATAGTGAGGAAACCTACATGTGTGAGACGTAAATCAAATACATTTATATTACCTAAGACGACGATTGATGCAATGTGAACAACACCTTTGCTAACCCCTCCGGGGACCCTTCTGGGATGGCGTGAGCATATATATATATATGTTTTTACTTAATCAATATGAAGTCATTTTGTGTACAATCGAGTTGAATTAAATACCGACATCAACAATGGGATAAGGCCAGTAGGTCTAAAAAGGCCACTTTGGGAGAATCACAATGTGATCCGAATATGATTCATCACCGACATGACATGGTCACTTAAGTGCAATTCATATTTATGATTCACGAATGATTACAATAATTGTAGATGTTAGTCCCTATGTAACTTTTTATGGTTCTGCTATTTGTCACAAAAGCAATTTAAATTTGATGGACCATTTTAGGAATCTTCATAGGAAAGTGTCAAACAGGTGAATTGCGAAATATTAATCATTCCTGAATCATATTCGGATCACATTATGATTCTCCCAAAGTGGCCGTTTTAGACCTACAGGGCAAGGATGACAATATATCCAAACTAACAGAGCAAGAAAAAAGCAAGAAAAAAATGGTATAATTTTCATTTACATCCCCCGTTCTTCCTTTAAATATTCATAACATTATTTCGTGTGGAATAATTCATTATTGCATTTCGTACACCACTCATAATTTCCTTAATGCGGGCTCATTTCGTAGAACTCCAACATGATATCCATCTCGGTGCACTGAATTTTCTTTACGTTTATGGTAATTTATTAAAAGCTTCGTCGCGGATTTAAAGACGCGTATTTACTTATTGAATTCATGGATTTGAATGTTCTCGTTATGATTTATATATACAGGGTGTCGGGGAAACCAGGAGAGCTCTTAAAATATGTGATAGGGTATAATTTTAGGAAGCAATTAAAATTATTATGACAAAAATATTTTCTTCCGTTTTCGAGTAATTGACGTTCAAAGTTGACCATATCAATAACTTATTTTCGCATAAAAATCAGCTGTAACGTAGAATTATTCACGTGAAATCTAACTACGTTTTAAATTTTTTTCTCCCACTAATAAATCCTGAAATAATCCCATAAAACCATTTTTCAAAACCAGTAACCTTTCCCTTAATTTAAAAAGTTTAATGACCGCGTACGGAAAGTAGGTAAACGCGGCCGGGCGGTGATTCAATCGCTTAAGGGCGCGAGCTCTTCGGCCATAGCCTATAGCTACGTTATCGTTGGAACTAGATATATTACGATTTCAATATAGTGATATATTCATAAAACCCTACAACTTCTAGAAGACAACTGTTCCTTTTTCTCCGACACCCTGTATATATCTGAATACGATTTTGCGTGTTTCAACTATTCACTACTTTTAACCGAAGATGACATAGAGCCAACGTGACAGATGGTGACTCTATCTCCGTCTCAGGCACTATACACACGACTTTGAGTTACATCTCAGACATATGCAGGTTTCCACACGATGTTTTGCTTCACCGTAAAGCACGTGGTGTGAAATCACTGCACATTAGTTTTTAAGAGACACTCATTGATGCAGGCTATTGAGATTCGAACTAGCGTCGCTTGTGTAGCAGGCGACTGCAAACCCCAAGGCCGCTGCGGCTCATCTAAATTTCTAGTCTATTTCTATAATAGCATTGCTTAATAGATCTCGTTCAATTTGCACCAAAACTGCAATGAGGAGAAAAATAGCTCTGCAATGTCAAGAGTCGAGCAAAAACGTCTTGCTCTATATAAAAAGGTTTGGCGCACCTGGCTGGCGTCCAGGGGTAGATAACTGTTGATAACTCGAGGAACCGGGTACATTTTCACACTCCTTTGCTTTTATTAGAGTGAATTTTATTTTTATTTTTGCACTACAAGGTGTACATTTTTAAAAGAAAAAATGTATACTACGTTTGGAGTTTAATAAAAAAATCACAATTTTGTTAGATTCGACTATAAAGTCAAACTCAAATATATCTTTATTCGATTAGACTTTATACAAAGTACTTTCAAATCGTCAGAATGACATAATTACACAGGATTATACATGCTACCGCCAGGTTCGGCAGGTTGCTTTTACTGAGAAGAACCTGGCAAGAAACTCAGTAATTACTCTTTTAAAGAATATTATACAGTTTTAAAAATACAAAATAAATCGTTCATGCAACTATAAGCCCATGGACACAGCTCCAATGCTCAATTGTCAAAAATAAAAACTAAAAATATAGTACAAATATATGTGAGCATGGCAAATTCCAGCCAGTCAAAGCAAAATTAAGATTAATTAATTGTAGCAAAAGTACAGTGCCAATGGGATTATTTACAAAAATTATCAGGTAAAGGAACATCCCAGGCTCCCTTATCACAAATATAATCACTTACAGTATAATATCCTTTTTCAAGCATAACTGATTTAATTGTTTCTTTAAATTTGTTGAAGGGCAAGTTTACAATTTTTGTTGGTAATTTATTATAGAAGCGTGTGCTCTGTCCTAAAAATGAGCCATGCACTTTTTGTAGGCGATGCGCAGGCACTACAATTTTATGTTTGTGTCTTGTGTTTACGTTATGCACATCACATTTCCTTTGAAACGATCCAATGTTTTGATGCACAAATAATAAGTAAGCTAAAATATAAATTGAGATCTGCAATGCAAAAGAATTGCAATCGTTTTGTCTAGAGAATACCTGTCAATCAATAATTAATAACGTGTCAGAATCCGTACTTCATTATGTAAAGTTATTAATTGGAATAGTAGAAAGAAAAATTGTTGCGCAAGAGACGCAATTTCAAACCTGATCGGACTGTTCCAACTCATCACGATATTTACGGTGAAGAAAACTGAATCATTATTACAAAAAATAGACCAACCTAGACTTAAAAGCAGCTTCATCTCTTTTTGTTATATGGATTTCGAAAGTGATGGACATATTTTTAGTCTTCGCTCAAGTCATTTTTAGTAATAATAGGGAAAATGTTTAAGAAAAAAATCGATAACATGTAAAACTACCATCGGTCACGTTGGAACCTAATCATCTTAAATTTACTAAGCCCAAACTAAAAATAACATAATTGCAAGCAATTAACCCGGAACAAAGCAGCAATAAAACTATTATGAACTCCAAATATCCGGAAAATTATTTCGAACAATTCCCCAGCAAGGAATGGACATCGATTTCTAAAGGGACATCCCTTAGGTACGCAAGATCCAAAATACCTTGGCCCGTGTCGTGCCTGCCAGTTGCCCCTCTGAGGTGCATATTTGTATGGAAACGTAGGGGGAGGGTAGGTCAGGAATGTCTGGACACGGTATACATAACAATTGGTCTGTCCCCTTATCTAAAAGGATCATTTTTCACGTCACTGCCGCCGCGGCGAGGTATTTGTCACAACTCCTTCAAGGGTTTTTATGGGCCGGAATGGCTGGTTACCTTTACCTTCGGAATAAAGATTTATAACGCGATTTTTTACGTTTTAAATGTCTTCAGTGCATGGGGTTTAGTTTTATGGACATTTTTATTGAATTCAAAATAGCATTCGTCTTTTCTTCTAATGGAATTGAGCAACACGCATCAAGTATCTAAAATAATGGTAATATTTTAAAGTTTATTTTCAGATCGTCCACCGAATATTGCAAATAGTACTCGTAATTTTGTGCGAATTAATGCTTATGGGTACGCTTAATTTCGTTACTATTACACTCTAAGTAAAAGCAGATCACATAAATACCGACCACAACAATGCTTCATCCTAAGTGAGTTCACTCAATCGAGCGAAGTGTATTAGGGCCTCAACTAATTAAGCATTTGAGCCAACAATCGCCATGTGTCCGGGCCGATAGCGGGCGGCTTAGCTCCTAGACTGAAGGCATGAAATGTAGAGGTAACAGAAAGACTGCTTCCGAGGAAATGCAGTTTTCCTCGGAAGCAGCCTGTTCTATGAAGAAATGCAAAGACGTTAGCCTGATTCACGTAATAAAAAAACGTAACGACGTTGTAGGGACTAAGTTGTTGAGTATTTTACTTATCATTATGTCAAAGATAAAACAGAATAGCTTAGTTGTCGTCGTGAAAACCTATTGAGTTGTCCTATCGGAATACGATGTTGGATCACGTGAATACCACATTGGGAGAGGATTTCAATCGAATGCATAATGTCGAGAGTTTAATCTCGCTTGTTTCGAATGTTTAATCATCTCGATGCATCACGATTTTTATCAATCGCAGGTGGTGGTAGAGAGTTCGTCTCTCTTGTAGTCGCCACTCATTGAACACGGTGCGATGCATCGCATAGGCGATCGGTTTCATTCGGCTAGATTCGGTAAGACTCGGACAATCGCTTGTATGCAAACAATAGAAATCCTCTCGATTATTTCATCGGATAAGTCGATGGTTGATTCGATGGAAAATTTTACCGATTTCGATTGCATTTTATTGTTGAAACATCTGTCAATCACCCATCGGTACTATAATCGTCCAACGACATTTCGACTGTTTTACGTACAACGCTTGAGACGGTGATGGACTCTTCATCACGTTGACACTTAATCATCTTTAGTGACTTGTGGGTGTTATAAACTTAGTGCCTACTTATATATTCTAAAATTAAAATTACTTTATAGACGTAAGGATCTAGAATCCTATCAGGCTAAAGCCAACAGTAGCTTGTATATATATATATATATACCTAATTGTATACCTAAAAGAGAGCCCTTATTTGCATATGCATCTTACTATGATACGAGTATATGATGAGAACTGACCTGCTGTATGTAATAAATTTTGTGGTGAAAGCCTGTCCGGCTGGACGCTGTTTAAAACCGGACAATGTAGCCGGTTACTTGTTAAAATCGGATTAGAGCAATAGTATGGAGTGTGCCTTTACTTCATAGAGTGAACACCAGAGAAGGTATGTTTAAAGTTTTATGGAATCCGTTGTCTCACTCTCTCATGGGGATAGGGAGCAGAAAAAGGCATTATATATTTCTGAAATGTAACTAATAACCTAGGGACTGTACCTTTCAAATCAAGGGTAGGTTCACTTCAAAACTTGGTTTTGTTGGATTATTTCATAAACTATGGATAACAGAAAAAACGCTAAAAAAGCTAATGTATGACGCTAGCTAAATGTATGACGTATACTTTACGTAATAGCTTTTATGCGAAAATAAGGTCTTAATTGGGACAACTTTGAAAGTCAATTACAGGAAGACGAAAGAAGATATTTTTCATTCTATTTTTATTTCCTTCTTAGTATCGTATCACAAATTCCAAAAGCTATTCCGCCGCGGTATTCAATAAGATTTCTCAGTAACGACCTCGACGACAAGCGTTGGTTTCAATCATAGGAAATTGAAACATAATACATAGAAGATAAGGTTCAAAGTCAAAGTCAAAGTCAAAGTCAAAAATATCTTTATTCGATTAGACTTTATACAAAGCACTTTCAAATCGTCAGAATGACACAATTTACAGGATTATACATGCTACCGCCAGGTTCGGAAGCTTGCTTTTACTGAGAAGAACCTGGCAAGAAACTCAGTAATTACTCTTTTCAAAAATATTATACAATTTAAAAAAAAAAACAAAATAAATCATTTGAGAAATGTAAGCCCATGGACACAGTTCCAATTAACATAAAGAAAAGTTCAGTTTCGTATCTTTAAAACCGTCACTCGTCGACGAGTGCGATGCTGAAACACCTTAGTGTATATCGCGGCTGGTCACTCTTTATATCTGCGCTTACGTCGACGCGATGACTTGTGACGGCGATTTGTGTGATGTGAACGAAGTAGAGCACCTTGTTTTTCCATAAACTCTCTTACAATTCACTTAGATGTGTCTATGTCTCAGACTCACAGATTAATTATGCACCCTTAAATCAGAATACTACAACAATACCATCTGTAATAACTTCGATACGAAGGGTACGTATCTGTTGATTCAGCCACTCGGCTGGCGCTCGTTCAAACAATGTGACCAATATATCTTAAAATTACAGTATAATTCCTTATAGCTTTGTATCTCTCTATCTATACCCTAATATTTTCTGAAATCGGGTTCGCTTTGTATATATTTTTTTAAATCTTAATAATAGTAAAATTTTTCGATGTAACATAGAAAGACCGATAGCGAATTTTAATTCCATGGTTATCGATTTGGGTAACATAAAACTAATTATCGATAAATTTGTCTTTCTTACTATGATCATTTATGAAAGTATTTAGTACGTATGTACTGAATACTGTCAATAATAAATTCTACAAATTTTGTCAAATAATATGTAATTAAGTTTATACCCAACAGTGGATGCATGACTGATAATCATGATTTGTTGTCAATCACCGAAATGTAATGAATAAATTAGATTTAACCGTTAGTTCATCCTTCTTGTGTCTGAGGATATTAGGACCCCATGTATAGATTATGACACGTTAAAATTTTCACATTGCGTGATAAAATGTGTTGATACTTTTTGGGAGGCGGGTTGTGGTTGAATACTAAAGATGGTGGATCAACGCATTTTGAGCCACGTTCAAACGCAAGGTCAAGTGACGATGATTGAATATTTCAACAAATGGGTACAAGTCTTAAGATCTAAAGACTACCACAGTGTAAAAAAAAAAGAATGAAAAAAATACGTAAGTGTGTAACTAAAGTAAAAAGACGTCTACGGAATTTATAGAATGACTGGCTGTGCCCTGCGGTTTCACCCGCGCAGATTTAGTTTCATCCTTATTGTCGCGGAATCCTAATATTTCTTTATAAATAAAAGTAGTCTAAGTTACTCCTTGAACCATCAGCTACCTACCAGTGAAAGTCCCCTTAAAATCTGTCCAGCCGTTTCAGAGATTGCCCGAAACAAACAGACAGAATAATGTTAAAACTTGTTTTTTTATTATCAGTTGCGTGTATACTTTCATATGCATTTAGTGAAAAGCTGTTATTTTGGAATTACAAACAGACACTTCAATTTTATTTATCTGTATTGATGTATAGATATGTAAGTAGCATTTACACATTGCACATCAACATGACCTCTAGGTCAAGTACTCTCCAATCCGATATGTATTATTGAAAGGTATATTTTGATATGCAATCATCATTAAAGGTATCGGGATCAAAGTCGGACCAATCGTCAATAAAATATTTATTTACAAACAAAACGTCAAATCTAGTAACGCCCTTCTGATTTCCCAAGAGAGCGGGGTCGAATACGAATATTGATTTCACTTTTACATGTATTGTTTTGGTAAAAACAATCGACTTGCAGCTTTTATTTACCCAAATAGGTTAAGTTAGGTAATTACTTGGCTCTTGCTCTGATTTACGTCTCAATACATGGAAATTTTTAGTCCTGACTGACTGACTGACTATCTAATATAATAATGATCTCCTACCGAATTTCGGTTATGGCGGTTCATCTCAACGGGGATTAGCCATGTACGCAGGAGATATTATAGTGCACAAGTGTGTGCGCAAATACAGGTGCACTCTTTATTCCCTCACTCTCATAGTCCGATGGGACGGCAATCCGACACGACCGGAGAGAGATCAGGCGTAGGACCAACGACTTAACGTGCTTTCCGAGGCACGGGGGTGTAAACACCGCCAACTTACAAACTCCGGGCATTTTTATGTGATTTTTTTACAGAAGAACCCAATATCTGTTAATGACCCGACCCGGGAATCGAACCCGGGACCTCGTGATATACAGGCGAACCTACTAACCACTAGACCAACGAGGCAGTTAACTATCTAATATATACATTTCTTGTGTCTTGTGCGAGTTAAGAAACTGGTGAGCTTTAGTGCCCTGCAGATCTCTGCCTGAACCAAATCAGATAGCGTTACTTATGCATGCGATATATCAGGTACATTTAAAGAACTACTTTTGTAACTACCTCACATTTGCTCTCGCGTATGCATTAAGATCACGTGCGGAACAGAGTGGAAGTTAGACATTCTTTAATGACTGAATGAATGGGCCGGGGCGGTGGCCCGCTCGGACTAATGTTGCCTGTCGTTCGTTCAATGTAAGGAATGAGCGCTCTTAGATAAGGGAGGTTCTCCCTCACTGCGGGTTACGACGGATAGAATTGGCGTTTACGGTATAAAGTATGCATTTCATCCATACCTATATTATTTGCTAATAATATAACCCGGCAGGCGCAGTGTGGGTAGGCCCCCAACGAGGTGGACCGACGACCTGGTGAGGATCGCGGGAACCCGCTGGATGCGGGAGGCACAAGACCGCTCGTCGGATATCGTTGAGGACTATGCCCAGCAGTGGTCGTCTGTCGGCTGATATTATGATGATAATCAATATAACCTATTATTGAAAGTCTTGGAGACTATCATAGTTATAGCAGTGACGCCTTGCTAACTTCTTAGCTTTGACGTTGAATTTTTGTGTCTCAAAATGAAACGTCACGGCTAGGAAGTCCTTAATACGCTCGACTGACTGATAAGTTATAACTGATTGATATATATTAAGACACAGTCTGAGTTGGTGGTTCTAGAGATATTAAACGAAAAGTGGTTGAATTCGGGCTGAAATTATACAAAAATAAAATACGATGAGTAGGAATATTTATACCGTCATCTGTGGTAACCCTCTAAGCATTTAATATTCTATAGAAGATTATTCTTAGAAATTACTTCATTTGAAGACATAGGGTGTGCGCGTAGGGTTTCATATAAATTTGGTACAATTTGTTATTCTGATGACGTCATTAACCTTAAACGTGACGGAGCAAATTCCTACCTAACACGAGCACATAATAAAATAGCAAATGGTAACATTTAGGTACCGTATTCGCGCAAGACACATAATTAGCATTTTATGAACGAACTAGCTGTGCCCCGCGGTTTCACCAGCATAGATTTAGTCTCATGCTTAATTTTGCGGCCCCTAATATTTTTTATAAATAAATTATGCATGCAAAGTCTCAGCCCGATCGGTTTAAAATTGGCAAAGTTTTATACAAACTTTCATCCCCGATTTTATCCCCTTGGGGGTAGAAATAATCAAAATCCTTTCTTAGCGTATGCCTACGTCATAACATCTACTGCATGCCAAATTTCAGCCCGATCCGTCCAGTGGTTTGGGCTGTGCGTTGATAGATGACTATGTCAGTCAGTCAGTCGCCTTTGAGTTATGTTTATTTGATGCATACTGTTATAAACATTTAATACAGTAATAATAATAATAAGCCTTTATAGACTTCAATCACGACAATAAGTTAAAAAAGCACGAAAAATATACCAAAAAATAATAATTATATTAAACAATATCAACATTTTGTACTGGTGCAAAGCGGTTTGCACCACGAAATAAAAATTCCAATGCATTTAGTTAAAAATGATTTTAATTTGTCATAATATAATTAAGCCAAAAATAGGGACGCCAAGATAATCTTGAATCTATATTTTTTTTCGAGGTGATATTTTTCGAGCTCCGCTAAAAAGGCAGTCAGATACTTCTGATATTTAAATTTGTATCAACTTTATCAGATTAGGTCTCATATCCTGAACAAAACCTCAGTGAAGTCTAAACAGCTTTATTAAGTCGGAAGACGAGTCATCGGTGGCGCCCTCTGGCTTAAAGCCATCGTATTAGAATATAAATTGAACTCTTTATATAAGCATTTATAATTTGCATTTAAGGCACCGCTGTTTAGTAGAATTTTACATTTTCATACATCTTAGACTTTGAGATTTTACTTTAGATTTGTTGTAAAAAGAAGCTTTATATTGAAACTAGCTGTGCCCCGCGGTTTCAATTCTTATTGTCGCGGAACCGTTTCATGGTTTTATCTTTTAAAATTAAGAAATCCCATACAAAGTTTCAACCTCTATTTCAACCTCTTCATCCTTTTTTTTCGCAATAAAATGTAGCTTATGTTCTTTCTCAGGGTCTAAAGATTATCTGTGCCAAATTTCATCAAAATCGGTTGAGAGGTTTAAGCGGGAAAGCGTAACAGACAGACAGACAGAGTTACTTTCGCATTTATAATATTAGTAGGGATTGTTCTTAAGATTTTTGTTTGCAGACAATTTTATAGCTTACATATTATGAAGTTAAGAAATTTTAGGAAATCATCTCCCTGGCCTTATCTCATACATTGTTGGGGTCGGCACTTGATTCAACCCGATGTGGCTGATCACCTGATTTTTATACGAAGCGACTGCCATCTGACCTTCGCAACCCCGTTTTAGGAGGAAAATCTGTGATTTGGGCTAAACCAGTTGTCAGATTATTTTTAGGCCTCCGACTGACCTGTAACGATTGCCAAAGATGTTACATTGGCAACCGGGACCGACAGCTTAACGTGCTCTCCGAGGCACTGAGGGAACTCGGGCGGTCACCCATCCAACTACTGGCTAGGCGTATGGTTGCTTGACTTCGCTGATCGAATGATATGCGCAATAGCAACTGCGCCACGAGCTCCTCTGAAATTTTAGGAAATATTAAACTATTTTTCTACTCCATCCTAATACTAATCCTCCATACTAATGTACAGATGTCGTCACGGGATTTGAGCGCTGGCCTAGATCGCACATTAGTGCATTTTTTTGACTTTGTTGATATAGACTCATGCGTTCTCCCCATGATTTTCGGTGAGCACTCAAAACTGGCGACGGCACCCATAATATTTTGTCGCCGCCAACCAAAATTCCATCATAATATTATCTTGTCCAATACCAATCCGATTCGCCTTAACGTTCACCGGTGGCAGTGGAGCGACGTTCAGCTAATACGTTATAAATATTCATAGTAATAAGTAGCTTCAGACCTATCGAACGTTTACGCGAAAACTGACGTATCTTGCGCTCTCAACGCACTACAAAATCCCCCTGTATTACCTTATTTTTCACGTTTTAAAGCGGCAGGGTAGGTCTTACAACGCTGGTCGCATACATATCCGAGGAAAGGGGATTTCGAAACACATTATCCGATATTTCAAAACAGTATTTATATTTCCAGCGAAATAAGCGGAATCCAGGTCTGGTTATGATTGTTTTTGTAAATACTTCTTTCAAATATATTTTCTGATACCCTTGATATAAAGTTCATATTGAGATATATCTTAAGGATATTTTGTCGAGGCAAATATCGATACAAACGAAAGCTTCATGATAATATCCCATCATTTACTTAAGACCTAGGCTCTTGTCAGTGAAGCAATAGCCAACCCTCTCTATTAGAGAATACTAACTACTATCTATACTAGCTAATACTTTGACTTCCTTTTCCGACATAACGCTGACATGTTCCTTCAGCTGGTTTTATATAACTTATCCTAATAACTCCCTCGTCGGTCTAGTGGTTAGTAGGCTCGCCTGCCGATCACGAAGTCCCGGGTTCGATTCCCGGGCTGGGTCATTAACAAATATTAGGTTCTTCTGTCAAGAAATTCACAATAAAATGCCCGCAGTTTGGAAGTTGGCGGTGTTTCCACCCCCGTGTCTCGGAAAGCACGTTAAGTCGTTGGTCTTACGCCTGATCTCTCTCCGGTCGTGTCGGATTGCCTCCCATTGGACTATGAGAGTGAGGGAATAAAGAGTGCACCTGTATTTGCGCACACACTTGTGCACTATAATATCTCCTGCGCAGATGGCTGATCCTCGTTGAGATTAGCTGCCGTAACCGAAATTCGGTAGGAGATCATTATTATAACTTATCTTCTTCATTATAAACATCATAGAAGGGAAGACAGAAGGAGAGCGAAGAACTCCCTCTTCTTCGCTTTCCTTCTATCTTCCTATGTTAATAATGAAAGCGTCATGTCGCAATAGGTATCGCAATAATTGCGGGGTCCCACAGGGATCGGTCCTAGGGCCACTCCTGTGGAACCTCGCGTACGATGCGGTCCTGCGGGTCGACCGCCCCGACGGCGTTAGCATCGTCTGCTACGCGGACGACACGCTGGTGCTAGCCGTCGGGGCCACTTTCGAGGAGACCAACCGGCTCGCCGAGCTTGGCGTGGCATGCGTCGTGGAGAAAATCCACGAGCTGGGCCTTCGGGTAGCGCCGGAAAAGACCGAGGCGCTGTGGTTCCACAAGATCCCGAGGGGAAGGGAACCACCCAGCTCGTCGGTTCGCGTAGGTGACGTGGATGTCCGGGTGGGACGGTACCTCAAGTACCTCGGTCTCACCCTGGACGGTCGCTGGGGCTTTGAGGAGCACTTCAGCCGCATGGTCCCCCGGATCAAGAGGGTAGCGGGTGCATTGCACAGACTGCTGCCCAATCTCGGGGGGCCGAGTGAAGGAGTCCGCCGCCTCTATGCGGGGGTCGTGCGATCCGTGGCTCTCTACGGAGCACCCGTCTGGTCTTCCAGATTGGGTGTTAGGCGCTGCAGAACTATGTACAATAGTATGCAGCGTCCTATGGCCATCCGGGTCGCACGAGGGTACCGGACCCTGTCTTTTGAGGCGGCCACTGTCCTGGCGCGGTTTCCGCCCCTGGACATCCTGGCGGAGATGGATGCTCGTATTTACGACCGTCTCCGCCGGGCGGACGGAACTGCGCCTCCAAATGCGGCTGAAGTGAGAAGGCAGGAGCACCGACATGCGCTCGTAACGTGGCGGGAGCGGCTGTGCGAGCCGCAGAACGCCCGCCAACGCGCTGTCGGTGCAATTTTGCCGAGCCTCGGGCCCTGGCTAAAGAGGAAGGACCACGTCACCTTCCGGCTGACGCAGGTACTCACCGGACACGGGTGTTTCGGAGAGTACCTGAATCGGATCGGTCGCGAACCGACGACGCAATGCCACCATTGCGGCAGTGACCGGGATTCCGCACAGCACACGCTGGAGCAGTGCCCAGCGTGGAGCTCGGAACGGCGAATCCTGGTCACCAGGATCGGGCAGGACCTCTCTCTGCCACGCGTAGTGACGGCTATGCTGGCAGACAGAGAGGCATGGAGGGCCGTAGTCTCCTTCTGCGAGACAGTAATGTCCCAGAAGGAGGCCTCCGAGCGGGATCGGGAGAGAGCCGATCCCTCTCGGAGACGACGGCGACGGCGGGGCGGAGGCAACGCACGCCCCGGACCGTCCACCCAATAGCCAGGGTCTAAGAATTTGGCTATGGTATCCCCTGCCTGTCGTAAGAGGCGACTAAAAGGGGGCCGGAGGGCCTGCTGGCGGTGGTCGGGGTGGGAGCTTTGACCACTGAGCCGCGGGCCCGGGAAGGTGGCAGCGCGATGTGGCTCGCGCTGCCTTGCACAGCGAGGTCTCTAGGGGCGGCGACTCAGCTGCCCCGGGGATGTGCCCCGGCAAAGTGTGGGGGGACACCGGTGCGATCTATCAGAGTACCCGGAGTCCCCCCTGAACACTGAGGATGGCCACCGGGGGGGTTTTAGTGCGGTAAAAATCCCACATACCCTGATCTGCCTCTCCCAGGGCGGTCGGGGACCTTTTGAAGGTTTCCCCCTCGTCAATAAAAAAAAAAAAAAAAAAAAAAAAAAGGTATCGCAATAATATCTTGCCCCTCCTATTTTCTATTGTCCGGGTTATCAATCTTCTTCTTCCACTCTTTCCAATACTTCCTGTCCAATATATAGGGTATAAGATCCTGCATCCTTCTCGAGCATCACATTTTAAATACCTGCAGCCTGTCGGTTTGTACCAGCTAATCTCTGAAACGGTTGGACCGATTTTAACTGGACTAATAGGTGATGCTACTAGGAGTAACGTAGGCTAGTTTTTTTTAATTAGCTCGTCATAACACTAGCTTTTGTGCACGACTTCATTCGTGTGGACCGTGTAAAATTAAAAAGTATTCTCATAATAATATTTCTGGGCTTGTATGTTTGTTACGCAAAAAGGCCAATCGGATTACGTACAAAATTTCTAATATAGCTTCAACCCTAAAGACTTATATAAGAAATTATTTCGTAGACAAAGTCATGTGATAATGCTAGTATATTATAATACTAACAAATCTAAAATCGATACATCTTGAAAGGCTATCTAAAACCTCTTACAAAATGAAGGCTCTAATAAAATAATTAATGCCTCGGGATCAGTTTTATTTCAGTGTTATTAAAGCTTTTATAGAGGATAATATTTTTTATTACGCTACAGTGTTATATCAGTAACATTGCTTCCCTAATGAAACATTCCAACTGTGTTATGGAATGAAAACAAGGGTGATATTCTGGGTATCGGCTGCGATTATATGTGATTGTACATCACGTTTCGTTTTGTTTATTTTGCATTTTTTTATCTCTTTGAATTTTGCGTTTTGAATAATACTGATGTAGCAGCGTTTCTCCACTCGCTCACAGATGGCGCTACTCGCTAACAAATGCGAAGTTTGAGTACACGAGAACCTAAATCGCGCCAGAAGAGTTTTCAAGCGCATTGCAGTATATATACAAGTTTCCAACTAGAACAGTTGGAGCCGCGGTTCCCCAGGCATGACACCCGCCTGGCTGGAAGATCTTCCCTTTGCTGGGGATGAGCATGATCACTCGCTCTCCCCACAGTGGTGACCCCGTTGAACCTGAACATCAACAACCTTCGCATCATTCTCCTCACAACCATCAACAGCAGCAGCAGTCACACAGCAAGCCAGCATTGAGTATCTACAGGTCCATTACAGCCGACGCACCGCGCTACTGGTCCTGGCACTCATCTCTCCACCGACCCCGCACGTCCACCTCACGCAGCCCACGCCGGACGCCCGCTCATCGCTTCACGTGGCACGCCTGCGCTGAGTCTGCTGGACTCGGTCGGCATCTCCGCTCAGTCTCGACTCACCGCAGACTTCGAAGCACCCTGGCCCTTGCAAGCTATCTCAAGCACGCACTGCACACACACAAAGAAAAATGGATCGACCTTCGGTCTTGGAGGGGAGTGATGTAGCAGCGTTTCTCCACTCGCTCACAGATGGCGCTACTCGCTAACAAATGCGAAGTTTGAGTACACGAGAACCTAAATCGCGCCAGAAGAGTTTTCAAGCGCATTGCAGTATATATACAAGTTTCCAACTAGAACAGTTGGAGCCGCGGTTCCCCAGGCATGACACCCGCCTGGCTGGAAGATCTTCCCTTTGCTGGGGATGAGCATGATCACTCGCTCTCCCCACACTGAGATGTTTGTGCAAATTATTTAAAAGCATTTTTACAAAATATTATCTGTAGCGATAAAGCCCCCAAATTGTACTCTCTCTCTCTTTAAATTGCATTATTTTCTTTCCGTTATTTTGTGTATCCAAATATCTGTGTATCAAAAAGCAAAAAAAAATAATTCTAATCTAAATCTTTACACGTTGGAGGGCTCGTAGCGTAGTTATTGCTGATATATGATTCGACCAGTTAAGTCAAGCAAAACCAACCCAGACTAGTATCGTAAAAGAGAGTACGTTAAATATCACGTAGTCAGTCAGAAGATTTAGCAAGTGTGACAACTGGTTTAACCCAGGTTACCAGTTTCCCCGTAAGAAGAGGTTGCGAAGGCCAGATAGCAATTGCAAAGTGTAAAATTTTATGACTAGCCACATTGCTTTTAACTGAATGCCGACGCCTTAAATTTTCCTTTACACTTAGCAATAGGTCAAGATACCAACTTAGGACCTTATACTCCTTAGAGGGATCTTTAATCCGAACTGACTATTGCAAATTGTAATAAAATGTTAGTTGTTGTAAAGAAGTTTACGTCCAATTACGCAACACGTACATTGCAAAGTAGTTTTAACTGTCCCATGAATGTACTGTAGTTCTATTTTATTAAATACTTTATACTGTACTTACTATGGGTTTATCTCTCTCTTATCATTACTAGTCAAGATTTGATGGGAAAGATGGGAAGAACCCATGAGCGTAAATATATTTCCATATTTTTGTACATTTGCAAATTTGTTCGATTTATATCGATAAAAGATTCCCCATCACTAGTGCATATCGATAGAAAGTAGGTACATCGCTTATTCTTAAACCCGATATTTTCGACGAAGACAAAGAAACGGATATGGTGTTTTTCACGCTGCCCTAAAACAATAATGATATATTATGTCTATACGAGAATATCTTTATAATGTAGAACATAATATGAAGGTTTCCATATTTTCTTTGGACTTATGTTCAGGTATCGTTCACTTTATAATCTGTAAGATGAACGAAGATGCATGATAAGAGCTGTATATACATAATTATTCTCACGCCTCTTCCCCGAAGGGGTAGGCGATGTATATGGAAGGAGTAGGAGATGCATTCATAATATACTAGCTGTGCCCTGCGGTTTCACCCGCGCAGATTTAGTTTAATGCTGTTTTTGAAATAAAATTAGCCTAAAACACTGTTTGAAACATCAGCCATCTGCCAGTGAAAGTCCCGTTAAAATCCATCCAGCCGTTTACGCGTGATACTGAGTCCAAGGGAAATGGGAATTAATTTTTATATATAATGATTTAAAAGGAGTGAGCTTGGCGAACCTATTACCATTAACCGGGCACTAATCCAGACTCCGGACTACTCAGGTCATTTTATTTCACATAACCGCGGTAGCATTGAGTCAAATGATAGAAAAATATAACATCGTATTGAGTTCACAGCTCGCTCGTTGTAACATCGCCGACATTATCCAGAATCGATCACGCCCTCAATGCCGATATCCCGACACGAAGCAGTCATCTCATCAAAAGGAGGGTATAAATGAGATCACTTCCTCAGAAAAATTCTACGTATTCCGTAGGCATCAATTTCTTGGTAGAAAATTGATGAAATATAAAATGGCGCGGGTATTTTTTGCCCGAGATCTCGAATATTATATTTTTTTGTTGGGATAAAAATATTTATAGGTTGAAGTGCGTTGGAATGTTTTAGGGCAACTACTCTAGTTTTGTGACTAGGGTCCTCAAAGGGGTCGGACGCTTTCTCTTATGATAACATACGTATTTTCTTTAAGAAGTTGTCTTTCACCATAAAGCTTGTTGTGGAACACATAGGTACTGAACGTTTTTATGACGTTGATATTTCTTATAGGAGTCGTGGCGGCTGTGGAGTTTGAGCAGTCGCCTGCTACGCACGCGACCCAAATTCGATTCCCGGTGGCCTATACCAATGATTCTAAAAACTTAAGTGCAGTAATTTCACCCCATGTCCTTTACGGTTGTTGTAATAAAAGAAATAATGCCGTATTGTTAATTAACGAAATGTGATTTATTGTATCCTTCAAACTTAAAACTGACACTTACAGTAACAACATTACATAATCAAAATAATAGTCAGTGTTGCCAACCAACAGTTATAACAAATAAATTACATTGTTATATTTGAACACCCCCACTCAATGTAATTACACCAAAAAGAAAACAAAAAACAATAGAGAAATTGGTATCATTTATATCTATTTCTTATCTATATTTCCTATACCACATTTCCCTAAGAAACGAGTCATCAATTCTCTGTTTAACGATTTAGTTAGCATATCTGCAGGTTGGTCACTCGTTTTAACATAACTTAAACACATTCTTTTATTTTTAACTAACTCCTTTATAAAGTGATAGCGTATATCTATGTGCTTTAATCTTTTGACAGTGTCAGTACATGCAACAGATATGGCTGATTGATTATCACAATAAATCTGTACTGGACATACATTATTTATCTTAAAATCATTTAGTAAATTAACAATCCAGCATGCCTCACTAGCTGCCATACTAATTGCAACATATTCTGCTTCTGTAGAGGATAAACTTACAGACACCTGTTTCTTTGAACACCAGGAAATCAAACAATCAGAAAACTTAAACAAGTAGCCTGTAGTTGATCTTCTATCATTAGAATCGCCTCCCCAGTCCGCATCACAGTATCCCTCCAAAACATTATTTGTACATTTATAAACTAACTTGTAGTCTAGAGTATGTTTAACATATCGCAATACTCTTTTCAAAGCACTTAACAACATATCATTTGCACATTTTTGATATCTACTCAGTAAAGAAATAGTGAAGCATAGGTCAGGCCTAGTGCCACATACAGCATACATTAAGCATCCTATCATTTGTTGACATAATTTTTGAGTGTTTTTATCTACTGTACTATCATTCTGAAAGATCCCCAAATTAATATTTTGATCTATTGGTGTAGACATTGGCTTACAATTTTCCATTTCAAAACTTCTAAGGACATTTTCAAGAATGCCCCTGTTACATCCATTTGCATTATAGGTAGGTTAAGTTTAGTCGCGATTATTACAAAAAGCCTTACAGTTGATAATTTTGCTACCGGAGCATAACATTCATTCAAGTCTAAAATATCATCTTGTTCAAACCCTCTCGCCACCAACCTAGCTTTGTATTGAGGACAATCATTATCACCTCTTTTAATCTTAAATACCCATTTACTACTTACTACCTTCTTATCTTTAGGTACATTACATATTTCCCAAGTATTATTTTCTTCTAGTGTTTGCATCTCTTTCTTAATTGCCTCCTTCCACTTGTCACTGTCGCTTCTTATCATGGCGTCTTTGTAAGTGATTGGTTCACTATACATGGTGTGTACATTTTGACAATTGTAGAAAGTAGTTGGTTTCCTTACTCGCATGCTTGGTTCTCTTTGTTGTACCTCAATAATTGACTCCAATGAGCTATTACTTTCTTCATTCGAATTATATTCTGATCCAGACTCTTCCGACATATTATCAGTTACCATAGTTTCATTAAGCCAGCTTGTTGTTTCCAACTCGTTAGCTTTGTCATTATTATCTTCTACATAGTTTAATGTAATCTCAACTTCGCTATTATTTGTTTCTTTCTCTAAGAAAACAATATCTCGTTTCAATTCTACATCATTCCTATGTGAGAAGTATATTCTATAGCCTTTGACTGTATCACCATATCCAACCATCACTCCTTTCTCTCCTTTGCTGTCCCACTTCTTCCTCTTTTCCTTAGGAATGTGAACATACACTGGGATTCCAAAGGGTTTTAGTTGATGAATGTCAAAATCTTTTCCAAACCATACTTCATACGGTGATTTTTCACTGTGTTTACATTTTCCAGTTCTATTTAGGACATATGCTGCCGTATTTACAGCCTCAGCCCACAATGATTTTGGTAGGTCCTTGCATGCATTCAGCATTGTTCTAGCAGCTTCAACGAGTGTTCGATTCTCTCGTTCTGCTTTCCCATTTTGTTCAGGGGTGTATGGGACACTGGTTTGATGTAGTATACCGCGTCTATTAAACATTTCTTTGACCTCCTTATTTATGAATTCAAGCCCATTATCAGTTCTGAACAGTTTTATTTTATTTCCTGTTATATTCTCAGCTTTGTTAATAAAATCATCTATACACTTCTTTATTTCAAACTTATTTTTGACAAAATACACTGATCTGTAGTTAGAGAAATCATCCTTCATTATAACAAAGTACCTCGAGCCGCCGACTGACGTAACCTCCATAGGGCCGCAGGTATCCGCATGGATTAATTCACATGTTTTTCTAGTAACAGTTTCGCTGTTCCCGAACGGCAACCTATGTATTTTACTTTCCAAACAACTCTCGCATTTTGTAGAAGTAGTTTGTTTCACGTCAATGTTGTTTTTCAATAGTACTTTTCTCACTTGTTCAAAGTTTTGATGTGCAAATTTTTCATGCCAATCTTGTAGTGTATTTTGAACCTTCTTAACCACATTAGCCACATTGTTTTTATAGCGTAGTTCCAAATAGTATGAACTTCCAACTCGTTTTGCAATAGCACAAACTTTGTTGTTTTTATAAAACTTGCAGAAACTGTTATCAGTCATCATGACGTAACCTTTGTCTGATGCACAGTTTACAGAAAACAGGTTTGTTTTCAATTCCGGAACAAAAAGAACTTTATCAATGGTTGTTTGAATCCATTCACTCCCGTCATAAACTTCTACCATCATCTGTCCATGGCCTAAAACACTAATTGCCGCACCATTACCAACAATAACAGATTCTTGTTGAGTGTCAGTAAATGTTGTAAACAGTCCACGATCACAGCACATGTGTTCACTTGCCCCTGTGTCAACTAACCACTGAGATTGACGATATTCTTGTAATGAATTCGACACCATAAATGCGTTACCTTTCTTTTGTTCTTTGTTTTTCTTAAACCAGCACTGTGATTTGTTATGTCCATTTTTTCCGCAATAAAAACACTTGCTATTATGTCCTTCGCTTTTATAGTTATTGTTGCTTCTACATTCACTAAGAAAATGTCCCATTCTATTGCATTTGAAACACTTTATATACTTCTTATCTTTAACAACAAACGCTGATGAGCCCGAAGAAGTAGTTTGTCCATTTTTCTCTTTTACCCTCTCTTCTTCTATTAGTAATCTTGTAACCAAATTATCCATTGTTTGTCTATCGTCTGGGGCTGACTCCCAAGCCGATATAAAATGCTTGTACTCATCCGGTAATGTCATCAATACTTTAGTAATCACGAATTTGTCAGATACTTCCTCGCCCAATTGTTTGAGTTGATTTTGTAATTCCTGGATTTTGGATAAGTATTGTGACATTTCAGTACCAGATTCAAATTTGTACTGAAAAAACCGCTGCTGGATTATATGGATGTTTGTTTCTGATTTCTGCTCATAAACACTTTGCAGCTTTCTCCACATTTCGGCCGAAGTAGAACAAGAAATGATATGTAACATTACATTTTCAGTCATTCTCGTCACTAACAGTGTTTGTGCCTTCGCGTCTTTATTCTCCCATACAATTTGTTCATTGGGATCTTCGGGTTTTATAGCTTTTCCTTCAACAACTTCTAACCAGCCTTGACCACGTAGCAAAACTGTAGTTTGAAATTTCCAGATGTTCCAGTTGCTAGCACCTTCCAGCTTCATCAAGCCGTTGTTTGTATTCACATTTACTTCCATTTCGCTGTCCTTCCTTGTGATAATCGTAAAACAAGTGTTATTTCCTTTTCTCCACGTCGCCGTGCCGACTTAACCTCACTTTTGTCTAGCCGCACAACTGATGCAAATATTTCTTTCGCAATAGTAACTTCCTTTAAATTTATTAATCTTATCGCTCATACGGGTTAGTGCCTGGGCCCATAACCTGTTGTAATAAAAGAAATAATGCCGTATTGTTAATTAACGAAATGTGATTTATTGTATCCTTCAAACTTAAAACTGACACTTACAGTAACAACATTACATAATCAAAATAATAGTCAGTGTTGCCAACCAACAGTTATAACAAATAAATTACATTGTTATATTTGAACAACGGTGAAGGAAAACATTGTGAGAAAATCTGCATGTGTCTGAGAAGTAATTCAAAGACGTAAGTATAATGTAATCTTTACTATACATAAAACTAATGTGACATTGACTAACTGACATTGAAATGATAGGTTAAAACAGAATTGTGAAAGGCTTAATGAAACTTGTTTTGAAATATAATAGCTGAAAGTTTGGTTGTTAGCGTGCCTAGACGTTTACAGTTTGGGCTAAAGTGTAAGCTTTAGATGATTTCAGGGGTTCTACTAAGAGTCTTATCGCCATGATAGGTTGAATCATATGAGACGGATGTATATGATGTGTATACATCTGTCACCGTCGCACAGCTGAACTATCATTGCAATGAAACTCTAAAAAGTGTAATGAATGAAGGATGGGAATACTGGCGGACAAGTATTGAAAAACATGTAGCTTGTTGTCGGGTTTTTGTTGTTGGAGATTAACCGGAACAAACAGACAGACAGAGAAAAAATAAACTAAGTTTTTTTTGAAAAGCTGTCGTTTTGGAATTACAAACAGACACTTAAATTTTGACCTGTATAGATCAACATAATGTCTGTTGCATATCACTAAGGTACATACCTTTGTGATGAATCAGTGTATAGACAGGTATCTCCATTTGAAATATCCAAATCCGTCCAGCAATTTAAATGTGATAAAGTAACATTGTGATTAGCTAACCTAATATCTACTACAAGTTGAAAATTACTCATTAATATTCAAGATAAGTTAAGCATACAATATTCGTTCATCAATAGAATCGATTAACACGATGACAAGACCTTAAACCCCCCTATATAAGCTCTAAAATCGCCCGCCCTCCTCCTTTGCGCCCATGCGGTCCCACCTGGGCCAGAGACCTCGCATAATAGCCGTCCCCACACTTACTGGCCTTGCCTTAATGACCAAAGTTCCTAACTTAATACAAAATTACCTTAACATACAATGTAGGTAATGGCAACTTTGATAGAAGCCATTGATTCCAAATTAGCCTAATAATGGCCGTTTACCGTCTTTTGTGTTTGGTCGTGTAGTTATACGACATATGTATATGTGAGGTTTATAATTAATCACTTGAAAACATGGTGTGTTCAGAAAAAAGGTTTAGAGTATATTTTTTGCTCTCTCTAAAGATTATTTGGTAACTTCAAGTCAAGGTACATTACTACATGTTCGCTAGTTTTGCAACCAATTTCTTATTATGTTTATACGCTCATGAATTAACCACTCTATCGAAAAAAGATAATAGATATTTCTTGACGACAAGAGTGATCACAATATTGGTAATTAAAGATTAAAAAAGTATATGCCGTCGCAGAAGGGGTAGGCAGAAGTGTTGTAATAATAACACTCACTTTTCACCGAAGATGAAAGTGCCGACTTGATAGATGGTGAGTCTATCGCTGTCTCAGGCACTATACATACGTCTTTAAATTACTTCTCATTCATTTATACACGATTCCTCACGATATGAAGATAAGCTCTTCACCAAAAATATCATAAATTGTGACGTGCGTTGCTTGCGTAGCAGGTGACTACTCAGACCGGTCACTACAGCTCTAGGCCCTAGCTTAGATCCTAAAGGGTGAGCATTCGCGGAGGCATTCATGGATAAAAAGATATATATACATAACTTATGACTTCATAGAATTCCGCTCTTGGTCGGCATACTTTCTCTTACCAACGTAAGCAACGGTGACCGCTTACCAAGAATCACCATCCGATGTGTAATGAAGCGGTTCAAGGATCACAGTGTGATATCATAAGAAAACACACCGACAAACAACCCCCGAACACTGATCGATGGTCTGGTTTGTTGACGAAAATAATATTTATTTTGGCCCTGATATTACATCGTACATAGGATTTGATAAATTGAACTTGGATGTACGTCGGTGACAAAGAAGATGATCGCAAGGAAATATTATGACAATTTGACGTGAGATGATCTTTCATTTAGATTCGTTTAGGTTTTAGATATATTTACCTCCAAATATTGTATTCAAATAAAAAAATAATCAGACACCAGGCAGATACACTTTCTATTTTAATCGTTTTCCATTCCAGTTAGCGAGCGGTCCCCAGCCGCCTGAATTCTCGTTGTAACCTGTGTTTACCTCTTCGTGGACCGTTCTGTAGGCATAAAGTAACATTCTCTCGCGCTTGCGCTATTAGAAACGATACAAAATGTACGGGAATTACATATGTCACGTGACGTTTTTATGTCGTTTCCATACATTTTGTATCGTTTCTATAAGCGCAAGGTTACAACGAGAATTCAGGCGACTGGGGACCGCTCGCTAACTGGAATGGAAAACGATTAAAATAGAAATTGTATCTGCCTGGTGTCTGATTATTTTTTATTTGAATACAACATTACCATTAGTGAAGGTAGCAGATTAACAATATACACATAAATACATGCTCATGTCAACCCAAAAGGGGACCATCATGACAGACTGCAGAGATGCAAAAACACACTTTTCACCCACGTAACAGGTGGTGAGTCCATCGCCGTCTCAGGCACTATACAGGTCTTTAAATTTCTTCATAGGCTAATATGTAGGTTTCCTAACGATGTTTTCTTTAACCGTAAAACATTGCAAAATATTCATAATTTCCATTTGGTGAAATTCTAAGATTCTATATAGAAGCTATGCTTACATACCATCAAAGGCATGTTCACATAATCCTCCGATTTCCATAAGCCGAGATGGTATATCTTAAGTCGTGTACACATCGCGCGGATCGGCTCGACTAATGAGTAGGATTGAACTTGTGGTGTGTTGATTTACGACGTACTTGTGAACACTTATCTTAAGATACGCGCTTGTATATGCCTGCTTATTTAGACATTATTATATACAATACTATTTGTGGAGCCGTGGTAAACGACGCATATTCGAATCCTAGCGGGGCCTGTACCAAATTTTTACATAAACTTATGTGGGGAAAAGCGGGTGACCATGCCCATCCCCAGCAAAAGGAAGATCTTCCATCCAGGTGGGTGTCATGTCTGGGGAACCGCGGTTCCAACTGTTCTGGTTGGAAACTTGTATATATACTACAATGCGCTTGAAAACTTTTATTGCGCGATTTAGGTCTCGTGTATTTCTACTTAAACTTTGCAATTGATAGCGAGTAGCGCCATCTATGTAGTGAGTGAAGAAACGCTGCTACAGCAAGTTGTGAATAAATTTCATATAATTTAAAAATTAACGGTAGAAGTTTAACTCGATTGCTCAGTAATAATTGATACGAAGCAGGAAAGTGCTTTGGAATTGTAATCCTTTGATCCGCAGTATTTAAGGGAGTTTGAAATATCTTATTAACAGCTTAAATAGATTAGGATTATTTCATTTTTATTAAGTGAAAGGCTTTACGGTAAAGGTATGGCGTTCTGACTCGGTAAGATAAGCCAGAAATATTTCAGGTCGTATACGTAAAGTTACATTTAAATACGTGACGTTAAATAGAATAGAAGAGCCGTGGTGGCCGTGAGGTTTGATCATTCACCTGCTACGCAAGCGACGCAAGTTCGAATCCCAGCGGGGCCTGTACCTATGAGTTTTTCTAAAAACGGATGTACAGTGATTTCACACCACGTGCTTTACGGTGAAAGAAAACATCGTGAGGAAACCTGCATATGTCTGAGAAATAATTCAAAACACGTATGTATAGTGCCTGAGACGGCGATGGACTCACCCTCTGTCACGTTGGCACTTAATCATATTCGGTGAAATGTGGGTGTTGAAAATTACAACACCTCTGCCTACCCGTTCGGGGAATACAGGCGTGAGCATATGTATGTATGTATGAAAACATTATAAAGAAACCTGCATATACCTGTATGTATTTCAAAGACATCATATGTATAGTGCTGGAGACGGCGATGGACTCACCCTCTGTCTGGCGAAATGAAACACCATTAGGATTAAGAATAAAGGCGTGAGCATTGTACGTAATTAGTAGATTCAAAATCATTTCCTTCTAAACCGACTTCAAATAAAAGGAGGTGGTTGCGTATTGTTTTATTTAAATGCACAACCTACGGCACTTACATAAAAATAAATTCAATATTGTTTTCTCTCCGTCTGTTTGTTCCGGGTAATCTCTGAAATGGCAGGACCGATTTTAACGGAACCTCTACCGGCAGATAGTTGATGTTACAAGAAGTAACTTTGGGTACATTTGTTTAAAAAATATTTGTATTCCGCGGAAAAAGGCAACGCGTGTGAAACTGCAGGGCACAGCTAGTTATGAATACTTTACAAAGGTCAAAAGTTTAAACTGATACCTCTATTACAAAACACTGTAATTAATGAAAATGTAATTAATGGTCTTAAATACTGGAATAGAGTTAAATATTACCAATATATTTGATGGTTTGGTAAAGGAATATTATCAAAATGTCAAGGACCTGTAACGAGCCCGAAGGAATACATTAACCGGCAATTTAAGGGTAAAAACCCTAAATTATTATCGCCTTAACCCTAGTTATATATTGATTTAGGTAATAAGGTAACCTAGATAAAGCTTTTTAATAAATCTCTTTCATAACTTATTTAGTTCACACGTGTCTTTTCTTTACAACCATTTTAATATCAGCCTATTTAATGTGAGTAGTAGTCTTATTTTTAATGACGAGGCGGAAACCTTCAAAAGGTCCCTGACGGCCCTGGGAGAGGCAGGTCGGGGGAAGTGGGATTTCACCGCATTAAAACCTTCCCGGTGGCCATTCTCCGTGATTAAGGGGGGCTCCGGGTACTCTGAGAGATCGCACCGGTGTCCCCCCACACTTTTCCGGGGCACATCCCCGGGGCAGCTGTATCGCCCCCCTGGAGACCTCGCTGTGCAAGTTCCCAGGCCCGCGGCTTGGTGGTCAAGGCTCCCATCCCGACGACCGCCCGCAGGCCCTCCGGTCCCCGTTTAATCGCCTTTTAAGACAGGCAAGGCATACCAAAGTCAAATTCTTAGACTCAAGCTATTCGGTGGAATAGTAGTCACCTGCTCTAGGCAAGTGTCGCAAGTTCGGCGGTAGTTCAAAAACTTACATATATACGTATTCCCTGAAGGATTAGGCAGAAGTGTTGTAATAACAACACCCACTTTTCACCGAAGATGATTAAGTGCCAACGTGACAGATGATGAGTCTATCGCCGTATATGTTGACTTTAGACACTGTTACAATTCGTCTACAGCAAAAATCAAAGCGTACTTTTTCGTTTCGTAATTTATTACATCAGCCATTCGTGCTTAGGTTAAATAAACACTTTGTACGGTGTAAAACCCGGCTTTGCAAAGAAAGCCCACATGCTTTTGTTTCATAAATGGAAACCGGAAAAACATAACGCATTCGTATTCCTATTCATGCAAAAGGCGCAAAGCTTAAACGTTTGAACGGTAACCTGAAAAAGGTTACCGTGTGACGTAGCGCTACGAACCCTCGTAGCGCTGCGAGCCTCCGTAGCATTGCTACGTTGCTACGCCTCAGTGTGCTACGACGCTTGACGCGAAACGGACGCGTATTACGCCCGGTATACAACGCGGTCTGACTTGTTGCGATGTGTGCGAACTAAAATAGTTTTCCAAATTATATTACGGATTTCTGTGCATTCGTGTTTTTTGTGTAAGACGTGTTTTGTGTGTGTATTTTGTAACGGATCTTTGCGGTCTAGCTCAAAGCCTAGATTTATTACATAGAAG
The DNA here is from genome assembly GCA_964035505.1 of Watsonalla cultraria. NCBI lineage: Eukaryota > Metazoa > Arthropoda > Insecta > Lepidoptera > Drepanidae > Watsonalla > Watsonalla cultraria. The sequence goes on along the minus strand of OZ037726.1, from coordinate 2,286,382 downwards.
AAAACGCTAAAGAAATTCCTAAGGGCAATTTATCTTCAGTGAGGTACAGCTTGAAATATTAACGTATCTCTTTGATTTATGTCGCGATACTTCTGTATATGAATGCCTTGTAAAAATTTAAGTATTAGTGAAAAGATAAGAAAACAAGAAATAATGGAACAAAATTAATGTAATCGTATTAAATAGAACATAATTTTTACTTCGGCAAATTAATAAAATTTACAGCCATTATCTACTATCTGTGCCCGGCAAAGCTGGTTTTTCCAAATACAATTTTATAGTGGACCACCCTCATTAGGGGCATGAATAATAGATGTTGGCGGATTCTCAAACCTATCCGATATGCATACAAAATTTCATCATGATACAAATCGGTCCAGCCGTTTCGGAGGATTTTGGTTACAAACACTGCGACACGAGAATTTAATATATTCGTGTGTAAGTAAACCCTATAATCAGATAGCAAATCAATTACACCGTTACACATGTTTTAAATTAGGAGTACGACAAGGTACCATTTCTAAATATATTATTCTCTCTCTTTATAATGGCATCAGACAGTCATGCATTTACAAAAGAGTATCCGCTTATAAATGATGAAAAAAAAATCCAGTTGCCCACCAACCGGACACACAGAGAAAAATTTAAATTATCGTGCAGACATGTTAATATTTATGTTCAAATTTTTTACATCTATAGCTGAAGAATTTGTTTGTTTACGAACGTGCTAATCTCAGAAAGGTCCGGTTTTAAAATATAATTAGTTCAGTGCTCAATATCCGTAATTTTTAAGGATGGCTGTCACGCTAAGACGAGGGTTAAAGTTAGTGTTAGTCCAAAGTAACTATTCCACGCGGACGAAGTTGCGGGCCGAAGCCAGTATTAAGAAATTTTAAAAGGTCTATAATAATTATATTTAAATATTCTTTGTAGAATATTTATGGCTGTATTTTTCTGTGGAAAATACCAATAATCATTATAGGTGTAGAAAGCCAAGTTTAATTAATATTTCATTCAGCTCATCCAAAAACGAAGCATATTCCTTTAAGATAAAGTATATTTTCTTTAATCAGCAAATGTAACACGTTATTATTCGGATGCCATTCAAATTCGCGTATTAATGTAAATACAAGCATAATGTTTATGAAGGTTTTTTGCAATATAAAGACCTTTTTGGGCCTTTCATACCAATAATCGGATTAGGGCAGGTAACATTATTAGGTAGTACAACTCGGACCTTGAAAGACGAATTTATTATTAACGACCCATTTCGTCATAACTTACACAAAAAAATATTTACAAACTAGCTGTGCCCCGCGGATTCACCCGCGTAGATTTAGTTTCATCCTTATGGTCGCGGATACCTAATATTTTTAATAAATAAAAGGTAGCCTATGCCTATGTAGCCTCCTTTCTCAGGGTCTAAAGATTATTTGTGATAAAAAAAATCGGTAGAGAGGTTTAAGCGGGAAAGCGTAACAGACAGACAGAGTTACTTTCGCATTTATAATACTAGTAGGGATTTAATTCAGACTTTTGCTGAATTCTCATAAATAACTAACGATTTTGTTAGGTTTATAATTTCATGGAATCTTTTAAATTACAAATTTAATACTTGATACCTATTGAAAAGTGATTCTTTGAGAAAGGTGTTCAGAGCAGGATATTATAATTATAGACTATCTCTGTGATTTCTAATTTAATAAGTAAGACCTAATTTTAAGGGCTTTATTTCGCGAAACCCTAATTATTTTCTTTAATAAATGTAGCCTGAATTGCTCCTTGTAACATTGACTATGCCAGAGAAAGTCCCGTTAACATCGGTTCAGTCATTTCAGAGATTAGCCCAACAAACAGACCGACTGACCTTTTTTTATTTGATTACCGCATTTACGTTCGTATGCAGTTAGAGAATTTGGAATAAATTTTTGGAAAAAGATGTTGTGTCTCGCGGCTTATATACCGCGAAGGATTTCATGGATTTTACTCCGAAATAAAAAGTAACTAAATTACTTTTTAAAAACTTGTTCAATTCCATTATTGTCATTCACTCGGTTTTGGGAGTAGCCGGAACAAACAGAGAGACAAATACAAAATCTATACAGATAAATAAAATTGAAGTGTCTGTTTGTAATTCCAAAATAACAGCTTTTCACCAAATGCATATGAAAGTATACACGTTATTGAAACTAAAAAACAAAGTTTAAAAAAAATTCTCTGTCTGTCTGTCTGTTTGTTCCGGGTAATCTCTGAAACGGCTGGACGGATTTTAACGGAACTTTCACTGGTAGATAGCTGATGTTTCAAGGAGTAAATTAGGCTTACTATTATTTATTAAAAATATTGGGGTTCCGCGACAGTAATGTTGAAACTAAATCTACGCGGGTGAAACCGCGGAGCACAGCTAGTATATTACTAAATTTATAAATATTTTCCGAATATATTTTTGAGGAATTTTTTATTTTATTTTTTATCTTTATTTAATGAAAACCATTTTTAACATCATTACAGTATTATAACAAATTCGACGTTAGACTAAAGGAACTTAAATTTTCTAACATAATAAAAAACTAAAAAATAAAGGCATCGTACTTATAACATGTATTAAGACCCGACAACCGTATCACAGTACAAATATAAACTTTACAAGTAGCAAGAAGGTTTTAGTGTTAGGGTTGTCAATCTTAAATATTTTAAAACGTTCTTTATTTCATGTCAAAATAATGAAGATTTATCTTATGAATTTTTGATAAAAATCTGTAGACATGTGCTCGTCTGTGTGAGTGTATCATTTTGAACGATTGTATCCTAGATTCCTTACTGCTTATAGGTACATCTTATATACCATATGCTTGATCACAGATGCGTACAAAAATAAATCACACGAATTTGCCATAATCACGTTGTGGCATTTTAGGCGTAAACCCACAACAATGACACAACACATCAGTGAACAAAGTAATAAAAATAAATGAATCGTCAAAAATAAACTCCGCTCGGGATTAATGAACTATTAAATGAACCGTTCGATCAAGTGACTTTAAGGTGTAAAATGCACTGTTTTGGATGATATCGAGTGAATAGCTTACGAGATCGGAATGAGGATCGAGAGAACTTGCTTCTGGTCCATGCTGCAGGCTCTGGCTTTGTTACCTACCATGGCTTTAAAAGGTGAGTTTATATAGTACTTTCTTTACTAAAGTTATAACTACATTTTTATTTCTAGTACAAATGACCGTGCGATCCACACGAGGCCCAACCATAAGCTCTTATTACAATGATAGTTCAGCTTTCCGACAGTGACAGTCACACGTCATATACATCTGTCTCATAATAAATCAAACTATCATGCAAATAAGAGCTCCTGGTGGGGCCCCTAACGGCTAGTATACTGCAGCCTATTAAGGTGACCAACACCATATTGTCACTCACGCATTGTGCAGCAAGAAGAGTTCACATACAAACTCTGGACTCTTAGTGTATACCTACACCTCACCAAGAATACACTCTTCGAATATCACATCTCTAGGACCAGCGGATTAAGTTTTGCGTTGTTATTATGTCACTCAGTGAGGAATTTGAAGTATATGTATAGAAGCTTAATTGTTACTGAACTGATAATAGTTTGCCTACGTTACGATAACATTGGGATTAAAAATTACGTAGCAGGTGACTGCTCGAATACCTCGGCCACCACGGCTCTGTTACGATGGTTTTGTAATATTAATGTCACACAAGAATATTGATCAAACGATAACAATGAACTTAATTTATCGTGTAAGGTTTAAATTCGGTCATAATTTAAACCACGAAAAGATTAACGAGGGGATTGTGTCAAGGTCGTTTCTGGGGGTAAATCGATCGGACTTTATAGTATCAAAAAGCTTTGCTTACCATCTCTAAACGGGTCATCTCCCTGGCCTTATCCCATATTTATGGATCGGCACTTGATTCAACGTTGATATAACGATTGCCAAAGATGTTCAATTGGCAGCCGGAACCGACAGCTTAACGTGGTCTCCGAGGCTCGAAGGGAACTTCATTGTTTTTGTCTACAATAATTGATGATAAATCATGAAAAGCTACAGGACTTGATATAAAAAAAATCTTGGATATATTCTGCTGGCTCAAAAAACACGTGAACAAAGCCGATAGCGGAAACTAGTTTAATACGCTGCTTTCCAAAACTTGTGCCGCAATACAATTTAATTAAGACAAAACAAGTTTTCATCCTAAATACAAAGTTATTTCATGGGTATAACCTACTCTTGACTGTATTTCAAAGGTCGTTTTTCTAGATTTAGGAGAACATTCGTGGAACCTTTTTCAGTAAATTACAGCCTGAGCCTCGAAGTAAAATTTACAAGACTACGTTCCGTTCTAAATGTGTTAGTGTTGGAATTTACTTTTATTTTTCCTTTTGGTCTGCCCACAAGGGTTCATGCAGAGGTAGGTTGAACACCCGCTTTGTATCGAGTGATGAATTTTGATCACGGCGGGTAATCTCAATGGGGATTAGTCATCAGCCGTGAGATATTATAGTGCACAAGTGTGTGCGCAAACACAGGTGCACTCTTTATTCCCTCACTCTCATAGTCCGATGGGACGACAATCCGACACGACCGGAGAGAGATCAGGCGTAGGACCAACGGCTTAACGTGCTTTCCGAGGCACGGGGGTGTAAACACCGTCAATTTCCAAACTCCGGGCATTTATCGTAAATTTCTGGTCAGAAAATAAGTCGAACACGGTACTTCGTGATTGATAGGCGAACTTACTAACCACAAAACCAAAGAGGCAGTTTCATAGAGTAATTAGGAGCCAACAATATTACCACAAAGTTAGGTGAAACTTAACTTACTACTTAGCGTTTTATAGATACACTAGCTGTGCCACGCGGTTTCACCCGCGTAGATTTAGTTTCATCCTTATTGTCGCGGAACCCCAATATTTTTAATAAATAAAAGTAGCCTAAGCTACTCCTTGTAACATTAGCTATCCGTCAGTGAAAGTCCCGTTAAAATCCGTCCAGCCGTTTCGGAGATTACCCGGAACAAACAGACAGACAGACAGACAGACACGAGAAAATTTTTAAAAATTGGTTTTTATGTTTCAGTACCGTGTATACTTTCATATGCTTTTAGTGAAAAATCTGTTATTTTGGAGTTACAAACAGACACTTAAATTTTATTTATCTGTATAGATTTAAGAATTTTATTAATAAGCATGTTTCATACAAAAGGAGTATCATCCATATTTTTTTATTTAAATTATTGTAAAACTTTATATTACGTTTAAGTAATGGCGATTCTTTTTTTTTGTACTGTTACTATTCATACAAAAATTGCATGAATTTTTAAACTTCGTACTTTATCGGTATAGTCCCAGAAGGGTAGGCAGAGGTATTATAGTCACCTACCTGTCAGTGCCAACATTACAGATGATATATCGTCACCGCCAATTTCCTCGCGTTAGGTAATAGGATAAGGCATTAGAAATGATCTCATAGAAAAAATCTACTAATGGAAATGTATTATGCTCTTAAACATCCATCTATGAAACTACAGTTAGACTTAAAGTGTAATAAGTTATTCAAAATGGGATCAAAGTTCATTTGAATGGGGCACGGTCAAGATAAAGTCTTCATGAAATTCATATTTTATTAACTTTGTATAACTACTTAACGAAACTTACTAATAACTAAGTTTCTAAAGCTAAATTACTCGTGATAATCTACTTTTCATGTAATGGCTCGTACTTATCAAATACTTAGTTAATCAAGAAACAAAATATATATTAAGCTTGGAAACTAAATTCAATTAACAGAGAACTAAATTATAATATTACTATGATTGCGAAAGTGGATAAAGGTGCCGTCGCAAGTAATGGGCGCTGACCTTAAATATTATGATTTTAGTTTGATGTAAATACATAACTTGTGACAGCACTGAAAGTATAATAGTTTATCAAATGATCAACCTACATTAGTCCACTGCTGGACATAGGCCTCCCCTAATGATCTACCATAGCAGTCAGTCTTCAGCTTGCCGCATCCAGCATCTGCCTGCAGTCTTTCGCAGATCATCATCCCACCTGGCCGGAAGGCGTCCTACACTACGTTTGCCGAATCGCGGTCTCCACTAAATAGTCTAATAGTTTATCTATAAAAATAGAAGTCCTGACTGACTGACTGATTGATACTTCAACGCGCAGCCAAAGCTGCTAGGCATGGCATTTGGAGGAGGAGTTCTTCATGTAGTGTTTAGGTATCATATAAGAAAGGATTTTCCGAAATTGCACCCCTAAGGGGCTTAAAGGAGGGGTTAAGGAGATTAAGTAATTTTCTGTGAATCTTTTATTATGTAGTACAGTTTGTATGTATTAGGTAACCAAAACAATAATTCAAAAACAATTATCTGAATTAAAAATATATTTGTTCATTTTTATTAGGTAAATTAGATATGATAGAATTATTATTAATATTTAAATTATACTGAACAGAAGGAAAATCAAACTTACGAAATTTTCAGTAACTGGTTCGAAAACTATTCTCTTGTGAAGTAACACAAAACTCAACTGATTATTCTCAACATCAATGTAATTTAAGTGCTGAGAATTCCAAAAACCGTACCCATTTCTATCGAGTCACAATTTGCTATATTGGATCGACGCAATATCGCAACATTGTGGTCGCAGCCTTACAAAAAGGCGTTGTAGTGTCAACGCCTTTAGAACACTTTTCGTGTCAGGTCGGGACCGCCACGAATACGTTATTCTTGACTTTACATACAGACTTTATGTAACTTTTTTTATTAGATTTTTAAGGCATTGGTTTTATCGGCTTTGCTGTTTACTTAAGTGTCGTGAATACCGATGTATTGTACACACTAGCGTTTTATTAGTATACAAGCAGCTTCGTGGTTTTACTCGTGAAGTAACTTGAAATTATTAGCTCCTTGCATAAGTTAATTTTGTCCATCACCACGGTGTCTCTTGTGTCCTAAGAATGGGTTTTGAAACGATCAAACGTCTATGGTCTTGTTTTTTAGCGTAGCTGAAAATGAATTAACACTTTTTAGTAATTAATTCAATTGCAAAGGTGGCGGATCAACTCATTTCGAGCCACGCTAAAATGCATGGTCAAGCGTCGACGTTTGAACTTTTAAATACTTATACTTAATTGGGTATTGGATTAGTCGTTGTGTTATATTTAATTGAGTATTGTATTAGATGCCTACTATGCAAGCGACTCAAGTTCAAATCTAATCTGCTTCCACAAATTTTCGAATACACAGTGATGCCACACCACTTAATGTAAAACCTACATTAATATCCTGAAGAAACCTATACAATTCTGAAAAAAAAAATCGAAAAAGAATGTGTATAATGCATTGCCCTAAATTACGTTGTCTATTGGCAAATTTTACTGTTTTTGTAAGAAAAAGTTTTAACAGCATTGTCTAGAAAAACACGGGCGGTTGAAGCTAATAGCCAAGTTCATGACGTCATCTGACAAATTTAAAAGAGTTTTCATATTACATGATAAGCGATTAAAAAATATAGTAAAAACACTAAAAATCATAAAATTTTTACTTAGGATAGACTTGCTTTTCTTAAAGTTCTAGTGAAGTCAATATTGCTAAGTTGATCTTTAATTAAGGCTTGCCAAGTTTGGTCTAAATACACAGCTAACAATAACTACAGAAACTAGACGTAATTACTACGGCTTTACGCTTTGGCAAGAATTTAAACGTAATTGTAAAAATAAATAAATAAAATAAATGAATTGCTTTAATTAGATGAGCATTCTTAACGAATGATTGATATATCTTGCTAGCCATTGTAAACCTTTGTTTGTAGGAGATAGCGGTGTGCAAATAAAAGGTTATCAGCTTGGATTTTCATCGCCAATAATATTGAAGCCCTTGAGTTAAGGGGTTTTGTGTTATTTGTATGCAACTTCATATTGCAATGCTCACTAATCAGCATCGTAACGGTCTTGTCAAAAACACCCGACGACCATTTATGCCACATGCTACGATCCTTACATACTTATTTTGCTTCGTACTTCATACACTTCGTACCTTTCTAAAATACTTGACCTTTCTAACATACATTATAAATCTGGTCATTGTGGTTTATCTTGTGACACCCTCTTCCGCTCACATTCACTCTATGAATTTTGGTAATCGCTTTTCACTCATACTTTCAAGAAGTCCAAACCATGTAAATATTCAAATCTATTCATAATCATTCTTCAACTTACAAGTGTCTTTTATCACATTATTTCTCCCACTCGCAATGGTTTAATTAGTTCAATTAATGGTAATAACTAGGTAGTAACGTGAGAATTGGTAGTAAGGCGGAGGGAACCGATCCATGTAAATGAGGGCGCCCTCTCAAGCTGTCAAAACATCAGCTCGACCCAGTATTCATTAGAAAGCCGTATCTTATTATGCTCCCGCGGCAACTTTAAATGAATAAAAGCAAATGTCATCACCGTCGTATTATATACATTCTTAATGGAATTGAAATAAAAACATGATTTACATACATTATATTCGCATTTTTACGTTTTTACGTTTTCACCATACAGACAGACAGAGACAGTCGCACTAAATGACTACTGTGCATTCAAGATTACCGCTCATTGATCGTGTCGGCACCTGTACTGACGGTCAAACTGAAACTAAAACTCAAAAACACCTTAATTCGAGTAGACTTTTACCATAGTACTTTCAAATCGTCAGAATGCTACCGTCAGATTCGGAAGGTTTGCTTCCACTGAGAAGAACCTGGCAAGAAACTCACGCCTGAATCCCAAGTAGGTAGGTAGAGAATACTGTTTTCTACATACTTCCATCCTTAAATTACTCTTATACTTCATACTTACTTAGTAATAGCAGAAGTAATTTACACATATCTTCTTATTTATAAAAATGAATCCCAATCCTTTGGTCACGGCATCACGCATAAACGGCTGGATGGATTTTAACGGGACTTTCACTGGCAGATAGCTTATGTTTCTAGGAGTGTCTTAGGCTAATTTTGACTGCGGGACACCCATGAAATTAACATTACGCGGGTGAAACCGCGGGGCACAGCTAGTAACATAATAATAATAAACAAATAATATACATATACCTAACAGTGTATTATAACCATATTTTATTTTGAGTTTAGTGATGTCACCACCACGAGTATTACGGTGACGGAAAAACTCGTGAGGAAAGCTGAAATGATGTAATTGAATGACGTATGTACAAATTAAAGTACGTACTGCGTATTACGTTACGTATTACATCACACGTATCGTTGTTTTAATTGCGCTAAAGTATTTTACGACATTGTGATCTAAAAATAGTTATTGGGTTTTTCTGTCAAGAAATTCACAATAAATGCCTGGAGTTTGGAAGTTGGCGGTGTTTACACCCCCGTGCCTCGGAAAGTACGTAAAACTGTGAGTCGTTCTCCTGATCTCTCGGCTATCATACATTGCCGTCCCATCGGACTATGAGAGTGAGGGTATAAAGAGTGCACCTGTGTTTGCGCACACACTTGTGCACTATAATATCTCCTGCGCAGATGGCTAATTCTCGTTCAGATTAGCCATCGTGACCGAAATTCGATCATAAATACGACTTTGTGTCGAAAGTCAGGAAATAAGCTTTTCAGAAGTACGTCATGCAACAATATTATTAGAATATAATGATGTAGTAAATATTTTATTATCTTTATGTACAGTACCCAGTACGGTTTATTTTCCTTATTGAGATGTTTACCTAAAAATGTTTCTCGTTACATAATTACCTAAAAAATAAATATTACCAGGAAGCGAATATAAAAACCCACGGAGTGGAGTTGAAGAGGAAAATATAATATCAGGGTTCTATTAGATCTTGATATTGTAATGTATTATGGTTAAAGGATAATAGGACTGTGATCTATAGTAATATAACAGAACTGAAGAGTTTGTTTTGTTGGTTTTAGCACGCTTATCCCTACAAAAACTATTAATATTTAGCGCAAGCGCGAGAGAATGTTACTATGTCTAGGCTCTCAGACAGTTTTCTTCACTTCAAATATAGGAATTTTTTTTTTAACAGTAAATTTATGGGAAAATTTTACAAACTTTAAGGGTGCCAACTCTCACTTTTGATGGACCAAAATATAATATCCATTGCTGACTCGACAGACGTTGCCCTGTCTTAATTATGAGAATGCAGCACGTATTCTGTCAAGCGTCATAAGGTTACATCAAAAAGTTTTTATTGTCCAAAGCGCTAATGTTAAATTTAAGAAGAAAGATTTTTTTCAAATTTTCCACTTATTTTCTTAGTTTTTTCTTTCATAAGAACCATCACCTGACAATAATGAACACAACAAAAAAAAAATATCGAAATCGGTCCAGCTGTTTAGGGGTGATGCCGTGACCAAGGGAAATGGGGATTCATTTTTATATATAAGAAGATAAATTGGTCTAGATTCTATACTGCTTCGTAAGGTGGTCAAGTGATATAAGCCCCAGTAGGCAGTTTAAGAACTTAGTAGTAATTATAATGTGAATCATCTATCACTCACGTAATTAGTGATATCTGTAAGTGAAACACGATATCATATTATTATTCCTAGGTAAAGAGCGCCCGAGTACCGGTGAAATAATTTGTGTATTCAATTGTTGCAGATTCTCAAATGACAACAAAGAAGTTCTCTGAAGAGCCAGAATTTGAACGACCTATTGGGAACCACACATTCTTCCTCGGAAGAGAGGCAGTTCTTGGCTGCGCTGTCAGTAACCTTGGGAAACATAAAGTAAGTATACATAACCTCAAGGAGGGCCTCGTGGCACAGTTGCTATTGTACATTATTGCATATCATTCGATCAATCATAATTCCCACTTCATCTATCTACACTAATATTATTAAAGAGGATTTTTTTTTGTTTGTTTGTTTGCATTGTATAGGCTCCGAAACTACTTAACCGATCTTAAAAATTCTTTCAGCAATGGATAGCTTCATCATCAGCGAGTAACATAAGCTATATTTTATCCCCGTACTCCCACGGGACCGGGAACTACGTGGGTGAAACCGCGTGTCGTCCGCTAGTTTTATAAAAAAAAAGGGGAGTCGTGGTGGTCGTGGGGTTTGAACAGTCGCCTGCTACATAAGCGACGCAAGTTCGAATTCCAACGGCCTGTATCAATGACTTTTCTAAAAACGAATGTACAGCGATTTCACACTACAAGCTTTACGGTAAAGGAAAACTTCGTGAGAAAACCCGCATGCATATGTCCGAGAAGTAATTCAAAAGACGTATGTATAGTGCCTGAAACGTCGATAGACTTACCATCTGTCATGTTGGCACTTAATCATCTTTAACTGAAACTTCAAGTGAAATGTGGCTGTTGTTATTATAACACCTCTGCCTACCCCTTCGGGGAACACAGGCATTATTTAAGTAGTACTTATTATAACACCTCTGCCTACCCCTTCGGGGAACACAGGCATTATTTAAGTAGTACTTATTATAACACCTCTGCCTACCCCTTCGGGGAACACAGGCATTATTTAAGTAGTACTTATTATAACACCTCTGCCTACCCCTTCGGGGAACACAGGCATTATTTAAGTAGTACTTATTATAACACCTCTGCCTACCCCTTCGGGGAACACAGGCATTATTTAAGTAGTACTTATTATAACACCTCTGCCTACCCCTTCGGGGAACACAGGCATTATTTAAGTAGTACTTATTATAACACCTCTGCCTACCCCTTCGGGGAACACAGGCATTATTTAAGTAGTACTTATTATAACACCTCTGCCTACCCCTTCGGGGAACACAGGCATTATTTAAGTAGTACTTATTATAACACCTCTGCCTACCCCTTCGGGGAACACAGGCATTATTTAAGTAGTACTTATTATAACACCTCTGCCTACCCCTTCGGGGAACACAGGCATTATTTAAGTAGTACTTATTATAACACCTCTGCCTACCCCTTCGGGGAACACAGGCATTATTTAAGTAGTACTTATTCTATGCGCAAACGAAGTCACTATAGCACATACAAAAAGATATTGAATTCAAATAAGTTTCGACTTCGTCTGAATTAATAGTCTTTTATATACTTCTTTGTAAAATAAATGGTATAAAATTACGGTAAAATGAACTCACAGTCAATGAAATACGGCACCCCTAGGCTATAAGGTACTAGCGGGGAATACTAATGAAATAGGTACTTCAGTTTTAAGTTGAATACTTATCTTGATATATTACGTACCCATACAATTCTGGAACTACCTAACTTTGTGCCTTTCGATAAAATCACCATTGTTTTTATAAGTTAGACTCGTTGGTATACTGGTCGCGATCGTCGCTGAAGAAAATGATTTCCTGAGTTTGAACCCTGGGTCGGGCAAAGTATTATGGGGTTTTTGTATCTGTAGTTTCTCACAACTGGCTTAAAATAGATTACCGATTTAACTCATAAACGGGGTTGCGGAGGTCAAATGACAGTCGCTTCGTATAAGAATCAGGTGGTCGGCCACATCAGAATGAATCAAGTGCCGACTACAATAATTATGGGATAAAGCAAGGGAGAAGATGATATATAAACATAAATGACTGTCTCGCTGGTCTAGTGGTCCCGATTTTATATGCAATTTCTCAGTAGCAACCCGGAGTCTGGATTACTGCCAGGTTGATGGCAATAGTCTCCCTTTCTACTATGTAGGATTAAAACATCACTGCTGATATGTGGGTGTACTATAAGTACACCTCTGTCTACCCCTTTGGGGAATATAAACGTGTGCATATGTGTGCGAGGGAGCGTTCATGGCGGTGTAGTTAATGGTCAATCAAAATTCCACACTGAAAGAGGTGAAAAGAGGTTGTTCGTTTGTACGTGTAGCCTTACTGTTAAAACTCTTCACACACACAAACTAGTTTCAAGGACTCCTAATGACGTCATGTAGTAATTATGTAACAGTGTGATGCATGTAATTAAAACATCGTTGACATGCACCCGAGTTGGGACATAAACACAGAAGTTACCCAGACTTGCCTAATAACCTGGGAACACACATTTGCGCCCTAGATTATACTACAATCTATTACACGTGGCGTGCGAAGGTTCCTACGTGAGTTATGGACTTGGATATTGTAGTTTGGGAACTGTGATTATGTTGGTTTTGCTCGTATGGGCGATAACTTTTACTCTCTGTAGAGTTATGTATCTCTAAAGGAACGTTTAAAAGACATACCCCCTTATTACAAAGTGGTTTAAACAACTTGACCAAAACTTTGCTACACGTACATATGCTCGAGATAAACAGAGGTGTTGTAATAACAACATCCACTTTTCACCGATGATGATTAAGTGCCAACGTGACAGATGGTGAGGCTATCGCCGTCTCAGGCACTATACATACGCCTTTGAATTAGTTCTCAGACATAGGTTTCCTAACTATGCTTTTCTTAAAGCATAGGTAGTTAGCGTAAAGCACGTCGTGTGAAATCACTGCACAGACATGATGACAGACAGACAGACAGAAATTTATTTTTATATGTGAGTATCTATCGTACATATTTCTTTTGGTGTAAAGCTGTTAATTTGGAATTACAAACAGACACTTAATTTTATTTTCTTTGTACAGAGTATATATTTCACCAAAAGAAAGCCCCGAAATGATTCCTAACAAGTTGTAGACAGAAGCCAATTATAATTTTACCAACTTGTCTTTATGAACTAACATCAAATGACAATATAATAAAACTGACCTTTGAAAAAGTCTGTCCATTACTCAATGAATTATTGAGGAACACGGAGCGATGTAATTTAATTTGAGAACTTCAAGGAAATGTCAAACACTGAGTGAGCCCTCTTAAAAGAAATAGCAATACCTACATCTGCGATCAAATTAAACAACTTGCCTAAAAGCGGACAAAGACAGCAATTTAATCTCAGAAATCAAATTAGATTTCATAGTAAGTAATACAAAAAAAGTCTTTACGAAACGCATAACAGCTTTCTAGATCCAAAACGAGGAAAACATCTCAATAGAAAAAACATCGCGAGAAACTGCTTACTTCAGAGAAGTAATTCTAAGACAGATGTATAGAGTTCGAGCGATATGAGACAGCAACTGTCTCAACTATATAGGTTTTAAAATGGTTTTACTCATTTTGTATGGGAGTGTTAAGAAGCGCACCAAAGTCATAACATACAAAGTCAAAGTCAAAGTCAAAAATATCTTTATACATAAAATAAATCACTTGAGAAATGTAAGCCCATGGACACAGTTCCAATGCACAAATGTCGATAAAAAAAATTACAAAAGCACAAAACGCAAGGTCAAGTGACGACGCTCGAATGTGTCAAACCTTTAATATATAACTGGGGCACTGTTGTAGTACTAACATAATGGAGGCTTCTGTCCTTCCGTCTCCCAATGAGCTGTGACGACCTTACTCATCATAGGAACACAATTATTTCGAACGGGAGCTCACGTTAGTTCCAATGATATTATATACAACAACTATAGGTATAATTAATTAAGGAACTAGTCCAAGTTACAATACATATAATAATAGTGCCTCTCACATTGCTGTGCCCTAACTGGGTTGTTAGTTATAAGTTGTAAACATTATGATTAAGTTTATATATGTGTGTAAATGTAACTAACTCTAAGCAATAAATATATGAATATCAATATGAATACAGTTATGTCAATGCGTCGTGAAAGACACGTTAAATAAGTGCAAAGCAGATAACAAACGATCTCTTTTACACACGTGCTTGTAGTTCCATTTTTACACGTAACATATAACAAGGGTTACAATATCATTAGTTCTAACTATCTGGTTTCTTGGTCATTAAAATTTGCAACGTTCCGTGCATAAGATGCACCCTGCTGCTCAGACATAGCAGCTACACGAGATGGATCAAACATCTCCAATTACCGTTAATTGACTAATTAGTAGCCTTCGTGACTATTACCGCAACATCGAAGTATATAAAGTATTTATTTGCCGAAACATCGTATAAAAGTGGTATAAAAGGTATTACAGAACATGCATGTTTTTCTAACTTATATTATGGCAGTATTTTATGTATATTATGCAGGTTGAAAAAATAAACATTTTCTCATTAAGGAAAAAAACTTTGTTACCATCCGATATACTGCTAAGATTCTCATCTTACAACTTTTAAAATGTTGGCAAAATATACATATCTTCGTAGTCCATTTTTTTTATTAGTTTTCATTGCAATATCATTAAAAATATAGTTAAAACGACGTTTTCAAGAAATTAAACCTAGCTAGATCGATTTATCGCCTCCGAAACTTAATTTATTAATTCGCAGTTTTTTTAATAGTTAAGGCATTATTGCTTTTATAATTTAATTTTCTAACATAAATAAGCACTTTTTTGTTCCACACATCATAAAATATAAATAAAATTGAAGTGTCTGTTTGTAATTTCAAAATAACAGCTTTTCACTAAATGCTTATGAAAGTATACACGCTACTGACACTAAAAAACCGAGTTTTAAAATGTTTACTCTGTCTGTCTGTCTGTTTGTTCCGGGTAATCTCCGAAACGGCTGGACGGATTTTAACGGGACTTTCACTGGTAGTTAGCTGATGTTTCAAGGAGTAACATAGACTACTTTTATTTATCAAAAATATTAGGCTTCCGCGACAATAAGGATGGAACTAAATCTACGCGGGTGAAACCGCAGGGCACAGCTAGTCATCCAATAATCATCGAACCCTTAGTAACCTCTAACAACTACACTTTACTATAAAAATTAATTGTAAGTTCTACGCCGAAAAAATGTGCGCTTTTTAAAGGTATAAGATATAAATATTAAGCTGGATAGGTCTTCACTTGTTAGGATAAAGACAAAGGAAAGAATGTTACCTCTACTCGTGTTTTTGCGAAGATTCTAATATTTTTGGGGCATGGTTCATAATGTTACGTAAAGGTAAAGGAAGGCCGTAAGGTGGGACGTGCTCCAGTATTTACACAGTTGCTTGTAGATAACTTAGCACGTGAAATATTTTTGTTTCACGTAAATATATTCTGTGGTATTTTTATCTATTCTCTTCTGTCGTAAGGCAGTTTGGAAAATGATTGTGGGTTTTTCCAAGTCGGCGTGGTTGGAAGCCGCAATGGGTGAGCGGTTTGAGTAGCAAATAGCAAGTTCTTATCACATCGGTGTTGAGTTCTTGTGAAAACGTTGTGATGATGTTACGCCACGAGATTTATGTTCATAAACATAATGAAAAAAGGTTTATAATATATCTGAATATAAATGTATGGATATAATATTATATATAGTGCCAGCGATAGCTTTGGACCTGTCAAAATCGGAAAAAGGCCATCGGAAAAGTGGATATTGTGATTACTCTGTCTACTTCTTTTGTAATTCTATTACATTTAACTCCAAAATGTATTTGTAACAATTTTATTCAACTTTTCAAAAGAATTAACAGAATTAAATATTCTTGAAGTTGTATCTCACCAATTTGTATTGGAGTAACCACAGGTATTCATATTCAAAACTAGCTGTGCCCGGTTTCACCTGCGTAGATTTAGTTTCACCCTTATTGTCGCGGAACCCTAATATTTCTCATAAATAAAAGTAGCCTAAGTTACTCCTTGAAACATCAGCTACCTGCCAGTGAAAGTCCCGTTAAAATTGGTCCAGCCGTTTCAGAGATTACCCGGAACAAACAGACAGACAGACAGACAGACAGAGAAAAAATTTAAAACTTGGTTTTTTAGTGTCAGTATCGTGTACACTTTCATATGCATTTAGTGAAAAACTTTTATTTTGGATTTACAAACAGACACTTCAATTTTATTTATCTGTATAGATAAGTGTATTAGGTTTGGTAAAAGTTTCATCATATTCTGTATTCAAATATTGCCAATCTCGCTCGAGCGAGTTTGATATTCGCATAAAAATTCCAGACTTTATTCTCTGTTCTGGCTTTAAGTCCTCAAACGACATATTTTTTGGTGGTTTGTAAATGGTTAAGATTTAAGGTTTCTTTATTATAGAGTCCACAACAATTCATGTAAAATTTGACCTACATTTATAATGATATCATTCTGGCGATTTGAAAGTACTTTGTACGCATCTAATCAGATAACGATATTTTTAATTTGGAATTTGAATATTATAATTTCGAAAGAGAATGGGCTGATCGGGGACGCAACTTTATTAAAAAGGATCACAGAAAATAATCCTACATTAGAGTTGAGTAGTGCTACTGATGTGAGTAAGCATCTCCATTGGAGAATGAAAGCAGTGCTAGATATAATGGAACCCTTTTGCCTTTCATATTATGGACACTAAGATTCCATTCTTTATGAGGTAGGCAAAATGTGAAAGAGAACCTAGTGTTATATGCATTCTTAGGCTATATAAGCCGCTAACCATTAGGCCCTAACCATCATACACTTGTTGTCAGTAAATTTATTAATAACTTGATAATGTAAAGTTAAAACTATTTATTTTTATACAGTTGGGCTGGTTGCGTGCAGAAGACCAAACAGTCCTGACGATGCACGAGCGGACGGTCCTCGGGGCACGGTACTCCGTGAACCTGGACGCTCCTCGCACTTGGCAGTTGAGGATCCGGCCTCTGCGCGCCGAGGACCGCGGCTGCTACATGTGCCAGATCAACACGCAGCCCAGCATGAAGTGGCAGAATGGCTGCATTGATGTCTATGGTAATTATCTACTTATCATCCTTATCATCAACCTGGACGCTCCTCGCACCTGGCAGTTGAGGATCCGGCCTCTGCGTGCCGAGGACCGCGGCTGCTACATGTGCCAGATCAACACGCAGCCCAGCATAAAGTGGCAGAAGGGCTGCATCGATGTCTATGGTAACCATCTATCTCTCATCAGCTATATCATCAATATCACTAGAAGAAAATCGAAGATGCATTATCATCTTTCATCTCGGTACTTATTTTATAAAACTGTCTCATGCAGTGCTCGCACGGGACAGTGAAAATATCTAAATTATTTCTCTTGACCCTTGTACGTTAAAAGTTACACAATATCGGAGATTGTGTATGTAGGCATAAACACGAGTAATTATGTATTATTTGTTTTAAATGAAGTTGACTTACAAAATGTGAACCAAAAGTCTAATCCAGTGTGGAGTGATAAGGCATGATTTGTGTTTAAATTCAAATTGTAACTGCTATTCATAATTAAGCAAGATATGCCAGTTTATTTCCTGGCATCGGAAATGTACCGGATTGCCCTGTTTGTACCATTTCTGGGCCATGTTAGAATAGTTGATCGATCGGTCACATAGTCTGCTTGGATACGAATTGTGACCCTATTTCCTATGCAGTTGGCCTTCTTTTGCTCTGAAAGGATTTCAATAATTATAAATTTGGATAAATGGAACTCAATTTTCGAGACACATCGTGAAATACCATGCATGAAAGTTAATCGAAAATTTACCTTATTTAATTCACAATAAGATACTGTTTAAGTTTTCAAACATGTCACATATTTCATTTTTCAAAAGTAGAATAAATGTTGCTATTCAATATTCTTACAAAAAATAAGGTCCTTTTATTAATTTCAATAAGGGTTACTTTCAAATAACATGCCTTTATTCACTCCGTATAAGCTACATGTAATTTGGTTCCATGGGAATACTCAAAGTGAATCCTTGTAAGTTCACGGTAAAATAGATTGCTTGTTGGGGGGGTCACCATCCTTTTTAGTAAACCAAGGAAACTGTTACCAATTCCCCTTGGAGACTCGCCTAAAGTATTCACGTAATAAAACAACTAAAGTTTATAGCGCAGTTTCAATATAAGCTTTACAAATAGTTAGGAAACTAGGAACAAATCTTTCAAAAGTTTGTAAACAGAATAGCTGTAGCGTCAA
The DNA here is from genome assembly GCA_964035505.1 of Watsonalla cultraria. Lineage (NCBI taxonomy): Eukaryota > Metazoa > Arthropoda > Insecta > Lepidoptera > Drepanidae > Watsonalla > Watsonalla cultraria. The sequence goes on along the minus strand of OZ037726.1, from coordinate 2,267,447 downwards.
TTAAGGGTGTCACGTTATTTCCGATCGCGTAAACACCATTTACGAGTTTTACCGTTTTTCCAATTCGAAAAATTAAATTCTTTTGACGGTAAATAAAACGGTATTTGTTTACATCACTTAGATTGACAGCCCTTACTCTCAATTGGGCAAATGTTCTTTTCAAAAATTAGGGCTAGTTTCGCAACTGCTTGTAACTGTGGTTATAGGATAGACTATTTGTGCCCCGCGGTTTCACCCGCGTAGATTTTAATTTCATGGTTCACCGCGATTCGCAATGTTTAAAAAAAATCGAAGTAGCCTAACTTACTCCGTTACTAAGTTATCCGTCAGCGAAAGTCCCGTTGAAATCCGTCCAGCCGTTTCGGAGATTACCCGGAACAAACAGACAGACAGAGAAAAAATTTAAAATTGGTTTTTCTATTTCAGTACCGTGTATACTTTCCTATGCATTTAGTGAAAAACTGTTATTTTGCACAATAGACACTTCAATTTTATTTATCTGTATAGATGTATAGATGCCGACACTGATGCTCGAGTATATTACCGCAATATTCAACTGTAGACCATTCTGGTATTGACACCCCGGTTTCTTCATTTCTTCTTCTTTTTTAAATGTTTATATTAAATATTTATTTTCCCGACTACGCAAAGGGTTAGGATTTTGACCTTTTTGTATTTATGTATGTTCAACAGACATCTTAACAAAATAATACATTCTTACTAGTTTATTTTTGAATATCATTTGTTACATACTTTTGAGAGCAAGATTTATCAGTAGGTAGGTTTTTAAGCCTTATTTTTTTATTCACTGTAAGCCTTGTGTGAGAAAACAATAAAATTCTTCAACTCAATGTAATTGAGATTTTAATTCAAAGCGTGGCTAAATATGTATGTAGTACAATAACAATTTGTAATGTAGGTACTTTTTTCTTTTTAATTTGGTGGTAGGTTTAATGCTTAAGTGCCGTAACGCGATGTGGCATGATTTGCAGGAATATACAAAACGTCATTAGCCCTAACTAATTCATGTTTTATTCATGTACTAGGGCCGAATGAATAGCAAGAAGTAAGGCATTAAGGTCAAGAAAACTATGGTAGGTGGAGGAAAACGTTGTGGCACAGTTGCTATTGCACATTATGATTCGATCACCGAAAGTTAAGTAACCATACGCCTAGCCAGTACTCAGTAGTTGGATGGGTGATCGCCCGAGTTCCTTCCGTGCCCCGGAGAGCACGTTAAGCCGTCGGTCCCGGTTGCCAATTTAACATCTTTGGCAATCGTTCCGGTCAGTCAGAGGCCTAAGGAAGTCTGACAACTGGTTTAACACAGATTGCCGATTTTCCTCGAAAAAGGGGTTACGAAGGTCAGATGGCAGTCGCTTCATATAAAAATCAGGTGATCAGTCACATCGGGTTAAATCAAGTGCCGACCCCAGATACATGTTTGAAAAACAACGTTTCTATAAGAAACGTAGAGATGAACACCAGAATTTATAAATCGGGACAGCTGTGATCGCCGCCACTGGAGACCTAGCTGTGCGGTATTTAGAGCTCCCATCCCACCACCAGCAGGCCCTCCGGCCCCCTTTTAGTCACCTCTTACGGCAGGCAGGAGATACCATAGCCAAACTGTTAGAATCTTAAAACGAGCAATTCTTCTGAAACTGTTTTTGAGATTCAGAAGAATTGTTTGTTGCCCAAATGTTTTTAATGAAATGTTGTATGAAGGGGGGTTTCAGGGGCGATAAATCGATCTATCTAGGTTTCATTTTTAGAATACCTCAAAAAAATAACGAAGAGGTAAGCAGTGCCCACGTTACAGATGGTGAGTCTATCGCCGGCTCAGGCACTATACTTAAGTCTCAGACAAATGCAGGTTTCACGATGTTTTCCTTCGCTGTAAAGCACATGATGTGAAATCAATGTACATAAGATTTTAGTAAAACTCATTGGTAAAGACCGCTGAGATTCGAATTTGTGTCGCTTACGTAGCGGGTGACCGCTCAAACTCTATAACAGTAACATTCTAGTTTTTAGTAAGAAAGGTAATCATCCGTGAAACTCCTTTTCGTTGTACTTCGATGCTTCTACGAGGAAACCATACGATAAATCCCGTTTTGAGGTATTGTAACCCAACCCTAGGAAAGTGGCAAGAGCCAAGAAGCCACACCTATCGCTAAGGCATGACCTACTTGACTATGTCGTCTTATCTATTCTTAGAAGGATTAGCGCTAGTCACGCGGAAAAGTCACAACGCAAATGTGACTATTATTTCGGTTATTTTGTGACTATTTTACGGCTGGTTAGCTAAGTTTACGGTTATTATACGTAACATTAGTAAAGTTTTGTTGCCGCGATAATTTGTTCTTAACATGAGTTTTAAAACATGTCTTGACATTTCTTTCATGCAGATAAATTCTGCTAATACTAATTAAATTTTAATATAATTTAGTTGTTAGAGCCGTCGTGGCCTTGAGGTTTGTGCAGTCGCCTGCTACGCAAGCGAAGTAAGTTCAAATCCCAGCGGGGCCTGTACCAATGAGTTTTTTTCTAAAAAAGGAAAATAACAACACCCACTTTACACCGCAGATGATTAAGTGCCAACGTGACAGATGGTGAATCTATCGCCGTCTTAGGCACTATAAAGTCTTTGAATTACTTCATAGACATATGCAAGTTTCCTCACGATGTTTTCCTTCACCGTAAAGCACTTGGTGTGATATCACTGCACATAAGTTTTTAGATAAACTCATTGATACAGGACTCACTGGGATTCGAACTTCCGTCGCTTGCGTAGTAGCGGACTACTAAAACCCAAGGCTACCACACGGCTCTCTACATAAAATCTTCATAAAAAACTAAGGCTAAACTCCAAAAGTCAATAACATTTCAAGCAGTTTATGGAAATATAAAGTTACCACGTGTTGCTAATTTATGGCAAAAGTGGGTCCGGTCCGGTAGAGTTAAGCAATTCCGTAGCTCGGGCTATTTGCATGGGCGGGCGGGATTTCTTTTCCAATTTCGAACTTGTTCCCGGCTTTATTGGTTCGATGTCACTCGTGTCAAAAATATAATAGTGACATGAGGTCGGCTTTTTATTTTGATCGAAAATCGTCAGAGACTTAGTATAAAAAATCTTTATTTGTTAGATTTATAAAGATGAAGTTTAAATTCGTTACAATTGTGGACTAAACGAGAGCAAATAAGTTATGAACACCAAGAAAATAATCAGTTGTTTGAAAAGTTTTCTAACGAGAACCGGCAACAAAATATTATTAAATTATATTGAACAAAGAAAATTAGCGCCGATGGAAATAGTTCTAATCCTCTAATCCAACGCACACAGGTATATAGGTACGAGGATCTCGAATAATATAAGTACGTACCTAGTCATTTTAGATGGAGTGCTTATACGTGCGATTAGTAGATTGTGTGCTCACAATATCGACGCATGTTACAGGTCCCTTCACGAATTATGAGTGCGTACCTTGAATGCGGCCTAATAATTTTTACACGACTTCAAAAAAGGACGAGGTAATCAATTCGTATATTTTTTTATGTTGTTACCTCAGAACTTTTGACTGAACTTTTGGGTGAACGTATTTGGATGATTTTTTTTAAATGTGATGTATCCCAAGTCGTCAAATTTTTGGTTCAGTTCTGATGGTCTCTGTCTGTATGTATAGCGCGAGGCTAATAAAGACATGCGCCGTATACCCTTTATTTTCGCTACAAGCTCGTAACTAATCACGGCCCCTATAAATTAAATGTTTGGGAGCTTGCCTTCTGTAAGTATTTTGTTCACGTGCCGACAAGTCGCAGTTACGTAGGTAAAGCAAACGTTTCTCCGTGAAGTTTTGAAGGTAGTTCGTCATTTTGTTAGCTTGTTCGAAATGATTCAAGGTAGCGTTTCTAGTTCAATTGTACGCTTAAGTTTCGATAACTTGCATGAATTGAAACCTGTGTTTGCGTGATGATAATAAAATCTGTAAGATATTTACTCTGTATAAAATTCGGACCGTCACAGTTATTTAATTAGTATCGATATACAATATAGATAGAACATGCTGTTCCCCGACGTTCCACTAGCTTAGACTCAATTTCATTAGTTGGTAAAAATGGTAAGGGAAAATTCGAACCCAAAGACTCAAATCCACCTCTGTAAACCTCGTAGTTTCTTTCCAACTGAGGTTCTCGTGATCTTCATGCGTTGAATTATTCCATCCCTTATTTTTGCGGTTTTGAACCCGCTTTTGTCACGAATTCAAAATATAAACACGAGTGTCTTGCATAAAGACCAAAAAGTTAATTCTTTTTATAAAAATAATGAAAGCCTCGGTTATTAGTGAAAACATAAGCGAATCATAAACGCTCAGCGAAAATAATAGGGGCAACTGCACGTGTCTTTTTTCCGTCACGCCATTCTGACAGTGACAGACTCATAAAATAGCTATATAGTGCATTCAAAGTCAGTGGTCAATACTAATAACGGCGCCTCTACTTATATTCCCTACTACGATACCCCCTTTACATTAGCTCTAGTCGTTCCGGAGATATAGTCAGATATTGTCACTTTATTGTTAAATTTGTATTTTACAGTTTGCGAATCGAATCTTACACTTCGACATCAATCCTTACCGCAGAAACAAACACACAAACACTCAAACTTGTTATATTACACCGCCATTTGCACGCGTCATATCAGTGTACGTACGTACCACATATTGCACATCGCGAAAACTTCCCGACGCATATTGCATTTTAAAATGAAATTCTTAAGTAAAACGTCTCGTCCGCTGCTTCAAAGGGAACAAAATAAAAATTTCAACATTAAACATTTCCTCGGGAACTTTATATAAATAAAGTTTGTGCAAAACTCCACCCCGCACTCCGGTCGGTGTGCACACTGAATCAGTGCGAGTTGTCGATTGCTTTACGTTTGTATTCGAGAGATGAAGCAATTTGTTTTCACAATGTTTCTTGCCCAGTTTTATTTGCTTTGACTCTCTTTGAATAATCATTAGATTTGGGAGACTTTCGTTTTTCTTTTGACATTAGTCCTAAAATTATTGGTCACCTCATACGGCAAACATAATTATAAAAACTATTATGGTAGGTAAAATAGAGGGAATGCGTGGCAAGGGCCGACCAAGGATAAGGGATCGGCGGTTGGGGTCGGCACTTAATTCAACCCGATGTGACTGATCACCTGATTTTTATACGAAGCGACTGCCATCTGACCTTCGCAACCCCATTTTAGGAGGAAAATCTGTGATCTGGGTTAAACCAGTTGTCAGATTATTTTTAGGCCTCCGACTGACCTTTAACGATTGCCAAAGATGTTAAATTGGCAACTGGGACCTACGGCTTAACGTGCTCTGAGGCACGGAGGAAACTCGAGCGGTCACCGTTCCAACTACTGGCTAGGCGTATGGTTGCTTAACTTCGCTGATCGAATGATATGCGCAATAACAACTGTGCTACGAGCTCCTCGCTCTAGTTATACCAAACAATTGAAGGATCAAATAACCGTCACGTCGTATAAGGAGGTCAGAGAAGCTGCACGGGACAAGTGGAGAGAGCATCATCAACTGCACTGATACGAGCGTTACTCTTAAACTGTGAAGAAATAGTCCTATAAGTTACAAACATAGCGATAAAAGGCAATGTATTTTTCTTAAAAAAAACTTAGCGCAGTTATATAACACTGCACTGTATTTCGGTGATAATTCATACACAGTGCTTTTGTATTTCGTAAATAACTATATTTCCCTTAAATAACCCGTATTTCCACAGTGATTGCTGTGAGACAGAGCCGTGATGGCCGTGTGGTTTGAGCAAAGTTAGAATGCCAACGGGACGTGTACCAATGTGCAGTGATTTCACACCACGTGCTTTACGGTAAAGGAAAACATCGTGAGGAAACCTGCATATGTCTGAGAAGTAATTCAAAGGCGTATGTACAGTGCCTGAGAAGACGCTAGCATCACCTGCCGCGTTGGCACTTCATCATCGGTGAAAAGTGGGTGTTGTTATTACAACACCTCTGCCTACCCCTTCGGTGATACAGACGTGAGCATATGTATGTCTGTATTCGTTAGGTTTGATTTTGAATTCAGATACATACTTTTCCATGGCCTATTTAACAGATTACATGATCACATATAGAGCATGGTACAGTAAAAAATATAAGCGAAGTCGAATTAAAATTCCCAGAATGTGCTTCGTTTTTTCTCTAAAACTGTTCCATATATTCACGGTTCTAAATAACTCGGTTGAAGCCGCAAAATTCCGAAACTTGGTCCATTTTTGCGAACATTTGGCAGTACGTTCATTCACACCACTCTTTAGCGTGAGTTTAGAGAAAAAGTCGCGATTTCTTTTGCTATTCCCAACTTATGCCATATTGAGATTGGAAAGGGGATATATTATAGGTTCCCTCTATGCGTTATTGGGCGCTTTCACATTGGACGATAACGGTAACGACACGATATCGTCGGACTAGTAGTTTGATACAATTACTACTGAACGCTTTCACACTGTGTCGTTGTACTCAAGTATCGGCGGACGATATCGTGGCAGTGGGAAAGCGCTCATCGTGTGTGTCATGTGCAATTATAAGAAACATTTTGTTAAAGGTTTTATTTTTATTTGCGTTATCAAAGCCTTACATATGCATGCTGATATAATTATCACTACGTTGAATAATTTTATATAAATTTTATTGTAATTAATCATTATTTACCACCAGAAGGCTAGTTTCCGAACCTGGTCAATTATTCGGGGTTCATAAGTGCCTTACCAGGGCCTAAACTAAATAAATCATTTTCTGCTGTTTTATTCCATTAGTGTCATTTGATACTAATTACCCAAATTCAATTTTTTTTCCGATGCAAGTTCGAATCCCAGCGGGGCCTGTACCAATGAGTTTTTCTAAAAACTTATGTGCAGTGATTTCACACCACGTGCTTTACGGTGAAGGAAAACATCGTGAGGAAGCCTGCATATGTCTGACAAGTAATTCAAAGTAATATGTAGAATGCCTGCGACCGCGATAGACTCACCATCTGTCACGTTGGAACTTAATCATCTTCGGTGAAAACTGGGTGTTGTTATTACAACACCTCTGCCTACCCCTTTGGGGAGTACAGGCATGAGCAAATTTCAGCACTTTCTTATATTACATGTGCCGTCATGAGTTACTAGCGCTGACTTTGAATGCACAGTAGTCGTTTCATGACTGCATCTGTCTGTATGACACGACGGGCACAAATTACAAAGGTTACCCAACTATTTTCGCGGAGCGCTCATAACTTGTGACGGAACCTGTAACACAAATATCCTTTCAATTGGCTGTAATAGTAGCTAATGATACAAATTTCAACAATATAACGGTAAAATATTAGGGAGCATTATACCTAAGCTATATCTTGTGCTGCGTGTACCAGTTAGTGTTTTACATCTCAAAAACCCTTGCTTAAGATATTCATATGCCCTTACCACGACACACCTGGGTCTCCCAAGGCAAAGCTTCTTTTAAGGCTTTATTTCCGAGAAGGCCTATTTTCAGTGATGGAAATTCCTAAAGCTTACGAAAATTTCCGTAACATTTTTAAGGACCAAAGTTTTCTTTTGACGTCTTGAAATTGACTTCTATTACAACGTACAATAATATTTGAATGATATTATTTGTCATTTCACCATTTAAGCTGGTATCGTTGGCGATTATACAATAATGAATTATTATTATTTTACTAGCAGTGCCCCACGGTTTCACCCGCGTAGATTTAGTTTCTTCCTTATTCTCGCGGAACCCTAATATTTTTAATAAATAAGAGTAGCCTTAGTTAGTCCTTGAAACATCAGCTACCTACCAGTGAATGTCCCGTTAAAATCCGTCCAGCCGTTTCAGAGATTACCCGGAACAAATAGACAGCCAGACAGACAGAGAAAAATTTTAAAACTTGGTTTTTTAGTGTCAGTATCGTGTATACTTACATATGCATTTAGTGAAAAGCTGTTATTTTGGAATTACAAACAGACACTTCAATTTTATTTATCTGTGTAGATGTATAGATTTGTTTCAGTTGCAATTTATTTACTATAGGTAAGATAATTATCTTGTTAGTCTAGTCACAATTGCTGCGGAACATGAGGGTCGATCCACTGGTCGGGCAATTTGTTATTCGGTATTCCCATCTGTATTTTTCCAGTACGAGTCTCAGTCGGGAGTCTAGATTAGTGCTCGTATGGCAATGTTGCTAAACTGTAGCAGCTCGGGCGAGGGAATATTAGATTTTCTACATCCCAGAAGGTGTTGTAACAATTACCACATTGCACCGAATATGATTAAGTGCCAACGCAGGGGCGGATCCAGCTTTGACGCCAGTAGGGGGTCACATAGTCGTTCGTTCCCAAACGTTTGCCATCATACAAATTTAATATATCATATTAAATAAATTAAATATTGAAGGTATGTAGTTACATAAAATCGATAGTGTGACAAAATATATAAATAAAATAATTATGTTCAATTAGTGGTCCACCTAAGTCCTGGAACCAGCTCAGGGGGGGTCATGACTCCCATGACCCCCCCTGAGCTGGATCCGCCGTTGGCAGCCAACGTGACAGAGGATGACTCCATCGCCGTCTCAGACACTATACTCACATCTTTAAATTACTTCTCAGATTTTTTTAAATTTCCTCTAGATGTGTCGCGTGGGGTGAATATATTGCACTTATATATAATGAGTGCCAAATAAGATAACTAGAATTTTATTTAAAATACATGTAAAAAAGCAAATAGGATTTTCCCTAAGAATGATTGGAAACAGACTCAAACAGAATGATACAATTTAAATGAATATCGAATTCACAAAATACTTGAAATTGTTTGAACATAAAAACCTGCTTATCCCTTCGGGCGGCAAGATCTCGGAATAAAACAAGCCCTGAGATTTAGGTCACGGCTTTGTCCGACAAAAAGGTTAGGTGTTATAAAATGAAGAAATATTTTTTTTCCAATAAATCCAATCTAATACCAATTAACTTTCCTTGTTGTAGTTTATGGAATGAAAACATTTCACATTGATTGGAGATTCTCGTATATCTTATTAGTTTTTTTAAATTCCACAATAAAGGCAAACAAGCTTACAGTCTTTCTGATTGTAAATTCATATGATAAACTAATTTTCACTTGCCTCCCATATTATCAAAAAAATACAAAGACAACAAAGAAAGAGTCGAAAAGAAAATATATTATTGCATTTCGAGAGAGTTCATCTATACAGATAGATAAAATTGAAGTGTCTGTTTGTAACTGCAAAATAACAGTTTCTCACTAATTGCATTTGAAAGTATATACGCTACTGACACTAAAAAACCAAGATTTAAAATTTTTCTTTGTCTGTCTGTCTGTCTGTTTGTTCCGGGTAATCTCTGAAATGGCTGGACAGATTTTAACGGGAGTAACTTAGGCTAATTTTATTTATAAAAAATATAAGGGTTCCGCGACAATAGGGATAAAACTAAATCTACGCAGGTGAAACCGCGGGGCACAGCTAGTTATTAATAAAAATTTTGCAGAAATTTATTTGTTATGGTAGCCGGGTAAGCATAATATATGACTAGCTGTGCCCGGTTTCAGCCAAGAAGACTTAATTTCATTAGTCTTAATCATTTAAAGAAAAATTTTATAAAAGAAACCTAAGTTACATCTTGTAATATCAGCTATCTACCAGTGAACCGGCCCAGCCGTTGAGAGATTAGCCGAATCAAACATACGTTGACAGGGAAATAAATATTTAAAATTGTTCCTATTTTCATGTGCATTGAAAGCTAATAAGAATTAATAAACAGACACCTCAATGTTATTTATCTGTAGTATAGTAAGTATGTAGTATACAGTGGCGTGCATTACATATAAGCAGATAAGCAGGTCTCACAATTTGTGATGACTGAATACACTCGTGTCGTCTGTGTTTGTGTTTATGTTTGTGTGTGGGTCAATACCGAAACGTATATACCTACGGTGCGACACATAGGCATGTGTACTTAACCTGCCTGCCTACCTACTTATTGTTTATGCCTACCCCTCTGAAAATCCAATGCACGCCCCTGGTAGTATATATATATATATATAAACAAAGATTTCCTACGCGTATAGTTGGCACATTTTACATCCAATCCAATTTAGTAGAATAAAAAAAAGAATATTCGTTTTATAATTCTAAAACAAACATTTTCGTAATTATATTTACAAAAAATAAATATGTATGAATGAAGCAAAAATAATAATGATTGCGAAAATAATAATTTAAATCCTTGTTGAATGCAAATGGCCGCTCGAAACGTAAACGTTTAGACGAAAAAGTTTTGGTATTCCGCCGTTCCGGAACGATAAATCACAGCATATTGTGAAAACTCACCTTTTTCCTTGGGTAGGTTGTTGTACCAAAGTTCCGCGTTAAATTGGCAGCTCCTCTGTGGCCACCCGGATTTCATCGTCAGCTCTATATTTATTGTTGTTTCCTGGTGAAAGTTCCGGAATTCCGGTGTTGTTTTGGCTGTTCATTGTTTGAGTAATGAGTATTAGGCGATTGATTCACAGCGGTTTTATTACTTTTGGTTTTTCAATCATATTTATTTACATAGCTATACCCCGGCAGCTGTAGCCGTTCGCCCACGTAGATCGAATTTCATGGGCGGCTTTATTTCGAAACCTATCGCGATAACTATCTGTCAGCGAAAGTCATGTTAAAACCGGTCCAGCCGTTTCAGAGATTACCCGGAAAAAATAATAAGACATACAGATATTTGTGTTATATATATCAGGACCATATATATTTTCATATGCAATTAGTGAAAAACGGTTAATTTGGAATTACAAACAGACAGTATGTATAGATATAGATTTAAATGTTTAAATAACAGCATGGCCAGATGCGTACAAAAGTAATTTCTAAAAACATTTTTGTAACTCTGTTTTGTTTCAGCAAATGTTCCGAGTGATAAGACTAATTTAAACGGGACTTATCAACTGCAAATAATAAAATAAATGTATATACTTGTTTAATTTAGTAACACGCGGTTTATTTAGAATAAAAATTATTTATCTGTTTCGATAAATATTAATAAAATGTATTTCTCAGTCCCACCAGACATCATCAGCGACGACACGTCAGGAGACGTGTCAGTCCAGGAGCTGGAGAACGCCACGCTGACCTGCAAGGCTACTGGTCACCCACCCCCCAAGATCACCTGGCGGAGAGAAGACCACGAGCCTATTCTCTTGAAGAAACCACTCTCCAGGGAGTTTGATAAAGGTAGTTTATTATATAACACACCACACACAGAGGTAGTTTTTTTATATAACACACCACACTCAAACGTAGTTTTTTATATAACACACCACACACAAAGGTAGTTTGTTTTTATATACAGGATGTCGGAGAAAAAGGAACAGTTGTCTTCCAAAAGTTGTAGGGTTTTATGAGTATATCACTATATTGAAATCGTAAATATCTAGCTCCAACGATAACGTAGTTATAAGCTATGGCCGAAGAGCTCGCGGCCTTAAGCGATTGAATGAACGCGCGGCCGCGTTTACCTACATCCCGTACGCGGTCATTCAACTTTTTAAATTAAGGGGAAGGTTAATGGTTTCAAAAAATGGTTTTATGGGATTATTTCAGGATTTATTAGTGGGAGAAAAAAAATAAAAACGTAGTTAGATTTCACGTGAATAACTCTTCGTTATAGCTGATTTTTATGCGAAAATAAGGTATTGATATGGTCAACTTTGAACATTAATTACTCGAAAACGGAAGAAAATATCTTTGTCATAATCATTTTAATTGCTTCCTAAAATTATACCCTATCACATATTTTAAGAGCTTTCCCGATTTCCCCGACACCCTGTATTACACCATTTTTTTATATAAGAATGTAGTAAGCTAGTATTCACTGTAGCAGCGATTCAAAAATCGAAACTATCGCAGCTGGTAAAATTTCCAATCGAATCAAACGACTCGCCCTGGCGATGAAACAATCGAGATTTGAAAGTAAAGAGTAATTGTTAAGTATCTTGCCGGGTTCTTCAGCAAAAGCAGCCTTCCGAACCTGGTGGTATCATTTGTAATCCTGTATAGTGAAATTGGTTTTTGTAAGAAGTCTAATCAAATAAAGAAATTTTCGAATAGAGTTGAGTTGAGAGTTTTTCGATTCAATTGTTTTGATGCTAGCGATTGGTCCGTGTCGCAACGAATCTAGGTGAAAGAAATCAATCGTCGCCGATAAGATGCATCGAGATGAGTAGCGCCAATAGCGAATCGGACTCGCTACCATCGAGATGTTTAAGCAATCGCAACAAATGCAGATTATTAGTCTGAAATACATACAAACCTGCTAACGCCATAAAATACTACTGGGGGCGTACCATCCTCGGTTTAAGCAGAGCGTATTAAGAACATCTGAGCTTTGACTTTCATTTTGGTATCCTAAACTTAAACGTCAAAGCTAAAAAGTTCTTAATACGCGCTGCTTACGATAACGATCATAGTTGGCCCCCCTGCACGCCATATACGACGGTGATATACATGCATCTCTTCATATTGTAATGGTCATGAGTACTCCGAATTTGACCTTTATGGAGAAGATATTTGTACTCATATTCGCTCTGCAAATTTCTTTCTTTAATCGTGTTTGATGATTCTGAGATACTATTTAACTATCGCACTAGAAATGTAAGAGTCTATCTCCGTGACTCGGTGTTTCAAATTAGAGTAGTAACAGGTCTGTAGGAAGTCCATCCAGCTGGCTAAATATAGGAGAGAAGGCGACACTACGTTTTCCAATAGCTGGTCCCACTTTACGGCAATTCAATTATCTGTCGCTAAACCAGATTTCAACATGACGTCATCGTTTCGAAATTTCATTCTCGTATCTGTTACTAAGCTTTGAGGGCATCGACATTTATTTTACATGCGAATATTTATTGGTTTGGGACTTTTTTGTTTTGAATTAAAGTGTGTGTACGTTTTGTGGGTATTTAAGGAAACTAACATGTACCTTGAGATTTTTCTTAAAAACATTTATTTTCCAAATTTCAATTAAAAAACTAAAAGAGCCGTAGCCTTGGGGTTTGAGCAGTCGCCTGCTACGCATGCGACGCAAGTTCGAATCCCCGCGGGACCTGTACCAGTGAGTTTTTCTAAAAACTTATATGCAGTGCTTTCGCACCACGGTGAAGGAAAACATCGTGAGGAAACCTGCATATGTCTGTGAAGTAATTCAAAGACGTATGTATAGTGCCTGAGACGGCGATAGACTCACCCGTCACGTTGGCACTTAATCATCTTCGGTGAAAAGTGGGTGTTGTTATTACAACTTACACCCCTGCTTAAACAGATACATTAGTGCTCAGAAACAGATAGATGAGCACATTTTGGCTACCACCGAACTAGTCGATCTTTGTAATTACAATGAGGAGCGCTTTCAGTCATTGACTAATAAACACACTTGTGACTGTGTGCCCCCATCATCACCATCACCGCCATCATGCAATAGTGAGCCGCTGCCACTGCCCTGCAAGTTGCAGGTTGCTGAGTTGAATGAAAGTGTGGAACAAATAAACTCAAGTCCACCAGAATACAAAACGGTTATGTATTCAGATAAAATCGGTAGAGATTTTAGTTGCTATTTAAGAAATAAATTATCTCACGCTATAATAAATTACTGTATGCCAGGAGCTTCATATAGACAAATTGTAAATAAAATAATTAAAAACAATCATGACAGTCACACAATAATCATAATCTTAGTTGGACAAAACCCTAGTATTACCAAACGGGAATTAATTAATAGTTTTGAGGACTTGACAAACCTGCATGTAGGCAGGGTTGTATTGTGCACCATTCCATATAGTATTAGCTATACTGAGACACAGAACAAGCATTTATCATACATAAATAGCTTATTGCATAACATGACGTGTCATAATGAACGATACATACTGTTTGACACTAATAAATTTATTAGTGGTGTAGAGGTAACTCGGGAATCTCTTTACATTCCCAAGATATATAGACAGAAGCTTGCTACATTGTTAGCTTATAATATTAACACTGTTATAGCCAATATAACAAAGCATAGGTTAAGTGACGAGCCAGTGGTAGATAGATGTTCTACTACCACTGTGACTAATCTTATTTATTCTTTAAACCATTAAGTCAGACAACAGAGAAGTCAGGTGCATGTATTATGCGTCTGCTACACCAGAATATTAACCGCTTCTCTGGCAAAATTCTTGATCTAGAGTTATTACTAGACAAAATACCTATTGATTTTCTCTGTTTTACTGAAACTTGGTTGAAACCAGATACCATGATGTTTAATATTACTAATTATACCATTGCCAGTTCTTATAACAGACTCTCAGCGGAGGGAGGTGGTACCATCATCTTACTGAATAGTAACTTTAAGTCCAAAGAGAGAAAGGATATTACTAGTCTTTCTGTAGAGCGAGTCTGTGAAGCGGCTTGTGCAGAGTTGGATAATTATATAATTGTATGCGTATACAGACCTCCATCCTCTGATATTCACTCATTTTGTTCAACAATGGAGGTCATTCTTAAGAAAATATTTCGAACGAATAAACAAATATTGATATGTGGTGATTTTAATGTAGACATTTTAAGAAGGTCTTCTGAGGCGCGTTTATTTATATCTCTTTTTAAATCATTTAACCTGGACTTTGTATTTAATGAGCCCACGAGAATAACGGCCACTTCCTCTACTTGTATCGATAATGTAATAACTAATGGTAGTATAATAAAACAGTCTCAGATAAGTGGAATTCGATCTGACCACATGGCTCAACTAGTTGAGTTGCAATGTAGTAGGCAACCTTCTAAATCTTTTAGGGAATCTAGACCTCTCTCTGTCCATAGACTGCTGAAGTTTAAAAATAATGTTGAGTTAAAAATTAAAAAAGCAGAGTCTCGCGAACCAAACAAATATTTCAATAAATTACATGATGTCATATGTACAGAATTCAATAAGGCATGTCCTAAACAACAATATAAATTAAATAACAGATTACAGTTCAACAACTGGGCAACCAAGGGCATAAGGAAAAGTAGGGACACTTTATATGAGTTATACCACAAGAAAGCCCAAACAACTAATGTTGCTTTTCATAGTCACGTTAGAATGTACTCAAAATTATTTAAAAGAGTTTGCCAGATTGCCAAATCAAAACATATAAGTAGTGAAATTAGCCGCTCTGATGATAAAATAAAAACTGTTTGGAAAGTTATAAACAGGGAGACTGGTAGAAATAAAACTAAAGAGCAAGTAAGTAAGCTTAAAATCAATGATAGTATTATATCGGATAAGTTAGAGGTCGCAACTGCTTTTGAGAATTTTTTCGCTAACATTCCCACAGAGACTACCAAACATCTTAACTCTAGTCCGAATACAGCTGAAAGCTTATTGAAACAATCGTTACGAAAAAGCTTCCCAGATTTTAGTTTTAAACATGTACGTCCTATTGATATCATGAAGGCATTTAAATCGCTTAATATTAAAAATACGGAGGACTTATGGGGACTCTCAATTAAAAGTATCCAATCTATTATAATAACGATTGCTCCCGCATTAGCTTCTATTTTCAATTTATGTATAGATCAAGGTATATTTCCTGATATTATGAAATATAGCAAAGTAATACCGATATTTAAAGCAGGCTCTAAAGAAGATCCTTCTGATTATAGACCTATATCGATTCTTCCCGCGCTTAGCAAAATATTTGAAAAAATTCTGCTTAATCAGATGTTAGCTCACTTTAACGTACATAACATCTTGCACGATCACCAATTTGGCTTCACTAAAGGTAGATCAACAACGGACGCGGCAGCAAAATTAATAAAACACATTTTTGAGGCTTGGGAGGGCGCCTATGACGCAGTAGGAGTCTTCTGTGACCTTTCTAAAGCTTTTGACTGTGTGGATCATCGTACGCTACTTCTTAAGCTAAACTATTATGGAATTCGCGGAAATGCTCTCGACCTTTTATCCTCGTACCTATCAAATCGTCATCAGAAAGTTGGCGTCGGTGGTGTAACATCCAAGGGGTCAATAATCAAAACAGGCGTGCCGCAAGGCTCCATACTAGGCCCATTCCTGTTTCTAGCGTATATCAATGACCTACCACTTGTTGTAGAAAATATCTGTGATATTGTTCTATTTGCAGATGATACATCTTTAGTTTTCAAAGTGAGTAGAAAAGACAACGATCTTAAGGCACTAAATGAAACTCTAACATCTGTTTCAAAATGGTTTGATGCCAATAATCTCGTTTTAAATTCTAAAAAAACAAAATGTATCCGATTTTCACCACCTAATACATCGCAAATAGATACAAATATATCATTAGTTGGGAGTCAATTGGAGTTGGTCGAAAGCACAGTATTCTTAGGTCTTACCTTAGATTCAAAATTACAATGGGGCGCCCATATTGAAGCATTGTCAAAAAAGCTTAGTTCAGCTGCGTTTGCGGTTAGAAAAATTAAACAAATGACGGATATTGATACTGCTAGATTAGTCTACTACGCTTACTTTCATAGTGTCATGTCATATGGCGTATTGTTATGGGGTTCCGCAACAGACTTAGATTCAATTTTTATACTTCAAAAGAGAGCCATCAAGGCAATATACTCGCTGGACCCCCGAGATTCTCTTAGAGATAAATTTAAAGAAATAAATATTCTCACCCTACCGTCACTGTACATTTATGAGAATTTGCTATACATGAAAAAAAATATTCATCTATTCAATTTAAACTCGGACATTCATTCAATTTCAACACGAAATAAACACAAAATTGTAGCTCCTAGATTCAGGTTAGCAAAGGTAAATAAATCATTCATGGGGAATTGTGTTCGTTTCTACAATAAAATCCCACAGTCAATAAACGCGTTAAATTATGATAAATTTAAGACACACATTAAAACTGTACTGATGAAGAAAGCTTATTATACAATTTCGGATTACATAAATGATAAAGACATATGGAATTAAAACTCTGCACAAGTAGCTCCTGGCAATGACATGGTATGCAAACATGATATGTAAATCATTTGGTATTGTTTTTACGTTTTTAATTATTATTTTTTACACATGCATGCTGATACAATTTTCACTATTGTGAATAATTTATGATGTTTTTTTTTTTGTAATTATTATTATTTTACTGTGTAATGAAATGTACATGATGCCAGCTGAGTTTCTTGCCGGTTCTTCTCAGAAGGCTAGTTTCCGAACCGGTGGTAGATTCCTCGACGTTCATAAGTGCCTTACCAGGGCCTAAACTGAATAAATCATTTTCATTTTCATTTTCATTTTCAATCCTTCAGGGAATACAGGCGTGAGCTATGTATGTACAAATATCTACTCAAAATATTTCAAAGTGCAGATTGGAATGCTTTGGTCTAGTTTGCTAAATATAATTTTCTTCTATTATTCTAATCTAAAATGCAAATTACTATCATGATAATGAGTGATTAATTTATATTGCATATTTGAACAAAATCAACAAATAATTTTACGCAATCCTACATTTGACACAGGTTTGATACATAGGAACCAAAATTATTTCCGAATTTAATCTGCATACAGTGCTACAAACGTGTGCTACGAGCGCTACGGTTAACCGTAGGCCCTCTACGACGTAGCACAGGTGTTTTCACAAATTGGTTGCAGCGGGCTACGACGTTGTAACCTATTACTCGCTCCGTTGACTGGTGATATGCAGATTAAAAATTGGACTAGAGACAAGATAGACTAGACGCTTCTGATAGATTGAAAATGGCTCATATTTTTTAAAATTCAAGTTAAGAATAATGTTATTGAACGTTCAAAATTTGAAACTATTTTTTTATTGTTATGCTTAAAATATGATAAGCGATTGATTGTATTTTTTTTTTATTAATTTGATATTTATTTTATCTATACATCTATATACATACAGATAAATAAAATTGAAGTGTCTGTTTGTAATTCCAAAATAACAGCTTTTCACTAAATGCATATGAAAGGATACACGCTACTGACACTAAAAAACCAAGTTTTAATTTTTTTGTTGTAACACATAGGTACTGAACGTTTTTATGACGTTGATATTTCTTATTGGAGCTGTGGTGGCCGTGGGGTTTGAACAGGGGCCTTAACATGAGCTCTTATTGCCATGATAGTTTCACTCATTTATGAGACAGATGTATGTGCCGTGTATACATCTGTCACTGTCGCACAACTGAATTATCATTGCAATAAGAGCTCATGGTTGGGCCCCAGATTCGTTTCCCAATAGCCTGTACCAATGAGTCTAAATACTTAAGTGCAGTAATTTAACTTCACGTGCTTTACGTTGAAGGAAAAAATTGTGAGGTAATCTGCACATGTCTGAGAAGTAATTCAAAGTCGTATGTATAGTGTAGTCCTTACTTATACATAACACTAATGTCACATTGACTATGATAAGTTAAAACAGAATTGTGAGAGGCTTTATGAAACTTGTTTTGAAATATAATAGCTGAAAGTTTGGTAGTTAGCGTGCCTAGACGTTTACAGTTTGGGCTAAAGTGTAAGCTTTAGATGATTTCAGGGGTTCTACTAAGAGTCTTTTCATATCTATACATCATACAGATAAATACCAGCTTTTCACTAAATGCATATGAAAGGATACACGCTACTGACACAAAAAACCAAGCTATCAAATTTTTCTCTGTCTGTCTGTTTGTTCCGGGTAATCTCTGAAACGGCTGGACGGATTTTAACGGAACTTTCACTGGCAGGTAGCTGATGTTTCAAGGAGTAACTTAGGCTACTTTTATTTATCAAAAATATTAGGGTTCCGCGACAATAAGGATGAAACTAAATCTACGCGGGTGAAACCGCGGGGTACAGCTAGTAATGTAATAAAATAGTATGCTGTTCTTATTGCTTTATCAATTTTATCTTGTTTTTTTCATAAACTATGTAAGACTTATGGGATTCATTTAATAAAATACATTTTGTGTTACACTGGCCAGCCTGGCTATAAATATTGTAACAATTCTGTTCTTATTTTCAATTTAAATTGGTAAAGCGTTAACTAGCTTTTTGTGGCGCTTTTTTTTCAATCAAATTAGTCTTAAAACTTGTTTGGAAAAATTTATAATTTCCCACATCACAAACTTTTTATTTTGCGGTGCTATTCTGGAAAACAATGTTGAAGTAAACTGGATTGCAGCGATATGTGATCTAATAATATCGCCGACTAAAAAAGCTAAAGAGCGAAAATAAAAATAAATGTGTTTGTTAAGCTGATAATGTCATAACATTATATATATCGTAACATATAATAAAAACAATGTTAAAGCCTTATCATTGGACATTCGGCATATGATTCTACTCAAACATTGTAGCAAATACAAACACGAGCTTATATGCGTCTCGTAAAACTCCTAGCCCTTTGTTCAAACCTTATCGTACCTTATACTTATAATTTTGAGGAGAAAATGAGGCTCAGCAGTAATATAACAGGGAGTTTATTAACGGGTACATGTTATACTTCGAGAGTTTTTCTGGTTATATTTGTTTGGACGTAGAAAATCTGGTTATTGAGCTAATCTTAACGACATGAGTTTTAAAAAATAAAAGCCGATTTTCTTTTGTTTTTAAAAATCTTTTGTTTATTTTTAATTTTAAATAATAGCGCGTCATTCGACTTTAAATCTATATTAATTAATAAAATTAAAGTGTCCGTTTGTAATTTAGAATTGACAGCTTTTCAGTCAACGCAATTTAAAAAAAAACTCTGTCTACCTGTCTGTTTGTTCCAGCTGATCCCTTAATCCCCAAAACAGCTGGATCGATACTGTGTTACTAGCAAAGCCCCGCGGTTTCACCCTCGTAGAGCTAAGTTCTTGAGTGACCCCGGGAATTCTAACGTTTTTTTTTAAATAAAAGTAGCCTATGTTACTCTATATAAGATCAGCTTTCTTACCAGTGAAGTCAGTCCAACCTTTTCAGAGATAAGACGGACAGATCGACAGACATAGATAATAAATTAAAATTGCTTTTCTTATGTTAGTACCGTAAATACTTTCATATGCATCGAGTGAAAAGCTGTAAATTTGAAATTACCAACAGACACTTTAATTTCACTTATCTATATAGATAACTAGCGGCTAAGTACGTGCTTCGCTACGTATAAGGCATAGTAATAAAAAAATGATAATTAAGTTCATTTATTAAAACAAAAAAAAATGTAATTGCTAGCTAGAAAAACTAAAAAATTAAAAAGGATTGGGTACTCTTACTATGGTGGGTCTATATGGGTTAGTCTAAAACATTTAGATAAACAATATTACTGCTAAAACGACATTTCGTTATGTAATGACATATGATGACATTGACACATTCAATTTGACATTTGACAGAAATATCGTCACTTTTTTTGTCTTCAAAGATTTTACACTTTTTCAAGACTTTTTTTAAATTTTCTCTACGTACAAACCTTCCCTGGACTAAAACGAATAATTCAAGACCAAAACAAGCCAAATCGGTAAAGGCGTTGTTGAGTTATAACATTACAACGAAAAGTGGCATTGATTTTTATATATATAGATTCCTATATTCCTTACTGCTTCTAAAGCTTATACTGTGACCACAATTAAATTGATACCTTATTTGCCACCATTAATTGAAGTTGAAGCCTTATTTTCACCATTACAATATTTTCCGTCTACAAATTGTCACCGTTTTCAAATAGTCAAAGTAAATTGAATGAATTGGTATCTATGTTCGTGTGGGCGGCAAATTAGAAGTAAGTGGTTTGGGGGGGTCGTGCTACTGATTAGTAGCTTCTGTGCCACTTACTGTGGTCGTGGCGAACAATTACTTGTGAATTTTATATTGAAATTAGCTGTGCCCCGCGGTTTCACCCGCGTAGATTTAGTTTCTTCCTTATTGTCACGGAATCCTAATATTTTCAATAAATAAAAGTAGCCTAAGTTACTCCTTGAAATATCAGCTACCTGCCAGTGAAAGTCCCGTTAAAATCCGTCCAGCCGTTTCAGAGATTACCTGGAACAAACAGACAGACAGACAGACAGGCGGCTAAAAATTTTAAAACATGGTTTTTAGTGTCAGTATCGTGTATACTTTCATATGCATTTAGTGAAAAGCTGTTATTTTGGAATTACACACAGACACTTCAATTTTATTTATCTGTATGTATAGACGATACTCAAAAGCTGAGAATAAACTCACAATAATAATATTACATACATATGCTCACGCTTGAATTCCTTAAAGGAGCAAAGATGTACTTATAGTATACCTACATCTCATCCCATACAATAGGGTGCGAGCCTACTGCCATTAAACGGGCACTAATTCAGACTCCAGGCTGCTACTCGGAAATTACAGATAGAACCCCTATAACACAAATTTTGACTAATAATTTTCTGACCAAATGCATATTATGTAAGTATATACGGTACTTGGGAAGGTCAGATGGCAGTCGCTTCGTATAAAAATCAGGTGATCAGCCACATCGGATGAATCAAGTGCCGACCCCAACAAAACTATCCGTTTGTCCGTCTGTTTGTTTGTCCCGGCTAATCTGCGAAACGGGTCGGTCAATTTAAACGACACTTTCACTAGCAGATAGCTGATGATACAAGGAGTAACTTAGGTTATTTATATTTTAAAAAAACATTAGTATTCAGCAGGTCCAAAATGAAATTACCGCGGAGGAAACCGCAGGCATCGGCTAGTCTACAATCAGTATACACGTATCGTCGTTCGTTGACCTTTCAGTATCAACTTAACAATGGGGTCAGCTTGTACATCCAGCACATCAATCATAGCCTCTTACCATTCTGCCATATCACTTTGCCGGACGTATTTGCTTTTTTTACTTTTTATTCATATATCGGATATGACTTATTGGTTTTTATTATAATATTTTTTATAATATTTTTGAAAAGAGTAATTACTGAGTTTCTTGCCAGGTTCTTCTCAGTAAAAGCAACCTTCCGAACCTGGCGGTAGCATGTATAATCCTGTAAATTGTGTCATTCTGACGATTTGAAAGTGCTTTGTATAAAGTCTAATCGAATAAAGATATTTTTGACTTTGACTTTGACTTTGACTTTAACTTTAATGTGGGCGGTTTGTTTAGCTCTTTTTGTAGATAGGAGACTACTGGGACGTACTCTTTTAAGTTTTCTCAGACCACTACTGTAAATTTATTATTTTACAACTTCAAATGAATTCTGGGAAGCTTTGCTTTGTGTTAAAAACTTCCGTTTTTATTTTCCCAGCACTTTTCTCGTGCTCGGTGACCATTTTATCTCCAGTTAATTTCAATTTTCTCCGTCTGTTTCTGTTTTCCAACGTACATACGAATATGCTTTCAGAACAATAATCCCCTTCACACGTGGTTCCCGCAACAAGATGCTTTTAAAGCTATAACTGTTTACTTTAGAAAGTAACATCGAATTCTACTTACAATTTTCTAATATTTATTTTGTTATATTCGTGGGTTATTCTCTATTGTAAGAGCAAAATAGCGCAATAGTATACCGTTTTTTGGAATAGATATCCCTCGGGATCGTGCCAAGAAGGTAGCACGGTCAAGCTGACTAGCAATTCTTATTACCAGACAACGTGCAACTTCTTTAACAATATTTTATTGTATTGTTCAGTGGAAAGCTACGTGGGCAGCTCCCTGTCACTGTGGCGCGTGGACCGGCGGCAGATGGGTGCGTTCCTCTGCATCGCCTCCAATGACGTGCCGCCCGCAGTCAGCAAGAGAATCACACTGCTTGTCAACTGTGAGTATACAATAACTGTACTCCCCTCCAGTAGAGAGCTACGTGTGCAACTCCCTGTCACTGTGGGGCGTGGACCGGCGGCAGATGGGTGCGTTCCTCTGCATAGCCTCCAACGACGTGCCGCCCGCAGTCAGCAAGAGGATCACACTGCTTGTCAACTGTGAGTATACAATAACTGTACTCCCCTCCAGTAGAGAGCTACGTGTGCAACTCCCTGTCACCGTGGCGCGTGGACCGGCGGCAGATGGGTGCGTTCCTCTGCATCGCCTCCAATGACGTGCCGCCCGCAGTCAGCAAGAGGATCACACTGCTTGTCAACTGTGAGTATACAATAACTGTACTCCCCTCCAGTAGAGAGCTACGTGGGCAGCTCCCTGTCACTGTGGCGCGTGGACCGGCGGCAGATGGGTGCGTTCCTCTGCATCGCCTCCAACGACGTGCCGCCCGCAGTCAGCAAGAGGATCACACTGCTTGTCAACTGTGAGTATACAATAACAGTACTCCCCTCCAGTGGAGAGCTACGGGGGCAGCTCCCTGTCACTGCGGCGCGTGGATTGGTTTCTTAGATGTCTTTAAAGCTACTTAACACTTCATCGAAATGAAATTTTAAATATAATAGAAAATTAGATGTCCGTCTTACAGAGTTATACAAATTCAAGTACCTTGTTGAAATAAATAAACATGAACACGAGGACGTATTCAATTTGTTTAATAAATGGCAAACAGTATACAAAATAAAATCTATGTAAGAGCACGTAAGATCGATAGCTACATAAAGATGAATTGTTTTATCCTGGACAACATCCAGATCGTGACACCCGGTTAGACCCTCGGATTATATTATTCAAAGTGAAGCGATGTTTGTTACCGTTGCCAACAAACAAACGGGTGGATATTTTTCTAATATTCCACTTTGTTGGATCGTTCTTATTCGAATTTGGATAGGATAGTTTATACACACAGCTGTACCATAATCTCTGAAGACATGGTTGCCCAATGGTTTGAGTAGCTACCTGCTACGCAAGCGATGCAAAATTCAAATCCCAGTGGTCTGTATTTTATCTAAAAACTTAAGTGCAGTGATTTCACACCAAGAGTTTTACGATGAAGGAAAACTATTTGATGGTATCTGAATAATCTGTCTAATGCCTGAGACGGCAATCAACTCACCATCTTTCACACATCTCGTACACAGAGTTGTCATAACATTTCCTTTCGAGGATATTTCTGGAAAGGCTCGAGTTTACATTCACACCATGAATGTGTTGTTATAGTTGCACCGACAGTCAAAGTGCCAAATCAACTGCTCGGTGCCCCGCTTGGCACTGATGTCAAATTGAAGTGCTACGTGGAAGCGTATCCTAACACGATCAACTATTGGATCAAGAATAGAGGAGAGATGCTACTTGATGGGTGAGTTTATATTAATTAGAAATTGATACTTGATGAGGGAGTAACATTTATAATCATGTATAATCAACACGTTTTGACGATTTGAAAGTACTTTGTCGAGAAGCGCGTATTAAGATCTTCGTTATTTTACAAACATGAGACATCAAAGCTCCGAAGTTCTTAATACGCTCTGCTTAAACCCTTGTGAAATTTTATGAGCCTATCTCAGTCTGCCTATAAGGCGCTACGCGAATAAAATACTTGCGTATCTCCACTAATTTTGCTGAGCGCTCTTATATCGAGACGACTACTATAATATTTGAGGTGCCTTCACGCTCTATGATGTAGGTACTTTGGTTGGAGACGTGGAAGAGATTCGCGGGCTAATGTTAGTATGTTTTTTAAGTGTTTCTTGAAGCATTCACTCTCACCAATTATTCTTAGAATAAAAATTCTAGCTTATTTCCATTTACGCAAAGGTGATTTAGCGTTACGTAACGTTTGAATTCTTTAATTTTTCCTCAATAAGTATGCAATAAGAGTTTGTATATTTGCAGTTTTTTCCGCTTTTACATTGGTAGCAGAACCCGAGTTCCTAATGACCTAATAAATATATTGAACAGTTTATGTACGAACACATTAAAAACGAATTCAAATTGTTACGACTTTTACATAATAATATGTAGAATAACAATAATGTTACTAAAATAATAATATTATTTAAAGCTATTTTAAAAAAAGCATATAAAAAAATTATTAAAATTATATTTTGTTTGGAGCCATGTTTCCAAGTTTATTACACTTTTAAAGTAGAAATGTCAAGAAACAATGCCCGTCTCTCCCGACACAGCCCGTTGATTTTATGAAACATTTATTCTTTCAATAGTATCGTATAAATGACGCGAATTCCATGTAACCAAAAAGTCCAGCAAACAATGAAATTGAAAAGCATTTTCTCCTCCAGCCCCAAATACACGATAAGAGAAGAGAAGACGTCATACAAGGTGTCTATGTGGCTGACGATCCGGCAGTTTTCTAGAAGCGACATCGGAACCTACAACTGTGTGAGCACCAACTCTTTGGGCAAAAGCGAAGGCACGCTCAGGCTTTATGGTGAGTTCTACATTCTCATTACACTAACAACGATATGCACTTGACCTTAAACAAATATTTGTTCGAGTACTGTGAAGTGCTGTTCTATTTCTATCACAAACAGTCACGCAACCAGTTAGAGACACTAAATTAATATCACAATTATTTTGTCAACTGGAATCACCCCGTTAATTTGCTCCGTGCATTGATCCCTCGATTTCTTGATGCATAAAGCTGACTCTCTCTTGTCTAAAAATTTTTCTAAATTCCACTTAAAAAAATGTTGTACTTGGCTTCTTCTGTAAGTTCGAGATACAGTCCCCAATCTCACTTGATGATGTGCATGAAACATGCTCTGGACTTTTGTAATGAAAATAGCCTGGTTTTTTTTATCTTGTCATACAGACTTTGAAGGTATTCAAGGATGTAGTTATCATTATAACTACGTATTTGAATACCCCCGGCGAGTCCATCACTTCAGGCAATCCTGAGGTGATGGACTCGCCATCTGTTATGTTGACATTAAAATATATTCTATGAAAATACATACAGACCTATTTTACATCTATGAAAGATGATTTAACACATTCTCTGCCAACGGGATCAGTGCTGACCCGACACGGCAGGAAACTGCGTATTTTTTCTCGGCATATAATGTTTTAAACAGAATCAGTGGTTAGGTAAGTTTCTATGAAAAGTGTGTGTTGTACCACCTGCTTACCCCTTCGGATCTCCATAGATGATGTGAGTCACATTTATGTATGCTTAAACTGATTTTTTTATTTTCTTTCCATAGAAATAAAACTGAACTCCTACAACGAGGAATTCAGCAATCAAATCAGCGTCGCTGGAGGTAAGATGCAAAATTTATACAGCCTCAAATTTCCTTTGCTAAAATTGTGGCTAACTTTATTTGCAAAATCAAAAGGGAATCGTAAATGATTAAACTTTGGCAGCGAGTTTCTTAAACTTCATTAACATCATGTTCTCGATTACATTATCAATGTACTTTAACCAATTTTGGGAACCTATTAATAATTTCAACATAAATTCAATGTTTTGAAAGAGGACAAGATTGATTTGATCTTTCTAACCAAAACTATTTGACGTTTTGTGGCCGGTACTTGATTCAACCCCATGTCATCTACTGTTTTTTATACGAAGTGACTGTCACTAGACTTCCGTAATTCCTTTTACGCCATGAGCTCCTCAACATTTTCAATTTTTAAGCGAGAATGCATAAGAATGTTATACGTGGTAATCAAATGAAGAAAAAAACAATTTTCATTTTTCTTTCTCTGTCAGTCTGCCTATCTGTTTGTTCCGGCTAATCTCTGAAACGGCTGGAACGGCTTCAACGGGACTTTTACTGACAGATAGCTAATGTTACAAGGAGTAACTTAGGCTACTTTTATTTAAAACAAGTAAGGGTACCGCGAAAGTAGCCAGCCATTATTATTGTTTTATAAAAATAATCTTAATTATTTACCCAGGTCTAACAGAAGCTGCGAAGGGGAGTTCTGCGTACGTACACCACATGGAAAGGACGCTGTTATCAGTACTGTTTTGTTACTCAGCCTACTTATACATGTTTACGTAGTCACTTGTCGATGTAAATAAGGTGTTGAGTTTGAGTTTAATGTTGGTTTAGGCCTAAAGGACTTGTTATCTCTATTAATAATACAATTTTCAATTAATTTTCGTGCGGTATCGTTAGTTTCAATTAACATTTTATAATTTAAATAAACTTATCGTTTACTTCAATTGAATTTAACTGTAAGTTATTTTAGTTTAAACATAACATTATTTTATTTTTATAATTAATTGTTATTTTCATTGAATTCAAACAGTTTACTTTTCATTTTGAAATTTAAAATTATTTTATTTTTTATTTTCATTAAACTCAAACATTTTAAGCTTTACGAAGAGAGTTATTCAATTAAATTGTTTCAATTGTGTAAATATTACAATTAAGATGTAAAAAGCATACAAACAACGATAATAACGTTATTGTGGGACTAGCTCGTGTAACCGACAACTGCTTAGAATTCAGCCAAATTGAAGGTATTGTTTACATTTTGTGAACTGTAAACTGACGCTCGATTATAAGACTGTTTTCAAAAAAATAAATTAAATGAATAAAATCTTAGATACTTTTATTTCAACACCTTATCGAAAAATCTATTGTTTTTGCGTATATATTAGTTTGTACAACAGTTTCAATCTTCGTCTTCTAAGCTGAGTCGAGACTTTTGGAACAGAGCATCGGCTGGTTGTATACCGCAATACAAAAATTAAATTCGTAAACCGAAATAAAAAAGTATTAAATTCTTAAATACATTAAACTATTAAATACATTGAATTTTAATTTGTCGTACTTTATTTAATTAAATTGAGATATTAGAATTTCATTTTACAATAAAAATGACCAGTATGTTATGTTCCACACATCATCCAATAAGCATCGTACAACAGCTACTACACTTTACTTACAAATTAATCAATTTAGGACTCAGGAAACTTTAGGATTTAGGAAACTTTTTAGGACGAATGAATCTATTTGCAAATTGAACTTAGAGAATTCAACTTATTTTTCCGGGAAGTACCTATATAAAAATTATCTGAATCAATGGTAGAACAGGGAGCATAAATCAGTTATACACGTATCCCGAAATGTAATAAATATATCCATTTATTATAAAAAGTATACAATTAGAATTCCACGCAAGTGAAGTCACAGGAGCCATAACTATATAAATACGCACAAACTACATTATATATATAAAACACATCATTCGTCAAA
This sequence comes from Watsonalla cultraria, assembly GCA_964035505.1. Lineage (NCBI taxonomy): Eukaryota > Metazoa > Arthropoda > Insecta > Lepidoptera > Drepanidae > Watsonalla > Watsonalla cultraria. The sequence continues at coordinate 2,239,277 of OZ037726.1, read as the reverse complement.
AAACTTGTCAAGATGTATAACCTTTCACAGCAATTCTACGAAGAATTATACTAGAAAAATATAAAATTCACGACAAAATAAGGCTTGTTCCCAGCAATAATTTAAAGGCTGTGTCATACAAAATGTTGGGAACGCGACGACATTAAAATGAAAAGCATCCGCGGCGGAACAAAGAATGTCGTATTTCAACACGAAAACTGCAAATGATTCATAGTTTTTAGACGTGACACGTTAAGAGGGACGAGTGATGCCCTTTGTAAGTATTTCTTATAAGGGTTTTGTAGTTTTGGGATTGATATTATATTACTATACAACTTCACATTATTTATTTCATATTGTTCAAGCTTTACATTTATTTTGAGGGTTCCGTACCTCAAAAGGAAATCGGAAGCTTACTGAGCCTTATTGGATCTCTTTCTTGTCCGCCTGTCTTTCTATCAAGACCCTTTTTTGCAGGAACATGTAGAGAGAAAGAATTAAACTTTTAAGCCAATCCAAACAATAGGTACAGAAAATTTGCAGCTTTTAATTTTAGACGTTGCAAATTTTTGACACTCTCAAGGGAATGAAAACCTACATGGTACTTCCCATGAATTCAGTATAATTTGGTACAAAGCATCATCTTATAGCATAGATGAAGGCAAAAAATGCGATCAGCAGTATTTCACTTAAAAATTATGCTGATCGCATTTTTTGTAATGAAAATATTATTAATAATTTGATTATATACCTACTGGTTTGTATGGAATCCTTTGTGCGTGAGTCCGACTCGCACCAGGTCATTATTTACTAAAAACTTTTAAAATTCAATCTTGTGCACAGTCTGTCACTTATTAGTAAGTACAAGTAATGGTTTGACTCAAAGCTTTGAATAGCCAAGTGAAAGCAATTTCAGTTCACACATCTACAAGTTTTCTTCAACAAAATCTCGCTTTAAGATTCCTTTCGCTGTAAAATATCATTCGCTATCGAATAATTTCGCCGTATTTTCCAACGCGCAAGCACAGCGAGGTTGTAAAGAAAAAGGAAGGAAGCGCAATTTATTTGATAAAATATTCAGTTGGCGCATTTTTGTTTCGTTTCTCGTTGCAGAATGCAGCTGCGACTATGTGCTCTGGGTATTGTGTAGAGCTTAGATGCCTTTAGTCTTGCCTATACGTATTGCTCTTTTTGCATTGCTATACATAAATGCAGCTATTGGAATACATCAATGCAACTCTTGGTCTTACACGAATGTATACTTATTTAAATAGTAAAAAAAGATTCTTTAAAGATTATTTAATTATGTACAAAGAGGGGACATTAGTGGCGTAAAATATTGTATTTAAAGTGAGATGTATTTTGTTTATTTTTGTTGTAAAGTGAAATTTTTCGAAGGTATTTAAAAAAATATATATTTAAGGATTTTTAAAATGTGCGCCTAAGAACTCTTAAAGATATTTATATATACAGTTTATATATTTATATAAATAAACGAGAAGTAAATTTCATTTATTAACATATTAAGTAAGTCAACATGAAATCACTTGATACAGCAATAATAAACCTAGCATAAATTCCAAAATTATTATACTTTATCATCACACAAAAATAATACAACTGACATTAAACGCACCGATTATCTTAGCAGCGCTTCCTGTTATTGTAAATGTCACGTGACGCAATCCACGCAATATCCGTGAAAGCAACATTTACCAAACCAGATGTGAACCATTAACCACGGCCCTTAAAAATATAGACGGAATACTGCAGAAATATGCTAAGCCTGCAACGTCCAGCACATTACTTTTATAAATACTGGGTCAGACAACGAACACCATTTTCACAGCATAAAAATATACTAAGCAGTATGGGATATAGAGCAAATTTTTGAAATAAAATCGTTTGCTTTCAAGCGCGAGAGGTGTCACTCTTAAAGTTTTAAGATTCAATCCTTTATTTACTGTCATAGTAATGTCGATTTAACGTTTTGAAGTTTATAAAAATGTCAGTAAAACACGTCAATGACGTATACGCGATCGGCCACGGTAGGTGCTTTATTTCTAAAGTTTTTTCTTAGATTCCGTACTGCTTGTAGTACATACATATTTATATTGTGCCATTACGCTTTGCGTGATAATAACAAGTGACAAGATCCACGCACACATGTAAATTGGCGGCCATTTCCTTGCTTCACTTATGACACTGCTTAAATATATTATGGTTTTATATAAGATCGTTTCCTCCGTTAAGTGTGAGGATTGTTAATCTTAGATTTAAAAAATATTGTTTTATTTGCTGTCAAAATAGTAAAAGTTGACGTTTTGAAGTTTTGAATAAAGTCGGTAAAAAACGTAAATAACGTATACGCGATCGGCCACAACCGGGTGGCACCCGTGACACCCGTTCGTTGTTGACACTACAGCTATTCTGCTTATAATCTCGTAGATGTCCGCGTTTGTGTGAGGGGGTAATTATAAACGATTTGTTCTTAGTTTCCTAACTGATAGTAAAGCTTATATTTAAACTATGTAATTATGATGAGACGACGCTACGTCCCATTAAGATAGATATTGTATACTAATAATACTCTGACATTTGGTAGGGGTCAATAGAGGTCGAGTGAGAAATAATTATTTTACGACAAAGATCTTAACGCTATTTATGGATATGGCCCACGTCGATCTTTTCATGCGTACCCGCCAGTATAAGTTAAACTCTCGTTGTAAGGTAAGCGGTAGTAGTGCAAGGTCAGCTTATACTGGAAAGTTAAGCTTATTGTATGGCTGTGTACACTCTTAAACTCTCCATCTTTGAATTGGTCGATACATTTTGGTATACTTTGTACGAACGCGGTATTTTTCGTCTTAAATAAAATATTTTTTTAATCATTGTTTTTTTTGCACTTCAGTCGGACTAGATGGTATTATTATACAGACCATCTAGTGGTATTATAAGCCAATATTTTTATATTCCTAGCCTAGTTTCGACCGTGCGTTCGTATTAGTTACAGAGGATTAGTGCGAGTTTTCTTAAAATCGCCGTCACAAGTCACCGCGTCGACGTAAACGCAGATTTGTATGGGCTCTCAATAGTGTCATCTTTAGGCCGACAGAGGCGCTGTTTCGAACTTTGACGCGGTGATTTGTGACGGTGGCAGTGAAAAACTCGCACTTAGCACTCAGGTGCCGTAAGTGGACATGAGCGTTATTAGCTAAATTAGTAACTGCGCATGTATTTATTTCGAGTCGCACCATATAGACATGAGAGGTGAGTCCATCGCCGTCTCAGACACTATACGTACGCCTTGAATTACTTCTCATTCATATGCAAGTTTCCTCACGCTGTTTTCCTTCACAGTAAAATGCGTAGTATGAAATCCCGGCCCCGGTGGGATTCGAACGTGCTTCGTTTGCGTAGCAGGCGACTGCTTAAACCCCAAGGCTACCACGGCTCTAGTTTTCATTTTTTATATATATATATATAATACTCACATAATAACAACAAGTGTAGTTAGCACAGTGTTTTCAATCCACTTCTTTCTCCCCTTCTTGAACCCAGACAACCTTACTCACCGCAGACAACTCATATGTCCAAACCACACCCCTCCTCATCTTAATAATCACACCCTTTCACACCAGTTGCTCTGCGGATCTTTCCAATAGATATAATCGTTATGACGCATATTTCAAAGAGGATTCTTAGTAACATTAATCTTCCATTATAACGTTGGTACCAATAATGTGTACACGACATTCAAGCATATATCCATCTATATTAGACTGCTAATTGCTTGGTAACAAAACGACTTGATAGAGAAGTTCGACAAGATGACTTTAACGAGTACACGCTATAATAGTACTATTTAAAGAAGCTGTAGGATGTAATTAGAAAGACGTAAAAAAGTCGCTTCAAAAAGTTTGACTTGGTCTATTGTCACAGTGCAGGCCCAACCATGAGCTTTTATTGAAATGATATTTCAGCTGTGTGACAGTGACAGATGTATACACGTCATTTAGATTATGATAAAGTGAGTGCTATTTATAAAGAACACAAGAACAGCGTGTCTCAAAAGAAACTGTAAGAAAAGTGTTAATGGACACATCTTTATAATTGGAGGAGTTTAAGTCAAATCCAAATAGCTTCTTAGTCTGAAATGAGGCTAAATTTGCATAGCAGTGAATACGAACAAAAAACAAAAGTCACATTAATCTATCTATATATCGGATAACTAAAACTGAAGTTTCTATTTGTAGTTCCAATAAAATAGCTTGTCACGAAATCCATATAAAAGTATATACGGTACTAACATAAAAAACCATTCGATATTTTTTTCTCTGTCTGTTTGTTCCGGCTAATCTCCGAAACGGCTGGACCAATGTTAACGGGACTTTCACTGGCAGATAGTTAATGTTACAAGAAGTAAATTAGGCTACTCTTATTTAAAAAAACGCTTTGGGTTCCGCGGGCCACCCATTTAATTAGGTTTACGCGGGTGAAATCGCGGGGCACAGTATATATAACTCAAAGATGACTGACTGACATAGTGATCTATCAACGCACAGCCTAAAACACCAGACAGATCGGGCTGAAATTTGGCATGCAAGTAGAGGTTATGACGTAGGCATTAATTCAACCCCCAAGGAGATAAAATAGGGGATGAAGGTTTCTATGAAACTATATTTACGCGGGTGATACCGCGGGGCATAGCTAGTCTTCTCATAATAGAATGTAACCTATCATGGCGATAAGAGTTCATGGTAGGGCCTCAGGTGAATGTCCGTTTAAATATTCAGAGCACTTTGAGAACAAACTGGATCTTAATTCTAATTTAATGAGACCTAAATATTAAAAAGTGTTTGGAGAACGCTGAGTCAAACGATATTTGTATAAGCTTTCCTTTGTATATAGAAGATGACAAAAATAACGACACCGTTGATCTAGTGGTTCGTATATCTGACTGCTACTGTAGGTATCGTGGGTTTGATTCCCACATCTGGGCAAATGTTTTATGTGTTGGCTTTGAGTTTGGGTGTATCTTATGTATTATAATTAAATATTAACAAAAAAATATATAGGTACTAGCTGTGCCCCGCGGTTTCACCCGCGTAGATTTAGTTTCATCCTTATGGTCGCGGTAACCTAATATTTTTAATAAATAATACAATGTAACCGAATATAAACAAATAAATTGTCTATCACAAAAAAATAAATAAAAAAAATGGTAGTCTATGTCCTTTCTCAGGGTCTAAAGATTGTCTGTGCCAAATTTCATCAAAATCGGTTCAGAGGTTTAAGCGGGAAAGCGTAACAGACAGACAGACAGAGTTACTTTCGCATTTATAATAATAGTAGGGATGTTTTATATCCGATGTCTGGTACTCATAGTACAAGCTTTGCTTAGTTTGGGACTAGATGGCGTTTTGTGATACTGTCTGAAAATTATTTATTTAAAGTATAATAATATCGTATAGTAGGTATTAAATAAGTAGACCGAGAATTTTCGATTAATAAGATTATATTTCCTAAGAAATAATTTTATTTATCTTTTCCTCATTCCGGTTGTCATTTTCTTTGTCAAATTGACCTATTTCCATAAGGAAATTCTTATTGTATTAGCCTTTATAAAACTTGGAATAACAATTAAATGCGTCGGTGAACTACCGATATATTGGTTTTCTAAAATAATTCAAATGACGTAGGTAGGTATCTCATCCGTGCTTAAAGACTATAAAAAAGATTATTCATACTAATATTATAAATGCGAAAGTAACTCTGTCTGTCTGTTACGCTTTCCCGCTTAAACCACTCAATCGATTTTGATGAAATTTGGCACAGACAATCTTTAGACCCCGAGAAAGGACACAGGCTACCTTTTATTAAAAATATTAGGGTTCCGCGACAATCAGGATGAAACTAAATCTACGCGGGTGAAACCGCGGGGTACAGCTAGTAAATAATAAAAAAGCTAAAAAAAAAAGTTTTTTTTTTTTTTTACCTTAAAACATGTAGAAACACTTATTTCTATATTTTGTGGTTTCCCCATCTTTTTACCCCGTTACATCTGTCTGCAAATAAATATATTCTTTCATTTCGTCTTTATTTCTTTCAGTAGTGATAGCGAATACGTCAATGGCCACAGTCTAAATAAACTTCAAAGAGCAATGTGACATCTAACGCGGTTGACTTAACGTAAATCACGGTTGGGCAGCGCATCGATTTGCGAGGGTACTCCCACGAGTCTGGGATGAAATATAACTGACATTACTAATGCGTGCTTTGATCTATCAATGTTTTTCAGTTTGGAATTGGAAAAGTTAGCTTATTTGTTAAGAGTTTCTTTACGATGTGACGGGAGAACGCTGAGTCCTGTGGGATAAGACATTTGACATGATAAAATAGTCGCTTGTGCTATTCAGGATGCATTTTGAGTAAACTGAAGCCCACAGTATCAATATACATGTAGAACAGTAAGGAACTTCACCGAAGATGATTATGTACCAACGTGACAGATGGTGAATCTATCGCCGTCTCAGGCACTATACATACTTTGAATTACTGCTCAGACATATGCATGCTTCCTCACGATGTTTTCCTTCGCCGTAAAGCACATGGTGTGAAATCACTGTTTATAAGTTTTTTGAGAACCTCTTTGGTGGCCCCACTGAGATTCGAATTTGCTTCGTATGTTTGGCTGCTTGATCCCCACGGTTTTTCCTTTCACGGTCAAAGTAATGTTGATGTGTCCACTGTCACGCGACCGGCCAAGACGTAATACCCCTTACTGAAATTACGCCTGGATCGCTTATTATCTCGTAAGTCTATGTATGTCATTTCGAACAATTTGGTTCTAGATTCCTTGTTCTAGAATACTTGTAGCATACTTATTATAAGTGCGTTAGAAGTATAAGCAAGTGATTTGTTCCGACTCGAGTACGAAGCCCGAGTATCCATGTACGAAGGACACACAAAAAATATAAAAAATGAATCTCATTTCTTGTATTTATCACCTAGCAACGCCTCAAGCTAAGCTAGTGGTGGCTTTATAATCATAATTTAACCGCAATTTCAAAGTAACTCTGCCACTAGCAATTTAATTTGATACAGATCTAATCCTAGATTTGGCTATTGACCTTTCTGATTGGCTGCGAGTGATAATTTTAAATTGGGATTTCAAATTCAAATAACAGTAAAATAGCGTGTCTGTTTAATCATAAAATACATAATGTAGTAAGCTTGTTACTTAGTGGATGTGAATTTTCAAATGTTTTCGAAACGGCTGGACCGATTTTGCTTTACAGGAGTCAGAATTGGCTTTTATTTTAGAAAAAACGTTTGATTTTAAATTTTGAAAAATGTCTCTAAAACACATAAATGACACATACGCGATCAGCGACGACACCCTTCACTGACATTACACCGAGAGCGCTTATAATCTTGTGCAAGCGTGCTGGTGTGAATGTGTCATTTAGAACGATTCGTTTCTAGTTTCCGTACTGTTTATAGTAAGCTTATTACAATACTGCCTCGTTGATCTACTGCCGATCACGGTCTGCCTGCCGATCACGAGGTCCCAGGTTGAATCCCGGGTCGGGTCAAAAAATGATATTGGGTTTTTCTGTTACGAAAATCACAATAAATGCCCAGAGTTTGGAAGTTTGCCGTGTTTCCACCCCCGTGCCTTGGAAAGCATGTTAAGCCGTTGGCCCTACGCCTGATCTCTCTCCGGTCGTGTTGGATTGCCTCCCATCGCATTATAAGAGTGAGGGAATAAAGTGTGCACCTGTGTTTGCGCACACACTTGTGAACTATAATATCTTCGGCGCTGTTGGCTAATCCTCGTTGAGATTAACCGCCGTAACCGAAATTCTTTAGGAGACCATTATTATTAGTATACTGTAGGCATATGGATATAACAAAAATAAACCAACAGAACCCCGATCCAAAACAATGTCTAGTCAAAGTCCGACAGCATGTCCGATATAAGGATTACATTTTGGGATGTAAGTACATTGTTAAAGTTTGTTCGACTGTGTATAATTTGTTTTGAACGTAATCCCTAGGTACGTTAGTATTCATATTATATTAGAAGACATTAACATTTGTGTGTTTAATGAATAGAATTATTTAAGGAGCTCGTTGCACAGTTGCTATTGCGCATATGATGCGATCAGCGAAGTTAAGCAACCATACGCCTAGCCAGTAGTTGAATGGGTGACCGCCCGAGTTCCCTCCGTGCCTCGAAGAGCACGTTAAGCCGTCCGTCCCGGTTGCCATATCACACCTTTGGCAATCATTACAGGTCAGTCAGAGGTCTAAGAAAGTCTGACGACTGGTTTAACCCAGATTGCCGATTTTCCTCGAAAAAGGGGTTACGAAGGTCAGATGGCAGTCGCTTCGTTTAAAAATCAGGTGATCAGTCACATCGGGTTGAATCAAGTGCTGACCCCAAATACCCCATGTATTTGGGGTAAGGTAGGTGGGGATAAGACCAGGGAGATGATGAATGGATGGAATTATTTCATACTCACGTATTTGCTTAAGAGGCACAAGAGCGGTCGTCGTGGAGATCGTTGGGGGAGGCCTACGCCCAACAGTGGGTGTCTGTCGGCTCAAATGATGATCTGTTTAATGTATTCGATTGAATTCTTGAAAAACACACTATGTTAACAAAGTTAAACACGCTTTTCCAGAACTATGAATCATTCTTGACTTAACTCAACGATGAGAACATACATTCTTTTTTTTGTAGCTTAAAATCTCACTTGCCTGTACTTATGATTTTTTTTTTCAACTTACATGCCGCGTTATTCACTAAGGTTTGTCAGCGTCTCACTCGACGTCGAGTATCGTTTTTAAAGATACGAAATTGAACCTTATTTTCTATTTATTATGTATCAATTTCCTATGATTGAAACCAACGCTCGTCGTGGAGTTCGACGCTGACAAACCTTAGTGAATAACATGTCAGCCCAGAGATATAAGAGGTGAAAAATTAATTATTAATTTATTTTTTGGTGCAATAATTGCAAAGGTGATTTATTTGTCAGACAAGAAATATGTACAAACATTACACATTCAACAGCAATAAATCTCAAGGCATAAATATCACAATACAACCAAGGTATACCCCTCTTCATTTGTTCAGAGCACAGTTTCCCTACTTTCCCCTAATCTTTGAGGGACATGCTACCCCTGAAGTCAGTACAGTCGGTCATAAAAGACTTTTAGCACCTTTAGAACGAATACACATTGTAGGTACTTATTAAGATAACTAGGATAACTAGGTATATGTGACAACTCTCGCTTTGACTTATTTGATCCATCGCGGATGAAATAAAGTATCTTTTCTACTTTAGAGGAGAAACCTAAAATATAAAATACAGTTATCTATACCCATAAATACAACTAAAGTCTGTTTGCAATTCCAAATGAGCAGCTTTTCACTAAATTTATATTACGTGTATACGGTACTTAATAAAAAACAAGGAATTTAAACATATTCATTAAGTGAATAGCTTGTGGTATGCACATGGAATTACTGACAGACATTAAATTTGATTTTATCTGTACCCATATAGATGTAAAAATAATGCTCACGCCTTAATTATCCGAAGCAGTAGGCAGAGGTATAATTATAGTACGTGTACATTTCACCACTTTACCCTTTTATTACCTAACTTGAATTGGTTGTCAAAGTTGGTAAAGCACTTTTATGTCCGACGTTACTTGCCTACATACATACACCACACATATCATCACGCAAGACCGTCTCGACATGTCTTCATCAATCTTCCTGTACCTATGACAGATGAAGATGAGCAGATAAATTGACTAATACGATCGCAATCACTTATACTCTCCGCGTCGTAATTCACACTTATTAACAGGTACTAAGCCCCAAGTAAAGCCTTGCGTTTTTTTGTATGGAGACTTAAAATTCTTACACTCGTCGCTTCCGTTCCGATTTGCACCTTGTGCGTAATCTATAGTCGCTAGCGTCACCAACAATACTTTAATAACATATTTTTCGTCACCGCTAGGAGGCGCTGTACAATTTCTCATACAAATATAGTTATAGTACATAATACAGTAGTGGTACTGAATAGGGGTCCAACCATGAGCTCTTATTGCAATGATAGTTCAGCTGTGCGACAGTGACAGACGTATATACGTCATATACATCTGTCTCGCAATATGAATCAAACTTTCATGGCAGCAAGAGCCCAGTAGGTCTAAAACGGCCACTTTGGGAGAATCATAATGTGATCCGAATATGATTCACGAATGATTCATATTTCGCAATTCACCTGTTTGACACTTTCCCGTGAAGATTCCTAAAATGGTCTACAAAATTTGAATTGCTTTTGTGACAAATAGCAGAATCATAAAAAGTTTCTTAAGGACTAACATCGACAATTATTGTAATCATTCGTGAATCATAAATATGAATTGCACCTAAGTGACCATTTTGTCATTTCGGTGATGAATCATATTCGGATCACATTATGATTTTTCCAAAGTGTCCTTTTTAGACCGACTGGTATTGTGTATAACCCCATCGGAGCTCATCTCATACATGTTAGTATAAGCCGTATCTGTAATGTAGTTTAGAAGAACGACACTTTGGGGCAGAAAAAATAATTTTGCATAGAAATGGTGACTTAATTGTATATTATTCGAGCGGTAAGAAACTTTGATATAATTACTTTAGTGCTCAATTTAGCAGAAACTATAATACTTTGTCAAAAGTAACATTCCTCGATGAAGGTATGAGTGACGGCGACGTGTGGCGAAAAAGTCAAAGATTTAATTCGTGCGCCACATTTCACTGAAAGCATTTTATCATACTGCAGCTTTTGAAGGGATTTATCGTCTAAGGGTGGCGGTGCAAGTCAAAAAGAATATCTATACAGATAAATAAAATTGAAGTGTGCGTTTGTAATTCCTAAATAACAGCTTTTTACTGAATGCATATGAGTATATACGGTACTGTGATAGACAAAAAAAAATTCAGAAACTCTGTCTGTCTGTTTGTTAAGGCTAATCTCTGAAGCGACTGGACTAATTGACGGGACTTTCACAGATAAACAGCTGATATTACAATGAGTAGGTAACATAGGCTACTTTTTTAAGTAAAAAAACACTAAGTTAACTAACATATTTTCTTATTGTTAAACCCTAGGATAGATAGTTTATATTCAATGTTCAGAAACATCAATATAATAACATTTTCGTAATTATTTGAGCAATTTGCACTCGAATTTTTGGAACAATACCGGAAGAGGAAATGTCTTCTCTCTATTAAAAAAACAAAGGCCAATTTGGCGCCCATTTACATATTGTTCCGTGAGATCAAACAACATTGAACGAGCGGGAACAAACATTATGTTAAATGATACATGATATCGTACTATGTTCAATGGGAGCACAATTTGAATTCTTTACATTTTAACATGCATGATCACGCCTGTATTCGCCTGGAGGAGCTCGTGGCACAGTTTCTCAGCAAGCCTAAGCCTAGCCACAGTTGGATGGGTGACCGTCCGAGTTCCCTCCGAGTCTCGAAGAGCATGTTAAGCCGTCGGTGCCGGTTGCCAATTGAACATCTTTGGCAACCTTTACAGGGCAGTCAGAGGCCTAAGAAAGTCTGACAACTGGTTTAAACCAGATTGCCGATTTTCCGACAAAGTTTACGACGCTCAAATAGCAGTCGCTTCGTATAAAAATCAGGTGATCAGTCACATCGGATTAAATCAAGAGCCGATCCCAAGTACATGGGATAAGGCCAGGGAGATGATGATACTAAAGCCTGCATTCCTCGAAGGGGTAGGTAGAGGTGTTTTAATAACAACACTCACTTTTCACCGAAGATGATTACGTACCAACGTGACAAAAGTTGTCTCTTTTGTCCCGACTAATCTGTATAACGGCTATACCGATTTTAGTAGGACTTCCAAAGGCAGATATCTAATGTTAAAAGGAGTGCTAATTAAGTCTACGCGGGTGAAACATTTTCAATAGGTATGGTGTTTGACTAGATGCCAAATAAAAAACAATAATAATTTTGGTAGTAAATCAATTCCATCGTTCATGGAATATCCAATAATTGAACCCTAACGATAATATCTGGAGCATATAAATGATGGATGGTGTGAGTTACCGCGGCCATGCACAAGTAACGTGCGAGACTAAGAAATAAACATGCAACAAGAACTCCATTAGGGATAGGCCGGGAGCTGGACACTACATAATAAATTAAAAAAAATAAACATTTGAATATTCCAACTGAAATTTGAAAAAAAAAAAAGAAAGTTACTTTTTCCAAAATGTAGCCTTAGTTACTGCTTATAATATCAGCTAAAGCCAGCGAAAGCCCGTTAAAATGTATATGTCTGAGAAGTAATTCAAAGACGTATGTATTGTGCGTGAGTCGGTGATAGACTCAGCATCTGTCACGTTGGCACTTAATCATCTTCGGTAAAAAGTAGGTTTCTGCCTACCCCTTCGAGGAATACAGGCGCACGCAATAAATGTATGTAAAAAAATTTTTTTTCCTCTCCTTTGGTACTCGTAATATCCTACTACCATAACCCGAGGTCAGTTATATCTCAGCCTTTTAAGACTATCCTAAATAGCAGTGCTATGAAAATTATAAAATGGCTAACTTTAATATAATTAATGACCGTTATAATTAATTACACTCAGCTACAAGCAAGCGATTAAGTTGAAGTTTTGACAGCGCCTTAAACTTGAAAATACCTTTAATAGATTTTGCAAAACAAATTCTAAATAGCAAATTTCCTAGAGCCAATTCTATGAAAGACCGCAATTAAACAAAGCTTCTAAGCCCACGTGTTACATAAGTATTCATGTGTGTGTAGTGATCTTAATCTGGTAATTGCAAAATCGATGTTATTTCTATAATTTTAAGTAAGAAAATCGAGTATCAGAAATACACGATTTCCAATTAGTATCTTTATATATTATACAAACTTTAGACACAATTTCATTGGTATTTTTTACTACCCTTTTTTGTGCTACCCTTGTTATTTCTCTTAAATAAAAGTAGTAAGATTGTACCAAAATTGCTTCAGTTGTATGAATATTAATTGAGACAAACGGACAAAAGTTAAGTTGTTAGAACTTTATACAATCATGAATTTGGTAACTTATGTACAGTGATTTTCACACCACGTGCTTTATGATGAAGGAAAACATCGTGAGGAAACCTGCATATGTCTGAGAAATAATTTAAAGCGTATGTATAGTGCCTGAGACGGCGATGGACTCACCCTCTGTCACGTTGGCACTTAATCATATTCGGTGAAATGTGGGTGTTGAAAATTACAACACCTCTGCCTACCCCTTCGTGGAATTCAGGCGTGAGCATATGTATGTATGTATGTATGTATACATAAATGTATATTATAATATGCTAGCTCTCCGACTAACCCGCTAAGCTCGCATGCAACGCTTAACTTAAGTTTAAAACGTAGCAAAACACTATCTCATTACATTACCGACTAATGGAAAAGGCTTATTGCTTGTACAGGTAAGCCAGTCTTAAGTTCTCTTGTTTATTTAAGTATCGTACCTACATATTACACAGCCATGACGTAGCCAAAGGGTTTATATTTTTTAAAGATATTTTTTTCACATACATACATCATTATGATCATGTCTGTATCCCATGGGAGTAGGCAGAGACCACATGCTACGATCCTAACATACTTCTTTCGCTTCATCCACTTTCATGTATCTCCTCATATACTTCCTTCGGTTACTAGTGCTCCGAATTTGACCTTTCTGAAAAAATATTATTGACTAGCTGTGCCCTGCGGTTTCACCCGCTTAAATTTAGTTTCATGCTTCATTCGCTTTTATTTTTAATAAATAAAAGTAGCCTAAATTATTACTTGAAACATCAACTACCTGCCAGTGAAAGTCCCGTTAAAATCGGTCCAGCCGTTTCAGACATTACCCGGAACAAACAGACAGACAGATAAACGGACAGACAGACAGAGAAAAATTATAAAACTTAGGTTTTCAGTGTCAGTAGAGTGTACACTTTCATATGCATTTAACGAAAAGCTGTTATTTTGGAATTACAAACAGACACTTCAATTTTATTTATCTGTGTATACATGTATACATATCTGTATAGATTTGGTCATAGTAGTGGACTCTACCGACACTTTCGCTTACATTCGCTCTATAAATTTATTTCGTTAATAATCGCCTTTCACTCATCCTTTTAATATGTCCAAACCATTTCAACTTACCTTTTCAATTCTAGTCACCACATCATTCTTCTACTTGCCACTGTCGCTGTCTCTAGATAATATATAATTTTTATTTAACACTAGCGAACGTCACGCGGTTTCACTCGCGTAGTTCCCGTTTCCGTGGGAGTACGGAGATAAAATATAGCCTATGTTACTCGCTGATAATATAGCTATCCATTGCTGCAAGAATTTTCCAGATCGAAACAAACAAACAAATCTTTCCTCTTTATAATATTAATGTAGAAAACCCTTCTAGCGAGTCCGACTCGCACTTGGCCTCACATTTATTCACAATCTCAAAGCTGAACTGAATGCACTCGCTGAAAATATATTTTATACACACGATTTAGTAAAGCTGCAAAACCTTTTCTTTATTTTTATTTCGCGTTTAGAAATGGCATACTATTGAATTTAAGGTAAGGGTTGCTTGTTCAGAAATATAATAACTTAAGTATTTCGTTTCGGTTGCATGGAGTAGGCAATATTCGATTTGTTGTGTGTATGGTTGTATTCGAATAGTATCGGTAAATGTATTCGATAGACATTGTAGATTGTTTGTCAAAGTTATATTTGTCTACTAATCATCGATGACAGCACTGGTATGTAGTAGGGTAGCAGTTAGTACACCTGACTGCTACACTAGGTTTAGCGAGTTCGATTCCCGCGTCAAGGCAAAAAAAATATGTGATTAGCATTTCGTTGGCCTTGTGACTAGGTGACTGGTCTGATTATAAATATGTATATACAAATAGTAATATACAAACACATATATAAATATATGAGTATTATGTCTGTTGAGTACCAATAATACAAGCATTGCTTATTTCGGCGCTGTGTATCTGAATATTATTGATTATTTATTTATTATCAGGTGATTTGAATCAACCCAGATCCGTTACCAAAACCACACCTGAAAGTCACGACCCTTTATTATAACTGTACCGTTTAAATTTATAATAAATTGTATTCATCTTTATGATAATTTTGAAATAATAGCGTGAGGGACAATGCAAATATTCGAATATCAGTATCGAGATAATCGATTCAGCAATGTGATTCGGATCGGAAACCCACAGTGGGTAATGATTCGAATATTTAATTTGAGTATTATTTGAATTTCTTATTCAATTAAATATAATTTTAAAGGTATATTTCGTAGCGACTGACTGAGCTTCGAAGTGGATTAGCTAAATAAAAACACTTATTGATAGCCGATAAATGATAAATGAATAATGTTCGGACATTATCACACAGCGCTATCTAGTCCCAAACTAAGTAAAGCTTACTAAAGGTACCAAATAATATACATGATACTCATATTCTTTTTTTTTGTCAAAGCATACTTATAATTACATACCAAACATCCAGACATAAGGTAAGCACAAATACTCTTCACATATTTTTTCCTGACTCGGGAACCAAACCCGCAACACCTAGCGTACCAGTCACAACCTTTTCTATGTTTATTTAGATCAAAAGGCAAACTGACATACAGACAAAATTAAGCATTCAGCTTGGAGGGCTAATAAGAAGAAACAAACAAAACCAGGTCAGACTGAATGCGGTGCAAATGAACTCCGTATTTGTGAAAGCCAGAGAGCGTGCATCTGCTGGTGTGTATGCATATGGTGTGTATTACAAATGTATGATTAGATTTATTTTTTAAGATTAGAAGATTATTTTTCTTTATCGTTTTTATGAATTTAAACACGTATATCTATAGGTACTACAGATAAATAAAATTGAAGTGTCTGTTTGTAATTCCAAAATAACACCTTTTCACTAAATGCATATGAAAGTATACACGCTACTGATACTGAAAATCAAGTATTAAAATTTTTCTCTGTCTGTCTGTCTGTTTGTTCCGGGTAATCCCTGAAACCACTGGACCGATTTTAACGGGACTTTCACTGGCAGGTAGCAGATTTTTCAAGCGACAGTAAGGATGAAACTAAATCTAGGGGCACAGCTAGTCATGAATAAAAACTCTAATATTTAGATCGGGGTTGCGTCATAGATTTGATATGCAGCTAAATGTAACTTTAGACGTAGGTATCAATTGAGTTTGGATGCAGCGACCAACAGATGGCGCAAGGCGGCCCATATACCGCAAAAGACAAGGGAAGGAAAAATTGGACGCACGAGTAGCTCTGTTGGAAGAGCAACTGCACGGATTGCAGAGGTCGTGGGTTCGAGTCCCGCCTCGTTGTCGTATTTTTCTTTACCATTTTTAAGAACTTATGATTAGGACAATTTATCATAGTGGTCTTCATTTTATTAAAGGATGAATTTGCGTTCTTGCGTATTAGGTGATTACTCAAACCCCATGGCCACCACGACAAAAAATAAGTGATTCCAAAATATACCTTATTATGTTTATGCAGCCCCGTTATTCACTAAGGTTTCTCAGCGTCGAACTCGACGACGAGTGTTGGTTTTAATCATAGAAAATTGATACATAATACATATAGGATAAGGTTCAATTTCGTATCTTTAAAACACACAACGACGAGTGCGACGCTGAGAAACCTTAGTGAATAACGCGGCTGACAGAATATACTAAAGTAATAAAACGGTAACGAATTTATATTGACAAACAGGAAAACGAGAAATCAGACTGGAAAATAAAACAGAAAACAGAATATATATTTAGCAGATTCAGTATTAACAAAACTGCCAAATGATTTTTCTTTGAAACAAAACGGTCGTTCTCAAATCTCAAATATCGTGCATTCAGCATGACCCAGTTCTGAAAGAACAATACCTACATAGAGTTTTAAAACTTAGAGCAATAACATATCTAATACAAAGACTATAAATGCGGAAACTTTTAAATTAATAATATTATTTCAAAGTGCTCACGGACATATTTACTGACCGCTCCCAGGAGACATTATTGCTTCAGTGTTTGCGAACAAACGATATAACCTGGTAACTGGCTTTCACAATATCGTCGTAAATGGTCTTGTAAAATACTTTTGACACATCGTAATAGACCGAATGTTTTTTCTAACCGTATCCAGAAAAGTGAAATTGTATTTTGTGTGATGTCAAACTAACGGAGTTTCGGAAGATTATTTCGTTTAAAATTTTAATCTAATATGCTCACGTCATCCCAGGAAGGTTCCCGAAGGGGCAAGCAGAGGTGTTGTAACCACACCCAAATTACACCGATGATGATTAAGCGCCAACGTGACAGAGGGTCCATCGCCGTCTCAGGCAACTAAAATACGTTCACCTTTAAATGTACTTCTGAGACATATGCAGGTTTCATCACGATGTTTTCCTTCATCGTAAAACACGTAGGGTGAAATTACTGCACGTGAGTTTTTAGCAAGCCAAAGTCAAAATCAACAATATCTTTATTTGATTAGACTTTTTACAAAGTACTTTCAAATCGACAGAATGACATTAATTTACAGGATTCTACATGCTACCGCCAGGTTCGAAGTAAAACACATTGGTGCAAGCAGCTGGGAGTCGAAATTGCTTCGCTTGCGTAGCAGGCGACTGCTCAAACTCCACGGCCAACACGGCTCACTTTAATTGAAGTATTTTTTCATTTCTAAGTATCTCTTAACACTTTATAAACCCATTATGATTTATTTCTTTAATTTTGAAGTGATTTTTAATTAAATTTAGATTAAGACACTTGTTGCCTAATGCAATTACGTGTTTAATCAAAGAACGTTTGGTTTACAGTTTAATCATCAATTTAAAAGCAATTTGTATTCCAAACATGCCCGGTTATGATTCACGGCAACATTGCAAGACATCGGTCCCGTCCGGATATTGCGGACTTGTCCTTCGGGCCCGGAGACCCGAGCCTCACTTCGTGCACTTTCGTTTAGCTTTACGTATATTCGTTTTACCACTTTAAATTTTAAACATAAAACATTCTGCAGACATCCTCATGGTTACCAATACGTATCTTCACTACATAGTATAAAACAAAGTCGCTTTTTCTGTCCCTATGTATGCTTAAATCTTTAAAACGGATGTAGCTATATATAATAATTTTCAAAATCGGTCAAGTAGTTTCGGAGCCTATTCAATGCAAACACAGAAACAAAAAAAAACAATCAAATCTTTCCTCTTTATAATATTAGTGTATGTATATATATATATATATATATGTATATATATATATATATACTAAAAATAAACAGAGGTTCGATATAAAATATCTTTCTCCTAAAAAATAAATGCTCTACCAATCGCTACACTGCCAAAACAACGTCAATTACATAAACAAGGAAATGCTTAGAAACAAAGTTAATTCAAAGTTCCAAGTGCCGTTAACATATTTTTCTACGGTAACCCCTTCAAGAAAAGTTTCCACGAAATCCGTGTCTCTCGACCACCGTTCAAGTTAAAATCCAGGGTAAACGATATAGAGTACCAAGCTGTTCTCCGCGGTTTCACTCGTGTAGTGTTAATTTCATGCTAATTTAACATCTTTGGCAATCGTTACAGGTCAGTCGGAGGCCTAAAAATAATCTAACAACTGGTTTAACCCAGATCACAGATTTTTCTCCTAAATGGGGTTGCGAAGGTCATATGGCAGTCGCTTCGTATAAAAATCAGGTGATCAGCCACATCGGGTTGAATCAAGTGCCGACCCCAACAATGTATGGGATAACTCCAGGGAGATGATGATATGGTACACGAAGTACCAGGCGCACATAACGGACAAGGAGTTAATAAGTTGATTGCGACTAACATGGAGCCACATCGGGTTGAATCAAGTGCCGACCCCAACAATGTATGGGATAACTCCAGGGAGATGATGATATGGTACACGAAGTACCAGGCGCACATAACGGACAAGGAGTTAATAAGTTGATTGCGACTAACATGGAGCCACATCGGGTTGAATCAAGTGCCGACCCCAACAATGTATGGGATAAGGCCAGGGAGATGATGATATGGTACACGAAGTACCAGGCGCACATAACGGACAAGGAGTTAATAAGTTGATTGCGACTAACATGGAGCCACATCGGGTTGAATCAAGTGCCGACCCCAACAATGTATGGGATAAGGCCAGGGAGATGATGATATGGTACACGAAGTACCAGGCGCACATAACGGACAAGGAGTTAATAAGTTGATTGTGACTAACATGGAGCCACATCGGGTTGAATCAAGTGCCGACCCCAACAATGTATGGGATAAGGCCAGGGAGATGATGAATGAGTGTTAATTTCATGGCGCGGTGTCCCGCGAAATAAATATGATTCGAAGCCTAAGTTACTCCTTGTAACATTAGCTATCAGTGAAAGTCCCGTTACAAGCTGTACAGCCGTCAAGATAAGCCGGAATAAACAGACAGACAGACAGAGAATTTTTTTACTTTCTTTGTATTTACTTTCATATGCATTTAGAAAAAGCTGTTATTTTAGAATAACAGACAGACACTTCAGTTTTATTTATCAGTATAGATGGACTGCATTTATACATCTTAATCTATATCTATCCCTATTCAAGTGTTGCTATTAATCATAATTTTAAAACCTAAAACACTATCCAGGATGAAACAAATAATTTGGAATAGATAAGTCAAACCATTAGAACAGAAATTAAAAAAACATTTCGTAAACAAAATCGCGGGTAAAGGCTAGCCCCCTATAACTTTCAGTCACCGCAATGTGGCTTACTGTGTGGACAATTATTTTTCCACTGCTTCAATACCACATTAATAAATACTGCGTTTCGTTAACCTTTCAACCATCGATACTTACAAACTTCTGAATATAAAATTCCCTGAATCAAATTTTACATCATAGCTTGGTATTGGCTCCTCAAATTCATCTCACTATACGTACGTCTGTTCATCTCAATGCAATCCTTCACCAAAAAACATATATTCCCAATCATAAAAGGTCGTATTTCTAAAAGCCCGTAAGTAAAGATTTATGTGGCGTAGTGAAACGTGCTCGGATGCGTGACGGACGGAGGGTACGGCGAACCGAAACTTGCTCGGAATAAGTTGGTGGTACTTCGGGAGTAATGTACTTGTTACTATAGACTATCTCGGCTCTCTTAGAAGGTATGTTAGTGATAAAGTCTGTTCATGTTCTAGGGTTGATCAAAGGTACATACCTTTGATCAACCCTAGAACCTAACCTAGTGGGACTTTAGTTGATAAAATTGTTTTGTTGGTAGACTTTGCGTTTCAGATTTTTTTATTTGTTAAGCTTATATTTAAACAGAAAAAAAGAGGTACATTTTGTACGTTTTTAAGTTTGACCCTCAGAACTATTCACAAATATTTATTGATTGGTTTTGTGGCACCGAACGCTACTGCGAACGAGGGCCAGCCGCGTTATTCACTACAGTTTCTCAGCGTCGCACTCGTCGTCGAGTGTCGGTTTTAAAGATGCGAAATTCAACTTTATTCTTTGTGTATTATGTATCAATTTCTTATGACTGAAACCAAAGCTCGTCGTCGAGTTCGACGCTGAGAAACCTTAGTGAATAACGCGGCATTCAATTTTCATCTGTAATTTCCTAGTAGCAGCCCGGAGTCTGAATAGGCTCATCTCCTACAACATGGGACTTAAACATAGCTGACATAATGCGGATGTACTATAAGTAAACCTCTGCCGACACCTTCGGGGTATACAGGCGTGAATATATTTTATAATAGTACGTTCAAAGTGAACTGACATAACTAAACGAAATGATTATCTATACATCTATATCTATACATCTATACAGATAAATAAAATTGGAGTGTCTGTTTGTAATTCCAAAATTACAGCTTTTCACTAAATGCATATGAAAGTATACACGCTACTGACACTGAAAAACCAAGTTTGAAAATTTTTCTCTGTCTGTCTGTCCGTCTGTCTCTCTGTCTGTCTGTCTGTTTGTTCCGGGTAATCTCTGAAACGGATGGACCGATTTTAACAGGACTTTCACTGGCAGGTAGCTGATGTTTCAAGGAGTAACTTAGGCTACTTTTTATTTAAAATGACACAAGGGTTTTTGACTTTTATTCATTAAAATTATTAGGGTTCCGCGACATGAAGCATGAAACGAAATCTACGCGGGTGAAACCGCGGGGCACAGCTAGTAATATTATAACATCGTTCAAACACAAAGATCCAGCAAACATTACACAAAAGACGGAGTAAAAAGTACATCAGTAACAAAAGATACCCGGTAACAAATGAATATAATGACGAAATTCCGTCAAAGCGCGCAAGGAGGACATCATCAAAGAAATGTTACATCAGCTAAACGATGTAAAACATTCAGAAAAATAGCTCCGAAGATGAGTGTCATCGTAAATTGTTAGGAACCACTACCATTGTATACTTCCAAGGTGAAAAGATACGGCAAAAACTACTTGCTATTCGTCGTATGTGATAAATACTCGTATGTCGTAAATACTGCCTTTACTCTGTTGGGTTCACGGAAATTCTCATATCATATTTCGCGTTTCTCGCAGGCAATTTGATGCAAAATATATTTTTAGTAGCTTTGTACCAATCATGATAATGATCTAGAGGGCTGTGTTTTCTTGTGTTATATTTGAACGGGCTTATCTGATGCAATAAGTTCAAATGCAGTATTGTTTAGTTAATAGCAGCTGCTTAATTTTGTATACATTATTGTAGATTGTTTTGTGCAATTGGAGAGTGAAACTCGAATCAATTAAGTATTTTTTTTGTGATAAGAATATATACTAATCAAATTAAAAAAAATGAAATAAGGTTCACTTGAAACACTCATTGAATGTCATTTTAAAATCTAGCTTTGCTTAATATTTACTACCGATTCCAAGTTTAAATCTGTCGGGTGAAGAAACTACAGATATATTTTTATAACTGCAAAAGTTACCTGAATTACCGGTATTGCATAGCTGTTAAAACAAGATAAATATTTAAACGTGAGAACAAATAGTTGGAACTCGTGTACAAACGGGCTCACATGAATCAACCCGCTACCTACATCGAACCCCCACTTAATCTCTCCCGCTAAGCACAGCGTAAGATATGACGTCATTCGTCACAAGCCTAGCCTAATACTGCAAGTGACGATCTTACAATTCTTACTCTTTTAATACGATGACGTCATATTTCACACTTACTGGGTAATTCACGTGGCATGAAAGGTGCCGTTTCGAGTTTAGCACCGTTTTCGTAATCTTTACTCGCTAGCGTCACCGTCACAATATTTGTATGGGATATTTCAGCTCTTCACGTCACCGCTAAGGGGCGCTGTACAAATTCTCATAAACATATTTGGCAACGTCTAAGTTTTACAAGCTTTCATTTATGTTACAATATAATATTATGTATGCTTGTCCAGGTGGAATCCTGCAACTGAATTTAAAAAATATCTATACAGATAAATAAAATTGAAGTGTCTGTTTGTAATTTTAAAATAACAGCTTTTCACGAAATGCATATAAAAGTACATGCTACTGACAATAAAAAACCAAGTTTTAAAATTTTTCTCTTTCTGTCCGTCTGTCTGTCTGTTTGTTCCAGGTAATCTCTGAAACGACTAGACCGATTTTAAAGGGACTTTCAATAGCAGGTAGCTGATGTTTCAAGGAGTAACTTAGGCTACTTTTATTTATAAAAAATATTAGGGTTCCGCGAAATTAAGCATGAAACTAAATCTACACGGGGCACAGCTATAATAAGTATCTACACGCTTAATACTAATTCTAAAATGGCGGTTCATTCAAGATGTTGGACTAGTTTATTTTAATTTAATAATGGTACGTTATAGAAATCAAATATTGTAAATAGTGTTAATTAACATTAGGTATTTAAAACTGTGAGTGTAGGTTGCAATTGAAAAATAAACAAGTTACGCAAGTTCCGTTGTGTTTCACCGGACCACAATTCTAAGAGACACAGAATCTAAGCTTACTCGTTCCATCCTAATACAATCAGATGTATTATGCTACCATCAACTTAACGATTGGTTTATGCCTTTAAAATCAGAGGGCCTAGTGCGAGTTTTCTTAAAATCGCCGTCACAAGTCACCGTGTCGACGTAAACGCAGATTTGTATGGGCAATAGTGTTATCTTTAGGCTGACAGAGGCGCTGCTCCGATACCATACAAATCTGCGTTAATTTTGACTCGGTGACTTGTAACGGAGGCACTGAAAAACTCGCACTAGGCACTCGGATACCGCTTTGATCTTCTAAAATTCTTTAATACCTTACTTTAAATAAAAACAAATAAATAAAGTACTACTGAAACCGTAAAATTTTACATCATTCACAAAGGAGTCCAATTAGATTATGTCCGCGTTATAATTGTAGGGAAATATTGCAATTTTGTCACGGTTTCGACCAATAAACAATGTCGACATGAACGCAGTCACGTCCGTATGCAAATGTATTCAAAATACACCCAGGGTTATGTATTGTCTAGTATTTTACAACGAAATGCATTGCATATGTTACGCGGCGTGGCTTTTGACCAAAGCAAATTTAGAGAATGCAATTTTAATACTAAGTATCATATTAAACAGTTACATACATATCTCATGTGTCCCCCGAAGGGGTAGGCTTTTATAGTACACCCACAATTCCCCAGTTATGTTTAAGTGAAATGTAATGGTCAGTCTATTGCTTCTAAACAGGCACACAATACAACAAACTCAAACTCAAAAATATCTTTATTCGATTAGATTTTACACAAAGTACTTTCAAACCGTCAGAATGACACAATTACACAGGATTATACATGCTACCGCCAGGTTCGGAAGGTTGCTTTTACTGAGAACAGAAAATGACTGAGGCAAGAAACTCAGTAACTCTTTTCAATAATATTATAAAGTTTTAAAAATACAAATATACACTATAAGCCGGACACAGTTCCAATGCTCAATTGTCAAAAATAAAAACTAAAATATACAAATATTTGTGAGCATGGATATACCCAACAGATGGATATACCGAATTACCTTTGCCTGACTGATATCTGCATATATTATGGTAAATAACGAATAAATGGGCAGTATCCCAACGAATTCGGTGCGCGCTCCTGACGGCAGCTCTAACATTATGGTTAGATATTATTTTTGAAAATTGAGCATTGGAACTGTGTCCATGGGCTTATATTCATGAGATTTAAAACTTATTTTTTTAAAAGAGTAATTGTAGAGTTTAATGCCGGGTTCTTCTCAACAAAATCAACCATACGAACCCGGTGATAACATTTATAATCCTGTTTAATATATTTTTTTACCGACTTCAAAAAAGGAGAAGGTGAAATATAGCATCAAACTCGGTGTCAAACACCAACTTCAAACGTAAGTAATTTATTTCACATAATGTTATTTTTCCCTTTTTGTAGGCGGTTTTACTTCTTTGTAATTGTGCCCTTCTGACAATTTGAAAGTACTTTGTAAGAAGTCTAATCAAATAAAGATATTTTGATTGTATTTAGTACTAGCTGACCCGACAGACGTTGTTCTGTCTTCTTCTTCTTATTTTAATGGTGGCGACGAGCTTGAGTGCAGCTATTCCGCCAATGTCACGTGTTTGTGGTGGATAAACGACGGAGATTGTTCGGTGGGATGAGGATTAAAAAATGCAACTAGGCTCAAGATCCCAAAGTAGAAGTAGTCCAAAACAACTGAATTGATCTATAAAAACAAGTGACGTCACAAAGTACAGGTTGTTCTGCCTTAATAATATGATATTTGCAGCACGCATTCTGTCAACTCTATGTCAAACGTCATTAGGTTACATCAAAAAAGTTTTTGTTGTCCAAAGCGCTAATGTTAGATTAGATATATGGTGGTTAAGTATTCTTCAATTTTCTAATTTACCGCGCATATTTTTAATTTTTTTCTTTAATAAGAACCTTCTCTTGACAATAACAAACACATCAAAAAAATAATAAACGAAATCGGTCCAGCCGTTCACGCGTGATGCTATGACCAAGGGAAACATTCATTTTTATATATAGAGACTAGCTGTGCCCCGCGGTTTCACCCGCGTAGATTTAGTTTCTTCCTTATTGACGCGGAACCCTAATATTTTTAATAAATAAATGTAGCCTAAGTTACTCCTTGAAACATCAGCTACCTACCAGTGAAAGTCCCGTTAAAATCCGTCCAGCCGTTTCAGATATTACCCGGAACAAACTGACAGACAGAGAGAGAAAAATTTATAACTTGGTTTTTTATTGTCAGTATCGTGTATACTTTCATATGCATTTAGTGAAAAGCTGTTATTTTGGAATTACAAACAGACACTTCAATTTTATTTATCTGTAAAGATGATAAAAAATTTGTGATTTTTGCATATTCCTTACATCACCCTTGCTACGTAATACCCTGCAAACTTAAGCCATACAAAACAACATTGATGTATTAGGAATATTCTCGTTATCATAATTACAAACTTTATTAAGATCAGCCGGGAGCTATTCCACTATACGAATGGTGATTCATAAATCATATCTGAGTATTAGAAGCATTAATTATTTCCTCTGATACAACGTTATAATGCTTGTTTCGTGATGTGCGGCTATAAATTTCAGCGTATTTCATTCTGAATGTGTGTGTGTGACAGTGGAACTACGCTTCTGGATCGGCTCGTTCATTAATGAAAACAAGGGTGATTTGGGGATGTTTTGTTATAAACAGGGTGTCTGTAAAAAAAATAACTTCACCCCTTTTCAGAAAAAAGTCTTCATTTTATTTTCATACTCGAATTTTTTTAATACAAAAAAATAAGTTAAAAATAAATAACAATATATGCTCACAACATCCCAAAAGGGTCCCTGAAGGGGTAAGCAGAGGTGTTGTAACAACAACACCCACATTTCACCGAATATGATTAAGTGACACCGTGAAAAGGGTGAGTCCATCGCCGTCTCAAGCACTATACATACGTCTTTGAATTACTTCTCAGACATATGCAGGTTTACTCACGATGTTTTCCTTCACCATAAAGTACGTGGTGTGAAAACACTGCACTTAAGTTTTTTAGAAAAAACTCGTTTATTTTTTACCACTGGGATTCGAACTGGCGACTCCTTAAACCCCAAGGCCACCACGGTTCTTTTATATTATGTTTTGAAGCATATGAAGCTGACAAATATTTCCTAGATCGCTAGGATTTCAATGTTTCAAGGCATATCGCGGAAATTTCCGGACAAATGTGACCCAGTTATAATGTCCAGTTGATGTCAATGTTGTCCTCCGAACATGCATTTAATATCAACCAAAGTAAGCTAATTTGCATCCCAGAAAACATTTGGCATGATTATGAGGCTTTGAACTTTACTCACGCCCCATAACTTGGCTCAATATCTCTCTATACATACGTATCAATAAAATTGAATAGTCTTTTTGTATTTCCAAATTAACGGTTTGGCACTCAACGGAGGACAAACCAATGGCTGATGGGGCCCTTGAGTGGCGACCGCATAGAGCCGGCGCAATGTGGGTAAGCCCCCAATGAGGTGAGGGCCGACGACCGGGTGAGGATCGCTGGAACCCGCTGGATGTTAGAGGCATAAGACTGGCCGTCGTCGAGATCGTTGGGAGAGGCCTATGCCCAGCAGTGGGCGTCTGTCGACTGAGATGATGACACAATATATGCAGGTATATAAAAAACCAAATTAGAAAAAAATAAGTATCTACTAATCTCTCAGCTGGACCGATTATAACGGGATATTCACTGGCAAATAGCTGATGTTACGATGAGTAACATTGGTAAATAAAAAAAGAGTTCCATGAATTAATGTCACCCATGATATTATATATATACACGGGCGAAACTGCGGGGCACAGCTAGTAAACTTATATGAGCGCAGTTAGTCAGTTCAACGATACGTGACGGCAAACAAAACCTAGTGCTTGTCTTTTCACTCATCGTGACTGCTTCAGCGCTTTGGTGACGATTTTGGAGTTTGGCGTAAATATATTTTCACTGAGTATTTCGTAATCTTATCAATAATATCTGTGATAAATAAAGTTGATGATTTTGGTATTCGTAAACCAAAACTTATTTTACTTTTCAAAGTGTTACGGTTCAATACGGGAATAAAAGGAACGCAAATACATTTCACCAATTAATTCAATTATTTTTTCTAAAGAAACTTATACTAAAAGAACTAAGCTGAATCTAACGTGTTTGCTTTTTTTTAATTTACATACATAGTCAGAAAAAAAACTTCAGGATTAATTAAAATACGTCCCTAGTTACATATGAAGAGTAATTTACGTACAGTCCTCGCTACCTCCCATCCTTTGTCCCAGTTCCAGAAACTTGGCGTGAATTGTTAGTGCAGGAATTGTAGGTAGCCCAGGAGACTTAATAAAACCATACGGAAGACCAGCTCCCTCACAAGGGGAGGCGATCATGCGTCTGTTCTCTCATCCGGCCCTGAGCGCTGAGACACGTGAGCGCCTCTATTCACCGAATTGGTATGACATGCTCCAATATTCTCATTCATTGAGTCCACGCATTAAATAGGTGATAGTACAATTGCTCCAATGTGCATACTTTCACAACTACAGGGCGCTTAAACGATCATAGTTAGCCCCTTGGTCGACAATAGTCCCAATCGATCATTGCATTATGTTCTACTTGCGGCGAGCTAGGAGCGGCTAGCAGTGGAATTGCTGCGCAGAACAATGTTCAGGCAAATTCTTTGAAAGGCACGAAGCATTCCTAAACATGCGAAGGTAAGTCAATATGAAACTCACATAATCCAATAGTTCCCCTACAACATATACATGTACAAGAGGTACTGTTACATACTAATTATTTAGTAATTAGAAAACGCTTGACATAACCGCTCTTTTTGTTACTATGTCTGACTGACGCGCAACTGAACATACATAATATAATAATTCCCCCTCGAAATAAAAACTTCACTATAAGAATGCGTGCGTGCCATTCCCAGGCCATGTACAAAGCTGCCTTTCTGTTGCTTTTTTTATTTTGCGCTGGAGGCGATAAGTCTGCGAGCCGGGAGCGTGACGGTTTCTCCTTTAAAGATACGCCACTTGACTCTCTAATATATGGATTGCTTGGCACAAGACCCCTTTTTGGGCACTGAATTGAAGACCTAGTGTGAGAGCATTAGATTGTTAGCTTAGAGAAAAAACCATTATCATACATCTAAGAGTTAATCTCTCGTTTGTGTGTCTGATAAAATTACCTCTATGAAACTCTGAAGCAAAATTTGAGCAGCTTATACGTCTTGGTATACATTTGCTTCCGCTGGGTTCGTTTATCAATTTTAGTATTTATTTCTTTCCTTCTACGTTTCCCTCTTTGGTGTACATAAAGAAGTTGTTAAATAAGCTATGTGCTTGAAGCAAAACTGATTAAATTATAACCAAATTTTTCTTTTTTTAAATACGGGTTAACAATTTTAATCAATTAAACATTCCCATCCACCAGATTATAAGCAACCTAATAAGGGGTAATGTCGCTTAATGATTTACAGACATTTTACTTAACTTCAAATCGAAACTATTTTTGCATTGAATCAAGGAGTAAATTTTAATAGTGGCAACTCTCGCGCTCAGTAGAACAAGTAGTTCTTATTTAAAAAAGTGTTTTAGATTCCTAACTGGGCCGTGCATTGGATTTTCAGAAGAGTAAGCATGAACAATAAGTAGGGTAGGTAGGTAGGTTAATTACATACCAATGTGGTGCATAGGTACATAATTTTTTGGTATAGACACACACACACACACAACACGAGTGTATTCAGTCATCACAAATGGTAAGCACCGCTTATCTGCTTATATGGAATGCACGCCCCTGACTGTGATGTAAGTTTCGGTTACAGTAGTGAGAAGAAGATTTTATTAACATACCAAAAAATTACACGCATGACCTAATGACAATAAAAACAAATGCTAAAAGCTTCGTAATTGTCCCGTTTCACCAACACTTAAAAGGATATCTTAGTAAACGCAACTCATAAAACCAGTACAGTACCCCAGAGACGGTTACGTCACAGTCAGACAAAGCAAATAGCACCGTAACATGTATATTTTAGTGGTGTAATTACTCCCACCCAGGTCGGTGACCACAGTCAACATTATATATCACCTTAAGGTGCCAGCAGGGGCGTGCGGTTCTATACAAACAGAATACCGATATCATTTTGTAATTCGAGCATGTATTTCAGCTTATTATATTACTAGTACGCTGCCTTGTTAGTTGCAAGCGTTACTGAGGTTCCATGTTTGGAACCCCGGGTCCGGCAAACTGTTATCGGATTCTTCCATCTGTACATTTTCCAGTAGTAGCTCGGAGTCAGATAAGAGTCGGTTAATGGCAATGGGCTCGCCCTCTATTCCATGGGATCCCTGCTATAGGCACGCCTCTTTCTACCAATTCCAGGAAAACAGG
The DNA here is from genome assembly GCA_964035505.1 of Watsonalla cultraria. Classification (NCBI taxonomy): domain Eukaryota; kingdom Metazoa; phylum Arthropoda; class Insecta; order Lepidoptera; family Drepanidae; genus Watsonalla; species Watsonalla cultraria. Next base: position 2,209,640 of record OZ037726.1, on the reverse strand, counting down.
CGTGAGCCTACTATTATTATATTGTATGTATATTCCATTCTTAGGATATGTTTTTTTTTTTTAATAAAAACTATATATACAAGGAACAGTACTTAAAACTAATTAAAGGTAGAAAACCGGTCCCAAGTCGGTGTCTCTCGGGATAGTACCAAGAAGGCTGGCAGCATTGCCACGTTGAATAGCAATGCTGATTCTCTGAGCGAGAAAAACCCCAGCTCTATTATCACGAGAGGCTTCACCAGACGACGTGCAAGCCCCAGAGTTTCCCAGAGTTTCAACCGCAAACGCAGAAATTATGTCAAAAAATATCAATTCTTATGAATGCGGTTATTAAAGAACGAATATTTTGACCTCTTTTCGTCAACTGTCACCTTGCATTCAATTGTTTTTCTTTAACAGCGTCGATGCAGACATCTTGAACGTATGGCGTATGATATATTTGTTATCTGCCAGTGACACACGTTGTCAGAAAGGGTGCCGCAACGAATCAGTTAATCGTGGGCCCAAATTCCTCCCGATTCCTGCAAGTCCGTTAAGTCGCAAATAATAATGCTAAGCTATCGTCATTTTGGTGTTCTCTTCGTTAGGTAGCTATCTCATAATTGACACAGGTCTTTTACATGTATAAGAAGTATTAATACAATCTCCACACCTAATAGGTATTAACAATGGTATCAATAAACACAATTGTTTTGTTCCTTCCATTCGAACCAGTATACAAAAGCCAAAATTTTATCAATTATATCTATCTATCTACTTATTATAAAAAATATGTTTGTTATGTCAAAAATATATTCTTATTAAGTAAATATGAAAACGTTACTACTTATAAAAAGCAGTCTTTTTAAATTCATATTTGTCTGTTTGTAAGTGCTAAACTCGCTGGACTGAATTAAATATAACTTCATTGCTAAGTGAAACACATTTTATTTTAGAAAAAAAATGTTGTAATATAATCTACGCGGATGGAACCTGATGACATACAAGTCACTAAATAAATGAAATACATTCAGGTAGAGAGAGTTGAGAGATACTAAATAAATAGGAAAGTCCCTCGAAGAATAAGAACCCGGTTCAGCAATAAGTTTCTCATAAATATTAAATTTTTATGCATGGCACACATTCTAAATTCTTAAAAATTACAATGCCTCGACCCCCCGACCTCTGCATACCATACAGTTACGGCGTCAACTGAGCTACTTGTTTTTCGTAATTTTTCCTTCCCTTGTTTTTTAGGGCCTAGCGTCATCTGTTGGATGGTTGGGTTTGGATACTTAGAAATGCCACAACTCAAGTATAAACTAAGGATATAAAGGAAGACCGAACGAGCTATTATACAGCGCGACCAAGTGAAAGAATTACACTGCGCGACTGAGTGAAAAATAAAAACATTCGCAGGCGTAGAAAATTATCTGACGTAGCACGTATCATCTCGCAGAAGATGGAGGTGGGCAGGTCACGTGAGTCGCATAACCAATGGCAGATGGAGAGTTATAGACTGGAGACGCCAGCGAGGTGGGCTGATGATATAACCCAAGTAGTGGGAAAAAACTGGACTCAGACTCAGGACAGAAATTTGTGGCGTACATACAAGATGACTTTTTTTTTTGATGAGGGGCAAACTTTCAAAAGGTCCTCGGCCGCCCTGGGAGAGGCAGGTCGAGGTATGTGGGATTTTTACCGCACTAAAACCCCCCGGTGGCCATCCTGAGTGCTTAGGGGGACTCCGGGTACAATACGAGGAGACCTACACTCAACAGTGGGTGGTTACGCATAGAAGAAGAAGAAGTATAAACTAAAACACTATTTCTAAACTCGTCGCTTCTAAAAGAATTTCAATGAATATAAACACTCAACTAAAAACATGATCATGTCAAAACCGATGCTGAAGAGCAACAGCTTGCGATCATAAAGTGAACTCAACACGAATTGTGGGCATCGAGCCAACTCTGACCATCTGAACACACTTGTCCGGGCCGATGTCACCAAAACACATTAATTTCTATTATATTTTATTACGCGCTGAATTTAACGGGTTTACTCTGGTGGAATTGTTTTTTCGAGTGGAAATGAGCGAGTTATTAATGCTGAATTAAATGTTGAATTACTATTCTATATAATTATGAGTGGAAAATGCAAAGTTTTGAAGAGCGCTTTTTCATTTACTCGTAAAAGTTATTTACATAAATGTAGTGAGAGTAAAATTTAAAAAATTATATATTATATTGTTTTTACTTTTTATTTTTATTATTTATTCGTTTAAATCTTCTAATATTTAAAATTCTCGTGTCACGATGTTTGTTACAAATCTCCTCCGAAACTTTGTGTGCATATCAGCTAGGTCAGAGAATGGGCTGAAATACCTCTAAATATAAAGGGTGATCCACTCCAAAAAATGGCAATACAACCATTGCCGGGCAAAACTACTAATGTCTAAAAACATTCACAAAGGTACATTATTTTAATTCACTATAATATATTCGTCTGAATTAAATTATAAATATCTGCACAAATAGTACAAAATATTACAAGGCGATACGTCACAATAAAATAAAATAATAACAAGAATGTAATTTGTAAGTAAATCAAAACAAAAATAAACACATAACAATAAATTCAAAAGCTTATACGCTTTTTAAATCTATACCTCACACGGTATGGCGCAAAAAGTATTGCAATATTCTGGTAATTTAGATGATTTATGAACCATTACAACCGTTATTGGAGTTCTCTGCGAAAAAATGTTGCCTTGTGAGTTACCTTCGCAGGCCTAGGGTTCCTTATAATTCCTGAGCAATCAATAAAGAAAATAAGACATTGGGTTTATAGTTTATATTTGGAGATGCCCGACCGAGGAGCTCGTGGCACAGTCGCTATTGCGCATATGATTCGATCAGCGAAGTTAAGCAACCATACGCCTAGCCAGTAGTTGGATGGGTGACTGCCCGAGTTCCTTCCGTGCCTCAGAGAGCACGTTAAGCCGTCGGTCCCAAATCAAGCGTTACAGGTCAGTCGAAGGCCTAAGAAAGCCTGACAACTGGTTTAACCCATATTGCCAATTTTCCTCGAAAAAGGGGTTACGAAGGTCAGAGGGAAAGAGTAGGAACGGAGTCGCTGTGCTAGCAATAATTATCGTTATATTGACACAGGGATTTAATTATTTATAAGGCAGGCAACGCAAATGACCTTTTTAGGAAAACCTAAGAGTTTTTCTAGTAACTTCAGGGGATATAGCCTTTAGGGCATCCTTCTGGGCCGACGTGAGCACAGTGCAATATTTGTAGATTTTAATCACCAGATCAATTACATACAATCGCCCAAGGAATACATATGGGTTTGAACCCAATAGGCAAAAGTAGGGAGACTTTGCATTTGCAAAGACAGAAATGATAACTCCTTACTTAACAACTCAAACTCAAAATTCAGAAAAATATTTTTATGATTAGATTTTTAACGAAGTACTTCATTTCGAAGTTATTATACATGCTACCACCAGGTTCGGAAGATTGCCTTTACTGAGAAGAACCAGGCGAGAAAGTCAGTAATTTGGCGCCCTCGCTTTACGTCGAAACAAAACATCGTAACGTAACTTTTCCATTTTCCCAAGGAGCCCTAAGTCTTCGCAAGGGCTATGGAGGACAAAGGTGATATAAAGTTGTTACCTCGCGCCCTCTAACAACCGTCGGGGAGAGGTCCGTAACTCTTGTTTATCAGTAAAGAGTTGAATATAATGGCAATTTTAACTTACTCCATTATATGATATGATTATGGTAACCCTGGGTAATGTATAGGTAAACGGGTTTTGGTTTTAAAAAGATAAACTCAAAGTCTGTATTTAGCATATGTTTTGTGATATTTATTCTGTAAGAGTTTCAGAGCCTGTTGCTTTTGAATATTATCTCAGCTTAATATTTTAGTTATAGTGCCTCAATGTAGGTATCATGGATTCTAGATATAATATTCACAATAGATAGTAACAGTGAAATAGCTCTTTCGCGGAGATCACTAATGGATCGTTTAAGTAATTCTATTCTTTCACTAGCTATGCCCTGCCATTTCACTTCCGTAGAGTTAATTCCACGGGTGGCTTTATTTGATTAGACTTTTAACGAAGTACTTTCAGGTTAACGTTTAAGCTAACGAAATTATTATAAAGGTTTATACAAGCTAGCACCGGGTTCGGCAGGTTGTTTTTACTAAGAAGTATCCGGCAAGAATCTTAGTAGTTACTAATTTCAAAAGTATTTAAAAACATGTTGGGTTCTAGAAAAAAAAATCACAAAATATATAAGATAAGCCCATTGACATGGGAACTGTCCAATGCATAAAAATTTAAAAACCAATAGTAGGTACGTTTTATAATTGTGTAGTTTGGCATGACCAGCCCTCACAAGCAGCACCTATTCACAAGTATGACGTGAATGCCAGCCTTATATATAGGTATATACCAGAGGGTGCGAAAATCAATCTTTTAGGGTTTCTATTGTATGTCAAACTTTTATTCCCTAGATCAAATACATACGTAAGTATTTAAGCTATCACATATAGAAACAAATATTGTAACGGGAAATCTTAATGTAAAATTGCGAATTATTTACCATTGAGCTCACGTTAATAAACACCAAAACAAACATGGTATTAATTTATGATCTGTATGTACAAGAGATAAATTGCGAGACTCATAATATACCATCTATGAATACGTAAGGAGAGTCAAACGCCAATCTACGAGCTGTCTTCAATCATTGTGGGATTCCGCAGCGACATCCCATTTCCGATGTTGATTTAGTGATGTGACGTTACTGTGAGTAGGTTTCGGATACTTTATTAAAATTACTTGCATTAAAACATCACGCCTGTAGTCCCCGAAGGGGTAGGCAGAGGTACAAGTATATAAAAACCACATTTCGCCGTGTATGTGGGCGAGCCCTTTGCCTTTAACCGTATTGAAATAAAACAGCGGGCAAAAATTATAAAAGATAATATATTGTGAGATCAGAGATCGTACGTTAAGACAAAAGGTGACGAAAAATATAGCTGCACTTAAACACAACGAGATGGCGCTAGTTGTTGTTAACTTACGTTCATTTGTTTACTACAAACCGCCACTAATCCAGACTCCGGACTGCTACTAAGAAGTTACAGATGGAAAAACGCAATAACATTTTATAACTTTGCATTACAAAATAGAATTAATCCACCGGTTGATGAAAAATGTGGATCTGACCGGCATAACTAGCGTTTGCTACCACTACTGACGAGGTAGTCTGAAGTCCTAAGGCTAAGTAATGACTTATTGAAATATAGTTTTTTAAGGTAGTATTTTCATGACAATTAACTACGCATAAATATACTTATAATTTTGACCCCATAAAGTCGCACATTAGAAATAAAACCAATCTTTAACATTGCGATATTAAACATAATTGCAGAGTTCACCACAGTTATATAATTTGTTTCCTAATTACGAATGTGCGTGCAAATATCCGCGTGATATCCGCAAAGTCACAACACTACGGTAGACGTTAGACGACGCGGGGTGTAGAATAGGTAATATTTTACGAAATGATTTATTGAACTATTTATCTTTGGAACTGTATGTTATGCTGTGTGTCATATTACTGAGGAAAATATTTTATAGGAGTATATTTTTGCATAAATCCGCACTTTTAAGGGAATTAAACTTTTATTTCATATAAGCTGAGGTCAATGAGATTTAGACTTAATCGAATAGGACATATAACATGTTTTCGTTTGACCATCGATTTATTTAAGACTAGCCACAAATTCACCGGTATAGTATTGTACCGTGTTTTGTTAATCTTGAGGTTAGCCACACTCAATGCATATTATTATTAATACTGACATAATATATTGACAATAAATTAAAGTGCATATTGTCAATAATAATGTGTGTGTATAGTGTAATAATAGTATTGTGGTATTTTACAATAATATTGTGAATATACAATAATATATGGTGTTACAGCTGCCCTATGTAATCTTTGTAATTAATTGTATCTGTGAGAAATTCAATTTAATTCCGATCAGCTGTTTTTGTATAATCAAATATTCTAACACACAACTAAACATAACGAAAATGTAGAGTCATTCCGTGTCTTGGATTATGTCGGTGATTAGGCAAGTCGCAATTCGATTTCCGTTCAGAACAGTAGGTATACATGTATAGGTTGCAGTTATTTTTGCAATGTCTGGGTGTATTTAATCTACACATCTATGCAGATAAATAAAATTGAAGTGTCTGTTTGTAATTCCAAAATAACAGATTTTCATTCAATGTAAATGAAAGTATATATGGTCCCTACATAAAAAAATATTTTTTAGATATTTCTATTGGCCAAGTGGCTGGGAAGAGACCGGTAGGCCGAAGGAGAAAGTCGTGGCTGCGCAATATCCGCGAGTGGACTGGCATCAGCAGTGCTGCTGCACTCTTCCGCCTCGCGAAGGAAAGACAGAAGTTTACCGAACTGACAGCCAACCTTCAATAGCTGGAGAGGCACTACAAGAAGAAGAAGAAGAAATTTCTCTGTATGTCCGTCTGTCTATCTGTCTGTCTATATGTCTGTTTGTTTCGACTCTCCAAAAAGTTGGGACTTTCAGTGGCAAATAGCAAATTTTACGAGGAGTAACTTAGGCAAATTTTATCTACATGCATATTTTAAAAACATTAGGGTTCCGCGTGTCATCCTTGAATGTAACTCTACATGGGTAAAATTATTAATAAGCACGATATCCCCATAATAATTACAACGTGAAAATTTATAAAGAAAAAAAATACATAATTCTAAGTAATTACAGCGTAGTACTTGAAATCCTCTGAAAATAATATGATATATCCATAAATAATTCACCGTTTCTCTGAAACAATAAGTTTAGAAAATCTGATTATTTGCAACGCAGAATTTGTCACAAAATATAAAAGTCACATACATTTTGCGACACCATAATTGTTTATTTATCAGTCATTTAACATTATTTTGAAATATCGATAAATAATTCCCGTTCAAACAAACCCAGGGCAGCAGCTAGTCTAACACATAAATAAAATAAAAATCGGTAAGTAGAAATTCCATAGTATGAAACAGTTTTCCGGCGCGCATTTCATACGTCTCAATATTTTCCTATCGGCATAAAGGGCGGGTATTCTCAAAGGTATGTTCTGTAATATTTGGTCCCGCGCAAACGTAAATATTTTATGGCTGAATCATTGTACCGGTCGGGAATTTAAGGACGCAATGTATTACATTTACTGATTGATCCCGCTGTTTGTCGAAAAGTAATATTGATGACTAGTTGACCTGCCACACGTCACACAGTCACACGACAACATTCATAAAAAATATGAAGTTTTATTTTTATTTTCACTTTTGTAAGCCATGAATTAGAAGCGTGGAAACACATGTCAATTATGATCCAGTTTCATGCAAAAGAAGAAAACCTTCTTAGTGCAAAAGCAGAAGATGAAAAAAATAGAAGTGGTAAGGGTGAGTTGGTATGGAATCTAGAGTTCCGTTGAAGAGCTGTGGTGGCCTTGGGTTTGAGCAGTCGCCTACTACGCAAGCGATGCAAGTTTGAAAGTTTGAATCCCAGCGGGGCTGTACCAATGCGTTTTTTTTAAACACTTATGTATAGCGATTTCAATTACTTTAAGATTGATTAACGATAAGGAAAATATCGTGAGGAAACTTGCATATGTCTGAGAAGTCCTTCAAAAACGTATAGTGCCTGAGACGGCGATAGACCACCTGTCCCGTTGGCACTTAATCATCTTCGGTGTAAAGTGTGTTATTATTACATCATCTCTGCCTACCCCGTCGAGGAACACAGGCGTGAGTATATGTGTGTATGTTTATGAATTTGAAAGTCCTGTCTGATTGACCGACTGTCTGAATTTTATATCAAAACACAACCCTATTACCCCCGTATGCGTGGGCTTTGAATCCTGATTAATCCAAGAGTCTGTGTATACGCCACTTATTTTACAGTTTTATTCTCAGGTAATTTATTCGCAAATTAGTTTTATTATCCATCTTGTATTTTACTTATTTTCCTCTTTGATATCTCTTCGTATTAAAAACGTTACGATAAAATTGAGCTGAGAGAATCTAAGCGTAGGTAAGTGGCATGAGTTTTATTGGGCATAATAACTTTTACACCTTTTCAAAAGGAGAGAGCTGTGTAAACCCAGGATGGGTCAGTTTTACCGGGCATAAAATTTGTAATTTACGACCTTGCATCCCATAGATACGAGTTATCGAGCTATGTACTGTGGGAATTTGCATACTGTTATTTTAACCTGTTATATTATAATTGGAGTGGCTTCTGCCCGCTATTTCATCTGCGTTCAAGATTAATAATTTCGCATACATACTTTCATACCTTTTTTTGATCTCATTAGGAATGGGATTCCAGAAATTGCTTTAATTCTGGAATACGCGAAAAACACATCTCCAAATTTCATATGTTCAATAGAGGACTTCTAGAGAACCTATAGTGTCTAGGTCTCGTGGATTAAACTGAGGTTTGAATAGATTAATGACTTTGAATTTTATGAGAATAATTGATTAATTAATTTATTTTGTTAACACCAACAAGATATACACTGCTCCTACGATTCTAAATCTTATACAATACGGTTTTAGACAAAGTGAAATCTTAATTAAGTGTTAAATGCTACCTTATATAATAAGAAGTACGATTAATTACAAAGTAAGTAAGTATAAATTACCAAAATTCTTACAGTACTTTAATGAATTTATTTTATTTATTTATTTATTTCTTTTGAGGAATGCTTACAGACAAATAGCTAAAAGTAGATAACAAAATAATAGCTTAAGTTGCTAATTACAAGCATCCACATGTAGTTAAACAAGTTGCACTTATAATAATTAATCTGATAATCTGAAACAGGAGAAGCCAGTACAGTAAAAGTTAAATATTATAGATAGGTAAAGTTAAAATCTATATCGCAGTTAGGTTATATGAGTCGTCACTGAGGCAAGTTGTCAAAGAAATCACGTGTTAGTATATTTTTAACTGTTTTAGTACTATTATAAAAGAGATCCAAATCCAAACTACTGCTAGTTTTATTAAAACTTTTGACACTTCGTAGTAAAAAGCTATTTTGTCTATAATTGGTTGTTACTAGGGACTCATGCAATAACGGTCGCTTTCTAACATTAGTCGAATATATTCGAAAACCTATTTTAGATAAAAGGTTGGAAGTATCGAGATTGCCATTAACAATATTCATCAGGAAGCAGATATCACCAATACTACGGCGGGTTTGCAAAGGTAAAAAATGATATCTTTTACAACGATGCATATAATCGTCAGACCAATTGCGTGACTTGAAATCGAGGTAACGTAGAAATTTCCTTTGAATAGTTTCAATTCTAGTTATATAAGTATTGTATTGAGGATTCCATACCTGTGATGCATATTCAAGGTGGCTGCGCACGAAAGAACAATATAATATTTTAATGGTTTTGAGCGAGCGGAAACTAATAGAGGTTCGTATTATGAAGCCCAGTGCCTTAGATGCCTTGTTGACGATATGATCGATGTGCTTATCAAATAGTAGTTTACTGTCGTGAATGACACCTAAATCCTTGATGTTGTCAACCTTACTAACATTTTGACTGTCGAGAGTGTAATTTGATGGATATGGATTTAGCTGACGTGTGAAAGTCATGAAGAAGCATTTTGAGACATTCAATTCGAGCTTGTTGAGCTTACAATATGACACAAACCTATCAAGATCGGACTGAAGTAAATTTTGATCGACAATGTTGCGAACTACTTTAAAAACTTTCATATCGTCCGCAAAAAGTAATATTGAGGAGTTTAAAAAACATTTATTTATGTCGGTTATGAATAAAATAAATAAAAGTGGTCCCAAGATGGAGCCTTGTGGAATACCAGATGATACTGAGTACCAGGTTGAAGTGTAACCTTGCAATACTACTGCTTGGGTCCTATTATCTATGTAAGAAGAGAGCCAACGATATAAGTCCCCATGTATACCGCATGATAATAACTTCTGTAACAGTATATTGTGGTCAATTCTATCGAAGCATTTGCGATAATCGGTATATATAACGTCAACTTGTGTGTGTTTATGTATGTTATCTGTTATAAACTCGTTAAATATAACGAGATTGGTAGTGGTTGAGCGCTTTTTTAAGAAACCATGCTGTTCGTCACTAAAGGTACATTTTAAGGTGGAGTAAATCGAATCATAGATTATCCTTTCCAGAATTTTTGAAAACAGACATAACTTGGAGATTGGGCGATAATTTGTGACGTCACATTTGTCACCCTGCTTAAATACTGGTGTAATGAAAGCCGATTTCCAGACTCTTGGCACTACACCCTCAGACAAAGAGCGTTCAAACAGGAGGGTTAATGGCGTAACTAAACTATCTGCCAGGTTTACTATAAAAATGGCAGGTATGTTGTCCGGACCACCAGATTTAGATAGATCTAGGTTTTTTAAAAGTTTCAAAACTGTCTCTGGGCATATTTCAATAGAACCTATATGACTAGTATTGAATGATGAGTCATTAGAAATAGATGGACCCAAGTCATCAGCACTATGCCCTCGAAAAGTTGAATGGAAATATTTAGCAAATAAATTACTTATATCTTCGCCAGTATCAGCAATATTATCAATATAATGCATACACTTAGGAAAAGCGTTGTTAGTAGTTTTACTTTTAATGTATGTCCAAAATTGTTTAGGGTTTAGAACTATGGATGCTTCAATATTACTCATATAGGTGTCAAAACAATGCTTTTCCAAGTCAACTACTCTTTTACGTAATAGAGAGAATGCATGGTAATCAGATAAATTACCATAATTTTTAAACTTACGATGATATTTTGATTTTTCTTTTATCATTTTAATCAACGCCGAATTAAACCAAGGAGGATGCGAGGATTGCTTGATAGATTTTTTTGGAATATGAATATCTATTAGTTCATAAAGTTTGTTGTAGAATATGGTTAGGGCTTCATCAAGAGATACATTATTCAAATACGTTGACCAATCAACACTGTTGAGGGCACATTTAATAGCAGAGTAGTCACCTTTATGGAACAAATACTTTTTACATACTGTATCCGCTAACTTATGAATCTCCACAAACTCCAGTTGGATTACTAATGGTTTATGATGTGGGTCAGGTGCCACAAGCGGGTCCGAACACTCGCTTATACTGACTGGACCATTGGAAAAGCACAAGTCAAGCAATCTACCATTCACGTTACGTTCACCGTTATATTGCGATAGATTACAAATATTTACAATATCCAAAAAATATAATAAATTATTATCAATAACATTGGAAGGAACTAATTCGGTATTGTTGGAATTGTAGCACCATTCAACCCTATTACCAAAGTTGAAGTCACCAAGAACTATAAATTTATCTAATGGATTAGTCATTACAAGATGATTCAATTTGTCGCTGAAGAAAATTTAAATAAGGAAAAATAATGTATTCTTCTTTAAAAAAAATTCATTGATGAGAATGAAAAAAGAAAGCGTTTATTGACAGTAAAAATAAATATATAATTTAAGAATAATATAATTTATCTGAGAATATGCTAACATCTGTTTTTCATACCATTAATGATAACCCACTCAAAAACAAATATGGTAACACAGCTGTCATTAAGAAATACTGGTTGATTATTTCTACCAACGCCATAAATTTCTATCCATTATAATAGCCTTATTCTGACTGTTTGCACCATGAGCAATTAATTAATCCAATGTTTTTATTATGTTTTCCAAACCCACTCTACGTCACTTTTCTTAAAAAACTCACGCGTATTCAGTTAAGTTCACATAAATTCAACAAAAGAGAAAGCTGTACGTGTACAAAGTAGCTCATAAACTGCGTAAGAATTATATGCTGCCATGAGTTGTATAAGTAGAGTAAGTCGCGTATAATGAAATAAGTTCGTCCTACGGTACATAATATCTCTGAGAGAAAGATTTTTAATACTTTAATATCCCGCAACGCTTGCAGTTTACTTGAAAGTTTCTGTGCCTTGTCTACATTTTATCTACTTACATACTTTGGCTATTCCAGGTCATTTAATACGTATTATATTGAGTAATATGTAATCATTATATGTATATTATTCTACTGTACGTGTGTATGACACTGAACTCCTCTTCAACCGATTTCATTGTTTTCCATGTATGCGTTTGTGTGACGCCCTGGATGGTTTAGATTCACAAATCAGCCCGGCAGATGGCGCTGTTGTCGGTATGTAAGACAACGTCTGTCGAGTCTGTGGGGTTTTAGCAGTCACCTGCTACGCAAGCGTCGCAAGTCCGAATCCTAGCAGGAACTGTAGCAATGAGTTTTTCTATAAACTGTGCAGTGATTACACACCACGTGCTTTACGGTGAAGGAAAACATCGTGCGGAAACCTGCATATGTACAGTGCCTGAGACGGCAATAGACTCACCATCTGTCACATTCTTCTCACATGTCTTCGGTGAAAAATGGAGTTGTTATTAACACATCCGCCTACGCCTGTGAGCATATTTATATATGTATAATTTAATTTAATATTTGAGAACTGAATGAGGTGCTGCTTCCTTGATCTAGGAACATGAGGTCCTGGGTTCGAGGTATTCCTAGGAAGGCTTCTACTTTGAAGCACACCAAATGAAACGCAATTAAAGTATTCCTAGAAGCGCACACTTCAGGAGCGCTACGGAAATCTAATTGGAAATATTATAATTTAATTCCTCGAAACGCACCTACGGTGTAGTGAAGAGCATGGAGGATTCGTAATGAATACAGATAGACATTTTAAAAAGTATCCTAATTTATGCTTGGGCTCATTGCTCTTAATAACCAAAAGTACTAGGGCGATAGAATTTAAAGTAGGTGGAATGAATCGATATGCCTTGGGATCATACCATTGAAAATGAAAATGAAAATGATGAATGCAAATGAAAATGATATATTCATTTTAGGCCCTGGTAAAGCACTCATGAATGTCGAGCAATTTACCACCTTCTTCTTCTGAGAAGAACCGGCAAGAAACTCAGCTGGCATCATGTACAAATCATCACTGAGTAAACAATGGTAATTAGAAAAAAAAACATCTTAACGGGACTTTCACTGGCAGATAGCTAATGTTGCAAGGAGTAACTTAGGATACTTTTATTTAAAAAATCATTAGAGTTCCGTGGGCTCCCATGATATTAACTTTACTCGGGTGAAACCGCGGGGCACAGCTAGTTATTTATATAATTTACTCCTTTGGAAGAGCTTCTTAGAAATTAGAAAGTAATCCTTTCACTGGAGATTACTTTTTTACATTATAATATACTACGTTAAAAGTATACTGTACGAGGAGTTACTTACAATTAGTTCTCCAAACATTTTCTAAAGAAAAATGTTGATATTGAAACAAATATCGCGATGAAATAGGTCTGTTTCATTTTGTCCATAATCCCAAACTAACGTAGCCTTTCAATATTTTTGCAGAAATATTTTCTCTTCGCTATAATAAAATAAAATTGTAGCAACGATTTCATTACTTGGAATCGTTGAAGAGAGTACTTAGAGAGGAATTACTTACGTTCATTATAATGCTAGACAAATTTAGCTAAGTTTCATTAAACTAAGTAGTGTTCAATAAAAGGTTTGTACAAACATCTAAGACGAGAATAATATAAAATACTTCAACAAAATAAGAGAAATGCAATTAATATTTGAGCAAGTATTTTAAAGACTTATTTATAGTGCTTGAGACGGCAATGGACTCACCATCTACCACGTAATCATATCTTCATTAAAAAGAGTGTGTTGTAAAACATGGTTTAGACAGAGTTGGGAAGGCAGAGAATATGAATAAACGAAAATATGTGTGACTTAATGCTTTTATACTGAAAACCGGCTGTTATGTATGCATATGTTAATAAGTGCAGAAAACAGGAAGACTTTAAATAATTCAGTTTCAGGGTCTAAACAGTTAAAACGTATTTTTTTTTTACAAAAAACTACCATTTAAGAAACTCATCTCTCGTTTCATATTAAAAAAAGGCAGTAATAAAAAAAAAACGCTGGTACAATGTTTTTTTTTATTAATGTTGTATATTCGTCACAAAGTAAATCGTAATTCTTTTAAACACAAATTTGACACAAGCATAAAAAATATGTATAAATGCGTCACAGGTGATATTGTAAATTCTTCACAGCACTTTATCCAAAAACAAATATTCTAATTTAACTGTTTGTTAGGCCATCCTTAAAGTATTCTGTTTTCAAAATGATAAATAGAGTGAAATGTGAATTAGAGACGTTAAGTTGGCAAGAGTGGAAAATCAAAGGCAGTCGGCCATTTTCTCTTACAGACCTAACTTATTAATGCTTTCAAGTTTAATAACCATACTTTAAATGACCGAAATTCCATTTAAACGATTATAAGAAAAGTTTCGAGTTAAAGTTGCATTCTACAGTCTGCGACAACGACAAGCGACAGGCAACAGACAAATAGCATATCTCGTCGAATGTAATTGTTCAACAATTTTATGAGTGTGTGAGTGTGTGAACACTTTACAGATAAATACAATTAAAGTGTCAGTTTGTAAAGACAAATTGCTGTTTTTTTTACATAATATGAAAGTAAATACGGTAGTCAAAGTATGAAATTTATACAGATAAATAAAATTGAAGTGTCTGTTTGTAATTCCAAAAATACAGCTTTTCACTAAATGCATATGAAAGTATACACGCTACTGACACTAAAAAACCAAGTTTAAAATTATTTCTCTGCCTGTCTGTCTGTCTGTCTGTTTGTTCCGGGTAATCTCCGAAACGGCTGGACGGATTTTAACGGGTCTTTTCACTGGTAGGTAGCTGATGTTTCAAGGAGTAACTTAGGCTACTTTTATTTATTAAAAATATTAGGGTTCCGCGACAATAAGGATGAAACTAAATCTACGCGGGTGAAACCGCGGGGCACAGCTGGTAAAATAATAAATTTATATCGGTTTCTTTTTCGTCGTTAATCTTCAAGATGGCTATACCAAATTTGACAAGACTTTCACTGGCCGGTAGCTGATGCTACAAGAAACAACTCAGGCGGTTTCAACAATACTAATTGAAAATAAGACTTTTCTCTTAATTTACAATCGTGACAGAAATATTGAATACCTGTCGCGTAATCCGCAATACAACCTACGAAAATTTATCGTGAGCGCGCACAGTTATTTTTCAATTTGGTAGATCTCTGAAACACTCCTGTAAAGAGGTAGTTTAGCGGCGATTACGGGAGAAAGTTTTCAGTGAAAAAAGTAAAAGGATATTGGCCCTTTATATTTCCTCGTAAAAGACAATTTAACTCTAGCTTTTATGTTTAAATAGCAATGTTTTATTTTCACGAGAGCCGTGCTGCCCAAGGTTTAAGTCTAAACAAGCGATGAAAGTTCTCATCTCACTGGTTCTGAGTTTATTTTAATAACTAGCTGTGCCCCGCGGTTTCACCCGCGTAGATTTTAATTTCATGGCTGCCCGCGGATTCCTAATGTTATTTAAAAATCTAAGTAGCCTAAGTTACTCCTTGTAACATTAGCTATCCGTCAGTGAAAGTCCCGTCAAAATCCGTCCAGCCGTTTTGGAGATTACCCGGAACAAACAGACAGACAGACAGAGAAAATTTTTAAAAATTGGTTTTTCTGTGTCAGTACCGTGTATACTTTTATATGCATTTACTGAAAAACTGTTATTTTGCAGTTACAAACAGACACTTCAATTTTATTTATCTGTATAGATTAAGTACTGTGATGTCACATCAGCTTTACTTACGTTCGTAAGGAATCAGGGATATTTGGCACCGAACCACCTTCGGTGAATAATGTGTGTGGGTGTAATACATCTGATTATCTCGCACTACTCTTGGAGTCAGAGCTCTTCTCTGAAGGCGCGAGATTCAGGAGACTAACTGATTAATCTTCTCAGAAAATTATATTTAGTTACACGCTTCTATTTATCATTATTATGCAATGTATGTATGTTTGTCCTGAAGAAATCTGTATCCGATTGAGCTGAACTGTCATATATATTTCATATACGCTTATTTAAGATGACAATGCATGCTTAGCTATGTGACATTCTAATTCCAATATGACGGATAATTCAAGAAGGCGGACTGGTTATTTTTTCTGCACTACCACAGTATGGGTATCAAATGAAAGGGCTTGCTGAAGAGAACACGAAAACTGGTTTTTTTAAAGTTTTTTCCTTATTTATTGCAGAATATAATGAGTAGGGAGGCTTTTGGAACCATGTTCACGGTCCCGGTACCGCCTCAAAAATAATTATTAAATCTTAGGTGGCGTTGGGGTTCGAGGTACCGGTCCCTAAAGCCTCTCCAAGGTTATCCTTGGAACAATTTCCCGATGCTGGGAATCGTGACATCATCAACCTTTTCAAGTGTTGTATAGGGCTTCTCTCCCTGAACGTTTCCCTGATATGTGACCAAAAAACTCTAATTTAAATGTAAAATTATTATTACTATCTGAATGTTCTCTATCTAATGTATCTGAATGTGAGAGCCGTGATAGCCTCGGGGTTAGAGCAGTCACCTGCTACGCAAGCGACGCAACTTCGATTCCCAGCGGGGCCTGTACGTATGAGTTTTTATAAAAACTTATGTACAGTGATTTCACACCACGTGCTTTACAGTGAAGGAAAACATCGTGAGGAAATCTGCATATGTCTGACTCACTCTCTGTCACGTTGGCACTTAATCATATTCGGTGAAATGTGGGTGTTAAAAATTACAACACCTCTGCCTACCCCACACAAACAACACATCTTGTCATGGTACTCTATATTTCTATTTCAAATTAGCTCATCTACCTTAACGAAACTCTTAATTTGCTAGCAAATATCGGAAAAACTGCTCTACGTATTCGCATATCCCTACCATACATCTTAAATCGGTCTTATTACCACTGTTGGAGCATTAGTCACGGTCGGACCAAGTATGAGGGCGCACCTGCATTCCGACGGGAAATATATTATGCCAAGATCTCAGAGTTTATGCACGGAAATAAAATATTCCCGGTAAATTGTCAGTGGGTCGTGTGAAAATATAGACGTTAGATATTCGTGTAAGCGTTCGCAGTCGTGAAATATCGGTATTTGCTGGTTATGTTTTATTATGTTGTGAATATACTTGATGTTCAAGATTTGTTTCATGCTTCAACTAGCTTCCGCCCGCAGCTTCGCCTGGAAAAGCGTAAATTGAGGTGGAATTTTGAAAAACCCAAGATTTGTGTATATTTACATTTAGTGCCAACGTGACAGATGGTGAGTCTGTCGCCACACGAAAGGATAATATGCAGGTTTCCTCAAACCCCAGGCTCTCGATGAAATTAATATATTCACTTTAAAGTTGACTGTGTGGAACTGAGAACCCTATAGGTCCATAAACTAGAGTAAACGTTTGTCAACAGGTTAAATAGAATATTTGTAAGCTACTTTTGTAATAAAAGAGAAGTTTCCACCTCAGGAAATCAAAGGCCGCAACATGTGCTGTTAGATGAAAAACGAAAGTGAGAAAGAAAAACAAAAAGCCGTAGTCACCCATAATAAGGCCCGTTTATTCCCCGTTAAGGGTCAAGCCACACCTGGAGTAAATTGAATACTATGAATAAATTTCCTGCGCGTTACATTCGGGGACAAGTCAGGAAATTATAGCGTTTATAAATTATCATTTAGGACTTTTTTAAACTTGGTATATTTCTTGTTAAGTATTTAAATAAGTCGTTCGAGAAATTACAGACTCGCGAAATAGTCTTTTAATGACGATGGTAAAATGGTAATTTGGTAATTTAAGTAATTTATGGAATATGTGCGATTTGGCATTTTGAAAGAACTAATTTTAAACCTTTGATTAACCTATGATTTATATCTTGAAAATAGATTATGATTTTGCTACTCATCTCCCTCCCATACATTGTTGGGGTCGGCACTTGATTCAACCCGATGTGGCTCCATGTTAGTCACAATCAACTTATTAACTCCTTGTCCGTTATGTGCGCCTGGTACTTCGTGTATCATCATCATCTCCCTGGCCTTATCCCACACATTGTTGGGGTCGGCACTTGATTCAACCCGATGTGGCTGATCACCTGATTTTTATACGAAGCGACTGCCATCTGACCTTCACAACCGCATTTAGGAGGTAAATCTGTGATTTGGGTTAAACCAGTTGTCAGATTATTTTTAGGCCTCCGACTGACCTGTAACGATTGCCAAAGATGTTAAAATGGCAATATTGCTACTATGAAAAAAAATAAGTCTGCAGAATCAAACACAAAAGTAAAACATTTCCATCAAAAACTCCAAGAAGTGAGATAGAACCCTTAAAATTAAATGTACGGGGTGAAATGGAAAAAAATATATTTATATCAGTCTTTTCTCACTTGCCCCACATTTTCGCCGGTCCTCTGGTAACATTTCATCGGAAACAAGAACTTATTGCCCCGGCCCCGTAAATAACTTCATATTATTAGATTACAAATCAAATGTGATTTTTTTCGCGACGAATAGGGCACTGAGGCTTTGTGCTGATAAAGTTGCCTTCCACAATACAACTGGAATTTACTTTGCTTGAGAGCTCTGATATCAAAAGAGTATTAGTTAATTACGTTCTTGTATTGTTTTTAGGGTAAGTTGTATGTTACTTTCTCTAGGCTGTACTTATAACTGTATCTTTAGCTACAGATAAATAAAATTTAAGTGTCTTTTGTAATTTCAAATTAACAGCTTATCACTAAATGCATATGAAAGTATAATATACAGTATTTACATATAATAACTATTTTTTCTCTCTGTCTGTGTGTGTGTCTGTTTGATCCAGCTAAGAACGAAGCGGATGGACCGAAATTAACCCGACTTTTACTGGCAGATAGTTGTTGTTTAGGAGTAACTTAGGCTACTTTTGTTTAAAAAACAATTATTAGGGTCCCGTGGGTCACCCACGAAATTAAATCAACACGGGTAAAACCACGGGACACAGCTAGTATATAATATACCTATGCCTGAACAAAAAACCGCTTGCATTATTTCTGCATTCATTTTATGATGTAGCTGTGCCCCGCGGTTTCCCACGCCTAGACTTAATTTTATTTAATAAAAGTAACCGTTTAGATTAGCTGGAACAAATAGGCTGACAGACAGAAATACATACAAACATACATTTCAGTTTCATTTATCATTATAGTTCCTAAAACATACGTTTTAGAAAATCTTCTCAGACTTGTACATAGATCATAATATTCTCTAATTACCCCCAAACAGAGCTCAAACACCTTAATCTCACACACAAAAACAAAGTCATAAACCAGCCCGCTGTATAAACGAATCGTTGTATTATACAAATGTAACGCGTCGTTCTCCACAGACTCACTACCGCTTATATTCAAGTACGTTTCTTGCTCCTAATGGGAACTCGAGAAGCAAGTTCCAATGGTTTTTTGCGATATTGGCCCGTAAACTCTGGCGCGTAGTGTCGCTAATTGCCTAATTAAGAACGCGGGGTTAATGTCATAAAATGACAATTGTTTCAGCTTAATTCCCATGGTAATTTTAATGGTTGATGTGAGTATGGTGTTTGTGTAACGGTGGATGCATTCCCCCTTAACAAAAAAAAAAACTATTTTTGAAAAATGTTATTGTTGAGTTTCTTGCCGGGTTCTTCTAAGCAACAGCTACCTTCCAAACCCAGTTTTATAAAACAAAAATATGTTCTCGTCATCCCAGAAGGGTCCCCGAAGAGGTAAGCAAAGGTGTAATAACAACACCCACTTTTCATCGAAGATGATTGCCAACGTCATAGAGAGTGAGTGAGTCTATCGCCATCTCAGGCACTATACATACGTCTTTGAACTAGTTATCAGACATATGTGGGTTTCCTCGCGATGTTTTCCTTCACCGTAAAGCACGTGGTGTGAATCACTGCACTTAAGATTTTAGAAAAACCTCATCAGTAGGTACATTCCGCTAGGATTTGAACTTCCGTCGCTTACGTAGCAGGCCACCGCTCGATCCCCACGACCACCACGACTTTGATTTGAATGGTTTATTCGGTTTCTTCGTAAATTAATTATGAACCAAAAAGTATAAGTTAATTTCCTTTGCCGAATAACTAAATTTATCCCAGCACTGTTTTTGCGCAAACCAACGTAGTTTCAGCATTTGATAGTCGAAAGTTGAGCCAAAAAGGTAATAATTTTAATAAATAAGCATTTCTAGCCAGAGTTCTCTTTGCTCTTCGTGCATTATTCAAATAGAGCAGATTTCAGTGCTTAAATGCAGGCGAATAGCGGAATATTCCCTCTGGGTAATATCATGGTTGGAACCCTTCGTTTATAACAGAACTCTAAACATTTACTTGCCGCAAATTGCTTATTGTTTTTATTGGTCTTTGTTTTGACTGGCTGGAATTTGTTATGCTCATTATTATTTTTAACCAGCTCTGCGCCGCGGTTTCACCCGCGTAGATTTAGTTTCATCCTTAATGTCGCGGAACCTTAATATTTTTAATACATAGAAGCCTAAGTTAATGAAACATCAGCTACCTGCCAGTGAAAGTCCCGATAAAATCGGTCGAGCCGTTTCAGAGATTACCCGGAACAAACAAACAGACAGACGGACAGACAGACAGAGAAAAAAGTTTTTCAGTGTCAGTAGCGTGTACACTTTCATATGCATTTAGTAAAAAGCTGTTATTTTGGAATTACAAACAGACACTTGAATTTTATTTATCTGTATAGATATATACTGACTATTATTGACATTTACGCATTGGAACTGTGTCTGTGGGATTTTATTTATTTATAAACAAAATTGTCATTCGATATTGAATGCTAAATGCCATTTCTACGACTTGAAAGTACTGTCTTTGAATTCTAATGAAAAAAACATATACTCTAAAGTGTATTCCAACTAGGGTTGCCACTACCAAAATGAAACTAAACACGATACAATTCCCGCTATATAATTCCCTAAAATAAACTTATCACTTATTAAGACACCCAATGGAGTTATAAACTTTAGCAACACATCCTTTTAATTACTAAATGTCTTCACTTGACACCCGTCAGGGGTCAGGCACCCTTCAATTGTTAGATTGATTAATGTCTCTATAGGGTGGGGCCAAAGGTTGAATGCTTCTGAAGTAGCAAGGAGTTATGATGGATAACTTGGCCATAATATACAGAGCCTAAACACACAATATCTTATTGGCCACAGTAAAGCGGAGTAGAGTTTGTATATATTAAAAAACTAGCTGTGCTTCGCGGTTTTACCCGGGTGGGATTAATAATAAAAAAAATTAAAGTAGCCTAAGTTACTCCTCACATCAGCTATCTGCTAGTGAAAGTGGCCGACCGACGGACAGACAGAGATTTTTTTTTGGTAATTGTTTTTTTTTACGCTAGTACCGTCAATACTTTCGTATGATTTTGGTGAAAAGTTGACAATTTGGTATTAAAACAGACACTTTAATTCTTTTTCTGTATAGATAGATATATGTTACAAGAAGTCGTTGTGGCATCGCTGAGATAAAATTTAATGACGTATGTTTTGTGCCTGAGAAGGCAATGGTGAAAAGTGGTTGATACAAAAATATATAACAAGTAGCTGTGCCCCGCGGTTTCACCCGCATAGATTTAGTTTCATCCTTATTGTCGCGGAACCCTAATATTTTTAATGTATAAAAGTAGCCTAAGTTACTCCTTGAAACATCAGCTACCTACCAGTGAAACTCCCATTAAAATCCGTCCAGCGGTTTCAGAGATTACCCGGAACAAACAGACAGACAGACAGACAGAGAAAAAATTTAAAACTTGCTTTTTTAGTGTCAGTAGCGTGTATACTTTCATATGCATTTAGGAATTACAAAGAAACACTTCAATTTTATTTATCTGTATAGATTATGGTTTCCCAAACCCATTTTGCAATAAGGCACACCAACACACCCAGCAGAGTGGATCTGATGTAGTACTCTCCCATTTTGATCCACTGGTCTTTCTTCAGCATCTTCCTACCACGCATTGCTATTTAGGCCCGAAACATGCGGATTATAAAGCATAACGGACGTAAGTAAGTAATTAGTGCGTTCGAATCAACATTACAATAGGTATATGATTATTCTAGATCAGTAACAGATATATTCTAAGAATGTTTCCATATTTAACACTTTTATTATTCTGAACTTTAGGTACTGTTTATTCAAATTTACTAGATAATTATGCGTATAAATGTTTAGTTACCAAGTTTGAATGTTTGTTTTCACCGCTAAATAGGAAGTTACGTTGTGTAATTTAACTTTCAAATATGTGACGTAATGATTTTAGAAAAAAACACACACATACGCATTATTAAAAGGAATTTGATGTTGATGAGAGCCGTGGTGGCCTTGAGGTTTGCAACTCAAGCGATGCAAGTTCGAATCCCAGAGGAGCTTGTGCCAATGAATTTTTCTAAAAAAACTTATGTACAGTGATTTTACACCACGTGATTTACGGTGAAACATCGTGAAGAAACCTGCATATATCTGAGAAGAAATTCAATGACGTACGTGCCTGAGACGGCGATAGACTCACCATCTGTCACGTTGGCACTTACTCACCTTCGATGCAAAGTGGGTGTTGTTATTACATTACCTCTGCCTACCCCTTCGAGGAACGCTGGCTTGAGCATTTGTATGCATGTAAGTTGACAGTACTACGGCCGACGCTCGGCCCGGACCCGACACGGTAGCGTGAGTCATCCTTTAAATGTAGGTTCTCTAACCCGATTTCGGTCGCGTTTGTAACCATAATATTGTACAAACACAGTACGCTGTTTGTACATGTTATTGTAGACGAGATCTGATTTACAATGAACCAAGCAAGCAATGGATTAGAAACGTTACCATAACATGGTTACGTTTTGAAGTAATATTATTCGTTCATTTATACAGATAAATAAAAATTTAAGTGTCTGTTTGTTATTCCAAAATAACAGTTTTTCACTAAATGATTTTTTTGATGTCTGTCTGTCTGTTTGTTAACCTCCGAAACGGCTGGACCCATTTTAACGAGACTATCACTGGCGTATAGCTAATGTTAGAACTGGCTAGGCTACTTTGATTGTTAAGAACAACAGGGTTCTGCGGATCAAACATGTAATTAAATATACGCGGGTGAAATCGCAGAGCATAAACTTACTTACTTTATACAGCTTAATTATTGAAACAAGCTTCTTCCTGCGACTTTGTCAGCGGGGATTAGTTACTTAAGAGTTAAGAGCCGTGGTGGCCTTGGGGTTAGAGCAGTCTCCTGTTTCGCAAGCGACGCGAGTTTGAATCCCAGCGGCCTGTACCAATGAGTTATTCTAAAAACGTATGTACAGTGATTTCACAGCACGTGCTTTACGGTGAAGGAAAACGGCGACGACGGCGATAAACTCACCATCTGTCACGTTGGCACTTAATCTTCTACGGAGAAATGTGGGTGTTGTTATTATAACACCTCTGCCTACCCCTTCGGGGAATACAGGCGTGAGCATATCTATGTGTGTATGGAATAAATACTTTGGGGTAAACGCTAACTTTCACTCGCGATGATATATAGCTTACCTCAAAAAGTGGGATATGAGGCATTTTGCTTTACAATCGTTTTTAATGTTAGTTATTCTGCTACTTATCTTATAGCGTTGTAAACGTAATCCTTCAAAGTCGTAAAGACGTAATCACAAAGGCTATCTAACACTGAAATAATTTTTCAAATCAGACTAGTAGTTCTTGAGATTTGCGCATCTGACGAAATATACCTCAAGTCCTTTTCGATACACCTTTGTGTGCGCTCACTTGATAATGATGTTTAAAGCAGTTGAGAGTTAGAGACTAGAAAACATTTAGAACTGAAAAGCTAGCAAGAATATCCTTTAAAAATCAGTTAAAATTTAACCAAACCCCCAAACACAAACTAACAGTAATTTCTATAATTTGGCAAGTTTTGCCAGTCACAACGATTCGGACGTCAAGAAGATTAATGTCCCGCGAACTAATTAGAAAAGTTTTCCAACACCCATTTAATGACGTCGCTTTACTACAAACAGGGAGTAACTTTAGCGACACGACACAGTGATACACAGCGGTCGTGAGGCTGGAGACGAAGATGATGATTAATTTGCATTGTGCTTTGAATGAATAGGCGTCTCTTGCGATCATTCCCATGTTATAAAGAGAAAAGATTTGACTGTTTTTTTGTTTCTTTGTTTGTTTGCATCTCATAGGCTCCGAAACTATTTGACCAAGCTCGAAAATTCCTTTAGCAATGGATAGTTACATCATCAGCAAGTAACATAGGCTATATTTTATCTCCGTACTCTCACGGGAACGGGAACTACGCGGGTGAAACCACGTGACGTCCGCTAGTAATGAATAATTTTATATGAATTTTATTGTAATTAATCATTATTCACTATGCAATGAAATGTAAATGAGGCCAGCTGGTTCCTGGATGCTTGAAGAACCGTCTCAGAGGAAAAGTAGTTAAAACTCATTCATCATCTCCCTGGCCTAATCCCGTACATTGTTGGGGTCGGCATTTGATTCAACTCGATGTGGCTGTAGATGATAGCAGATTAAAATGAGGAGCAGTGGAAAAAAGCAGCTGACATATAACGAATTTATTTGACAACTTCAATTTAATAAAAAAACAATAAGAAACGAACACAATATAAACCATAAATAAGTATCAAAACAGTTTCCAACAGTGGCTGATCACCTGATTTTTATACGAAGCGACTGCCATCTGACCTTCACAACCCCATTTAGGAGAAAAATCTGTGATCTGGGTTAAACCAGTTGTCAGATTATTTTTAGGCCTCCGACTGACCTGTAACGATTGCCAAAGATGTTAAATGGCAACCGGGACCGACGGCTTAACGTGCTCTTCAAGGCACGGAGGGAACTCGGGCGGTCACCCATCCAACTACTGGCTAGGCGTATCGATGATCGAATGATATGCGCAATAGCAACTGTGCCACGAGCTCCTCCAAAAGTAGTTAACACTAATTCAATTAAATATATTTTATATTTATATATTTTTTTTATTTTTATTAATATATTTTAAATTAATTCAAATCTAAAAAAACATTATTGAATTAGTGCCCTACGCCTCACCAACTGATCGAGTCGGTACGAAATACAATGAATCGATTCAAATTAAGAACAAAATTGGTGTTCGATTACGTTTCGTTTATTGTTTAAATTGGTACTCAAACTACAATACATCTTTATTACATAACATAACCCAAGACAATCCTTAGTTTAAAAGAAGTTCCATCTCTTTCTGTGATATGGATTACATAAGGGATGGACATAGTTTTAGTCCAAGATTGGTCAAGGTCTGGGTTAAACTAATAAAGTCTGACAACCTGGTAGACATATTGCGTCGTTTCAAAAGGAATGGAAACTGATTTAAACCAAGATTGATCTAGTCTTGGTTTAAACCATGTTTTGTTATAATATTAAATCAAATACAAATACAGGGGTCTAGGCACCGAATATGATTTTGTCCCATTCGGTGTCGAGACACTTGGTCCGTGGGGTCCTAGCACTATTAGGCTTTTTAATGAAATCACAAAAAGGTTAGTCGACATCACAGGAGACCGAAGAGCTAGCAGCTACCTCGGACAAAGAATTAGTTTAGATTTTCAAAGGGGGAATGCTGCCAATATCTTCGGAACCTTGCCGACAGGGACTCCTTTTAATAATATATTTTAGGTCTCAGATTATATTTTTTTAAGGTTTTTAAGGTTTTTAGTTAAAATTAGTGGTTAGTTGTTTATCTGTATTAAATATTCGTATAACTAAAAAAAATATCAAACCTACTACTTCAATTAACCATTAATTTTGTACCTTATTTAAATTTAATTAATGCTGCGTCGCAATTTAGTGTTATGAAGAATACATTTTCTTTCTGTATTTCTACTAGACACATTACGTCCTGTCACGAGCAAACGCACAAAACTAACACTTATAACATCTCTATTTCCTCAAACAACCGGCACTGGTGTACAGACGCGAATCTAAATGGCCCCCATTACAGTAGGTAGCGGCAGATGAAATATAGAGGAATACTACAATACCCCTTGATAAATTACACCTCAGATTACAAATGTACGTTGACGCTTAAGGATTGTTTAGCCCTTTTGTTAAGGTAGAAGAAAATCCACAGAAAACATGCCCCCCATTAGTTGAGCGTAAGATTTTATGAGAGCTCTATTTATAAGAGGCTTTTAAGACTGAGAACTCGGACGTAAATGTGTGTTTGAGATAGCGGTGGGCTGGTATGATATTAGTAATTTGTTCGAAAATTATGTTAATACCACAAGAATTATCACAAGTTTCATGATATATATACGCCGTGCTTTTCACTAAATGCATGAGAAACGGTACCTAGATGAAAACATATCTCTGGCTATCTATCGGTATGTCTGTCTGTCTGTTTTGGCTTATCTCTGAAATGGCTAAAGAAATTTTAGCGGGACTTTGACCGGCTAATATGATGTTACAAGTAACCTAGGCTGCCACAATTAAAAACAGTCACCCATGAATTAATTATAGGCAGATGAAGCCGCGGGACACAGCTAGTGAATAAATAAAGACACATTTCACCGGAGAACGTGCCAACATGATAGTGAGTCCATCGCTGTCTCCGGCACTGCTACATACCTCCTTGGATTTCTTATCAGATCTTAAACCCCTCTTAAAACCTACCTAACGTTTACAGGAAAGCGTGTGATGTCATTCATATAACTGCAAGTTTTTATTAAAACTGTTTGACACCGACGGCTGTAATAAATATGTCGCAGAAGTCCATGAATTCAGATCAAGAACTCATCGAAACGCAATCAATTTGAGGAAAAAGACAATGAAAAGTCATATTGACTACCCACGAGACTTTGGTGGGGAATATTTTGAAGATTGAGCAGCAGTCGAACACGTCGTATCAACTGAAAATAAAAAATATTTATTCAGTTTGGGCCCTGGTAGGGCACTTAAGAAATTTACCAATTTTCCTCGAGTTCCTATTATAAGAGTGTCATCTTGTTTGTATTATTGTACAAGGCAGAAGCTATTTAACTGTTGGCGATAAATGTGTTATTGATTCACGTCTTCCATGATCCAGCTCAGCCTCCCGCAGGCCTAGACAAAGTAACATTATCTCACGCTTGCACGAATAGAAACGATTTATGTAATTTCCATACATTTTGTAAATGTATGGAAATTACATAAATCAGTCGCGTGACATATGTCAGTCCCCTAGATTTTGTATCGTTTCTACTAGCGAAGCGTGAGTATAATGTTACTTTGTCTACAGGCCCTGTTCCGTCATAAAAGTCCAGCCGCGTTATTCACTAAGGTTGAACTCGTGTCGGTTTTAAAACTACAAAATTGAACCTTATCCTCTGTGCATTATGTATCACTATCTTGAAATCAACGTTCGTTGTCGAGGTCTACGCTGAGAAACCTTAGTGAACGCGGCAGACATAGTCACACGTGTGCAGTTAGTCAAAAGTATAATCCGACCATAAAATCCGATATATGAAACAATTTTCATCGGTTGCACAGTTTGTAATCCGTTCAGCGGTCTGAGCCGGTTTAAATTTAAAACGCGCCCAAAGCCGCTTTGCCGTGATTCACGGTTAACTGCTTTTAATTATGTTTCATTATTCACTTTCACACATTTGTAAGGGATGAAACGGTCAGTTGCATTATGACGTAGGTGTATAAAAAGGTTTTGTCTGACTCAAAAAAAAATTAAGAGACGTTGGCATTCTTCTCCAAAAACTAGGATTTTTCAATTGGCAGAAACTTTTACTCTATAGTAATAGAAATATTAGTAACTCGAATTTCTTTTTATGGAAAAAGTAGACCGACTTCAAGAAGTGAAAACTGTAATGTCCAATAAATTTCTGTTTGTTACAAATATACATACAAACCATTCCTCTTTTTAATATATCCCCCAGAAGCGGCCATCTTTGTTCGAAACGGCTGCAATTCTATTCAACACTTAGTGCCGCATCCAAACCCCTTGTTAGTAAGAATCAACACGGGGGAGTTTGCTTTAAGCCTAAGGCTGTTCCAGAGGGATTACAAACATGTCTTGTTTAGAAAAATGCCCTCGAAGCTTCCAATTCTTGACTCTTAAGCTGGATTTTAGCTTAACTGCCTCGTGATTTGTTTATCCTACATTATATTCATTATCTATACATCTATATCTATACAGATAAATAAATTTGGAGTGTCTGTTTGTAATTCCAAAATAACAGCTTTTCACTAAATGCATATGAAAGTACACACGCTACTGACACAAAAAAACCAAGTTTTAAAATTTTTCTCTGTCTGTCTGTTACTCCTTGAAACATCAGCTACCTGCCAGTGAAAATCCCGTTAAAATCGGTCCAGCCGTCTCAGAGATTACCCGGAACAAACAGACAGAGAAGAATTTTAAAACTTGTTTTTTAGTGTCAATAGCGTGTATACTTTCATGTGCATTTAGTGAAAAGCTGTTATTTTGGAATTACAAACAGACACTTCAATTTTATTTATCTGGACCGATGTATGATGTATAGATTTGTCGAAATCACGGAGATTATGTATAATTATCATAACTAGGCAGACTAATTATTATCCCAACACACGTCAGTTAGATTGTACAATGATTAAGTTTTCATGCATCTAAACATTCCCATTTAAAATACGAATGTGGATTATTTACAGCTTTTCACTTTAATATAGTGAGAAAACCCATTACGATTAAATTTATTCGTATTACATTTAAATTTGAGCCGAATAAATGGATGCGAACGAATGAGGTTTCAATATGATGATTCTGATTACAAATTATACCACTGATGTCAATTAATGTTAGGTGTAAATTGATATTTTAATTGACCCCGTCCCCTTTAATTATTGGAAATAATTTATTAATCTTGATTAATCAATTATTGATAAATGGAAGCCGAGGTGGCTATGGAGTTTGAACAGTTGCCTGCTACACAAGCTACGCAAGTTCTAATCCCAGCGGGCCATTTACCAAAGAGTTTTTCTAAAAACGTATGTACAGTTATTTCACACCACGTGCTTTACGGCGAAGGAAAACATCGTGAGGAAACTGCATATGTCTGCTAACCCCTTCGGTGAATGCAGGCGTGAGCATATGTATGTAAATTGTTTTGTATCTAATAACTTAGCCAGAGATTGTTACTTAAGGCTAACGCTAACTTCAACCCGCGACTTTGTTTACGATGTGTCCCACTGCTGGGAAAAGACCTCCCTTCCCTCTTTTTTTTGGCCTGCCACGTCTACGCGTCGCATTCGGAGGGGTCCATAGTGTGGTTTGTTTAGCCTACAGTTCATAATAGATTAACTAGCTGTGCCCCGCGGTTTCACCCGCGTAGATTTTAATTTCATGGTAGCCCGCGGATTACTAATGTTTTTTAAAAATCTAAGTAGCCTAAGTTACTCCTTGTAACATTAGCTATCCGTCAGTGAAAGTCCCGTCAAAATCCGTCCAGCCGTTTCTGAGATTACCCGGAACAAACAGACAGACAGACAGAGAAAATTTTTATAAATTGTTTTTCTGTGTCAGTACCGTGTTTACTTCCATATGCATTGAGTGAAAAACTGTTATTTTGTAGTTACAAACAGACACTTCAATTTTATTTATCTGTATAGATATAGATTTAAATAAAATATTACTTATTATTTTAGTATCGTACGGAGTCACTGCCGTTTTTATTTAAGTATATTATGCATTTGCGCACGATAGCAGAAACCCGCATCGCTCGGCATCAACATCCATGCAAATGTACATTTGTAGAGTAAGCATTAACGTCCAACTCAGCGAGTCAAGTGACCACCAATTAAGCAGACAGCTCTTCGCGTCGCGGTCTGCGGTTGTATCGGCGGCGAACGAGGTTGGTTATACTCGATTACGGTTTGCATATCGAGTGGTGCGGTTTTTACTATCGATTCTGCATTCATCTGTTCTCATAATATAACTAACTGTGATTATGTTGTGTTTGTACATTTAAGCTATACATCTGTACAGATAAATCGTTCATAATGCCTGAACTGAATAAACAATTTTTATAAACATCCATACTTACATATTTTATGCACATATCAGCACGCCTGCATTCCCCGAAGGGTAGGCAGAGAGGTATTGTAATAACAACACCCTTCACCAAAGATGAATAAGTCCCAACGTGATAGATGGTGAGTCTCAGGTACTATACCTACGTCTATGAATTAGTTTTCAGATATATGCAGGTTTCCTCACGATGTTTTCCTACACAGTAAAGCACGTGGTTTGGAATTACTGCACTTAAGTTTTTTAGAAGAACTTATTGGCACAGGCCTCGCTGGGATTTAAAACACAAGGCAATTGAATGCTTAGTATATCACATTTTAAATATATTAAACTAGCTGTGCCCTGCGGTTTCACCAGCGTAGATTTAGTTTTATCCTTATTGTCGCGGAACCCTATTATTTTTAAGAAATAAAAGTAGCCTAAGTTACTCCTTGAAACATCAAGTATCTGCCAGTGAAAGTCCCGTTAAAATCGGTCCAGCCGTTTCGGAGATTACCCGGATTAAACAGACAGACAGACAGATAGACAGACGGACAGCCGGACAGACAGACAGAAAGAGAAAATTTTTATAACTTGTTTTTTTAGTGTCAGTATCGTGTATACTTTCGGATGCATTTAGTGAAAAACTGTTATTTTGGATTTACAAACAGACACTTCAATTTTATTTATCTGTATAGAGTATAGATGGAGCTGCATTAAACATATTAGTCTGGGATGTCTACTTGTCTATCTCAATTCACATTGTACTTAAACGTGCCAAAGGCAACCTGCTTTGGGATTTTGTAGCTGTCAATGAACCTTTCACTCGTTAATTTGGCGTTAAAAGCTTTTTTAAATCTATTAAAGTCTATCTTTAGTCGAGTGTTCATGCACACGTTGTTGCGTTCTTTTTGTTTTAACCGGCTTTGAAATAGGAGGAGGTCTGTATCTATACAGATAAATAAAATTGAATGTGTCTGTTTGTAACTCCAAAATAACAGCATTTCACTAAATGCATATGAAAGTGTGCACGATACTGACACCGAAAAACCAAGTTTTAAAATCCAGCCGTTTCAAAGATTACCCGGAACAAACAGACAGACAGAGAAAAAATTTAAAACTTGGTTTTTTT
Organism: Watsonalla cultraria; assembly: GCA_964035505.1. Classification (NCBI taxonomy): domain Eukaryota; kingdom Metazoa; phylum Arthropoda; class Insecta; order Lepidoptera; family Drepanidae; genus Watsonalla; species Watsonalla cultraria. Next base: position 2,178,306 of record OZ037726.1, on the reverse strand, counting down.
GTGTTAGTGGCGTTTATACTTCCATATGCATTTAGTGAAAAGCTGTAATTTTGGAATTACAAACAGACACTCCAATTTTATTTATCTGTTATCTGTCCCAAATATAACCATAAGTGTGCAGTAATCAGGGAAAAATTGTGCCTCACGTAAATATTAAAAAAGTATAGTCCAAAATGTATTTCATAGTTAAAAGGTACCCTAAAATATCCGGACGTACATGATCAGTTTATTTTTACGGAAAGGAAATAGCTTCTCACCACTGGTTCACTATTTGGAACGTGGCAGGAAATTGTAAGGGACGTGTATTATCCGTGCATTTTCTGTTTCTGCTTTACTATCAAAATGTAATATCCATCTATCCGTACTCTACAGATACAAATAAATAAAATGTAAGTACGTTTGCAGCAAGTTTTTTTAGATAGATATTTTAAATTTAGTTATGTTGACTTAGCATCTGCGCGCAACCTTCATAACTGATAGTTAATATTTGAATGCAAAATTCACATTACGTTATTATTAGTAAACGTGATTTTATGGTGTCGTACACAAAGAGTAAAAACGGGACACTTTGCTAAGACTCCGGTGTCTGTCAGTCAGGCTGTCCATCTGACACCAGGATGTATCTTATGAACTGTGATAGCTAGACAGTTGAAATTTTCAGAGATGATGTATATTTTTGCTCGTCACGCGGCATTTTGGCAGTCACCCATCCAACTACTGGCTAGGCGTATGGTTGCTTAACTTCGCTGATCGAATCATATGCGCAATAGTAACTGTGCCACGAGCTTCCCATGTTTTTTATAAAACCCTTGACTGCAAATCGTTTTTCAATTCAGTTTCAAACTACCATTCGTACGTAGCAAAATAAACAACCAAACCGAGTAAGTCTCAAGTGCATGTGGTTCCCAACAAATACTTGATTCACGAAACACAATTTTAGACTGTACATTGTTTGATCAAAGTTCAGTTTAGTTTGGCACGCTGTAATTAAACTAACTCAGATATTCCTAGTTGGGGTACGGTTATAGTTACAACACAGTTAGAGAGTTCTTCGTGGTATTAGCTGTTTTACTCCATTGCAAATATTAATCACTAGCGGACGTCACGCGGTTTCACCCGCGTAGTTCCCGTTCCCGTGGGAGTACGGGGATAAAATATACCCTATGTTATTTGCCAATGATATAGCTATCCATTGCTGAAAGAATTTTCAAGATTGGTCAAGTAGTTTCGGAGCCTATTCAATGCAAACAAACAAACAAAAAAAACAGTCAAATCTTTCCTCTTTAATACGTAAAAACTTAACTAATTCAAGAAGAAGGATTCTGAAACATATCCGCCCTTTTCCATTTTCTATGAACAATCACATACTATAAAAATCCAATAGTGAGAGAAATGTCTCTTTAGGAAGAAATTTCATCCGGCTATACCACCTGGACTGCGGACGGTAGGTGAACGACCTCGGCTCTAGAGATTTAAACTTGTCTTTGCCTTAAAACGAACTTTTAGGAAGCTTTAAAGCAATGTACGTTTATGTTCGTAGTTTGTTCAAAATGGTAAACGGTTCTGGTTGCTTTTATTTGGTTGTTGAGAGTTTTGTTGTTGGCCATTTTGCTAGAATAAATAAAGCGATTTTTTTCTTATGTTAAACTACCTGTGCCCAGCGGTTTCACCCGTGTAGATTTAGTTTCATCCTATTTGTCGCGGACCCCTAATATTTTTAATAAATAAAAGTAGCCTAAGTTACTCCTTGAAACATCAACTACCTACCAGTGAAAGTCCCTTTAAAATCCGTCCAGCCGTGTCAGAGATTACCCGGAACAAACAGACAGACAGACAGACAGAGAAAAATTTTAAGACTTTGTTTTTAGTGTGAGTAGCGTGTATATTTTCATATGCATTTAGTGAAAAGCTGTTATTTTTGAATTACAAACAGACACTTCCATTTTATTTATCTGTATAGAGTATAGATTAACAGCTCTGACTTGATGCGAATAAAGGTAATTTTTAAAAAGATTTTTATGTGTCTCTTTGTTTCGCCAAATATTTAAATTGATAAGACTGATTTAAACGGGACTTTTATTGGAAGATAGCTGATGTATTCAAAAATAACATTAATCATTATCATCAACCTACCTTAGTCCACTGCTGGACATAGGCCTCCCCTAATGAGCACCATAGCGCCCTGTCTTCAGCTTGCCGATGTAGTAGATATTAGCTATAGATATTAGATAAATAAAATTCAAGTGTCTGTTTGTAATTCCAAAATAACAGCTTCTCACTAAATGCATTTGAAATTATACACGCTACTGACACTAAAAACCAAGTTTTAAAATTTTTCTCTGTCCTGTCGGTTTGTTCCGGGTAATCTCTGAAACCGCTGGACCGATTTTAACTGGACATTCACTGGCAGATAACTAATGTTACACGGAGTAACTTGGGCTACTTTTATTTAGGGTTCCGCGGGAATCATATTAAATCTACGCAGGTGAAACCGCAGGGCACAGCTAGTAATAAATAATAGTAAATAAGGACCTATCATATCAACGCTAGTGAAGCAACAATAAACTATATTGTTAGTCATAAATGCAGAAGTAAATCGGAGTGATTCGAATCAAACAACATTATTATACTCCCTTGAGTTTGAAAATGTGAACAGCGGAGTCAACGTAAGCTTACTAGCTTTGTGTCACATTGTATTCGTGGGGCTGGGGTTGGGGCTAAGTTACAAGACGGGGAAGGATTACCAACTTCACAAAACAAATCTTTAATCATTTACACCTCATAACAGTTGCCATAAATACTAAGCTGGCTGTGCCCTGCGGTTTCACCCGCGTAAAGTAAATTTCATGGGTGGAACCCATGCGGTTTTTTTCCAAATAAACGCCTAGGTTATTCCTTGTAATATTAACTATGTGCCAGTGAAAGTCCCGTTAAAATCTGTTCAACCGTTTTGGAGATTAGCCGAAACACACAGACAGACAGAGATTATTTTTAAATTTTGGTTTTGTATGTCGGTAGGTACCGTATATACTTTCATATGCAAGTGAAAAGCTGTTATTTTGGAATTACTAACCGACACTTCAATTTTATTTATATTTATGTCATCATCTCCCTGGCCTTATCCCATGTATTTGGGGTCGGCACTTGATTCAACCCGATGTGGCTGATCACCTGATTTTTATACGAAGCGACTGCCATCTGACCTTCGTAACCAGTTGAACCAGTTGTCAGACTTTCTTAGGCTTCTGACTGACCTGTAATGATTGCCAGAGATGTTAAATTGGCAACCGGGACCGACGGCTTAACGTGCTCTCCGAGGCACGGAGGGAACTCGGGCGGTCACCCATCCAACTACTGGCTAGGCGTATGGTTGCTTAACTTCGCTGATCGAATGATATGCGCAATAGCAACTGTGCCACGAGCTCCTCTTATTTATATTTATGTTCAGATATCAAAAGCCAAATTTATATAATATCTTCAAAATCGAAGCTGTTTTTGTTTATGTAGATTTTTTTGATTTAACCATTTATTTATTGTGGCCGAACTTCGAAGGAAGTTTTGTTAGATGAAGTATTGACTGCGCCTCGCAAACTGGAATCGCCAACTTCGATTACGAATGAATATTCATCAGCAAAATAAAATAACATAGTAATACTCACTCCTTTCCTAAGGGGCTGGGAAGGGAAAAGAAGTGCCAACGTGACAGATAGTGAGTCCAACGCCGTTTCAAGCATTGGGGGTCAACCACCATCGGTTTAAGCAGAGCGTATTAAGAACTTCCGACCTTTGACGTTTCATTTTGTTACTGTAGAATTTAAAATTAAACGTCAAAGCTCTTACTACGCGATGCTTAAACAATCAGTTGGCCCCCAGTACAAACGACTATGAATTTCTTGTCAGATATTATGTAAATTTCCTCACGATATTTTCCTTCACCTTAAAGCTCGTAGTGTGAAATGACTGCCCATAAGCATTGAAAAAAGACAGTAGTACAGACCACTAGGATTTAAACTTGCGTAGTAAGCGACTACTCAAATCAGTCGGCTAACATAGGGCCTTTAAATATGGTTGAACAATCAAAAGGATCGTAAAACACAAAAAAATCGCCAAGCAAAATAATACTCATAGGTAGTCTCTCGTAACTTGCACAGCAGTAAAACTGAAGAACAGTTTAAATTGCTTTTTCAGACACAGGGCGCCTGCCGGCCGACAATAGTCCCCACTATAATAGACTTAGATCAAAGTTTGAATGTATTTCGTCTTTCCATGCCGTCTGCTAACTCTTGATCACAACTGCTACCTTTACAAGTTAACATTTACATATACACTTCAGTTGTCGTTTTGTTTGTTGAGACATTACATTTTGAAAATGTGTAAGAGTCTTTACATCTATACAGTTAGATAAAAATACTTGAGAGGTGTCAAGGGACACCCGGATGGAATGAAGTGTGTATGTACTCTGTCTGTCTATTCTTTCATACACGTCATAGATGCGCGGGACTTTGTAAACACAACAGCGTATAGGTTAGAACACGTACGTCTTGCTAAATACATATGTCATGATATTGTAATCTATACAAATAAATAAAATTGAAGTGTCTGTTTGTAATTCCAAAATAACAGCTTTTCACTAAATGCATATGAAAGTACACACGATACTGACAATAAAAAACCAAGTTTTAAACTTTTTCTCTGTCTGTCTGTCTGTCTGTTTGTTCCGGGTAATATCTGAAACGGCTGGACGGATTTCGGAGTAACTTAGGCTACTTTTATTTATTAAAAATATTAGGGTTCCGCGACAATAAGGAAGAAAATAAATCTACGCGGGTTAAACCGCGGGGCACAGCTAGTATTAAAATATGATTTGCTTTTGAATTTAGAATAAAAGTGTCGTTACAACTTTTTCGTAAGAATTTTTTCCGTCAAGCCCCCTCTCACAACGCGCGATAAGGAACTTCGTTCCAATAAAATACAGCTAAACTCAAGTGGCAGTGGGCGGGGCACGTCGCTCGTAGAACCGATGGTTGATGGGGCCTAAAGGTCCTTGAGCGGCGACCGCGTACCGACAGGCGCAGTGTGGGTAGGCCCCCAACGAGGTGGACCAACGACCTGGTGAGGATCGCGGGAGCCCGCTGGATGTGGAAGGCACAAGACCGGTCGTCGTGGAGATCGTTGGGGGAAGCCTATGCCCAGCAGTGGGCGTCTGTCGGCTGAAATGATGATGTCTGTTTGTCATTAACGGCTATAACGAGAGATTTCATTCGAATAATTAAGTATTGTGCATTTTGTGTTCCTTACTTAATAATATTACGTAATAACAGGGCTAATTGATCGTTACGTTTACGTTAATCTATATTAATATTAAAAATGTGAAGTGTCCTGCAGTTGTGATTTTACATGAAAGCATTTAATGAAACGGGTTATTCCAATAATCCCCACTGTAAATCCCCACCAGTGGGGAATAGTGGAAAAAAGTCCAATAATCCCCACTGCGATCGAAAGCAGCATTGAGTGGGGATTTTTGGACAAATTTTCCACATTTTCCCATTAGGTTTAAAATTAAATATGAACAACATACTGTATAAGAATGAGAAAGAAGTTATTTTAGAAATCAAACAAATTCATGTAATAAGGCAAAGCCTAAATATAAATTATTTAATGTTGAAGAACGAAATCAAATCATAGTCAAAGCTTAAATATTTTTTTATTATATCTTTTAAATATTCATTTTTATTATATATTTTATTTACATATTTGATACATATGAAATTGTGTTTTGCATGCTAAAATCTCAAGTGCCTGTGCAAGGATAAATTAACCCGATGACAAATGCACTTATTTCTTCACTACCACGTGAAAAAATTATAGACGGTTGGTTTTATGTCGCGTCACAGAGCCCAGACACTAACACATGAGTATCATAGTATGACAGCGAAACCGATTTTACATACCAAAATAGTTTCTTAAAATAAGACGTTGTATTCGTAGCACGTGCTGCATTCGTAGCATCGTAGACTATTCTCGTAGCAGCGTAGCCGCGTAGCACGGGTCTGATTTAAACTCCTCATGTTGCATCAAAGCATGGGTTGTTTGAAATCAGATTGCACAATCTTTTTGTTGTAAACATGTTCAAGCTCGTTCACGCTTGTACAATTGTACTACGAACTTTTACACTATTTTACAATTGCGTTATTCAAAATTCGACTTTACAGTTAAAAGAACAGGGTAGGAATTGAAGTTAGAAATAAAAATGTAAGTCGCATTCAATGGAGCGGTGTTTTTATCAAATGGGTCATTTCAGTGCCATAACTTTTTATTGTTTGTCTTTAGACTGTGTCGGTGTAAAGGAGACGTTACGTAATGTTTTCTTGTAGATAAAATATTATTTTTCAGCTTGTTGAATTTTTTCTTGGAATTTTCATACCTTTTTATTGAAACAAATTTCCAGAAAACGGGACTCGGGGTGGTTTTAGAAAAATACACGTGTTGGAAATTCCATTCTATTTTTGTGTAGGTGAATATAAGGTACAAAGACATGGAAAATCCAAGAAAATTTGATTAAGCCTCCGTTTATTGCAGGTCTTTGAAGTAAGTAGTTCGAAGAATTTTCTCAACAATATTATATTTGCTATCCAGAGGTATATAAGATATATATAAGAGACAAAGTTTTTCAAAAATTTTATATTTAGTGTAAGGACTATACTTTCATACAACAGATACTTAATTGTACTGAATTGTATTTATCTGTATAGATGTCAAAGCAATAATAATAATACACTTTAAAATTACTTTCAAGTTCACCTAAGTTATACATTTTGCCACAAGTGCCTTAAGTTATGTGACTTAAATAAAACTACTGAAATAGTTTCAGGTCATTAAAATAATTTCACCATCGCCGTCTTAGTTCAGCTGAAATGAGATTAGCTTAGAATATTAATAAGCTAGGATCTAGGTCGGGTTAATTTAATAATATTGGCTTTTCTTTCTATAAAATGTGCGAAACTTTATGTCAGGCTTCGCAGAATTTTACACTCTTACAATATAAAATATTTAATAGCACCTCATCTATAATAATGTTAAACGAGCAATTCTTGTACATAAAAACATATTATGCTCACGCCTGTATTCCCCGAAGGAGTAGGCAGAGGTAATAATAACAACACCCACTACCCACCGAAGATGATTAAGTGCCAACGTGACAGATGGTGAGTCGCCGTCTCAGGCACTATACATACGTCTTTGAATTACTTCTCAGTCATATGCAGGATTCCTAACGATGCTTTCCTTCACCGTAAAGCACGTGGTATGAAATCAGAACACAAGTTTTTTTTTAAAAACTCATTGGTACAGGCCCCGCTGGGATTCGAACTTCGTCGCTTGTGTGGTAGGCGACTCGAACCCCAAGGCCAACACGGCTCTATTGTAGTAAAAAACTTAATGTATATTATGTAGAATGGAAATGAAACTACATCTTAAATAGAGGTTTAGAAAGCTTGCAACCTCTTTGTGCGACTTCCAGAGGGGTGGGCACGCCATTTTATTTCATTCGCCACTACTTACAAGTTTTTTACAAGTTCCGACCGTTTTCACGAGTTTCCGAGTTTGGCGGGCGGAAGATTCACGGCGGATTTCGTTTGTGATCTTTGTTACACCGTTATGTAATCAAGCTAAATCTCAGTCGACATATTATTCACTCCATTCCAGAAGGGGTAGGTCTTACAACAGTAACTTTTAAAAAAAAGTATTATTTAAAACTATGAAACAAGTTACTCCTAAATTAATTCACGTAATTAATATTAAATATCAGTCAAAGCTATCCCTTTACAAAATTTTGGCAAAGTTGGTTTAACGTTAGCGTCGAAAAGACAGATACACTTTTCTATTTTATGTTAGTGTGCATTTCCAGTTAGTCTGGATGTTTGTATGCAGGATGTCAAAGTTTGACGGAAGGTGTTAAGAATATAATATCACCACGATGACGGTCACATCACGTCACACATAAATAAGAGTAGTTAGATATATATATAATATTATACCCCACGCTATAGCTGACTTTAATGGGAAAATTAAGATATTATAAATTATTTATAAATGAATTCAATTATGCGAAAATATTATTTTTTTACATTACTGTATGGTTTCTAGCATTGTAACCCAACACATACGTCGACAGCTGTTTTATTGTTACTGGTCACCGCGGTACGTTACGCGTCAGTGTAAGAGGCGGCCCGCAGGATAAGCACGCCGGTGTCCCGTCACGCCCCAAGCACGTGGTTCCATCACTTACACGTTACTCGGAGCCTTAATGTAGTTTCAGACTATTTGATAACTCCGACAAAAACACACTTACACTTCGAATAGACTTTTTATTTATACGTCCCAAGTTTTTGAATGAAAGTTTGATTCGTTTTTATGTGAATAAGAGTCCTTTTGTCGTTTCAATAAAAATAAACAAATTGCTTTTTATTGAGTCGTTTTACTGACTTCGGAAAGGGAGGTATTTATTTAAACTGTTTTTTTTTGTTTTTGTTTGTATATCTTTAGGCATAGGTATTTCTAGAATGGTCTCCAAAATGGGATGTAAGTCAAGCTGAAATCTATATCTATACAGATAAATAAAATTGAGGTGTCTGTTTGTAATTCCAAAATACCAGCTTTTCACTAAATGCATATGAAAGTAAACACGCTACTGACACTGAAAAACCAAGTTTTTTAATTTTTCTCTGTCTGTCTGTCTGTCTGTCTGTTTGTTCCGGGTAATCTCTGAAACGGCTGGATGGATTTTAACGGGACTTTCACGGGCAGGTAGCTGATGTTTCAAGGAGTAACTTATGATACTTTTATTTATTAAAAATATTAAGGTTCCGGGACAATAAGGATAAAAACTAAATCTACGCGGGTGAAACCGCGGGGCACATCTAGTTTTTAAATAAAATTATTATAATACTAATATTATTCTGAATAAACAACATTCAACTACATTGCATTTACGTACAGTCTATGAAATTGGAATACAAATTGCTTTTGGAGTATTTCAAACGCAGAAATGTTGAGTATGAATTCTTTACAATAATAAATTACCTGCCAGTATCATCTTTATGGTAACACCAAATTTTCAGTTTGTTTAAATACATATACTCACGCCTGTATTCCCCGAAGGGGTAGGCAGAGGTGTTATAATAACAACACCCACATTTCACCGAACATGATTAAGTGGCAACGTGACAGATTTCGAGTCTATCGCCGTCTCAAGCACTATACATACGTCTTTGAATTTCTTCTCAGACATATGTAGGTTTCCTCACGATTTTTTCCTTATAAATGTATAAGGACGTTACGATTATTGTTTCATAAACTTACAGATGACCAACAATTACGGTTTAAGCAGTGCGTATTAAGAACTTCTTATCATTGAAGTTCTTAATACTGGCTTAAATGATCATAGCTGGCCCTCAGTTTTACTTAGCAGGTAGGAGTTTAATCCAAATAGGTTCATAGCAAGAAAATCGATATTGTGCTTTTTAGTATACTAGCTGTGCCCGGTGGTTTATCCGCGTAGAGATAATTTCACGGGGAACCCGCGGAACCCCAAATTTAAAAAATAAAAAGTAGTCTAAGTCACTTCTTGTAAGTCACTATCTGCCAGTGAAAATCCCATTAAAATCGGCTGCCGTTTGGAGATTAGCTGGAACGAACAGATAGACAGACAGACAGACAGACGGACGGGCAGAGATTTTTATTATAATTGTATTTTTTATGTCAATATCGTTTATGCTTTCACATGTATTTAGTGAAAAGCTGTTATTTTGGAATGACAAACAGACACTTCTCACGATCTGTATGTATATGTATGTATATATAGATTTATAGATAGCATGGAAAAGTCAACGTTTCATTTCATATTCATGATCTTAAAGAATCTTAACCCAAAATGATGCGAGGGCGGGTCGCTAGTAGCTTTATAACTGGAAGCGTTCCATAATTGTTTAGTTCTTGCGATCAAAAGTACTCTTAACAATTCTCAGAAAATCCTTCACTAACAATTTCTTCGTTAATGGTATAGAATAACGGTTCGAACTATCGCTAAAGTAAACAATTCTTGATACAGTTCAAAGTACACTTGTGACAAAGCAAAGGATGCTGACTTTCGTCGCTATATAAAAGTCTTGATACTCGTCGCCCGGTAATTGTTTTCAATTCGTGTTCGCTTTTTTGCTATTGTCCAATGAGCAATCTCATGGAACACGGCACTTTTTAAAAGAAATTCGTTTTTTGTAAGTTCGCAGGTTTATTTTTTTGCTTTTTTATTTCACGTTTGAAAAGAGGCCTAGTTGGTACTATACAGTAAACTTACTACAGTATGGAATTTAGATAAACTCGCACAGACGCACGCATCTAAGTAAGTAGTAGTAAGGGGGCTCACGCATTGGCCGACTGCTTACGCGACATTTTCCAAAACGACAATCTACATTATTTTGATAGAAAAAGAAAGAGAAAATATTATATACTAGCTATGCCCAGCGATTTCACCCGCGAAGACTTGGTTTCATGTTTTTTTTTTTAAATAAAATTAGCCCAAAACACTCCTTCAAATATCAGCTTTTTGCAAGTGAAAGTCCCGTTAAAATCAGTCTAGCCGTTTACGCGTGATGCCACGACCAAGGGATATAGGGATTAATTTTTATATACATGACTAGCTGTGCCCCGCGGTTTCACCCGCGTAGATTTAGTTTCATTTTTTTTTCTATAAAATTATCCTAAAGCACTCCTTGAAACCACCTATCTGGCAGTAAAAGTCTCGGTAGAATCGGTCCAGCCGTTCACGCGTGATGCCGTGACCAAGGGAAATGGGGATATTTTTTTATAAATAAGAAGATATGTTCACGCCATCCCAAAATGATTCCCGAAGGGGTAAGCAGGGTGTTGTAACAACAACACCCACATTTCACCGAATATGATTAAGTGCCAACGTGACAGAGTGAGTCCATCGCCGTCTCAGGCACTATACACACGTCTTTGAATTACTCCTCAGACATTTTCCTTCACCGTATAGCACGTGGTATGAAATCACTGCACGTAAGTTTTTATAAAAACTCATTGCTAAAGGCCCCACTGAGAATCGAAGCGTCGCTTGTGTAGCAGGCAACTGCTTAAGCTCCAAGGTCACCACGGCTCTTCGTCTACATTCAATTCCTTAATAATGTTAACTAGCGATAAGTTATTGCAATTAATGTTAGGACTTAATAATACATTTGTTCATTCTTAGTAGCTTAAATGACAGTTGGATAAAATATTGAAAATGGCCGTAAAGGGACTTAAAAATTATTAAGCCGATGAAATCACGCGCTTACTTTAATTATTATTATGTAGACAGGAAGGAATGTCGACAATATATCAAAATTAATAAATATCAAACCGAGTTTTCATTTCATGAAGCAATAATTTCTCAACCGTTAAAATATTAACTGCGCCGATGGTAACGCCAAAATGAAATAAAATAAAACGTTCCAAAATTAAATTCAAAACGCGACAGAACCAGTGGGTTGCCAAACAAAAAAATCTAAAGCAAATCGGAAATGAAAAGCTGTAAATAATACAAACAGGCAGTTGTAGTCGCGTTATAAATTTAATTATGGCAACATTCAGTGGGTCGTAAAGAATATAGCGTGAATGGCAACCTCTTGTTTTGAATAAACAAGAAAAGTTTGGAGGGGCCGCCTCAGCTGGGGCTATGAAACGCAATTTATTTTATTACGTCTGGCCACTAAATATGGACAGTTTATTGTTAATCATAATAAACTTGGCTACAGACTGAGAATATTACTGTGAAGATGATACATAACTCAGTATTACTAACGTGGTCATTGATTATTCAATATTATTTGAGTGACCATATATGTACCTATATGTATGTGTAACCAATAACCATACCATATCTTACGAACACTTCGCCATGAGATTTTGTTATTTTGACAGTTAAATATAATACAGAATATAATGACAGAATAATATACGAATATTGACTAATAAAACACAATATCCGAAACGAAATCAAATATCAATTTGTACTTAAATCGATACTCACTGTGTCTTTATTTTGGTTCTGTCATGGGCACTTATTCGTTGGCCATGGTTGACTCTTCCCTCTATTATGGTTGAGGAGGTCAATGGCTGCCATTCGCGTCATACTTGCGAACAGGTGCTGCTTGTGGGGGCTGGTCATCTCAAGCTACGCATTTAGATATAAGTAGAACTATTATACTTTTATTTTATTTGAACATTTCTCGACATTTGTGTCCATGAGCTTACCATTTAGTGTGTTATTTATTTTGTATTTATAAAATTGTATAATAATTTTGAAAAGCGTAATTACTAAATAATTATTGCCAGGTTCTTCTCAGTAAAAGCAATCTTAGCCTAGCGGTAGTATGTATAATTATGTCATTCTGACGATTTTTATTTACTTACTTTGTTAAAAGTCTAATCGTTTAATCTAATTTTTGAGTTTGAGTTACTGATTACGCTTTGTATTTTTTATCAACAACTGAATCATAAAAATTTCATACACTCTACAACACACCATAACATAAAAACAAGTGACCTTCAAGCCATGTAACGCAGATTGTAATCTGTAATCGGTACAAACGACAAACGTGTCAATTCCCTTTCCGCACATTTTAATCGCTGTAAACATTCCCCGGGGTTTCTGCTTGTTAAGTATAAAAAGCGCTTTTTCACGTTACCTTTTGTAAACGTTCCAGTGAATGCAATCTTCCAGCGAATAGCAGACAACTGGCTATTGTTCAACCTTTTGCGATGCTCGTACACGCGAAAAACGCAATGGAAATAAGATTATGGCACGCTCTATATGCGTCATAGTGCATTATATTTTCAGTCACGGGTTTTTTGGTTGGAAAAACCGCTTAATTCCTCTGACAAGCTTACTCTGTTTTTTATACCCGGTATTTTGTACTTTGACTTTTCGTTTCTGTACCCCAAGTTATAGGCTTTAGTATATTATAAGGTCGACGAACTTCGTTCTGCATTAGAGTGGCAAGAAATCATGATGATACTTTTTGGAATTTGTGATAGAATTCCAAAAACGGCGGATCAACATATTTCTTGTCGCGCTAATCTTATATATCTATATTATATTATTATATATATAATAATGAATCCCTATTTCATTTGGTCACGCTATCACACGTGAACGGCTGGACCGATTTTAGCGGGACTTTCACTGGCGCATAGCTGATGTTTCAAAGAGTAACTTAGGCTAATTTAATTTAGAAAACATAGCGTGTTTTCTAGCTGCGTCTGTGTGAGTGTGTCATTCCCTAGTCTATGTACCTATATACCTAATCCGTAGTGTTTGTAATAAGCTCACATCTTATAACTGATCCGATTTAAAAAGTATTTCAATGTAACAAAGCCAATATCGAGGAAGGCTATCATTACCCTAAGGTAGTATTCCACGCAGAGGAAATCGCAGGCAGAAGCTATATAAAGGGCGGAAAACATTCACGGAGCAATCGACCAATAATTGAGTAAAGTCACACATTGTTAATTCCGAAAACGAACACGTAAATGTACTCTATTAAACGACAGCAATGGGCACTGAATACTGTTTTGGTCCCAATAGTTTTCCAATACAGCACCGGTTTATTTAAATGTGACTCGACATCATGTACCGTGAACGACTGTTGAACCTAACTGTTAGTTCAGACTATAATCTGTATTCTAGTGGATTTTATTTTATACAACAGGTGTGCGTACAAGCGTGCAGTCCACCTGCCATGTTATTCACTAAGGTTTATCAGCGTGTAACTCGACGACGATTGTTGATTTCAATCATAGGATATTGATACATAATACGTAGAGGATAAGGTTCAATTTTGTATCTTTAAAATCAGTACTCGACGAGTCGCTGAGAATCCTTAGTGACTAACGCCGCAGATGGGTAACACCAAGGGCAAAATAGTGATACCAATTTTCTAAACATAAAATCATTGGAACAACACGGTGGGAGACATATAAGCTTACTACGAGCAGTATGGAGTCTAAGAACAAAACGTTCGAAATTACTCACTCACACAGACGCGAGCATCTTTGAGATTTCATGGAATACATGTATAGTAAAAATCTTATAGTTGTATTTGTGATCTGTGATATTATATTAGATTCAAAAATACCATAGGCATTGCCTAGAAAAATATGCGGTTTCAAAAATATTGGTCTAAGGATAGCTATATCACAGCGTTAACATCAAAATGGTGAGCTGCGACTAGGGATGAGCTATTTATATTAAACTGATAGAAGCAAAGTTAATTAATCGATTCTTACAAGGTTAAAGGAGTAATTTATTCATTTAATTTAAAAAAAAATCACAAAATCCAGCCCATTAAATTAGGTCTACGCGGGTGAAACCGCGGCGCATAGTTCGTAAATATAAATTTAAAAGCAACTTTCTGAACCCGGTTATGATAACACATTATAACATTTATATTAATCCTGTTTAATCATGTCGTTCCGGCGATTTGAAAGTACTTTGATAAAATCAATTAGAACTTTTGTAGTTTTTTTGAATAATTATTATAATTAAAAAATAAAAATTGAAAATGATTTATTCAGTTTAGGCTTATGAATGTCGAGGAATTTACCACCGGTTCAACTACATATAGGTAACAACAACGGTAAAAACATATGGATTAATGAAATTGCAGCTAAAAATAAGTAATTAAACAAATTATATGCAGTAGTCCAACCTATTTCTGCCCTAGAGGCTTTCAGATTAATTAAATGACTGCGACCAATGAACGCTTTTAACCCAACTAGTCGGAAGCAATTCAGTTCGAATTTTTGATGACATTACGTTTCTCCACTCATTAGTCGACTTTTGGTCTTTGTATTGGAAACTGAAATAAAATGGGGGGATTTTATTTTCGACTTGAATAGTTTCCCTAAAATGGCATTGACTGTCTCGTTAATCTGGTGGTTGCAAATGCTACTGCAGAACACGAGGTCATGTGTTCGATCTCATAACTCGTAACTCATAACTCATTAATGGCAATAAGTTCGCCCATATACATGGGGCTAAAAGAAAACTGGCGAAATGTGTCTAAGCACACCTCTGCCTACCCCTTCAAGGAATACACGCGTACATGTATATACAGAAAAAGTTGATTCAAATGCAATTAAAAACATAGCGAAGAATCCTGCATATGTCGAAGAGTAACCTAGTAAGAACCTACTTTTGCATACATTCATTCCGACATGCAACACCTATGCTTACCCCATAGTGGACGTTTTTGAGAAGACGTGAAGATATGAAGTTTTTAACTCAATATTACCCAAATATAAGCTTTACAATTAAGGAATCTAGAAAAAATCGTTCAAAAAGAGACACATGCGCGTCTACGAGATTATAAGCAGAATACCTGTAGCCTCAATTACGTGTTTTACCGACATTTATAAAAATTGAAAAGAATTAATTTTCAAACATAAATTCCAACGCTCAATAGAGCAACATTTTCTTAATTAAAAAAATAGGTCTATTACTGTTCAGCTTAGATAGTGTTAAGCTTAGCTTAGATATATTTAATACTGTCATGACTATAATTGATCAACATTATTGTTGGAATTTGCGTTCAAATATTCAAACCACATTAAGTTTTTCCTCTGCCTTCCCCGAACGCGTGCCCCGGAATGATTTCCATACAAAGAGTCAATTCAAAATAGTTTCCGAAGTTATAAAAGAGAGGAAGCGGTTTATGCCACGAAATATTTTCACCGACGATTTTTCGACAAAAAGTTTAAAGCTCAATAAAATTTCGCCGAATAACATTCGATAGACACGCGAAATGGGGGTTGAACTCGATAAACGGGTCCTTGCCTTAACAAAAGGTAAGGGAAAAGATAAAGATCCCGTTAGTGAGAAGGTCCGAAAGGTATTGTTACTGAAGCTAAAATCCCTGTTTAACCTCCTGGAAGATTTAGTGACGTATAACCTGTTAGCTCTGCCTTAACGTTGCTCACAAAATTTGGAGCTCATTTAGAATCTAAAGGAAAAGTAATTGCACGTTTTCCTTCTTCAGAAAGTCACCTTCGATAGGATTTTTATATCCTTTACGTATCAGTATATGTACGAGTACCTACTATTATAAAACTATGAATGTGGTGTTTGCAGCGAAGATATTTATAAGTAACAAGGTTGCATATAATATAACTAGCTGTGCCCCGCGGTTTCAGGGTACTCGCGGAACCCTAATATTTTGATAAATAAAAGTAGCCTAAGTTACTCCTTGAAACATCAGCTACCTGCCAGTGAAAGTCCCATTAAAATCGGTCCAGCCGTTTCAGAGATTACCCGGAACAAACAGACAGACAGACAGACACAAGAGTTGGCTATGGTATCCCCTGCCTGTCGTAAGAGGCGACTAAAAGGGGGCCGGAGGCCACCGAGCCGCGGGCCCGGGAAGGTGGCAGCGCGATGAGGCTCGCGCTGCCTTGCACAGCGAGGTCTTCAGGGGCGGCGATACAGCTGCCCCGGGGATGTCGGCAAAGTGTGGGGGGACACCGGTGCGATCTATCAGAGTACCCGGAGTCCCCCCTGAGCACTGAGGATGGCCACTAGGGGGGTTTTAGTGAGGTAAAAATCCCACATACCCCGATCTGCCTCTCCCAGGGCGGTCGGGGACCTTTTGAAGGTTTCCACCTCGTAAATAAAAAAAAAAAAAAAAAAATTTGTGGTACATGAGATCGTGCTAATAACGAAATAATGCATTTCCATTTACTGAATCACCTTAGACCGTATAAATAATAAGCTGATAACATGGTCACGTCAAATGCACAAAGCTTCTCAATTAAGTCTCAATTCTAACTATAATCTATCTTGCAAACAGCTTGAGATTCTCGGTATATTATAATATTGTGCTTCATCTACGGAGTATTTCTGAAAACAATTGATTCAAGTATACTTGGAAGAAGTGAAATGAGCTAAGTATATTCGAGAAGTTCTCGAGTTGATTAAACCTTTGTTGTTGCCGAAAGGAATACAAAATTCCTTTAATTTATTTATATTTATTAAAATCTCCTCCTTGGTCTAGTGGTCGCAACAGTTGAACACGAGGACCTGAGCTCGATCACCGGGTCGGCCAAAGTTTTATTGATTTTTCTGTAATATCCCAGGATACTAAATACATATGCTCACGCCAGTATTCCCCGAAGTAGGCAGAGGTGTTGACGGTGTTGTAATAACAACACTCACTTTTCACCGAAATTGTTAAGAGCCAACGTGACAGATTAGTCTATTGCCGTCTCGGGCACTATAACTGGCGAAGTGTGGGTGCATTATAAGTACTGTTCTGCCTACCCTTTCAATACAGGCGTAAGATGTATGTATGTAATCAAAAACCCTTTGACAATATCACTAGCAATATCGCTAGTAGGTAATTCATGTAAGTAACGTAATATACGGAGCGTTCATAAACAAGGCACAAAGTATGAGAGCCGGTTCAAGCAGCTCACGTATTATGAGAAGTTGGGGCCAGAAATATAGCGTTGTTGGCTTCGAGGCATTATGCGAACATTTATTAGATGTATCATCGTGAAATATATTTATATTTTGAAGTTATAGTACACATACACATAATATATGCTCACGCCTGTATTCCCCGAGGGGGTAGGCAGAGGTGTTGTAATAACAACACCCACTTTTTGCCGAAGATGATTAAGTGCCATCGTGACAGATTTATACATCTTCGAAATAGGTAGATAATTCTCTGACATAATATGCAGGTTACCTCAAGATGTTTCTCTTCGCCTTATAGCACGTGGTGTAAAATCACAGCACATTTTTTTTTTACAAAATTGGTGCAGTTCCTCTGGCTTTTGAACTTGCGTCACGTGGATAGTAGCCGACTGCTCAAACCCCAAAGCCACCACGGCTCCTATCATGCATATTTAAAAGGGATTACGATTAAAAATTACACACTCATTTATAAGGCACGTATAAACTTGTTAACCGGATAAAGCCGTCTGTTGATTTTTACTCTTGTAATATTTAATTAGTCGGTTCTGTATAAACGCAGAATAATATAATTATATACGGCTACGTATGCTTGTATTATTTTATTCTCAATTGTAGTACGTAACATTAGTAAGAAACCCTACTTTAGGCCAACATTTAATACACTTTTTTACTCACATATTACGCGTCGCACGAGCCAAGTAATAATATATATCAGAAAAATATAGTCCGCCATCTTAGATGATCTGCCATGTTGGAATTAGAATGTCGACACATCATGTATTGCCATCCTAAATATGTGTGTACACCAAATTTCAGCTCAACGGTTAAAGTTAACTGATTTAAATTCATTTGCAATATTTTATACAGACATTGCAAGTTAAATAAAAGCTTGTAAAAACAATTGGTCTCTAAAGGGTGGTTATGAAACTATTACAGTAAGAAAATGTAATCATCATCTCAAGCTACGCATTTAGATATAAGTAGAACTACTAGACTTTTCTTTATGTTTATTTTTATCGACAGTTGTGCACTGGAACTGAGTCCATGCGCTTACATTTCTCAAGTGATATACTTTGTTTTTTAAAATTGTATAATATTTTTGAAATGAGTAATTACTGAGTTTCTTGCCAGGTTCTTCTCAGTAAAAGCAAGCTTTCGAACCTGGCGGTAGCATGTATAATCCTGTATAACCATATCGTTCTGACGATTTGAAAGTACTTTGTAATAAGTCTAATCGAGTAAATATATTTTTGACTTTGACTATTTAAACTACTACTATATATAACTAGCTGTGCCCCGCGTCTACAACTGCGTACACCTAATTTCATGGTTGAGCCGCAGAGCCCCAAAGTTTTTTTTAAACGACACTTCAGGTGTTTTAACATCACCTATCTAACAGTAAAGGTCCCGTTAAAATCGGTCCAGCCAATTTGGAGATAAGTTAACACACAGACAAACAAACATTTATGTGAGTAGCGTTTATATTTTCATATGCATTTAATGAAAAACTAGTAAAATTGTGAATTACAAATAGACACTTCAATTTTATCTATCTGTATAGCTAAACAAAATGGTAATAAAAATAAAATTGATAACAATTACTTGCTTGAAACATCTACGATCTTCAGCAAAATAGTCTAGACACCAAAGTAATAAATTAAAGTGTAAAATCTAGATTATTTTGAAGCACAAGCCTGCCAAATGGCGTTGTGTGCCGGGAACAATATCCTGTCTGGTATCGTATCAACAAAGTAGTTCATTTAGCAGAGCAATTTAGAAATACTTTGGTTTACAACGTAAGTCTTGTTATAGAGGAATTATTGCTTTGTATTTATAAAAATGGAATATAAGGAAGTATTACGCAATTTCTCTTACAATGTTATTATCAACTAGCTGTGCCCCGCGGTTTCACCCGCGTAGATTTAGTTTCTTCCTTATTGTCGCGGAACCCTAATATTTTTAATAAATAAAAGTAGCCTAAGTTACTCCTTGAAACATCAGCTACCTTACCAGTGAAAGTCCCGTTAAAATCCGTCCAGCCGTTCCAGAGATTACCCGGAACAAACAGCAGACAGACAAACAGACAGACAGACAGAGAAAAAATTTTAAACTTGGTTTTTTAGTGTCAGTAACGTGTATACATTCATATGCATTTGGTGAAAAGCTGTTATTTTGGAATTACAAACAGACACTTCAATTTTATTTATCTGTATAGATTTATCAAACTAGCTGTGCCCCGCGTAGACTTATTTTCAGAGGTGGATCGCGGAATTATAATGTTTTTTTTAAATCAAAGTAGTTATCTGTCAATGAGAGTCCCGCTAAAATCGGTCCAGCCGTTTTAGAGCAGCCGAATAGACAGACACACCGACAGACAGATAGATTTTATTTTTTACAAATTGTATTTTTTATGTTAATAACGTACCTATATACTTTCTTATGCATTTGCACAGTGAAAAGCTGATAATTTGGGATTACAGCAGATACTTCAATATATACTTTGAAATGCGTTTAGTTCAAGAAGATGGCAAAAACACTTACAAGTTATGGTAACTAAGTACTCAATAAATAACTACAAATGTTGAACATAGTACGCAGCAGTTTAAAGCATATTAGGGTTGCAGTAAAGCGTTACTTGACGATGCAGTTAAACTATGTTTCACTGGAGAGCGATTTACCAGAGCTGCAATATCCTTAATGTAGACAGTGAATAATTGTTATTATTTTAAAGAGAGGAGTCTTGTAGGAATCTTTACCGATTAATAACATTAAAGTACTTACATAAACATCCTTGTTATACTTTTTCCTCTGTCTAGCGGGCCGTCTGTCTGAAAAAAATATTTGTTTTTTTATTATGGTACTGATAATAAAAAAACAAATATTTTTTGTGTTTACCTTCATATGTATTTAGTGAAAAACTGTTCTTCTGGAATTATAAACAGACACATACATACATATGCTCACGCCTGTGTTCCCCGACGGGGTAGCCAGAGGTGTTGTAATTTTCAACACCCAAAGTTCACCGAATATGATTAAGTGCCAACGTGACAGAGGGTGAGTCCATCGCCGTCTCAGGCAATATACATACGTCTATGAATTATTTCTCAGACATATGCAGGTTTCCTCACGATGTTTTCCTACGCCCTAAAGCACGTGGTGTGGAATCACTGTACATAAGTTTTAGAAAAACTCACAGTTGCAGGCCCCGCTGGGATTCAAACTTGCGTCGCTTGCCTAGCAGGCGACTGCTTTAACCCCGAGGCCACCACGGCTCTTTCAAAATAGACACATCAATTTTATTTATCCGTAAAGATTATATTTATATTATGCCACAACCTTACCTACTAACTGCATGAATACACTACTCAGATGTAGAATTATTTGACTGCAATTTTCTATAACACTTTTAAAAAACTATAGTCTGTCTCAAAACAAAACAACTTGGACTTAAGTTTAAATAAATACGTGAGGCAATAGTAAGTTCATTTCCAGTGTCATATACACTGGACGCCAGACCAAGTATTAGATACGTGTCCTAGCAGTTATGAACTGAGTATTATGAAACTTTTCTCACTTTCCTAGGAGCTTATGATATTTCAGATATTGTTAAAGTGTTGAAGGAAGTGAAAGAGGAAGATCAATAATTTAGACATCAAATAATGTGGTTTGACACAAGACTCGTATTTTGACTTTAAAGCCTCCGCATTTATATTTGAATCCATACAGATAAAAAAAAATTAAGAGTCTGTTTGTGATTCCAGCTTTTCACTACATTAATGTGAATGTATATAGGTACGGTATGAAAAAATTTTTTTTTTTTAAATTTTGTATTTCTATCTGTCTGTTTCGGCTCATCTCTGAAACGGCTTGACACATGGCTGGTGTGGCGTGAAGGAAAATAGATTGAGGAAATCTGCAAAAGTTTAAATACAAAAGACGTAGGTTTTGTGCTTGAGACAGCGATGGACTCACCATTTATAACAGCTTTGGTGAATCACCTCTCCTTTCTCCTTCTAGGCTTCTTCTAAGAAGGCAAGACGATATGAATGGATACAGAATCTGTAACTATAAATGTATTTTTCTAAAAACCGCACGAGGAGTTTGTTTCTGCATCCAAGTCACAGCGCGATGTTTACTTCATTCAATGCCTCCAACTTTCCACCCCATAAACCAGGCGTTGACTCTCCAACAATTTATATCTCAAACTAGCGATGCGCGATTGCAAAATGTTTCAGCAATCGAAACAATTAGAGTCGGTCAAATTGACCATCGAGTCAACTATAAACTCGCCAAGGCGATGAAATTATCGAGAGGTTTTTTGATTGTTTCGATTGTTTTCTACAGGGTTGTTACGGATGCAAAAATTTAGACATCCGCGGATGCGGATTATTTGAAGTTCAAATCCCATCACACGGATGCAGATGCATATTTTGGGATTTAGAAAAAACAATAATTTAAGTTCTATATGCGTAAATAACTGAAAATCAATTTTAAATTTACTTTTTATTTATTTTAATCATATTTCTAACGTGCTACTCTGACTCCTCTCACTTTTACATGTTGTTACTTGTTGATGTCAATCCGCATGCGTAAAAACTCCGCATTGATAGATACGGATGTGAATGCGGATACAGATGTCTGCATTAATGCAAATATTCGTAAGACCCCTGGTTTTATGCAAGTGATTGGTTCGGTCGCACCGAATCTAGCTGAATGGAACCGATGTTTGACCGACGCGATAAATTGCGCCGTGTGCAATGAGTGGCTATTCGCGATGCATCGAGATGTTTGAACAATCGAAACAATCTTGATTAACCTCTCGCCCTCGCGCATCGCTATCCCAAACGTTTTCGAGATACATAAGTAAGCCCCCTTATCCAATACTCACCGACGAACGAATCTTAGAAAATATGAAGAATATTGTTGGACGAAATAAAGGTTGGGTCAAAGTAACTTAGTCGAGCAAAGTTTATTTTTATCTGGCCCCGGTCGGACCCTCAGAAAACAAATTTCATGAATAAATTTTTCCTTTGTAAACAAATCGAGCAGGCCATATTAAATTAAGGCACCCTTGCGACGGAGAATGCAATAAAAAGACAAAATTTAGGCTAAAGTGTTTACACGTTGCTATTTTGGGGGACTGAAGACTTTTTTACCCTTTTTCGTTAGTCGAGCAATCTTAGACAGTGTTAAATTGCGGTTCGTTTTCAATTCTACGGGTATTTTACCTCGGGGTTTATTTTGAGAGCTTGTCACTTTGGAACTCTTATGTTAGCGTACTTTACACTTTAGTTCGGAAACAATTTCAACACTTTATACCAAGATTTTGTGCATTTAGAGTTACGTACATCAAAGGATTTTTTCTTCTTTGTAGGAAAATACGATGTCCTTCTGTCTGAATGTTTGTCTTGCAAGCCCCTATTCTCATGTTGAAATTCATATCAAATACTCGAGTATTTTGACCGTTGAAACAACTTGAAAACAATCACAGTAAAATTATTTGTAGTTAGTAATCAGACCCTACGTCTATATATAGCGACAGCATTTTTCCAAAGACAAAAAAAAATCTCTCTTAATATTTTTTTACAGAACTCTCAAGGCGTGCATCTGGTACCATACCAGTTTTTACCATTGTACCTTAGAATATTAAGATATTCTAAAAACATAATTGTTTGCTCATCATTAATTTCATACTTTGGACCCAACGCAACAATATAACTTGAAATATTATGGATTGTGTTTTACGTTGGGAAATCTTTTAGTTCTTACGTGACAACGTTAGGAGTAAAAACCCATAAAAGATCTAGACGGCACTTAAGAATAATCTTAGCGGATAAACTTACTAGCATGTTACATCCAATTTTACAGCATCCCTGAAGCTTAAGGCGATGTTATTGCCGTGGTAACGACTTTTACTAGAAGCATTTATCTATATCTATACAGATAAACAAATGTGTCTGTTTGCAATTCCAAGTAAGCAGCTTTTCACACAAAGTAAATACGGTAGAAACAACCAATTTACTGGCATAAAACAACCAATTAAAAAAAAAACTGGCTGGCCGTCTGTCTGTGTGTTTGGGTAATCTCCGAAGCGGCTGGACCGATATTAACGAAACGATTTTTTCAGTAGCAGATAGCTAATGTTACAGGGAGTAACTTATCCATCCAATTTAACCATCGAGTCATTGCTATTAACCCCACTATGTGAAACATAATCAAATAATAAGATACTATAGGTGTTCCTCGTGGTTTTGCGGCTTAGACTTCGTTTTTGGATAACCCGCCGAACCCTGT
This sequence comes from Watsonalla cultraria, assembly GCA_964035505.1. NCBI lineage: Eukaryota > Metazoa > Arthropoda > Insecta > Lepidoptera > Drepanidae > Watsonalla > Watsonalla cultraria. The sequence continues at coordinate 2,154,482 of OZ037726.1, read as the reverse complement.
ATTTAAAAAAAAATAAAGTACCTACTAAAGCCTAAGTTACACCTCTGCCTACCACTTCGGGTAATACAGGCGCATATTTATGTAAATATTGTGTAACATTGAATCAAGTGCCGACCCCATCAATGTATGGGATAAGGCCAGGGAGATGATGATGATGATTGTGTAACATAGGTCGTATTAATAGCTTCTTATTATACTTTGTCGCATTATTCGATACCAGACCTTATATTTATGATAATAACGGTATTATTCTTGTCTTGTGTTTTCCCTTTAATTAAACCGACCCTTTTAAACAATTAAATTATTAGACATAATAGGGTAGGTCAGTTGTAAGCCAAAAGCATCCTTTATTAAATTTCATTACTCGGTCACAGTTTACGAAGGGTTGTGGGCGTTACTCAAACATTTTACAACCCCTGGCTTGCAAAAGAATAAATATTTAACAATTTTCTTTCTTTTATTATCCACTTTGAAGTGTTAAGTATAACTTAATTATTTGTTTTTTCAAGACTTTTTGTATTGACGTCAACATCAGTTGATGAGGTAGAATAGAAAATGCAGCTTGCTTAAAATCGTGATGATATAATATAGCGTGTATTCCTCGATAAATGGGCTATCTGACTATGAAATTATTTTTCAAATCGGATCAGTAGTTCCTGAGATTAGCACAACAAACAAACTCTTTAGGTTTATCTATACATCTATACATCTATATTACAGATAAATAAAATTTAAGTGTCTATTTGTAATTCCAAAATAACAGCTTTTCACTAAATGCATATGGAAGTATACACGCTACTGACACTAAAAAAACAAGTTTTAAATTTTTTCTCTGTCTTGTCAGTCTGTCTGTCTGTTTGTTCCGGGTAATATCTGAAACGGCTGGACGTATTTGTTATCTGATGTTTCAAGGAGGTAACTTAGGCTACTTTTGTTTATTAAAAATATTAGGTTTCCGCGACAATAAGGAATAAACGAAATCTACGCGGGTGTAACCGCGGGGCACAGCTAGAATAATATAATATTACAAAATTAATTTCGTTTATATTAGTAAGAAATTTTAAGGCATTTTAGCACGCTATTGTTGATTTTGTGAAGTTTAAAAACGAATTGAACAAAGCGTGCAGCAGAAAAACGTTGCTTTGAACTAACCTGAAATAGTTTTAGGTGCCTCTATAATTTGTTGGGAAAATATAAACAAATAAATAAAAATATAAATAAAAATAAAAGATCGACTTACGAATATATTTATTGTTCGAGCAGTTTATACAATAGTTTAAACATTCGTGGAGCTAACAAAAGGTATATTCAATCGACACTACACCATATTGTGAAGGCAGAATGAATATGCTATCGTTACAAAATTCACTTCGTCATACCGAGACTCAGAAAAAATATAAAGAACTCTACTAAAAAAATTACATACCTCTTACACTTCATTTACAGATTTCCACTTTCACAAGAAGTTAGGTACTTTATTTTACCCGCGACTTAGTCTGTATGGTGCAGGTACAATCCTAGACGAAGTATCATGCTCTCGCGCTTGCGCTAATAGAAACGATACAAAATGTATGGTAATAACATAAATTTGTCACGTGACATATGTCATTCCCGTACATTTTGTGTCGTTTCTACTAGCGAAGCATGAGGATAATGTTACTTTGTCTACAGCAACAGACGTCACGACTAAAGGACGCGCAGCGAAAATAGAGGGGATACTGCGCATGTTTTTATTCGACTCACGCTATATATATAGACAGAGACAGACTAATAAAATGACTATTGCGCATTCAAAGGTACTCGTTCTTAACTTGTGACGGGACCAAAGTGCCTAGTGCGAGTTTTCTTAAAATAGCCGAAACAGCGCCTCTGTAGGCCTAAAGATGACACTATTGTGAGCCTATACAAATCTGCGTTAACTTTGACGCGGTGACTTGTGACGACGGCAGTGAAAAACTCGCACTAGGCACTCGGTCTTGTTAATCTGTAAGGTTTCTTTTAGTTATGTACAATACCTACTCTATGTACAGTCTTTAGTTGAAGAGCTAATTATATTTAACACAATATACCAATATACTGGTTATAATGAACAAAGTCCTTGATTGACAAACATCACTGGCTACACTAGGTAATTGCTTCATTCCACCTTCGGTTAGACCTGCGGATAGAAATGTATACATTAAAAAGAGGACAGGTTTGTATGTATGTTTGTAACGAATTCGCTCAAAATATTGGACCAATTAAAAAAAAAATTTTTCGCTCTTCAAATGCTACATTATCACTGATTAATATAGGCTATATTTTATCTCCGTACTCCCACGGGAACGGGAACTAAGCGTATGAATCCGTGTGTGAGTGTTATATTTTCCAATTTTAAGAAATAGGCCCTTCTGTTATTTTCCAGTAGCAGTCTGAAATCTGGATTAATATACGTTTAATTGCAAGGCTAGCCGGCAAAAGTAAAAAAAAAGTCAAAAATATCTTTATTCGATTAGACTTTTTACAAAGCACTTTCAAATCGTCAGAATGACTCAATTACACAGGATTATACATGCTACCGCCAGGTTCGGAAGGTTGTTTTTACTGAGAACAACTTGGCAAGAAACTCAGTAATTACTCTTTTAAAGAATATTATACGGTTTTTTTAAATACATAATAAATCACTCAAGCAACTATAAGCCCACGGACTCAGTTCCAAAGCTCAATTGCAAAAAAAAAAACTAAAATATTACAAATATTTGTGAGCATGTATCGATATAGTAAATACTAGCTGTGCCCCGCGGTTTCACCCGCGTAGATTTAGTTTCTTCCTTATTGTCGCGGTACCCTAATATTTTTTAATAAATAAAAGTACCCTAAGTTACTCCTTGAAACATCAGCTACCTACCAGTGAAAGTCCCGTTAAAATCCGTCCAGCCGTTTCAGAGATTACCCGGAACAAACAGACAGACAGGCAGAGATTTTTTTTAAAACTTGGTTTATTAGTGTTAGTATCGTGTATACTTTCATATGCATTTAGTGAAAAGTTGTTATTTTGGAATTACAAACAGTCACTTCAATTTTATTTATCTGTATAGATAGCAAAATATATCTCAAAATCTCCAAGGAATTATAAAAGCACAATACCTCCATCAATTTCGAGAGAGTCCCCTATGTAAATAAAATAGCGGCAAGAAAGGAGCCTTATTTATGGGGCATCCATTATGGGGCGTCATACGTTGTTATCAAGTCATTTATTCATGAAAGTAATGACTTCAGGTGTAACGGATAGGTTTACTAAGTACTCACCGCCCACGCTTATTTCAGCTGACTGCGAGCTGGGGTATAATTTTATTTCTGAAACAAATATATAATTTTACAAGCTTTACCCCGCGGTGTCACCCACGTTTACTTAATTTAATGGGCGACTTTATTTCACTACTAGCTGTGCCCTGCGGTTTCACCCGCGTAGATTTAGTTTCATCCTTATTGTCGCGGAACCCTAATATTTTTAATAAATAAAAGTAGCCTAAGTTACTCCTTGATATATCAGCTACCTGCCAGTAAAAGTCCCGTTAAAATCGGTACAGTCGTTTTGGAGATTACCCGGAACAAACAGACAGACAGAGAAAAATTTTAAAACTTGGTTTTTTTGTGCCAGTAGCGTGTATACTTTCATATGCGTTGGTGAAAAGCTGTTATATTGGTATTACAAACAGACACTTCAATTTTATTTATCTGTATAGATGTATAGATAACCTTTTTTACATAACAGTAGTCAAGTTACGCCATGCAATATCAGCTATATATCAGTGAAAGTCCCGTCAGAATAGGTTCAGCCATTTCAGAGACCAGTCCGAGATTTTTTCAAAATGGTTAAGAAACACATATAATAAAATTTAAATAAGGTTACATAAAAAATAATAATTAAATGTAACTCACCATAAAGTCTGAGTGTCCCTTCACTCTTCCCCAATGAGTTGATACTGACGCAGTTGTAGGTCCCGATGTCACTCCTAACGAAGTCTTTGATCGTCATCTTCATGGTGACTTTGTATGACGATCGCTCTTCACCTATTATGTATTTTGGCCTGTAAAATATAGTAAGCTTCACCAAAGTTACTTCTTAAACTAATAACGTGACGAATAAGCGTATACATTTTCAAGTAGCGGCCGTAACTAGTCGGGTGCGAATATTAAGGTTTTTATAAATAAAAACACTATTATAGGTAATATTTCTTAAACTTTCGCGATTTATATTATGTTTTTAAAAAGTTACTCGTGACTTATTACGATAATATTTTTTGAAAATAACATACTTCGATGTTTCGATTGGGTTACACCAATCGTGGTCACGAGCAGACTATTTAAGGTGATCGGCGAGCCTGTCTTCACACCCGTACCGAAACCGTACTATTGGTACGAAAAATCTACCAATGTCTCAAAAATATTATCGTAATAAGTCCCGAGTAATACTAAAAAAAACTATTATAGGTATTCACCGATGTAAACGTGCTAATATAATGGTGGTCCAATGCGGGGAGCATCCGCGCACGCACAATTTGTGATTTATGAAATAGGAATAAAGAGTCGCTACACTAAAACTAACTAAAATTTAACCATATTTCCAAATAGTGAGAATATGCTAATTAGCGTTTAATGTACCCAATAATAATTATGACGTTCGACAGATATCAAAGCTAGAACAATTCTCTTCGCTATTCACAAAGCAACATTGTTCAAATGGTACGTTTGAATAAGCTGCATCAATGAGGGGGTAGTAATGAAGTGTTCATTCCACCGAGATCGGCTCCGTTCGCCCCGATTGTCATGATCTATTGAAACAGGGCGGGTTATAACCGTAGCCTCGATAAGTGCTACTACTGTCGGTTTTAATAATGAGTTAGAGGCGGATTATAAAGCTCACAAGTAGGAAAGCGTAAGCTAGCTTTTACTTGGTCAGCAAACCACTGCAGCTAGATATTAATCCTAATAGATGCCGCGTGTTGCTATTTCGCGTATCATTCAAACAGCACAGTTGGATGGGTGACCGAGTAGCCTCCGTGCCTCGGAGAGCTAAAGTGCTCTGACATGTCGATACCGGTTGCCAATTTAACATCATTCGCAATCGTTACAGGCTAGTCGGAGGCCTAAGAGAGTCTGACAACTGGCTTCCCCAAAAAATTATAATTCTATATAATCATGTTAATCTGACAATTTGAAATTACTTTCTTTATATTTAGATAATAATTCAAAGGTTTAAAAAAAATGTAATTGAAAAAAAAATGCATGTATGCAAACCTCGTCACGAGTTATAAGCGCATAGTGAAAATAATACGGATAGCTGAGGGCCAACTATGATCATGAAAGCAGCTCGTAATAATTCTAACGGTACAAAAGTGAAACGTAAAAGTTCTGAAGTTCTTGATACGCTAAGCTTGAACTGATGATGGTAGGCCCCCTGCTCACTAATTTGTTCGTGCCGCTCCATGCGAGACCCAAAAAATACGTATTCAATTCAGAGCTCAAAACTCATGACAGCATCTATGAGAAAGTTATTTGCTTTAGAGTAGAATGACATATTACCCATCAAGCAACATCTCCCCTCTATTCTTCAGCCAGTAGTTGATTGTGTTGGGATATGCTTCCACTGTGCACTCCAGTACCACGTCTGTTCCCAGTGGAGCCCCTAGCAGTTGGTTTGGGACCACCACTGTAGGTGGGACTGGAACAAAAAGAAATGAACACGAAATCAAAATACACTATATAGTCTGCTTACCCCTTCTAGGTAAGCATATTTATTATCATTTTATTTGTCAAAATACATACAAATATATCTAATCTCTGAAACGGCTGGATCGAATTTGGTTGCTAATAGCTGATATTACAAAGAGTGAATTGGCCTACATATTTTTTTCAAATTAAAGCCATCAGTGAAAGTCTATGTAGGTTAAGGTTAGACCGCAGGGCACAGTTATTGTAAAAAATCAAACGTTCATTTAATCGCTTGGAGAATGTAATTTATTAATATTATTATAGACTCGCTATGCCCCGCGGTTTCACCCGCGTAGATTTAGTTTCATCCTTATCTTCACGGAACCCTAATATTTTTGATAAATAAATGTAGCCAAAGTTACTCCTTGAAACATCAGCTACCTGCCAGTGAAAGCCCCATTAAATTTGGTCCAGCCGTTTCAGAGATTACCCGGAACAAACAGACAGACAATGAAAATTTTTAAAACTTGGTTTTTTAGTGTCAATAGCGTGTATACTTCATACATGTATAATTCATACCATACGCATTTAGTGAAAAACTGTTATTTTGGAATTACAAACAGACACTTCAATGTTATTTATCTGTATAGATTCCTAAGTGTCTCCGTCTGTCCCTTTCAAAAATTCGTAAGTAACAATTTTACTGAATTTTCAATACATATTTGACCCCAAGAACGGACAAAATGTATAAAACAAAAGCGAAGGTAGTCGCAGGTTATATAATGCCACCCCAGCGTTATAATGCCACGAAAAATTTATCTTAAGTTAAGTGCTTATGCGACGTCTATAAAAACATCCCCGGAGTTCCCGTTTTATAACAACGACTATAATCGTAAACAATGAGCTCGTAAAATTAACAACATATGGGGGAGCTTAAAAATTCTAAATATTAACATCTTATTTTCTCTTGTTTAAAGTCACGCCTTTCATATACTTTTCGCCGTAGATTTTATACAAATCCCTACTAATATTATAAATGCGAAAGTAACTCTGTCTGTCTGTTACGCTTTCCCACTTAAACCTCTCAACCGATTTTGATGAAATTTGGCACAGACAAACTTTAGACCCTGAGAAAGGACACAGGCTACCTTTTATTAAAAATATTAGGGTTCCGCGATAAGAAGGATGAAACTAAATCTACGCGGGTGAAACCGCAGGGCCCAGCTAGTATTAATATAAACCAGGGTAATCAAATAGTCTTAATCGCAGTGTGAAATTAAGAGACGTTTGTCAACTTGTAGAATGTTTATTTTAGTACAATATTATAGTATACAAGTACTTTGAACACGTAAGTTGGAGTTGCAGAAAGGTATTGCACGCAGTCTTAACGGTCACGGCCCTTGACACGTTCGAAAATCCCTCGTAATGATTCTCTAAAAATCTAAAGGTAGACAATATTTCTTAAAATGTAGAGTGTTTCCACAGATACTTCTGCTCTATATCGAGCAACTGACATTTGACATTGACACCGCAGACTTTCATATCCACAGATAAACATAAACACGACTATTCGTTCTGTTTTATATACTCTATGTAACACACAGTATAAATATAAGCTTGAAAGCAGTAAGGCATCTAGGAATATTTTTTTAAAATAAAATTGTGTGTCTGAACGTTATTTTTATTTACTCTTTTATTTACTGTCAATACAACGTAGATGTGCCTACTCAAACTCCACAACCTCTGCGGCTCTCGAGGTAATTTTTTTTTACCAATCATCATCATGAATTTAAGAGTAATGAGACTCTTGTCGGTGTAACCGATGCAACTCTTTCCACTTGTCTCTGTCCAGTGCCAGCTCTTTGACCTCCTTATACGACATGACAGACACCTTTTCTTTACCTTGTCCCATGTATGTTAGCCTTGGTCTTCCTCTTCCTCTCCTCCCTTCTACCTTTCCTTCTACAATTTTTTTAAAGAAGCTGTCATGTCGCATGAGATGGCCAATCATGTTTCCCCTTCGACTTTGGATTGTTCTCCATATTACTCTGTTTTCCTTCACACTTTTGAGTACATTTCATTTGATTCTCTTTCTGTCCATTTAATTTTCTCCCAATCTTTTTCTTTACCAATACTGAACATAATTTAGTACCGTATATCAATACATTAGAAAGAGTATTAAGCCTTCTACTAAGTTCTTATCAAGAATAGTGATGGTGAATAATTGAAACACAGCCTTTTAATCAGCTTATAGAGGCCACGGCAGGCAATGACGGGGAAGAGTCAATTACACGCAAGGACGGCTTACAAGAGGGAGATCAATTCAGTTCCATCATGAATGAGATGTGGTACAAGTTGGGAACGATTTGGTAAGAAGTTTGAACGAAAGGTATTTTTCTTTTGAAAAAGATCGAATATAATTTTATCCTTTTATCGGAGGAGATGGCGGGATGAGCTTGATGCTTTCAGGAGCGATTGGGAGAGGACTGCTGAGGACAGAGAAAGTTGGAAAAGTGGAAGGGAGGCCTTTGCCCAGCAGTGGGACATTACAGGCAAATAATAATAATAATAATAATAATTTTATCCTTAATAACCATAGTTTAAATATAAACTTTACAAGCAGTTAGGAATTTTGGAACAAATTGCTCTAAATGACACACTCACACAGACGCACAAAAAAATTATTCACCGGTGGATCATAAATGTAGATCAGAGTGCCTAGTGCGAGATTTTACACTGCCGCCATCACAAGTCACCGCGTCAAAGTTAACTCAGCATTTATATGGGATCGAAACAGCGCCTCTGTCTGCGTAAAGATGTCACTATTGTGAGCCCATACAAAAAAACGCAGATGCGTTTACGTCGACGCGGTAATTAACTCGTTTTAAGAAAACTCGCACTAGGCCCTTATAACGGCATAACTTGTTTGCTCTATTTAGCGTGAGGGTTGTCAAAATAAAGTAGACTTGTCGTTTTGAAACTTTTCCACGATGTGACACCCTTAACTGTCATTACGCCTATTCCGCTTATTTGCTCGTAGATGGTATTTGTGTGAGTGTGTGCTTGTAAAGCTTATATTTAAACTGTATCGTGGTGTTGGTAGACACTGTTTGTTTAGTTTTGGAAAAACTTATCAATAAAGATAGACTGATGTGATTTGATACCCCGCCGGATCTGTATGAAGTGATCATTAGAAATTGAACGAAGTAACTCTGTTAAAGAAAATAAATTTATGTTTTTGTTCGTTATTCTTCAATAACTTTCAAGTTACGCAAGTAAGTTTTGCCATCTTTAGGACTGACAGAAGCTTAAAAAAGTTTGGAACTGGGAAATAATTGTAAAAGAATACAACGCAACCTGCGTTTGCTTTCCGTATATTTCCAAGTTCTTCTTTTATATTTTTGTTAAAACAAACAAAGTGAAAATGTTATGGAAAAATGTGCGACATGTACCATTTCAGGTTTTGGCATACAAAATGGGATGATGCTTAATGCAGTCAACAAGTTACACCTTTATTCCGATAAAATTTCACGCCCTTTTAAGAAGTTAACTTATTCCTAACGATTGGAATAGTTCAATTACGCAGGTTATTATAATCGTGCTTGAGAGACATCAAAAGCTTAACCATCTATCAAGAATTTTGGCGTAGATCTCAGTGATAAGTGTGTGCCCTTATACTACTTATCCACGCATATTTCGTTAAAAAATAAATGAAATATTCGCTCTAAGCTTATGACTTTTTCCTTAGACAATGCTACTCGTATGTACGTAGGCAGGAATAATCGTCTAATTGTGTAGGGGCAAAGGTGAGGGGTGAGCCGTTTATTTATTCTGAACCTTATTTAGAGAGCACATACGAGATAATGACTCCAATACAATAGAATACATCACTCAAATTGAGTCCTTTAGACGTCGAATTGATCACTGAACGTAGCTCTCCACTGGAGGGGAGTACAGTTATTGTATACTCACAGTTGACATGCAGTGTGATCCTCTTGCTGACTGCGGGCGGCACATCGTTGGAGGCGATGCAGAGGAACGCACCCATCTGCCGCTGGTCCACGCGCCAAAATGACAGAAAGCTGCCCACGTAGCTCTCCACTGGAGGGGAGTACAGTTATTGTATACTCACAGTTGACAAGCAGTGTGATCCTCTTGCTGACTGCGGGCGGCACGTCGTTGGAGGCGATACAGAGGAACGCACCCATCTGCCGCCGGTCCACGCGCCAGAGTGACAGGGAGCTGCCCACGTAGCTCTCCACTGTCAATTTGAATTTAAAGAACAATGACAATATCATGACACATAACTTCTATTTTTAACACGCTTTTATTAGCTTCACCTGTATGTATGTATGTAACCGACCCCTTTGAGCTCGATTTTGTCCTACTTTGTACGATCAGATTTAATTCAAACTTTGCACACCTGTCAAAAGTTGATGACAATGCAATAATCCGATCGAAGCATCCGATTATCCTAATTAGATTCGCCAGGATTAATTAATTTCTTTCCGCATCCTTTGCATGCGAGTAAGAGAGATAGAGCTAGTGCGGGCGGTTTGTGGTATTGAGGGCGGTTGATAGTTAGCCAATCGAACTAAATAATATATAGTTTAAAAAATTTAACTAAAAAATGAAAAATAAATAATAGTTTAAAAAACTAAAAAAACACGCTTTCATAAAGAATCCAACTAAAAATCAGAAAATAAAATTTAATAAATTTGGATAAAGAATATTGTAAATTAGAAATGAATGTACATTTTTGTAAAAAAGCGTGGGGTGTATTCAATGCGCTTTTTAAGATATTATATTATCAAAGTGATGATTCTTCTACTCATTATCTGTCAATAAAATGTTTATAATTATTAACACTATGCACCCCACGCTTTTTTACAAAAATGTACATTCATTTCTAATTTACAATATTCATTATCCAAATTTATTAAATTTTATTTTCTGATTTTTAGTTGGATTTTTTATGAAAGTGTATTTTTTTAGTTTTTTTAAACTATTATTTATATTTAAAGGTTAACAGCAAATCGAATCGGGTTGTAGCAAAATGTTGAAACTGATTGCATTGCGCTTAACAAACTCAGTGAATTAAATTAAATCAGTGGATCTCCAGTTAACGTAACTCAGTCAATGTACGAAAACGTGCATAAAATAGCTGTAACATTTTAATGAGTTTGGAAACTTTCTGTATTCTAATTTCTATTTGAAGTTAAGTGCGGTCATCCTTTAACTGTTACTGAAATAGCAGCTCTGAAAATGGTCCACAAAAACGTGTGAAGCCCGATTTAGATTTTGGACAGGTTAACACAAAATCCATTGTATTTTCTATCATCTAGGCATGAGAAACTGTATTATACGTCTAGATTATAATATAGCAATGTAATTTTAATTATGTACCTACAATGTAGAAAATCTCTAAAAGTCTATTTCTTCCATGCAAAAAACACATTTATTATTGCCGATTTGAAGCGCCCTTAGTGAAAGAATTCGGAAAATTTTGACATTTATTAAGAAAATCTTTAGCTTCTTTTAACTCTTTCTGTAATTAGTTTCAATTCTTCTCGCTTTATGCTCAGATAAAAGATAAAGAGTTGAAGTTATCAGATGGACAGATGACCTGACGGCAGCGTCTCGCTAGATGCGGAATACTGATGAATATACGGAAGAATTGGTTGATAGTGCTATTTTCCTACGTAGCTAGGTACTTGAAAATATATCCATAAATAGAAGAATAATCCCCAATTCACCTTTATAAAACTCCCGACTCCCCACTCTCTTCAGCAGCATAGGTTCATGGTCTTCCTTCCTCCACGTGACTTTGGGTGGTGGGTGGCCGGTCGCCTTGCACGTAAGTGTAACGTTGTCCAGCTCATGAGCTGACACATCTGCTGACGTCTCCTCGTTGATTATATCTGGAGGAACTAGAAATGAGAAAGAGATTTACACATTTCAGACTGTTGTTAGATTTTCGTACCGAAGAGAAAAACGGGACCTTATTGCTGAGCCTTCGCACTCTATCTATCCATCTGTCCGTCTGTCACCAGACTGTACCTCATAAACAAGGAAGGAATATGCTCGTTTCTTCAAGGTGGTAGGAAAGGCCGCGATGATCAAGTGCTTTCTAAAATCTTAAGAGGATTACTGTGAAGAAAACATCGTGAGGAAACCTGCATATTATTATGTCTGAGAAAAAATTCAAAGATTTTGAGAACTTAATTACTTAATGCATTAATTTTATATAATTTTTATTATTATATCTAAAACTCTGATAAACTGAATTCAATAAAATGTATTTGAACGGGATCGTTATATTAAAGTGCAACCAATTTGAACAGTGCCAAACCTCGCACTTGGCTGCCAAGCCCGCCATATTATTTTTATGAGTATTCGAGTATATCGAAGTAGTTGGATGGCAACATTTATTTACATAAGCCAATGGACGACTTTGATTCAATACTACTTCTGGAGTTCTACAAATTGCGACAAATCGAAACACTCTTAGATTACGGCTGTTTCCAATATCTTATCAAAGTTAACTGTCAGATTTGATTTAGCCATACCTTTAATTTCATGATAATGTTAACTAGAGATAAGTTATTGCAATTAAATTAAAGACAAAATAATAGATTTCTTTTTTAAACCTTTAGTAACCTAAACGATATCTATATCTATACAGATATAGATACATAGATACAGGTAAATAAAATCGAAATGTCTGTTTGTAATTCCAAAATAACAGCTTTTCACCAAATGCATACGAGAGTATACACGCTACTAATACTAAAAAACCAAGTTTTAACATTTTTCTCTGTCTGTTTGTCTGTTTGTTCCGGATAATCTCTGAAACGGCTGGACCGATTTTGTTGGGACTTTCACTGGCAGGTAGCTGACTGACTTTTATTTATTAAAAATATTAGGGTTCCGTGACAATAAGGATGAAACTAAATCTATTCGGGTGAAACCGCGGGGCACAGCTCGTATATTTATAAATTTGATTCTCTAAAGGCAGGTTTATTCAAAAGCTGGCCTTCACCCTCGGAATATGCCTTAAAACTAAAGGTAAAATAGAAAGGTAGATCCATCGAATAAAACTTTACAGACATTTGTTAGTATTAAACGCTACAGTAATTATGTAAAAACTTCTTCCTTTTCCTAAGACTATTTGAATTGCAAATTGACCCAAATACCGTGTGATTTCATCTGCATTATATACTTACGAAATTTCTTCCTCTCGCCAAAGTTTTTCCACCTTCCTTCTAGGGGGACATAGTAAAAATCCAATATTGAAATCCATACTTCAGAACTTCAGAATTGAAAAAAAAATAACTGAACTAATTTGAGCGGTGAACGATAAAAGTTGGCATCCACGGCACCACCTCGACCCCCGCGCGGGAAATAAAGCTAAGTTCCTTTAAGATGATTTATTTTTCTCAAGGAAAATACTCTTCTAACGTTCGACTCGTTTCATTGATATTGAGTTTTGTTCTAAGTTTTTCGTAAGTACTTTGAAATGTTTTGAAGGCTCCGTCCCCAGCTTTAATAAGCTTTGGACTCCCTCCCTATTTTTACTTTAAAAGAAATATTTCTTTCAAAGAAATTCAGACTTAAATTCCTTATTTGTAAAGTTCTTTATTTGGTTTGTTGCCCTATAATTTAGTGAAGTCCTATTCTCCAATATAAGCTGCAGGTGTTGGCAATGTTCCCTTTTAATTTAAACGACTAAGACTATAATAAATACTTGAACGTTTTTAATTAAATACCTGAGTGTTTTTCATATTGACAAAGGGCTCCATGGTAAGTGTTAGGTACGTTTCATTGGCTCGGGTTCCCGGGAGTTCACAGGTAATAACCGATAATTTCCTTACTGTTGTGTTCTCACCAGCTCATTTGTGATGCAAAATATTTTCATACCGATTTTAAGGGGACGTTCACTGGCAAATAGCTGACGAGGAGTTAGGCAATGTAGGCTAATTTATTTATAAAATCACATAAATTATATTTAAAACCTATGAAACGAAGTGGGTGAAACCGCGGAGCACAGCTAGTATCTAATAAAATGAAAGTGATCAAAGATGATTCTGATTATGAGGAAGATAAGTAGATAATTACCATAGACTTCGATGCAGCCATTCTGCCACTTCATGCTGGGCTGCGTGTTGATCTGGCACATGTAGCAGCCGCGGTCCTCGGCGCGCAGAGGGCGGATCCTCAACTGCCAGGTGCCTGCGTCAACGCTTACTGAGTATCTTGGGCCCAAAACTACGCGATCATGGAGGGAGAGGACTGTTTGGTCTTCCGCTCGTAACCAACCAACCTGTGGGATAAGGAATTCAAATTAAAAAGACACTTCTAATGGGTCAAACGTTTTCTCTCAACCGGAACGCACTGTCGTAGAGACGAAATTCAGAGTAATTGGAATAACCTACACATCGTCAAAGAAATATTTTGCTTTTAAAGTGAATGTTGAAGACGTAATTGCTAATGTGAATCGAATATAACCTAATATAAATAGCGTAATTGGACGAGTATATTTGTTTCGAAAGACACAATTATACTCAAACCGTTGCCGATTTTATAAACGTATTCATAGAGAGCTATTATGATATTATGTTCTCGTAACAATTCTGTAACATTGTTGCCAAATATTTCTGTGTTGTCGAATTTATCTCAATGATCAGTTGAAAAAACAGTTTTTCGTAGAATTTGAACAGATTTGAACCAACAAGCTACCTTACCATCAACATATTCTAAAAGTTAATGATTCTGCAAGATAAAGTTATGGCTAAAAGCAGTTATTCTGTACTTATCACGTTTACTTCCACCTCAAAGTTTGGTCAACGCTCACAAGTGATAACTCTAGAAAATCTCTTGCAATGAGTTTCGGGAAAGTTTAAACTCAGTATGCTTTTGTTGGAAAATAAAATGCAAACATTGAATTTTCAAACTACGTTGGCTGTTTAAAATTATCCTAGATACCGTTCACCGATTAGAGCAAACTACGAGACTTTTAATTGAATCCAAAGCTCGCAAGTATCATTGCATAGCAATCAGCTCTCGATACAACGGGAAATTGTGGACAATAAGAAAAACACGCTGCTATTGAACAGATGCAGTCGATTCCCTGTTGCATTCGTAATTTTCTGTTTGTTTTATGATTGTTTCTCCTCGATGCTGAGCATTTTCATAATAACTATGGTCGAGTGCTCCTAGAGGAGCATCTTGGTACTGGGTTGTAACTACAAGAGCTCGTATTTTGAATGTTATTAATAAATCAATGTGAATGTATCAGAATTTTATAATATTTTTGATAATAGTTATTACTGACTTTCATGCTGGATTGATCTCAGTAAAAGCGACTTTCCAAACCTGGCGGTAGCATGACCCTGTAGAATCATGTCATTTTGACGATTGAAATTACTGTTTTATCTTTAAATAAAGATATTTTTATTTTGAGTTTGAAGAATCGATCCAATACTGCCTGCTTTTAAAGGCTTTCGTGATCTTTGATATAATATTAATGTTATTCTGCTGAAATTGAGATGAAAAACAAGCGGTTCATAGTAAGTGGTAACCACAGCCTATGTGCGCTAGAAATACCAGAAGAGTCATGAGCGTTATGCTAATATAATCATATATCCTCCTGACAGTATTTCATGTTATTTGTAGTCAGCGTAATCCAAATATAAGTTGTTTTTGCAATATTGATTTCATTCCTGCTCTTGACCCTTGACAAAACTTGCCGGATTCTTCTCAGCAAAAGCAATCTTTCGAACACGGTGGTAATATATCAAACCCTGTACAGCGTAATTATTTGTGTCCTTCTGCGTTACTCCAAACGGTAAGTTAAAAGTTACAATAATGATTAAATAGCGATCGATTCCGTCTGGCTTTTATCCAGTTTATTCCCAAGAAACAATGTCGGTTTTCACTGTTTCAACATTGTAGAACACAATTTACATCTCATCCAGGGCATTAGTATTTAATTCGCAGACTGCACCAGGGCCGCAAGCACTTTGAATTTTAAACAACAGGATTAACCTAAACGAAGCAGGTCTTCGCTGTTGAAATTTACGAGAAAACTACACTGAGCTATTATTACTATGTATACAGAAACATCACTTAACGAGAGGTAGGGCAGGAGTACTGGGGATGAAGATTGGCAAAGACTTTTGACAAGGTACTCTCAGCCCATCTTAGAACAGCCGCATTATTCTGTAATTTTATAAGGTGTCCGAAATTGAACTTTATCAGCTATGTAACAATTTCTTACTTCAGCCACCTAAAGAATAGATCAATGTGCAATGGATGCGATGGGCAATATCGCGAAAGCATTTCATTCCGCCTTCGGTCCTTGAAAATTAACAGTATATTGCCTGCGATGGTTATATTTTGACGGTCCTTAAGTAAAGTACATTCTACTTAGTACAACGCACTTCTGCAATTCCCAATTCGAAGCTATAATTCTAAGAATTTCTTCTAAGAGAGGGACCCAACTTTTTCTATAATATAATTTCTGAAACTTTTTGGCCCTTACTTTATTAAAGTTTGGCCACAACTGGACTAGATCATAAACAATATAAAATGAAGACCAAATTCTTTATTCAAATTCTCATTAAATAGTTAGTTTACCAAAGAGCGTAGGGATTTGCCATTAGCACAATATATCCTTAGGCCTAAAACACATTTTCGCTAAGACAATAGAACTAAAGGATGATTAAATAATAAATTGATTCATCAAGCACCCTAAGGCTTTCAGGGAACATTACAAGAAAGCACAAATATAATAATGTTAGCGGCACAAATGGATGTTGTAATGAAAGACTCATGCATTAGCACCAACATAGAAACTGACGGTAATGATGTTATTTCTCAGATTAATTTCCACTAAATACAAGCGAGGGTTAATGGCGCGGATTATTGTGTGGAGCCTTCAGATTGTCTCGGAACGAAACATTGATCATTTGAAATTACGGTATTGTCGATAAATGTACGTATTAAATAATTGGTGGTCTGAGTGGATTATTATATGATTCGCACGAATTGAACTAGCACGAAATGTGCCAATCGACAAGTTTCAAAAATATTATTTTATTCTTCTTATCGTGTCGATGAGAGACATTTTAAATTGTTTAAAGCCCAGAACTTGGCTACTTCAGATTATTATTTTATTTATTTATCAATACTCCCTGCATACAGGCCGTCTAAATTCCATAGGCGTTCTCTATCTGTCAACTTTTAGGTGATAATCATGACAGGATCAAGGTGCTCTAAGAATTAGGTCCAGCGTTTTAGTGAAGGAGAGCAACCTGCATTTTAAGACTAAGAATAATACTAAGACGTATTTAAGTATAGTGCTTGAAACGGCGTGGGAGAGACTCACCATCTGCTACGGTGTTAAGTAGCTAATCTTCCCAGCAGTGAGGAGATTTTTTTATAAGAAATAATTATATCTGCCACGGTATCGATACTTTTGCTGTTAATAATTTATTCCTAAAACTTAACCAATGCTAAAATAAATATTCGTTTACTGTTCTGGGGCTTTACCATAAGCTCTTATTGACATCATAGTTCCATTGTGTGACAGTGACAGACTTATACATGTCATATAAATCTGTCTCATGATAAAAGTTAAACTATCATGACAATAACAGGGGCCCAACCATGAGCTCTTATTGTAATGATAATTCAGTTTTGCGACAGTGACAGATGTATACACATCGCATACATCTGTCTCATAAATGAGTGAAACTATCATGGCAATAAGAGCTCATGGTAGGGCCCCTGGTCATGCTAGGGCCCAAGATCACTAGGCGCACCGGAGGATTTTTTTTTTTACTAAATTCGATATTTATTACGCAATTTTGCCCTTAAAGTATATAAATTTAATCCAGTCTAATGCAAACATTTAAACGCAACAAATTAATTATTCATTCATCAAACATAATATTGAATTTAATAGATAGCGAATATAAACGGTATTTATGAAAACATTAATTAATGATACTTCGAGGTAGGGTGAAATTGCTACTTTGTTAAACAAAATTAATGGATACTCAATATTAATTTTTGTCAAGGGCTTTATGCCTTGCAAGTAATAGCTATTTGAATAAACAATCAATCTAATAGTATAATAAGTAAGTTGTAATGTAAATCTAATGGTAAATCTTCTATACAGATAAATAAAATTGAAGTGTCTGTTTGTAATTACAAACTAACAGCTTTTCACTAAATGCATATGAAAGTATACACGATACTGACACTAAAAAACCAAGTTTTAAATTTTTTCTCTGTCTGTCTGTCCGTTTGTTCCGGGTAACCTGAATTGAAGTGAAGAATCTGAAGTGAAAATCTAAAAAGGGGTTCTTAATTTGGGGTTCCGCGACAATAAGGATGAAACTAAATCTACGCGGGAGAAACCGCAGGGCACAGCTAGTTATAAATAAAATGCGTTAGTTAGTGTTGGGCGCTCAAGGAAGAAGTACTATGACCAAATTAATAATAGTTTTCAGAAAGGACAAATTCGGAGCACTCGTATCCGTGAGTGTATGAAGATATGCATTAATGTGGACGCAGCATGTGGCAAAAGGTGATCTCAACGTAACCGAATTGGAAACAGGTAGAAGCATATGTATGTATGTATATACCAGGGGCGTGCATTAGATTTTCAGAGGGGTAGGCATAAACAATAAGTAGGTAGGTTGGCAGGTTAAGTACATACCTATGTGACGCGGCGTAGGTACGTACGTCTTGGTAAAGATACACATACGAAGTGATCACAGTGATCACAATTTGTAACTTCTGCTTACCTGCTTATATGCAATGCACGCCACTGATATATACGAAGATTGTATTAGTATTAATACATTTATGATTTCTCATTTGAACTGCCTGGGTCTAGTTGTTGCAAACGCTACTGTGGAACACAAAGTCAAACATACATACATATGCTCACGCCTGTATTACTCGAAGGGGTAGGCAGAGGTGTTGTAATTTTCAACACCCACATTTCACCGAATATGATTAAGTACCAACGTGACAGAGGGTGAGTAAATCGCCGTCTCAGGCACTATACATACGTCTTTGAATTATTTCTCAGACATATGCATATTTCCTCACGATGTTTTCCTTCACCGTAAAGCACGGCGTGTGAAATCACTGTACAAAGTTCTGGGTTCGATACTGGGTCTGGAAGTGTAATTATGTTATTTCATATTTAATTTCTCAGTAGCAGTTCAGAGTGTGGATAAGCTCGCCCCCAACACATACACTTCTGCCTAATTCTACGGGGAATACAGGCGTGAGTATAGTATGTACTAGTGATGGAACGAATGTCATTTTTAAATATTCGCGAATGCGAATGCAAATGTCTGCTACTGACATTCGCGAATGCGAATGCGAATGTATAAGTTTTAATGAAAATTTAATGATTAAACCCAAAGTAAAATAATGAATAAATAATACCAAAATGATAAAGTGAAGACTGTTAATGTGCTTATTAGGTATAGTTACTTTTTCTTGCATTTAATGAAGAAATGAATGGATTTTCATTTTATTGACCTACCATTAACTCCTAATTGTTTTTTTCTGATATTCATATTCGCAAAACATTCGCAGAAATTTTGCGAATGCGAATGCGAATACGAATATCCGCGAATGCGAAAACGAATGCGAATATTCGTTATATCACTAGTATGTACTTCACTACACATATTCTACTTGGATGAAGCCGCGAAACAAAGCTATATAATAATAAGTACTTTCCTAAAAAGGTCAAACGCATTATAATTTAAATTAAATAGAACGATCGTCTGTACATAATACCTTTGATCATTATTAAATTACATTTTGGAAATGTACTAAAGACAATTACTGAGATCATGTCACATTATCCTTTATAACTTTCGTATATATTTATAGCATGTAACATTATTGTATTACGTAACACAGGTAGGTTAATGTGTGGAAATAATTATATGAAAACATGAAAGATAGGGCTTGGCAGTCGTGTTACGTACACAAAGGGCAAAGTACATTACAAAGAAGTTTTGGCGAAGCAATAACAAGGTTATGATTTTGACCGCTTTGTATTACATTTAAAAGGGCCGTGGTGGCCTTGGGATTTTGAGCAGTCGCCTGCTACGTAAGCGACGCAAGTTCGAATCCCAGCGGGGCCTGGGGCCTTGCCATGAGCTCTTATTGCCATGATAGTTTCACTCATTTATGAGACAGATGTATGTGTCGTGTATACATCTGTCAATGTCGCACAACTGAATTATGATTGCAATAAGAGCTCATGGTTGGGCCCCTGTATCAATGAGTTTTTCTAAAAACTTATGTGCACTGATTTCACACCATTGCTTTACGGTGAAAGAAAACATCGTGAAGAAACCTGCATATGTCTGAGAAGTAATTCGAAGACGTATGAGTAGTGCCCTTGACGGCGATGGACTCACCCTCTGTCACGTTGGCACTTAATTATATTCGGTAAAATGTGGGTGTTCAACACCTCTACTTACCCCTTTGGAGACCCTTCTGGGATTGCGTGAACATATTTTATTTTTATTTTTGTATCACAGTTACCCTCTAAACATCATTGTGAATATGTAGGCTCAGGTATGATTATTGCCGTGTTTCATTATTTTCAGAGAGTTGTTTTCAATAGTCAGGTTACCTGAATGACAGCTGTTTCTAAGCGTAGAATAATTTATCAGTATATTAAATGTTATAATATTTCAATTACTGACAAATTTACGAGAAAGCTACATTAAGCTATTATTATATACATAAATACATACGCTCACGCCTATATTCCCCTGAGGGGTAGGCAGAGATGTTGAGATAACAACACCCACTTTTCACCGAAGATGATAAAGTGCCAACGTGACAGATGGTGAGTCTATCGCCGTCTCAGGCACTATACATACATCTTTGAGTTACTTCTCAGGCAAATGTAGGTTTCTTCACGATGTTATCCGTGAAGTAGGTACGTAGTGTGAAATCACTCCTCATAAGTTTTTTTCGAAAGCTCATTTATACATGCCCCAGGATTCGACCTTGCGTCGCTTGCGTAGCAGGCGACTGCTCAAACCACCGGCCACCACGGTAAATCCATAAAAAAATGACCTAGTAATCATTTCAACATCACTAATTCGCTAAACATAGACTGTAGATATCTTAAATGTAATGGGAGGTTTTAGAACGTACTTCGTCTCTTAAGTACGCGTTCATATTATGGGATAAATTAATGGCCCTTGTCAAAATATCCCCTGAACGGAATATGGGATGATAAAGTATTGTAAAAGTGACGAAATTACTCATTCTCCACCGAAATCATAAGATACGGTGCATTATATGGTGGCAGAAATGATCGTAAATTATTATGCTCCGTTTGTGTTTAATCGAGGTTGCTTTATGATTCGGTGGCGTACGATCTTGAGGTTGGTGAAGGAATTATGGGTTTTATTACAACGAGATAAGGAGTTTTTTAACTTTCTCCGCTCAACTCTTTAGTTGAGTGAAGTTTTATCGTTCGTATCTAATATCTGTGTTTAGCGATGAATGCAAAAATCTCTCTGAATTCAAATTGCATTTACTGTTATACAAGTAGTCATACAATGCAGTAGAATTCAACATCGTAATATTTAGCGAGAACATACTATTAGATTCGATCATTTCATAAACACGAGGTCGAACAAAGTGTTAACTATATAGCAGCGTTTCTCCACTCGCTCATAGATGGCGCTACTCGCTAACAA
Source organism: Watsonalla cultraria (assembly GCA_964035505.1). Classification (NCBI taxonomy): domain Eukaryota; kingdom Metazoa; phylum Arthropoda; class Insecta; order Lepidoptera; family Drepanidae; genus Watsonalla; species Watsonalla cultraria. The sequence goes on along the minus strand of OZ037726.1, from coordinate 2,133,024 downwards.
ATGCGAAGTTTGAGTACAAATACACGAGAACCTAAATCGCGCCATAAGAGTTTTTAAGCGTATTGCAGTATATATACAAGTTTCCAACTAGAACAGTAGGAGCCGCGGTTCCCCAGGCATGACACCCGCCTGGCTGGAAGATCTTCCCTTTGCTGGGGATGAGCATGAGCACTCGCTCTCCTCACAACTATTAGGTTTTTTCGGAGTCTGGATTAAGGCTCGCCCCCTATTACATAGGACTTAAACATAACTGGTGGAATGTGGGTGCACTATTAGTTCACCTCTGCCTACCCCTCTGGGGACTACAGACGTGAGCATCTGTGTTCACTGTGCTAGTAGTATAAATACCGAAAAAATTTACTAGCTTAGTGCTTAGTACTTATTGCAGAATTCCATAAAAAAATACAGTTTTCTAATATTCCAGTCGTGTGAAGGAAGCCTTACAAAACCATAGATCAAAGTAATTTAAAAGGAGGAGCTCGTGGCACAATTGCTATTGCGCATATCATTCGATCAGCGAAGTTAAGCAACCATACGCCTAGCCAGTAATTGGATGGGTGACCGCCCGAATTCCCTCCGTGCCTCGGAGAGCACGTTAAGCCGTCGGTCCCGGTTGCCAATTTAACATCTTTGGCAATCGTTACAGGTCAGTCGGAGGCCTAAAAATAATCTGACAACTGGTTTAACCCAGATCACAGATTTTCCTCCTAAATGGGGTTGCGAAGGTCAGATGGCAGTCGCTTCGTATAAAAATCAGGTGATCAGCCACATCGGGTTGAATCAAGTGCCGACCCCAACAATGTATGGGATAAGGCCAGGGAGATGAGATCAAAGTAATTTTTCAGAACCGTGAAATGATACACAGAGATTTGGTTCCAGTATCCTAAAATTTGTACAAAAATGTACAAAATGTACACATCGTATGTACAAATGTGTACATACATTGTGTACTGTTCCCTCCCTTTTATATCTTGTACATTTTATTACCACATTGTTGGTGTATGTATACAGTTTAGGAATTACAGCTACAGTGAATTATTTTCATCTTAGTTTTTACCTGATTTACTTACACGAGGGAAAAAATAATATTTAAAACTACTATGAACTCTGAACGAGCAGACAGAGATCCCAAAAATTACACCTAATTTAAGAGCATGGTTATGAACTCCTGGTAACGTGTGTATTCTCCAAAGGGGTAGGCAGGTGTGTAGGTACTTATAGTACACCCACAATTCGTCCGTTACGTAGTTCGCAAGTAAATACCCAGTATCACTTTGCCCAACCCGGGAATCAAACTCGGAACGAAGAAAACTCGTGTTCCGCCATAGCGATTGCGACCACGAAAACAAATAGGCAAAATATTTACCTGCTAATCAAAAAAATAAATATAGACGCTGCTCTAAGCTACAACACTCGAAATACAACAACACAGCTCGCTTTTGTCCGACCTTTCTCGAACGTTTTCAACACACTGACAGTGATCATTAATTTAATGCATTATGGGCGGCCCCGAGGAATATTGAATGGGAGATTTCTAATCTGACTTGTTCCCTACGACTAGAGGGTGACAATGAAAATCCTTCCAAACCCATATAAGTATAAAAAATCGTCAAAGAATAAAGGTGAATATTTTTTAAATTCCCGAGTCCACCCACGTCCGATAGTAGGCTGAAAAGGAAAAATAGCTGAAGATATTTTTATGAGATGCAAAATTAATGGTTTGCTCGAAAAGCACAGAGGCAAAAGGCTATTATCGATCTTAAAAGAGTGAGCGGAAAGTTTACTTTTACGTGACACTTAGCTCTGTTTTTTTTTCAACATCTGTTCGGGGTAGAGATGATGATAGGGGCAGGAAGACAATAACGTAATTGCAAAGAAGTGGAGCATAGTGGTAAATGTAATAGCAGGTAGCTATATCTATATATCTATACATCTATGCATACAGATAAATAAAATCGAAGTGTCTGTTTGTAATCCCAAAATAACAGCTTTTCACTAAATGCATGTGAAACTATACACGCTACTGACACTAAAAAACCAAGTTTTAAAATTTTTCTCTGTCCATCTGTCTGTTTGTTCCGGGTAATCTCTGAAACGGCTGGACGGATTTTAACGGGACTCTCACTGGCAGGTAGCTAATGTGTCAAGGAGTAACATAGGCTACTTAGATTTTTTTAAACATTAGTGATCCGCGGGCAACCACGAAATTAAAATTTACGTGGTTGAAACCTCGGGGCACAGCTAGTTTTAAATATAGATTACCTCTTAATTTCATAGTCAAAGATACAGGCGTTAGCAACAGTATCAAAGTAAAATAACTAGTTGTAATTTAGTAAAATATTAATAACTTTGCAATATACAACAAAATTAGTTTTATCCAGAACAAAACCCTGTTCAAACCAGCTATACCCGGACTACTCGGCTTAAAATTAGAACTCAATTTCACTCTGAATAAAACGTAATAGATTAACCCGCGCAATTTAGTGTCATTTCTTACAAAGGAAAACAATATTCCCGAGTCTATTAAGCTGCGTACACACTAGCTTCATTCCCCCTTTTATACGTCGTTGACAATTACATTACATACTAGCTGAGCCCCGCGATTTCACACGTGTGAGAGTAAAGACATAAAATATAGCCTATATTAATCAATGATAATGTAGCGTTCAAATGGTGAAAGAATTGTTTTCAATCGGTCCTATACTTTTTGAGCCAATGCGTTACAAACAAACTTACATACAAATCTTTCCTCTTTATTATATTAGATACTAGCTGTGCCCCGCGGTTTCACCCGCGTAGATTTAGTTTCATCCTTATTGTACAGTGTAGGGTTCCGCGACCCTAATACTTTTGATAAATAAAAGTAGCCTAATTTACTCCTTGTAACCTTAGCTATTTGCCAGTGAAAGTCATGTTAAAATCGATCCAACCGTTTCGGAGATTACCCGGACCAAACAGACAGAGAAAAATTTTAAAACTTGGTTTTTTAGTGTCAGTAGCGTGTATACTTTCATATGCATTTAGTGAAAAGCTGTTATTTTGGAATTACAAACAGACATTTCAATTTTATTTATCTCATCATCCTCCTGGCCTTATCCCATGTTATTTGGGGTCGGCGCAATATGTTCTTCTCTTCCATTTCTCTCTATCAGCCGTCATATCTGTATTCACCCCCAATCTAGTCATATCATCTTTCACACAATCCATCCATCGTTACTTAGGTCTTCCTCTCCAAAACATTTTTTGGCAACATTATCCTCATCCCTCCGCATAACATGTCCATAACACGACAAATGTTTATTCTTCAACTTCTCAGTCAATTTTATTTATCTGTGTGTATATATGTATATGTATAGATATTCGTAATTACTTGTGTAATATTTCAATTAAGAAGATTAACTCTGAAATGTTGTCTTAATATCCTAGATGGCAATCATATTTCGCCGTTATGGGTTATATGAGAGTCATAAAGATATATTACACCTAAAATGACCAAATACATCCTATTTATTACACGTTTACGTCTCATTACGTTTTTATGTTTATTTTATTATGCGAGTAAATAAAAATTATCACCACGTAATGTAATAAACGTATGTGTAATAATCGAAATCCTTAAAAATATTGACGCAAAAATTCGGCGAATCGAATATTAATAAAATATTAATTTCATACGTTTTATTTAAAAATAATTTCTTCTCTCTCTATCTTATAATTAGAAATCCCTACTTAAAATTATAAATGCGAAAGTAACTCTGTCTGTCTGTTACGCTTTCCCGCTTAAACCTCTTTTGATGAAATTTGGCACAGACAATCTTTAGTCCCTGAGAAAAGACATAACCTTTTATTAAAAATATTTGGGTTTCGCGACAATAAGGATGAAACTAAATCTACGCGGGTGAAACCGCGGGGCACAGCTAGTTATAGTATAAGACAACAAAACCATGATAAATAAATTAACTTCTTTCTTATTGAAGAGAAATGAGTACGCATAGTATAATTATTATACGCTTTTGTTACTTAGACGTATAAACTTGCTAGGAGGCACTCCCTTCACATTGCTGTGTCCCGACAAGGTTGTAAGATAAAACTATTATAATTTTGTGGGTCACTTGTAGCTACCGAATGCAATAAGTATATGAATATGAATAAAAATATATCTGGACACTTGTCTTTATCTAAAATGTTATATCGATATTATTTTTTGACATATAATTATCTAGCATGAAATCCGACCAGTTACCAACTACAAGCCAATAATGTGTGATAGTTCCCTATTTTTCTCTATTATGAAATCTGACTAATGATTACGAACTAGTAATGTGCGATAGTTTCCTAAACAAATAAGTATCGAATTGCTTATTTGGTTATCGATTTCGATCTGTACCCCCACGCAATATTTGTATGGGATATTTTAGTTCTTTACCTCACCGCTAGAAGGCGCTGCGCAATTTTTCATACAAATATTCGACGGAGTCGCTAGCGAGTATAGATTACGAAAACGGTGGCAAACCCGTGATAGGGGTACAGTTGCCGTTATATTATATCGTATCGATGGGTCGATAAGTTGTTACAATACGATCGCATGAACACAACTTATTGCAGTACAGCGTGAACCGACATGCGGCCGAAACTATCGGATATCGAATAACAATCGACCATCGGCAATTTTCATCGATGTTATCGACTTTGCTGAACAATAGAATAATTCGATTGTTTTAGTAGTAAGTGCCGCACGAGCGTGGCAGGAGAATAGCATGAAATCAGTTTGAAATTATTTGAGGATTTTATGATAGAATGAATTTTAGACATCCTCATCATAATTACATAAGAACAAATATAGAAGATAAAATGATTTTAAGCATTCAAAATTCAATGATAAAAATAAGTTAAAATGGGACTTCGTCAATGGGACAATGGGATTTCGTCTCAGAGAGTGTAAGACTGCAGGACACAGGGACGTTATAAGAACTTCTATTTGACTTTTCATTTTGGTACCATGAAATCAATAAATTCTTAATACAATTGTTTAGAAGCAATGACATAGGTAGCGTCACTAAAGGATGTCACGTCGTGTTCGATCGGGTATACCGTCATTTACGAGCTTAGCGACTTTTTCAAAACATCACAAAATCTACATTATTTTGTCAGAAAATAAAAGAATGAATTTTAAAATCTTTGATTGACAACCTTCATGCTCAATAAATAGGCCTAAATTCCATACTGTTTGTAAGGCTTATATTTGAACTATGCTAAAAATCTATAACATCCAAAGGTTCTACGAAGGAGGTTTGTGTAATTTTCAAGAATGGAACAACATTAGGGTGGATCTTACCCATTGTAACTTTTGGCGCACAATAAAAGCGAACGTGACCAGTGGGTTAAATGGTACATTTGCGCTACCAAATCAATTTAGACTGTGCGCGTGATTCAAATTCTTCATTTAGCATTTACCCTGTAAATGTTTTGTTTTCCCTTCATGGGTCTTAATGGGGGTATTCTCATTGTTTATGGTGCGGGGTGTCGGCATAGCAAATGAGAAGGGAATCGCATAGAACGTGAACATTCCTTTATGGATTGGTAAACATTGTAATACATACATGCATATTCTTACGCTTGTATTCCCCGAAGGAGTAGGCAGTGGGTTTGTAATAACAACACCCACTTTTCACGGAAGTTGATTAAGTGCCAACGGATAGATGGTGTGTCTATCGCCGTCTCGGGCGCTTTACATACGTCTTTGAACTACTTCTCGGACATATGCAGGTTTCCTCACCATGTTTTCCTTCACTGTAAAGCACGTGGTGTGAAATCACTGCACATAAGTTTTGGAAAAACTTACTCGAGCAGACCCCGCTGGGATTCTAACTTGCGTGGCTTGTACAGCAGGCAACTGTTCAAACCTCAAGGCCATCACGGCTCTTGTCTTGGACGGCTGCTTTTACCCCCATAAGGATACAATTTCAAAAAATCCTTGAATTCAGTTTTCTGTAGTAATATTCAGATGTTGAAATTGATAGATAATCGTGCAATTAGGTAGCCTAGTTAGTTTTTGGTAAGTCGAGCGAGTCGCGAATAGACCCCTTTTGAGACTCAAACTTGATAAGCTAATGCATTTGATTACTCTAAAGCTACAAAGGAGTGAAAGCAATTTATTCTCAAATTAATTTTCACTTTCTACGTAATTAGCCTCTCTGAGTGCTCATCAAACGAGCTAAATTAATTACTACTTCATACATCGATGTGTAAAAATACTTTTCTCTCCAATTAACAAAGCCTTAAAGCTCTTAAATTGGAATCTAATTTGTGTTTACGTTGAGTGAGTTTATTTTATTGTGATAATAACATTACGTTTGAAGTATTCCCGCGGAATAAATATTTAATACCGCGGAATAATTTTATCATTCAGTGATTTATTTCATAATTAAACGAATATAGCACGGGAGACTTCTATTTAGAATATATTTATGTTCCATTGAAATAAAAAATACGATGAATGTTTGATTGAATCTTCTTTACTTCGTCTTCTTAATCTTTAAAACACATATCTATTCTATATTCTATACAGATAAATAAAATTAAAGTGTCTGTTTGTAATTCCAAAATAATACTTTTTCGCTAAATGCATATGGAAGTATACACGGTACTGATAATAAAAATCCATTTTTTTTTTCTCTGTCTGTCTGTATGTTTGTTCCGGGTAATCTCCAAAACGGCTGGACAGATTTTTACGGGACTCTCACTGGAAGGTAGCTAATGTTACAAGGAGTAACTAAGTCTACTTTTAATTTAAAAAAAACATAAGGTTTCCGCGGGACAGCCATGAAGTTAGCTCTACGCGGGTGCAGGGCACAGCTAGTTTAAATAATAAGTAATCAATACGTCATAACATCGTCCGTCTTTCACGTCATCCACCATTGTTCTGTCATCGGTCACTTACAAGTTCTTCCTCCTCTAATCGTTCCGATCACACGTTGCCTATCATTCTCACATACAGCCTCTTTCCATATTTATATGAACGATGGTTTTTGCTGTAGAACTCACTGCAACGATATATAAACACGAGTCGGGATTTGAACCCACGACCTCTGTTAACCGTGCAGTTGCTCTTCCAACTAAGCTACTCGTGATCAGACCTCACGCGTTGAATTTTGCCTTCCTTTGTTCTTGCGATTTAAGGGGCCGACTAATGATTTTAAAAATATATAAACATGCGCATTTATCTTAAGCCTACCATAATCGGTTTAAGCAGAGCATATTGGGAACTCTGAGCTTTGACGTTTCATTTTTGTACCGTAAACTTAAACGTCAAAGCTAAGAAGTTCTTAATAGGCGCTGCTTCAAATAGCATAGTTGGCCCACTGTATGCATGGTACGTACTCCAGCCTGCGGATGTCTGCCTGATCTGCACCTTCATCAAGTATCTAGCTAGACCTTGTACTTACTCTACATCTGATGAAGGCGGTGATAAATATGGACTTACGCAAACTCACGCCTGATTGTATTCTAAGCTAGCTATTTCTAAAATTGTCAGTCTATTACATACGTAGTCTAGAGACTGATCATCATCCTCATCATTTCAGCCGACAGACGCCCACTGCTGGGCATAGGCCTCCCACAACGATCTCCGACGAGCGGTCTTGTGCCTCCCACATCCAGCGGGTTCCCGCGATCCTCACCAAGTCGTCGGTCCACCTCGTTGGGGGCCTACACACACTGCGCTTGCGGTTACGCGGTCGCCACTCAAGGACCTTTAGGCGATTCTTCGGGCTATGTCGGTTACTTTGATCCTCCTGCGGATCTCTTCATTTTTGATTTGATCGCTATAGACAGATAGAAACCTCTAAGACTGAGCCATATTTCTGATAGCAGTGAGGTGACATACGGCCTGATGGTAAGCGGTGAAAGCACAACACCAAGTAAAATTGCATCAGTAAAAAGCCACCGCTTACAAACATTTCCCAATTAAAATCCGAAAACTGCTCTCCGGAACAAAGCAATAGAAAAGGTACGTGAAACTGTGAATTCTACGAATCATAGCGAATGATATTTCAGGCGGTAAGTGCAAGAGGGCAATTGAGATTAACGCCCGCCCTTTAATTAGAAAACTTGTGTTTTCCTTTTCCGAGCCAAATAAATATAAATGGGTAAGGTTCCTCGTGATTAAGGGTACGTTCCCCAGCTCTATAGTTAATATTTAATGCACCGCCTTTTTTATTCAGCCTCTATTCTACGATACGTTGCGATAGTAGTAACTTTTCTTCTCTTGATTTGTCATGTAACATGCTCTAATCGGTATTGGATTGGACATCTCATTTAGTGTAGAAAGTACAGTAAAACATTATGTATGATATACATTAAGCTTCAGATTGTCGTGTTGGTGACAAACATTTGTATAAAATTGTTGAGCTAAGAACTTAGCCAACATCATTATCACAGCAGTCCGTGCAGTACATACAATAGAGCTATTTGAATACCTTAACTTGTCTTCTTAGCCTTGCACCATTTTTAGGCTGGTTAAGGTTGGCAAGGCGGTTCCTCAACACGTAAAAATGCAAGGCAATTTCCATACCTGACTAGGGACTTGAGTAGGTAAACGATTGGAGGTAGCAATTAAAACAGGGCACGATATAAACTCAAACTCAAACTCAAATATATCTTTATTCGATTAGACTTTATACAAAGTACTTTCAAATCGTCAGAATGACACAATAACACAGGATTATACATGCTACCGCCAGGTTCGGAAGGTTGATTTTACTGAGAAGAACCTGGCAAGAAACTCAGTAATTACTCTTTTAAAGAATATTATACAGTTTTAAAAATACAAAATAAATCGTTCAAGCAACTATAAGCCCATGGACACAGTTCTAATGCTCAATTGTCAAAAATAAAAACTAAAAATATAGTACAAATATATGTGAGCATGGCAAATTCCAGCCAGTCAAAGCAAAATAAGGTGTAAGGCTCGAGTCGCACCAGACGCACATCTCATATTGGCACATCCCATCTAATCATGTTTCGCTCCGAGCCTCATGAGTCTAAGGTATTATATTTAGCGAATTTCAAAATTGACTATGGTACCTAATTGAGGTCCAAGTGTGAGTTTCTCTTCGGGTGGGACAAACGGAAGAAAAAGGTTATAGGATAATATTTCAGAGGGATGACATACCTCACCATAGGCCTAATACTTGCTTGCTAATACCATTATTTATGGATTTGGGTGCATATATTAATCTTTGCACACCTTTCTAGGCAAACCCCATGCAACACTCGCTTTTAGTAACCATATAGAGGAGCACACAAATCTGGTTAATAATTACATGCCCCGTGTAACGAACACCGCAGCTATTTAGGATGCTAACATTAGACCGCTGATCAAATAATGCTACCTTTGAGTAGAAGCGTTCCTATCGTTACCTGCCAGTGTTCCATGGGGGGAGGCCCCATTATAGGTTATATATAGCGTAGATACTGTGTTAGATATAGTACTTCACTATATTAGCACATTCTTCTATCAGATATGATCTATTATTTAAAGGCAATGGACGACTCTATCCCTGTTATTATAAAACGCAGAGCAAGAAGGTCCTTGATTAAATTGCGAAAATTGTGTCTATGCGGGTGAAACTACGGGACACAGCTAGATGTTTTATTTACGAAATGTCAAAGCTAAGAAGTTATTTATGCGTGCTGCTTAAACGATCATAGCTAGCCCCCAGTTCTGGAAAAAGCCCAAATGTATAACCCTCTTACACTGATTAGTTTTGACCAAAGATGTTGCTAACAAAATCGGTTAAACCCATACAAGTTGTGTAATAACAGCAAACTTTTATAGTTCCTTCCCGTATCGTTACTCCTACCTGAACGTAACCGTTACGTCAAAGCTAATGGGTGCCGTAATTCTAGTAACTCAGCAATAAACAACGCGTAATTACTGGCCTAGGGTGAATTAATGCCGCATCTGCCCTAACGAGCCAATTAAAGTTTTAGCAGCCTCTGAATTAGGCGGCTATTCCTTTGACCCGGTCGCAATTTTTTGTACACTCTGTTTTCAACTTTTTGCTCTGAGAATTGGTCTTACTTTAAATTGGCAGGTAGTACGGAATGGCTAATTTAAATAACAAGTTTCTAGTTAAATAAAGGAAATTTAAAAGTGGATCCTTTTGGGAATAAGCCAGATACTGTTCATATAGTTAAATGAATACTGCAATATGCTACTCGTTTTGTTTTACAGATAGTTTAGTTGGAGATTTATAAGTGTAGCGAATAAATAATGTTGGTGCAAGTAAACTCAAACTCAAACTCAACTCAAACTCAAAAATATCTTTATTCGATTAGACTTTACACATTGAACTTTCAAATCGTCAGAATGACACAATTACACAGGATTATACATGCTACCGCCAGGTTCGGAAGGTTGCTTTTACTGAGAAGAACCTCAGCACATGAACTTTTATAATTCATGAGCCGTGTGGAGAGAGCGAGTGATCATGCTCATCCCCAGTAAAGGGAAGATCTTCCAGCCAGTCGGGTGTCATGCCTGGGGAACCCCAGTTCCAACTGTTCTAGTTGGAAAATTGTTTACATACTTTAATGCGCTTGAAAACTCTTATTGCGCGATTTAGGTTCTCGTGTATTTGTAATCAAACTTCGCCTTTGTTAGCGAGTAGCGCCATCTATGTAGCGTGTAAAACGCTGCTATAATAAACTACAGAAATATCTCAAATAGCTTTTACCCAAATCCCTTTGTACGGTAGATAACAAAGATATTTAGATGATTAAAATATACGTGCAATAGTAACAGTGCTACGAGCCCCTCAAAGGTTTGAATGTAGTCTTGTCTCTCTAGTAAAAAAACCTGAATGCAATTAATTACTTACTTTATGCTTCCCTAAGTTTGTGACTGAGCACCCCAACACAGCTTCCCTGCCGATGTGGAAGGTGTGGTTCCCAATAGGTCGCTCGAACTGAGGCTCATCAAGCAATTTTCGACTTGTCACATTCGAATCTGCGGACAGAATAACAGTGTTTTAAAGGAATAGAGGGCCCTTTTCGCTGCCGCCATCTCAAGTCACGGTATTGACGTAAACGCAGATTTATATGGGATCAAAACAGCGCCATCTATCGACTCACGGGTGGCACTATTTTGATCCCATATAAGTCTGCGTTTACGTCAACGCGATGACTTGTGACGGGGATTTTAAGAAAACCCGCACTTGGCACACAGTTCGAAATCAAGACTAAATTTAAATGTATCTTATTTACATAAATATTATAAAGTCAAATACCTTAATTAGCATCAAACAAACTATTAGACCTTTGTTACGCAATAAAGGTCAAACTCGCGTAACACTAACAACCAAAAATAACAGTCCAACGAAACCTAGCGTCGAGTTTGGATGGACAAAGTTTTAACAATCACGTACCCGTGGCAGTTATAGAACTTTGTCGCATTTACCCCACAATATGTCATTTTGTCGGAGATGACATGTAAATTATTTGAGCTTTTATTGTAGTTGGACACTTTGCGTTGTTTAGAGGGACTAATGAACGTGCGTGAAGCTGTGCAGGGAAGGAAGAAAAGGTCTCCGCTTATATCTATACAGATAAATAAAATTTAAGTGTCTGTTTGTAATTCCAAAATTACAGCTTTTCACTAGATTAATATGAAAGTATACACGCTACTGACAACGAAAAACCTAGTTTAAATTTTTTTCTCTGTCTGTCTGCCTGTCTGTTTGTTCCGGGTAATCTCTGAAATGGCTGGACCGATTTTAACGCGACTTTCACTGGCACGTAGCTGATGTTTCAAGGAGTAACTTAGGCTACTTTTATTTATTAAACATATTAGGGTTCCGCGACATGATGCATGAAACTAAATCTACGCGGGTGAAACCGCGGGGCACAGCTACTTATCTATAAAAAAACATACTCGATGAATATAGCCTCCCAGGTTAGCCTCAATATTATAGCTGAGCTCTCATAACTCATGACACATGTAGAAGGTACGCCAAAACTCTTTCGTCCAATTCCAAATTACTTTATGAACCCTTCTAGAACTACTTTATTATCCATAATCCAGACATTCCCGTAGAAACCGGTCTAGCTTTAGGAGATTGGCCAGAACAGACAGACGGAGAAAAATAAATATTTTATTTGCATATTATGTACCGTATAAACTTCTGTAAGCATTTAGTGAAAATCTGTCTATTTGGAATTACAAACAAACTCAAACTCAAACTCAAATATATCTTTATTCGATTAGACTTTATACAAAGTACTTTCAAATCGTCAGAATGACACAATTACACAGGATTATACATGCTACCGCCAGGTTCGGAAGGTTGCTTTTACTGAGAAGAACCTGTCAAGAAACTCAGTAATTACTCTTTTAAAGAATATTATACAGTTTTAAAAATTCAAAATAAATCACTCAAGCAACTATAAGCCCACGGACACAGTTCCAATGCTCAATTGTCAAAAATAAAAACTAAAAAAAATATTACAAATATATGTGAGCATGACAAATTCCAGCCAGTCAAAGCAAAATTAAGATTAATTAATTATAGCAAAAGTATAGTGCCAATGGGATTATTTACAAAAAATATCAGACAAAGGTACATACCCAGGCTCCCTTATCACAAATATAATCACTTACAGTATACAACACTTAAACAGACACTTCTATTATATTTGTGTGTGTATATAGATTATTATAAACGACTCTCAAAGGCATGTACACACTCAACCCACATAATAAATAACCCGATACTAGAGAAGGGCTAGTTAATATTACCTTGTATAGCCCACAGAGCATTAACTGCATTCCTATCTCATCAAATATACACAAAGTCCCATCTGTGTTCGCAGGGTTTGCTCACATTAAACTTGTATGTGTGCCTCAATATTTATTGGTTTATGAATTATTTTGTAACTCTGATCTTCACTAGGGCAGGAAGGCTTTATGGTTATTTCAGCACTCTCTTATGCCTTCACCAAATGTTATAAAGTGCGACCAAATTACGATACACACTATACATTTATGGTATCTGCATGTATTGACAAAATATTAAGACATAACGTGTCTTCTATAGATTCTAATATTATAAAGAGGAAACATTTGATTGTTTTTTGTGTGTTTGTTTGCATTGAATAGGCTCCGAAACTACTTGACCGATCTTGTAAATCTTGTAATAAATTCTTTCAGCAATGGATAGCTACATCATCAACAAATAATATAGGTTATATTTTTATCCCCGTACTCCCACGGGAACGGGAACTACGCGGCAGAAACCGCGTGACGTCTGCTAGTCTATTCTAATCTATAAAGTTGAAGAGTTTGTTTGTTTGCTTGGTAGCTTCTCAAGAACTACTGGTCCGATCTGAAAACTTAATTGAGTGTTCGATAGCCCTTTTATTGAGGACGGCTATATATAGGCTATCATCATGGATTTAAGAGCGTCCCGGTCCATCAAGGCCATCACGAGAGAACCGTGGTGGCCTTGAGTCTTGAGCAGTCGCCAGCTACGCAAGCGAAGCAAATTCGAATTCCAACGGGGCCTGTACCAATGAGTTCTTCTAAAAAACTTATGTACAGTGATTTCATACGACGGTGAAGGACAACATCGTGAGGAAACCTGCATAAGTCTGAGAAGTAATTCAAAGACGTATGTATAGTGCCTAAGATGGCGAAAGATCCACCATCTGTTAAGGTGGAACTAAATCACCTTCGGTGTAAAACACGTGGTATGAAATCACTGCACATAAGTTTTTGGAAGAAACTCATAGGTCTACACGTATCTTTAAATTTCTTTGTAACAATATTCAATCTCAAGCGAACCTTAAAGTTAGTTAGATTTTAAAATGACAAATTTATTAGCACATTTGTCTTTAACGAACGAATTGCTAGATTCGAGATAGTAACTCGACTTTTTAATTATACATTTTCCGCAGTATAATATCTACTAAATGATCAGCTTTAACATTTAGCAGCATTATACTGTTTCAGCTTCTTTGATATTCCGAGTGCATTTCTCGAAGTATTTTGCTTAAGAAACGTTGCTATTCTCGTAAATTCTTAGAATAGCTTGCTTTTTTTTTTGGTTCACTTAAATGTTTTAAGCAACTTCTCTCTTGGTAGAGGAGCTTGTGGCAAACTTGTTATTGCGCATATCATTCGAGCAGCGATGTTAAGAAACACAATTTTTTAACGTGGTAAAATCCTTTAGCATACGCACCACGGGGGAAGCAGGGGGGTTATGCGGGACTCACACCCACTAAACATCCACGGTGTTCCTTCACATCACCTGCAGGGGACCGCAAATACACACAACGCCTCTAGCGACTCGCCTTTTCAGTTTTGATGTTAAGCAACCCTAACGCAAGCTGTGGTATGGGAGACCACGCGGGTTCCCTCCGGGGCTCGGAGAGCACGATAAGTCATCGGTCTAGATTGCCACAACAACTACAACTGGTTTAAACCAGATTGCCGATTTTCCTCGTCAAAGGTTACGAAAGTATCCCATTGTATTTTCTTATTAGTGTGGATTTAGTGAAACGCTGTATATAATTAAATATACGCGGGTAAAATCGCGGGTCACAGCTAGTCTTAAATGTAAACAAATTGAGTACAAACAAATACATACAAGAATTTAAATTAACAACACTGTTCCGAATAACTCCACTTCATAGTTTCGGGTGCGTGTTATCCAAAAACCAACATGGAAACTAGTGTAGAGCTTTAACAACCAATAAACAAATTAAATATTAATCATATAAGAAGTTTTCTATGTTACATCGGTTTCCACGAGATTGCTTTGTTGAACAGACCAATTTACCCGGACCTTTATACCCTCTCTGGGGTATTGCGAAACGTATGAGACAAAGGGATTTGGTACTGCTCGTAGAGGTCTTGTTTCGCTGGTCGAAAGTCGACCCTGGGGCAAACAATTAGCGAAAGTTAAACATAGATTCGGCCCAAACTCAAACTATGGGCAATTCGTAATTTACAGTGCAATGGATCGTCGATCGTACGGCTCAGATACGGTAGTTTTAGCTCAAATCAAATATCGAAAAAATTGCACTAGCGATTAAAATTATCCGTAGCGGCACTGTATATATTATACTAGCTATCACCCTCGGCTTCGCCCACGTACTATTTTATATTATACTTATCTTCATAGTTAAGTCGTTTTCGAACAACAAACAAGCTTACATTATCATTTATAATATTAGTAGGATAAGCTTACTAATCAGTATGAAATAAAGACAAAATTTTTGGAATAAGAACGTTGCTGCATCAATAGTGAGGGTCACTCTTAATGTTTTCAATATTCATTTACCGTCTAATAATGTCGATTTGTCGAATTTGAATGTTTGAATGTCTGTAAAACACGTAAATTACGTATACACGCACGTTCACGACGTGACACCCCTTACTAACATTACGCAAGGGCCGCCTATTATCTCGTTGCATCGTGCTTTTGTGTGTGTCAGTCATTTCGAACGATTTTGTTGAACAGACAGACTGACAGGCTGATAGAGAAAAAGTTTTTTAAACTGGTCTTTACATGTGAGTATCGTACATACTTTCATATTGCATGTAGTGGAAAGCTATTAATTTGGAATTACAAACAGACACTTTAATTTTATTAATTTGTATATATAAGCTACCAATTATAGTAAGTACTCTTTCAGGAATACTTGGCAATTTTGGATGATCACAAAATAAATCACAATGAAAGTAAGCGCTTAGTATATATTAATTCTAAAATTGTTTATCATCAAACTTGGTACCGACTGTAATGTTATTTGACAGCTATTACGCCTCAGAGAGTACATTAATCTTAGGCTCCATCATTAAGGAGATACTGTAATGCCACTCCGGAGAGTTATAAAAACTGTTGATTACTATAATTCACCACCACCTATACATTGCTACATCGGTGGAAAGTACTTCCCCACCCTCTGAATGAAATTTGAAATTTAGAAAAGTAAATTTGAAAATGAAAACGAATGAAAATTGCCTTCTACTAAGCGATTCTTTTATTTTTATTTTGATCGAGGTGTGCCCCGCAGTTTCACCCGCGTAGAGTAATTTTTATGGGTGTTTTTTAAAATAAAATTAGCCTAAAACACTCCCCGTAACATCATCTATCTGCCAGTGAAAGTCCCGTTAAAATCCATGCAGTCGTTTACGCGTGATGCCGTGACCAAGGGAAATGGGGAGTCATTTTTATATATAAAAAGATAGATTTGAACTAGCTTTGGCTCGCGGTTTTGCCCGCGTAGACTTTGACACGGATCCTATTTAAAGAAAAGGATAGTCGAAGTCACTCTTTGTGGCATCAGCTATCTTTATACTGACAGTGAAAAGCCCGTTGAAATTAAACAGACAGACAGACAGATAAAGAAATATTAGAATTGTTTTTTTATGTCATTGCCTTCATATGCGTTTAGTTAAAAGTAGTTATTTTGGATTTAAAAACGGACACTTCAATTTTATTTATTTGTATATCTGTATAGATGTATAGATTATAAATTTCCGTAGAAATGTGACTTCTATGAATAAGATGAGCCCTAAAACGTATTTTTAAAGAGACAATATAAAGAGCTTCCAAATATGAACCCTTCAAATGACACGAATAAAAGTTTCCTCATAAAATGACGAAAAACAAATTGGACAAAATTTAAACGGGCAAGTTTTATAGCAGTTGCTAAAAAGTGATTTGCAAACAGACGGAAGACTAACGTTATAATTAGCTGGATGAATTAAAATGAGGAATGAAATTGAGTCCGAGGTACGTTTTGAATCGCAAGCGACGCTCCGGTCACGCTAAGCGATGGAGAGCGCGTTCCCATTGCTTAAATGATCTTACGACATTTATATTATTCCCCACAAATTAATTTTGCACGTGTTATATTTTCTTCCTTACCACATTTCCATGACGATTAGCAATATCCTGCGATTAATAATTGAATGTGAATGCGATTTCTTATACCCTAATAAATGTTCAGTATTTACTAAAAAAAATAAAAAACTTTTGCACTCTGCACGCCACTATTACATTTCTGTAGCGTCATAAATAAATGTGTAGTGGTCAGTGAGATGATAAGTTTTAGTACTGCTGGAACCACTCAAATGTTTAAATCAATTAAAAATATGTCGAATACTTTGACTGTGTGCTATAAATGGTGTTGTGACTGGAAGGTTACATTACTTGGCAATTTATACATCTGAACAGATAAATAAAATTGGAATGTCTGTTTTTAATTCCAAATTAATAGCTTTTTACTCAATGCATATGGAGGTATATACAGTACATACATAAAAAAAATATCTGTCCGTCTCTCTGTTTATATGTCTGCTAATCCTGGTATGGCTGGACCGATATTAACGGGACTTTCACTGGCAGGTAGCCGATGTTTCAAAGAGTAACTTAGGCTACTTTTATTTATTAAAAATATTAGGGTTTTGCGACAATAAGGAAGAAACTAAATCTACGCGGGTGAAACCAGCACAGCTCAACACGTCTTAAATAAAATTGTCGTACGACCGTGAACAGCGCGAACAGTGCGAGCCGTGACAGGCTCTCCCTGTCACCGCGACCGACTCACCACCTGTATTAAACCTTTTCCTCGAAATAATTGCTACAGCTAACATTTTCCTTCCCCGCATTTGCCGAATTACAATTTAAGGGCTGAAGTGGAACTGTGTTGTTCCGTACTTTTGTGAGTCGTTCCGTGATTAATGACTCTTGAAACTTTATTAGTAATTTGCTTATCCGTTAAATTTGTGAGTAGAGCAACGTTTCTCGTCATTGGATTACTTTGATGTAGAATAGCTACGTCATCATACCATTTCACGTGTTAGTGGTTCGGGATTGCAAAGATTCGGTTCATTATATGTTTACTAGGTTTTACCCGCGACTTCATCCGCGGAATTATTAGTCCCTTACAAGGCTAAAGCTATAGCCAGTCAATCTTTATATATAAAAATGAATCCCCATTTCCCTTGTGCACGGCCATCACGCCTAAACGGCGGGATGGATTTAGCGGGACTTTCACTGGCAGATAGCTGATGATTCAAGGAGTGTTTTAGGCTAATTTTACTTAAAAAAAACAAGGCTGCGGGACACCCATAAAATTAACTCTACGCGGGTGAAACCGCGGGGCAAAGGTAGTATAAAATGTTCATTAAATAATACAAAAAAATTGTACATACTTTCAACCCCTATAACACCTCCTTAGGGATGGATTTTTTAAAAACACATTCTAAGTGTTTTCTTACAGCTAAGCAAGAATACTCTTAAAATTTCACGTTTTTCAAGTGCCGTGATTTCAGTCCTGACAGACATTGTTTTTTTTATGTATAGACTAGCTGTGCCCCGCGGTTTCACCCGCGTAGATTTAGTTTCATCCTTATGGTCGCGGAAACCTAATATTTTGAGTAAATAAAAGGTAGCCTATATCCTTTCTCTGGGTCTAAAGATTGTCTGTGCCAAATTTCATCAAAATCGGTTGAGAGGTTTAAGCGGGAAAGCGTAACAGACAGACAGAGTTACTTTCGCATTTATTAGTAGGGATTGATAAACTTGGGTTGTAAAGGCAAGATTTGGTTCAAGAAAATATTATCAGATTCTGATATTCAATAACATAATATATTAATTTACATTCCACAAAATAACTGTATCGAATTCCATTCGAGGTTCACTATGATACTTGAGTAGAACTCGAATAGTATCGAATTCAGTGGGTCAAATAATTAGTTCACTGCAGTATATCTATACATCTATACATCTTCTATACAGATAAATAAAATTGAAGTGTCTGTTTGTAATTCCTAAATAACAGCTTTTCATTAAATGCATACATACTCGTATGAAAGTATACACGCTAATGACACTAAAAAACCAAGTTTTAAAATGTTTCTCTGTCTGTCTGTCAGTTTGTTCCGGGTAATCTCCGAAACGGCTGGACCGATTTTAATGAGACTTTCACTGGCAGGTAGCTGATGTTTCAAGGAGTAACTTATTCATTAAATATATTAGGGTTCCGTGACAGTAAGGATGAAACTAAATCTACGGGGGCTAAACCGCGGGGCACAGCTAGTATTTACTATAAACTGATTCATTGCTAGATAATGTATTAGATGATGTCGATAATCCAAAGTAAAGCTATTGTACATATTGTAGAGAATAATTTATGTTTTTATTTAAGACCCGTGGTGGCCTCGGGGTTAGAGCAGTGGCCTGCTATGCCAGCGACACAAGTTCGGATCCCGGCGGGGCAAGTAGGGTATCTATGAGTTTTTCTAAAATCTTATGTACAGTGATTTCACACCTACTACCTTACGTACCTTACCTACTAAACTACGGTACTTTTTTGTAAATATATACTTTATGTAAAGTGCCTTTGCTAAATTCAAACCCAGAGGCTGCTATGAATTTCACCTTTTTGCCAATGATTATTGATCAGGTCATGGTACTTTTTCTTGGGTCGGTGTGTCATTGCTTACTATGCATCCTCAATTGTTTGTGTATATTTATGAGGGTAGCGTGCGAGGGGTTGAACATGCAATGAACAATGTCGTTTGTGCTGGAGTCAAATAATTATATAAATATTACTAACTATCTGTGCACGGCGATTTCACCCGCGCAGTTTCATGCTTTATTTCTCGGAACCCTAATATTACTAAATAAAATAAGCTTAAGTCACTCCTTGAAACAACAACTACCTGCTAATGAAAGTCCCGTTATTATCGGTCCAGCCGTTCACGTGTGATGGCGTGACCAAGGGAAATGGGGATTCATTTTATATATATATATATATATATAGACATCAGCCATATAAGAGATTTAATTGTAGATTTATTTATAGAAGATAGATAGTATTATGATCAATTCATTCATCGCCATAAATAATAAAAAAACAACTTAAAGGTACCTTAGGCAATAAAAGTGGAAACTTAATTTAAGCATATTTATACATTATCTATGCAGTACAGATAAATAAAATTGAAGTGGTTTGTAAATCCATATTACCAGCTTCTCAATAAATGCTTCTTTTAAAATCTACATTATATTACAGTAAATAAAAGAGCATTTTTTAAATCTTTAAGATAGACATCACGATAGATGGGGCAAATGTTTTTATTTAAAAAAATAGGTTTGGATACCTGAATGCTTGTAAAAGCTTATATTTTTACTGGGCCGCAAATATCTAAGTACTTGTTTACGATAAATCTATACAGATTAATAAAATTGAAGTGTCTGTTTGTTATTCCAAAATAACAGCTTTTCACTAAATACACATGAAAGTATACACGCTAATGACACTAAAAAAACAAGTTTTAAAAATTTTCTCTGTTTGTCTGTTTGTTCCGGGTAATCTCCGAAACGGTTGGACGGACTTTAACGGAACTTTCACTGACGGATAGCCAATGTTACAAAGAGTAAATTAGGCTTCTTAGATTTTTTTAAAATATTAGGGATCCGCAGGCAACCATGAAAAAAAATCTACAGCTAGTATACAAATATATTTGCCAAGAGTATTTACTCTGTAAGCCTCAGACCAACATAATCAACTTGTCAAAATAATTACATCTCATTCCAATCTGATGAACAGACTTAAGGTACCTAACCCTTAAATATAAGTAATCCAATCCCGAATTGGAAATTCAATGTAAGATCCGTCGACGCACAAAAAACTCAAAAGCAATCCTTTCATACCCGAATCATGCGTGGAGCGATCCTGAAGCAAATTTTCAATTACCTACATTTCAGTTGAATCGGTGAAACATTTTGGATTCGGCTCACGTAATGCTGAGTACCGCTCGTTTTCTCATTTCCTTCACTCATGTTGAGAAAGAGTACTTAGTGAAGAAACGGGCCGATTAAACAATTAGGTTCGGTTAGTTACTTGAATTGCTGTTTGATTGTTTGTGACGAGTTGGTAATTAAGCTCTAATCGTTGGTGAAGAAAAGATACAATTTGTTAGTAAGTTTCAATCTAGTTTTATTTTAGAAGTTAAGTTAGTGATGCGCCTAAAAGTAGAAATAAATGGTAAAAATAAATAAAAGTCCAGTGATTGACTGATGTATCAACGCACAGACTTGCAGCGGCGTTTCTCCACTCGCTCATAGATGGCGCTACTCTGTAACAAATGCGAAGTTTGAATACAAATACACGAGAACTTAAATCGCGCCATAAGTGTTTTCAAGCGCATTGCAGTATATATACAAGTTTCCAACTAGAACAGTTGGAGCCGCGGTTTCCCAGGCATGAAACCCGCCTGGCTGGAAGATCTTCTCTTTGCTGGGGATGAGCATGATCACTCGCTCTCCGCACAGACTAAGCCGCTGATCCTGCAGGTCCGAAATTACTCTACGTTACAGCAAAAAAATGGTCTAAAGTATGACAATTTTTAAATAAATATAACATACTGCATAAGTAAAAAAATCTCAAAATTGAGTTTAAAATATACATACATATGCTCACGCCAGTATTCCCCGAAGGGTTAGGCTGAGATTGTAATAACAACACCCACTTTTCACCGAAGAAGATCAAGTGCCAACGTGGCACAGACAGATGGTGAGTCCATCGCCGTCTCAGGCACTATTTATACGTCTTTGAATTACTTCTCAGACACATGCAGGTTTCTTCACGATGTTTTCCTTCACCGTAAAGCACATGGTGAAAATTCACTGCACTTAAGTCTTTACTGAAATTCATTGGTACAAATGAGGTTCGAACTTACGGTTACAAGGGGAAAGGAAGACCTAAGAAACGATGGATAGATTGTATGAAAGATGATATGACTAGAATGGGAGTGAATACAGATATGACGGCTGATAGAGAGAAATGGAACACATTGCGCCGACCCCAAATAACATGGGATAAGGGCAAGAGGATGATGTTCGAATTTGCGTCGCTTGCCATCACAGAACTGATTTTATATCCAACCCTTTATCCAAAGATCTAGAATAATATATAATAATCCAAGTAACAGGAATAAAGATGTCACAGGTGATGGGAAATTAATTACCATTGCCTAAGGTGAAAGTCATGTAGGTGCGCCCTTGTTTAACAATGATTCAGGCAATTTAATACCTATTTTATGTTTCAAGCCTTCAGTTCCGGAACTGAGGTTGCGTGTTGCTAATTTGTAAACTAAAGCTTTCAGATTGCTTATATTTTCATGGTTATAAGCTTAACTTTGAAGTGATAAAATTTAGGATTATTAATACCAAAAGCGGCATGCTGAAGACAGGGCGCTATGGCACTCATTAGGGGAGGCCTATGTCGAGCCGTGGACTAAGATAGGCTGATGATGATGATGAATACTAAATGCAAGGTTCTGTTTTTAAATTTTTTTTTTCTCAAAGTCGTGCTGAGGGCCATCATTGCATTAAGCAGAGAGTATTAAGAAGTTCTGGATGGTTCTTATCATTTTTGTATCGTATAATTAAACGTCAAAGCTTACTAGTTCTTACTATAGTTGGCTCCCACTTCGCCTGATGGTAAACGGCTACTACAGCCTATGAAAGTGACCAACGTCAAGGTTTTTTGTATAAGGCATTGTAAGAATTGTATATGCCTTATAAATATAGAATTGCCGACTCGAAAAATTGTGACCGGTGAAATTGAATGCGATGTATTCATTTTGGTCCTGTATGGGGCGACGTGAATAGATATATGAGCTATAGTAGATAAGGTTCAATTTCGTATCTCTAAAACCAAAACTCGGTGACGAGTGCGATGTTGAGAAACCTTAGTGAATAACGCCGCAGATACATGAGCAGTTGTCCCCACTATTTTCGGTGAGCGCTCAAAACTCCTGTATTACCTTGGGACCTTGTTTTTCGCCGGAACAAAATATTAAAACTTAGCCTTGTTTGTTAAAAAAGTGTAATGCCAGCTACTAGAGAAATGCCCATGTGCCATATGGTGAACAGTATCTATAAATCATCAAGTAATTTTCACGTTTAATGGCCTCAGAAATTACAGGTAAATTCTTATTTTCGGACGGCAAGAAAAATACGAGCATATTTTTTGAAATCCTTCTCGCGACATGATTGATGAAATGGTATCCAAGTTCCATATCTAACTATATCGGAATCTCAAAATAAATAAGA
The DNA here is from genome assembly GCA_964035505.1 of Watsonalla cultraria. Lineage (NCBI taxonomy): Eukaryota > Metazoa > Arthropoda > Insecta > Lepidoptera > Drepanidae > Watsonalla > Watsonalla cultraria. Next base: position 2,109,886 of record OZ037726.1, on the reverse strand, counting down.
GAGACGAGAAAATAAATAGTAAGGTATGTCTGAATGAATTATTGAGTTGTGGATAACTTCGGGATATTATTAGGTATTTGTTTGATGAATGTTTGTATTAGTAAAGAGCTGGGTGTAATTATTATTGGGTACAGCAGTTTCTTAATCTATACAGATAAATAAAATTGAAGTGTCTGTTTGCAATTCCAAAATAACAGTTTTTCATTAAATGCATATGAAAGTATACACGCTACTGACACTAAAAAAACAAGTTTTAAAAATTTTCTCTGTCTGTCTGTCTGTCTGTTTGTTCCGGGTAATCTCTGAAACGGCTGGACCGATTTTAACGGGACTTTCACTGGCAGGTAGCTGATGTTTCAAGGAGTAACTTAGGCTACTTTTATTTATTAAAAATATTAGGGTTCCGCGAGTATAAGGATGAAACTAAATATGCGCGGGTACAGTGTTAGTAGTGAAAAGCTGTTATTTAGGAATTACAAACAGATACTTCAATTTTATTTATCTGTATAGATGTATAGATATAGACATATATACTATAAAAAATATAATGCTTTTCAAATGTGAGTAGGACTGTCTCGTTTGTCTTAAAACGAACCACTTAACACGATCACAGTTCGTCCCGAAATCACACTGTGTGAGATCTTGTATTATGTTCACAAGTTGGTTTTGCGATTCGGGTAATGTGACTGAAATTGCCCATCATTACAAGGGTACGTTACCATTCGGTCTCCAATACAGTTACCTGAAGTTAATGAATACCTCGACCCTATTACAAGATCATACGTTATCTTTACAGGGTTTCTTTAGGATTTTGAAAAAACAAAAAAGATATTGGATTTTGTAAATATTGTTTTGGAAGCTACTTTTGCAGACCAGGGGGTCTACCGTCATCGGTATAAGCAGATCTTTTTAAGAACTTCGGAGCTTTGATTTGCATTTGAAATTGTATATTATATACATACATGAAAAATCCTATTTTATCGAAACTTATGTTGATTTTAAAAGGAGTTACTTAAATTAAATGTATTTAAAAAAGATAACGGTTGTATGCACCCTCTTAATCAATTCTACGTTTAGTTGACGAATATTTGAAATGACCTAAATAGTTCCGAATATCGTAAGTACGAACGAAAAATAATTACTTGTCTTTGTTATAATAGTCGAATATACAAATCTTCAAATATTCTTGGACCGAACACATTAAAGTTGGCCAACATATTCCCAGACGGTTGAATCTCGACCAAGATTTACTCGGGGTGTTTCCATTATCGTTCGCCAGAACTATAATTACTGTAACTATTCCCCACTTACGTTATCTGACCGCGACGACGGAACTAATTTACGTTATGGCTGGATAACGCAGGGCTATGGTAATTTGTGGTTACTTTTAACATGAATAACAACGAACATTCCTTATCTATACATCCTATACTCTAGATATACTCTCTATATCTATACATCGATATAAATATATATATATATACATATACACAGAACAGGTTTTCACTAAATGCATATGAAAGTATACACGGTACTGACTTTTAAAAACATTTTTTTTTTTAATAATTATGTTTGTCTGTCGGTCTGTTTGTTTCGGATAATCTTCTCTAATTCACAGATACTTTTTCATTTCAGAAATTCAAATACGCATAAATAGTGCCACTCTTTAGATTTGCTTTCATCACGTTAGCTCTCGCTATCTTTAGACTCAACATAGCACCGTTAAAAACTAATTTTCTCTCACAGCTAACTAGTTAAGCTATTTATCAAGCTGGTGCGAAATTATTTAATAAAAACATCTTAATTAAAAATCCACACAGTTTATTTCAACAGCTTATTTAAATGCAAAAAAGTGTTTCCACAAAGTTTTCCAGTAATCATAGCTGTTTGTTTTCATTTAGCTTGGAAATGCCTTTGAATTTGCTTAAGTTCGTTATTAATTATTTTTCTGCAGCTAAGGTTATTTTTAACGTGTTACTTTGTTCGTGTTTTGAATATAAGTTTGTATTTAAAATACATGGTATTGAATTTAAGTCCTATTATTAAATTGAAGTAGCTACCCTCGCAGTGTTACTCACAAATTTTATATTTATCTGACCTGTAGACATAGACAAAGTAACATTCTCTGGCGCTTGCGCTAATAGTAACGATGCAAAATGTATGGAAATGACATAAATCAGTCACGTGACATATGTAATTCCCGTACATTTTGTTTTGTTTCTACTAGCGAAGCGTGAGGATAATGTTAGTGTCAGTTCCAAGCGCTTAGCGAAAATTGGGGGGGGGGGGTAACTGCTCATTTATTTGATCAACTCGCAATATAAAGGAAAAAAAACGCTACTGCGCATTCAAGGCGCATGCTTAAAACTCGTGAAGGCACAGGTACCTATCAAAGGTCATTTCGAAACATAATCTGTCTAATCGTTTTTGAGATATTTTTAGAATAAATAGACATAAATTTAGAATAAAATACAGCAAAAGACTGAATGAATTATAAAATATTTATTTCAATCCAATTATATTTTACATACTTATTTATGTTAAAACCTTAAAAATAATAAAAAAAATTGAACAAAACTAAATTATTATTATCAGCATCTAATATTGTGTCCCACAGCTGGACAAAGGCCTTCCACTTTTCTTTTCCGCAAAACAGAATCCATTGAAAAAAATCAAATAAAACATCCTAAAACGTACAAATCCTATTGACTGATAGTTTTGATTAAGCCGCGTATTTATTTCACAGCATAAACTCCTGGTGTGTGACAGCAAATGGTTGAAACAAATTAACTTTTTGTATGTTTTGTAAACAATGCCAGGATTTTGTTAGTTACGATGCGACTGCCATTACTCTCTTTGAAACATTGATATTGAAACACATTTTTACTGAATTGTACTCGAACTAAGCTAACGCTTTTGTGTGCTGAATTATTGTTTTGAACGTAAAGTAATATTTATTTTCACTGCACGTTTTATGTTTATTTTCGCGTTTAAATAATTACTTATACCTAAACTAATTGCTGGAATAACAAATTGAATGATGTTTGGAATAAAAGTAATCGTTTTGTTCTTCAAATTTATGATGCATCGAAAATGGTTAATTTATTTTAAATAGTCGAGTTCAAAAGTCGAGGTTGGAACCTGTAAAATTAAAAAAAATATTCGTTAAAAGTATAAAACACTTATATGTTTAGATATCTGCGCCTCTTTGGTCTAAAAGTCTATCTATCTATCACTACTGTGGAACTAGAAGTTCGGGGTTCGATAACCGGTCGGGAAAAAAGTTATTGCGTTTTTCATCTACAATTTCCCAGTAGCAGCCCGAAGTCCGGATAACTGCCCGGATACTGGCAAAAGGCTAGCCCCCTATTACATAGGATTTAAACATAACTGATGAAATATGGGTGATGTATACTCCTCTGCCTACCCCTTCGGGGAATACAGGCATGTATGTGTGTCTTTATAGAAACTGTCAAAACAAGCGCTAATAAGCTAATTAAGCTGGCAAGTCGCCAGTATAAAAAACTTAGGAACATTCTTAGACATAATGTCAACCACAAAGTCACGTAGAGACAAAGCGGTGGGTACAGTAAGTTACCTAATCCCTACTTGACCCGGCGAGTGCGGTGCAAACCTTATTACCGTGTTTAATCCTCTTATGAAGTCCTCCTGACCTCCCTATGTAAGTATCCCTCAGGATATAGGTCTTGGCAGCGTGTTCTTACATTATGTTTCTATGGGAATTGACATTGTTTTTGTCAAAAACTTACCTCCTTATTTCAAAACATTGCCAAAATCCTTGGTTCAAAAGTTGTTCCATCTCTTTTTGTGATTTATTTATTTATTTTGTGATACATGGCTTGAGTCAGAGTTAAACCTACTTTTGGTCTATATTGTGTAACTAGCTGTGCCCCGCGGTTTTACTCGCGTAGACTGAATTTTTTGGGTGACTCGCGGATCAAATTTTTTTTTAAATAAAATTAATTTTATGTAAATTATATTATTATACATATAATACTCCTTGTAAATTTAGTTATCTACCTGAGAAAGCCCAGCCATTTTGGAGAGCCAGAACAAATGGACAGACAGACAGATAGGCGGACAGATAGACAGACTGATTAACAGATATTTTTAGTTATTGCTTTTTTTATTTTAACTAGCTGGGCCCCGCGGTTTCACCCGCGTAGGTTCAGTTCATCCTTATTGTCGCGGAACCCTAATATTTTTAATAAATAAAAGTAGCCTATGTTATTCCTTGAAACATCAGCTATCTGGCAAAGAAAGTCCCGTTAAAATTGGTTCCAGCCGTTTCAGAGATTATCCGGAACAAACAGACAGACGGACAGACAGAGAAAAACTTTAAAACTTTGTTTTTTAGGGTCAGTAGCGTGTATACTTTCATAAGCATTTAGTGAAAAGATAAATAAAATTTAAGTATCTGTTTGTAATTCCAAAATTACAGCTGTTCACTAAATGCATATGAAAGTATGCACGCTACTGACACGGAAAAACCAAGTTTAAAAAAAATATCTGTCTGTCTGTCTGTCCGTTTGGTCCGGGTAATCTCTGAAACCGCTGGACGGATTTTAACGGGACTTTCACTGGCAGGTAGCTGATGTTTTAAGGAGTAACTTAGGCTACATTTATTTATTAAAAATATTAGGGTTCAGCGACAATAAGGATGAAACAAAATCTACGCGGGTCACAGCTAGTTCCAAAATAAAATATGTCAGATTTTTTTTTGGCATTCTCCGCATATACATATTAACATAACTCATTAAAATACGTTAATAAACCGACATTAGCATAAACCTTTTACTTCCCAACCATATAAAATTCCATTAGAACGTATCGTCAGGGACATATCTCGCTGTGCCTCGTACATCGTAGAGCAACTTAATGAGTTGACTCGGAGCCAAGCCGCAACTCGACTCTACCTATTTCCCATTTTATCGAGTCTATAACGTTTATTGTTATTGATTTACAAGTCACACTACTCAATAAGATATTAGTTGTTACCTATAGATTTTAGTAAGTACTTACTTATATTCTACGGGTAGATACAGTTTCCAATACAGCCGAATAGACTTACGGACATGCATGAAACCGGTTGAGCCAAGTCATAATAAATATCATAAAAATATAAAAACCAAATCTAAGTTTCAAAATTTAAAAATGTTGGTATTTAATAAAGTATATATTTTTCATACTCTGTGATAGCGTTTTAACCCCTGTAATATTTTTTTTAGTAACATTGTTTTTTGCCAAGGGCAAAATCGGAGCACTCGTAACCGAAGGAAATGTATGAAGAGATGCATGAGTGTGGATGAAGCGAAATAAATATATAAGGAGCGTACCATGTGGCAAACGGTGGTCTCTGCTTGCCCCATGGGATACATGGGTTTGTTTTCTAATGTGCAAGATTCCATCCGAACAAACAAACATGTTACATGTTAATAAAAAGCTGGTAATAAATTATTTCTTAAATTTTTTCGGTTTTACTGAAAACTACTCGTTTAAAATGAATAAAAGATATCCAAGGCTTTCCTAGAGTCAGAGAAAAAATAAATCAAAAGGCTTTTCGCTAAATTAGAACAGCGGCTAATGTGTGAGATTTGATCTTAATAACAGCTAAATAGCGCATTACTCACATCGGGAAACAATACGGACTCGATTAAGAACCTACTACGGAACTCACAAGACCATCGTTTTATGAGAACTTGTTGATTTAGCTGATATTATAGAGCATAACGGGATCTGTAGTACGAAATTCGGTGCTATCCAACCAGAGACAATAAACCACCCACGCATGTATTCCCCGAAAGTGAAGGCAGAGGCGTTGTAATAAAGGCACCTACTTTTCACCGAAGATAATGAAGTGCCAACGTGACAGATAGAGAGTCTGTCGCTGCCTCAAGCATACGTCTTTGAATTACTTCTCAGACATATGCAGGTTTCCTCACGATGTTTTCCTTCACCGTAAAGCACGTGGTGTGAAATCACTGCACGAAAGTTTTTAGAAACACAGTTTTACGGTGGAGAATACTGATACATATATGTCTGAGAAGTTCAGAGACATATGGAAGACGACAATGAATTCAAAATCCGTCACATTAGAATTTAGTTATCTTTACTGAAAAGTGGGTGTTGTAAACACTGCCTACCATTTCGGCGACCCTTCTGGAACGCGTGAGCTTACGTCATAATGTATCACTAAAGTTGTAGTGATTAAGCCATGGGCTCAAACTCGTAACACCTTAATGCAACGGTAACATGGTAGGGGCTGAATATAAGCCGGGAACACAAGAGCCCTCCCTTGAGATTCGATGACACTCGAGCTAATGGTACCCTCGAATATTCCCACTGTATTTCTAGTCGGATATAATATGAGGCACAAAATTAGCCCTGCTGTTAATACGGGCTTAAAATTCATGAAAATAAAACCTTATGTAGTTGTTGTTATGACTAACTTTAGAACGTAACATAAATTCAATATTTATTTTAAAGCTTCTGAGTAGAAATATTGATATACTAAATTCTGTATTGAAATGTTTCTAACATTTATCTGATTAAGGGCCGAGTTTTCAATGCTCAGATAACTAGTCAGATAGCGATAATTCGAAGAATAGCATAAAAATAGTTATTCAATCGTCAGATAACCTTATACTGTAGAATAACTCGTTTAAAACTGAGGAATAAATTTATCTGCCCGTTCAACGGTCAGTAACCCCATCACGAGTTTGCTACCGTTTTCGTAATCTATAGTCGCTAGCGTCACCGTCGAATATTTGTATGAAGAATTGCACAGCGCTTCCTAGCAGTGAAGTGAAGATCTACAATACTTCATACAATTGCGAAAACGGTGGTGAACTGGTGATGAGGGGTACAGATACCAATATATTCGTCAGTTGATATTGTGGTGTTCACTATTAATTTATTCGGTTACTTTATCAGTAGTCAGAGAAATAAAACAACTCTTTGCATTCACAACAACGCCGATCCGTCCGCCATGACACATAGCAGTGTTGCCAGCACTATGTCCCACAGTTGAGAAGCGGTCGTGCACATTTAATTATTAAACACAGAACACTGAATGCCACAGATATGAACATCGTGAACATACCTACGAGATGCTTACTTCAAATGTAACGTGAAGAAACTAAATGACATTTACGTGATGACAGTTATTTCGTCCTGTTCTAACATTAGTGTATACAATATATTTGTTTCACCTGTCTGAAGTTAGTGCACTCCGAGATAAATGTCAATTGACAAATTCGAAACCAAATAACCAAATGTTTAACAGTTAATTAAAGTTTTCACTTACTCTTATTCGGTAGCTAATTAAGTCTTATCTACCGTTTTATCTGAGCATTGAAAAATCGGCCTTTAGAAAATTTAATTAATTTGTCAAATTCATTTCTTTATTGGTTAGTATCTCCATCGTATTATTTTGTAGTGTCAATGCCCCATCAAAGGCCATGAATTACAAAAGTCTTGAAATTAATTTGAAATTTTGTTTGTAACCAAGCTGAATTTCGCAAGCGATAAAATCCTTTTAGTAACAATCAAAGATGAATGTAACGATCTCTAGCCAATCTCACCTGGAGATCTCCGTCATGTTTGAAGCTTCGTAGATTAAGTATCTCTTTACCCTCGTCAGAAGTTTGGGACGTATGCAAAGGCATCATAATTTCAAATTTGTAACCGCTCTTATCTTGATTGCAAACGACTTTCCCAATTATGTACTGATGATTTGGGAATAACTTTTTAATGACCGCCTGGATTTAGTTTCATGCTGTTTTTTGAATAAAATTAGCCTAAAACACTGCTTGAAACATCAGCTTGCCAGTGAAAGTCCCGTTTAAATCCAGCCTTTCGCGCGTGATGCCGTGACCAAGGGAAATGGGGATTCATTTTTACATATAAGATTAGTTTGCAAATTATATACTATGAAATGTCTCTGAAACGGTAAGCAGAGGTTTTGTAACTACAAAACCCACTTTTGTGATAGATTTTGAGTCCATCGCTTCTCAGGCACTATACATACGTCTTACTTCTCAGACATATGCAGGTGTCGTTACGATGTTTTCCTTCACCGCAAAGCTCGTGGTGTAAAATTTATGCACATAAGTTTTTAGAAATTCATTCATTGGTACAGGCTGCTGTGATTCGAACTTCAAGGGGCTGCTCACGGTTTATTTATTATTTGTTTGAATAAGGCATTTTGCTTTTTATTTTTTTTCATTTTGCATTTAGTGATAACGGGCTTAGAATATAATTTTATACTTAGATTTAGGTAAAGGCATTGGATTAATAATACTGATGGTCAGTTTGATATAATTCCAATATCAAATTGTAAGACAGATAAATTATTGAAATTTAAATTGTATTTTTTATGTACAAGTAAGTACTGTATTTACTTTCATAGACAATTAATGAACAGCTGTATGCTTATTTGGAATTACAAACGGACAGTTCAATTTGATTTATGATAGACACTTCAATTGTATTTATCTACTAGCTGTGCCCTGCGGTTTCACCCGCGTAGATTTAGTTTCATCCTTATTGTCGCGGAACCCTAATATTTTTAATAAATAAAATTAGCCTAAGTTACTCCTTCAAAGTGAGTGAGTTATTCCTTGAGAGTTACCAGTGAAAGTCTCGTTAAAATCCATCCAGCCGTTTCAGAGATTACCCGGAACAAACAGACAGATAGAGAAATATTTTAAAACTTGGTTTTTTAGTGTCAGTAGCGTGTATACTTTCATATGCATTTAGTGAAAAGCTGTTATTTTGGAATTACAAACAGACACTTCAATTTAATTTATCTGTATAGATATGTATAGATTGAAAACAGTCCCAATTTAAATAATGAGTTCTCAATGTATGCATCGCTCTCAATTCTAGTGAATTAGTCAAATTGCCTCATCGGATGGAGAATTGCAATGGTTCAAAAGTGCTGCAAATCCATTACTCAAATTGAAATGAAATTGGTCACAAAAAGAGCGAAACGTTTGGGCAAAATTCAGGTTTGATTGAACTCGATGTAAGTAACGTTTACTATTTCAATTGTAGAGTACCTACCTAAGTATTGTACTCGTATCTTATCTAGAAAACATTTAAATAAATTGCCTGTGCTTGGATTTCAATGAGATTCCATACAATCTTTGGATTGGAATAGATAAAAATATATTTAAGAGCCGTGGTGGCCTCGGGGTTAGATCAGTCGCCTGCTACGCAAGCGATGAAAGTTCGAATCCCAGCGGGGCCTGTACCTATGAGTTTTTCTAAAAACTTATGTACAGTGATTTCACACCACGTGCTTTACGGTGAAGGAAAACATCGTGAGGAAACCTGCATATGTCTGAGAAATAATTCAAAAGACGTATGTATAGTGCCTGAGACGGCGATGGACTCACCCTCTGTCACATATTCGGTGAAATGTGGGTGTAGAAAATTTCAACACCTCTGCCTACCCCTTCGGGGAGTACAGGCGTGAGCATATGTATGTATGTATATTTAAAAAAAACTATGCGTAAAAGAGTTAAGACTAGGGTTTTAGTTTATTATAAATCCATTAGAGATGTAGCAACAAATTAAAATATACTATCTTTGTTTGATAAGACTTTTAATAAAGCTATTTCAAATATACAGGATTATACATGCTACCGCCAGGTTTGGAAGGTTGCTTTTACTGAGAAGAACCTGGCAAGAAACTCAGTAATTACTCTTTTCAAAAATATAAGAACGAAAAAAACTGAAGTGTCTATTTGTAAATTCAAAATAACAGCTTCTCACTAAAAGCAGGTGAAAGTATATAAGGTACTAGTATAATAGTTATTTATTATACAAGAGTGCAAAGTTGCTTTTTAACCGCGTGTTCAATTTTGATGACCGAGCAAGCGAAGGATTCTAAAATTCAATCACGAGCGCAGCGAGTGATTCAAAATTAGAATCCTGAGCGTCAGCGAGGGAATCAAAAGAGCACGAGGTGAAAAATCTTTGCACTCGAGTGCAACACGTAACTTTTCATTCCACCTCAGCGAGGAAATGACCAAATGCAAAAAAAAAAACGTTTACAATCACAAGATAGGTACACTTTTATTTCAGTTTAGGTATTAATTACTACATTATGACAGGTAAGTATTACAGAATAATCTTTAAATTATAACAATACTAAGGTATAATTAAGAAAATTTTAAAGTATCGTTGCTACAGTTATTTAAATTGAGTGTAATATATTTTTTAATTCACAAACTTAGTGCACACGATGTTCTAAATTCAATTTACTTTATCCTCTAGAGAATAAAAACGGCTTTTCCACTCAGATATTGAAGATTAAAAATACTCTTTCCGAGATGGTGGGATGAAAAAAAATTGTCTTTTAGTCTGCCTGATCCACCCTAATCTCTGAAACGACTGGACTGATTTCAACGGGACTTTCACTAGCAGATGGCTAATGGAAAAACATTAGGGTTCCGCGAACCACTCATGCAATTAGGTCTATGCGGGTGAAACCGTAGGACACAGCTAGAACAAAATAAATTACATGACAAATGTTAGCCATGGACACTGTTTAGATAAAATAAAAAAATCTAAAAGTTCTAATAAATAATTTATTATTTATTTATAATTAGTTATGCCCCGCGGTTTCACCCGCGTAGATTTTGTTTCTTCCTTATTGTCGCGGAACCCCAATATTTTTTATAAATAAATGTAGCCTAAGTTACTCCTTCATAAATCAGCTACCTGCCAGTGAAAGTCCCTTTAAAATCGGACCAGCTGTTTCGGAGATTACCCGAAACAAACAGACAGACAGAGAAAAAAATTTAAAATTGGTTTTTTGTTATCAGTACCGTGTATACTTTCAAAAATGCATTTCGTGAAAAACTGTTATTTTGGAATTACAAACAGACAGAATTTTATTTATCTGTATGTATGTATAGAAAATGTATAGATTATAATTTACACAAATGACATAACCTCAAAACGTGATATTACACAAATGTATCGTGTCTCACATGTGTACGAGACAAATTACCTATTCTATCTATCATCGGTTTTTCTCTCACCTTGTTACTCGGGATCAGGCAAGTGATTGATGCGCAGTTGATATGTCTCAAGTAATGCTTCCAAGATTGATCTGTCCCGTTTGGAGACACGTCACCACGTAAATACGGATTGATGACGGTTATGTCACGCCGTGAATAACAATTTTAATGTTTACTTACGATTTATTTGGATGGCTTATTTTGATTGTGTTTAAACGGTTGGAATCTATACATCTATTCATTTATTATTTACTAGCTGTGCACCGCGGTTTCAACCGCGTAGATTTAGTTTCATCCTTATGGTCGCGGAAAACTAATATTTTTAATTAATAAAAGTAGCCTTAGTTACTCCTTGAAGCATCAGCTACCTACCAGTGAAAGTCCCGTTAAAATCTGTCCAGCCATTTCAGAGATTACCCGGAACAAACAGACAGACAGACAGAGAAAAATTTCATAACTTGCGAAAAGCTGTTATTTTGGAATTACAGACACTTCAATTTTATTTATCTGTATAGATATAGATAACGGCGTTTCATTAAATGCATATGAAAGTATACACAGAACTGGCACAGTAAAACCATTATTTTAATTTTGCCTTGTCTATCTGTTTGTTCCGGCTAATCTTAGCCCGAAGGTAATCGTACTTTTCCTTACAATTTAATCACGATTAAATACAATACGACTAATATTAGACGCTTCGTTAATAACTGTGTAAATACTTTAAATCAGTATAATCACAGAAACCCTTTCATCGGTTCTAACTTAACAGCATATAATCCAATACTCGGGCAATATTCGTCGCTACGATATTCCCCTTTAAGTTGTTATGGCCTTAAGCTGTAAGCGGTAGCGATACATCTATATACAGCTAAATAAAATTGAATTGAAAAAAGAATTTGTAATTCATTACAGCTATTCACATGCATATGCAAGTATATACGGTACTGTAATAAAAAAAAAAATTTCAAAACTTTTCTTTGTCTGTCTGTCTCTGTCTGTTTGTTCCGGCTAATCTCCGAAAAGGCTGGACCAATCTTCTTCTTTATATATAAAAATCCCCATTTCCTTTGGTCACGGCATCACGCGTAAACGGCTGGATGGATTTTAACGGGAGTATCACTGGCAGATAGCTGATGTTTCGAGGAGTGCTTTAGGCTAATTTTATTAAGAAAAAATACGGGTCTCGCCACTACGCGGGTGAAACCGGGGCACAGCTAGTTTAAAATATTTAATGTCACCACTATAATTTTCGAAGGTTCCCCTCGATTTCCCATGGAGTCCATTGTCAGAACTTGACCAATTGGAAATGGGACTGGGAATATCAAATCAAAAAAAAAAACTTCCATATCAGTCAATAATTCTGAGATAAAAAACATTTAAAAAATCATACAGTTGAATTGATAACCTCATCCTTAGTTTTAGGGGGTTTACCATCATCGGCTGAAGCGGAGCTTATTAAGAACTTCTGTGGTTTGACGTTTCATTTTTGTACCGTAAATTTAAACGTCGAAGCTAGGAAGTGCTAAAACGAAAGCAGTTGGTCCCCAGTGTCGCTAATAATTCGCTCTCCGCGCGTCACTAGCACGGCATTACAACAAATTATTTACATTCTCTTAATCAAGTGGTCCCTGTAACAATCTATAGCTACTGCACTAATTGAGTTCCACGATACAACTGCGCAGTAGATTGCTTGCCACTATTTAATTGCTTTATTTCTCTGGCTTATCGATCGGTTTACAGTACCATTAAATCATTGTATGTACAGTCGTCTTCTTGTTTCATCGAGTTTAGCGGTAATTAAATAAATTCAAACCGCGTTCCATAACTTTTACCAAAATTTAGTTTTTTTATGTGACGCGTGCCAGTATTATTTTAATCTTTTCAATCGTACGTCGTCTTTTTTTTACCAAATTACAATATAGCAAGTAAGTTAAAAAAAAATATTTTTTTCCAAGATTATCACAGAGAATTAGTTAGTTAAGTTTTTCGGAAATAAGTATAACTTAACCATTAAGGTTTAATCGCGATTTACATGTTGTTACTTTACAATAGCCAGTAAATACCGGCGTACTTACTTGTGAATATATATTTTTTATCGTCGATTTCTAAAATAATAACACTGGCATGCAAACTTAGAGCTAAAGAAAAAAAAAGAACCCCTTTAAAAGTCGAACCGAGGAATGTCGTTCGCTCCGGCCGGTTAGAAATACATCTGCACATCCGGAGTAGGGTGACAGGCAATTAATTCAAATAAAGTGATGGGACCCAGCCTCGAGGGATAATGCTTCGTGACAAATAGTCTAAGGAAACCGCCGGAAGGGTCAAGATACGTTACGAAGGTTACTGTCTTAACTTGTTATGAATTAATGATTTGTGGAACTCCTGGCGTTTATGGCTAAGGTTTTACGTTGCCTAATAGAGTTGAGGAAACCTCCGTATATCTGAGAAGTAATTCAAAAACGTGTGTATAGTGCCTGAGATGGCGATGGACTAACCATCTGTCATGTACCAAATCATCTTTGGGAAAAGTGGGTGTTGTTATTGCAACACCACTCCTTCGGGGACCCTTCTGGGATGGCGTGAGCATATAGATAACATACAAAAATATCTCTGTCTGACTGTCAGTCTGATTGATCTGAGTAATCTCTGAAAGGGCTGGATCGATTTTAACGTGACTGTCGCTGACAGGTAGCTGATGTTACAAGAAGTAACTTGCTAGGGTAGGCTACTAGTTTTTTAAATTAGGGTTCCGTGAAAAAAGCACCTATCATATTAATACTACGAGGGTGACACAGCTAATTGATAAAAAAACACTCTTCTACCGACAGAAATAAAATACTCAAAAGGATTTGTGGGCTACCTTGCACACATTTATTGTAGTCTGTCTTATTATCTATATTCAGCGCTGCATACATAAATAAATATAATTATTTAAAATATAAAAATTTAAAATATAATATAAATACATAATATTAAAAAGACAACTTTATATAAATATTTACAATACACATAATAATAATAAACACCAAATTCACTGATCAAATTAACTTTGATATAATAGTAATATTAGTGTCGCCCGGCGCAATGGAAACGCACGGCGGCCAGCTGTTTTTTGCCCGCATTCCAATGCACCGGCCGGCGCACCGAGTCATTCGATGATTTAGTCTGTAACCGACACTCAGGCGACAAACTTGTGCTGCTTTGCTTAACTCTTATCCCAATCACGTCTCATCTATTTTTCTGTACTCCTTCTTATTATATTTGTGTGTCTACTGCTTTTCTGTGCTGTGCTAACTTTCTTCTTGTGCTGTATGAACCCTGTGCTTGTTAATAAACTGTTTACCGTTACCTACAACCGGCTCATTCATTCACGCTATGGAAGTCCCTACACGTACACCGAAGCCCATGACACCTATATTGGTGACCAACCCGACGGAGCACGAAGGTGAGAGCAGTAATTCTAGTAGTGATTCACCCAACACAGTTGGATCTAGAGGCAAACAACACGAACCTACACGTCGAAAAAAAAAAGTGTGCGTTTCCACTGACCACACGTTATCCGATTTTCGAAAATATAGTTTAAAGGTTCCACAATTTTCTCCGGAGGACCCTGAACTTTGGTTCGCTATGCTAGAAGCACAGTTCGATACCCTGGATATTACAGACGATCGTTCGAAGTACAACAGTGTCGTAAACAATCTTGACACTCACCACGCCAAGTCCGTGAAGGATGTCATTTTAAATCCTCCCGTTAAGCACCGCTATGCTAAAATTAAATCGGAGCTCATCAAGCGCCTGTCAGCCTCCCATGAAAAAAGAGTAAAACAATTACTCACCCACGAAGAGCTAGGTGACAGAAAACCATCGCAGTTCCTGCGTCATCTCCAGGATCTAGCTGGTTCATCAGCTCCAGTTGATTTTATCAAGACCATTTGGACTAGTCGGCTACCCTCCGGCATCCAGGCCGTGCTAGCGTCGCAGCCCACTCACTCTCTTGAGCAACTTGCAGACCTAGCTGATCGGATCCAGGAGTTGACCTCACCCATTGGCCCAGTGGTCGCTGCGTCTTCATCATCCGCTGCACCTTCTTACCACTCTGAGATAGCAGAGCTAAAGCATATGGTGGAAAGACTGGCTCTGAGATTGGACGAGCGAGACAACAACCGCGTGAGAGGATCCAGACCAAGACGTCGACCATCACCATCACCGGCACGACAGAGGACGAGATCGAACTCCAACTACCGGCGTTACCCAATTTGTTGGTATCATTCCAAATTCGGGGACAGCGCGAATAGTTGTGTTTCACCATGCGACTTTAAAAAGGCGGGAAATGCGACGGGCACTCGCTAATGGCGACAGACGACTGCCCGGCCCCTTCAAGTCGCCTCTTCATCACGGACCGCAACTCGAACACCCAGTTCCTGATAGACACTGGTAGTGACCTTTGTGTCTACCCTCGAGATGCGCTGCGAGAACGCCGAGAGAAGACTAACTACCAGTTGTGTGCAGCTAACGGTTCTGTTATAGACACTTTTGGATTTTTAGAGCTTAATTTAAATTTTGGCTTAAGACGCAATTTCCAATGGCGATTTGTAGTGGCTAATGTTACAAAGCCAATCATTGGTGTCGACTTTCTTAGTCATTTTAATTTGATTGTGGACTGTAGGAAACAACGTTTAGTAGATAATACGACCTCATTATCATCTCAAGCTCCTGTTGACGATTCAAATATTTGTTCAGTGAAAATAGCTTCAGGTGACACTAAATACCACAGTATTTTGAATAATTTTCCTGAGATAACTCGCCCTTCAGGCACACTAGTAGCTCCACGTCATAACACCGTCCATCATATTAAAACCACGCCTGGCCCCCCAGTATCATGCACTCCTCGTAGGTTAGCTCCCGATAAGTTAAAGATAGCTAAGAATGAGTTTCAGATGATGCTAAACACTGGTGTCACTCGACCTTCCGACAGCCCTTGGGCCTCCCCGTTGCATCTAGTGCCTAAAAAAGATAACGGCTGGCGTCCTTGTGGCGACTATAGAATGTTGAACGCCAGAACCGTCCCTGACCGTTATCCAATCAGGCACATACAGGACTGCACTCACAGCATTGCTGGATCTAGGGTTTTCAGTAAAATCGACCTGGAAAAGGCTTACCATCAAATTCCAGTCCATCCAGACGACGTCCTGAAGACCGCCATCACGACTCCTTTTGGCCTGTATGAATTCCCATTCATGACGTTTGGTTTAAGGAATGCAGGCCAAACATTCCAAAGGTTCGTTGATGAGTTAACCAGAGGTCTTGACTTTTGCTATGCCTATTTGGATGATTTTTTAGTTTTCTCGCGCACAGAGGCTGAACATGAAGTCCATCTCCACCAACTTTTCACACGGATGAGAGATTATGGCATCTTGGTGAACACTTCAAAGTGCATCTTCGGCGTAAATGAGGTCAGTTTCTTAGGGTATCTTATTTCCGCAGAGGGAATAAAGCCCCTAGAATCCAAGGTCCTGGCCATCAAGGAGTTCCCTGCCCCCAAGACGGTGAGACAGCTTCGTCGTTTCCTGGGCATGGTGAACTTTTATAGGCGTTTCATACCACATGCTGCTAAAATCCAGGCACCGCTAAACGCTTTGCTTACTGGTTCAGTAAAAGCATCTCACCCCGTCGAGTTGACTGGTGATGCTCTTTCTGCTTTCTCGTTTTGCAAAGAAAGCCTGGCTAACGCTGCGCTCCTTGCTCACCCAAATTGTGATGCTCAACTGGCCTTGTTGACAGATGCATCTGATTGGGGCATGGGAGCAGTTCTTCAGCAGTTGAAGGATGGACTCTGGCAACCACTTGCATTCTATTCGAAAGCCTTCAATCCCGCTCAGAAGAAATATTCTCCCTACGATCGCGAGCTTTTGGCTATATATCATGGCATCAAACATTTTCGCTTCATGTTAGATGCTCGACATTTCATTGTTTATACTGACCATAAGCCGCTTAGTTATGCTTTTGTTAACCGAAAAGATAACTGTTCGCCTCGTCAGTATCGCCATCTAGATTTTATATCTCAATTCACCACAGATATCCGACACATTTCGGGAAAAGACAACATTGTTGCCGATACTTTGTCCCGTGTGGAAGAATTGCAGTTACCGATAGATCTAGACATACTAGCCGCGTCGCAAACTACAGATCAAGAGCTTACCAAATTTTTAGGTGATGAAACTTCACTCCGTTTAGAAAAGCTTAAAGTTCCTAGCAGCAACACTGAACTTTACTGCGACGTGAGCACTTCATCACCTAGACCTTTTGTGACTAAACCCTTACGAAAACAGGTATTCGACAGTTTGCACAATTTCAGCCACCCAGGAGCCAACGCTACCGCTAAGCTGGTTTCCGAGCGCTTCGTTTGGCCTGGGGTTCGTAAGGACTGTAGGGAATGGTCGCGAAAGTGTCTGCCCTGCCAACGCTCTAAAGTTCATCGGCACGTGTCTTCCCCACTCAGTACGTTTGACCTGCCGCGTGCTAGATTTGCATTTATTCACGTGGACATAATAGGTCCTCTTCCGCCATCAAGCGGTTATAGGTATTGCCTGACGATTGTGGATCGCTTCACACGTTGGCCGGAGGTCACGCCGATGGTAGATATGACTGCAGAGTCAGTAGGAAGGGCGTTGATATCGTGGATATCCAGATTTGGATGTCCATCTGATGTCGTCACTGACCGCGGGCGGCAATTTGAATCCTCCCTCTTCCAATATCTTGGAAGAGTGGTCGGATTCAAGCACCGCCGCACAACTGCATACCATCCCGCGTGTAATGGCCTCGTGGAGCGATTCCACCGCCAGTTAAAGGCGTCTATTATGTGCCATGCTGACGTCAATTGGGTAGACACGCTGCCTCTCGTGCTTCTCGGCATAAGAAGCGCATTTAAAGAGGACTTGCAGGCTTCATCAGCCAAACTAGTGTATGGCGAGGAGTTGCGTCTGCCAGGAGAATTTTTCCAGGCCACTCCACCCGATACAACTGATGTGTCGGATTTTACCACTCGCCTACACCAGTTTGTCTCTAAATTACAGCCCATACCCGCTTCACGCCACAGCAAATCTAAAATCTTCGTGCACAAAGATTTGGCGACATCAACCCATATCTTTCTCAGGGATGACAAGGTACGAGGCGCTTTACAACCTCCCTATTCCGGACCTTATGAGGTCATCGAAAAAGGGGATAAGACTTTTAAAATTATGGTAAAGGGGAAGATGGTAACAGTCTCCATAGACCGTCTGGAACCGGCCTATTTACTGGTCGACCCATCTCCCAATACCATTATTTTACCCACCCCCAGTCCAACCCCCATCCCTATTTCCATCCCTACTCCTACCACCATTTCTACTCCTGCCCCTACACCCACGTCTATAAACCATAAGACTCAGGAACCAGTCAGGAAAACTCGTTTTGGGCGAACCATTCGCTTTCCTGATTATTATCGACCGAACTAACGGTCTAGAGGGGGAGTGATGTGGGCTACCTTGCACACATTTATTGTAGTCTGTCTTATTATCTATATTCAGCGCTGCATACATAAATAAATATAATTATTTAAAATATAAAAATTTAAAATATAATATAAATACATAATATTAAAAAGACAACTTTATATAAATATTTACAATACACATAATAATAATAAACACCAAATTCACTGATCAAATTAACTTTGATATAATAGTAATATTAGTGTCGCCCGGCGCAATGGAAACGCACGGCGGCCAGCTGTTTTTTGCCCGCATTCCAATGCACCGGCCGGCGCACCGAGTCATTCGATGATTTAGTCTGTAACCGACACTCAGGCGACAAACTTGTGCTGCTTTGCTTAACTCTTATCCCAATCACGTCTCATCTATTTTTCTGTACTCCTTCTTATTATATTTGTGTGTCTACTGCTTTTCTGTGCTGTGCTAACTTTCTTCTTGTGCTGTATGAACCCTGTGCTTGTTAATAAACTGTTTACCGTTACCTACAACCGGCTCATTCATTCACGCTATGGAAGTCCCTACACGTACACCGAAGCCCATGACACCTATAGATTCATAATAATTACTTAAGTACATAAAGTCCAGCTTACGACATGTCTCAAAACAAAACAAACGCAAGCATTTGATCACAACAAACGGATGTAAAACATGAAATAATACGTAAAAACCGGAACATGTAAATCCGGTTGTGTCCGGAACCGTAACGAACCGGACCGGTGCGCCGCACTTCCGGACACCGGATTGGAACTTACACGATCACGAAGGAAATGGAATTTTAAATCCACACATTGCGCTTTACGCGGCCTGTGTACAATAAAATGGACGAACGGTCCACTAAAATGTACTAAAACCTGGATATTGACTTATTTTCAGAGTATCTCATACTAGCTTCTATCCGCGACCTCGTACGGCTCGAATACTATGGGCTAAAGCTAACTATAATCCGCATTTGGTGTTAGCGTGATGATATATCCCTACTAATATTATAAATGCGAAAGTAACTCTGTCTGTCTGTTACGCTTTCCCGCTTAAACCTCTCAACCGATTTGATGAAATTTGGCACAGACAATCTTTAGACCCTGAGAAAGGACATAGGCTACCTTTTATTTATTAAAAATATTAGGTTTACGCGACCGTAAGGATGAAACTAAATCTACGCGGATGAAACCTCGGGGCACAGCTAGTAGCCTATAATCGATAAATACTTAGGCTATCTACCGCTAAAATACTTTTTCAAATTGTACAAGTGGCCAACCATCACCGGTTTAAGTAGCACGTATTAAGAATCTCTTAGCTTTGACGTTTCATTTTGGTACCGTAAAATTGAACGTCAAAGCTAAGAAGTTTTTAAGAGACACTGCGTAATGGATCATAGCTGGTCTTAAGAATTTCCTAAGATAAGCCCGTTCAAGCAAACAAACAAACGCTTCGGCTTTATATATTAGTATAGATTCGCTACATATTAAGCCGATTTACATATTTATGAACCGTCGTGGCCTTGGGGTTTGAGTAGTCGCCTGCTACGCAAGCGACGCAAGTTCGAATTCGACTGGGGGCTTGTATAATTACTTTTTCTAAAAATTTATGAGCAGGGATTTCACATCATCATTACGGTGAAGGAAAACATCGGGGGAAACCTGCATGTGTCTGAAAAGTAATTCGAAAACGTATGTAGGTATAGTGCCTGAGACGGCAATGGACTCACCATCTGTCATGTTGGCACATAATCATATTGGTGAAATGTGGGTGTTGTTGTTACAACTTACCTGCTTACCCCTTCGGGGACCCTTCTGCCAAGGCGTGATCATATTTATTGTTATAACTAGCTGTGCCCCGCGGTTTCACCCGCGTAGATTTTAATTTCATGGTTGCCCGCGGTACCCTAATTTTTTAAAAAAAACCCGTCCCGTTAATATCCGTCCAGCCGTTTCGGAGATTACCCGGAACAAACAGACAGACAGACAGACGGACAGACAGACAGAGAAAAAAAATTAAAATTGGGTTTTCTATGTCAGTACGTGTATAATTTCATATGCATTTAGTGAAAAACTGTTATTTGGCAGTTACAAACAGACACTTACATTTTATTAATCTGTATAGATTTAGAAGGCTTAAAATACTTATGTATACGCAGACGAACTCCACAGCGCACATACGACTTGATTAAATTCCGTTTAAAAACATTCCTTACACGACTGCTATCAGATAGTGTGAATGTCTGAAATAATTTGGCCGAATTTAATTCGCCCTAAGCCGTAATTAAGGGACCGGTCCGTCAAATTAATTACGTCTATTCGAGATAATCACTGGAAACTCTAGAACAACGATGTTTTTGTATATTTTTTTTTCTTCAAGCTATTTTAAGGGCTTTCTTAAAATCTTTGATAAAGAATATTTTATGAATGAAATAATTAATGCGTAGGCAAATTTATTGTTTTAATATTTCTAGCGAGATTTTACTACTTTTAATTCTATAGACATCAGTAATTTCGCTGTAATCTATATCCATCTATACAGATAAATAGAATTGAAGTGTCTGTTTTTAATTCCAAAATAACAAGTTATCACTAAATGCATATTATGAAATTATACATGGTACTGACATTGAAATCATCATACTGACATCGTGAGAGTCGCGGGCAACCGATGGATGCAAATAGCGCATTGTCGTTCGGCGTGGCGGTCCAAGGGGGAGGCCTATGTTCAGCAGTGGACGTCTTCCGGCTGATGATGATGATGATGACTGACATTGAAAAACGATTTTTTTAACAAATTCTCTGTCTGTCTGTCTGTTTTATAGGATTAAATAAAAGGCACTTAACGCGCGCGCCATAAGGCTTTTATCACCATAGATATGAATCCCATTTATTTAACATCATACCTCAAACACCCGACCATCCGCAAAAACAAATCACCAATCTGGAATCAATGTCACCAACGAAATCCGATTCATTAAACAATAACGCAATGGAAATGTTAAATCTGCCGAGCTTTTCCAATTTGTTACTTTTTTTTAACCACAAACTCAGGGAGCATTGCTGTTTGTGTTTTATTTGTGGTTGAGAACAAACGTTAAGCCATAGTATACATTTGAGCTTACTACGAGCAGTAGGGAATCTAGGAACAAATCGTTCGAAATTGCATTCACTCACGCTCGTAGTCACGAGATTATAAGGGGTTGCTTATACGTAATGTCAAAAAATTACAGACAAGTCAAATTTGTTTTTTATATAAATTACCTGAGGAGCTCGTGGCACAGTTGCTATTGCGCATATGATTCGATCAGCGAAGTTAGCAAACATACATGGATGGGTGACCGCCCGTGTTCCCTCCGTGCCTCGGAGAGCACGTTAAGCCGTCGGTCCCGGTTGCCAATTTATCATCTTTGGCAATCGTTACAGGTCAGTCAGAGGCCTAAGAAAGTCTGACAACTGGTTTAACCCAGATTGCCGATTTTCCTCGAAAAAGGGGTTACGAAGGTCAGATGGCAGTCGCTTCGTATAAAAATCAGGTGATCAGCCACATCGAGTTGAATCAAGTGCCGACCCCAAATACATGGGATAAGGCCAGGGAGATGATGGTATAAATTACCTTAGAAATAAATAAAGGTGTAAGTAACGAAAAAATAAGAGTGCCTTAAGTATCACAAGAGCAAACAATATTATTTAAAAAAAAAACTAGACTCCATACTGCTCAGTAAGCTTGTATTATATATGTACTGTGGTACATTGGTCCGATCCATGTAAAACGAACATTCGAAATATTGTTGAACGAATCGAAGTCACATCCATATTATTTGATACTAGCGGACGTCACGCGGTTTCACCCGCGTAGTTCCCGTTCCCGTGGAAGTACGGGGATAAAATATATCCCATGTTACTCGCTGATGATGTAGCTATCTATTGCTGAAATAATTTTCAAGATCGGTCTAATAGTGTCGGAGCCTATTCAATAAAAACAACCAAACAAATATTTCCTCTTTATAATTAGTATAGATGTACTGGTATTATATTAGTACGCGAGATCATAGATAAATAGGGGTTAGATTCTATAAATACGTATGATACCTTTTAGGGAGTTATCACTTATGGGAAAGACAAATTGTTGTCTCAGACACAATAAAATACGTGAAACCGTTTAGGTGTGATATTGATAACATCATAATATATTAGATATTATAAGTTTAAATTATTAACTTATTTTATATTTTACTGAATAATAACATTTATTTATTTTGGAAATAACGTACTAAGCAATGAATAACAATATTATTTTCCATTGCATTTAGAAATTGTGATATTTTCAATAAATTTACGCAGTGGGTCTAACTGTATATTTAAGTTTTTATTATCTGCGGGACCGAATTTAAACTGCCAAGAATGACATTTCCGCTTTGCAGTAGCTGTCAGTTAGATACATTCAATCCTTTGTATAATCCAAGGCTTTAACGGCCATTAACGCATATTTAATGGTGGGGAGTTACAAAGTTGGAAGTTTTACTGCTAATCAAAATTCAACTATGCTAATTATGGGAACTGTAAAGCTTACTTCCATTCGTAAATTCGTGTCAGGGACATATTCGGGGTATATTTAATTACATAACAACTACAGTGAAACGCGTTATGCGGGCTGTGAAATGATTGCATTTATGTTTCCAATCTATTTGGTAATGTGTTGATTAGTTGAATTTCAATTCTTTTAGAGAGAGCCGTGGTGGTGTTGTGGTTTGAGCAGTCGCCTGTTCTGCTACGCAAGCGACACGTATTCGAATCCCAGCGGGGCCTGTACCTATGAGCTTATCTATTAACTTATGTGCAGTGATTTCACACCACGCACTTTACGAAGGAAAACATCGTAAGGAAACCTGCATACGTCTGAGAAGTCATTCAAAGAACTTTGTTTAATGCATGAGACGGCCATAGACGTTGGGTCTAAGTCATCTTTGGTGAAAAGTAGGTGTTGTTATACCAAGGATTAAAATCACTCAATTATCGCTTACTAATACTGCTTATTAAGATTATTAAGTAAGGTTCAATATCGCAAGTTAATCTACATCGCCAATATAAAGTTAGCTTCAACCGTGAACGTGAAAATAACCTTAATAACTACCAAACACGTTCTATTTTCGATAACGCTAACACGTCGTTCCATACATAAAATAACGTGCATTATGAATAACATAGTTGCAAATGACCTCAGAATAACGTGGTATAACGTTGACGTAAATGTGTTACGCGAACGTTAAATGTACTTACGTCGATAAAAGGTGTAAGTCACGCAATGCAATTTATCCATTGGCGGGTTATAGCTATTAGCTTGGAAATGACACAGTATAATTTTTTTTTTTTTTTTTTAGTATGACCAAATTAATAGTATTTTGCAGAAAGGTCAAATTCGCAGCACTCGTAACCGAAGAAAGTGTATGAAGAGATGCATGAATGTGGATGAAGCGAAAGAAGTATGTAAGGATCGTAACTTGTGGTGAACGGTGGTCTCTGCCTACCCCCGTGGGATACAGGCGTGAGCATATATATGTATGTATGTATGTAATCTATACAGATAAATAAAATTGAAGTGTCTGTTTGTAAATCTAAAATAACAATTTTTCACTAAATGCATCTGAAAGTATACACGCTACTGACACTAAAAACCAAGTTTTAAAATTTTTCTCTGTCTGTCTGTTTGTTCCGGGTAATCTCCGAAACGGCTGGACCGATTTTAACGGGACTTTCACTGGCAGGTAGGTGATGTTTCAAGGAATAACTTAGACTACATCTATTTAAAAAAAAACATTTAGTGTTCCACGGGAATTAAATTAAATCTACGCGGTTGAAACCGCAGGGCACAGCTAGTATTCTATATATTAGGCTTATTGCAATTTTACTTAGTAATTATTAGATGCATGCGATTACCCGGAACAAACAGACAGACAGAGAAAAATTTTAAAACTTGGTTTTTAGTGTCAGTAACGTGTATACTTTCAGATGCATTTAGTGAAAAATTTTTATTTTGGATTTACAAACAGACACTTCAATTTTATTTATCTGTATAGAGTATAGATATCTGCATGGATGTATATATTTCCGAACAAGCTTAGTGTAACAATCTTTTCAATATCGCATTGTAAACATAATACGAACTGTTTAGTACATTTTAGTCAAACATCACTCATAAGTAATTAAGTAAGTACATAAATATTAGTCCACCATTTCCGTAATTACATTAGCCAAAGTGCAGAGAGTAAAGTTTTAAACATTAAACATTGTATAACCGAAATGAAGAGAGATGAAAATTGGTAACCAAAGGTATTCCAAGGATTGTTTCAAAAGTGCGGCCCAACTCGCGAACTGTCGGTTCATTTAGCTAAATGAGCTGCGTTTACTCTTAACCAAATTAGCCAAATGATTGTGCACCTTGTACCTTGAACATAAAGTGCTGAACCGTTTGGGTAGGGAAAGTGTTTGTGGTCAGAATTCTCGGAGGCCGAAACTGTTTTTATGGTATTTTGTAAAACGTTCCGGAGATTTTTTGTTATTGTGCATATTTTAAAAAAGAGCGGTTATTGTTTCAGCGGTTTGGTGGCTGCCTTTTTAATTTTAATGAACTGCCCAGAATTTATAAAAAGGTTCCAAATTTTAAAGTGATTTCGTAGTGGATCAATATAGTTCGAGAGACCGAGGAAGGAAGATCAATTGAAAAATTGCGTGTTTACTTTAGAACTAAATGGTCCCCAGTTCATTTCAAAGTGGCAATGAATTCCCCATCGTTGAAGAATGCGAGGGTAGAATGGGGCCTATGGCATCATCTCAAACAATTTCCACCCACAGGAAGGCGAAGTCTCTCCTCAGACTCAGAGTTTCCAACCGAATTATGAGAACGGGATCGTCGACAACTCTGACATCACATTTCTGGATCGAGTCAAAAGGCCCAACGCTACATCCAGGTGCCCCATACAGAGGCTCACTTGCGACTTATAAAGAAGTTCTACTTCACCCTATTGAGCACACCAAGCTTTTGGATGCTAACTTAAACATATCTCCCAAGAGAATTTTGAAAAGAGTAATTGTTGAGTTTCTTGCCGGGTTCTTCTCAGCAAAAGCCTTCCGAACCCATTTATCTGTACAGTGTAATCTTTTGTGTCCTTCTTACGGTTTGAAAGTACTTTGTAAGAAGTCTAAACAAATAACAACCTTTCCATTATAATTCTTCCACTATTATACTCTCTTGTTCTATTATTCCATATTCTCATATACATATTATATCACATTATCATCTCTACGAAGTATTATGCAAGTAAGAACAATGGAGAAGACTTACGATGTGAGCGAACCTCAAATGATAAGGAAGAGATTGCAATATCCTCCTATTCTAGCTTTATAATCTCTAGTCCGTACATTTTTCCAACTCGTTTTAAAATTTAAATTTGATGCAAGTACTAATTTCGTTCACTGAACGACGGACGGACACTTAGTATTAGTATGCAAAGTGGTTTAAAGCATCTTAGTGAGCATCTTTCTTTTAGATTGAAATGATTAAAAACACCCCACAGGTTTTTCACCTGACTACAGATGAGTCCGAAGTATTCCAAAAAGGCAACGATTAAAGTAATTTCCGTCTGTTTCCGTTTGTCTGTATTACAAATCTAGAGACTAAAAGAATTTTCAAGATTGGTCTAGAAGTGTCGGAGCCTATTCAATACAAACAAACGAACAAATTCTTCCTCTTATATTAGTATAGTCATTTGGTACAATATCTTGAAAAGCACCCCACGTTTTTAACAAAAAATTTTGTAATCTTATGGTTTTTTTGAAAATAATCTCATACATTTTAGTTTCATTTCTGCAATCGCTTGTTTTTTTGTTAGATTTTTTTGTAAATCTTATCACTATGTAAGCGAAGCCACAGAGCGTAGCTAATTGCCCCGTTCTATTTACTGCCTCGTATATATATAAATATATCCAAATGTCAAACATTTTCACATATGCTTCTAAGAACACATTACAGAAGAGCAAATATTGATATTCTGTAAACACGATGTCGTCCAATAACACGTAATTTAAAGCAGCGACGAGTATATTTATTCAATTCGATAGTACATTTCCTTGGTAGCTGGGAAACTTCGTGTATGTGTAAACATAGGTATAGTATATGACACGGACGTTACAAGTCAGTGGCAAAACGCCAAAGTTCCCAGATGCAAGGTATTACAATTTCATGTTTATTATTATGTCTATTTATTTGATACTTAATAACGGTTGGGTCCGCGACTTTACCCGCGTAGTGTAAACTTTATGGGTGGTTTTACTATTTTTAAATTTACTTCTTCTACAAATGACGTCAGTGAAAGTCAGTTATTTTTAATGATCATTATGCGTCCTTAAGATTCTAAAACAATCCGTCAACCCCCATTTAAAAGGGGTTCAAATTCAGTAATTTGTTTCTTAGTGTACTGCTTCCAAATCTCACCAAGAATATATCGTCTAAATTTCATTACTCTCAGGATTTTAGGATCAGTAGTTTTGACTATGCGTTCATACGTACTCAGTCACTCAGTCTACTTTGAGTTTTGTATGTTTAGATGTGAAAAACATTAAGAAAACCTATGGTATCTACACACAGAAGGCAAATCACTTGCCACCACGAAAATAACAGCGTTCCGTAATAATGTAATTCTCGTTCCAAAACCATGGGTAAGTAGGTAGGTACACGATAATAACCCACGATTTTCTGTAAGGCCAACTTGCGAAATGAAAAAGTCGACTGTTTCCTTTCTTTCTCTAATCTCGCGAAATCTGCTTAAAATAAATTGGGAGCGAGCACGCCTGACAAGAAACTTTGTTTTAATTTCCTTTTGGAAAAAATAAAGACTTACGTCTTTAATTAATTAAAAGGGCCTTCTCAGGGTTCGTTATTCAACTGGCAAAAACGGTTCTTTAATCTATGGAATGCTGACAGCCCACCAAACTGATGGAGACTATTTAGGAAACAAAATAAGGCTACAAATGTCTTAATAATAAGGGTTGTTTCGTTGGATTGGTTTATAGAGTACCTACGTATTGAAAGAAGTTTGACTAAACAGATTATTAAAAATTGTCAGGAAAAATACGAACACGAGGTTAGACTCGAACCCACAACCTGTACCTTTGCAGGCGGCCCCTAAAACTACAAGACAAGGGGAGGAAAAAATCGACGCATGAGGTAGGATCACGAGTAGCTCAATGCAAACCCTGCAGCTAACTCTGCTAGAGTTAGCTGCAGGGTTTGTAGAGGTCGTGGGTTCGAGTCCCGCCTCGTGTTCGTATTTTTCCTGACTATTTTTAAGAATTTTTAATGTAAACATGTGTGTCATGGATAAAAATCTACCTAATAGTCATACAGGTTGTCTATGAAAAAATATCAGGTGTCTTCTAGAACATGTTTTAACTTTGTTTGCTTACTAATATTGTAGGCACATGCTCAGACCTGTATTCCCTGGTAGGCAGAGGTGTTGTATTAACAACACCCACTTTTCACCGAAGATTACTGAGTGCCAACTTCACAGATGGTGAGTTTATCATTGTGACACTATACATACGTCTTTGAATTACTTCTCGGACATCTGCCGGTTTCATCACGATGTTTTCCTTCACCGTAAAGCACGAGGTATGAAATCACTGATTTCTTTTCTTTTGGATTCGAACTTGCGTCTCTTGCGTAGAAAATGAAAATGATTTATTCAGTTTAAGCCCTCGTAAGGCACTTATGAATGTCGAGGAATTTACCACCGGTTCGGAAACTAGCCTTCTGAGAAGAACCGGCAAGAAACTCGCGTAGTAGTTCACTACGCCCACCACTGCTCTATTAGTATTGTATTATCTCATAATTGTACAGCTGTGATATATTTGGTGGGCTTTATCTAGCCCCATGTGAATTTTGTAGAAAAATTACAAAATAATATAAACTACAGAACCCCTCGAATAATCAAAAAATACCTCACGAAAAAACGTAAGGAGTGTTGTAATTTTGCTTTCTGTGATAATGGCAAGCTTTTTGTTCAGAAATCTAAGGCGAAGTATTTAATTGTTATCGGAAAAGCGTTTCCGTTATTCACGAAATTGATTGATTTACATTTACACTTAATTGCACGTACAAAATGAACACTCGGAGATCATAATATTTTCAAAATATGAATCCATGTTCATCATTCATTTATTGAAATTTAATTAAAATAAATTTGGAAAAAAATGTCATACGGAGACCGCACAGTTATTATTTAATAACAACAAATATTTTTCCTACTTTAATTAAAATAATATTTTCAAAAAAAAATTTTTATTCCTGACGAGTCAATAGGTTAGAGGGCCTTACCATACGCTTATATTGCAATCATGGTAACATGGAATATTTTAGTAGGTACTAATTATAACAAAAAAAAAATTTCGTTAAAAATCCACTGTTAGTTGTTCGAGATCGCGAGCAGAGTGCCTAGTGCGAGTTTTTCACTGCCGCCGTCACAAGTCACCGCGTCAAAGTTAACGCAGATTTGTATGGGATCGGAGCAGCGCCTCTGTCGGCCTAAACATGACACTATTGTGAGCCCATACAAATTTGCGTTTACGTCGACGCGATCACTTGTGACGGCGAATTTCAGAAAACTCGCACTAGGCACTCGGTTCCTTGTTGAATTTAAATCATTGCTATCGACTTTAAAGTGTCTCTTGCGTTTATTCATTTCAATGGTAGTTTAAAACCTGTGATGCTAAAGTCATAGAATAAAGATAAACTTACTAAAAGTAGTACGGAATCTAGAAACAAATACTTTACGTATTTTATAGACATTTTCTAAACTTCAAATCGACATTACCTACCATTAAAATTAAATAAGGCATCTCAAAAGAGCCGTGGTGTCCGAGGGGTTTGAACAGTCGCCTGATACGCATGCAACACAAGTTCGAATCCCAGCGAGGCCTGCACCAATGAGTTTATTCTAAAAACTTATGTGCAGTGATTTCACACCACGTGCTTTACGGTGAAGCAAAACTTCCTGAGCAAACCTGCTAATGTCTGAGAAGTAATTCAAAGACGTATGTATAGTTACTGAGACGGCGATAAACTCACCATCTTCGGTGAAAAGTAAGTGATGTTATACCTCTGAAAACCCCTCATGGTATGTACGCAAGTATAAAACTAGCAAACATTCTTATTTCAAAAATTTGGTCTAGACTCCATACTGCTTAGTAAGCTATATTTTGTACTGTGCTATTGCTAAACATGTTTCATTCATGACGTAGTTTAAAACGGACTGTAAAATTTACTGCCCCACAGTGGCGCTGTGACATTTTGCAACTATATTTCAAGCTTCAGGGCTGTAAGGGGCAGGATGGACAAATACGGAATAGATGAAAATAATTTTCACATGTATAGAGTTTATGACCCGTGCTGGACGTGTGGTTTAGTAGCTGTAAAGCGTACATTTGCGAGTTCAAACCTTGTTGAATAAACATGTGATTCTGTCTGTGATGGGTTTTATTGCGAACTAGCTGTGCCCCACAGTTTCACCCGCGTAGATTTTATTTTCAAGGTTGCCCGCGGATCCCCAATGTTTTTTAAAATCTAAGTAGCCTAAGTTACTCCTTGTAACATTAGCTATCCGTCAGTGAAAGTCCCGTCAAAATCCGTCCAGCTGTTTCGGAGATTACCCGGAATAAACAGACAGACAGACAGACAGAGAAAAATTTTAAAACTTGGTTTTTCTGTGTCAGTACCGTGTATACTTTCATATGCATTGAGTGAAAAACTGTTATTTTGCAGTTACAAACAGACACTTCAATTTTATTTATTTGTATAGATGTATAGATTAAGTTTGGGAAGTGTC
Organism: Watsonalla cultraria; assembly: GCA_964035505.1. Lineage (NCBI taxonomy): Eukaryota > Metazoa > Arthropoda > Insecta > Lepidoptera > Drepanidae > Watsonalla > Watsonalla cultraria. The sequence continues at coordinate 2,079,449 of OZ037726.1, read as the reverse complement.
TTAGAATTGGTTTGTTACTTTTGTGAATCTAACGTACCTAATATCAATTAGATTTTCTAATGATGATAGTTACATCCAATTTGGTGTATCTATTTTGTACCTTTTATCAATGCCAAATATTTTTAATATTGTATTGACGAAACAACATAATTTCTAACTGAGTTTCTTAACGGTTCTTTTCGGTGGTAAATTTTCGAAATTCATTTACCTTACCAGGGCCCAAAGTGAATAAATCATTTTCGTTTCCATTTTCAAATCAAAGACGTATAGAAGTCGCGACTACCCAAAAGGATAGCCGAAGAGTTAGGCAAACACCCACATTTCACCGAAGATTGGGTGCCCAACATTATGCTAAGTCCATCTCCTTCTTAAGCATTATACCTCTTTGAATTTCTTCACAAATATAATGCAGGTTTCCCCGTATAGCTCTAGAAGTGTCTCATCGGCACGTAAAGATATGATATTATTACAGACTTTAACTTGCGTCCTTTGCGTGGGAGGCAACGACTCAAAGCAACCGGGCCACGACTCTCTGCACCAATTTGTCTTCGCTATAAAGTAGTAACACAACTATACTTGAAAATGAAAATGAAAATGAAAAATATTTATTCAGTTTAGGCCCTGGTAAGGCACTTATGAACGTCGAGATTTTACCACGGGTTCGGAAACTAGCCTTCTGAGAAGAATCGGCAAGAATCTCAGCCAGGCATCATGTACATATCATCGAAACACTATAAATCATATGAATACATCATACAAAATCAAATTTGATAAGAGGTATAAATATTCACAATAGTGACAAGTGGCAATTAGATGTCTACCTTCGTAGATCCTTGTAAGAAAACATAAATATATTTGCTAACCAGAATTCACAAAGATGTTTTTCTAATCGTATAGCCAACAGACCTCAAACGCACTAGGACTTCAGGTTTGATTGTTTTTACAATAAAAATTTTCATGACATAGAATAAAAAATAACATCGTGAATAAAATCGCTGTATTGTTAGAGTATGTTTGGAACACAGCCGAAAAGGGAATTTATCTGAATCTATCAAAAACAGAATCCATATATTTTTGCTGGAATATCAATCCTGTTATAGGAAAACCCAATGAGTCCTGGGAATTCCCGAGTCCCGTTTTTTCATGCTCCAGGGACGTCAATCTGAATACAGATGTGTGTCAGTGTCAGTCAACGGAAACGCTACTGAATATCTATATGCGCCATTTTGAACAGAACAATAAGATTGGAGATGCCAGATTTGTTTTCTTGTTATGCTGTTTACAGCGGCATTGCGTTCTCTTATTCACCTACAAAACACTGTGAAGAGATTTACAGGGTTGGCAATTCCAGAGTTTTAACCCTGATATCGGCAACTGTTAATTCAAATTCAAGGAAAACATTGTGAGGAAATCTGCATAAGTCTGAGCAGTAGGTCTAAAAAGGCCACTTTGTGAGAATCATAATGTGATCCGAATATGATTCATCACCGAAATGACAAAATGGTCACTTAAGTGCAATTCATTTCATTACAATAATTGTAGATGTTAGTCCCTATGTAACTTTTTATGGTTCTGCTATTTGTCACAAAATCAATTCATATATTGTGTACATTTTTGGAATTTTCATAGGAAAATGTCAAACAGGTGAATTGCGAAATATTAATCATTCCTGAATCATATTCGGATCACATTATGATTCTCCCAAAGTGGCCGTTTTAGACCTACAGTAATTAAAAGACGTATCTATAGTGCCTGAGACGGTTAAGAACCCAATCCTCTGTCCCGGTGGCACTTAATCATATTCGGTGAAATTTGGGTGTTATTGTTACACCACCTCTGCTTACCCCTTCAGGGACCCTTCTGGGATGGCGTGAGCATATTCATTTATTAATTCAAATTGAAAATTTATTTGTTTATTCTATTAACAAAAGTACTTTCAAATCGCCACAACGACATGAGTAAATAGTATTATACATACTACCGCCGTGTTCGGAAGGTTGCTTTTACTAAGAATACCCCTACAACAACACTTACAATATTGAGTAATGCACAAATTAGATAAATGTAAATTAAAAACTTTATTGAATCTAATAGTAGGTTTCAATCAAAATGCAGTAATCTCAGCAAGTGGTAAACAGTATTCTCTGCCTACCCCCATTGAATACAGGCATGAATTTGGTGTAAATATGGCTATACGGCACCTCTCTACCAAGCAACAATTTCTAATAAAACTTGCCTTGTTTAAGCACAACACGAAATGAGGCCGTAATGTTCGCAAAACAAATTGCTTCTTTTTTAAGACTTTAATTACGTATCATCCCTATTTCCATTATATTTTTAATCTGGCAGTTCTAATGAATAGCCATTAACACGCCGTGTTCATTGCGTTTATTTTTCTCAAAATTAAACGTAGACAATTATCTTCCATTACGATGTTTCTTATTTGGAATGAAATCTCTGTACAATTAAATTAGTAAGTTTTATTTCTTTTGAACATATTTTATTTCTTAGCTTTTGTTTTATTTTTTTGAATTTTTCCCTCGAAAAACTTATCTCAATCATTCTTGGCTTAGTATTGTTTCTGGATTTTAATATGATATAGCTGTGTCCTGCGGTTTCACCCGCGTAGATTTAGTTCATGCTTCATTTCGCATAAACCTAATATTGTTTAATAAAAGTAGCCTAAGTTACTCCTTGAACTATCAGCTACCTGCCAATGAAAGTCTCGTTAAAATCAGTCCAGTCGTGTCAGAAATTAGCCGGATTTCAACGAGACGTGCACTGGCAGATAGCTATTTTTACAAGAAGTTACTTGGGCTACTTTAATTAAAAAAAAACATAAGTGTACCGCGGTTCATCCATGTAATTAACTCTAAACCGATAAAACCGCGGGGCACAGCTAGTTTGGAATATAGATAGCTTTAACTCTAAGTACTTGCGTCAAAAGAAATTACCAGTTGTAAATTCGAAGTTGCGAGTAAATGCTAGTTTTGTATAGGTAACAAAATGTCCAAAGTACCTTGGGAATACTCCCCTTCATCAAAAATCAGTCGCAAACACATCGAACAGTGTCTATCGGAAGCGACGTCAATATTCTATCTGATAGTGTTTGGAAAATTGCTACCGTCACTTCGGTAAATTGCAGTGCTCGCTCGCTACCGTTACAAAATACCTATAGTATTTTCACGTAAAGGCCTTGTTTAAGCTGTTTTCAACCTTGTGTAGGAGATGAATAGAATAGCGCTCTTTTGTCCCTGCCTACCCGGTAAGAGACGTGACGTGATCAGATGGGATATGATAGCGGAGCAGATAACTTTTGATTTTCGCTCAATTTTAGAATGAAAATGATTAAATGACAGCGTGCCGGGTCTCAGCCGCATTTCGACCGTAGCTTAGGCCGTTGTCGTTACTCGGCCGTCTCTCGTCTGCAATTCCTCTAACTTCTAAGCTTTGACGTTTAATTTTACCGCACCAAAATGAAGTTTTCAATACGCGCTGCTTAAAGCGATCATCGTTGCCCCCCTGGATGTTTCCCATGACCTTTTATTGCAATTATAGTTTCTGTGTGACAGTGATAGACTTATTCATATACATCTGTCTCACAATCATTGCCAATCTATGATATCAATAAGAAGTCAAGGTATGGTATGATATTAATTTTACGGTGCCAAAATGAAACGTCAAAGCTCAGAAGTTCTTAAAACGCCCTGCTCAAACTGATGATGGTAGGTCCCTGTTCACAGGTACGTCGCGAACGCTACCCACTGTCTTCTTCAACCATATTATACTTATATAGTACTTTCTCGATGGTAACCACCAGGTTAGTATGTTCGTATGCCTTTCACGAGTTTCCGTGTCGGGTCAAAATAAATATTAGGTTTTTCGGGCAAGACATATTGGTACAATAAATGCCCGGAGTTTGGAAGTTGACGGTGTTTCCACCCCCGTGCACGGAAAGCACGTATCACCATTGGTTCTACGTCTGATCTCTCCGGTCGTGTCGGATTGCCGTCCCATCGGACTATGAGAGTGAGGGAATAGAGAGTGAACCTATGTTTGCGCACACACTTGTGCACTATATCTCCTGTGCAGATGGCTGATCCCCGTTGAAGCTAGCCGCAGTGACCAAAATTTGGTAGGAGATCTTTATTATAAGTACTTATATGGTAGTTTAAAATAACTAAGTTGATGTAAATCCACTTATGTAAGTAAAAGCCCAGCTGGCACGCCGCCAGATATCCTGTCTGGTTCACTGAAGACCTGCTGTCTGTTAATATCACTTAGCTTCAGCCGAATTTCCACACTAAAACACTTAAAATTGCAAACTCCACGTTTAGCGTGACATGTACGATACCGGATAATGGTAGAATACTGTGAACTACCGACCCGCTCTTGCGTTTCTTCGGATTACGATATTTTTGGACTTTTACAAAACGATGATTTTGTTATAATATGGATGATATACGTGCACTATAATATCACCTGCGCAGACGATTAATTCTTATTGAAATTAGCTCTCAATAATATGCATATTGTAAACAATATTGTCGTTATTCTGCTGTTCTCTGTTTAGCGACTGAAATTATAATTATCTATTAGTAAAGAATGAATTCTTAATTGGCACTAAGAATAGACTGTATAATCTTGTATTAATTTACTAAATGCTGTTGATTCTTTGTAATAAATAAAAATAAATAAAAAATAGCCACCGTGACTGAAATTTGGTAATGAGAGCGATTGATATAATTTAGATAGGCAGACATACAGACAGACTAACGCCGAAAAAATTAAAAACGTTATAAATTACATAAGTCTCGTTGTTTCATTATGTAATTACTTTTATAGTATGTATTTATTGAAAAGCTGTTAATTTGGAATTACAAACAGACACTTCAATTATATATCTGTATAGATGTGTATGTAGATTTGATAGTTGAAGCACACGTCGCTATAGGTGTGGGAAAGCAGTTTGTCTCATTAGATAGTCAAACAAAGGGTGCTATACGCAGGTGGTAAATTCCTCGATATTCATAAGTGCCTTACCAGGGCCTAAACTGAATAAATCATTTTCATTTTCAATTTCATCAAAGTCAAAGTAAAAAATATCTTTATTCGATTAGACTTTATATAATGCACTTTCAAATCGTCAGAATGACATTATTTACAGGATTATACATGCTACAGCCAGGTTCGGAAGGTTGCTTTTACTGAGAAGAACCTGGCAAGAAACTCAGTAATTACTCTTTTCAAAAATATTATACAATTTAAAAAAAAAACAAAATAAATCACTTGAGAAATGTAAGCCCATGGACACAGTTGCAATGCACAAATATCGATAAAAAATAATATAAAGAAAAGTCTAGTAGTTCTACTTATATCTAAATGCGTAGCTTGAGATGACCATACAAATGTCAAGCTCAGTAACTTCAAAATCATCTTCCTGCCCTTATCCCATGTTATTTGGGGTCGGCGCAATGTGTTCTTCTCTTCCATTTCTCTCACTCAGCCGTCATATCTGTATTCACTCCCATTCTAGTCATATCATCTTTCACACAATCCATCCATCGTTTCTTAGGTCTTCCTCCACCGTTGTAACCATCCACATTCATAAACAAAACTTCAAAATAACTTTAAGTTAATCATCCTTAATCTATCTTACCTCTAACAGCTATGGTAGGCAGCAGAGTGAAGTATTGTAACAAAACACAAAACAGCTTCTTGTTCATTGTCATAGTTCTATTCACTTCATGTTCACTTGTCACTGAGCACTAATTCTTCACCATTCTGTGGTACTCTTATACCTGAAAAAAAGAAAATGAGTTCAACATTTAACGGGAAAAGAGGAGCTGCCTTCTTGATACTACTTCTTTTGCACACCTTAGTATGCAATTAGTATAGTATTTGTCACTATTGTGAATATTTATACCTATTATCAAATTTGATTTTGTATGATGATTTCATATGATTTATATTGTTTCGATGATATGTACATGATGCCAGCTGAGTTTCTTGCCGGTTCTTCTCAGAAGGCTAGTTTCCGAACCGGTGGTAAATTCTCGACCTCTACCAGGGCCTAAACTGAATAAATATTTTTCCTTTTCATTTACTTGAAGAGTATCTGTTTTACCCGCATGGGCTTAACAATAAATACTATGTTACTGTTTTGTCTTTAATAACATTTCTAAAATTGTATCTAACAGTGGCCTGATATAGTTACACTATAACCACTATTTGCCATTGAAAGTCTCATTACAATCAGTCCAGCCGTTTCAGAGATTACCAGGAATACACAGAAAGACGTGTAAGTACGTAATGTATATAATTTACTATGCATTTAATGAAAAGCCTTTAAATTTGAATTACAAACGGACAATTTTATTTATCCCAGCGTCTTATAAAATACTGATGATATGAAGTTTTATACATGGGACAAGTTAATGAAAAGACAGATGTATGCACGTCACATACATCTGTCTCATAAATGAGTGAAACTATCATGGCAATAAGAGCTCATGGTAAGGCCCCAGCCATCCAATTAAAATCATCCATTTCTGAATTCACTTATATTAGTAGTGAACACATAGAGTACACTAGCTGTGCCCCGCGGTTTCACCCACGTATAGTTAATTTCATGGGTGTCCCGCGATACCCTTATGCTTTTTTTAAAATAAAAGTAGTCTAAGTTACTCCCAGAATTTACATTAGCTATCTGCCAGAGATTCATATGCATTTAGTGAAAAGCTATTATTTTGACAGAACAGACACTTCAATCTTATTTATCTGTATATAGATGTATAGATAAATAGTGAGGATATAGTGAATCCTAGTATACAACTAGATGTTGGCTATAAATTACACTGTCAGTCTTTCGCTTGCTGTAATCATGTAATCGTTAGTAAACATCCTGACGCCGTAACAAATCTAGTAGGCCGCACTAACCGCCAACAACTGATTTTATACCCTACATCGACTGTAATACAGTTAAAAGTTCAATGTTAAGTAATTAACGAATCCACCAGGCCCCAGTGAAGACCTTCAACCGATTCTACACCTTATCTCTTGCGCAATTTGGTTAAAACTGGAATGTTGAGTAATTAATTCAATGGTTAACCTCACGCAAGTGCTTTCCGGGGCGCGATTTGCCACGCTCAACAATTTGTTAGAGCGAACTTTACAAACGAATTTATCGTTTGTGATATAGTAACGGGTTACTTGATAAAAATACCCAAAAGGTTATTTATATGGAGATAGCAATTTAAATGTGTATCGGTTTAAGTAGAAAGTATTAAGAACTTCTGAGCTTTGACGTTTCATTTTAGTACCGTTACATTAAACATCAACGGTAAAAAGTTCTTAATACGCGGTGCTTATACGATCATAGCTGGCCACCAGAGTACCTAGTGTGAGTTTTTCACTGCCGCCGTCACAAGTCACCGCGTCAAAGTTAGCGCAGATTTGTATGGGATCGGAGCAGCGTCTCTGTCGGCCTAAACACGACACTATTGTGAGCCCATTCAAATCTGCGTTTACGTCGACGCGATGACTTGTGACGGCGATTTTAAGAAAACACGCACTAGGCACTCAGAGTGCCTAGTGCGAGTCATCGCGTCGACGTTAACGCAGATTTGTATGGGCTCATAATCTTTAGGCCGACAGAGGCACTGTTCAGATCCTATACAACTTGTGAAATACTCGCACTAGGCCCTCTGTAATATATTCTAACTTTCCGTATTGCCCAGTGGTTTGAGTAATCGCCTTCTACGCAATTAACACAAGTTCTATTCCAACCAGTACGCAAAACTCTCTCCAGTTGAGCTTTTTGTAAATTTCCTTTTTAGAATTAAACTGTAGCCGTAGTGACCTTGGGATTAAAGGAGTCGCCTTCTACACAAGCGACGCAAGCTCTAATCCCAGTTGGGCCTGTACCAATGAGATGTCCTTAACGGTTTAGGAAAACATCGTGAGAAAACCTACCTACAAATGTCAGAAGTAATTCAAAGACCTTATGTTAGTGCCTGAGTCGTCGAAAGACTCACCATCTGTCACGTTGGCACTGAATCATCTTCGGTGAAAAGTGTGTGTTGTTGTTACAACATCTCTGCCTACCCCTTCGTGGAATACAGGCGTGAGCATACGTATATTACTTCAAAAAATAACTCATCAAAGAAATGTAAGAAAGCCTTCTTCCTAGAAGTGAATGAAATAGCAAATGACAGAATTTTATTAATAAAGTTAATAACACAGATCCCTAATAACCATAACAGAAAATAACACGATCGTAAACCACCGAGAAATAACAACAGTCAACACAAAGGGCATAAAAGGGAGAGTCCACACAGATTAATCACAGCCTCGAGGGATCGCGATACATTTCGTTTATGTTTTGATTATAAAGTTAGGGCGCGGGGAAATAGGGGATTTTAACGAAAATTATAAAAATAACATCCGATAGCGACCTTGCTCGAGTGGTTTGAGTGCTAACCTTGGTATTGTATGGAGCGACGCAAATAAATTACATGCGCAAGTTAGCACCAATACTTTTGATGAGGACAATTGTGCGGGAAGCTGTAGCTTCTTTATTGAAAAGAAAATTATACATCAAAGGTGACAAACAAGCGTGCAGTCCGCCTATTAAGTGGTCACTACAGCCTATGAACGTGACCAACACCAGAATGTCAGTATCTTCGTCTACCATATAAAGTATTCAATTACTGTGATAAAATAGAGAGAGACAAAAGCCCTAGAACCTCCTACCTCTCAAAAAGCACTGGGGCCTGCCATTATCGGTTTCAGCAGAGCGTATTAAGAACTTGTGTCTTCTTGATGCTTTGAATTAAACGTCAAAACTTTCAATAAATGCTTAAACCGATGATGGTAGGCCTTTTGGTGACCTTCCTTCAGCAACAGAAGAAAGCAAAGATATCTTTTGTTTTGATCCAGATATCAAACTATCTGAACGTTAAACCATTCGGCCGTTTTTGTGTGATTGAATGGAAACAGCCAGGCATCTAAACAATAATCATAATTTTTACATTTTAATTTTGACAAGATTCAGATGGACCTCAGCAGAAATAAATAACTACAGTAAAATAGAATAAATAAACAAGGGTAACTGTAAACTTCAGCAATGTTTTCCTTGAAATACAATGAATAGGAACTGGAGACCGTAATAACTTAAGGTTATCTTATCCTATCTAAATAAATAGGATCAACATTCCTTGACCATTTTACTCGAGTTGTTTTGTTCACAAAATAATAGCCACAAGGAGTATAGTGATATCATCGGTAGCAAAAGCGATGAAAAAAAACACGTAATCAAGTGCAATATGCTCACGCCTGCATTCCCCGAGAGGTAGGCAGAGGTGTTGTAATTTTCAACACCCACAGTTAACCGAATATGATTAAGTGCCAACGTGACAGAGGGTGAGTCCATCGCCGTCTCAGGCATTATACATACGTCTTTGACTTATTTCTCAGACATATGCAGGTTTCCTCACGATGTTTTCGTTCACCGTACACTTTAATTTTAAAAAATGCCTCAGTTAATCCTTATATTTGAAGTAGTTCTCTCTTTTTGTAATACGGCTGTCAAAAGGAATAGTTTGGATATAGTTATCCTAATACAGTCTAGTCTTAGTTTGAACCATGTACTGTAATAAGAGGACGTGTGTTGGTTTCAATATGTTTCAACTTGGGCCAATTTCGCCGTGTTTAAGCATAGCAGGAGGCCAACTATGATCGTCTAAGCAGCGCGTACTAAGAACTTCTTAGCTTTGACGTTGTATTTAACGGTAGCAAAATGCAACGTTAAAGCTAAGATCTTAATACGCTCTGCTTAAACCGATGATGGTAGGCCCCAAGGTGTTGATTGGCCATCTTTGGAATTCAACACAATCCGCCTCGGAAAGAGTACCAATACGAAAAACTCGCACTAGTCCCTCTGAGTAAACGACTGCGAAGAGTATATGACGTGTACAAGTCTGTCACTGTCACACTGCAAACTATTATAGAAATCTCTCTCTCTAGTCGTTCCCTCATGTCTGAGGATCGTGGTCATCAACAAGTGGTCCACACTTGGAGTGAACTATTTGTTTCCATCGGCTTCTGTCCATCGCGGCCCTGACGACGGAGCTAAACCTCGGGGACCTGGAGTCTTTTATTTGGTCCATCTGGTAGGAGACCGGCCTCGGGCTCGTTTGCCATTTGTGTTCCCAACTACGATCTATTTCTCCAGACTCTCATTACCCCTTCGCATGATTATAGAAATAAGAGTTCATAATACGTGTCTTATACCTACACTACAAAAGATCGAAAAGTACTAAAAAAGTTTATTAAATACTTTGTTGTATTTAATAATTTTTTTTAAAGCAAAACAAAGTCTCGGCTTTTGAATATTTTCCACCATTGTTTCTATTCCAAATTGTAATGTCGGTATTTATTAAAAGAAAGGGTTTATTTATACCACGGCTTGTAATTAAAAAAGTCTGAATGAATTGCGTTATTCATTATATTTTTCTATTGTAACAATAAAATATTAATCAAAACGCTATGCTTTTCTGTTTATACTTAAGACTGCCTTAATTAACAATTTAATAACTTTGGCAAATGTTGAGGTCAGTCAGAAGCCTTAGAGAGTCTGATAAGTGGTTTAACCCAGATCATTGATTTCCTCGTAACGGTTGCGAAGATCAGATAGGATGGAATGTATGGGCTTAGCCAAAGCGATGATGGCTTAACTGACGTAAGAACTGCTCCATTGAGCGTGAGGGTTGTTTTAAAAATTTTAAAATTTACTCAAAATAATGTCTAAATAATGAACACTTGTAAAACACGTGAATGATGTAAACGCGATCGGCCGCGACGTCATTACGCCTATTCCGCTAATTTCTCGTAGATGCGCGCGTCTGTGTGAGTGTGTCATTCAACTGATTTGTTCCTAGCTTCCTTACTGCTTGTGCAACTTATATTTATACTGTGGTATGGGTCTCGAGTAAAGAACGCGCGACGAAAAATAGTGGGGACCCTGCGGATTGTTTTATTCACCTTGACTCATAAAATGACATTAATACTCATCAAAGAAAATAAATTTCAAAGAGGTTGCACGTCGTCCAGTAGAAGGCTCTCGGGCAAGCGGGCTGGGGCTTTTCTCGCCCAGAGACTCAGCATTGCTATTCAACGTGGCAATGCTGCCAGCCTTCTTGGCACGATCCCGAGAGACACCGACTTGGGCCAAGGTTTCTATCTATAATTAGTTTTAAGTACTGTTTCTTGTATATATAAAATGACTACTGCACATTCAAAGGTACTCGTTCTTAACTCGTGACGGGACCTGTATTTATCAAATACATCAATTAAGATTACAATCACAGCGCAAAATGTCCGTTCATTGAAAAGTTACAATAAACTGCGGGTTTCTGTGTTAGCATAACAATTATTATTGTTACCTCTGACCCCGTTTCCGTCACGCGTCCTAAGTAATAGCATTTAATTTGACAGCGTTAATTTGTTTCATGACATAATTGGTCCAATATCGCCTTATTTTCAAGTCATTCCACAATAGTTAAATATCCAGCATAGTGTATGTATAAGCTTATTATGCGCGCGTCTGTGTGTGTGTCATTTCGAACGATTTGTTCCTACAAGGTCGAGACGGTACGGTAGTATTACATTAATTCAAAAATAATAAAAAAATATTTTTTTATTTTACGTCTTTTATTTTATAACTAGTTGTGCCGCGGTTTCACCCGCGTAGATTTCGTTTCATGATTATTGTCGCGGAACACTAATATTTTAAATAAATAAAAGTAGCCTAAACTCCTTGAAACATCAGCTACCTGCCAGTGAAAGTCTCGTTAAAATCGGTCCAGCCGTTTCAGAGATTACCCGCGACAAACAGAGAGACAGATTTTTTTTAAAACTTGGTTTTCAGAGTCAGTTGCGTGTTTACTTTCATATGCATTTAGTGAAAAGCTGTTATTTTGGAACTACAAACAGACACTTCAATTTTATTTATCTGTATAGATATAGATGTATAGATTTAAAAACGTTGGTTTTTATAATTTAATTGCACAACATAAATAAGCACTGCCTTATGTTCCATCAACCAATAACCATCCAACCATTAGTAAACTCTAACAACTAAACTTCTCCACAAATATAATAGTAAGTATAACGCCGATAAAATGAAAAGTCTCTCCATTCTACTCCGTCCGTACTGCTTGTGATCAGCTTATATTTATACGGTGTAAAGCAATTTTTCTCACCTTGACGTTTTGCTCTTGCATGTACCTACTTACTGACTTTCTGCAAGTTCTGCCCTGCGGTTTCACCCGCGTAGACATTATATGGGTTTGAATTTTCGCGCCGCACTCTTTAAGCATCATTTTGCAAAAGAAGCCCCTAATATAAAAAAATATAAGCAAAAATCCCGTAAAATCAAGCTTATTCACCAAATTACGAAGGTAATTAAAAGCAACAGGCACCATATCAAAATAACCCCCGTTAACATTGGACAGACAGACAGGGTTGGTGAAAAAAATTGCCATTAGCCGACGTGAAAAGGTTAATCACATGGATTAACGTAAATAGGGAGTCGCGTTACTGTAATTTGGCTTTCGGCAGGCCTTTCGTGCCACAGTATAGACGTATACAGTAAAAGAATTACTTACAACACAGATTAATCAGCAGGCGTTGTGTGAGGGCGTACTGTCAACAACTATACTATTTTGCTAGATTTCACACAAATATCAAATCGACTTTTTTTTAAATGACGAATATATAAAATAATAACTGTACTTTTAGGGTGACTGGACAATGAATGCTTTCACACAGCGACGATATCGTTCCGACATCGGTATGTGCACCGACATAAGCAAACACTTCGTTACGCGGCTAGTCCCATTGCGCAAAAGTAACCACACGATTCCAAAATTCCACGTTCAAAACTACACCCTGCACTGTGTCGCTATCCGATATCAGCACGAGAATCCGTCGGCGACGATACATGAAAGAAAAATTGATACATGAAAGATACAAAATACTCTTAATTATAATAGTGTCCTAAGTTAAATCAACATAAACCCTGTTAGGGCACAGCAACGTAAGAAACACTACAAGAACAAAATTTTTTTATTTTCTCTTATCGTAAATTAATTTTTATTGTATATATGCCAGACGATATCGTGTAGTTATCGAGTCGTTACAATTATCGTCTAATGTGAAAACGCCTAAACTAAAAAAATCGATAGGGCAGAACCTTGACTTAGTGCACGAAATAGAGATGAACAGTCTGGCTTCATTATTAAGGGGTTGAAATTACTTTGTATTACTGGATATGTATGTACTGTGTAAAGGCATTTAAGCAGTAAATTCAGTAATGTCATCGACGCCATGTGGAATTTAAGGGCATAACGTTTTAATTCAAGCCTTTTGGATGGTTCTCGTTTAATAGTATGCTACTTGTGAACTGACAATATGTCACATCTTGTGTCAAGATATGCCTATAGACACCTACTAGTATGATTTATGATAAGTTTGGATCTTTAGAAGTTACAAATATTAATAATCGGTAAAAGCGTTTGACAAAAAGATTTCGATACAACTTTACACACAAATAATTTATTATGTGAATGAACACAAAGAATATATCTGAAATGACGCCGGTATTATTGAAATATTTTTAATATATTTTTTTCTTAATAAAGCGAAAAAATATAAATTGCATTTTTTTTAAGTTTAAAGCTACTAATAAATGATATAAAAAAGCCACCACACATTGACCTTATCATCTTTGACGAAATGTAGGTGTTGTGGTTTAACACCTCTGCTTATCTCTTCGGGCACCTTCTGGGGTGGCGTAAGCATAATAATTATTTATTTAATATAAACAAAATCTTATAAATTTCGGAAGCTACATTAACTACTACTAGCCACATAACCGTATTTCATCAAAACTATATTCAAACGAGTACGTTTTCAAAGACCAATCCTATGAATTGACTTTACAAACTCCATGTAGTAGCTATTCGATCATAAACTGTCAAACAGCAAAGAGTCCCATCTCGAAATAAAACATGGCGTTCACTAGCGCCAATTATTCGAGCGATCTCTCATTTCCCTGGCATAAAAATATCAGACATCGGCAACAGTGAACGGGACTGGGTAATTGGCCTGTCATATCCTTGGCAAATTGTCAGGACACTGATACCAACTATTTGTTTGAATGTTCCTCCGTTCCGTTTTGTTACGAGGAGATTTTCCATTGTTACCGCTAACGAGGAACCGTATTTTTTTAAGTTCCATATCCGCGATCTAATGGCTTTGTCGAAAAATAAATATATTAGATATAAATAAGCATTTAGTGAAAAGCTGTTTATTTGGAATTACAAACAGACAATTCAATTTCAATCTGTTAAGATATAGATAAATAGAATTACTCTCACATCTACCCTAATATTATAAAGTCTAAAGATTTTTATGTTTATAAGGAATGGCTCAAAAAGCAATGGACCGATTTTAAATATTCTTTCACTATTTTAATGCTACATTATCACTGATTAATATAGGCTATATTTAAATTCGATACTCCCACGGGAACTGGAATTCCGCGGCTGAAACCGCGTGACTTCCACTAGTCGTAGAATAAAACAATATTCCCATTTATTACTATAGCTCTCCAATGACCCCAAATCCCCATGGAGTACTGGTGAGCTAACTTACCCCAGAAACACAAGCTTCAGTCTTCTGTAAGGTGGAAGTTCATACATAAATTCCCCAGTCAGTTATATGTTTCGAATTCCCTTCAAAGTTCAGTCCATTCTACTCACACGTATCGATTCACGCTATTAATATAACTACACTCATTCATAAGACATCGATTCGATTGTTCACGTTTGAACGAAATGTACGTTTGAAAGACGCGTTTTGTTCCGCTCCTCAAAGTTCATTGAACTGATAAATCATTCATCGAACTGAATGGATCGAATGATATTCGTGGTTCGTGTAAGGTGTGGATAAATTTAGTTCAGTATCTCAATTGAGGCACAGCATATAAGCTTACTACGCAGTATGGAATTACAAGACTTATTTATTTTTGAACTAAGAACGTTTGTCACAAGTTTCTAAAATCGAATCCTTAATTTAATGTTGATTTGAAGTCTAGAAAATGTGTGTAAAACACGTAAATGACCTATATGACAAGCGGCCATGACTTGACTCTCCTTACTGAGATTGCGCTGTTGTCGCTAATAATCTCGTAGATGCGCGCGTTAGTGTGAGTGCATTATTTCGAATGATTTGTTTCTAGATTCCGTACTGCTAGTAGTAAGCTCATGTGTTTACTGTGTTAGAGGCTTATGCTGATATGTGAATATCCAGAGAGCTATGACATCACAGAATTAGCAAATTGAAGTTGAGTGGAAATGTTTGTCGACCGCCCGATGGTCAATGGAACAGACGTGTACTAAAGTGGGAATGACGTTCATATGCAGGTCACATCACGTCTACAGACACCAACTCTTAAAAATGGTTAGAAAAATACGAACACGAGGCGGAACGCGAATCCATGACCTCTGCAACTGTCCAGTTCCTCTGCCAACTGAGCTTCTCGTGATCACATCTCAAACTTCGAATCCTTCCCTTGTTTTTGCGATTTAGGGACCGCCTTGCGCCATCCGTTAACATTCATAAAAACATCATATTCAGGCAACAATTTCATAAAAGACCTGAGTATCCTGAGTTACAACTGGTGAAGACAGCAGAGATCGATTAGTTGACACTGAAAAGCCATTTTTATACCACAAGTGGTGGGTACTTCTAATACCATAAACGTCACACTTGCACGTGAACTACACTATAAAGGACAGAATCCATGAGTCAACACAATACAAGACGAAGGGTTCCCTATAGTTAGCACAGTGCCTCTTCGGCTACCTGTTTTCTTGGACCCCAGGCGACCCTACTCTTAGCTGGAACATAATAGTACTCTAAGGATGAAGAAACATTTTCTGTTCTTCTGTTTGCCACTAGGTACGATCCTATCATACTTATTCTTCACTTCGTCTTCATCCATGCACCGCTTCAAAGGCTTATTCCCAGACATCCATGAATTTATTACCATCATCTCCACGGCTTTTGTTGTGGTATACAAATGAATTCTCACGACATCCAAGAAATTGAATTGTCGTGGACGTCGCGGGCATAAATATATGAAAGTTTATTTTTCAAAATCTAGGGGCTGTGAATGTCTGGGAATAAGCCGCTTCGAATACACTTAATTAAAAAAAATCCTGAATTGAATAAAGATGGATTTCGAACTGAGGGTAGTATTTTTTTAAACATAACTAAAAAACTCAAAAGCAATACAAAAAATAGTTGTATTCCAAATATTGTACGCTGTATTGATCCAGCTCAAAGCATTTCGTTGAGGCCGGTTGATCCGTAAGATCGCCCTGATCCGTATTCGCACTGCACTGAATGGATAGTATTGGATCTAATTCCCTTGGATGAGCCACTGGATTTCGAGGAATGTTTAATCTCTAGTGCCGTGTTTGAGTTGGATAATGCATCCTGACTGTTTGTAGATCCGTTTACGCATTGACATCGTCGCCCTGGACTGATCCGATGTATTGTTGGGGACAACACTTAATCAAATGTCTGAACATACCTGATTTTTACAAAGCGACTACCACCAGTCCGTCGCATCACCTTTAACGAGAATCTTGCAACCGGTGAATAAAAAATAGCTTGCGCTTGACCGATCCGGTTCTGAGATCTACTAATATTCATCATCATCATAAACTAGTTGTGCCCCGCGGTTTTACCCGCGCAGACTTTAGTGTGTTATATGACGATTTTTTTCAGGTTTCAAGAGAACGGTATAAAGTATCCTATGTCCTTCTCCTGGTTCTAAGCTACCTCCTCATCAATTTTCAGCCAAATCGGTTCAGCCGTTCTTGAGTTATAAGTAGTGTAACTAACACGACTTTCTTTTATGTATAGATTTAAGAGTCTGACTCTTGTCGGTGAAAACGATGCAATTTGCTACATTCGTTTCTATCCAGTATCATCTCTTTGATCTCCCTATAAATGATTACAGACACCATTTTTTTTAATTGCCTCATGTATTGTATCTTGTCTCATGTCTTCTTTTTCCTTTCTTTTCTACGAAATTTTCTTCTATTTTGTTTTTAAAGAATTATTACTTCGCTTACTTTACCACAAAATAAGTAATAGGTATAAGGGCGGAAAAAAAAAATCTGAAACGGTATTTTTTTTCGGTATATATAAATTGAATATGTCCCACCCACCAATGCCCTGTGCCAAGAATGTTCGCCTAAAAACTCTACACCTTATATGGTGACAAAACGATTGCAATATTAAAACTGTGGCAAATATCAGACACGGCAACCTAAGTAAAGTAAATAAGAAAATAAATTTTATATTCCAACAATTTCATAAGATACTTAGATTTAGAAATATATAGAAGCTATTTTCCCGTCGTCGCTCCATTGAATATTTTCCAAGCGTCCTACGAGTTTATATTTGATTCAAGAACGAATATGCTTCAGTATTCTCCGTGAAAACATGACAAATATGAATATTTCACTATGCCTTCGTAAATGTTTGCGCGAAGTCACTTGGACTTACCTTCTCTTGGCTTTCTGTATTTATTATTTCACACGTGAGTAAGCTTGGATTGGATTTAGACGTGTTATACATCACACCACGATCATAGCAGTGCAGAAAATATTTTACCTCCAACCTCCTTAGAAGTACTGTGCCCCTAGTACCTATATGCCACGTTCAAACGTCAAAATTTAAATTCAAAATATCTTTATTCGATTAGACTTCTTACAAAGTACATTCAAATCGTCAGAAGGATACAAAAATACATTAAACAGAATTAATAAATGTTACCAACGGGTTCGGGAGGTTGCTTTTGTTGAGAAGAACCCGGCAAGAAACTCAACAATTACTCTTAAAAAATTTTTTACGATATTTTATGTTTACCGTATTTATACCTCATGAATTGCCCATGGACACAGTTCCAATGCTCAATTGTCAAAAATAATTACTAGAATATTACGAATATTTGTGAGTATGATAAATTCCAGTCGTCATCGCTTGACCTTGCGTTTTGCGCTTAACTTGTATGAAGACTCAAAACTTCCTACACTCGCCGCTTGGGGCTCTTTTTAACGTTAACAATCCAAATAAGAATGCAGGATGAAATGAGGAGCTCGTGGCACAGTTGCTATTGCGCATATGATTCGATTAGCGAAGTTAAGCAACCATACGTCTAGCCAGTAGTTGCATGGGTGACCGCCCGAGTTCCCTCCGTGCCTCGGAGAGCACGCTAAGCCGTCGGTCCCGGTTGCCAATTTATCATCTTTGGCAATCGTTACAGTCAGAAGCCTAAGAAAGTCTGACAACTGGTTTAACCCAGATTGCCGATTTTCCTCGAAAAAGGGGTTACGAAGGTCAGATGGCAGTCGCTTCGTATAAAAATCAGGTGCTCAGCCACATAGGGTTGAATCAAGTGCCGACCCCAAATACATGGGATAAGGCCAGGGAGATGATGAATCCAAATAAGAATGCAGGCGATATAGTCAACATATAAACGTGTTAGAACCTATTCTTGGGTCACTGGCGACCTCACGAAGAAGTAAGTAAATATTCCACTATAGTAACATTATAGCTGTTTGCAATTTTTAACGAGAGATCCCGTATGCGCTATCTTCCTATTTCCCTTTGATCCCACCTGATCTTCCTTTGTTTAATACGTCTCTTGACAGGAAATCTTTATTTTTTGCTCCGGATTACCGTGAGGTGAAGTATACTTACGGCTATTATAGACGAAAGAGTATTTCATATCCTTTTTATACTGCTTAAAAAGAGAAAGTCATAGGCTTGACTGCTAGTTAGACTGTATTCGTAGTTGTATAATTAAACAATTATTTATTCATAATCATATTTACTTCCCATTAAACCTCAAACACGCATTGTTAAAATACTAGTTTCACTATGAATAGATACTCATTAGAGGGGCATAAAATATTCAAATCAATAGCATCAACCGCAACCCTAATAATTAACCTCTAAAGACTATTACTAGGGCTGTCCGCACTATTGAAACTTGTTCCTAAATCTGACGTCCCTTTATTAGGGAGAACAATTTTGTGGTAGTCAGTAAATTAAATTTAATAAATTAAAAATTATTTGTAGGTAAAGATGTTACAACACCCAGCTGAAACGATTTTTTATCTTCGTATCAATTAAAGAATAATACATTTCGTGTTTCCTCAGCAACCCTTCAGGTAGGTAATTAAATACCCTTACTGTGCCAGTACAGAAAAAATACTAGTCCGCGATCTTGGATGATCCGCCATATTGGATATTAGAATGACGTCACATAGCTTAGCATGCATAGTCTCTAAAATAAGCGTATACACCAAATTTCAGCTGAATCGGTTTCAAGTTAATTTACAAGATGCCACCCAGACAAACGTACATTGCAAAACAATAATAAAATAAAAAGCTGTAATAACAGCAGGTGCCAACTTGACAGATAGTGAGTCTATCGCCGCCTCTCACAATGTGACGTGAGATACAGTCCCCAGTCGGGTAACTCAAGATTTTATCCAATTCTGCTCTTTATAAATAACTTGATATTAATAGAACTTCATAACGTCAAACAATAGTAGTACTTGGGAATAATCTGAAAAGTTAAAATTTCGCCCGCTTATCCGATGGCTGGTACCAAAGAATTTTCATTAGGCCAAAGTGAAATTCATTTCCTTAAGAAGTCGATCCTTCAGTTCAAACTTCGGATATTCTACTACGTCTGGGAATATTAAAGGAATATTCTCATAATCCGTTATTGGTAAAATCAACCTTATTATAGTCGGTTAAAGATCATTAAATTGTGTTTAAGATACGATTAAACTGTATAAAAAGCTCTCAGGCCTTGAGTGTACTGGTAAAGTGACTTTGAATGTTCGCCTTTATTGAGTTCGGAAGAGATGCTTAAAACCTTTTATCAAGGTTTTGAATACAAGTGTACTTTTAGTAAACTTGATGCACCCAGTGGGATAAAGGAAATGCTTAGTATTAAGTTTACTTGTAGTTTATTTATTTCACCTAGGTGACTTCGCTTTGATGTTTAATTATACGGTACAGAGATAACACGTCAAAGCTCAGAAGTTCTTAATACTCTCTGCTTTAAATGCTGATGGTAGACCCCTGGGTGCTTCAAGTACACAGCAGGTCTTTCAATTATAGTAACCAAATCCTTACCAATACATATTTCAAGAGGTAGCATTTGCAAATAAATGATTACATCTATTAGAGGTCGTATTAGGATCGAGATTAATAATGTAAGAATTCTCGAGTAATGTAAAATTTATCACATAAAACTATTTATGGTTAAGTCCACGTAATAGGGGATGAGGCTATTGCCATTAACTGGGCACAAATCCAGACTTCAGGCTGCTACTGAGAAATTACACATAGGAAACCCAGTACCAATAAAACCCACTTTGCATGTCAAAGGAACTGAACCTAGGACCTCATGTTCCTCAGTCGCATTTGCGATCACTAAACAAACAAGCCAATCCCAAACGTCATAACACACTAAACAGTAAAGTAAGTATAAAGTAACTGCGTGATAAAATCGCGTACATTCCCGTTTGCGTATGTTTGTGTTGCGACCGGCCGTATATCATAGTGATTCATGATTTATACCCACAGTCTGGTTACAATTGGCCAAACAAATTGATTCAATATTTCTTTCAGCCATTATTGCCGGTAACATAGTATGCTAAACTAGCACGTCTCACTTTTCTCCAACGTGTTTTTTTTTCTATGACAGTTCTGTAAAACTTTTACGGGATACCTAGGCTTTCGGGTATTTCAATTTGTGTAAGATATGCTAGGACATTTGTTAGGCTAGGCTATTTGTATAGCGCTACGTTTTCTGTGTGATAAACGAGTGCGACGGGAATAATATATGAATTTGTATTTGTTAGGATTATGTCGGTGAAATCTTCTTTAATAAGAAGGCCTCGTGGCACAGTTGCTATGTCGCATGTCAATCGATCAGCAAAGTTAAGCAACCCCAACAAAAGCCTAGTTGGATGGGGGACCGCCCGAGTTCTCTCCGAGTTCTCTCAGTGCCTCGGAGCACGTTAAGCCGTTGGTCCCGGTTGCCAATTTAACACCTTGGGCAATCGTTACAGGTCAGACGGAAGCCTAAGAAAGTCTAGTTCAACCCAGATTAGCGATTTTCCTCGTAATAGAGGTTCCGAAGGTCAGACGGCAGTCACTTTGTGTAAAAATCAGGTGATCAGCCATATCGGGTTGAATCAAGTGCCGACCTCAACAATGTATGGGATAAGGCCAGAGCGATGATGTCGGTAAAATCTTACACGTATTTTAGTTTGAAACATCAAAATCAAGATGATAATTTCATGATTCGAACCCGCAATCATGAACGTAGCATGCAAATAAACCAATTTATTGTTTAACAATTAGTATTTGATAATCTATAAAAACACTCAAAGAAAGAATTAAAATAAACAATTCAACCCAAAAACCTTTGTTCCAAAAAAAACAATAATAATTCCGTATAATATTCCCGCGCAGCTGACGAGCGAATGACGTAACACATTATACAGGCGTTCACTTTAACACACGATATACAAATCCGAACCGAAACGTTGTTCCATTGAATCGTACGAGCAGTAAATGTATGCGCATACATTCCCACTCGTTAGAGACCCACTTGTGCGTCAAAGATTGTGTTAAAATGGATGAGGCAAGTTTTTTTACGTTATATTTTTAGAAAAAACAGTCCCCATTTTTCTTATTTGTTATTCTGAAAGGTTCACGTCTTTATTTATTGAGTATTTTAATAAGATATTATTGCGGAAAATCATAATTTTATGACGATTTAATTTGATGATAAAAATAAAAATATATGTATTTTCGTATGCAAAACCACGTCGTGTATTACTCGATGAGAGATTTATTACATCTGGACTACTGACTGTATGTCCACGTCTCGCCACAGTATAAATAAAGCTTATGCATACAAACAAACATATTGCACACGTCTGTATTCCCCGAAGGGGTAGGCAGAGGTGTTGTAACAACAATACCCACTTTTCACCGCATATGATTAAGAGCCATCGTGACAGATGATGAGTCTATCTCCCGTCGTCTTTTGAATTACTTCTCAGGCATATGTTGGTTTCCTCACGATGTCTTCCTTCTCCGTAAAGCACGTGGTGTGAAATTACTGCACATAAATTTAAAAAAAGGCATTGGTACAGATCCCGCTGTGGTCACTTACGTAGCAGGCGACTGCTCAAATCCCACGTCAACCACGTCTCATATATACCGCTTAAAAATAGCTTATCTATATTGTAGTCTTGATTTCGTACGTCATCATGGGTAGAATGAAATGATTAATATGACATTTTATATTTGACCAAGATGCTTACACTCGAACGATGAAAATAAAAGGACTTACTGCGGTTTACTTGAATAATTTATACCATACCGCTGTCTACTCGCCGTGACTACAACCATGGTTTTAAATAAAATTTATATATTCCCCATAATTAAAGTTGAGGGTAAATACGTGAAGTCCGTTCTTAAGAAACAAGGTAACCCAATTCAAAGTTAAAAAATTTTTGTGTATAATTGCATAAGGTTTGAGCAGTCACCCGCAAAGTACGCAAGCGACGCAAGTTCGCATCCCAGTGAACTACTAAACGGTACCGCACATGTCTGAGAAGTAATTTTACGACGTATGCACAGTGCCTGAGACGGCGATAGACTCACCATCTGTCATTCACAATTCATCATCTTCGATGATTTGTGTTTTTAATACAACACCTCTGCCTACCCCTTCGGGGAATACAGGCGTGAGTTTTAAAATGACGTATTTTTTAAAATCTCTAAGTAAATGCTCTCTTCATCTGACAACTATCCGACAGGACACTTTCCAATCTGTACAAATAAATAAAATTTAAGTGTCTGTTTGTTATTCCAAATTAACGGCTATCCACTAAATGCATATGAAAGTTACTGCTATAAAAAAATTACTATATTTTTTTTTATTCTTTTTTCAGGTACTCTTTGAAACAGTTGAACCGATTGAGTGGGACTTTCTCTAACACATAGCTAATGTAACAAGAACTGAGTATATTGATGATAGCCAAACATGGCAATGAGTTGCTCACTCTTCCATTAAAATGTACTGAAACAACCCTATGTATAAAGACATGTAAAAAAAACCGGGGAGTTAGTTTCGCCGTTTCTTCTTCTGACAGGCTTACATTTGGAAACGGTGGTAAACTATCCAAGAAATGACGTTCAATAAGTGTTCCAAGTGTCCCTTATGTTGAATAAAACTTTTTGATTTGATTTGATGAGTCTACGATGGTGGAACCGCGGAGCACAGCTAACAGTAAAGTTATTAAATAGTACTGAGATATTGAAATACAATATAGCACAAAGTGAAGGTATGTTCAATTTATTATGAAACAATTTTTCAGCCGTCTGTAAATTCTGCCGTATCACGTACAGTCGATTTATCTCTTCCGGAATATTCAGTCATGGAAATAGTGAAAAAGAGCTGCGATGGCCGATCTTTTCATATAATACACCTATAACTTCACGGCTTGATACAACGCTCCAACTCGATTACTTTTTGTGATCATAACAAGATTTAAATCTATACAGATAAATAAAAGATGAGCCGTGGTGGACGCGAGTTCGAATCCTGGCCTGTACCGATGAGTTTATCTAAAAACTTATGTGCAGTGATTTCACACCACGTGCTTTACGGTGAAGGAAAACATCGTGAGGAAACCTGCAAATTTCTGAGAAGTAATTAAAAAACAAATTTATAGTGCCTAAGACGGCGATAGACTCACCATTTGTCATGTTGGTACTAAATCAGGTTCGGTGAAAAGTGGGTGTTTTTGTTACCCTTTCGGGGAGTACTGTTCACCGTAAAGCACCTGGTGTGAAATCACTGTACATACGTTTTTAGAAAAACTCAATGGTACAAGCCCCGCTGGGATTCGACCTTGCGTTGCTTGTGTAGAAGGCGACTGCTCAAATCCCAAGACCACCACGGCTCTTCTGCATTTCTCATCGATGAAAAATGTGTTGCTTTCTGCCTATCGTTTCAGAAACTATGTACAGAAACCAAGAGCCCAAATGCGACAGTATTATATAAAAGCAATGAAGTTAATGAAAACCCGAGAAGGATAATGTATGTATGATTTGATTCGTAAATTAAAACGTAAAATCCAATTTGCAACATCGTACTTTTCCCAACATTAAAATGACAAAATGTACCGTACGCTCGGAGCTTATTCACCGAGCTAAGGGTCCGAAAGGAACCCATTCATTTGGGTCGACAGTGTAATTACATATGAGAGTATACTTGAAAAGCATGGTACCTTTTAATTTGTATAAGACCGCACTTTTTGACATTTTTTAAATAAATAATGATTTCCAAGTAACGTACCGTTTCGTGTACCTATTAGCTACTGCAACCTATTGGCACAAAAGCCCGCGAATTACAATCCTACGTCATTTTATAAAAGAATTCCAGTGAAAGTCTGAGAGGATGCAGGAACTGTATTAACAGTCTGACAATAGACGTGATTTCTAACAATACTCCCAATCTATACATACATAAAGATAAATAAAACTGAAGTGTCTGTTAGTAATTTCAAATTAACTGCTCTTCACTGAATGCTCAATGGTACTCACACAGAAAATAACAATTAAAAAATAATCTTTGTTTGTCTGTTTGTTCCGGCTAATCTCCGAAACAGCTGGACTGATTTTAGCGGGACTTTGGCAGATAGCTAATGATACAAGAAGTAACTTAGGCTACTTTTATTTAAAACAAAACACTAGGGTTCCGCGTGCCACCCATGAAATAAACACAATTAGGAAAATAAGTTAAATGTAACTTTTATATGTTAACTGGTTATTATATTATATATTGCGTTAAGAAGGAAGTTAAGCAACCATACGCCTAGCCAGTAGTTGGATGGGTGACCGCCCGAGTTCCCTCCGTGCCTTGGAGAGCACGTTAAGCCGTCGGTCCCGGTTGCCAATTTAACATCTTTGGCAATCGTTACAGGTCAGTCGGAGGCCTAAAAATAATCTGACAACTGGTTTAACCCAGATCACAGATTTTCCTCCTAATATGGGGTTGCGAAGGTCAGATGGCAGTCGCTTCGTATAAAAATCATGTGATCAGCCACATCGGGTTGAATCAAGTGCCGACCCCAACAATGTATGGGATAAGGCCAGGGAGATGATGATTGCGTTAAGAAGGATCACTTCTCTGGGCGCGTATGGGACGCTTATTTGACAAAAAAATCGCTTCGATAAAAAATTAAGAAATTCTTTAACGCTACTGTAAAAACAGAACAATAAATATTCACATACATAGGTATATGACGTGAATTGTTTTTGTGTGCGTTTCACAAACACTATTGAATTATTATACTAACTACAAAAAAAATTACATTCTAAATAAATATTTGTATTAAAAAAAACAAGAAATTGTATAAAACAAACATACCTTGAGCTTAATGTAATTGAAAACCGGATTTAAACATCAAAATACGAATATATTTCCCCTTTCCATAATCACGAACAATGTCAATTTATCGATCACAAAATGTTACAATTTCCGTCACAATCATTGTAACACGACCAGAATAAAAACACGTTACCACAGTACAATGCCTTCAATTGATCGTATATTTAAAATGAACGGCCTTGTCACTTTGTTATTATTTTGACGCGAACTCAGCGTAGCGCGTAGCCCCGTAGCATCGCTACGAGAGCTCGTAGCAGACTGAGTGCTACGGCAAGGTAAACGTATTTATGTAACTTGAATGCATAAAAGCCCATTATACTAATCTTCCGTTGCATTTTAACGCAAATATACTAGTGTATGTCATGTTATTTTACAAGGTTATACAGCTTTGATATACCCAACGTGGTTTTGTGTACAAGTAACGCCATCTATTTATAATCGGGCGAAATTAAATGCTTGTTGAAGCCTTTGTTCGTAAAATTCTGCAGATTGTGTCTTGATACGAAACGTTGACAATGGAACATTTGTTACAGTTAAATGTAATATCAATATATTCATTATTTGAAGTTATATTAGTATTGCAGTAAAATGCAGATTTCTTTTCGAAAATGTTTATTTATTTATTATTTATTATGCTAACATCTATCTACACTAATATTATATTATTAATGGATCTTTTATATTATTAAAAACCTATTATGAATGGATCTTACGTTATAGTTAAGTAACATGTTCTATATAGTTAATTATTACAATCTTTTTATAACCATACAATGTATGTATGTTTGTCTCGGTGGGATCTTGCAACAGAATTTTAAATCAGTTATCTTTTCGTCTGATATCATTCTAATTCCAATATGGCGGATCATCCAAGATGGCGCACTCGTTATTTTATGAGCACTAATACAATATGGCTATCAAATGAATGGGCTGAGGAGTGCACGGAAAATGTATTGACATTGTCATAAAAACTTATTTTAAAAATGACATTTAAAGGGTTTATTCGTCTTGATCGAAATAAGTCCACTTTTATTTTCTTTGATACTTGTGTATAAAATCACCGTATTCTGTCATGAGCCCTATGTATCCTCCCTTTCCTCTTTCAACTTTTACATATGCTCACGCCTGTATTCTCCGAAGGGGTAGGCAGAGGTGTTGTAATTTACAACACCCACATTTCACCGAATATGATTAAGTGCCAACGTGACAGAGGGTGAGTCCATCGCCGTCTCAGGCACTATACATACAATCTTTGAATTATTTCTCAGACATATACAGGTTTCCTCACGATGTTTTCCTTCACCGTAAAGCACGTGGTGTGAAATCACTGTACATAAGTATTTAGAAAAAGTCATAGGTACAGGCCCCGCTGGGATTCGAACTTGCGTCGCTTGCGTAGCAGGCGACTGCTCTAACCCCGAGGCCACCACGGCTCTTTTCTTCTTTTCAACTTTTCTACTAAATATAAATCAAAAATCAACTCAAAATAATTCAAGAGTTTAAAACGACCCTGGTACGAAGAAAGTTAAGATAACCTACATAAGAGAAAGCCAGGGTGTTCACAAAGATTCCGTCAATAATTTCCTCGCGTCCCAAATGAGGAGGTTCTAACCGAAGTTTAAAGTCACCAGATGCCACACATAGATATGCATAATGCCTTAAGTTTAGGGGAACTTGGGGAAGAGAATGTTACTTCGTTTAAACTTAATTATGTGTTTGATTAGGATACCGTTGGTCTGTTGGTCAAGCTACCTTCCTGGTAAACTGACGGTTGCAAATTCGTTTTTATACAAAAAAAGCAAACTGTATTCCCCGAAGGGGTAGGCAGAGGTGTGTAATAACAACACCCACTTTTCACTGAAGATGATTAAGCCAACGTGTCAGATAGGAATCTATCGCCGTCTCAGGCACTATACATACGTGAATTACTTCTCAGACATATGCAGGTTTCCTCACAATGGTTTCCTTTTTAAAACTCATTGGTGCAGGTCGCTAGAATTCAAACTTGCGTCGCAGCGTAGCAGGACTCTCAACGTACAACATACAAACATGCCGTACTTTCAAATACTGCCATTAGTTGATCCGCCATCTTTGGGATTTTGGAAGGAGTATCAATATGTTTTGTGCCACGCTGAAACGCAAGATCATTCGTTAAAGTTTGAACGTGCCAAAGATTGCAAGATTCACGATGTGTCCCTCCACTGTAAACCTCGCGTGATAAATGTACGAGTGTAACAGTTTTTAGTTTCATTTGAAATCTCGCTGATAACGAAAACGAATGGTCAGCAAGTCGAGTCTAGTCAATTAATAGCCAGGTTTTTTGGTATTTTAACGTTAATTCAGAAAGGATTGGAGTTGGCATGTTTTTTGTAGACATTACGTTATATTTTTCACTAATGATCACCGTATTATATGTACGTTTTTGTGGGTCACGCATTAAGATATAAGTAGAACTACTAGAATTTTACTTTATGTTAATTTTTAAAGACATTTGTGCATTGAACTTACGTTACTTTGTCTACAGGCTCCCGTAGGCTTACACAAAGTAACATTTTCTCGCACTTGCGCTAATAGAAACGATACAAAATTTATGGAAATGACATAAATCAGTCACGTGACTTATGTCATTCCCGTACATTCTGAATCGTTTCTACTAGCGAAGCGTGAGGATAATGTTACTTTTTCTACTGGCCCAGGGGCCTTACCATAAGCACTTATTGCCATGATAGTTTCACTCATTTATGAGACAGATGTATGTGACGTGCATACATCTGTCAATGTCGCACAACTGAATTATCATTTCAATAAGAGCTCATGGTTGCGCCCCTGGTGTTCTGTATAAGCGCTTGCGACCACTAGACCAACAAAGCAGGCAAGACTATTTTTAAATAATAATAGGGATGTCCTTTTCTTCCTAGTTGCAAGTCCAATAGGTGTGACAAAGAGGTTCGTTAGCGTACAGAACCGGTTTCCCGACATATAGCCCACTATTATCGATTTTTTTGCGAGCGGTCTGCTAGTGCTGCGTTATTGGGTAATGTATTGTTCTATGGCAGCCGTGGTGGCCGTGGGGCTTGATAAGTCGCCTGCTACTCAAGTGATGCAAGTTCGAATCTCAGTGGCCTGTACCAGGGAGTTTTTCTAATAATGTATGTACAGTGATTTCACATCACGTGCTTTAGCGTGGAGGAAAAACATCACGAGGGAACCTGCATATGTCTGAGAAGTAATTCCATTCCATACTTCTTCAAATATTAATGTGGTAAATTCTCCACTTTCATAAGTGCCTTACCAGGGCCTAAACTGAATAAATATATTTCATTTTAATTTTTTTTCATTTTCAATAATATGGTTAGTAATTAAGTAAGAAAAATTACTCGTCTTTCAAATCGCCTCAAAGGTAGTGTTAAATGTTTTTACTCAGTAATAGATTGCTAAAGATTTAAATGTGTCACGTATTCCAAAGGGATCGAATTGTCCCGAGAGTTTTCAACTTCTTGATGTTGTCCCCATCACAACCCCTACTATTGTGAGAAACAAATATTATTAAAGCGAGTTGACATTCGAGGATTACGTAGCTATTAATTCCTATTAATTTATAACATACACAAGTGCAATAGTAGGGGTAACTGCGTATATATTTTATTCGCGTCGAGCTATACAAACAAACAGACTCATAAAATTACTACTGTGCTTTCAAGTTCAGCGCTCATAGCTCGCGACGGCACATGTATTAATATAGATATAAAAGTCCTGACTAACAGATAGGTATTATCCCTTCAACCTAAACCACGGATACTAGAAACATTAAATTTAAAGGGTGTTTATTTGTAGAAAGTAATGTGGAATTGACGAAATTAATTTGTATGCGGTAATGATAGGCAATGTTTGAACGTTTAAGAATGGAAGAGGAAGAATAAGATTGACAGATGACAGAGAGAAGAAAGGAAGACGAGAAACGACGTAAGACGAAATATATTTTTATTTTGTTGTGTAGAAAAGGAATTAAAGAAATTGAAACTTTAATTATACTTTTATTACGAGTATTTAAACCATTATCATCATCTCCCTGGCCTTATCCCATACATTGTTGGGGTCGGCACTTGATTCAACCCGATGTGGCTGATCACCTGATTTTTAAACGAAGCGACTGCCATCTGACCTTCGCAACCACATTTAGGAGGAAAATCTGTGATCTGGGTTAAACCAGTTGTCAGATTATTTTTAGGCCTCCGACTGACCTGTAACGATTGCCAAAGATGTTAAATTGTCAACCGGGACCGACAGCTTAACGTGCTCTCCGAGGCACAGAGGGAACTCAGGCAACTACTGGCTAGGCATATAGTTGCTTAACTTCGCTGATCGAATGATATGCGCAATAGCAACTGTTGTGCCACGAGCTCCTCTAATTAAAACCATTAAACTACAGTAATTATCCCCTAAGAAAGGATGTTAGATAACTGGGGATAACAAAGCATTTGTAAACTTTTATATGTTATGATTTAGCAACCCTAATATATTTTCTAAATAAAATTAGCTTATGTCACTCCTTGAAACATCACCTATCTGCCAGTGAAAGTCCCGTTAAAATACATCCAGCCGTTTATGCGTGATACCGTGACCAAGGGAAGTGGGGATTCATTTTTTAATATAAAGATTGAAAACCGCCCTAAATTAATCTTAAAGACCATAAAATAATAAAATATACTTCTTAACATAAGGTTTAAAGTTCTAATTACACATTTTCAGTGACATTCAAGGGTTTTTGAATGAATTTCACAAACCAACAGTACGTGCTGTTGATAAACTTGGAAACTCATTCAGAAACTTTGCGAATAAATGTACCAGAAACCTTCGAAGCTTTAATCGAAATTCGCACACTCGGACCGACGGCGGGTGATAAAACGAACATTTTAAACACTCTGTAGGACTAAAAAGGCCGCTTTGGGAGAGTCATAATGTGATCCGAATATGATTGATCATCGAAATGACAAAATGGTCACTTAGGTGCAATTCATATGAGTGATTAATATTTAGCAAATTCACCTGTTTGACACTTCCCAATAAAGATTCCTAAAATGGTCCACAAAATATGAAATTCTTTTATGACAAAAAGCATCATATAAAGTTAGTTAGGGTCTAACATCTACAATTATTGTCATAATTCGTGAATCATAATATGAATTGCACCTAAGAGACAATTTTGAATGATGAAGCATATTCGGATCACATTATGATTCTCCCAAAGTGGCCTTTTTAGACCTAGTGGAGTCAAAGGAGAGTCCCTTATTGCTATTTGCGTTAGTTCCAATACAGTTAAAATAATTGTGACTTAAAATGAAATACCTTGTCAAACAAGTTTTTTGCCCTGACATATATAAAGTGAACATATAGTCCAAGCCCTAAGGCCACTACAAGCCGTGGTGGCCTTGGGGTTTGAGCAGTCGCCTGCTACGCAAGCGACGCAAGTTCGAATGCCAGCGAGGCCTGTACCAATGAGTTTTTTAAGAACTTAAGTGCAGTGACTTCATACCACGTGCTTTACGGTGAAGGAAAACATCGTGACAAAACCTGCATATGTCTGAGAAGTAATTTAAAGACGTATGTATAGTACCTGAGACGGCGATGGACTCCGTCACGTTGGCACTTAATCATATTCGGTGAAATGTGGGTGTCCCTTCGGGAACCCTTCTGGGATGGCGTGGCGTGGGCATATTTATTTATTTTTATTTTAGATAATTATTATTATTATCATTAGATTAGGTGTTGAGTTCAACGACCATCGACCCCAATAGTGAGACCTGAGACGTATAGGCGACATGGGGTTATCACACTATTAGTGTGGACTTTTGAAATTATTTTACTACTTACTAATTATTATTACTCTCCCCTGAATTTATAGAAGTGACAATGCTCTTAAAATGCACAACAAATGTGTAAAAACCTATTTGGTAGGGATGGCAACAGAGACAGAGAAACAGGAAAATTTAAAAGCTTATTTTTATAATGTATCTACTTTTAAATGTTTTTAGTATTTTTATGGACGGATAAAAAATGAGGGTGAATGTATGGAATGTAAGAAAATATATTATATTAATGGGCAGGAAATATTTCGGTCCACTAGCGCTCGGATATACATAATACAATCTGTCTATCAGTTTAACCAATTTTTTTTATGTTACAAATTGTTTTAAGTTCAAGCACACAGTGATCTCCGGTCTATACTTAAGCATACATACATAATATAACATAACATACGTGTCTATATACGTCCGGATAGCCATCAGCACGGAACTAATAGGCATTTGAATTGTGATCCACATTGACTATTGGGCACTATTGTATTTCTAACAATGACGTAGATCACAGATATAATACAAGAAACAGTACTACAAGAAGCAAGGGCACATAATTTTTTTTTGTACGTTTGTAATCTATTTTGTCTAAACGAATGCGTGGGGCAGTTACCTCCACTGCTTAACTGGACAAAAGGGCGAGACCCTTTTTACTATTTTAACGGGGCTTTCACAGTTAGACAGCTGATGTTTCACGGAGTAACTTATGATCTTTTATTTATAAAAAAATATAAGGGTTCCACGAAATTAAGCATAAAACTAAATCTACGCGGGGGAAACCGCGGGGCACAGCTAGAAGTAAATATAAATGCCCATCATTTAAAATATTCGCTTGTAGAGGAGCTCGTGGCACAGTTGCTATTGCGCATATGATTCGATCAGCGAAGTTAAGCAACTATATGCCTAGCCAGTAGTTGGATGGGTTACTGTCCGAGTTCCCACCGTGCCTCGGACAGCACGTTAAGCCGTCGGTCCCGGTTGCCAATTTAACATCTTTGGCAATCGTTACAGGTCAGTCAGAGGCCTAAGAAAGTCTGACAACTGGTTTAACCCAGATTACCGATTTTCTTCGATAAAGGGGTTACGAAGGATGGCAGTTGCTTCATATAAAAATCAGGTGATCAGCTACATCGGGTTGAATCAAGTGCTGACCCCAAATACATGGGATAAGGCCAGGGAGATGATGACTTAAAATATTCGCTTGTCAGACCAAAGGTGCCGCCACCATATGCAGATAAACGTTTATCTGCGTTTTGCATGCATACGGTACATGTATAAGTATCTTTATAGACATCTCAAGGATAACTTCTCGATTGATAAACATTATCGAGGCTATATCACTATATACCAAGCGCTACAAAAATATAATCTGGACCTATATGGAAATAACCTATCCCTCCGAGTCACGTTATATCTTGAGGTCGGCTCTACCAATTTCATTAATGTATTTCCAAATGAGTTTTAATATTTCGCAGGTTTTCAGATTGAAATAAAACAGAAAACTTATTGCCACTCAGGCGAAACTGCGGGCACATCATCATTATCATTTCAGCCGACAGACGCCCACTGCTGGGCATAGGCCTCCCCCAACGATCTCCACGACGACCGGTCTTGTGCCTCCCACATCCAGCGGGTTCCTCACCAGCTGCGAGCACAAGTTAACCTATATTAGTTTAAATTAGATAAGATCATAAGGTACATAGGATTTGTATACGACTGCTTCGTAGGTCTGGTGGTTAGTAGGTTCGTCTGCCGATCACGAGGTTCGATTCCCGGGTCGGGTCATTACGAGATATTGGGTTTTTCTGTCAAGAAATTCAAGAGTTTGGAAGTTGGCGGTGTTTACACCCCCGTGCCTCGGAAAGCACGTTAAGCCGTTGGTCCTACGCCTGATCTCTCTCCGGTCGTGTCGGATTGCCGTCCCATCGGACTATGAGAGTGAGGGCGCACATACTTGTGCACTATAATATCTCCTGCGTACATGGCTAATCCCCGTTGAGATTAACCGCCATAACGGAAATTCGGTAGGAGATTATTATTATTATACGACTGCTTCGTTGGTCTAGTGGACTAAGAGATCCTGGACTCGAACCTGGGTCGGGCAAAATGTTATTAGGTTTCTTTATACCCGCAAAAGTTTCGTAAGAATAGCGGTGACCGTATGGTTTGAGTAGACGTCTGCTACGCAAGCGATGCAAATTCGAACCCCAGCGACGTGCACCAAAAACTTTTTCTATAAACTCAAATGCAATAATTTCAACCCCACGTGCTTTGCGGTTAAGGGAGATTTCGTGAGGAAACCTGCATATGTCTGAGGAGTAACTCAAAGACGTGTGTATAGCGCCTGAGATGGCACTTAATCATATTCGGTGAAACGTGGGTGTTTCCCGTTAAAGGGGTTGCGAAGGTCAGATGGCAGTCGCTTCGTATAAAAATTAGGTGACCACCACATCGGGTTGAATCAAGTGCCGACCCCAATAATGTATGGGATAAGGCCAGGGTGATGATGGTGAAATGTGGGTGTTGTTGTTACAACACCTCCGAAGGTATTTGAAATATCAATAATATTTATATATCAAATATTAAAATATGGCAATAATATAGGCACGTTAGTTATAATTTTCATGTATGTGTGTAATTAATAGTATTTAGTACCACACCTGTGTGACGTTATCGGCAGAGCAAACGCGTGCCGAGTATAGATATAACGTGTAATTTACTGCCTACGGGTGTCGAAGCACAATAGGTACAACTAGTTAGTGCCACTTTAACGAACACTCCTTACTCAACTAGCATGGATATATTGCATATCTTTATCTTTACACATAAATACACACATCAAGATAATTAAAAGTCTGTTTGTAATTTTAAAATCACAGCTTTTCACTAAATGCATATGAAAGTATTATAATATTATATACACGGTACTGATATAGAAGAACCAATTTTTTTTCTTTAAAGATAAAGGGTGCTTTTTCGAGTAATTTTCTTTGTTTACATAAAGTTCTTTGGTGATTTGCGTGGCAATTTTCAAATTCTATATTTTTATTAATTTCATTTCAGAATCTTAAAATATACTTAATTGTAAAAGATTTCTATTATTTTTAAGCAAAACCGCTTGAAAAACCGGTCCTAAAGAATGACCCAGTTATAAAACATCAGCTATCTGCCAGTGAAAGTCCCGTTAAAATCGGTAATTTCGTTTCAGGGACTAGCAGGAACAAAAAGACAAGAGAAACTGTTTTTTTTAATATTTATATATAACTAGCTGTGCCCCGCGGTTTCACACGCGTAGATTTTCAGTTTCAACCTTATGGTCGCGGAAACCTAATATTTTTAATAAATAAAAGGTAGCCTATGTCCTTTCTCAGGGTCTAAAGATTGTCTGTGCCAAATTTCATCAAAATCGGTTGAGAGGTTTAAGCGGGAAAGCGTAACAGACAGACAGACAGAGTTACTTTCGCATTTATAATATTAGGGATACATACACACCTTATCCTTCCATTATTAAGCATTAAACTGTTTGGAATGACAAACAGACGCTTCATTTTAATTTATCTTTATATGTATACTAACGTAAAATAGAGATAGAAGGAATATTACTAAGTAATATTTGTTTCAATAATGCGAAGTGGTTCTTTGAAGTTCTGTTAATTGACTTCTTGTTTGCTTTAGAGATCTCATGTTTGTCTCTATATATAAATGTAAGATGTTTGTTTGTAAGTGAAGTTGATACTGAAGTGACAACGATTTTAATCAAGGAAAATGTTCTCAGAATAAACATCTTGTGATGATCTCAGTTATGATTTTGGTGTGTTTAAGGAACGAAACTTTGAATAGTATTAATTGAAGTCACAATTTTCAAACAAAACTATTTTTGATTGATTTTTGTTTGAACGCATCGGGAATATTTTTATTAGATTACACTTTTAACAAAGGGCTTTCAAAAAGTCAGTGCCGCAAGTACGAATATACATATAGGGTTGCCTGCGTATTTTCCTCATGTTGTATGGGAACGTTAAAAAGCGCCCCAAGTGGCGAGTGTAGGAAGTTTTACGTCTCTAAGATCAAGTGAGAACTTTCGAACTTGTCAAACCTATACTTGGAGCACAGAACAACTGTATAATCACAGGATTATACATGCCACCACCGGGTACAAAAGGTTACTTCCACTGAGAAGAACCCGGTAAGAAATACAGTAATTACTCTTAAAACGTTATTCAATTTCGAGTGATACACAATACAAATGACCCTATTGACACAGTTCCAATGCACGATAGTCGATAAAAAAAATATAAAACTAAAAGTAGGTACTGCAGTATTTATAGTTTGATTGTCGATGTTATTCACGACTAGCGGACGTCACGCGGTTTCACCCGCGTAGTTCCCGTTTCCGTTGGAGTAAGGGGATAATATATAGCTTATGTTACTCGCTGATAATGTAGCTATCCATTGCTGAAAGAATTTATAAAATCGGTCAAGTAGTTTCGGAGCACATTCAATGCAAACAAACAAACAAAAAAACAATCAAATCTTTCCTCTTTAAAGATCGTGTAGATGTTTTCCTTCACCGCAAAGCTAGTAGTGTGACTAAATTCTTCGATACACATAGCTATGGTTTGTTGCGTCACCTTTGCTTTTAGTATTCTGTATAGCATGAATTGTGCATCTGTACTGAATCACACACTATACAATAAGGGTACCGCCAGACGTACGCTCAGCGGAGCTGAAACAGCCCGTATCTTACTATCTTATAGACAATGGCATCTAAGGATTATCTCAACCGTGGCTCTCGACATTACCCCGATAACGATATGAAGAGCCCTTTGCTTAGTGTTATATTACGTCATCATTGGCCGTATTACATCTATACCTACAAATAAATAAAATTGAAGTGTCTGTTTGTAATTCAAAAATAACAGCTTTTCACTAAATGTATATGAAAGTATACACGCTACTAACTATGAAAAACCAAGTTTTTAAATCTCTGTCTGTCTGTCCGTCTGTTTGTTCCGGGTAATCTTCGAAACGGCTGGGCCAATTTAAACAGGACTTTTCACTGGCAGATAGCTACTGCTTCAAGGAGTAACTTAGGCTACTTTTATTTTAAAAAAAACGTAAGGGTCTGCGGGACTATCTAATTAACTCTACGCGGCTGAAACCGTAGGGCACAGTTAATTATAAGTAGATAAGCAGTTATTTTGAAAACTTTCTTAAAAAGCACCCCATGTAGAAAATGAGGTATACTGAAAATATAACACGTTGCAATAACATTTTTATGAAACGTAGCCTTGGACATGTCGAAAGGGTGAGTGAGAAGCGGTTATCGAAGTAGATTTATAGAACGAACGTGAGCGGAAGTGTTGGTTGAGGGCTTCCAAATCAATAACCTATTCCAGAAAGGTTATATTTAGACCACTTGTAACGAAGAGTAAGATGATGCATGAATGTGGATGAAACGAACAAAATTAATAGAATTACATATGCTCACCCCTGTATTCCCCAAAGAAGTAGGCAGAGGTTGTAATAACAACACCCACATTTCACCGAAGATGATTAAGTGCCAACGTAACAGATGACGGTATTGCCGTGTCAGGTGCTATACAAACGTCTTTGAAATACTTCTCAGACATGCAGATTTCCTTCACCGTAAAGCAAGTGGTGTGAACTCACAGCCCATAAGTCTTGACTGAAGATAAGCATTTGCGTCGCTTGCGTAGCCCCACGGCCACCACGGCTCACTTAAATAGCAGTGCAGGTACAGTTTTAACAGTATTCTGCCATTATCATACAACGCCATGTAATCCCATACTAAGCAAAGCTCGTACTACGGGTATCAGACGAAAAAAAGAATTTAAATACCGATGTCATCACTTATATATTTCACAAACATTAATAATAATAAGTATTTACTATAAAATTTGCTTCACACTTGATCAAACAAAAACATACCTACCCACTATTATGATGTTATCGATTTAATAAAACGGTATTACTATGACGTATGCAATGACCTTATCCTTATATTCTCTTCCATACATAATGAAAAAGGGCAAATTCGGAGCATTCTTAACCGAAGGAAGTGTGTGAAGAGATGCATGAATGTGGATGAAGCGAAGAAGAATGTAAGGATCGTAGCATGTGGCAAGCGGTGGTCTCTGCCTACCCCTATGGGATACAAGCGTGAGCATATGTATGTAATTTCACTAATATCGCTCATGATAAATCAAACTCAGAAATATCTTTATCCGATTAGACTTCTTACAAAGACGGTTCTTTCAAATTGTTAGATTGACATAATTATACAGGACTAGCGAACATCACGTGTATTCACCCGCGAAGTACCCATTCCCGTGTAAGTACGGGGATAAAATATAGCCTATATTAATCAGTGATAATGTAGCATTCAAATGGTGAAAGAATTTTTTACATCAGTCCAGTACTTTTTGAGCCAATTCGTTACAAACATATATACAAACCTTTCCTCTTTATAATATTAGTTTAGACTAGCTGTGCCCTGCGGTTTCACTCGCGTAGATTTAGTTTCATCCTTGATAAAGAAAGAGTAACTTCATTACCCAACTCAACCACTATTGTATATGTTTTCATAAGTTGTATAAAATAACGAAGGGAGTCAATAATGAGGTACCTACTTTTCCACCAACCCATCTTTGCAGTTGAGAAACAGTGAGTCCTGACGTAACTGTAGCATTTTATACGTAGTTTTCATAGACTCAGCATTCGCCAGCAGCATCTATAAGTTGGTAACGTTATGTTGCGTTTGTTAATAAAGAACTACGTAAAATGGAGAGCATACGAGGTCTTGTTAGAGCCTTGTTACAGGAAATAAGAGATTCCTAGTTTTATTGAATCCATATAGAGAAAGCCAATTTGTGAAGTCCGTCTAGGTTCATAAAAATAAACAAGATACTTAAACTACCTGAAAGCCGTGATGGCCTTGGGGTTGGCCTGTTACGCAAGCGATGTAAGTTCAAATCTTAAAAACTTATGTACAGTGAGTTCGCACCACGTGCTTTACGGCGAACGTAAACATCGTGAAGAAACCTGCATATGTCTGAGAAGTTTTTCAAAGACATATTGTATGAGACGGCGATAGACTCAACATCTGTCACGTTGGCACTTAAAAGTCACCGGTGAAAAGAGGGTATTTTTATTACAAAACCTCTGCCTACCCCTTCGGGGAATACAGGCATATTGCGTGTATGTTAAACTACACTCATACTCGCCTCGAATTCTTATGCGTGGCTTAAAGTATGAGGTAGGATCACGAGTAGCTCAATTGGCAGAGCAACTGCATGGTTTGCAGAGGTGATGGGTTCGAGTCCTGCCTCGTGTTTGTATTATACTTGACCATTTTTAAGAATTTAGAATGTAAACATGTGTGTCATGCTGGGGCGTGCATTCCATATAAGCAAATAAGCAGTGCTTACCATTTGTGATGACTGAATACACTCGTGTCGTGCGTGTGTCTATACCAAAACCTATGCACTGCCTATGCCGCGCCACATTGGTACATATGTCACCTACCTACCTACCTACTTACCTAACTTGTTTATGCCTCCTTGTTTCTTCTCTGAAAATCCAATGCACGCCCCTGGTGTCATGCAAAAACAATTTAATATTTAGAGACACACTCATAAAATTACTACTGTTCATTGGAGGTCAGCGCTCGGAACTGGTGACGGCGTCTGTACTGTATACTAACATTACATCATGCAGTAAGATACCACAAATTAAATGATTACATCTGTCGTCACATCTCATAAATGATAGTAATGTGGTAATAGGGATTATCCTTCGCGGAAATAAAACTTAATTTAATTGAGACAAGGTTATAATAGTTACCTTAATTAAAGGCAAGGCTATGAACAATCTTATTGTATGCTCAAGAGGTATTAAACAAGAAGGTGCACAGCCGCGATGGCCGTGGGTTTGAGCAGTCGACTGCTACGGACGCGACGCAAGTTCGAATCCCAGCGGGGCCTGTACCAATGAGTTTTTTTAAACACTTGTGCGCAGTGATATCTCACCACGTGCTTTACGCTGAAGGAAAGCTTCGTAAGTAAACCTGCATATGTCAAGAGAATAATTCAAAGACGTATGTATAGTGCCTGAGGCGGCGATAGATTTACCATCTGTCACGTTGGCACTTAAAAATCATCGGTGAAATATGGGTGTTGTTATTACAAAACCTCTGCCTAAACCTTGGAGGAGTTCAGGCGTGAGTATAATGTATGTATATATGTAGATGTTAGACAAGCGTGAAGTTCACGTGATTTGTATCACTCGCGAATTGCCTACCTTCTAAAAAAAATATTGTGGGCTACTCCCATTATACTTATTTCTATGTATATTATATATTATCCCTCACACGCGACTATTTGTACCAGCCCGTAGAATAGAAATACTGCACGCGGTTATTATTTAGTAAGTCAGTGTTTTGTTTTGGTGCATTGGAAACGCGCCTCGAGCCGCATTCCAATGCAGCCGCCGCAGCGCCGTGCGCCGGCGCAGGGATCGAGCCCTCAGTCGGAGTTAATTCACCTCGCGGAGCGCACGTCTATTGATCCCCCAACGCTACTTCTAATAACTCGCCGTATAAGTGTTTTGTGACTTGTTTAGTAATAAGTTAAATAAATAATAAATAAAGTTACTTCCAAAATATTTTTTTCATGAATTAACATATTTCTGAAACCAAACTTCAGGATTCAGGCCTACTTACCAATCTAACCAATTTTGTTGAATGCAACTCTCTGAAAACACCTGTCCTGATATTCGGTTATCTGATAATATCGCGTACTTGATCAGGTACTTGAAGAATCGTACAAAATTCAACTTGAATTCCTCAGTATTATTTTGAGTCTTATTGAAAGTGACAGTGCAAACACTTTGGGAAGAACATGTCTTAGAATATTTGAATTTTGTGACGTTTTTATTGTTTAACATATCAATATGCTAAAAGACGAATCACATCCTTTGGATGTTATTATAATTAAGTTAAAACCATTTGGCTGCTACACTATATTGAACTATTTCCTTCTTCTGTACCCATGTTTTCTGGCGGGGATGTTTGGATCTGCATTCAATTTTGAAGCTTACGACGTTGATTACAGGTTTGTTTTTTCCATGAATACGTTTTTGTGGTGCACTCTACTTTTTAGGTTTTAGACTCGTCGTTAATATAAGGCCTCAGCAGAAGATAGCAAAATCATACTAAAATAGATTTGTTTATACTACTTTAGGCAAAAATAAAACTATGACTGCCTGTAATACCAAGTGTCACTCGCGCGTTGCCTAATTTGTAGAGAACTAGCTGTGCCTCGCGGTTTACCCGAGTAAACTTTATTTCACGGAATCCTATTAAAAAAAAGGAAATCAGCTATGTGACAGTGAAAGTCCCGTTGAAATCGGTCCAGCCGTTTCGGAGATTAGCCGGAACAAGCAGTAAGACTAAATATTTTTTTTTATATCTTAATGTTGACGTAAATTTATTATACATATCTATAGGTGAAGAATAATGGTACACAAGAATAATGGTGGTAAACGCACACAAAACACATTCTAGGCCACTCTTGTCCCAATTCGTAATTATTTTATAAATATATAGTCATTAGTGTGACATTGTTACTACAATCAATAATATTTATACACACATATTATTAAAACCGGTCTTTATCAACACGGAAAATTGCAAAATGTTTCGGTATATTTGCGCATGCAAAACATGCGTGACCGCAGAACAGCGCCTGTAGACAAAGTAACATTATCCTCACGCTTCGCTAGTACAAACGATACTAAATGTACAAGAATGAAATATGTCACGTGACTGATTTACGTCATTTACATAATTTTTATCGTTTCTATAAACGAAAGAAGGTTATTTGTCTAGGGCTACATGAGATTTGCGTACAACTACAGAGTTCGAAAATCATAATTGTGTATACATAATTACAAACACATACCGGTCAGAATCATAACCCTCCTTTTTGCTTCGCCGTAGTAGGGTAAAAATTAGAAGAAGGTTTTATTACCCCTGACTTGACGCCGCTAATATAACAGCGCAAGTAATTACTGCAAGTGAGTTCTTATAATGATTATTGTCATTTACTCTATCGATACTGTGTGTTTAACATAACGGTAATGGAAACAGAAACAGATGCGTGTCATCCATACATGAGAAACGAGAAAAATATATACGTCTCGCTTACTCTACCGCTCGATATTATTTGCTCATCTCTATTTAACACATCGCACATTATCACGCAACGTCCTACTGATTCCGGACGGATTTTCGTATTTATTTTGGTACCCGACATACATACGTGTTTGATCTTTTGTACAAGTACGTTGTGCTGTGGACAGAAATAGATTTTAGTTTCGATAAAAATGTACACGTGAAATAAGGACGAGGGGCGCATGCGTGACCCGCTGTCAAAATCTGTCGTCGACCCCGCGTCAATTTGCTCTCGAACTCCGAAAAATATTAGAATTTTAATTTTAAAATTATAAAGACTGACTAATTTTAGCCATTATGTCTAAACAGAGTCCAGTGACGGGACTAGATTCTGTGTTGAAACAGTTGGGTGCTTTCGGGACTTATAATGTTGTGAACTATGCCTTGCTTCTATTCCCTGTTTTTTTGTCGGCTATGTATGGACAGGTGTTCGTTTTTGAAGCTCCTGATGTGAATTACAGGTGAGTGAACCTTACAGTATAAAACATTACAAAAACAATTCGACTTTCTAACCTATGTAAAAATAATCATACTGACATTTAAATTTTACGCTGAGATCTCACCATAATCTCATAGAGAAAAAAATCTTTCTAAATACTTTCCCATGCATGGAATACGGTAAAGCTTTTGATCAAGAGTAACTAAAAATTATTTGAGTATTTGTGAGAAATACATGACTCAATTTAGTGTCCGAGTTAACACTATCCCCTCTAAGAGAAGATCAGACCATCACCTCATACCACACGGTATGCGCATGCGTGAACCTTCTTAAAACGAAAGGGTGCCTCAAGGACGAGTTCCAAGCCCACTCTTATTGCTATGTGACAAGTTCTTTATTTTGGTTATTCAATTAAAATACTGATTCTCATAACCATGTGGCTGTACCACACATTATGCTAGTTTTTTCATGATCTTTTCGTTCGATCTACAGATTACAATGTTTCTAAATTTGTTGGTGATCTCAATCAATTGTTCATAATACCAGACTGAATCACACACTATGCAATACGGATACAATAACAATAATATACAGTTATACTTCCAACTTTCAGAAGATCGCAGATTAAAATCTCATGAAAGTCTTCTACTTATGTTTAGAATTTTTTATTTTGGTCAGATCGAAATTCTAAAATATTCTGAAAATAAATTATAACTCAAAAACTATGAAAAGTCGCGGAGACTCGAAAACTATGAAAACAATCAAATTTTTCCTCTTTATAATATTAGTGTAGGTAAAAAATATAAATATATAAAACCTAGCTGTGCTCCGCGGTTTCATTCGCGTAGATTTAGTTTCATCCTTATCGTCGCGGAAACCTTATATTTAAAAAAAATAAAAGGTAGCCTATGTCCTTTCTCAGGGTCTAAATTTTGTCTGTGCCAAATTTCATCAAAATCGGTCGAGAGGTTTAAGCGGGAAAGCGTAACAGACAGACAGACAGAGTTACTTTCGCATGTATAATATTAGTAGGGATAAAGAAGAGTATGGAGTATTCGTAATGAACGATATCGATTGATGTTTTAAAAACTATCCTTATTGTTTACTTTAAAGAGATTTTAAAAAGATTGGTTGTTTTGTTGTTTGTTTGCATTGAATAGGCTCCGAAACTACTTCACCGATCTTAAAATTCTTACAG
Source organism: Watsonalla cultraria (assembly GCA_964035505.1). Taxonomy (NCBI): domain Eukaryota; kingdom Metazoa; phylum Arthropoda; class Insecta; order Lepidoptera; family Drepanidae; genus Watsonalla; species Watsonalla cultraria. The sequence continues at coordinate 2,036,063 of OZ037726.1, read as the reverse complement.
CAATGTATAGCTGCATCATCAACAGGTAACATAGGCTTTATTTTATCCCCGTACTCCCACGGGAACGGGAACTACGCGGCTGAAACCGCGTGACGCCTGCTAGTATTTTTATAAATCTTTAATAAGTCGTTTTGGAGAGTAGACCGTAAAAACAGACAGACAAACAGATAAAGAAAACTTATTCGAAGACTGATGTATAGTGGCTGAGACGGTGACCATCTGTCAAGCACTTCATCATCTTCGGTTGAAAATGGGTTTGTTATTACAATACCTGTGGGTACCTACCCTTCGGGGACGTACGTTGCGTTTATACTTTGGGTACGTTTCACTTGTTGCGGTTCAAAGTGATTGCGCTTGAAGTCTATAAAGAGATACTTTTCCAATGAATGATTTATAATTTATTAATTGCAGTTGAAAAATAGTGAATTTTAACGTAACTGGAGCATCTTATATGGATATAAGATTCAGCATTAGCTACTAGTAACTTAACTTATAGATGACTAGCTGGTTCCCTCTCTCGTGACTCCGTCTGCGCAGTATTTGACTTATTATTATATTTAGGACAATCCACTCAATATCTTTTTGAATTACAGCCGATGTGTTATTCTTATGTATATAAGCTATATTATTGCAAAGTTTCATTAAAATCTATTCATCTGTGTTAACGTGCAAGAGTAACAAACATCTATCCATCCTTATACTTACAAACTTTTGCCTTTATAATATGAGTATGATTTTTGTTATTGAGGAACTAGGTAAAATGGAGAGTATACGAGGTCTTTTTAATGCCTTGTTGCAGTTAATAAACTACCTATTTTTGATTTGACATACAAAAAGCCATTTCAATTGAAAAATAAACAAGAAACATAAAAACCTGTTGTTGGGTCTCGTTATATTTTTCTTAAAACGTCTTCGTCTCACTTACTCCAACGCTTGATACTATTTTGCTCTATCTAAAATTCGTATAACGTGTTATATAATCACTTAAAGTTTTGAATATTTAGTTTTGTGTCCAACATACACATACTTGTTTGTGTTTGAGCATTTTTACAAATATTTTGTGGAGTAATCGATTTTAGTTTTCATAAAAATGTACACGTGAAGTAAGAACAAGCGCGCATGCGGTCAAAATCTGACGTTGGCCCCGCGTGAAATTGCTCTCGAAGTCCAAAACTTTAAAATTATAAAGACTGATTTATTTTTACCATTATGTCTAAAGACAGTCGAGTGACGAAAGTCGATTCTGTGTTGAAACAATTGGGTGCTTTCGGGACTTATAATGTGGTTAACTATGCTCTTATTCTATTCCCTGTTTTTTTGTCGGGAATCTATGGACCGGTGTATGTTTTTGAAGTTACAGATGTGAATTATAGGTGAGTGGTTCTTACATAACAATTATAAAATAATTATTATGTCATGAAGCCGTGATGACCGTGGGTTTGAGCAGTCGCCTGCGTTCACACAATAAATAATAAAAAGTTTGGATCCAATTAGATTTTCAATAAACTTAAGTAATTGCACCCCACGTGCTTTACGGTGAAAGAAAACATCGCGAGGAGACCTACATAGGACTGAGAAATAATTCAAAGACGTATGTACAGTACCTGATACGGCGATAGACTCACCCTCTGTCACGTTAGCTCTTAATCGTATTCGGTGAAATGTGGGTGTTGTTGTCACAACCCCTCTGCTTCCCTTTCGGGGCGCAAGATGGCGTGAGATGTAATTATTATGTATTATGTCAATAAATAATCGATTAAGTACTCTTACAACCAAAAAGTTCGTACAATTCTAGTCCTTAATTAAATAATTTAACAATCAGACCGAATATTAAAACGTGGAATATGGTAAAGCTTTTGATCAATTTGACTGCGAATTATTTGAGTATGTTTTTCAAATATGTGACTGAGTTTGAATGTCTGAGTTAACACTGTGCCCTCTATTGGAACATTAGACCATCACATCACACCATTCGAGTATGCAAAGACGTGGCGATTCTAAAAAGTAAAGGGTGTCTCAAGGACGAGTTTTAAGCCCGCTCTTATTGCTATGTGACAAGGTCTATATTTGGCCATTTTAACATTCTGTTTCGTAATATCATGTCTGAGTATTATACTTTGAACATGGTGAGTATTCAATTCAATGTCAACGTTAATTTATAAATCTCGATTCGCATACCAATTTTTGAATTAAATAGTTGTAAATTATTCATGAATTCAAATTGATTTCAAATTTATTATCTCATACACTAAATGCTGTTTAGTATTTGTGTTTTATCAATTCATTTGTGAAGTTTTTAAATAGGTACATTCGTACTACAGATTATATACGTTACACTCGTACTTTGGAAAAAAGACGTGAGAAATCTCGCTTACATCTATAAATTTGAAGGGAGCAAGGTCGCCAGTGCTGTACCAGCAATCGTTGTCATTATATTGACACTGCGTTTCTTTAAATGGTAGACATTGCAAGGACGTGTTAGACACTTTGTTATATACGCGTTCATATTAGGATGCCTAGCGTTATTGGTCCTATTTGCGGTTAAATCTTTCAAAAGAAGGTCTAGTCAATCCCTACTAATATTATAAATGCGAAAGTAACTCTGTCTGTCTCTCTGTTACGCTTTCCCGCTTAAACCTCTCAACCGATTTTGATGAAATTTGACACAGACAATCTTTAGACCCTGAGAAAGGACATAGGATACCTTTTATTTATTAAAAATAGGTTTCCGCGACCATAAGGATGAAATAAAATCTACGCGGGTGAAACCGCGGGGCACAGCTAGTATTATATAATAATACCCATTGGTTCTTAAGGAGAAGTTCGAATTAGATTATATTTACTCCATCATAGGGTATGTCGGCGCCTCACCGGAGTTCGCCCCAGGATCCATTATAATCGTCAAGAAAAATAAGGAACACAGCAGGATAAATAATTATATTTCTTTAACAACCTTACTCTTCAACGATCAGCGAAAGAATGCCACATACTGCAACCTCGACTAACCAAGTTATTTAATTATTAATTACAAGACCACGTGTTTCACATTATTACAAAACTATTTAATATTAAGGTTTTATAATTCTAAAAACAATAAAACATTATTTTTATGTTAACTAAAGTCGAAATACATCTTAATTAGCTTAATTAGGTATTTTAAATAACAATATAAAATGAACCGGAAACACCCTATAAAGTTTACAGTTTTGTTACAAAAGTAAATCATAATTGTATTTTAAAATAAATTATTCAATAATTACAACAATATTAGATAATAATGAAACATTAATTAAACTTCTAATTTTACATAATTAACTTAACTCGTTTCTTAAAATAATACATACGGAAATCATACAGTAGTGTAAACACAACAAAAACATTAGTGACCCACTTAATTCATATTACAATACAAAATTATATAAATAGGAAATTCTACTTCGTTAGTACTTTTAATTAATTCTAGAATCTGAATTACAATTTATTATCCTAAATTTAAGAATTACATTATTACGAAAAGTAGCTAGTGTTGTTTCCTGTCTCAATTTTAAATTGAGACTTGTTTCCTACAATTGAAACTAGATGGCAGCTCGGTTGAGCGCGCCCATACGGCCATACTGACTCAAGCGCGTTCTCTGCGCTTACAAATTTAGAAAATCATTGACAGAATTGAAAATCATATAAGATTGCACGTACACACAATTACATAATCAAATCAAACCAATCTCATATTTCCTTATAACAAGGTTCTCTTTTGTTTTAAGGATAAACACTTAACTTGTAAATTATAACTTAACAAATAATATGGTAACTTTACAGCCTTGATTAATTAGTAAACATTTCGTCAAAAACAATACTTTGACACTCATAAACATAAATCATTCTTGAGACTAGCAATCTCATTCTAGGATCTACCCACACCAAAACAGGCAATCACCCATCCTGGGATCTAGCCATCAACAAAACAGGCAATCACCCTTCCCGGGATCTAGCCATCATCAAAACAGGCAATCACCCATCCTGGGGTCTAGCCATCATCAAAATAGGCAATCACCCTTCTTGGGCTATAGCCTCTAAGACCGGTATAAAGGATGCGCATGGTGGCCAGCCAGCGCGAAAGGAAGGATTTTGGATAGGAACCAACAATAAAATAAAGCAGGGGCTAATTATTGGAAGTGGATGCCCCCAAATTAACTGGTATGTTCCCACAGTTATTAGCGGATGCAGTGGCGGAAGATAGTGATTCAACAGGTACTCCAGAATTATCGTTATTCGCCCATACGGCCGACTGCTCAGAGTCAGAGTCACTTTCAAAAGGGTCATATTGTGCAAGGGGAGCAGCTCGCAAGGAATCATGACTAGCAATTTTTTCTGAACAACCGCGGAGATTGACATGTTTTAGTCTGTATCTGTCATTGGGCAAGATTTCTAAAACTTCCATAGGCCCTTCAAATTTGGGACCGAGTTTAGTGGTGTGGCGTTCATGGCGCCGAAGTAGAACAAAGTCGCCAACTTTATAAGGTTTGACTTTAGCTTTACCTTTATCGAAACGAGACTTATCCTGAAGGGATCGCTCGTCCATCCTATCCTTGCAAGCCGCTCGCATTGATTCTAGATCATCAGTTAGTACATCGTCATCAACTTGTAATAACTTAATACTCGGTGGTGAACATTTCTTTCCCAGTAAAATTTCCAGTGGACTTTTGCCGGTACTTTTGGATACACTACAATTTATAGCTAATTGTAAATCCTGAATAGCCGAGTGCCAAGGCATATCAAGTTCTACAACCGACATATTGTCTTTAATTACTTTCATAAGGCGCTCTACCTGTCCATTCGCCCTACTAGCGCCTTTTGCCACCACATGATGCTGAATACCATAACGTTCGCAAAAACTTTTGAACTCTGTGGATGTCATGCTTTTATCTTGATCAGTAATAAATAACGTAGGGGTGCCAAAAATAGATATAAAATTTTGAAAGCACTTAATTGCGGTTTCCGTAGTGCGGTCATTTGTATAGATCATGTGAACGTATTTGCTGTAACCATCTATATAAACAAAAGCATATTCCGCTACGTTTCGCTGGCCATTCATTCGTCCAGTAATATCGCCGTGGACAGTGTGGAAAGGAATTGGGACTTTGTCGATTGGATGTAGCGTAACCTGTCGAGCACCCGAAACACCTTTCCGAACTCTACAACTAACACAGTTCTCTACAAATTTTCTGACCAGCCGCGACATATTTGGGAACCAGTATTGTTCACGTAATTTAGCAAGAACTTTCTCCCAACTAAAATGTTGAAGAGAATTATGATAGTGACTGATAAGATTCCATCTGTATCTAGCAGGGACAATAATGAGCTTATGAGTTTTATTATCAATTTGGACTTTACGCCTCAATAATTTATCTTGGGTAATGATGTAAGTATCGGCAATAGATTTGGGAATAGAGTCTCCTTTTAATTGATCAACAATTTTACTTAAGATAGGATCGCGTTTCTGCTCAATGAGCAGCCAATTGTGGTCAAGCGAGTTGACTAGGAATTTTAAGGCCTGAGTAGGCGATTTTGGTGGTAGAGCGACACTGACAGTTCGAACGGATTTTTCAGTATCTACGTGGTTGCGACTGAAATAGTCTGCATGAGCAAGGCGGTCTCCCTTACGGTATTCAATTTGAAAATCAAAATTCTGTAAATAAGCCCACCATCGATGTACCCTGGGAGTCAACTCTTTCTTATGACTGGAAGCTTTTAAAGAGTTGCAGTCCGTCACGACTTTAAAAGCCCTCCCGTGTAGAAAATGGCGAAAATGTTTAATTGCTTTTACAACTGCGAGGGTTTCCAATTCATACGAATGATATTTACTCTCGCAATCAGTCGTCCGCATACTAAAATAAGCAATTACCAATGGATTTTTATCCTGTCTTTGAATTAACACGGCGCCATACCCCAGAGAGCTGGCATCGGTGTGAAGCTCTGTGGGTAAACAGGGATCGAAAATAGTCAGAAGGGGAGAAGATATAAGCCGATTAATGACCTCGCGTCTTGCAAGTTCATGACGATCTGTCCAACGCCAAGGAACGTTCGCCTTTGTTAACTCGTACAGGGGAGCCATTATCGAGGAGAAGTTAGGCACAAATTTCCGGAAATATCCAGCTAATCCATTAAACTGACGGACTTCTTTGGGACTCTTAGGAATGGGTGAATTGACCAAGGCTTGGATCTTCCGTGGGCTAGGTTTAACGGTTCCGTTTTCTATAAGGTTTCCTAAATATTCTACTTGCGTTTTAAGAAAAGAGCATTTGGCAACGTTCAAGGAAAAACCAGCTTGCGTTAGTCGATCTAGTACTAATTTTAGATTATGCAAACCTTCGTCAATTGTTTCGGATATTACCAGAATGTCATCAACATAAACTAACGCGATACTATCTTTAAGTTCTCCTAATGCCGAATTGATAGCACGTTGATAAACCGACGGCGCGTTACAGAGACCAAAAGGCATACGCAAGTATTCAAATTGACCATCGGGGGTCACAAAAGCGGTCTTTTCGATCGAATCGGGTGAAATTGGAATACCATGAAAACCTGCAGCCATATCTAAACAGGTAAAATAGCGTGCTTTTCCTAACTTATCGATCTGATCTGCTATAAGCGGTAAAGGAAAGTGATCTCTGAGAGTATTGGCATTAAGCTCGCGAAAATCGACACAGAGCCTGTCAGTACCATCCTTTTTTTTGACTAGTAAAATAGGGCTACTGTAAGGAGATGAACTATCTCGTATAATGCCATTACTCTTCAAATCCTGAACTATTTCTTTAACTTTTTCACGTTCCACAGGTGACATTCTATATGGTCGTCGCTGTACTATTTTGTCCGGATTCTTTAATCTAATTTGTAAAGATCCAGTTTTCACTTGTGAAACGCGATTCCCACTTGTAAAATTATCTTTATATTTAGTAAGTATTTCCCGTAATATTTTAAGTTGTTGGGGATCGCTTATATCAGTATCAAGACTCAAAGTCGGGTCAACATCAAGCAAAACGTTGTTAATAAAAAGCTCACGCTTTAGAGAAATACTGTCTTTCTTCAGTGTCACGCTAAGACCTGGCACATTCAAAAGGTCGAATCCGATAAGGATATCAAATTTCATGCGAGTATCACCAACTACATAAAATTCTAGCTCTACATAAATACCGTCTACTTTCACTACAGAGGTGATGCTTCTATTTGACTTTATTGGTGAACCACCAATGCCCGAAAAGGTAACGTCTACACATTTACGTTTGCCGGGTACAGAAAGAGAAACGCTTTCTTTAATTAATGAACAGTCGGCACCAGTATCAAAAAGACACGAATAACCCTTATCACCTATTTCTACAGTAATCAGACTGCGTTCTAAGGATTGACAATAGTTTACAGACTTGTTTATTGATTTGAGGCGCTCATCATTCTGCCGACGAAAACAATTCCTTTCAACGTGACCTGGACGATGACAATACCTGCACTCAATATTTTTAGCCATATTCGAGTTACTAGAAGGACCTGGTTTATTGGGTTGATTATTATTATTTTGCATCGGCACTGGGTTGGCCTTAGGGACCACCCTTATTTCCTTACAATCACGAGACACATGACCCACCTTATTACAGTTATAGCATTTAACAACATGATCCCTTTTAGAAACACTGTATTCAGCGAAACGTGGTTTTTTGCAGTCATGATGATCGATACTTGGTTTTATGGACGGTTCTAGCTTGCGTTTGCGATAAGTTTTCAAAACAGAAATTAATTTGGGCAATGATTCTGGCGTAATACGTAATAAATCTGAGCGAATAAATTCTGGAAAAATACCTGTCACCACAGCATCAACCACCTCCGCATCCGAAGCCTCAGGTCGGACTCGCTTGAACAGCGTCCAGGCCTTTGTAGCGTATTCAGCGTAACTCGACGCGTGATCAGAAGTGAAGGCTCTCCACTTCTGAACGTCGTCCGCGTACCGGAATTCCCTGCCAAACGTTTGGATTAGTTCACATTTAACTTGGTCCCACGTGGTAGAACTCAGCGACCACGTGTCAGCCCATGTTTTTGCTCTTCCTCTTAGTTGTAAAATAGCTTTCATGCGGGCCTCGTATGAAGGTATGTTGAATTTTGATATCGTTTCGTCCACGTGAGCACACCAATCCCTAATATCATGAGATCTTTCATCGGGGTCGAAAGGCGGCAAGTAAAAATCGTGATGGTGACGCGATGGCAATGAACCAGATCAGAGGGCAGCGGTCACAGCACTAGCTGCCGATTGTTTCGTAATAGAATTAACAAGACTCATGACCTGTTCCATGGTGAAAGTTGGCTCCAGTTGACGTGGTGGTCCGGGATCACCGGGCTGCGATCCCACCGCTGCTGTCGGCGCCTCACCGGAGTTCGCCCCAGGATCCATTATAATCGTCAAGAAAAATAAGGAACACAGCAGGATAAATAATTATATTTCTTTAACAACCTTACTCTTCAACGATCAGCGAAAGAATGCCACATACTGCAACCTCGACTAACCAAGTTATTTAATTATTAATTACAAGACCACGTGTTTCACATTATTACAAAACTATTTAATATTAAGGTTTTATAATTCTAAAAACAATAAAACATTATTTTTATGTTAACTAAAGTCGAAATACATCTTAATTAGCTTAATTAGGTATTTTAAATAACAATATAAAATGAACCGGAAACACCCTATAAAGTTTACAGTTTTGTTACAAAAGTAAATCATAATTGTATTTTAAAATAAATTATTCAATAATTACAACAATATTAGATAATAATGAAACATTAATTAAACTTCTAATTTTACATAATTAACTTAACTCGTTTCTTAAAATAATACATACGGAAATCATACAGTAGTGTAAACACAACAAAAACATTAGTGACCCACTTAATTCATATTACAATACAAAATTATATAAATAGGAAATTCTACTTCGTTAGTACTTTTAATTAATTCTAGAATCTGAATTACAATTTATTATCCTAAATTTAAGAATTACATTATTACGAAAAGTAGCTAGTGTTGTTTCCTGTCTCAATTTTAAATTGAGACTTGTTTCCTACAATTGAAACTAGATGGCAGCTCGGTTGAGCGCGCCCATAGGTACCTACCTATATACGTACTCCATATTTGAACCCACATTTTTGTGAGGATTTTATGAAGCGCCGAACACCGTGGAGTTTGATCGGTGCGAATCCGACATAACCCTTCCGTTGCCCCCGCGGCGGTTGGAATAACAATTACGGATTCTCCAATTGAAAAAAGAATCTTTGGATTCATTGCTGTCTCATGACATGTTTGATTACATTAGAGTTGCAATAGTGTTACTACATTATCTTACATAATGGTATGACGTACATATTTACACATGATGACTATTCTTGTAAACAAATTGCTATTTGTTAATTGTGCTAGTAGGCCTGACAGTTTGAAGCTTTCAATACAAATGGGATTCAAATCCTCACAGTAAACATCATTGATGATTGATGATATACATCAATCTAAACAAGTTATACGGTGAAGTCATCATGAAATCTACAAATGTCTAAGATAAAATACAGAAACTTAATTGGTATGTTTAATGCAGAAATTAAATTGAGTTTAAGAGTATAGTATTTGCAGGTTCCAACAACCACTTTTCACCTGTCATCTGACACTTTTAAAATGGTGGTTATAGTAAATGCTATATGTTGCAAGCCATTCTTAGAATTCAGCAGAATACATCCCAACAAGCTTCACACGCAATCCAACCCAACATTAGTATGACAAAGATCCTTCACGACATAGTAATCTGAGAGCAAATCATCCTGTTCCATTGAAATGACACTGCGAGAACATTTGATGCACCAATTTACATGTATTTGCATGCAGCTGAAATGATCTAGGGTAATCTCAGCGAACGTCTTTGAATCTACATAGCTGAGAACTATATAGTTACGTTCTGTACCCCTACCACCGTTTTCCTAACCTACACTCGCTAGCGTCTCTGACAATATTTGTATGACATATTTTAGTTCTTCACATCACTTCTTGGAAACGCTGTACAATGTCTCATACAAATATTCGCCGGAGACGCTAACGAGAATAGATTACGATCTACATAGTTGAGAACCTCCTCCTTAAGTCTGTTTAAGGACTGAGGCGGATTAGATCTAAATGACGTAAAATAAAGTGGATCATACCGGTATTAAAACAAAATGATATTCAGGAGTGAATCAAATGAAGAGATCAGACCGCAATAACTCTAAAAATAGTACTCACATCTTTTATGAAACTAGCTGAGTGATTTAAGTCACCTTATTTTTCCTTGTCGAAGTATACAACCTACTTTTGGTTTTAGTGTGGCTCAAAACGTATTGACACTTATTCGTAGTCGCGTTGTGATTGAATTCTAAACGGGTGTTGCAATTACAGTACCCGAAGATGATTGAGTGCCACGTGACATGATAGTGAATCTATCGTCGTCTCCGGCAGAATAGGTAAGAGAGTCTTTAAATTTCTTCTCAGACATATGCAGGTTTCCTCACAATGTTTTCTTTCACCGTGAACACGTGGTGTGAAATCACGGTACATAATTTTTTTAGGAAATCTCATTGGTTCAAGTTCTGCTAGGATTCAACTCTTTTCGCCACGACGGCGTTTCTAAACAAAGCGCTTGATTTTTTTGAAAGACTGATGTATACAATTGAGTGAATTGATATAATAGTCAATAAAATTCCACGTTTCATTTAATATATAACTTCTAATTGATGGATTGTTTTCTATCGGCCCTTTATTGAAAGACACGGATAAATGTAGGTCGTTGAACTATTATCAATAGAGATAAGGTACATCATGCCACCGAGACCTTCGAACACTCAATTATGAAACCACTCGAGTTTTGCCAACTCTGATAAGCTGCGAGTGATAAGCTCAGGCGGGTGGGTTGCTTTACATTTGAATTTCTTTAAATGTCCTCACTATCAAAAAATGGTGAGCTTACTCACCGCAAGAATACGACACACCCTAAGACTTTTTCCTTAGCAAAGGCTACTCTTCGGACACTTTTGATAGTTCCTATTTTCTTACCTATAGAATGGCCTGAAAGCAAAATTCCCTACATATTAAAACAATATAACTACACAATGTCACAATGGCCTGATGGCAATACGACCTACTATCAAAATGCCCTCATCAGGGGCCATGAGCTCATATTGCCATAATTTTGCAGTGTGACAGTGAAATTATTCTATATCCATTCATATGAGAGAGCCGTGATGGCTGTGGGGATTGAGCAGTCGCCTGCTACGCAAGCGACGCAATCTCGAATCCCAGTGGCCTGCACCAATGATTTGTACCAAAAACTTTAGTGCAGTGATACGTGCAGTGATTTCACCTGCTTTACGGTGAAGAAGAACATCTGCATGATATGTCTAAGGAGTAATTCAAAGAAGTGTGTATAGTACCTGAGACTGATGGAATCACCATCTATTACGTTGGCTTAATCATATTCGGTGACATGTGGGTGTTATTGTTACTACATCTCTGCTTTACCCCTTCGGGACAATTTTATAGTTTTGCTAACGCTTATAACTTATACAAAGACAAAGATCCTATCACAAACAGCCGGCTTAACCCTGCAATCAATCATGGTAGCCATCAACGTTGATATTAATTATATAACCCCGTGATGGTATCATTGATAGACAATTAAGTTTCATTTTCATCGCCAGCAATTTCAAATTTAAGTAAAGGACCGAAAATTATCTACAGTCATTATTTTTTGATGTTTCAGTCAACGGGTATAGTTTAAGTTTTAATGACAATATATTATGTAATAAATAGTTCGTTCGTGTCTGGCTCGAAGGACCACAATATTAATAATGTATTTTAATATAAGACGACTAGAACTTCATGTTTCGACTCATTATTTCTTGACCATACTTGCTGATATACAATTCATAAATAATTTATTGATTCGCATATTCATATCGTACCGTGTTTCGTTCAGTATAATATTGTGCAGTGCTCTTTCACAATAATTATTGTTTTACTATAAATATAACATTGCATAAACCCACTTGTGACTTCTTTCGACCTTGAGATTCTTAGCGAATCTAGCGAATAATAATTGGTGTCTAAGAATTATATTTTTCTAAAAACTCAGTGCAGTGTCTTCACACGACGTGCTTTACGGTGAAGGAACACATCGTGAGAAAACCTGCAAGTGTCTGAGAAGTAATTCAATGTATATAGCCTGAGACGGCGTTAGACTCATCATCTGTCACGTTAGCCCATAATCATCTTCGGTGAAAAGTGAGTGTTGTTGTGACCTCGGCCTACCCCTTCGGGGAATACAAATATGTGTTTGTACCGTACGTAGGTAAGGTTGACTAAATGGGGTTTTATTTTCAGATGTACAGTAGAACGATGCGACAGTATAGAAAATCAAAGTTTGTGGCTCGACTTCGCGATACCGAAGGAGCAAGGTAGATACTCGAAGTGCAAAAGATATGCTCCGGTTGAAAATGTAACATTGTCGAACGCTACGTGTAGTGAAACCAGCTTCGATACAACAATACAAGAGAAATGTACGTCTTTTGTTTATGAAGATGAAGATTCTGCCGTTATTGATGTAAGTTTTATATCTACAAAAACAAGCAAACAAGCATACCGGCAGTCTGCCTAATGTTAAATACCAAATACCGAGGACTGCCTCTCACGCTTCAACATAATCAAAGACAAGAGTGCCTAGACTCACAATAGCGTCATGTTTGCCGACAGAGCCACTGTTTACGTCGACGCGGTGACTTGTGACGGTGGCAGTGAAAAACTCGCTCTAAGCCCCCTGACTTTTTTCACTGCCGCTGACACAAGCCACCGAGTTGACGTAAACACATAAAAATCGGACGGCAGATGGCGCTGTTTCGATCCCATTCAAATCTGCTTAATTGACGTAAGTCATGTTTACGTCATCGCGTTGGCTTGTGATTGTGTTTTTAAGAAATTCGTACTAGGCACTCAGTCTTGCCAAACCCAACTTGCAAAACAGCGCCTGCTCTTCGCACCATTTTAGAAACACCAATAATTTAACTTAATGCAAGAACACAATACTAATCTAAATTAGAGTCACTAAACTAGTCTGCCAGCTTCTGAATTTAAATGGGATACCCTATTCTTAGATTAATTCATTTGTAGTTGAGCAGTGCTCTGTGAAAAATTAGGTCTCATTCCTAGTCTGTATGCCATATATGCCAGAATTATAGGGTTGATAAAGCCGTGCTGCACGATTTGTGCCAATGTCAATAGGTTTTTTCGGCAACGAAATCTGACCCTTGATTACGTATAGGTTCATAGTCTGTGTGTGGATGATTTGATTATATTTTTCATAAAGATAATGATTACGAACGATATTAGTAAATATTAGTCGAATATATTATTTTCCTTCATGCCTTTCCACAGGAAACTGAAGTAAAATATATATGTCTTGTAGATTTTAATCCCTTCGTGTCGTCTGAGAATGGACTTACAGATAACATATCCAATAGCTCCATAAGTAAATAATCATGCGCACGTCACATGGCACCCACTAGTCTATCATTATCACTTATCATACTTCATACTCGTGTTAGCTTATAAAGTTCTCACCTCGATGATAAATGTATCATCATCCGTATTCGTCAAGTGTTATGCAAGATCTAGAGAAATTTGAATCCAAAAGATTGTTTTAGGGCTACTTAAAGTGCAGATCTATAATAATATATAGTGTGAATTTATTCAAATGGTTAGAAATAACTTCAGAAAAAGACGCTACCGAGAAAAAAATAAGTGGTTAAATATGCGACTCGTATTTAACACACACTGAAATATTGATTTTCGGAATGTACATGTATACTCTCAATTGACCGACCGATTATTATATTCGAATCTACAAGTGACCATTCAAATCATTGTTTTCCCCAGAAAAGCTTTGATTGCTGCCCCCACCAATGTATAGGATAAGGCCTAAGATGATACGATTATCAAAACGGTGAATTCTAAATAAAACTTTACATTAATTACTCATCCTCGTATTCGGTTCCGTTATTATTCTGACTCCCGTTCACATTTAAAACTCAAAATTACACACAGCTATATAATTGCATTCCAGAAGCCGATACCATAGACTTTAGATTGGTATGTACAAATAAACGTATGCAATTTATTGTCCGATGACAATTATTTCAATTCTTTAACTACACTTGAGATAACAATTGTGCAAATGATATCTATCTATACAGATAAATAAAATTGAAGTGTCTGTTTGTAATTCCAAAGAACAACTAAGTAAGTATACACGTTACTGACACTAAAAAACCAAGTTTTAAGATTTTTCTCTGTCTGTCTGTCTGTTTGTTCCGGGTAGTCTCTGAAACGGCTGGACCGATTTTAACGGGACTTTCACTGGCAGGTAGCTGATGTTTCAAGGAGTAAATTAGGCTTTTTTAATATTAGGTTTCCGTGACAATAAGGATGAAACTAAATCTACGCGGGTGAAACCGTGGGGCACAGCTAGTTTATATATATATACATATGTCTTATGGTTTCTTAAGGGTCATCGCTTGATTAATTTTATTTGTTGCAGTTCAACCTCGGCTGCCAAAATTGGAAACGTACCATGATAGGGACCTTCCACAATGCAGGGTTTTTTGTATCCCTACCCTTAACAGGCTTCATATCTGATCGATACGGCAGAAAATTCGCCCTAGCATTGGCTTCATTAATGAATTGTATATTTGGAGTATTAAGATCCTTCTCAGTCAATTACACAATGATGGTATCCTTAGAGTTTTTAGAAGCTGCTTTGGGAGGTGGAGCGTACACATCGGCATTTGTGTTAGGTAAGGATGTATTATTGTTACCTTGACTGTGTTTATTCCGTCCTTAAATAGTTAGCTAACAGGTAAATTTATTGTTCTTTAAATATCACGTCCTTAAGGATTATATTTAAGATGGCAAGCTGTTTAATTATTCCCTGCTATTATTGAAGCCCCATTTATTACAGTCTGTTTGTATTTTTAATCCACGACAGGTCTGGTTACAGTGTTATTGCACTAAAATGTCTCAAATAATCTTTGCATTCTATTCAACCTTTATTTTACCCTCAATAAAACATTCTAAGAGTATTGTGTTCTTTGCAGCAATGGAGCTAGTAGGACCAAAAGGAAGAGTGTTTGGAAACACGTTAATAAATGTCGTGTTCGTGTTCGGCCTTATGACGCTTGCTAGTCTTTCCTGGTTACTGCAAAGCTGGAGGACTCTTGTCCGAATCATATACGCACCAGCTCTTTTGGTAGTAACATACATATGGATCCTAAATGAGAGCGTACGATGGCTTCTCAGTAAAGGTCGCCATGAAGAAGCAGTTGCAATAATAAAAAAAGCTGCCAAACTAAATAGAGTTAACATTTCCGAAGAAGATCTAGCCCCTCTTTATGAACTTGATAAAATTAGAAGTGAAAAAGAAGATAAAGAGATTACAGTTAATAATGAAAAAGTTGAAGACAAAACTACGTCGACGTTTGTTAAAGTCATCAGGTCTAGCATTATAAGAAGGAGACTTGTGACGTGCTCATTCCTATGGATAACGTGCACTTTTGTGTATTATGGTTTATCGATAAACTCAGTATCTCTAGCAGGGAATAAGTACATTAATTTTATGCTGGTAGCGTTCATTGAGATACCGGCTAACTTCGTGTGCTTGATGGTCTTAGACAGATTTGGAAGGAAGAAAGTTATGATCATCACTTACATCTTAAGTGCCATACTATGTATCAGTCTGTCATTTCTACCCAAAGGTAAGTTAGTGTTTCTAAAGGCCATCATTCAAAGTAAACATTTGGATTGAGATATCTCTAACTGAAATCACATAAATTCAACCATTGTCTCGAGAAGTGGATTAACGAGTGCAAAACAAAGTGCCCAAAAACGAAACGGCTTGTCAAAGTTTGTCTTTATAATTACGTTAGACCAAATCTTGCGTCCAAACATAATTTGATGGGCACAAAAGACGAGTTTGATAATCCACCAACAGTTTACGCTTTCTCGACGACGTTCACGAGTTTTGCTCTTGGAATTTTGCAAGATCTTTGTTTATTTAGTAATCATTGTTTGCGTAACAGCCTGAATTAATGGAATATTTAAGTTAAGCCGACTCAAGACCGACGGCTGTTTCTCTTCGGCTTAAAGAAGCGATATATAAAATAGAAATAATTTTGGCAGCTTCGCAAACTTTGTCGTAATTCGTCAGACGCACAATTTGTTTTGTAAACATTGCATACATAAATGAGTTGGTTGATAAGGTTTCTTATGCTTGTGATTGCTTACGCTCTTAATTGAGTAAATATTAGTCATAAAGTTCCAAATAAAGTTAAGCTCGGTAATTAAAGTGGTAAAGAAGTCATTTAAATCTCCATCCTAAAATTATATCTTATCTCAACATGTCAAGGATGTAAATTTGTAAGATGTACACAGGGATTTTACGTCTGATTCTAAAAAAAAAACATAAATATTTGAGATCAACTTTCATAACTGTCAATTTACCACGTGGGTAAGCTCGCAGGTGGAAGCTATTTTATTTCCTTATTCAATAATATTTATTTTTCCATCAGATCAAACCACGTGGTCTCTGGTAGTGTATCTATCAGGGAAGTTTTCAATAACAGTAGCGTACAGTTCCGTGTACATCTACGTATCAGAAGTATTCCCGACTAATGTGAGACAGTCACTACTTGCTATCTGTTCTTCAACCGGAAGGATCGGATCTACTCTAGCACCTTTGACACCTTTGTTGGTAAGTTGATAATGGTTACTTAAAGTATCAGGGTCATACACAAAACTGACGCAAAATATGTTCGCTCGTTATTGAACAAAATTAGAGTATTTTGTACCAGTATTAGTATTTTTTATAATTTATACATATTTTAATGTATTGTTTTTTGCTAAGAAACATTAGTTTTTAATTCATTTTATTTTTATTTAGTCATTATAAAACAAATAAGTCCCCTCCTGTAGATTGTTCGGATATGGAGTTCTAGACTTCGGATGACATTTAAAAATAGTTCGTATTCTATATATTATTTGATCATCATGGTAAAACGTTACACATATATACAGGAACATGTTTAGCTGCATGAAAATATATTTACAACTTTCAACAGTGATATTTTGATAATAAACATGGTGTTCCCGAATTCCAGGTCTCCTCCTGTGGACGCCTAAATTGACCAATAATTTTGTGTGGAATGGAACACGCCTTAGCTTTCATTATTTATGTTGGCAACACTGAATTCTCAGTCATTTAGTCGTTTTAAATTTGATAGCGGTGCGTAAGTGTCGTTGTTAAAATATATTTTTAAGCGATTACACAAGTTTTTGTCAAATATCAGTGCGTCTTTCCTTCTAGACTTGTTGACAAGTAAGTCAAATTATTTAAAAAAATTAATTGCTATGGCTATGAACGGTTTAAGGAGTGGTGTGCAAATGTCTAATTGTTCAATTTCTAACCTCAAAATTAGGCGTATTAATTTGAAATAACTACTTTCGTGTCCCTCCTGTAGAAATCTTTTCTGTAGACATAGTGTCTACAGAAGAGTCAATGCCTACAGAAGTGATTATTATATGTACATATCATCTCCTAATTGCTAATGGGTTAGGCAGAGAGGTACTGGGCACCATTCCACGCTTGCCATGAAAAGCTCTTTTACTTCGTGATTATAAAATGTGGGTAATATATATATGGGTATGTCGCCGTGGTGAGGGTTGGTGCATGTTTTCTTTTATCACCTAGGCTTTGCTTCTTCACGTGTGTGTTATTAAATAATGTGCATGTACTTATTTACGCAGAATGCTACGAGTAGGTAATTAGATCTACAGCTCAATCTACGCACTGACTGACGAAGAAAAGAAGAAACGCATACGAGACTAGAAAAAACTACGAATTCGTCTCGCACGGACTAAATGTATCAAACAGCTCTTGAAGAAAGAAGACGAGTAGAGAAGCATATAAAAGAAAGAAAGAAAAGGACTCATTAAGTCTATCAAAGACTTCACTCCTGGAGAGCAAAGGCAAATCCGAAATTTGTAGAGAGAAAACCAATTTAAGCAAAGAATTTGGAATAAGTACACTTACATGGCATTATAGCTAAAGGGGTTACGGGAAAGGAGCACCTGATGGGGTAGGTGGGTGCATTAAACGCAGGTCTGAATACCACGTTGCTAGAGGTTCAAATTTGGAAGAATTGATGTCGCAAAGTACTGCAAAAGAATTGATGAAGAGCTTATATTTGATATTCAGTATCTTGCGACCCTTTAGGGGCATATGTGATACATCAATACATCAATTAGCTTGGAGTATTAGGGAGCCAGCGGTAATACACGCAAGGCCTTTAAGTTGCTTCATATGTGGCGTTCATTTATCCTGCCCACATTATGAACATCTAAATTCAATACGACGATGCAACCAAATCATCTGTGAATCCATTAGCTCACTATTCTTTAAGCAATTCGCCAAATACTTCGCCACAGCCAGGAACATCTAATAGTTCGCAGAAATATTCCCAGGTGTCCTGCGAGCCCCAACAACTTCTGATTCTACCACTGAGTCAATTTCACCTGGTTATTCTGATAGATTGACACCTGAAAATTTGATAGACCCGATGGTTACCAAAAATATTAAGCTTCGTAAAAGAATACATTCTGATTCTGATTCAAATTCTGATGCATCTTTGGATATATTTATTCCGAATAAACGAGCACCTCCTCCCATCATTTGGGATAATTCTGATGATGAGAATATTTTTTTATACTTTTTAAGCTAACAGGCACAGAAGGATATGTCTTTTCTGTGGAACTTTTAATTATATTTTTTATATGATGATTATGATGTTCTGATATGTTTTATTTTTAATAATTATAATGAAAAAATGGCTAGAATGATGCCTAAATATTTTTTTATCATATCGTTTTGTATTCTATAATTATTAAGCATAATTTGTGATCTCCTGTAGACTATGTGATCTCTTCTGTAGACGTAAGATTTAAAAAAAAACGATTTTCTCATCAACTAATAAAGACTGATCATTGTTGACAATTTTCTAAGGTTGTTATTCCTTATGTTGAAAATAATCTAGTCTAAAAATAAAAATATTTATACTTTTTT
Organism: Watsonalla cultraria; assembly: GCA_964035505.1. Lineage (NCBI taxonomy): Eukaryota > Metazoa > Arthropoda > Insecta > Lepidoptera > Drepanidae > Watsonalla > Watsonalla cultraria. Next base: position 2,016,840 of record OZ037726.1, on the reverse strand, counting down.
TTAATTTTCTTTTCGGAGTAGTCATTTTGTGTATGACCCATCAACATTTTGTTGGCTGTTCTTTTCTATGGCAATTTTGTAGGTACCTACTTCTTTTAAAAGGGTTTTTAAAATCACGTCAACATTTTATTGAGTTCACATCGTGTATTTTAGATTTTGTAACTTAAGCTTTTGTCCGATACGCTCAAATTGAGCCAGTAGTTTTTAAGAGCTCGTTCGGGCAACTCTTCAGCTTAATAAAGATAAATATTTGACTTATTTCCCTTACATAAAGTTTATTATCGAAGTACTGAAACTAGAGTCTCAAGAAGACTCTCAAGTTGAAGTTGAATATTCTTTGTATCTCCAATATTATGTACCCTACTACTTATATAAATGAAACGTGATCCAGAATCCTTAGTTCCATTCAAGTTCTAAATCAATGCATCTATTCGCAGGCTTTGTACTACGTCAACCTCCCAGCGATATTCTTCGGTACACTGGCCATAATAGCTGGTCTCCTAGTCTTCACACTGCCTGAGACCATCAATGTACCTCTCCCAGACACGATAGAAGAAGCGGAGAGATTATCAAGAACGAAAGAGAGGGAATTTGCGTAATTCAAAACAGGGTTTTAGTGTTTATTATTTATTCTTAAGAAGGCATTGTGTCTTAAGCTAGTCTACTCCTGCCAAAATGTTTAAGTCATTTGATAAAGACACAATAGTTCAGGGTCATGCATTATACAGCTGCTTAAAGCGCTTTATCCATTTTGCCACCTATCCTTACAACTCAGCGGAAACACGACCTAAGTTTTTGAAAAAACCTGCTCAACAGCTATATATATACGGTTTCATAGGACCTTGCTAGCTTTTTTAGAACTCAAATTTCCTTCACTGTACTGTCTGCGGGAAGCTTCTCAGTGCAATGCAAGTGGAACCCGCATTAAAAAAGAAATGTTAAAAAGATCGCAGCCTGAACATTGTCTAATCCATGTACTATTTATTCTGATCACCTATTTTTTTCTTGGCTGGTTTAGTGGCCACAAGCGCTACTGTGGAATTCGAGGTCCTGGGTTTGATCGCCAGGTCGGGTAAAGTGTTATTGGATGCAATTCAAATGAAATTTCGGGTTAGCAGCTCTTAGAGTCTGGAATAGTGCCCGTTTAACGGCAATAGGCTCGCCCCCTATTACATGGGACTTAACTGGAATTTGGTTGTACTTTAAGTACACTTCTGCCTACCCCCTGCATATGTTTGTATGAACAGCCCCTTAATAAAACATTTGTCCAAACCTCCTCATAGTAAAATATTTTTTTATTTTGTTTATTATACCAAGTTAACATAAGCTTTTCCAAAAAAGTTAAGGCCGATGGTAAAAGCTCGAGATTTACAGTAAAAGGAACCTACTTAGGGCACCATTCCTGAGATACCTCATTGATTAAGAGTAATTGCAATACCTGTGATTATCCCTTCGGGAATCCTTTACATTTAGGTAACGTGTAATTTTATGATTATTATACACTCAACGTTGATATTTGAATAATTTATAAAGTTTGATGAATCTTTAAATCAAATTGTATTAAGGAGGGCGTAGAAGGGTGTTTTGTGTAATGACAAGAATTTAAATAAATCTTTCAAAAACATTTTTCGCTATGCATATTACTCAATTTAAATTTACTTAACTATTGTATATTAATTATAATAAGGTTGCACAAATTTTATATATCGTCGTTGCGCGTGCAAAAGTCGCTATGTGTATTTCGTGAACTCTTGTGTCAAAATTTCCAGTAATGTTTAATTTTCTCATTATTAATAATAAAACCTATCCAACATTAATCTAAAAAAAACTATGTAAATTTGTTATATGTATCAATAGTAAGAATATTTTTTTTGAATACTCGGGCCATGTTTGGAGAAAATCATTTTCTGCGTCTCCTAGTGTGTAAATACACATAGCTACTTTAGAACGCGCAACGACGGTATTTTATTGCATTTCTTGATTGTACAAAATCATATCATGGAGATTTTGATACGCATTTTTGACGTGTATTTGATAAATCGATAGTCAATAATTTATTTCTATAAACATTTGTTATTAACGTTAATTAAATAAAATGATTGTCATCGGGCACAAAAAAACCTTTTGATCTTTACCTTACAATAAAAGTATCATTTATTATAACCGCTAACAGATTTTTCAATACTGTTTCTAATGGATTTCAGTGTGGATCAAATATTATTTTTCTATAATTTTTTTTTAGAGGATATTATTTTTATTTCTTAAATTCTTTATTTTTAAAATCGTGCCAAATCGATAATTGTGCCAAACATGATTTGAAAAACAGTATTCGTAATAAATTACAAGGAGATTTGATTGAACGTTCCCAAAATAATTGTTTAATTTTTCTTTCACACTTTCCGTTCCTAACTAGTACCTCCTTATGTATGAAATTAACTAAAATCATAGTTATGCTCAACTTTAAAAAGACAACATTCATACCCAATGAAATACCCTTACAGTCCCGACATCCCCTTAAAAACGTTTGTCGAGTCACAAAATACGGTGTGTCAATAAAGAGGTCTGAAGAAAAAAATGCCTGCTTTTTTTTCCAATTTTCCCGATAAGTGGTGACAAACCATGATGTTATGATATTTACTTCACTTGATTGGACTTTTAACAAAGTACTTTCCAATCGTCAGAGTAACATGATTATTATATGTTAGGATTCTGTTAACATTGTGGTTGGGAAATTGCATTGAATTTAATAGCATTCAAGCGCCTGAGCGTACTTTCTTAGCAATGTTAATTTAAGAGTCTTATTTTAGCTAAACGCCTGCAACCGATTGAGTAGCAATCACTTATTGTGCCAAGTGTTTATTAGTAAGAAACAGTAAGATATCTTATAAATTAACGACATAAATTCAAAAGGACAACTACGGGGGCAGTACCCCACCTTTTGTGCAACACTGGCTAGTTTATGAATCAAAGTCTAAAGTATAAACTAGCTGTGCCCGGCGGTTTCACCCGCGTCGAATAAATTTTATAGTGGAAGCCTAATTTTTTAAATGAAAGTAGCCTAAGTTACTCCTTGTTACATTAGCTATCTGCCAGTTAAAGTCCCGTTACACGTTACGGAACAGGCGGAGTGGACAGAAAGACAGATAATTTTTTTTTATTGGTTACTAGCTGTGCCGTGCGGTTTCACCCGCATAGATTTTATTTCATCCTTATTGTCGCGGAACCCTAATATTTTTAATAAATAAAAGCTTAAGTTACTCCTTGAAACATCAGCTACCTGCCAGTGAAAGTCCCGTTAAAATCGGTCCAGCCGTTTCAGAGATTACCCGGAACAAACAGACAGACAGATAGACAGACAGACAGAGAAAAAAAAATAATCTTGGTTTTCAGTGTCAGTAGCGTGTATACTTTCATATGCGTTTAGTGAAAAGCTGTTATTTTGGAATTACAAACAGACACTTCAATTTTATTGATCTCTATAGATATAGATATTGTATGAGTAACGCATGTACTTTCATATGAATTTAGTGAAAAGCTGTTACTTTGGAATTACAAACAAACACTTCAATTTTATTTATCTGTATATATATGTATATAGAGTATAGATATAGATGTATAAATATAGATCAATTGGTCCAAATTGTTTAAAAACCTCGCTGCAATCTTTTGTCTCTTGTTTATAACAGAAACCAAAAAAATCCGTAAAGCAGAGTCCATAGTCTGAATTCTAAACAATATAACCTTGAATACTAAACACTTCACCAGCGCGTGAGCGCGGCATTGTAGCACAGAATTACATAATTTACAATGTGGGAACCCAATTTTCGGAATTTTATTCCAATCGTGTGCTTAAAGGAACTACCAGGGGCCTTACCATGAGCTCTTATTGCCATGATAGTTTCACTCATTTATGAGACAGATGTATGTGACGTGCTGTCGCACAGCTGAATTAACATTGCAATAAGAGCTCATGGTTGAGCCCCAGGCTTTTACAGAGGAATCAGATTTCGATAATATTATTCTACTGGGTAATATAAATCGTAGTGTAGGACGCCCTCCGGTCAGTAGCTCTAGATAAAGTGACATTCACATGCGCTTGCGCTAATAGAAACGATAGAAAATGTATGATAGTGACATAATTCAGTCACGTGACATATGTAATTCCCGTACATTTTGTATCGTTTCTACTAGCGAAGCGTGAGGTGACCCAGGTGGGATGACGATCTGCGAAGGCTGCAGGCAGATGCTGGATGCGGCAAGCTGAAGACAGGGCGCTATGGCACTCATTAGGGGAGACCTATGTCCAGCAGTGGACCAAGATAGGCTGATGATGACGATGAATATATAAGATCTTCAAAGTTGTTTCATCCATAGTAAGCAGTGACCGCTTACCATCAGGCGAGCCGTATACTTAAATATAGCCGTATACAGCCGTATACTCTGTTGTTTGGTAATTGTATGTCTGTGGGTTAGTACCCAGTTAGTACCGCATAAAGTAAGACTGCGAAAAATGTACCTTACCAGTTTACTTATCGTTTGCGACCACTAAACCAATAAATAGGACATTTAAACTTATCATTCACAGACACTGGGTTACGAAGCCGACTGTCGTTATCTTAGTAACAGAGTGATGAAAGAAAAAATAAATCACTCGTTATCAAGCAAGGCGATGAACTCCTAGATAAAGTACACGAGAGAACTGACTGATTATAATTCGGTCCGCGATCAATAACCGCAGTGTTTATACACACTAGCTTCCGTCTACGGCTTCACTCGCGTGTTATTCACTCAGAGAAGTTTCACAGAAAATTCAAACCCCCATTTTACTCCCTTAAGGGTGGGATTTCAGAAACTCCTTTCTTATTATACTGTCTTAATGAGAATAAATAATTTAATTTAAAAAAACTATTATATAACGAAACCTTGCAAAGAACACTCCAGTTTAAGTCTTTAAATTTATAGGACTACATTTCTACATACCTACCTATAGATGAAAGAGCTTAGAGAGTATTAGTTGACTATAGGTTTCAAACATATGAAATTGAACTTTAACCTGTATATTACATTGTGTATAAATTTCCTGGAAGTTAAACAGACACCCGATGTCGAATTCGTCAGAATAACGCATTTTCACCCAAGATGTTTAGGTTCACACGTAATAGCAATGTCAGATGGCCAGAATTTAGTCGCGATTGTTTCGATTGTTCGAACATCTCGATGTATCGTAATTGTATTCAATCGTACTCGATGGCAGCGAGTCCGAATCGGGTAGTCGCCAATTATTCAAAAGGGCGCGATGCATCGCGTCGGCCGACGTTCGGCTAGATTCGGCGCTACTCCGACCAATTGCTTGCAAGAAAACATTCGAAACAATCGAAAAACCTCTCAATCATTCCATCGCCAGGGCGAGTCGATGGAAAATTACCGGCTTTAATTGTTTCAATCGTTGAATCATCTCGCCATTTTGCATCGTGATGTGTGAATCCATGAATCCATCCATTCTCGAACTAAACAGACGCACGGATTCATAATCGCTCATAATATTTCAGAATAAGAACTTATCTTCTTTACTTTTTATCTTACTACTGCCCTTGTGTTAATTTAAGTATTTGAGGTGACCTACTTGTAGCAGCGTTTCTCCACTCGCTCATAGATGGCGCTACTCGCTAACAAATGCGAAGTTTAGATACAAATACACTAGAACCTAAATCGCGCCAGAAGAGTTTTCAAGCGCATTGCAGTATATATACAAGTTTCCAACTAGAACAGTGGAAGCCGCGGTTCCCCAGGCATGACACCCGCCTGGCTGGAAGATCTTCCCTTTGCTGGGGTTGAGCATGATCACTCGCTCTCCCCACATACTTATTAAAGCCAATTAGTATAAATAGCGTCATAACGTAGGTATGTTCATTGACATATTCGGAAAGGAATTTACAAAGCAAACAACACGAATTAGAAACAAGTAATTAATTAAATTTTGACAATATCAATTGCGTTTTTCCTCATTCGTACTCGAACTCAAAAATATCTCAATTAGATTAGTTTTGGGATAACAGCAATAACATGGGATAAGGGCAGGAGGTGCTGTGATTAGTTTTAAAAAAAAACCTTTGAATCAGAATGACATAATTACTTATACAGGGGCCCAACCATGATGCTGCGACAGTGACAGATGTATACACGTCACATACATCTGTCTCATAAATGAGTGAAACTATCATGGCAATAAGAGCTCATTTTAAGGCCCCAGGATTTATACATGCTACCGCCATGGTAACGTCAACTTTCTACATATCTAGATATTTCTTCTATTCTAGATAAATACAATTGAAGTGTCTGTTTGTAATTCAAAAATTACAGATTTTCACTAAATGCAGTACTACGAGTATATTAGAAAATCCAAATTTTTAAATTTTTCTTCGTCTGTATGTCTGTCTGTCTACTACATACATACATATGCTCACGCCTGTATTCCCCGAAGGGATAGGCAGGAGTGTTGTAATAACAACACGTACTTTTCACCGAAGATTAAGTGTCAACGTGAAAGTTGGTCAGTCTATCGCCGTTTCAGGCACTATTCATACGTCTTTGAATGACTTCTCACATATATGCAGGTTTCCTCACGATGCTTTTCTTCACCGTAAAGCATTTGGTGTGAAATCACTGCACATAATTTTTTTTACAAAAATTCATTTATTGTACAGACCCCGCTGGGGTTCGAACTTGCGTTGCTTGCGTGACTGTGGAATCGGTTGGATATTTGGCCAATTGACATTTATACCATAGCCATCAGCCGAATAACGCTACTCGGACTGTACTAACTTCAGACAGGTGAAACAAATTGTACACACTAAAGTTAGAACTGTCATCGTGCAAATGGCACTTGATTTTTGACATAAATGGTGTAGTTCTTGAATTAGCTTTACATGTTGATTTGATTGCGAAGGAACTCATAGCTTTATGTCAGATTAGTTAGGTCATCCAACAACTTGCTATTTGACCGTTGAGATCAGCAGATACATTAATTTCTTTATTATATGTATATAGTTAAAGTTATTCTACAGTATAATATTATCCGACGATTGACAAACTATTTTGTATGCTATCAATCGAATAAACGCTATCCGACTAGTTATCTGAGTCTTGGAAAATATATCTATCTAAAAAAAAATTGTTCATCACCTGTTTGAACTCTAGAAGAAACCTTACGTACTTCTAGATACTTCCGTAAAAGGTTCTGCACCAGACATAGGACGGGAAGTCCCGTTATGTCCTATATTTCTTAAAATAAATGGTGTTGCGCTCATTCATTCGAAGTCATACCGTTAAAAAATTGGGTTACCTGTCACTGACGTGCTAAGTCACGTGACAATCACGCCATTATCGCTACGAAAGAGTATTTAAAAATGTAAATGGGGTCAATATACTTCCATTCATGAGACATGGCAGACACCTCTAATCATAATATCAATACAAAATATCAACATTTCTATCTATCAAGATCTGTCTACCTTTATTTATAAACTTGACGCCTCTATGTGTACTTTACTATACATTTGCGAAGCTTATCTCACAACATATGAATCTTCAATAGTATAAAACAGCGTGGAGTGCATTCCCTAGATCTAATCAGATATCGAACATGACTCGGTTGAAATTGTAATTAACGCATTCAATGCTGCTTCAAAACCATTGCGACTTGAGTGTGCGGGGGGGAAAGAAGCGATGGTGAATGAATTAGCAGTTTATAACTGTCTCGCGATCGGCGTAGGCGCGTGGCACGATAAAAGTGACGTTTCACAGACGAGCGTCGACAGTCGCATCGACCAATGCGGTGGCGATTAGCCGGTGTGGAGTGTAGACGAACGAACGCCACTGCACGATACGCCGCGTACGGATTCACCGGCCGGTCATGCTCACATCAAGTTAAATTCGCGTAAAATAAACCCCCTTTCTAATAAACAAGTAATAACAGTGTTTCAAGTGTAATCACGTGTACCTTTGAGGTTAGAAGTTGAACATTCCAACGGTGTGGTCGTTCTGTGAAATGGGTCAACACCTTTCGTTGGTGTAGTGCAATGCAACGTAAGTATAAAATATTTTTGCTGACCAATTAAAAAAATTGCAACTTTTCACTTTTAAAGCTCAGTAAACACTAGTCTGTGTGGTGTTAACAATTGTAATAATAATTTGTTCCAATTTTAATCTAACATCTGTCATGCATGGCAGATGTTTTGAGAAAGTCAATGTACGTACGTCATTATGATGTCTACGGCTCCACTGATGCAGTTCAAAATGCAATGGTTTTATCCATCCCACGCAGCGAATTGGATGAAATTGAGTATTGTATTAATTTTAAACTCAAACATGTGTCATTCGAGAACGGTTATTGAACCATCCACCAGGGTTTTTTGCTCGGTGAGTTGTGAACAGACAATGCTTCTATTGTCAGAAGTTTACCTGGCACCTCATTCTAGTGGGTTCTATTGAATTATTTCATAAAAACATTCAAAAGTATTGGATTTGGACCCAAATTATGTAAAACAGAATTCGGTATCACCAGCATTCCAAATAACCAAAAAATTGCACAAATTCGTGATCAAAAGAGCATTCTTTAGTGTGTTTTTTTCGTTTTAAATAGTTTTTTAATAAAATTATTTATTCAGATTTCTTTAAATAAACATCTTTTCGTTAATGAAAATGGCAATAAAATATTTTTGTTAATATCTATGTAATAACAAAAACACCTAACAATGTTTTTAATTGGTCCCTTTGCCGATACCTGTCTTCTCGTATCAACAATAATCAAGACTTGATACTGCAGAAAGCAGACCTTGACATAGTTTTTAATTAATCACATAAAACACTTCATATTTTTTCATCCTTGACCTCCAAATGCATTGTCAAACACACATTTATTACTTTTCGCTGATTGCGGCTATTTTTTATTATGGAAGTATGATTTGAAACCGGAACTAAAATGCGTGATGTTCAACGAATTGATTCAAACGCGCATTCCGTTGAACGTTCATATCAATCACATCGTACTGTCAACTAATCACTCCAGTATATACAGCAATTACAGCGCTCAAACAGGTATTGATAGGTCTTTAGAATTTAGCCAACTTTTACGTTAATCATTTAACATCGGTACGCTTCTGGATGACACAACGTTCAGATTGTGTGCTTGTTTGCGTTTAGGCGCAAAATGTATTGTCCCTCATCGGTGTCACTGTGGTGATAGTGTAGACATCTTCGGACACCATGGCCTGTCATGCGTCAGCAGCGCCGGTCGGCGATCTCGTCATTCTTCCATCAATGACCTAATACGACGGGCTCTGGTCACCGCCGGGGTGCCTGCTGTACTGGAACCAGTAGGTTTGGCGCGCGGCGATGGCCGGAGACCCGATGGTATGTCTCTGGTGCCGTGGAGATTGGGGCGGCCTCTGGTGTGGGATGCCACGTGTGTCGATACGTTGGCTCCGTCCCATCTCCCCGGCACTGCTGTGGCGGCCGGTGCTGCTGCTGCTCAGCAGGAGTGCCTCAAGCGCCGGAAATATGCTTGCATTGGTCAAGGATACATATTTTCTGCGTTTGCGGTTGAAACTCTGGGACCTTGGGGTCCGGATACTCATCAGCTTTTCAAAGAGCTTGCACGTCGTCTGGTAGAAGCCTCTCGTGACAAGAGAGCTGGGGCTTTTCTCGCCCAGAGAATCAGCATTGCTATTCAACGTGGCAATGCTGCCAGCCTTCTTGGCACGATCCCGAGAGACACCGACTTGGGACAAGTTTTCTACCTTTAATTAGTTTTAAGTACTGTTCCTTGTATATATAATTAAGTTTTATTGGATAAAGATAAAAAAAAAAAACATTGAATTATCTAATTTACGTCCGTACCTAATGTATGTCGAAGGAACACTTCGTGCCAAATTTCTGAATAATCGATTCAGCGGTGAAAAAGGAACAGATAGACAGACCTATAAATCCTAAAATAAAAATGCAATACGTCAGTTAAGTGTTGTCACATGTCAGATGAGAATACATTTGTTAAAAGTAATAATATATACTCCCATTTTACAAAGCATGGTTTAAACCAAGACTAGGCCAAACTCGGATTATAAATATGTCCATCCTTTTTGAAATCCGTACCTCGGAAAGAGATGCCACTACTTTAAAACCAAGCGTGCAATTTAACTGATGTGAGGTGCCATCGTGGGCAAACAATTGTTTGACCGAACCGTTTTAACTGAGGTTTTGAATCGAGATACCTAAAGACTATACATAAAAAAATATGCTCACCCCATCCCAGAAGGGTCTCCGATGGGATAAGCAGAGGTGTTGTCAACATAGAAGAACAACAAAACCCACATTTCACCGAATGTGATTAAGTGCCAACGTGACAGAGGGTCAGTCCATCGCCATCAAAGCCACTATAATATGTCTTTGAATTACTTCTAAATATGCAGGCTTCCCGACGATTTATTTATTTTGTATTTTTAAAACTGTATATTATTCTTTGAAAGAGTAATTACTGAGTTTCTTGCCAGGTACTTCTCAGTAAAAGCAACCTACCGAACCTGGCGGTAGCATGTATAATCCTGTGTAATTGTGTCATTCTGACGATTTGAAAGTACTTTGTATAAAGTCTAATCGAATAAAGATATATTTGAGTTTTGAGTTTGTGATGTTTTTCCACACCGTAAAGCACTTGGGGTGAATATAAGATACTTCAATAATTATACAACGAAATAGATTTTTTAATTTGTACTCCCCACATGGTGAAACTAATTGTTATCTACCTTACACCAATATTGTCACTCATGTTTTCGCAAATGAATTATTCTTATTCTTATTCTTAGCTTGTAATAGTTACAAGTCAGAAGAGCCATTGCTTTGTAGTGTCCCAGACGCTGTAGTTTAAAGTGCAATCGACCACGATTCAAATTAGACTTGACTGCGACTATTCATAGACGGAGTCACTCAATTCGCTAACCGTAATAACTAGCTATTGACTTCGTGCGTTTCAATTGTGCTAATAAGTATCAATTGTTGGAATATTAAAAAGGAAAACTTAAAGGATAAGTAGTTCGATATTCGATCTACTCGTTTTTTTTTTGCGTAGGACCCTATAATCTCGAATTCAATCGCGAATAATTAATTATGAAGTTGAGGCCGATTATTAGGTTGAGGTCCCACTGTAACTTTTTTTGAATCAGTCTGGTTTTGTAAATATGATTTCAAAGAATTTTATAATGAGCAATGAATCACTTATGTTTTCAACGATGTAAACCGCTTGTATTGTGTGGGCTCATAAATAAGAAGCATGACTTCATTTGCTTTTATTGGTCTTAAATCTAAATGATGTCCCATAGAACAAAGACTGATTGAACGATGTTTCGCCGTTCCGTTTGTTATTATGAATCTCTTGGCTCTAGTTCATGGTAAGCGCTACTAAATTGATCTGTGGTATACTTCTTCCTGGAAAAAATCTGTATTATATAATAATATGCAAGTATAGTTTCTAGTAAGATACGTTATATATTTATGAATACTTATGTCAAAACGTGACATCAGGATGTATTGCAATTATTTGGATTTGCGGTGATAACGTAGTAGTTGCATCAACAAATTTTGAGTTTATCTTTACTTTTTTAGATATCTGCAGCCCTGTTTTCTCTTTGTCAAGTAGATAAGAAATATGGGCTTGCATGGGCCCAGCTCGCTATTTCATCATCATCATAATTAGCCCACATGCACCCACTGCTGGGTATAGGCTTCCCCTGTGACACGCCACTGCTCTCGGTCCCGAGTTAGTCTCCACCACAGTTTCCCAGCCGTCTGCGCGATATCATTGGTCCACCGGGTGGGTGGTCTACCCGTTAGTCTTCGCCCTTTTCTCGGCCACGATTTGCTTAGTCCACCTCCCGCCTGTCATCAAGTCACCATTTGGTTACCGCCTTGGTCCACCTTCCGTCATCCCATCTTATCAAGTGTCCACATCTATTTACCGAATAGAAAACATTCATAACATTTCTAAATGCCACTCAAGGTCGAAAGTTTTATCAATATTTCGTTCATCCACCCTTATCTAAGCAATTACTTACTCTATATATAAGCGTGTATTCGTAGATAGCAAAAATTCAATTATAACAATTTTCAAAGTCATCAGAAGTCAAATTTTACAGTTATTATTACTAATGGATCTTAGTATTTCTGTACATCTAAAAATAAAATTAAGCTTAGATTGCAAACGCATAAAAACAGCGACAGTCAACAGAGTGAGCACTTATCCTGGTCTAGGACCTCTCATACAAATTAACATTGGCCCTCAATATTGACACTTAATATATTATTAAGATATTGTGACAAATTGCGAAACAATTTATTGAATTGCCGTATTGATCATGTGTTCCAATGAATGGATCACGATATTGTAGTGTGGGTGATAAGTATTCGTATCGGGTCAAGGACGTGTACGTAATTTTAATTTTAGAACACATAGCAACTGTGCAACGTTTCTCAATGTTGTCTGTTTGTCGATAAATTAATTGAAAACAGGCTTAACTGGTAAGATTGCTTGATATTTTAAATCCATAAGTTGTTAGTTCAAATCATTACGGTAACGTTATGAGAATAGTAACCTGTATATGAATATTTTAAGAGCTCGCGGTTGATCTGTCACGTTGGGACTTAATTATCTTCGGTGAAAAGTGGGTGTTGCTATTACACCTCTGCCTTCCCCCCTTCGGGAACTACAGGCATGGGTATATGTATGTATGTATGATTATTTTATACTAAGGTTACTGTCCCTGCAACTCCTGTACTCCTATCACTAGTTTGCCACCGTTTTCCTAATCTACACTCGCTAGCGTCTCCGACAATATTTGTACGACATATTTTAGTTCTTCACGTCACCGCTTGGAGGCGCTGTACAATTTCTCATACAAATATACGGCGGAGACGCTATCGAGTGCAGATTAACACAAATCGGCGGCCAACTCGTGATAGGGGTACTGGAGTGTCATTCGCGTGCTGTCAACTTTACTGATTTCTTAAGGAGTTTGGAGTCCAACCGACTTCAAGATCCACTATTTGCAGCTCAATGGTAATTAGGTATCAGTTTACCTAACCTTAAGGTTGCCATAGGATACGCAATTCAGTGTTAGTTGATAACGATGGTCAATGCGAGAGCACCTCATACCAAAATATGTATGTAAACTCTGCTTTAGTTCAAGTCTGTTTTACCACTGTTATAAAACATCTATTTGAAAATGAGGTACTGAAATTATCTGACCTAATTTTATTGCAAATACCTGCTTCTAAATAGATGTTAACGCGTCGAACACGATTATTGCTTATTATGGTACCAGAGAATAGTAAAGTTTAACAATCGTAAAATGTATACGATTGTTCTAACTATGTACACGTAGTACAAAGTAAAAATAACATAGTAAATATCAAGTAGTCATAAAATATGGCAAACAAGTGTACTGTCCCCGTGATGGTAAACGACCGATGCAGCCGATGATCGCTTGCGACACCAAGAGTGTCACTCGTGCGCTTTTATTTTACTGACACACAATAGCGTCTCCATTCCTCCTCCACCCTTTAGAGTAACCTTACGTTCTTAAAGTAGAACAGTAGTTGAAAAGAGTAATACAATTGCTAAGTTCCTTGCTGGGTTCTACTCAGCAAAAGCAACATTCCGAACCTCGTGGTAACATTTTTAATCCTGTAATTTGTTGCGTACTTCTGATTACTTGAAATTACTTTCTAAGAAGTCTCAAATAAAGATGTTTTTTAGTTTGTGTTTGAGTAGCATTATTACGCTGCGTCCCCAATAGGAGAAAATACAAAACAGGTCGACTGTTTCAATGCAATTCAAAGTTGATCGATTATTCAACTGTATGTAAATCAAGCCATCTTACAAACAAGCTATATTAACATGATCGTGTTTTGTTAACGTCCAAACACATGTGTGTGTAATTGTATACGACCTTCGCTGTGACACCGGTGGTGGCACAAGTGAAGGAGACGCGCTCCGATGGGCGCACACAATTTACTCTGCTCTTACAATGTACGGAACCGGCGATTAAACCATTTAATGACCAATGAGCAACGTTCTACGTGAAATACATGATTATTATTTTTTATGATTGAAATTATTCAACATAAGGGACACTTGGAACACTTATTGAACGTCATTTTTCTTACGCTAACTTAGCCTAATTTACTACCGTTTCCAAATGTAAGCCTGTCAGGAGAAGAAACGGCGAAAAAAATCCCCGGTTTCTTTACATGTATCCCTTGTTTATACATAGGGTTGTTTTAGTACAATTTAATGGAAGGGTTAGCAACTCATTGCCATGCTTGGCTATCATCACAATTAACTCGAAGAGATATATTGAGCTAAATTAGCTTCAATAGGTTTGGGAAGAACATTTTGCTCCTTCTACATACAAACATATGCTCACGCCTATATTCCCCGAAGTAGTAGGCAGAGGTGGTGTAATAACAACACCCACTTTTTACCGTAGATACAACGACAATGTGACAGATGGTGAGTCTACGGCTCCTTCTGGGAAGCTAAAATATTATTTGTATTCGTTTGCGATATCATATAGCAACTACACAGGCTGATAGACAGACAAAGTGGGGTATTTTAATTGATATGAAAATCTATGTGTGCCAATTATTTTTGTAACTAAAGCACAAACAGAAAAAACTCAGTGATGCGTTGTAATCTATAGCAATAATAATAAAGAGGAAAGATTTGTATGTATGTTTGTAACGAATTGGCTAAAAAAGTGCTAGACAGATTTTAAAAATTCTTTCATCGTTTGAATGCTACATTATCACTAATGAATATAGGCTATATTTTATCCACGTACTCCCACGGGAGCGGGAACTACGCGGGTGAAACCGCCTGACGTCCGCTAGTTATATTTAAAACTTTATCTTAAAGACACTTTAATTTAATTGCAGAAGGAACAAAGCGTTCCCCACATGTTGGAACTGACTCATAACATGCGAATATCAAGGGGAATATGGACACTGACTCATAAGGGGAGGCATATTGGAATAATTATTGCTTAATGTTGCGAGGGAAGAATATCCCTTTTTAGTAACGTACTCGCATGTAGACTGAATTCTTTTTAGTTACAAAATAGGGAAAACGAACAAAGTACTTCTTACTTATATTTCAATACTAGCTGCGTCCCGAATTTCACCCGCGTGAACTGTCCAAATGACAAATGGAAAGAGTTGCAGCGGTTACACCGACAAGAGTTATTACTCTTAAATTCGAGATGATGATGGACTTTCATAGGTTTTATTGCATAGGCTTTTTGCGCGGAACCCTATTTATTTTAAAACCAGCTTCCTGTGAAACACACGAAGAAAAAAATCAAAAATCTATACAGATAAATAAAATTGAAGTGTCTGTTTGTAATTCCAAAATATCAGGTTTTCAATCAATGCATATGAAAGTATACACGCTTCTGACACAAAAAACCCAATTTTTTAAATTTTTCTCTGTCTGTCTGTCCGTCCGTCTGTCTGTCTGTCTGTCTGTTTGTTCCGGGTAATCTCTGAAACGGCTGGACCGATTTTAACGGGACTTTCACTGGCAGGTAACTGATGTATCAAGGAGTAACTTAGGCTACTTTTATTTATAAAAATATTAGGGTTCCGCGACAATAAGGATAAAACTAAATCTACGCGGGTAAAACCTCGGGGCACTGCTAGTAAGCAATAAATTAAGGCAGCTAATAGCCAACGAGATCTCCGTGGGGTCAATTGCTACAGTGACCGGCTAATCCCCGGTAATTGACAATTGCCCGCTTAATTTGTTCAATCAATTGGGTAATGGTGCTTAAGATATTATTTATCCCGTTATTATACTATCTGAATAAAGATATTATACTATCTGAGAAAAGATAAGATATTTATGATGATCATATAAAGATTACATTCCCTAATAGCTCGTATTAGTTAACCAACTTCCTTATTAGCAACTAGCTGTGCCCCGCCGTTTCACCCGCGTATATTAAGTTTCATGCTTCGTGCCGCGGAATCCTAATATTTATAAATAAATAAAATTAGCCTATGTTACTCATTGTAACATCAGCTACCTGTTAGTAAAAGTCTCGTTAAAATCGGTCTCGCCGTTTCAGAGATTACCCGGAACAAACATACAGATAGACGGACAGAGAAACATTACAAAACTTGATTTTTTTAGTGTCAGTAGCGTGTATACTTTATATGCATATAGTGAAAATCGTTTATTTTGGAATTACAAACAGACACTTCAATTTTATTTATGTGTATCGATGCATAGATAATTAGCTGTCTGACTAATAATGTGTTTGCATACTGTTTGCAGTCTGCACATAGTCTTAGACGTTGTTCTCGGACGTATACAGCCTTCATCGCGATATTCTACTTCGTGATAACTTACTGCTATTGTGAATAGGTTTTGACACGTTCGAACGTCGTCTTGACCTTACGTTTTGCGCTTTTTTTGTATGTAGACGTAAAACTTCCCACACTCGCCGCTTGGGGCGCTTTTTAACGTTCCCATACAAAATAAGGAACATACGCAGGCGATATAGTCAACTTAATAACAAAAAAAAAAATACAGTCGAATTGATAACCTCCTCGTTTTTTTTAAGTTGGTTAAAAACAAATCAATTTACTTTACTTGAGTAGCACGTGTAACTTTAAATTGTAATATATCTGTGCTTGTAAAGTAGACTCATATGTAATAAAAAATCTTAGAAAAAGCTGTTTACATACAGACGTGTTTAGAAAACACGGGTTCTTTTCCGATTCATTGTTTTGCGACCTTCATCAGTTCCTGGTTGAAGCCCTTGAGAGTAATTTTAATAAACAATACCATATTGAGTACGCACTTTATTTAAACCCTATCTGTGCCCCGCAGTTTCACCGGCGTGGATTTAGTTGCATCCTTATTGTCGCGTAACCCTAATATTTTTAATAAATAAAAGTAGCCTAAGTTACTCCTTGAAACATCAACTACCTGCCAGTGAAAGTCCCTAGGTAAAAGGTAGCCTATGTCCTTTCTCAGGGTCTAAAGATTGTCTGTGCCAAATTTTATCAAAATCGGTTGAGAGGTTTAAGTGAGAAAGCGTAACAGACAGACGGAGTTACTTTCGCATTTATAATATTAGTAGGGAGGGATATCTATACATCTATACAGATAAATAAAATTGAAGTGTCTGTTTGTAAATCCAAAATTACAGCTTTTCACTAAATTAATATGAAAGTATAAACGCTACTGACACCGAAAAACCAAGTTTTAAAATTTTTCTCTGTCTGTCTGTCTGTCCGTCTGTCTGTCTGTCTGTCTGTTTGTTCCGGGTAATCTCTGAAACGGCTGGACCGATTTTAACGGGACTTTCACTGGCAGGTAGCTGATATATCAAGGAGTAACTTAGGCTACTTTTATTTATCAAAAATTTTAGGGTTCCGCGACAATAAGGATGAAACTAATTCCACGCGGGTGAAACGCGGGGCACAGCTAGTTAATCAATAATAATGTAGCATTCAAATGGTGAAAGAATTTTAAAATCGGTCCTGTACTTTTTAAGCTAATTCGTTACAAACATACATACAAACCTTTCCTCTTTATAGTCAATATTTTGTATACACACGTCACGTAAACCAGTCTTATAAGAGCTCATGGTACGGCACCTGGTAGGGTGTTGTGTTAGCTACTTTCATCGTAAAATGATTCCATTGACATTAACATTCTAGATAAGCCCCAACCTTCATAGTTTGAATCGTTAAAATTTAACAACGTTGACAGTTGCACGCTTAAATACCCAACACGATGCGTTATTTAAATACGTACTGTAAAACCCTGAATTGGGTCACCAGCTGACTGCCTAGTGCGAGTTTCCTTAAATTCGCCGTCACAAGTCACCGCGTTCCTTATCCGCTATTTTATGTATCAATTACTTAAGATTGAAACCAACGTTCGTCAAGTTCGAAGCTGAGAAACCTTAGTGAATAACGCTGCAGGTAGGTTTAACCGCGTTGACACCAAACCGACCATTGTTCCGTCCTCGCCGGCGAGGCTCGTCGTGAACTCTACGTAATCGTCCCCCCCGTCCTCTGCTAGGGCCGGCGCCCGCCGAGCCACTAGCCTTAAACATGTCCTCAAATAATACTACTCAGATCCAGCTCCCTAGCTCATCCCCCAGCCCTAAGCCGAGGCCCGAGCCCCGCACCGGGGTGCCCTTAGCTGTGTTGCTTAGTATTTAAGTTTAAGCTCGGCTGGAGGCCCTTGGGCCTCGCCTTTTAGTCCGGTTAAGCCGCGGAGGTAACTCCCCCCTACCAACTGCGAGAGACCAAATAGTAAAAAAAAAAAAAAACACCGCGTTGGAGTAAACGCAGATTTGTATGGGATCGGAACATCGCCTCTGTCGGCCTAAACATGACACTATTGTAAGCCCATACAAATCTGCGTTTACGTCGACGCGATCACTTGTGACGGCGATTTTAAGAAAACTCGCACTATGCACTCTTATCTATAACAGAGTGCCTAGTGCGAGTTTTCTTAAACCTGCAGCTTCGAACTTGACGACGAGCGTTGGTTTAAATCAAAAATAATTGATACATAATACATAGAGGATAAGGTTCACTCTCGTATCTTTAAAACCGATACTCGACGACGAGTGCGACGCTGAGAAACCTTAGTGAATAGCATCCCAGGAAACTCTCACTATACGACAATCAAGGGCGGATTTGAGGGGGGTGCAGCGATGTCACGGTACATTCTTAGCAAATCAAATTATGAGAGTTAAAATATATCAATCTTAAAGTTTAAAAGTCTTACTTATTGGTTGAGTGGTCGCAAGAACTACATTGAATTTTTCCATGTCTAACTTCCCAGTAGCAGGGTAATGGCAAAAGGCTCGTCCCCTGTTACATGGGACTTAAACTTTGTTACTTAAAATAAGTGCACAATAAGTACTGTTATTATAACACCTCTGCCTACCCCTTCGGAAACACAGACGTGAGGCTGTAAGCATAGATTCATTAAGTATTTGTCTGAATAGCTTTATTGACTTTTTGTCGTAGGTACTACCATGAAAATCACATGAAATTATCTATACATATAGATTAATTATCTATACATATAGTCTGTTTGTAATTCCAAAATAACAGGTTTTCATTAAATACATATATGAAAGAATATACGATACTGAAATAAAAAAACAATTTTAAAAATTTTTTTGTCTGTCTGTCTGTTTGTTCCGGGTAATTTCCGAAACGGCTGGACCGATTTTAACGGGACTTTCACCGGCTGGTAGCCAATATTACAAGGAGTAATTAAGCCTACCTTTATTTAATAAAAAATATCCGCGTGATAATACAATTAGCTCTACGCGGGTGAAACCGCAGGCCACAGCTAGTATGAAATAAATGTTATTTTACCTCTATTAAGGTAACAAAATAACAGCAGCTAAGTAGAACGTTGCTTTATAACAACAAATCCTGCAATTTTCCAATATATTTTCAGGTGAATTGAACTCAAGTGTCTAAGCAATAAAGTACAAAATGGAGGAGATCAAGAAAGAAATCAACTTGGACTCGATATTGGCAAGTCTGGGTCCGTATGGGAGATACAACCTATTAAATTTCGTGTTGTTGCTGTATCCAGTGCTCTTGAGCAGCTTCTTCGAGTGTGGATTCATATTTGAAGCTCAGGAACAAGCTTACAGGTAAAACATTACTTAAATATAGGTGCCGTCACGACTCATGAGAGCTGGGGCCCAACCATGAGTTCTTATTGCAATGATAATTCAGTTGTGTGACAGTGACAGACAGACACAGACAGACACGTCACATACATTTGTCTCATAAATGAGTGAAACTATCATGGCAATAAGAGCTCATGGTAAGGCCCCAGACCTGTAATCCCACTTATTATATTATATCTATACACATAAATTAAAATTCTTTCATATCGTACATTTACAGTTCGTTTTATTATGCGCAATGTCTTATTAAAACAATTAATCTCCACAGCGTCATTATTTATTGTTATTATTAATATATGCACATAAATAGATTGTTAATATAGCTTATGAATACATAAAATGATAAATACATAATGCAGTCTGTTCGCGTTGGACTGAACGGATAATGCAAATCATATCGAGGCGGTAATTTACGATCAAATCATTTAGTGTGTGTAATTAATATTATTTGAAACTAATTGCTTGAGATTCAGCAAATTAGAGATAGCTTATTTACGATTCCTAACTAGGAGTATTATGGTGATCAATCCAAAATGGAAGGGGAAAATTTATTGGGCACCTCGTGCGACATGACAGCTTCTTTAAAAACATATTAGAAGGAAAGGTAGAAGGAAAGAGAGGGAGACCAAGGTTAACATACATGAGATAAGTTAAAGAAAAGGTGTCTGTCATGACGTATAAGGACGTCAAAGAGATGGCACTGGACAGAGCAATGGAAAAAGTTGCATCGGTTACACCGACAAGAGTCATTACTCTTAAATTTATGATGATGAACTAGGAGAAGCTCATGGCACAGTTGCTATTGCGCATATGATTCGATCAGCCATACGCCTACCCAGTAGTTGGATGGGTAACCGCCCGAGTTCCCTCCGTGCCTCGGAGAGCACGTTAAGCCGTCGGTCCCGGTTGCCAATTTATCATCTTTGGCAATCGTTACAGGTCAGTCAGAGGCCTAAGAAAGTCTGACAACTGGTTTAACCCAGATTACCGATTTTCCTCGAAAAAGGGGTTATGAAGGTCAGATGGCAGTCGCTTCGTATAAAAATCAGGTGATCAGCCACATCGAGTTGAATCAAGTGCCGACCCCAAATACATGGGATAAGGCCAGGGAGATGATGAACTAGGAGGAAGTTTAAAAGAAGCAAGAATAACTGAAGGTTAAAGCAATTGGAAACGGTACTAAGTTAGTCTATAGTACCTGTAGTTTAGGCTGTGCGTTGACATATGTATAGGTAGTATAATTATATGGTACAGGTGTATGTCAATTATAATGCTAAGAGCACTTTTTCAGCAACTAAAACAATACTCGTACCTAAGTATCATTTAAGACAACACACGATTGCCTAAACATTGGAAAATATCATAATGCATAATGTATGCATAATGCTTTTTACTTCAGATGCGAAGTGGACGGTTGTGAAAACAGATTCAACGATACCTCATGGACCCAGTACGCTCTTCCAACAAATGTGAAGACAGAGAAACTGGAATCGTGCCTGAGATACGTCCCAATCAACGACACGATTACCCAATGTGTTCCTGAGGCATTTACTAATAAAACAACTGAATGCGACAAATTGGTTTACGAGATGGATCAGTCACTTGTTAAAGAGGTAAGTGTTTCGATAATTCTGGAAGATGCTAAGAATCAATTTCTTCAAGGGCCTAAAGAGATGCTTACATGGCCAGATGGTGATACAGTGTACGCATACATAGGCTACGGATAATAATAAGATGGAATATGAGTGTAACAAATATTTATTTTTTCAGTTTGATCTTGGCTGTCGGGAATGGAAGCGAGCTTTGGTTGGAACCATTCATAATTCAGGAATGTTTGTCGCAATGTTGTTCACCGGAGCCATATCCGACCGGTATGGGAGGAAGGTGGCTGTAGGCTTTGCCTCTTGTGCCAGCTTCATATTTGGCTTATCAAGGGCCTTCGCTCCAGGGTACTTTACATACGTGATTCTACATTTCTTAGAAGCCGGATTTGGTGGAGGACTCTATCCTTCTGCCTACGTTTTCAGTAAGTATTTAGAGTTGTAAATAAGTCAACTAAAATTATGTGATTATATTCAGATTTACTTACAATACTCATTGTGTCTTTCTGAAGAACCATTTAATGTATGTCTTCAGCGTGAATACTCACGTCCATACGTGCTTCATCTATACACTGCATTTTTTACTTTATCAAATAAACTACTACTATGTACTTATCACGTAAATAGAGGTAAACAACAAATTTGAATTTACATAAATAGGTAATGATCCTAATGTAAATATTATCAAAGCAGTCATCTAAAATTAACACGCCGGTTTGTTTATCTCTGCAGTTGTGGAACTAGTCGGCCTCAAACAGCGGGTCATCGTCTCGGCTATGTGTAACATGACCTTTGTGATCGGGGTCGTGCTCATCGCCCTCCTCGCCTGGTGCGTCGAGAACTGGCGCACCTACATCATGATACTCTACAGTCCAGCCATCATCGTCGTCGTTTACGTCTGGTTCATGAACGAAAGCGCTCGCTGGCTCCTCAGTAAAGGAAGACGGGACGAAGCCATCTCCGTACTGAACAAAATTGCCAAAATCAACAATTTAGACTCGAGGAAACTCGATTTAGACGCTTTGGGTAATCCTCTCCTGAAACCAGAAAACCAAACTACAGATAAGAAGTCTCAACTGTACAAGGCTTTAAGGTCGAGCATAATTTGGAAACGTTTGGTGATATG
This sequence comes from Watsonalla cultraria, assembly GCA_964035505.1. Lineage (NCBI taxonomy): Eukaryota > Metazoa > Arthropoda > Insecta > Lepidoptera > Drepanidae > Watsonalla > Watsonalla cultraria. Next base: position 1,994,323 of record OZ037726.1, on the reverse strand, counting down.
CTCGTTTTTATGGATGACATGCTCTTTAGTTTACTATGGTTTGTCTATCAATTCTGTGTCCTTGAGCAGCAATAGGTACGTGAGCTTCATGCTGGTCACGCTGGTGGAAATACCTGCTTACATCGTAGTGGTTATTGTTCTGGACAAGTATGGGAGGAAAAAGACATTAGTGACTACTTACTTGACGTGCGCTATCACTAGTTTGCTCTTCGCCTTCTTGCCGAGATGTAAGTATTTCGTTATCATCAATACTACTTACAGTATTATGAAAACTAAAGTATATTTTTATAATGTTTAGGTGCGTATAACTCTTAATTATTGATTTTTTTAATTTCTTTATGTCTTTTCACATGTTTGTTTGTCTGAATAATTTAAAAGGATTTAAATTTAAATCTGGTATTATGTTTCGATTGCGACTTGGACGTAAATAGACAACCAATTAGAAGTAACGATGCGACAAGATATTATTTTTAAAGTGGATTATTTTACTCTCTCATTTAAAAAAACTATTTCTTGTGGTATTACGTGTACGTGTTAGACATAGTAGGATAAAATACACAATAAATACTTCGCACGCATTTCGATTATGTTATTAATACAATTCTGACTCAAGGACACCAATGTACATACAAATAAACAAGTCATTTGTTTACTACGGTCTTCAAATAGTTTCCGCTATACAAACATAATTTTGTTGTACGCGCTAGTACTATGACCCACTTGACTTTCGTAATCGACACGTTTAAATTCGTCATCAGTCAGTCGGCTGAAAGGTTTTTTGGAATAACAGTATGTAGATAAATGTAGGTTAACAATAAAATTATGTTTTTATAGTAAGTTAAGTTTGCACTTACGTTGTCAAATAAAACTATATACAGGGTTGATCCATTAATCCGAATTGTAACTCCTCTTAACACCGGGTGGGATTGATGAGCTCGACAATACAGTGGTATGAAGAAAAACATATCTCATGGTCATGAAATTATTTTAAAACATTCTTATTGAAACTCACCGAATCTCTGATCTTAGGTTTCCCTAACGACTGTGAGTAACAATTCTTTTTTTTGCAGCGGACTACTGGTCAATACCTCTTTACCTGGTGGGCAAATGGAGCGTTACCTTAGCGTACAGCTCCGTATATATCTACGTGTCAGAAGTATTCCCTACTAACATGCGACAGCTGCTCCTAAGCGTCTGTTCCACTGCCGGCAGGATTGGCTCTTTGGTAGCTCCGCTTACTCCTCTTCTGGTAAGGAATTTTACCTTCTGAAATCTTATCTAATTGTAATTATGTTCTAAGCACTCGCCTTCCCTGAAAGGCAAACCAGAGGTATCAGTTTTTATCGAGATGATTAGGTGCCAACTAGACATATGGTGAGACCATCGCCGTCGTAGGCACTATTCATTCATACGTTTTTAAATTGAAAATTCTTCACAGACATAGCAAGTCGTTAGTGGGACGTAACTATATGTATAACAAGACTCAGGAAAGTCAATTGACTAATTTCTTAGAGCATTATCTCTATCCCAAACTTTCTATATGACGTAACGACTCACAATGTTACATAAGTTTACAGAGATAGTGCGAAAAGCCGGCCCTTATGCCGATGTGCAATATTTATCGCCGGGCATTGTGCCTTATTTGCCTCTGGGTAATTTTTTGATGTAATGAAATCATAATTATCATGTTCATAATAATACAATTTCTTTGCAGTCACAATACCACAGATCAATGCCAACAGTGATATTCGGGGCGATGTGCATCATATCCAGCGTGCTAGTGATGTTCCTGCCAGAGACAAGGAACATGCGGCTGCCTGATACCATAGAGGAAGCCGAAAAACTCTCCAGAATGAGGGTTACGGACAACACTGATCAGCTGTGAATAATTTAAAAAAACGCGATCCCTAAAATTTGGAAGAATCATTTTTAGAGAAATCCTTATCGCCAATTTAACTGATGACTGGTTTGACTGATAAGTCGATTAAGGCATGGTAAGCGCCCACCTACCAAAGGACTTTCCTCACCTATGAAGCCTTCCTGATACAAGTACATGACATTACAAATTCGTTTCCAGCCCCAAAAGACGTTGTGCATTTCCATGATTCTTATTAGGTAATTCTGATACCAAACATGTAATTCCAAAATCTTTAGGAATAAAACTAGCTTAGTTCTTTAATTCTGTACCAAAAATGGCACAAACAGACAACGTTGCCATATTTTTTTCAGACTCAAAAACTATATAGAAAAAAGTTCTTCCTTTTCATTCAGTTTTACTTGCGATAATAATGCTGTAAAGTTTGCGAATCGTCTGTTGCGAACCAGAGGCGGATCCAGCTTTGGCGCCACGAGGGGGTCACATAGTCGTTCGTTCCCAAACGTTTGCCATCATACAAAGTTATCATATTATATTAAATTAATTTAATATTGAAGGCATGTAGTTACATAAAGTCTGTATGGTGACAAAATATATAAATGAAATCATTATGTTCAAATAGTGGTCCACCTAAGTCCTGACCCCCATGATCCCCCCCTGGATCCGCCGTTGTTGTGAACTTCAGAACACGAAAGCTATTTTTCATCAAAACAATAATAAAAAGTATTATACAGTACACGAACGTGTTAGAATACACGAAAATTTATTTTAGCAACCTAGACCCCTTTCACGGGTTTGCCACCATTTTCGTAATCAATACTCGCTAGCGTCTCTCGCAATATTTGTATGAGATATTTTTGTTTCTCACGTCACCGCTCTAGCAAACCCGTGTTAGGGGTACTGTACCTTTACTTAAAAAAATATTAAAAGTAGGAAGTTGAAGATTTTTATATGAAAAGACTCGAATATATAATTAAATATGTACAACAGTTTGACATTTTGCACTTAATTCTTAAATAAATGTTTAATTTATAAAGTATTCGTATAACTATTTATTTAAAATATTGCATTTGATATTAAACATTGAAATTTGTATAGCATCACACCTACCCTTGCATTTTTAATCTTATTTATATTGATGCTAGAGCTAATTTTATTCAACCGTATTGTCATCGTATCTCAAATAGTTAATCTGTGTAGTGTGCTCATGCAGGCCATAAAACGCACACTAATGCGTTTGATGTTTTAATTATGTATAATGAAGTACTACGCTCGACATTACGTTATCGATAACTAGGTAAACAAAATTTGAAAAATGCTTATCTGGTACGTTATTTTCAAAAAGATTATCCGGATAAGTCCCGAGTAACTTTAAATATGAATTAAAACTGCCAAACATAAAGTTTTTTTTTAAATTTGCTACTTAAACTATTCTTATATAAAGTTTACCTGAGTTTTGCAAGTTAAAAATGGTGTGTTCTGCCAAGCGACTATAATTATTAGTGCAGACACATTAAAATACTGCAACAGATGCATCAAAGAAATTAAATATTACACCAGCAATCGTACCCTAAAATAAGAAAGTAAAATCAATCGCACAGTATATAAGCTACCTAAGTAGTATGAAATCTAGACCAAATTTTTGAAATAGACACGTTAACTTCATCGAACGTGAGTGTCTTTAATGGACTGTCAAAGTAATGTCAATTTGTCGATTTGAAGTTTAGAAAAATGTTAGTAAAACACGTACCTAAATGCCGTATACGCGAACGGGCGCTTTCAGTGGACGATAACGGTAACGACACGATATCGTCGGACTAGTAGTTTGATAAAATTACTAATGAACGCTTTCACACTGTGTCGTTGTAGTCAAGTATCGGCGGACGATATCCTGGCAGTGGGAAAGCGCCCATCGACGCGCCATGTTGCCCCTTACTGATATTACGCTGGGGTCGCTTATAATCTCGTAGATGCACGCGTCTGTGTGCGTGTGTCATTTCGAACGATTTGTGCCTAGATTCCATACTGCTTTCAGTAAGCTGATATATTGTGGTTAAAGCCTTGTGTGTATTTTTCCTATTTATATCAAATGATTTACTTAATCTCTCACTTATAAAAAAACGTTAATACGCCTGTTTTTATAATTATTATTATAAGAATGTGTTTTATCCCTTTCTAACAAAGGACACATCACATAAGATCAAGCGAGAGACATATAGAGCTACAGAGGCGTTAATGTTTTACTGTTCTTAGTGAGAGGTCAATATTATACAGTATTTTAGACATCGATATATAAGTTTGCACATTACTTTATTTAGTTATTAAGACTTAGCACGGGACCAATTTATAAATGTATAGTGTGGCCCATAAACTACGTACTTAATATGTATTTTAATTATACAACCATATTCTTAGAAATCATACATAGAGGAAAGGGTAACACTTTATGGGACTGACACCGCGGTCCCAAACGCCATCTTGGATTTAAAAAAAAAATATTAAGGGGAATTGGGACCGCAAGGGTGGTCCCCAAAGACTCTTAGGAATTCACAATATGCTAAGCTCGTGGTCCCAAATTTCCCCTCAAAAGTTATTATTAAATCCAAGATGGCGGAGACCGCGATCCCAGTCCCAAAAGTCCCGCAATTTTTTTAGCCAGCAAAGCGCCTTAACTCCTTGTTCTAAGAGCACTGGCGACCTTAGACACCACACAAACACAACAACTACTTAGATATCATTATTTGGTTGCTGTCTTGTACTGTTTGCTTGCGGAGGTACAATCTCCAGTGTAGGGCTTAAATATACATCATAACAAGCTGTGCCCCGCGGTTTCACCCGCGTAGATTTAGTTTCATCCTTATTGTCGCGGAACCCTAATATTTTTAATAAATAAAAGTAGCCTAAGTTACTCCTTGCTTCAAACAACTTCAAAATATCAGCTACCTGCCAGTGAAAGTCCCGTTAAAATCGGTCCAGCTGTTTCAGAGATTACCCGGAACAAACAGACAGAGAAAAAAATTTAAATTTGGTTTTTTAATGTCAGCAACATTCATATGCATTTAGTGAAAAGCTGTTATTTTGGAATTACAAACAGACACTTCAATTTTATTTATCTGTATAGATATTTAACAGATATTATAGATGCACTATATAATTCGATGTAAATTAATATTCGCAATTATTTTGAGAACAGCCCTTAAATTATGTAGTGTGAAATTTGTGACTTAATTTTTACAATAAGTACTTAATTTTTTCTATATTTTTTTTATATTATTTAGTTATGTTCCCTTTAGCGTAGTTTATGGGCCATTTGACAAATTGTGTTTAATAATAATATTACAATGCACTTATATCCACTCCACCCAGCATTATTATATAATAATAGATATATTATATAAAAAAAAACATTAATAGCCAACGATTTTGTTTGCATGTATACCTAATGGTCGAAAAGAAAAAGTTGTTTGTGAAAAATCATTGGTTTTGTTTCCTATAATTTATACACGTGAATAAATTAATTTGTATTAGTACAAATACATTGTTAATTTCACCTTTTTTTAAATAAACTTTTTATAATACACCGGGTTCTTTATTTTTTATTATTTAATGTCACTGTGTGCATTTCTTCCTTACCTATTTTTCTATATAATTAAAAATACCCTATTTATTTATGCTCACGCCTGTATTCCCCGAAAGGGTAGGCAGAGGTGTTGTAATAACAACACCCACTTGTCCCCGAAGATGATTAACGCATTTACTGCTAACGACGCACCTGAGTGTCCAACTGTTAGAGAATTTACGAAGAACACGAAATTTCAGCTGTGAATGTGTTGTGCCAACGTGACAAATGTCGAGTCTATCGCCGCCTCAGGCACTATACATACGTCTTTGAATTACTTCTCGGACATATGCAGGTTTCCTCATGATTTTCCTTCACCGTAAAGCACGTGGTTGGAAATCAATTGCTACAGGCCCCGCTGGGATTTGACTCCAACCCCAAGGCCACCACGGATTTCATTTCAGTAAAATTGGTTCCGCAGTATAGACAGACAGACAACTTATTTAGCCACACGTCAGGTAAGCTGAACATTGTCCCATCGTTATTCTATATTGTGTATTGTGTAAGTTACGATAAAATCATCTTACAACACGCGTACTAAGTGCTACTTAACTTACACACCTGCTTCATTAGACTTCCAAGTTTAAGTATTCACATGTGCGCTTAAGTTATTACTTAAAGTAAGCATACTGATTGAGGGCTGTAAGTTACTTTCGATCGCGTCTGAAAGTTAGGTCTAACCAGAGAAACTACTATGCCTAAAAATTACATTGTATAATGTTGGTTTGGGATGATAAACAGCTTTTATTTAAACTAAATTAATATAAAATAACGAAATATAAATAATATTATTTCTATGTGTCTATTTATTAGAGCCAGAAAAATTCCGAAATGACTGGACCGATTTAGACAGGAATTTCACTGGTATGTAGCTGACGATAGATATTATAGTATTATGTAAAATGAAGGTACTTGATGTTTCTGAATTCTTCTCGTATCTCTTAGGGACGGGAATTCGAGCTTGCGTCGCTTACGTATCAGGAGCGTACATCAAACCAGTCTTCCACCACGACCCGATATTTGATCTAAGATACTATTATTTCTCCTCATTTGGTAAGGGAAGGCCTATTATATTTTGTTGTCAAAACAACACAGTTAGTAAAGCACGTACAGTCACTCAAAACTTCTTCATCCCGCCACGTCATGTTGCCAATCTGCCAACAAAATCAATACGACCGCAGCACACATTCTAACCGAAGTTTATAAACGCAAGTTTGCCAACCACTTTTGAAATCGACTGTCGAGTACGAGTTTCGAAGTTGAGAGTATTTTCTCTCCAACGCAACGATACTATGTGATAGAATTCTTCTAGTTTGTTTAGGTTTAGTATTTCGAGACACGACACGACATTACGTAAACGAAAACGCTGATATATATTTTATTGTTGTTGCTGTGAGCTAAGGATTACACTATAGTGTGCTATACATACTACGGATAAATAAAATTTAAGTGTCTGTTTGTAATCCCAAAATAACAGCTTTTCACAAAATGCATATGAAAGTATACACGCTACTGACACTACAAACCAAGTTTTAAATTTTTTCTCTGTCTGTCTGTCTGTCTGTCTGTTTGTTCCGGGTAAGCTCTGAAACGGCTGGACCGATTTTAATGGGACTTTCACTGGCAGGTAGCTAATGTTTCAAGGAGTAACGTAGGCTACTTTTATTTATTAAAAATATTTGGGTACGGCAGCAATAAGGAAGAAACTAAATCTACGCGGGTGAAACCGCAGGGCACAGCTAGTACATAGTATAATAGTTACGCTCCCGTTAGTGAAAATTAAAATTCATTGTTCATAAAGTGTAGGCCCTGATAATGCACTCATTAAAGCCGAAAAACAGAGATATTTAAGTATGGTCCAAGCTTTATGTTACTTGTACCTTTTTAATAAACACACTCCCATTTTAGATTCTAGAACAAAAGACTTGAGGATTGCTCTTTTCATTTGCAAGTTTCCCGGCATCCAATCTGCTCTTTTGTTTGGGACACTTATGGCAACCAACCGGATTTTTGGAGTGTGAAACAGGGGCCTACTGTAAACCAGCGAGATACGGAACTACATAGAGTGTTTGCATACTTTGGATACGGCATCCGTACTTAGTCAAGTATTGAGGGAGCCGGAGGATCTTTTAAAAAGAATTGTTTTAAAATATAAAACGTTTATTCTCTACAAGAGTATGTCTAAGACTGCCTTAATGCTAATACAAAAATACAGGGCTTGAACAATAGACCACTGTGGAGCGGATGTTTTATCGTTCGCTTGCCGACTCAGCGTCTCAGTTCCTAAGAATATAGAGCGCTGACGCGTAGAGTCGACAGACGTAACTCCTCCCTCCTCAAGTTCGAAGTTATCTTTCTTGAGAGAACTTCGAGTACATGACCTTGACACAAATTTCGGATAATTTTTATACAGTAGGTAACAGAGTACTACAAGGATCAGAGCATAAACTCCAAGAGTCCACACGCTTATACTATGCACTTCAATGATTGCCCTTTCACTTTCACTATTTTCATATTCACTAAAACTTTTCTTCATTGCCATTGACAAGATCTTCAGGTCATCTAGGTCGACACCCTCTAGGTTTACAGGTGTTGAGTGTTTGGTTTCATCAGGTGAGAAAACCGAAGGCAGGTTTACTATAGGTAGCTTTGGATATGTTACATTTTCTGTGTATGTCTGATGTGTTCGCAAGACTATATCTTGGATTTTCAGTTCACAAGGATCGTCCAGGGTAAGTATATAGGTACCTTTAACCTTCTGACGAAACATTTCATCGTTACATGTTCTTGTAAGTATCTCTTCATCTCTACTATAGAGAATCCATCTATTAGTTTGGAGGAATTGAACTCTGACCTTTTCAGTGGTTATGGAGATCTGTATACATGACGTCACGTTTTCGGTATACGTCATCAAGTCGTTGATACAAGGGTCTTGAATGTACTGGAGAGTTCCATCATCGATGCAGAGAAAGCTAGACTCGTCGACTTCTTGGCATGGATGTGTGAGCAGTCTGATTTTCAACCCTTTAGCCAATAGGTAAGGATACTTGGGCAATATGACGACGGTGGAGTTACGGGACAGTATAGGTAAAGGAATTAACTTATAATAGATGTAAGTATCTTTTTCAATCAAAGGTATTTCTAAAAGGTAAGTGATTTGGTTTTCCTTTAAATAGGCTTTTAATGTAATAGTTTGTTCAATCCTAACTAAATTTTCTAAACTAGGTATTAAAACTAACCTTTCTATTCTATCAATTTTCTGAAGCAAGTATAACAACTTATTCGTCTCTATAATGGACTGGTGTAGAATACCTAACTTACTAAATGATAAACTAGTTTCTATCTCATTTAACTGGGCATAAATTGTCTGAAAGTTATGTGTTAATAAATTGTACGAATTTAAAAACTGAATTTTTAAATCTTCTAATTCCTTAAGATTTGTTATATTATATTATTCAGTTGATCGAGATTATTATTTAGCATGAGTGTAGAGTTTGCCAGAAGTTGCACAATTTCTGTAATCACTATCAGTTTTCTGTTACTGACGTTTTGTTGAGACTTTATATCATTAATTAATTTATCATACTTAATGGCATCGTCATTATCAAGATTTCACAGAGATTATTTTAATAAGTGAACCCAGCGGATTAATAAGGCTTCGTTTGATTCTAACAGTTGGTATGGTTTGGGTGAATTTATTTATAGTTATATTTTTCATGTACTCTACTTGACTTCTTATCTCTATAAACTTATCTGTAAAATTAATTCTATCAAAAGTATTATTAACTAAATAATCTAAATCTAATAGACGTTGGACGTTAAACTTTAGTTCTTCCTCTAGGGGTTTAACATCTAAAATCCTTGCGAGTGTCCATTTGTCTCTACTGATTACTGCAACACCATTTTTTACAGGCAGGATCTCAGGATTTTTATCTAGTGCCTGCAGTTGAAGGGCCTGCAGTTGGCTCATCATGGCCCCTGCTAGGAGGACGAGGAGGTGCCTGTGAAGGGCGTTTAATATTTTTTAATGGAACTTTAGTGTAACGATTTTTAGCTTGAATGGGAACCACGTTTCTAACAATCTCATCAGACACTATAGCCTTTTGGAATCGTGGTTTGTCTTTACTACTTCTTTTATTGACTTCTTTTGCAAATACCATGTCACCTGGTTTAACTTTAAACTCTGTTTCTCCACCTCTTTTCTCGATTATTTTATTTTTTTGTTGTATGGCCTTTTCTGATAAATGTTCGTACAGAAACTTGGTTCTCTTTGCATGCTCTTTGATTAATTGTTGCATGTATTGCTTTTCAAATTCTACGTTAAAAACGTTTCTAGAGTCCGTATGGCCTAACAAAACTTCAAACGGTGTGAAACCCGTCGTTGAATGTATGGAGTGATTGTAGGCCATTACAGCGTAAGTCATTACCGTAGCCGCATCGGTATACTTATGTTCGTATTTCGCTAGTCGGTAAATTTCTATTATGGTGGAATGAAATCTTTCAATGAGACCCATAGAATTGGGGCTGTTAGGAGTTCCAATATGAAGATCTACTTTGTAAAGGGCTAGAAGCTCTTTTAAGAGAGCATTGTTAAATTCAGAGCCAGGGTCTGAACTTATCTTGTGGGGCACACCATAAAAGGAAAAGTATTTAATGAGTGCTCTTACTACTTCGGGGGTAGATCGGTTTGAGATCTCGAATGCTTGGCCAACTTTGCTGAATGCATCTATTGCTGTCAAATAATAGTGTCCCTCAATGGAGAATAGGTCAATAAAAATTTCCTCTAGTGGTTTTGATTGAGTGTGTGTCAGTTGAAGTTTAGGTTTCAGTGGTTTTCGGTCGTATTTCATCTGTTTGCATATCTCGCATGAATTTATAAAGCTAGAAATAGTCTGTTCCATGTTATGCCAAAAGTAAGTACGTTTGATATGAGCTAAGGTTTCTTTAATGCCACGATGACACGTTTTGCCAGTGTGGTATTTACTAACTATTTCATTCTGTTCTGCTTCATCATCAATAAATACTACTCTTTTAGTACACTCGAAAAATCTAACCGATTCCTTTTTAAACAGGTGTATTACCATTTGTGTAAATTGTAACCTGTGTTGTTCTTCTTCAAAATAAATGAAGTATTTAGTATTGTTTCTAATATATTCTTTAAGAAATTGTTTTACAAGATCGGTTCGGTTCAACGGTAGATGTACTTCTAGAATCTTTTGTTTTTCTCGCGATAAATCTTTAACAGTTAATTTATCAACGAACCAAGAATAAACTAGAATTTGGTTGGGTTTTGTATCTATGGCTTCTTGCAAAATCGGAATACCTTGAGATTCAGTATCTTGTCCTGAATGAGCAGTTTCAGTACTACAAGATTTTTCTGAAGCTGTTACAGTTGAACTTGAAGGACTTGGTATGGAATACGGGGAACGAAGTTTAATGGATTTCTCAAAATCGGATATATATATTGTTTCTTCATCGCATGATATTAAAGAAATGGTCTCATCTGGTTGGGCCAAGATTCTTTTTCGATCTTTATCTAATTGGTCTATGTCCTTTATCAACTGTCTTATTTCCCTATTACTATCGTCATCCGTATCAGCATTAGCTTGCATGGAGATATTTTCATTGTTACCTATTGCGTTGTTCCGAATTCGTGATAGCGCATCTGCGTTACAGTTAAGCTTTCCCTTTTTATGAACTATCTCAAAATCGTATTCAGATAAACGTAATCGCCAGCGTGTTAATCTACTATTAGTTTCTTTTAAAGAGTTGAGCCAGGCAAGAGGTTTATGGTCAGTAATTATCGTGAATTTCCTACCGTAAAGGTAAGGGCGGAAATGTTTAACTGCCCAGATTATTGCGAGCAATTCCTTTTCTGTAACACTGTAACGTGTTTCGGCGTCATTCAGTGTTCTACTGGCGTATGCCACAGGTTTATCATTGCCAATAGGGCCTTGTGATAGTATCGCTCCAAGAGCATATTCCGAAGCGTCTGTTGTCAGTATGTAAGTTTTATCGGGATCTGGATATTGTAATATTGGAGCGTTAACGAGTAACTCTTTGCATTTTTGAAAAGCTGCGATATATTTCTCGTCGTCTATGGGTATTGAGCGTTTTTGTTTCAGTCGGGCTGTCATTGGTTGGGTAATTTTTGCAAAGTCCTTTATGAACTTACGATAATATCCTATAAGGCCTAAGAAACTTTTGATTTCTGTCGTAGTGCGAGGTAGAGGATATTCTAAAATAGCTTTAATTTTGTCATTGTTCGGCTTCAAACCATCACTAGTTATTGTGTGTCCAAGGTATAGAACCTCTTTTCTTAGAAATTCGGATTTGTCGAGCTGCACCTTCAAGTTAGTCTGTCTGAGTCTGTCGAAAACTGTCCGTAATTTGGTTATGTGTTCTTGCAAGCTGGATGAGTAGATTATAATGTCATCCAAATACACTAGGCAATGGATGCCTTGTAATCCACGAAGTACATTATCAATTGTCCTCTGAAAAGTAGCTGGTGCTGTTTTAAGTCCGAAGGGCATTCGAGAAAATTCGTAATGACCCGTGTTGGTACTGAATGCTGTTTTTTGTCTGTCCTCTTCAGCGACTTCTATTTGGTGGTAGCCGCTAGCAAGGTCAAGGGTAGTAAAATAACAGCTACGTCCTAATTTGTCAAATAGTTCTGTAATGTTAGGTAATGGGTACTTGTCGTCAGTTGTAATTTCGTTCAATTTTCGGTAGTCTATAACAAGTCGGTATTTATTTTCGTTACTAGCGTCTAATTTCTTGGGTACTAGGTGTACGGGTGCACTCCAGGGAGAGAATGAGTTTTGTATTATATTATTTTCTAGCATTTTGTCTACTTGTTTGTTAATTTCATCATTAATTACTTGGGGCTGTCTATAAGGTCTTATGAAAATTGGGTCTTCGTTACGCGTCCGGATGTGGTGCTTGACCTCGTTGGTAAAAGTCAAAGGTAACTTTTCGGTATAAAAAATGTCTTTATATTCGAGACAAAGCTTTTGAATATGATCACGTTCTTCAGAGTTCATGTGGTCTAAACGCAGTTTATTAATATTCTCAGTCAGTATTGAGTCAATATCTAAGTCATTTTGATCGGCTAGTTTATTCAAATTACATTTTTCACCGTCATACTTAGTCACTGTAAAAGGTCTTGTAACTGTTAAGGTCATCTCGTCGTCTAAAGTATTTTGTATGATTGTCGTTGCGTATCCGTCTTGACATGTAACTAAAGCGGTTGGCATTCTGACACCTTCACAAAATAGTTTGTAGTTCAATATAGCGTCTCCAGTTTGTAAGTCAGTTGGTAACCTAACTCTTTGTTCGCAACGTGGTGCTATTTTTATTACATCGTTATTGGGATTGTAAATAATTGGTATAGCTGACGACTGAGTATAGAGAACTTCGTTTTGCATGTCAATTTTGGCGTTCAGTTGTTTTAATAAGTCACTACCGATAAGTCCGTCATAACAGCCGTCTACGTCATAAATATAAAACTTATGCGTTTCAGTACTATTCAAAGTTGGGAACAATGGTATTACTATTACTTCGTCATGTCGGCTAGATGCGTGTGTGCTTATCACTTCAAATGGTTCACAGAGTTTAAAACTTTGGAAATATTCATCAGCCTTTTTGGGACTTATAAATGATCTTGAACTTCCCGTATCTATCATAAATTTTGAATTAATTTCGGGTATAATTACATATGGTAATTTTAATGTATTATAATTAAGTTTTATTATTTCAGGGGTCTTTCCGAGGCGTTTATGTGAAAATTTTCTACACTTTGGACTACTGCATCTTGATCGTTTTGATCAGTACCATCGTAAGTTTCAGCGTTGTAAGTAGGGTCATTTTCATTGTAATCTTGGTACAAGTCAGTTTCAGGATATTCGAAAAAGCAAGCAGTATCGTTAATTTCAGGTTCGTTCAAGTTATAGAGTTCATTCATTCTGAAACCTTGAGGTTTCATCGGGGGAGCTGTACGCATGCTGACATCGGTAGATATCTGTGGAGCTAGTCGTTGTGGGGGACGGTAGCCAAACTGTTGTTGGCCTTGGGTAAAAGGTGGACGATAGCCTAATTGCTGTTGGCCTTGGTTAAACTGAGGTCGGTAACCAAATTGGGTTAGGTTTTGATTTAATTGGGGCTTATAACCAAATTGTTGTTGTTGACCTTGATTAAATTGGGGTCGATAGCCAAATTGTTGGTTAAGCTGGGGTTTATATCCGAATTGCTGTTGACCTTGGTTGAACTGAGGTCTATAGTTAGATTGTTGGGGTCGTGAAACAGGTAAGTCAAATTGTTTGTTAGGTGGTATACCAAATTTGAAGTTAGTTTGTGATTGATGGGGGTTTGAATTCACAGGGTTATTTGAGATACCAAATTTAAAGCTTTGCTGTTGTTGCGGGCTTAGGGTGAAGAAAGGTTTCATTCCACACTTTTCTATAAAAGGATTTTGGTTCATAGTTGGCACTTTAGCCTGTAAAGAATTTTGCGATCTTAACATCTTATTTCTAGAATTGTACTGGTACATGAAGTTCACTTCCTCGAGCACAATGCTTAGGGCATTTTCTAATGAGTTGGAACCTTTGAGACGCACAATGCGAAGCAATTCTTCTGGAAGGTTGTATAAGAAAACGTTCATTGACATATTGTCATATATAATTATTTTACTGCGACGTAGATTTACGTCAGCTATTAGGTTCACTTTGGCAATCAGCGTGCTTTTAACGTGTTGTATTCTATTACAGAAATCAAGATAAGACTCACCATTATTAATTTTTAATGTTTCTAACTCAATTGCAATGCATTCCTCCGAACGAGGATCGCCAAAATGTTGTTCGAATGCAAGTTTTAATTGGGGCCAAGTATCTAAATCTTGTCTTTCACTAATAAGAGCGGCAGCTCTACCCGTTAGTCTTGATGTTATAACGTGAAAAACGTATAGGTCTTGGCTTGGGTTTCCTTCAACTCTACAACAGTTTATTACATACTCACATTTTCTTATAAATAGGCTTAGCAATTTTTCGTCACCGTCAAATTTGGGGATGACGTTAGCGAAGTCGCGAGGTACTTGCACTATATTTTCCATTTTTATATTCAGTAAACTATTCAAACACTTTTAATATCTATGAAATAACTAACTATTATATTTATGAAATTACGAAGTCGCTATCGACTATTGTACTTATATATCGTATTAAATCTATTTAAAAGAAACCACAAAACACACTTCGATTTTTGGAAATAGCGTTTGGATACTCTAGATACTTATAACTAAAATAATGAATAGGATTGGACTTAGACTGGAAATAGCTATTTGGGTCTACTTACAGACTGCCCATGTCCCTCGTTGAGCCTTAGACGTGGTCCTCCGTGTCACGGTGATGTTCTTGACAGAATTTATTTGGTTCGCGGATTTCCGTAAAACGTGTGAAAACGTACGACACGCGATGTTTATCAGATTTCGCGTCGCGGAAATCCTACCGGCTGCGCCAGTCAAGTATTGAGGGAGCCGGAGGATCTTTTAAAAAGAATTGTTTTAAAATATAAAACGTTTATTCTCTACAAGAGTATGTCTAAGACTGCCTTAATGCTAATACAAAAATACAGGGCTTGAACAATAGACCACTGTGGAGCGGATGTTTTATCGTTCGCTTGCCGACTCAGCGTCTCAGTTCCTAAGAATATAGAGCGCTGACGCGTAGAGTCGACAGACGTAACTACTTACTACGGGATTTTGTATTATTTAATTAAGTTTACATATGCATCATCATTATCATATAATAGCTGTGCCCCGCAGTTTCACCCGCGTAGATTTAGTTTCATGCTGTTTTTTTAATAACATTACCATAAAATACTCCTTAAAACATCTGCTATCTGCCAGTGCTTCCAGTGCCAGTTCCAGTACTTCAGTTGTGAGAAAGGTTGCCAGTGCTCGATATGGGAAGAGGAAGAGTGGAGGCACTGAGCTACCCAACAGTCCTTTTAACGTGAGCACAGATGCTGACATGCTTGCCTCTCAGAAATACCATTCACAAGCTGAAGATGAGTATAAAACAAAGCCATATCCTAGTCTTTGTAGATCGTGGTGTTTCTTGAAGAGGGAAGTACCAAGAGTCGCAACAAAGCCACAGCTCTCCGCCCTTTGTTCCGCAACACTCGGGTCGCGGAGATACCCGAAATATTGCACTTCTCTAAATCGCCATCTAGTGAGGAGACGTAGTCGATATATTTCGCAATACTTACTGTCTGTTTTACTGAACGGGTAAAATATTGAATAGCTTACAAATTAACTGACACTTAAAAACATGTTTGGCTACAGATATAATATTTAAAAAAAATGTGTCGATTGCTCTTTAACGATAAAAATTGTTGAATACATGCGACCGTGTTAGTTATTAGACATTTTGACGAAGTAACGGGCAGAAGCTAGATTGATAATATATTGAATAAAATCTCCTTGTTCCAATTAACTTGACGCCTTGACTTTTTCCACGGGTACCTATATATAATATTTGATATATATATTTTTATCATTAAATATATTCTCCAGTACAGAGACACAATAAAATAACTAATCATTAACCAGAAAAGTGTCACATACATTGTTAGCAATCATAAAGGCTGTAATGATTTATGAGCTGCAGAATTGCAGCATTAACTCATATCATTGTAACGACATCTCAAATCATTATATTTGCATTATGAGTTAATTCACCTTCGTAGATGTCAGTTAAATGTCCAAAGGTCATTAAATCCTTAATTAACTAGTCCTGGGTAGGCATCATTTTCATATCGTGAGTGCATGATTAATTATAGTAACGAGACTTTTTTGCTAGGCTAGCATTGTTACTTACATATTAATGTATTTTTTCAGTACGTATCAATAGTAAACAAATAAATCTTCCCACTTTATTTGTTTATCTCATGAAGATGAGCGGAGACAAACGTTTTCAACAAGCTTTGATTCTTTTATTCTGACACTTACTTCTTCGCTTCAACCTCATTCATACATAAACTTCTTTCGGTACAATGATTATTCCGAATCTGACTAACACACATTGCACTTCACATATAGTGATGAAAAAAATTACAATAAAGAATTAATTTTTGCAAAGCTTACAGCACATTTTATTTAACGAAAGGTCAACTCTTAAAATATCTATTGAGCTAGCGGTGTTATTCTAGAAAGAATATCGACTTACCTTTTATCGATATGCCCCCCTCCCTAGTAGCCACAACTGCATATAAGGCTCTTCGTATGATTGAAATGGGTAAGATAGCTACTATCATCCCACTTTGCATCTCAGTGTTCGAAGATTACACCAAACGTGGAAGAAAGCTCAGGTGCCATGCATTTCCCGAATGAGTATAGTGCTTCTCAATTTCGTTATGGATGAGATGGAATGTAGGTGTTATCTATCGTCGGAAAATGTTGGCAGCTTTTAAATCGAATCTCCATTTACTATTATTCGACTGTATATCATGCAAAAAGGCTTGGACATAAAAAAATGTGTAGATTTAAAAGCGGCCGTGCCGTGCACAGTTGCGTACCAATGTGCGCCTTGGAGTTACGCTCCGAGAATACCTGTCAGATTTGAATTTAGGAACGAACTTAACTTTGCCGTTGACTGTTGTTTTCATACATTTAAATTGCCTATCATACATTGATGCCAGCTGATTTCTTGCCGATTCTTCTCAGGTTAATTTCCGAACCGTAAATTTTTCGATGTTCAAAAGTGCCTTACTTAGGGCCTATACTGAATAAATTTAATTTTTTCATTTCATTTCCATCTTCAAAAAAACCATAATTACTCTTCAAAGTTCACAAGGTTCATATTACGAACTAAATTTACATGTTGAACCGTCTATCTAACCCTCTCTAAGCTTCTAAGCTTGCAGTTACAAACTGCATTATAAACTGATTTGTCCTTGTTGTAAGCAAACTGGTTTTCGATGGCGAAGTATTAGAAACCGCTGCTCTTGATACACATTTTATGACGTAAAATATGAAATTTCCAAGATAATCGGTTTATGCATTGTTGTTGGAAAAAACGAAATGAATTGTTGTTAGGACAAATGAGAGTTGCATCGGTTACACCGACATGAGTTATTACTCTTAAATTCATGTTAATGATGGTAAATATCATTTCAAATCAATCCAATAATATCTTTACTTGATTAGACTTTAAAAAAACATACCATCAAATAAATAACCACCGACTTTTTTTGAAGTAGGTTTAGTGCTTTCAAATCATCAAAACGGCATTTTAATACAGGATTGTAATGCTACTACCGGGTTCGGAAAGTTCTACCTAGATTTAGAGTTCACGACAGCAAGACCAACGAAGCAATAGTGGCAATAGTTGCTTATAAATATCCATGATCGTTCAAAAAATGCACCATGAGAGTTCAAGAAACTATGAATTATGACCTTAGCCTATAAGTTGGGAACTACCTTATATAACCTTGAGGTTACTGTCAAGCAAATAACCATTCCATGGCAATAAGAACTGACTGAATGACCAATGAATGTCACTTCTAAGAAACGGTAATTCATATAAATCATATTTAAATTAATTGCATATAAACTGAAATAAAATAGCTGTCCTAACAACCTTCGCGGAAATATTTGATAAAAACCTTTGAGTGTGGCTCAAGTGACAGCGGGTAAAAATTTAGATAGAACTAGCTGTGCGCCGCGGTTTCACCCGCGTAGAGTTAATTTCATGGGTGTCCCCCAGAAATAAACCGGAACAAACAGACAGACAGACAGACAGAGAGAGAAAAAAATAAAAATTTGTTTTTCAGTATCAGTACTGTGTATACTTCCATATGCAATTAGTGAAAACCTGTTATTTTGGATTTACAAACAGACACTTGAATTTTATTTATCTGTAAAGATAATTCATGCTTTTTTTCATTGCATTCAGGTTTTGAACCAACTCTCAAAAATGTGACTGTGCCTCGCGGTTTTACCCGCGTAGGAAAAACAGTAAAAAAATTCATCAGATGTCTCCCAGTGGAAATCCCCTTACAATAAGAGAGACTCACGGACGGACAGGCAAAGATATAAAAATATATATTTTTGTAGTTACCGTATACACCCACTTTCATTTAGTGAAAATATTAATAGTAGCAACTCGTTTACTTCGGACAACAGGGGCCCAACCATGAGCTCTTATTGCAATGTTAATTCAGTTGTGCGACATTGACAGATACACGTCACATACATCTGTCTCATAAATGAGTGAAACTATCATGGCAATAAGAGCTCATGGTAAGGCCCCAGGGATACAGGAGATAGTTTCAAAGATACTTAAAAATATTTATAATGTTAGTTAAAAAAGCTGTTAATTTGGAATTACAAACAGACATTAGATTTTTCATTCATGACATACATGTTTAATTAAAATTTCTTGTGCCTCTGTACCGCAGGAACAAGGGAAAGAAAAATTCAACGCATGAAGTAGGATCACGAGTAGCTCAGTTGGAAGAGCAACTGCACGGATGGCAGAGGTCGTGGGTTCGAGTCTCGCCTCGTGTTCGTATTTTTCTTTACCATTTTTTAGAAATTACAAACAGACACTTTAATTTTATTCATGTTCATATAGATAAGAGCAACAGATACTTTAATATTTTGATTGATCTGCATAGATATATAGCCATATTTGTTTGTGTAACGTTGAGCGGAGAGCGCTAGCAATGACACCACACCCCAACCCCGGTCACTGCGTAGAGAATGTTCAATTACTGTCCGCAACACAACATGCGATCGTGTGGTATGCGCGCTTCACTTACACACCAATAAATATACACACTACATTCTACATTCCCTGTTTGTTTAGAATACAGATTTCACTAATCTATGCAGATAGATAAAATTGCAGTGTCTGGTTGTAATTCCAAATTAATAGGTTTTCATTAAACTTATGTGAAAGGTATATACAGTAGATAAAAAAAAATTCTTTCTGTTTGTTCCCGATAATCTCGAAAACGGGACTTTTACAGGCATATAAGTAGCTGATGCTTCAAGGATTAGACTTGATTAGTAAATTAGGCTCTTAGCGTCGATCCCATCGCCACTTACCATAAATTCAAAGTATAATTCGTAGACACGTAAGTTAACATTTTTAGGTCTATTTCAGGTTACCTTACTACCTTTTCCAAACCTCTCAGGAGTCGGAACGACCAAAAACTCCACAGTTTTTTGTGTTCCCTATAAATGATGATTGTTAAAGAGTGAGCACCTAATTGCGAAATTAAATTAAAACTCAAATTAGCCTCCTGAGAAAACTTCCTGGTAGCACCACAACCGATTATATACTATATTAAAATCTAGCAATTTAGAAGGAACTCGAAATTTACTATTTGAAACAGAAATTTGCTGCAAATCCCTCATATTCCTTACTGGCTGTGCGCCACGGTTTCACCCGCGTAAATTTAGATTCATCCTTATTGTCGCGTAACCCTAATATTTTTAAATAAATAAAAGTACCCTAAGTTACTCCTTGAAACATCAGCTACCTGCCAGTAAAACTCCCGTTAAAATCGGTCTAGCCGTTTCAGAGATTGCCGGAACAGACAGAGAGAGAAACAATTTAAAACTTGCTTTTTTAGTGTGAGTAGAGTGTATACTTTCAAATGCATTTAATGAAAAGCTGTTATTTTGCAGTTACAAACAGAAACTTCAATTTTATTTATCTGTATGGATGTATAGATTAAAATCTAGCAATTTGGAAGTGAAGCAAAAAATTTAATATCAAATAGTACTTTTTTCGCCTGCAGCAATGTTAATGCGTATTTTTAAACTAAAATATAAATAAAATACCCAAGTACCAATTCTGAACCTCGCCTCAAAAGAATTCCAGATTCAATTTATTGAAATTGCTTCCGAGCGCGGTGTAAAATGTAACTACATATAAACTGTAGTCGTCCAAAAAGGAGGTTTGCTCCCTTTTGAGACGTAAATCACTGAGCTGAGAGCATCGTCATGTTTCGTGGGTACTTTGTAAATATACTTACAATTAACTACCCTCAAATGAGCTACAAATTTTCAGTTTTTTGCTCCACAAACCCACTTTCCACGGCCGCCATTTTGTTTTCATTGTGATTAGTGGAATGGCACGAACGTTGCTACAAACTGTTTGTTGACAGTTGAAGCTTTACAAAAAGAACCTTAATATTATATTAAAGGACTTCATAAGTACGATATAATACGATATACGAACCGTGAGTGGGGTTTGGGTAGTTGCCTGCTACGCAAGCGACGCAAGTTCGAATTCCAGCGGCCTGTACCAATGAGTTATTCTAAACACTTATGTCCAATGATTACACACCACGTGTTTTTACGGTGAAGGAAAACATCGTGAGGAAACCTGCATATGTCTAAGAATTAATTCAGAAGACGTATGTATAGTGTCTGAGAGGGCGACTTACCATCTGTCGTTAGCACTTACCTACCTTCGGTGAAAAGTGGTCGTTTTTATTACAACATCTCTGCCTACCCCTTCGGGGAATATAGGCGTGAACATAATATGTACATGCTGAATACGACTGCGGGGAATGGACTACATACAGCGGAGACTATGTTAGTTACCTTCAGGTTGATAATTTAAATAAGTACCTTTGAAAAAAAATGCTAGTATCCTCTTATAGCTATCTAGTACTAGTTCTAAGAGGTGGCAGAGCGTACATTTAAGCTACTTTCCAGATAACAATTCCTCAGAGCCAAGAAGTTGCAATCCCACAAAGAGCGTCTCAACGGTAGTGAAGTGTAGATTATGTTTTATAAAAATATCGACTATCGATTTCGAGACATAGTTTTGTTGGAATATGATGAGGGCGCGGTATCGAATAGCTTTAAGGCAAGTTGTTTTATACAGTAGAAAGTTCCAAACTAAATTTCAGAAGAACCTGTTTCAAAAAGACTTAATTTTATCACACTAATAAACAACAAAATTGCTCTCTGTCTAGCTTCCTTACCTGTACATACATCTATACATCTATACAGATAAATAAAATTGAAGTGTCTGTTTGTAATTCCAAAATTACAGCTTTTCACTAAATGCATATGAAAGTATACACGCTACTGAGACAAAAAAAAACAAGTTTTAAAAATGTTCTCTGTCTGTCTGTTTGTTTGTTCCGGGTAATCTCTGAAACGGCTTGACGGATTTTAACGGGACTTTCGCAGGTAGGTAGCTGATGTTTCAAGGAGTAACTTAGGCTACTTTTATTTTTTTTAAACATTAGGGTTGGATGAAACTAAATCTACGCGGGTGAAACCGCGGGGCACAGCTAATCATTTATATACATGGTGGTCAGCAAACCGACGTCTAAGGAAAAATGACGATGTCTTTGATCAATCAAGGGATATCGGAATCACCCGCCGTGTATTATGTAGTAGGATTGTACTGGGAAGATGCAAAAGCTTGCGACCACTAGACCAACGAGACATAACGTGCTAAATACAGACCAGCACTTCTAAAATATTATTTACCAGCCAATGCCCACGACTTTGCCCGCTTGAAATAGTTATTTTGTGCTAACGCTAACTTTTACTTGCAATCGGTCTAAGCGTTATATGGATAAATGAGCCCTGGATGATTTTTTCAAATCGGACCTGTACTTCCTTCAATTAGCGCGTTCGAGCAAACAAACAAACAAACAAAGTCATGAGCTTTAATATATGAGTATAGAAGCATCGATATAAGTGTGTCAGTAAATTTTTACTGTTTATCGATAACGAGTTGACTACATCACTAGCTACAAGAAGCGTAACGGGAACTAGGTTCACGTCAACACAGTAAAATAGGTAAATCTCTTACAATACACGGAGCTCGGACTGAAGTCACCGTTTTGTGCTGCATTTCAGAGGGGAACAATATTCTTTTTAATATATCAAGTTTGCAATAATCTTAGCGCTTGAGACCACTAGACGACCAAGACATTAAGCCCCTTTTACATGGGAATTGAATATAAAAAAATGCTTACGCCATCCCCGAAGGGGTAAGCTGAAATGCTGTAACAACACTCACATTTCACTGGATAAGATTAAGAGTCACCGTGACAGAGAGTCTACCGCCATCTCAGGCACTATACATACGTCTTTGAATTACTTTTCAGACATATGCAGGTTTCTTCACGATGTTTTCCTTCACCGTAAAACACGCACGGATAAAATTAATGCATTTAAGTTTTTTTAGAAAAACTGTTTGGTGCCGACCGCTAGGATTCGAACTGGCGTCGCTTGCCTAGCAAGCGACTGCTCAAATCCCTCGGCCATCACCACTCTTTTCGGAATTCAATATAACTGGTGAAATGTGGGTGTTTTATACATACAGCTCTGCCTAACACTGCGGGGAAAACATACGTGATCATATGTATATATGTAAAATAACTTAACTTACTAGTATTTTTCCATACAATCTAAACATCGTTCACATGCGTTACTTACTCTACGAAAAACACATAAAAACCGAGGTTAACTTCTAAAAGGCCCTATGAATAAAAATATTAGGGTCATCGGTATAAATATAATCGATAAACAAATAACAAGTGAGGTTAAAAGAACCTGCGTAGTAAACGTATGATGCTCATTACATAAAAAGTGAATGCGTAAATTGGTTTAAACCACGAGAAGTTACAGCCATGGGCGTTACAGAAACAAAAGTATTTTATAATGCACTAAGTAAAGCACGTGATGTGAAATCACCGCACATATTTTTTTATAGAAAATCTCATTGGTACAGGAGTGTTACCATGAGCTCTTATTGCCATGATAGTTTCACTCATTTATGAGACAGATGTATGTGACGTGCATACATCTGTCACTGTCAGTTATCATTGCAATAAGAGCTCATGGTTAGGCCCCAGGCCCCTCTGGGTTTCAAACTTGCGTCGCATGCGTAGCAGGCGGCTGCTCAAACGCCATGGCCACCACGACTCTTTTTATTATCCCTAACTCTCTTAATAATCATACAATTCAATTCAAATCAAAACAAATAATTATATTCAATGGGTCACTTGGAACACATTCTCGTCATACTTGTGAACAGAGTGCCTAGTGCGAGTTTTTCACTGCCGCCGTCACAAGTCACCGCGTCAAAGTTAACGCAGATTTGTATGGGATCGAAGCAGCGCCTCTGTCGACCTAAAGATGACACTATTGTGAGTCCATACAAATCTGCGTTTACGTCGACGCGGTGACTTGTGACGGCGATTTTAAGAAAACTCACACTAAGCCCTCAGGTGCTGCTTGTGGGGGCTGGTCATTTAAAGCTACGCTTTTAGATATTTATTTATTTTATATAAGTAGAACTACTAGACTTTTCTTTATGTTAATTTTTATCGACATTTGTGCATTGGAACTGTGTCCATGGGCTTAATTGTTAAGTGATTTAAATTACTTACTTAATTTCTCAAGTGATTTACTTTGTTTTATTTAAATTGTATAATATTTTTGAAAAGAGTAATTACTGAGTTTCTTGCCAGGTTCTTCGCAGTAAAAGCAACCTTCCGAACCTGGCGGTAGCATGTATAATCCTGTAAATTAATGTCATTCTGACGATTTGAAAGCACTTTGTAAAAGTCTAATCGAATAAAGATATTTTTGACTTCGACTTTGATAATTATTGAACGTCACATATAACACTAACATTAATTTCCAAATATTTGGAAAGCCTGACAAGAGAAGAAACGGCGAAACAAACTCCCGGTATAAAAAAATATAAATTAAGACGTCCTGCCATCTACTAATAAACACTTAAAGTATTAAAAAATACGTTCAGTTCTAAATGTAATAGTTTTTTTATCAATCGATAGATTTTAAAGTTTCAATATAAGCCATAAACAAGTCGTATAGTTCGCACTATCGGTCAGGCGACCGGAGTAGCGAACGCGTGTCGCGACCATTTAAAAACAAAATAGTATTATTTCTTGTTTTAAATAAAAGAAGTGTCAATTTCAAAAATGGATCCGGAAAGAAAACAAACGAATGAAGTGTCCGTGGACGATATTCTCACAATACTGGGACCTTTCGGGAAATTTAATGTCTATACTTTTATTTTGATTCTGTTCCCTGTTCTCATGGCGGGAATGTATTCATCTGTGTATAATTTCGAAGTTATGGATTTGAGTTACAGGTGAGTACCTACTTTATAAGGGTCAGGACCCACTCGTCCTCGGAAATTCGCACCCTGTGCCACCATGAATGTTACATTATCACTGATTACCGTATTAATGAAACCGCGTGACATCCGCTAGTTTTTATAATACTCTATGCAAAAGACAATATATAAAAGACATGGGATACTTTTCATCCCGTTCTCGTGGAAAATGCATAAAACTTTGAATAAAAACATTCTACGCGGGTGAATCCGCGGGGCACAGCTACTAATGAATAAATAGGTCTTACCGACAAGTTATCCGCATTTTAAATTCCCTGTCTGTTCTTGGTGTCCAAGTTATCTACGAATCGATTTTCAACAAAATTTATTGAGCGGTTAACTGTAAAAAAAGTAACACACAGACAGACATAAAATACGAAACAAATGTATCTATGTTAATTGAATTGTCAACAAGTAAATAAGTTCAATAAGCTAATAGTATTGGTGTAGCTGCGTCAACATACTTAGAAATGATGTAAGATCATTATTTCTTATTATTTTCAATACTGTTTTTATATTCTGTGTATAATAATAATCATTATTATAAGATATTAAAATAAATATTCATAATTTAGAATTATTTTTTCGACAATATTACCTACTATTTATTAAACTCAATTTCGCAAATTGTGAATGACGTGTAAAATAATAAAAACTTAAACAACACTCGCTTCATATTGTAACTGATTAATTTACCTACAGTAATATTTTAAGAATTCTAATTCAAAATATCTTTATTTGATTAGACTACATTTTTATACATGACTAGCTGTGCCCTGCGGTTTCACCCGCGTAGGTTTAGTTTCATGCTTCATGTCGCGGAACCCTAATATTTTTGATAAATAAAAGTAGCCTAAGTTACTCCTTGAAACATCAGCTACCTACCAGTGCAAGTTCCGTTAAAATCCGTCCAGCCGTTTCAGAGATTACCCGGAACAAACAGACAGACAGACGAACAGACACACAGAGAAAAAAAAAAATTTTGGTTTTTCGGTGTCAGTAGCGTGTATACTCTCATATGCATTAAGTGAAAAGCTGTTAGTTTGGAATTACAAACAGGCACTTCAATTTTATTTATCTGTATGTATAGATGAAGATTACTTTTACTGAGCAGAACCCGGCAAAAAATTCAGTAATTAATGTATTGAAAAATATTTTTACAATTTCAGTTAATCTATACTATAATACAGATAAATAAAACTGAAGCGTCTGTTTGTATTTCCAAATAATCAGCTTTTCAATAAATTAATTTTTAAGCAAACCTCTATAAAAAAAATATATTCTTCACTGTCTGTCTGCAATAGGCACGCTTATGAACGAATTCTGTTAGTAAACGCATCGTGTATCGGACACCGATATTGTACGAAGTTGTATAATTCATACGACACCCGATCATATACGTTTACTTCCTTCATACATGTTTTGCGTGGATTAGTCATCACGTACATAGTACCACAGTCTCGAGGTAGATAGATATAACGCTATTATATATAGTCAAATTAAGGTCGATAAAATAAATAAATAAATATGCTCACGTTATCCCAGAAGGGTCCCCGAAGGTGTAAGCAGAGGTGTTGTAACAACAACACCCACATATCACCGAATATGATTATGTGCGTACGTGACAGAGGGTGAGTCCATCGCCGTCTCAGGAACTATACATACGTCTTTGAATTACTTCTCAGACATATGCCGGTTTCCTCACGATGTTTCCCTTCACCATAAAGCACGTGGTGTGGAATCACTGCACATAAGTTTTTAGAAAACTCATTTGTACAGGCTTCCCTGAGATTTGAACTTGCGTCGCTTACATAGCAGGCGACTGCCCAATCCAGACGGCCACCACAGCTCGTTCACAAAAAGAAACAAAAAAAATTATCCCTACATAGTTAATAAGTAATGTAAAACACTGAGAGGAGAGAGGCTAGAATTCTGACAACTTTAAAACCTCAATTTTGACTCGCTAGTGATATCCTACTTCTTTTTAAAAACAGCTAATATCATTGCAGTGCAACTTTTTCATCCCTTACTTGCACAGCAAACAAGCAAGGACGCACCTATTCTATACTAATATTTTAGAGTGGTTAGTTTGTTTGTACAAGGGCGCAAACAAGCACACAACGGAACATACAACTAAGTTCTACAATGTGAAGTAATAAATATTTTTCTTGTTCATGAGTGAGTGCGAAAATAGAAGGATTTGAGATACTGCAAAATCATACACTTATAAGAAGTCACTGGCAAAAGCAAGTAGTGATTTTTGTGTTTGTTCATCGCGGATCAGACGTTAGACTTTTATATAACCCATTTACTCTTTTATCACGAACAATTACAAGCAACACTGCGGAAGCACCTGCTAAAAATATAAGCTGTCTGCAATAATTATCAATAGACAGATAGTTGAGAGACACAAACAATATATAAAAGTTTAGAGCTAAACTTGCTGATCAGCTTATCAGGAGAAGGTATACTGTAAGGAATGTGAGGTATCCTGAGCTAACGGGATTTCTAGACTCTTAAAACTGAATTGTTTGAGATATCTTCTTCCTAGGCGGCAGCGAAATAACGCTTTTAATGTCATTGAGATACTCGTTGATAGAAAAATCGTACCAGTTCGTGTCTGTGACACCGGCCCTTTATCTCTCAATCTTTGCAAAAACGTCAGCTTCATAGCTTTTGTTGTTAACAGTGCAATATCGTTATATATTATATACAAAAAATATTATGAAAAGAGGTTAGTTTGTATGTTGGGGAATCTCAGTCACTAAATAAACGACATAAAAAAAGATTTAACTTGTAGGTGGTACATTATCATCATGACAAGATATAGGATTTGTTAACCGACTTGACAGACTTGGTAATAATCTTGGGAACTAATAAACCTGCTTAAAAAAGCTTAGTATCAATAAGTCAGGGGCTTTTGAGATCGGGACAGCGGTCCCAAACGCCATCTTGGATTTATTATTATTTTGGAACGGGAATTGAGACCACAAACGTCACATTGTAACATTAAAAATAATTATGAATTGCAAATAGCCTTTGGGGACCACGCTCATGGTCACCACACAAAATGCGGTCCCGATCCGAAAAGCCCGACTCGAATGTTTTATTAACTACGAGTACGCGCGATGACATCTTTGATAGATCAGACAGAAAATATCCAGTAAACATTTTTATATAGATATTTTTTTTACTTTTGTCTCACACAGACAATGTCAGCTCCATTGTAAAACTATATTCATGGATATCCTTAGATATATTATAATTTAATAGTATTAGACATATTTAATGAAGTCGTTGTGGATCTGAGTATGAATCTCTATATAATATATATTTATAAATATAACTAGCTGTGCCCTTATTTGTTTTTAAGTAAAAGTAACCTAAGTCACTCCTTGAAACACCAGGAACCTGCAAGTGAAAGTCCCGTTAAAATCAAAAAGATAAAAATTTAATGGGGATTCTCACCTCACACGTAATAAACATTATCTTATCATCAAACGTGATGTCTAACCAATTCTTATTATAATATTACTTAAGTAATATCTTATATCACAAATCCTTTATCGATTTTACGGTTATCTTACTTACTCGATTTTATTCGATTGGGTTACTTATTCACTGGGAAGTTTTCCATGCTTTTAATCGAAAACGCTTACACACACATCTTTAGATTTAGAATGAAGCGATTTCATCGGAGTGCCTTTTCTCCTTTAGATACGGTACCCAAAAAAGGTGAGGTATCTCGCTATGTCAAAGAATCCCTAGGCTGGGACATTCCTTTAACACATTCGCTGCTGAAATTTCGTCTTCTTCGTAAATTCTCTAACAGTTGGAGGCGCAGGTGCGTAACGACGCACCTGCGCCTCCAACTGTTAACGCGTTCGCTGCTAACGAGCAGCGAACGCGTTAATTCATACTAGCTGCGCCTCGGGGTTTTACCAACGTAGTGTTAATTTAATGGTGACCCGCGGAAGTTAATGTGGACAGAGAAAAAAAAAATGGGTATTTCTAGGTCCGTGTATTCTTTCATATGCATTTAGTCAAAAGCTGTGATTTTAGAAGTACAAACAGACACTTCAATTTTATTTATCTGTATAGATATTATATGATTCCAAAATAAAAGTTTTTCATTAAATGCATATGAAAGAATACACGGTACTGACTTAGAAATACAAATTTTTATATATATATATATATATTAGTACATCCCGCGACACGTGATATATTTGAATTAATATTAGTATTACGTGAAATAAATATTTTATGATAATAGTTTTGTGGTTACTTGTATTCAAACGGAGCATTTGGTGCGAAACTCTATAATTTATATCCCATTGTTATAATTCACAACAATACCAAAACATACATTTTTGATATTATAAAATATTAGCGGACGTCACACTGGTTCACCCGCGTAGTTCCCGTTCCCGTGAGTGTACGGGGATGAAATATGCTCGCCTATGTTACTCGCTGATGTGCTTTATAATGGTTGAGGAGGGCGATGGCTGGCATTCTCGTCATACTTGTGAACAGGTGCTGCTTGTGGGGGCTGGTCATCTCAAGCTACGCATTTAGATATAAGTAGAACTACTAGACTTTTCATTATGTTAATTTTTTATCGACATTTGTGCATTGGAACTGTGTCCATGTGCTTACATTTCTCAAGTGATCCATTTTGTTTTTTTTTTTAATTGTACACATTTTTGAAGAGAATAATTACTGAGTTTCTTGTCAGGCTCTTTTCAGTAAAAGCAATCTGAACTTGGCGGTAGCATGTAATCCTGCAAATTGTCTCATTCTGACGATTTAAAGTGCTTTATTAAAAGTCTAATCGAATAAAGATATTTCTGACTTTGACTTTGATGATGTAGCTATCCATTGCTGAAAGAATTTTCAAGGTCGGTCAAGTAGTTTGGGAGCCTATTCAATGCAATCAAACAAACAAAAAAACAATCACATATTTCCTCTTTATAATAGTAGTGTAGAAAACGCTGCCAACTATTTAAATTTTTGATCATTCGATTAATAATCGATTTGTTCCAGATGCTCGGTACCAGAATGCGATGAAGACGTGTCAAAGTTAAACTTCTCGATACCACACGACTCGGATGGCTCGCCGTACAAGTGCGTGCGATACGCGCCCTTCAACAACCTTACGTTAGACAATCGAACCAATACATACTGCGCGCCGCACAATTTTGATACCTCCACGGAGATTGAGTGCGATTCCTACGTGTATTCGGAAGGAAACTCTATTGTTAAAGAGGTAAGACTCAAAGCACAAGCTTTTTCAGATCTCTCGACCTTGCTGTCTGTCTGTTTGTTCCCGCTAATCTTCATCAATTGAACGGGACTTCACTGAGAGATAGCTAATGTTTACTAAGCTTAGATATACTTTCTTTTTAATTAGTATTCCGCGGGCCACTAATTAATTCTACGCGGGTGAAACCGCAAGGCACAGCTAGTTTTTCAGTACGGACACTATAAATAGTGTCCGTACTGAAAAACTTTTCTTTCATTGTTCCTTCATCTCACTATCTTTTTTGTCTAATACACTTCCAAGTCTATTAAACCACGCAATTTAAGGAACTTCAACCGTCAAGTAACTGAGTGCCTAGTACGAGTTTTCTTAAAATCGCCGTCACAAGTCATCGTGTCGTCGTAAACGTAGATTTGTATGGGCTCACAATAGTGTCATCTTTAGACCGACAGAGGCGCTGTTCCGATCCTATACAAATCTGCGTTCGCATCGGCGCGGTGACTTGTGACGGCGGCAGTGAAAAACTCGCACTAGGCCCTGAACACAATTAAATCCAAGAGTGCTGTAAGAATGTTACTATACATCAAATTGTAATCCAGCTACGATAATCATCATGGTTATATTTCCAGCGTATTATTAAAAGCAGACCCATTAAGATGACAAATTGTATGTGTTGCGAATATAATTATTTCGCTCGCTTGCTCAACATAATAGTTTTATCACTATAAATAAATCCCCCGTACATGATGTGCGAACCATTATTTTTGATGCAAAAATTACTTTGAGGTTGTGTTCCAAGTATAGGTTTTGACACGTTAACATCGTCGCTCGACCTTGCGTTTACGCGTCGCGCGTCGCTCAAAATGTATTGATACTTTTCGGAGGCGGGTTGTGGATGAATGCCAAAACTGGCGAATCAACACTTTTAAGCCACTCTAACTCGCAAACTTTAGCGACGACGTTTATAAATTTACTATTTTACAAACCTATACTTGGGGTTCTGGGGCCCTACCATCATCGGTTCGAGAAGAACGTATTTCATGTGTATAGTGAGCGCTCCGGGCTACTTCTAGGATATTTGTAACCCAATAACACCTCTTTCATAAACAATATATGAACTCCCCACAGCATCTCAAATAATCTGAGTTATGCCCGCAACTTTGCCCTTTTCCGTTGCCTTTACATTAAACTATGTCCATGGAGTCTAAACTATCCCCAATCCCCACTCCAAAAATACACTTTTAAGTCGTCGTAACTGTTATTAATCTATCGTGTGTCATGTAGCATAACGAACCGATGTGACGAGATCTAAAAAAATGTCCTTAACAAAGCCAATGTTACCATGATTTGAAGTTTGAGCATTGTATAGGTGTTGCTAATGTACGCTTATCGCGCCGTGAATAATGCTGAATCGCACGATAGATCCGCTTTTATATACAATCTGATTCACTATTAGAAAAACGTGCGTGGTTGACTTTATGTTATATATTCGTGACGAATACGTGATACTCAGCAGATTTTAGTCAAAGGTAAATTATACAAGCCTGATGATTAGCGGTTTATGACATTTTCACTGGTTTAATCCAGAATTTCCTCGTAAATGGGGTTACACAGGACGGATGGCAGTCGCTTTGTGTAAAATTTAGGTGATCGGCTGCATCGGGTTGAATCAAGTGTCCACCCCAACAATGTATGGGATAAGGCCGGGTAGAAGAAGAGATGCCAAAAGTGTATGAACTCGTACTTGGCGTGCCAAAATTTGAGTTTATCAATTTTATGTGTTCACTATAATGCTCTCACTAGTAATAGTGCCCACCCTGACAACACATAGGTGAAAGATAATGAATATTTGAACAAATACAATGTTTTATTCTACTAGCTATGCCTTGCAGTTTGACCTGCGTTTGATTAACAATAACCATAAAGTAAACTAAGTTACTCATACTAACATCAGCCATCTGCCAATGAAAGCTCACATAAAATCGGTCCAGCAATTTCAGAAAAACTGGAACAAGGAGGTATTTTATTTTATTTGTCAGCGTAGACATGAAATATATACCTCCTTTCATATTAATTTAGTGAAATTTAGAATCACAAACAGACACTTGAATGTTATTTATCTGCATAGATATATATTTAATGAATATATCAACCTCCCTATGTACCAACCCTAAGGATGGATCATGATAAAGTGTGCTTTTTTTCCAGTTCAATCTCGCCTGTCAAGACTGGAAGCGGTCTCTGGTCGGGACTGTTCACAACGCGGGATTCTTCATATCCATCCCTTTGACAGGCTTTATATCAGACAAGTATGGGCGGAGGCCAGCGGTGGTGTTCGCAGCGGTCTCTAACGGAGTGTTCGGCCTCATTCGGGCGCTGTCGGTTGATTACAACATGTTCGTTGTATTTGAGTTCCTCGAGCCGGCATTTGGAGGCGGGGTGTACACTGCTTGCTTTGTACTTGGTAAGTTTTTTTTTTTAATACCACCTTTTTGCAACGTTGTTCACTAAGGTTTCTCAGCGTCGCACTCGTCGTTGAGTGTCGGTTTTAAAGATTTTGATTTCGAAATTAAACCTTATCCTCTATAAATTTGAGTGCAAGAGTGACAAACATACATACATTCATACAACCTTACCAACTGTCGCGTTTCTAATTTTACTAGCCGTGTCCAGTGGTTTCACTCGCGTAGACTTAAATTCATGGGTGACCCACGGAATTTTTTAAATGTGTCTCCGTCTGTCTGTCTGTCCGTCTGTTTGTTACGGCTAATCTCCGAAACGGCTAAACCGATTTTAACGGGACTTTCACTGGCAGATAGCTAATTTAA
Organism: Watsonalla cultraria; assembly: GCA_964035505.1. Classification (NCBI taxonomy): domain Eukaryota; kingdom Metazoa; phylum Arthropoda; class Insecta; order Lepidoptera; family Drepanidae; genus Watsonalla; species Watsonalla cultraria. The sequence continues at coordinate 1,961,550 of OZ037726.1, read as the reverse complement.
CAAGGAAAAACTTAGGCTACTTTTATTTGAAAAATAACTTTAGGGTTCCGCGGGTCACGCGTGAAATTAACTCTACGCTGGTAAAACTACGGGGCACAGCTTGTAAAGAATACAATTTCTGTGTCAACTTAGCGAATGGCAATGCCTTATCCAAATGTATTACCGAACTGTGGTGAAAGCTGGTTAAAATCTACATACATACATACGCTCATGCCTGTATTCCCCGAAGGGGTAGGCAGAGGTGTTGTAATAACGCCCACTTTTCTGAGAAGATGATTAAGTACTAACGTGACAGATAGTGAGTTTATCGCCGTCTCAGGCACTATACTTACATCTTTGAATTAGACTCAGACATATGCAGGTTTCCTCACGATGTCTTCCTTCACCGAAAAGCACGTGGTGTGAAATCACAGCACATAAATTTTTTTTTAGAAAATCTCATTGGATCAACACCAGCTAGTTAAAACCTAAATAGAAATATAGTGAACATATAAATACGTTCAACTTTACATTTAAATGACAACAAAAAGCAATCGCTTTTGTTAAACAAAAACAAAACAACAGAAAATACTAGATAAGAATATATCACAAAAACTTTCGCGTAAGTCGTTTAAATAAATAACCTCTCTCACCTAATTACCAACCTTACATTTAAATTTAACTTTCAAATAAACAAGAGTAACGAATAAGAAGGAAAACGAGAATTATTTTTATACAACTAAAGAGGTATATATCTGTACATCCTTATCTATGCATCTATATCTATCTATACATCTATACAGATAAATAAAATTGAAGTGTCTGTTTGTAATTCCAAAATTACAGCTTTTCACTAAATGCATATGAAAGTATACACGCTACTGACACTAAAAAACCAAGTATTAAAATTTTTCTCTGTCTGTCTGTCTGTCTGTTTGTTCCGGGTAATCTCTGAAACGGCTGGACGGATTTTAACGGGACTTTCACTGGTAGGTAGCTGATGTTTCAAGGAGTAACTTAGGCTACTTCTTTTTATCAAAAATATTAGGGTTCCGCGACAATAAGGATGAAACTAAATCAACGCGGGTGAAACCGCGGGGCACAGCTAGTAATAAATAAAATTTAAGTGTCTGCTTGTAATTCCATAATAACAGCTTTTCACTACATGCATATGAAAGTATATACGGTGCCGACTTAAAAAAAACAATTTTTGAATTTTTCTCTGTGTGTTTGTCCAGCTAATCTTTGAAACGGCTATACCGATTTTAACGGTACTTTCACTGGTAGATAGCTTATGTTATAAGTAATAACTTGACTTCTTTTATTTAATAATAACTTTACAAACAAACAGTTTGTGGGTGTTGTAACACCTTTGCTTAGCCCTTTGGGGACCCTTCTGAGATGGCATGAGCTTATGTATGTATGACTGAAAATGTGTCGCAAAAGCGAGGCTTAGGTGAGCCTAAAGCTATATTCCAATATATCTATCTAGATATGTTGTAGCTATGCAATAAAGCGGAAGTTTTCTAGTAAGAAATAAGAATATACATAAATCATCGCATGAACAGGTCGACGCCATTAATATACATTAGTTATACTTAACTTACATAGTTAACTATTACTTGACGTATAAGGAAATTGCGCTATAGATATTGAAAAACCTAGGCTCAAGTTGTAAGACTCGAATATCTAGTACAATTTATGTATCTCAAAAAGAACATTGCTATATTTTTAAATTATTGTATTATACTAACTTTTAATTGAAAATTAAAAAAGAAAATTATTTATTCAGTGTAGACCCTGGTAAGGCACTTATGAATGTCGAAGAATTTACTGCCGGTTCGGAAACTAGCCTTCTCAGAAGAACCGGCAAGAAACTCAGCTGGCATCATGTACATTTCATTACATAGTAAATAATGATTAGTTACAAAAAAAATCTTACATGTCAATTGAACTGCCTCGTTGGTATTCTCGTAGCAAACTGCGGCCCACGGGGTCCTAAGGTCGATCCTCGGGCCGGGTAAAATGTTTATGGGGTTTTTCCATCTGTAATTTCTCAGTATACATACATGCAGATAAATACAATTTAAGTATCTGTTTTTAATTCCTAATTCAGAGCTTTTCACTTATTGCATATGAAAGCATATACGGTACAATCATAAAAAATTATAAAATAAAAATAAAAAATTGTCCGACCGATTTATACAGGACTTTCACTGGCAGATAGCTGATGTTACAAGCAGTAATTTAGGCAGTTATTTTAGACAAAAATATATCTCAGTGGTAGTTTTTATTTTTAATCCAATGCGGTCAAAACCCCAGGTTGCTAATAATTATTAAGTGTATTAATAATAATATTTACGTTGAATAAATATTAACCTTAAAACTACAGGCCGGTCCCAGTAATTAATAATGGTGTACATATCAACCAAAATTAGTCGGAAATGGGACCTAAGCAAACGGACCACTAACTTAGTTAACCCTTTGAACTAAGTGCGGCACCGAAATTTTCCGGATTAATATTTACTTTACTATAAATTATTAACACCTCCTTGTTATATTGTTATTAATATATATTTTCTAGGAATCCCTAAACCACCTGGATTAATTAGCAGTGATACTGCGGTCTTTTATTTTCTTAGACTAGCTGCGACTAAATTTTTATGAGTGGCCGGCGGAGCGCTAATATTTAAATCAATAAATGTAGCCTTAGTTACTGCTTGTAGCATTAGCTGTCTGCCAGTAAAAATGCTCTTAAAATCGGTTCAGCCGTTTCGAAGATTAGCCGGAACAAACAGACAGACGGACAGACCGACATACAGACAGAGAAAAATTTTGGAAATTAGTTTTTTTCATTTCAGTACTGTATATACTTTCACTAGCTGTGCCCCGCGGTTTCACCCGCGTAGAGTTAGTTTCATGGGTGTCCCGCTGAACCCTAATGTTTTTTTTAAATTAAAGTAGCCTATGTTACTCCTTGCAACATTAGCTATCTGCCAGTGAAAGTCCCGTTAAAATTGGCCCACCGTTTCGGAAATTACCCGGAACAAACAGACAGACTGCGGTTTCACCCGCGTAGATTTAATTTGATTACCGCGGAACCCTAAATTTCTTTTATTAAATAAAAAGCACATGTTACTCCCTGTAGCATTAGCTATCTGCCAGTGAAAGTCCCGTTAAAATCGGCCTAGCCGTTTCAGAGATTACCCGGAACAAACAGACAGACAGACAGACAGACAGACAGACGGACAGACAGACAGACAGAGAAAAATTTTAAAACTTGGTTTTTTAGTGTCAGTAGCGTGTATACTTTCATATGCATTTAGTGAAAAGCTGTAATTTTGGAATTACAAACAGACACTTCAATTTTATTTATCTGTATAGATAGATTATAACTGAAAGGCGACAACAAATATAATGTTTTAATAAACTCTTCAACCTATCGTGATAGTTCGAAAGAGCGCGGAGAAATCGCTTGATTTCAACTTTTCACGGTTACGCTCCACGAATTTACGTCGTCATACAAAAAAATACAATAAAATTTGCGAACACTTAATCTGGTTTCAAACTTTTTCTACTCACAGCGCTATGAATCACTGTAAGGAGTAAAACTGCAAAAAATATCTAATTATTTCTACATTCAATAGCACTTTTTGTCGTAAAGAAAGGCTCTTGATACGGTGGTATGGTGAAAACCTTTTGGTAAAACAATATAAGTGAACGGAGAATGCCTAAGATACATATATTCACGCCTGTATTCCCCGAAGGGGTAGGCAGTGGTTTGTAATAACGACGCCCACTTTTCACCGAAGATGATTAAGTGCCAACGTGACAGATGGTGAGTCTATCGCAGACTTGAGTTACTTCTCAGACATATGCAGGTTTCCTCACGATGTCTTCCTTCACCGTAAAGCACGTGGTGTGAAATCACTGCACATAAGTTTCTTTAGAAAAACTCATTGGTATAGGCCCCGCTGCGATTCGAACTTGCGTCGCTTGCGTAGCATGCGACTGTTCTAACCCCAAGGCCACCACGGCACTGATCCTAAAAAGTATAATACTAAGGTTCAGTTTAGTCAAATCCCTTCTGAGATGTGAAAATATACATTCTAAAAATTATTGTATTGAATTTCATCATAATATTAATCAGGCCTTCGCAAGACTTGTGTAATATTTAAGATTGTGTGGCCTTAGGGTTGAGCACTCACCTGCTACGCAAGCGACGCAAGTTCGAATCTCAGCTTGTACCAATGAGATTACAAATAAGTTTTTAGAAAAACTCATTGGTACAGGCCCCGTTGGAATTCAAACTTGAGCTAGGAAATCAAAGGCTAAACTAATTTCGTACTTCAAGATAACAAGAGAAGTAGCTACAACCTCTTGTCAGGAGTTCCCAGGGTTCTAACCTTATAATGCATTTGAAATGGAATTAAATTAACTACAGAATACTTTGAATAGTTTTTACCAATCACCGGAACAGACAATAACCCTTTAGAATTATATTTGTAAAGAATTCAAAGATTGTTAACAGTTCTCTTAACAATGCAATTTATGATGTTGCAGTCAGGAAAAGCTGTTTTTGCGGTTAACCACTGTTGGGAGTTATATTGCCACATAATGAATTGTCTACCAAGTAAATCTGCTTTCTTAAATGTTTGTTTAATTCTTTACATAGGTACTATTATTTTATACATTCATACACATCAATAAAATGTATCTGTTTTTTATTTAAAAGTAACAGCTATTCACTAAATGCATTTTTTTCCTGTCTGTTTGTTCCGGCTAATCTCTGAAACGATTGGACCGACTTTCACTGACAGATAGCTGATGTTACAAGGAGTAGATAATAAAACTTACTTTTATTTAATAAACAATAGAAACCAACCCATGATATTAAGATTACGCAGGTGAAATCGCGAGACACAGCTCATATAAAATTCAATAAAAAAAACTATGAATTTCATATACTGGTTATAGGGAGTGAAAGGGTTTGGTGATGAGAAATCTGCAGACGCAAGGTTGTATGTTTATATGCAGGAGATAATCTTCGAAACTACCGATCCGAGAAATTCTTGCACCAATATTTAGAACGGACGAATCCGCGGTCAGAAGCTAGTTCACACTAGCTGCTTTATAGCAACAAAATTTTGCTATTCTTAGATTTATGGACGTCACCTTCGCTTAACGCTTCGCTGGTCGGTTGTAACAATTGTATTGTGACTAATTATAGTTTTTGCACATTTCCGGCAATCAGTATTGTTTTAGTTCACTTTCTTACATAGGCGTCGGTGATGACTGACACTACACTATAAGTTTTTAGCCCATCATTTCATGGGACAATGGTTGTTTGTATTTTTTGCGGAAAATCAAGATTTTACCGCTTTTTTAGGAAGATCCATGACAATAAAACCTACTGTTACATGATCCATAAAATTTGAAGGACGCCTAACAAAATAAGTTTTGATAGAACTTAATCGCTTGAAAATGTTGGGGTTTGAAAATCAACATACCAATCCCACAAAGAGTTTTATACAACAACATCTCTTCTAATGATTTTCTAAATATGATCAAGTGTCAATATGTCGATAGAGATCACTTCATCGCCACAATGAAATCCTTCTCGAAGTAAGACCTGAGGGCCTACTATCGGTTTCAGCAGAGCGTACTCAGAACTTCAGAGTTCTAACGTTTCATTTTGGTACCGTATAATTAAGCGTCAAAGCTAAGAAGTTCTTAATACGCGCTCCTTAAACGATCATACTTGGCCGCCTGCTCCTATTGGCTGTATAAAGTATTAATTTTTGCCAATATATTCTAAAACTAACCATAACCTTTGTATTCCAGCTCTGGAATTGGTCGTCCCAAAAGGCAGAGTGTTCGTCAGTCTTCTCTTCAACACCATGTTCATCATCGGAGGAGTCACCGTCACCATGCTGTTCTGGTGGCTTCAGAACTGGAGATACCTGCTCTTCATCATCTACACTCCTTCCGTCTTCGTGTTCATCTACATGTGGACTATGACCGAAAGCTTTCGATGGTTACTCAGCAAAGGACGATACAATGAAGGCATCAAAGTACTTAGCAAATCTGAGAGATACAACAAAGTGAATGTACCAAAAGACCACTATGTACAAGTTGAGAAACTAGCAACCAAACAAAGAGACGAGAGGAAATGCGAGTCTGCTGAGAGGAACCAGTCGAGTTTCAAACAAATTCTCACGTCTGCTATGATTTGGAAGCGACTTTTCATATGCTCTTTCCTTTGGATCTCGTCTACTTTGGTTTACTACGGACTCTCGATCAACGCTATCGAGTTGTCTGGGAACAGTTACCTGAATTACATTGTAGTGCTAGTGATTGAAGCTCCGGCGAATGTATGTAAGCTGATATGCTTAGACAGGTTTGGGAGGAAGAAAGTTATATCTACAGCGTACTTCCTGACTGGACTTATATTGATCAACTATGGATTTATTCCAGGTTAGTTGCATTGTTTTCATTTCACTTCTTTACGAACATTGACATGGTTACGCCATCCCAGAAGGGTCCCCGGAGTAGAAGTCACCGATGTTACAGGCAGTTACAGCACCCACTTCTCACCTAGCTTGCTTTTAGATTGCATCGATTATCTAACTCACGCTACACGTTAATTATTTTGAGAGAAATCTGTGAGACTATTTACCCCCTTCTACTAAAGCGCCTAAAATAATATTTTGACATCTTATCGTAACATAAGAAATAGTCATACATTTGGCTTCAACTTACAAACTTCTCCAAGGACTCCCAGGCCATATCTCTCACGTACCTAAAAGAGTTTGCCAAATTAATTTGTACTCTTTTTCAGCTGGCAATTGGTCTTTAATCCTGTACCTGGGAGGCAAGTTCTTTATCACCCTGGCGTACAATTCCCTCTACGTGTTCGCGGCAGAGGTGTTTCCGACTAACTACAGGACATCACTGTTGGCTATGTGCTCCACTATCGGCAGGATAGGGTCCACAGTTGCACCCCAGACGCCTTTATTGGTAAGAACCTCTTCTTTCATCATTTATTCAGGTGTATAGGTGCCGTCATGAGATTTGAGCGCTGGCACAGTAATCATTTCTTGGAACGCAATTATCCCCACTATTTTCGCCGAGCGCCTATAATTCGTGACGGCGCCTGTGATATTAAGCAAAATTCGTCACAGATTGAGACGTGTCACGAATCTCAAACCCATAAAATAGTCCACGTATTTAATATGTATAATATCACATACTGGTCTTCTCTGCTAAGTGATAGCAGAGAAGACCAGTATGTAAGTAAGTAGCCTACCAAGGGATGCAAGGATAAATCGCAGCTGAGGTTTCTTAAATAGATAATCTGCGTGAAGGCGATGGACTCATCATCTGTCACGTTGGCACTTAACCTGCGAATTTCTTCTCAGACATATGAAGGTTGCCTCAAGATGTCATATATAGCCCTTTACCCTCGTTGTATCATCAACTCTTGCCACCACAATAATACAAGGGGAACCTTGACCGCTGGACTTGAATAGCATAATCACTTTTTCATCATAATCTTTTTTTGCAGACGCGATACTACGAATACCTCCCAACGCTGCTCTTCGGGACGATGGCAGCTTTATCTGGTTTCCTTGTCCTCGTTCTCCCTGAGACTAACAACCTCAAGCTGCCTGACTCCTTGAAGGAAGCCCAGGATCAAGACAACAGGGCAGATGTCCAGGAGATGGATGAAAAAACAGACACAAAAACTAGACTGTGAACTTTATGTGTAATACGATAAGGAGCAAATTTGAGAGATGTGACAGAAACGATGAAGTGGGTTAGGCTATAATAGTTGTCAAAGCTGATGGCAAATATAATTTTGACGATGACGATAGCTGACGTTGAGTGCGAAATGCGTTGCACCAAATCACACTGTCAAATTGACAAATTCTGTCAGTGTCATTTTTTGTCTGTGAAAGTTTAACTTTAGAAATAGATGTAACTATAAAAACAAACGGCTAATGCTAAATAGTTAAATTCATGACGTCATCTTACAATTAAAAAATGCTGCAACTTATTTCCTGAGTAACTAGTACTTTAACAATTTGTTATAGCTAAAGTCAGTTGAAACAACTTGAAGCTCTAAGTTTAATTTTAATTTGTATTACAAGGAGATCGAGTGATTAGGCCCATTCCCAGCAAAGGGAAGATCTTCCAGCCAGGCGGGTGTCATGCCTGGGGAACCACGGCTCCAACTATTCTATTTTTTTTTTATTACTTGGTCCGTCGCAGTTGGTAGTTACCTCGTAGGGGATCATACGGAGTTACCTCCACTGCTTAACCGGACTATAGGGCGAGACCCAAGGGCCTCCAGCGGAGCTTAAACTTAAATACTAAGCAACACAGCTAAGGGCGCCCCGTTACGGGGCTCGGACCTCGGCTTAGGGCGTTGCTGGGGGATGAGCTAGGGAGCTGGATCTGAGTGGTTCCAACTGTTCTAGTTGGAAACTTGTATATATACTGCAAAGCGCTAGAAAACTTTTATAGCCCGATATATTTTCTCGTGTAGTAAAACTTTGTAATTATTAGAGAGTAGCGTCATCTATGTAGCGAATGGAGAAACGCTGCTACAGTATAATTTAGTTAGTAATTTTAGAAGACATAGAAATTAATGTTCTAAAAAATAAGATACATAAAAAGAATAATTAATTTAATTAAAAAAACAATTTTATAAACGTAGATAATCTAAATAGTAATTATAATATTTTAAAAGAATGCATTGATAGCTTTGCATTATACCACACACAAGTGCAATCTCTAGTTATGAGAGCTGACTTTCAATTTGTAGTAGTCTTTTTATGAGTATATCTGTCTGTATGGCGCGACGCGAATCAAATACATGCGCAGTTACCCCTAGATTATCGCTGAGAGCTCATTACTCTTGACGGCACCTGTAGGCCTAGACAAAGTGACATTCTCTCGCGCTTGCGCTAATAGAAAAGATAAAAAAAATATGGCAATGACATAAATCAATCACGTGACATACGTCATTCCTGTACATTTTGTATCGTTTCTACTAGCGAAGCGTGGGGATAATATGACTTTGAGTTACCCGGCGAATCTTTTGGTCTTGAAATTCCATGTGGCCAGTTATAATAGGGTATCATAATGAATAAGTATTTATATTATTTTTTTCTAGTTTGAAATAGTAAATATAAGGCTAAGATCCAAAACTAAGGCTTGTGATTTAAAAGTACTTATTTGACGTACGAATTAATGAATGTTATATTATACATAGGAATTTATTAGTATGTAAGACAAATAAATGACATTATTTTAATTAACTCTGATTAAGTAAATAATTTTGTAAATAGATCTGGTTACGAGCACGAAGAATGACTTTATGATTAAAAAAATCAACTTTGCAATAATATGAGTTAAACGGATTAATATAATACCTAAAAAAAATTTACAATAAAGTACTTATCGCATTGTTTTTATTCATATAGTTTTATTGCATTTTCTAATGTTTGACGTTTCTAACTCTAAACTTTTTATTAAATAACAACACAGTTTAAAAACGTAAAGGTATTATTTTTACTCTATGGTGTTTAAGTGTTCCTTGACTGACGTGAACATTTTTTATATTTTGTTTTCCACAATTTCTCTAACATTGTTATCTATGATTTAAAAATAACACTGGCCGATTAGAAGATCCAAACGAATCCATAACGAGTCACGTTCGAGTTTTAATTTAAAAACTGGATTAAATAAAACTGATGTACTGGGTATTTAAGGCGGTGTATTCAACGGCGGTAATGTTTGCAATTTTTATAACAATATTTAATAGGTAAAGAACGAGTACCTCAATGTTCAGTCTTAGTCATTTTATGAGCTATCTTTGTCTATATGCGAGACGAATAAAAACGTGCCCTATCCACACTATTTTTCGCTGCAAGTTCTTTACGCATGACGGGACCTACGTCATAGACAAATATGTAGGTATGTACAATCCACATATAGCAGGCAGCAATCCTGTCTATGGTCAGTAACAACAATAAAGGTAGCTCTCATGGAACTCCTGTGCAGCTCCAAGTTTTGAATAGGAGATCTCGTTATGCTTACATCAACTTCCCCGAACACTTTTTGCCATGTACCTACTTACCTATATTTAATGTAGAAGAGCGAGCATTTGTATTAACATAAAAGTTGATAATTACTTTAGTAGGTCCGTGAACCCGAAATCTCAAAATGATAAACAAACATAATTTACTTTGTAAACTAATAAAATAAATTAAAAACTTTTATGGAAATGCGTAAAAACACCTAGTGCGAAATAAAATGAACGATTGAACGTTTCGATTTTATTTGAACCAATCAAGCGATAAATCTCCGAATTCCCACTCAGCTTTAGTCGTTTAAACATGGAACGCGTCCGTGCATATCCCGCCTTATACTTTTTTTTAAAACGTTTCGTTCCCTTTGCATCTACGGGTGTTCGCAAATTGTAATTATGCGTTTAGAACGTGATCCCATTTCAACGTACGTGACTGAGTGGACTTGAACATTATAAATAAAAATAATGTAGATTTAGTACTTAAACTTGTACTTAGTGCTGGGCTAACGGGCTGCTAGTCAGTTTGAAGTTTACTTCGTTAGCAATTTCATTATGCACTAGTTTTGCCCCGCGGATTATCCTACACAGATTTAATTTACGGATTTTGTATTGAAATACGATGTGGGGACCGGGAGTGGTATTAATGGAGACTGTTCTTGGCAAGAGACGCTCAATTGCTAAATACTTACAGCTAAAAATCTTATAAACAGCTTAAAGGGAGATGAGTCAGCATACACTACAGAAATTCATAAGTAGGACCCATACTAGTAGCACCCTGCGCTACTGAAAATGATAACCTTTTTCGTTAAGATATCAAAGCTCGCTTTATCAATTTGGTACTTTTCACCTAATTTGTTCATAAGTCTCTAATACTTTTTGTATTAGACTAACTCAGATAGGGTTTCAGGCCCGGGTAAGAATAGTTTCTGTGTGATTAAATTACTTACAAAAAAAATTATATTAGGAATGGTTAACTCCAGGGCGCGTAAAAACCTAAAACTGCTGAGCAATCTATACAAATATTATACAGAGGAAAGATTTGTTTGTTTGTTTGTATTGAATAGGTTCCGACGCTAATAGACCGATCTTGAAAATTCTTTTAGATATGGATAGCTATATCATCAGTGAGTAACATAGGCTATATTGTATCCCCGTACTCCCACAGGAACGGGAACTACGCGGGTGAAACCACGTGACGTTCGCTAGTGTAGTATATTTTACCAATTTTGTCAAACATACCTATAAAAAGTTGCTGGAAAAATTTTTTTTATCATCTTATAGAACAAAATCCAATATCACATGCAAATAAAGTGCTTTGAAACTTACGAAGTCGTAAACGTCCACGTCAAAGTGTACGTACCCAATATTTTTTCGTGCAAAAATATGTAATTTTCACATCACCTTTGCAGTTTGTCCTGCATATATGAATATGTTATTCTCCAAGATTGCTTCGGACTGGACATTGGTTTTCAGGTGTGATTGATTGATTTGGAACCAAATTCATGTGTGAAAGCCAGCGGTCCGATTTGTGAAATGGTAAAGATTGGACCGCTTAGCTAGGGTCAAAATAAATCTAGATTTATGAATAACTCACGATGCCAGCTGAGTTTCTTGCCGATTCTTCTCAGAAGGCTAGTTTCCGAACCGGTGGTAAATTCCTCGACATTCATAAGTGCCTTACCAGGGCCTAAACTGAATAAATCATTTTCATTTTCAAGGCTAGTCGCACACTCAATAATATGGTCAATGAAGCGTACATTGACATATGACATATATTGTATGTGTGAGGCTTTATTGTGGCATTTTTCAATAACATTATGAATAAAATGTAGGTATTGTGTGAGTACGGGTAGCCTTACCTGAGCCAGGTCCGAGCCGAGAGTTGGTCTAGGCACATATTACATCTGTACTCTATACAGATAAATAAAATTGAAGTGTATATTTGTAATTCCAAATTAACAACTTTTCACTAAATTCTTTTGCAATGTATTGCCTGTATTCCCCGAAAAAATAGGGAGAGATGTTATAATAAACTACTAAATTTTCACCGAATGTGATTAAGTGCCAACCTATCGCCGTCTCGGGCACTAGGTACGTCTTTGAATTACTTCTCAGACATATACAGGTTTCCTCAGGATGTTTTCCTTCACCGTTAGTACGTGGTATGAAATCACTGCACAAGTTTTGTTTTTGTTAAATTCATTGGTAAAGGCACCGCTGGGATTCGAACTTGCGTCGCTTGCGTCACCACGGCTCTATCTCTATATGAACATGTAACAAGATAGTACTTAGGTAGTTGAACGAAAATAATGAATTTTAAAATGCTTTTGAGCGTAATTACGCAAATCTATCTATACAGATAAATAAAATTGAAGTGTCTGTTTGTAATTCCAAAATAACAGCTTTTCACTAAATGCATATGAAAGTATACACGCTACAGACACAGAAAAACCAAGTTTTAAAAATTTTCTCTGTCTGTCTGTTTCTTCCGGGTAATCTCTGAAACGGCTGGATGGATTTTAACGGGACTTTCACTGGTAGGTAGCTAATATTTCAAGGAGTAACTTAGGCTACTTTTATTTATTAAAAATATTAGGGTTCCGCCACCATAAGGATGAAACAAAATCTACGCGGGAGAAACCGCGGGGCACAGCTAGTATGGAATACTTTACAATCTTATACCATTCGTAATTCTTACAGCGTAATATGCATAGCCATAAAAACACGCAGACACTTCCCACAAAGAGGGGTGAAACTTACTCCCGTGACAGTTATTTGCATTTAATACTCCATTTTATCCCCAACTTGGTAAACGTCGTACGGTGTAATGAACACTATTCTTTTAACTCAGAAGAAAAAGTTTCTGAAACTTTATGTCTCATCTCCCGGCTCTTTTGCAAGGATACGTTCATACGTAAGGGACGATAAAAAGTTGAATTCATTTTATATTACATATTCTTATAGCTGTCGTCATGAGTTTTGAGCGCTCAGCGAAAATAGTAGATAACTGCGGATGAGTGTAAATAAAAAACTACTACGCATCAAGCTCTATAGCGCTCAAAAATCGTAACGGCACCCATTAACTTTTAATAAGCTACGCTATATCCGCCTTTGCGGTTAAAGATCTCTAGGTGTGCTGAATTAAAAAAAAGAAAGAGTAAAGCTTAGGGAATTTGTAACAGACAGATATACACCGATAATAATTTTCTCCTATAGGTTCCTCCACATACGGTTAACAATTTACAAGATTTTTTTATCAATAATCACTTGACATTGGCGGAATAACTGTTCTCAACAACTCAAGTTCGTCGCCATTAAATAAATAAATGAAAGAAAATACATACACACCTATTTGGAATACTCTCCAATTTGTAAGTAATTGCTTAATTTGTAAGTAATTGCTTAATTTGTATGCAATAATGCTCAGCTATAATTTAATACAATCCTTGTTATGCAATAAGCCTTTGAGATATCGTACGCTCGGATCGCGCCATCAGTCACAGCAATCCAATATGGCGGTCGTTCGTAACTATATGGAGTCGAATGTTAAATGGTCTGTTGGTAATTAAAGCATTCCGTGAATCAACGCAACGCACAATTAATAGCTCAAAGAGCAGTAGGTTACACTGTGAATTGCACACCTGCAGTCATAGGTACATAGGCTCACGACTTTGTCTGCTAAATCTGCACTAGCTGGCGCCGGCGACTTCATTTGCAAAGGTTTTTACTTATATTTATTTTTGGACAATTCACACAATATCTTTATAAAATTAGCCTATTTGTTATTCAGATGTATACGTTAAATTATTGTTAATCATTAAAATCCATTCCGTAGTTTTTGCCCGAAAGACTAACAAAACCACACAAACATTCACATTTATAATACTTATTTATAGATTTGTAGAATGTGAGAGCGTTAAGTCCTTTCTTAGGTAGCTTTTGATTCCTACTGAGTATAGAAAGCAGGGTATAACGCAATCTCCCTATCTGAATTCGGAGCTATCTAGCTGGGGATTCGCTCCACCTCACAAGAGATCACCGACAAATAATTCTAACTATCTTAGTCCTGCGGTGAGTCAGATCGCCAATTCTCCATGAGTGAGGGAGGAGTGGAAGTGCTGACTCTAAGGGCACGTTGATTTTAATATAAGGTAGCCAATGCGCGAGGGACACTCTTATATGACGGTCATAGGCTGGAACCGCTTGCCATCAGGCGGACTAAGATGGATAGGTATGCTTGTTTGCCACCTTTCTAGTAGGTAAAAAAATTAAATCAATATTTTGATGACCATTGAAGTGCAGCATAACAAAACCAGTATTAAACATAACGTGTCACCAGTAGTGTCTAAGGAATTTGTCGCAAATTCTGTCAACGTACCTACACGGGCAATAACACAACGATAAATCATAGTAGATTGACCGAAATCTTAGGCCACACGTGTTACCCGACCATTTGCAAAACGTCTGCGACGCGGTGACCCGCTTGTATTCAGGTAACGTTCGCAATTTGGGAGCATATGCACGGCGATAAATCCCGTCACACGAGGAATGCTTGATTACAGCTGCAATACCGCGATAACTAAACTGCACAAACGTAATGAGATGCTGAATGTCGTGACTACAATCCATTGTTCGTTTCTATTACTCTGACTTTTAATTTTAAGAAATTTAGGATTTATATTATACTAGACCCGCCTTAACTTAGCTTCGTAATAAAAAAAATCATACTATTTTAAAACGTAATTTTTTCAACTACCTAAAAACATTTTTAGTCAGGTATTTTGTAGCTATAAGCTCATCGGAGTTGTACTCCTACATGTCAGTAAAAAGTGAGTCTTGATGGCCATGTGATTTGATCTGCGCCTGCTACGCAAGCGACGCAAGTTCGCATCCAATACTAAATACCTTTTTTTTTTGCGGTCAGTCAGGTTCCCAGTGCTTGGAGTGGTTTCAATTCACAAAGAGCTTTTTACATCAGTAAGATAGAATGATTATTGTTTCAACTAATCTAAACTATTAATAGTACTTTCAATAAGAATGTATAACTCCATAATAATATCAATTGTAGAGAAGGTATTTCAAATAAAATACACAAGTATAATAATTATATTATATTAAAATAATAATTAACTCTCACTAAATACAATCTTCTTACCTTGAAATGGTAATATACCTGACTGTTTCTTCTTTGCTTCCCAAGAAGGGTGTAATTTCTCTGGTTTCCCATCATTACTATCAAATTTCTTATGCCTATCATTACAACCACCCCTTTCATTATATTTATCTTTATCATTAAAACCGCCCCTATCAGGTTTACTTCTGTCATTATAATTACCCCTTTTGAAAGGTTTATCATTAAACCGATTATTTTCATCAACATTTTGTTTGCCAAATCTATTTTGGTTAGAATTATCCTGTCCATAATTGTTCCTAGGTTTAGGTTTCACATGACCAAACATAACGGCTCTCCTAAGCTTCCTATTACCCTCTTTGTGTACCTCTTTTACTTCATCAGGCGGTCTCGGTTCAGCTACTGACATGTAGTTTTCACCACTTTCAGTTATAAAGAACGGATCTACAATTTTTGTCTGCGATACAGGTGATTCTTCTACGTCCTTCTTGAACTTTCTCTTCAGTATCTTCTCTTTCATATTCTTGTTTTTATTGTCTTTTAATTTCTTTTCTGGCTTTCTCACTTCTGTTTTAAACTTCTCTTCTGGGACTTTCAGAGCAGTTTTTTCAGGAATAAGCTTTCTTACAGCAACGATTACAGATTTATTGTTAGGGACAGATGGTTCTGTAATTGTTTTACATTTAGGTACTAATTTAACAACTTTTGCACTTTCTTCAGTATCTGATTCTTCAACATCTGGACCTGAATCACTCTGATTTTCATCATGTTCACTATCATCATCTTTTTTACCCTCTATTAAGTCATTGTCACTATCAGAAACATCATTAACATCATTGTCACTCTCAATAACATCACTAACATCATTATCATCACCTGACTCTGGATCATTTCCTGAGTGATAATCCTTATCCAATTCCTCATTAGATTCATCTACATCACTAACATCTTTAGAGTTATCTTTCTCAACCACATTCTCAACCTTCCACTCACTTTCCTTGCTCTTCCCTTTCTTCTTATTCTTTTGTTTTTCTCTAGCCTCCTTTTTAAGTTTCAATCGTTCTTGTCTAGACATAAATAGGTCCTTGATGGGGACATCTCTGAATCTATTACTAATGAACTGATACTTCTCCTGCAGCACCTTGTGGAGTAGTAGTCGAGCACATGCCTTCTCATTGTCCACTTTGGGCTTGTTCAAGAAGCTTGTCAGTTCCCCTGTGTGTGTTATTATGAATTTTGCTAGGTCCATTGCTTTTATTTTCTGCAAGTATAAATGAATTATCAAATATAAACATATATACAACAGAATTTTCGCACTTACAAGTGATGTTAAGGTGCAATTTCGCATGAGGTGTTTCAGTCAGTATAAAATTGATTTCTGACTGTATAAGATGCATAGGACACAAGGGATGCCCCTGGTGCTGCAAGTGTTCGTAGGCTTACTGTACACTTGTTACCTTTCTAGTATAAAAGACTAGGTTTGAAACATAAAGGATCAAGTAAATAATCTACTCTGGCTAAAAAATTGCTGTAATTGACATCTATGACAATGTCCTAACCATATTTCGGTCCCAGCTGCTAATTGTTTATCCCCATAAATTAAATTTAATGTGAGTGCAGTAACATGTGCCCTCTTTATTCCCTCACTCCCAAAGTCTGATTATCAATCTTTAATATGATTAAGAAAATTTATTTTTGGATTTTTGAATATTACAAATAAAGTACTGTTCCAATTTGAAAAATTCTCAGCAATAGATAGCTACTTTATCAGCCAATAACAGAGGCAATATTTTATCCACATATTCTCACGAGAAGAATTGTTCTTCTTGCCAGTACAACTATATGATGTCCGCTAGTAACTTATAAAAGCAACCCATCTAAATAGGTTTATATACTTAAGTTTCGGTATGGAAGGACAGTAATAGAATCATATTAGCCTATGATTTAGAATAGATACCTTAATAACAAGAACTTCTTGGACAGCTGACTCTGCTTTTCTCTTGTTTTTCTCTTTGAGGTGGTCCGGAGCTTTCTTTTCAGCCAGTGTCTTTGCTTTCCTAGTCAGCTTGTGTATAATTTGTATCTTTGCTTGGTTTAACTTTTTTTTAAGAAGAATCACCTGGAAATTGGTAATGATTTCTGTTAATAAATTAAAATTACATATTTGTTGTATTTATTTATTTAAAAGTACAATTAAAGTTCAATGATGGATATAGTTTCTACAATATACCTAATAAAAAAGTGATATCCCATAATACTCAGCACAGATAAAACCTGTAGTGAGCTATTCTGATCATGAATCCTACTGATATTATAAATGCGAAAGTTTGTTAGAATGTATGAATGTATGTTTGTTGTTCTTTCAAGCAAAAACTACTGAATGGATTTTGATGAAACTTTACAATGATATAGCTTGCACATCAGAATAACACATGGGCTATAATTTATAAAGACATTGGGTGAATTGTCCAAATTATAAAGAGTCGAATCCTGCGCTGATAGTAACGAGCTAGTACGACATACTACATACCTCATTATTGAAGGCCTGCTTTACCGCGCCGACTTCCATTGTAATATATGATTTATGTACTCAGGTTATTTATAAAGTATTACAGTAGATCACTCAACTAGGGTGCATAATTGATACAGCCCTCCGACCGTCTGTATAGATTGACCAGAATGTGTCAAGGTTTGAAGGTCAAAAGAAGTCACTTTAGCATAAGTATCTATCTGTCATATAATAAAATTAGATTCAAAAATGACGAAACTGTATTAGAGTTTAGAGATAATTTACAAAATCAACACACACATAACCTATAATCATAACCTGCAATGTGTTTTTGACGTTTAGTGTGTCAGTTTCGTTCGGTTCGGAATTCCATTCGTGCTTTCGGTACGGGATATTATACAATCTCTTGTCTAGTATGTGAAAAGTTAAGGAGGAAATAATTATACAACTTCCCCTTTCCACAAATTATTTTTAAAGTTTGGTTTAATAATTTTATATTAGTAACATTACATTTTAGGCCAAATATTATCAACGGCATATTTGAACCATAGACATAAAATATGCTGACCACAGAGAGTATTAGAATAAATAATACATAGACTAGGCGACTTACTTTATTTCAAGAGTAAGAAAAAAACTAAAAGAAAACCAGTTCATTCTTTCTGGTCGGATCTGTCAATCCGAAATGTACGTAAAATATTTTGCTAAAATAAATTCATGAATATCAATAAAATCGTTGTGATTTGATGCTATAGTGAATAATAACTTTTCATAATTTAGGCTTAGTGAAGTTATTGTGAATCTATTTTGTTACTTACGGTGTTCGTGTTTATATTTTCAGCATGGCTCCTCGATTTGAGATCGCAGTTGGTCTGCGAAAAGGCCACAAAACAACTAAAATATCCGCCGGCAAGAAGGGTATTACAGACAAAGCCATCAAAATCAGGCCAGCAAGGCTGAAGGGCGTAAGTATTCAGTTAAAATTGTCAGATTTTAGGTTATGTTTTGATAGGAACCTCTGCCAATAAATATTTTTAAAGTTCGTGTTTTTATCTTTATTTTACTTAGACAGGCTCCATTCAGTAACTGTATCGATAAAAATACATGATTTTATTGTTCTCAAAAAATACAAATAATTAGGTACTGAAAAATCGAGGTATATTCAACGAAGTTTTTTTCAAACATGGAAGTACCTACTGCCGGTCTGACGGTCAAGCATTATTGAAACCTTTAAATGATTTAGAGAAGAGTTACGCTTCCACGGACATATCGTTGAACTGGCATTTCTTGCAGCTAAAAATGTATATTTTCATACTTCAATAACATTATTCCCACAAAATACAAGCCTAAAATTAACTTAAAGCTGTTAATTAAGATTAACCTACATTAATCTTGATACCGTTTAATAACTGATGTATTAATTTATAAAGGAGAAAGATTTTTTTGTTTGTTTGTATTGAATAGGCTTTGACACTACTAAGACTGATCTTGAAAATTCTTTCAGTAAGGGATAGCTACATTATCAGCCAGTAACATAAGTTATATTTTGTCCCCATACTTTTATGAGAACGGGAACTATGCAGGGGAAACCACATGATGTCCATTAGTTGTAAATATTAATATTAGTTGTTTTAATTTCAGTTGCAAACCAAACACTCAAAGTTTGTTCGTGATCTGGTCCGCGAGGTTGTCGGTCACGCTCAGTATGAGAAGAGGGCAATGGAATTGCTTAAGGTTTGTATCATGACATTATACTATTATTACAGAGTTAATTAATCTAGTGTGAGTGCAGTGAAGAAGAAGGAAAACATTGTGATGAAACCTGCATGTCTGAGAAGATTCAAAGACGTATGTATAGTGCCTGAGATAGTGATCTGGCATGTTGTCACTTAGTCATCTTTGGTGAAAAGAACTACACCTCTGCCTACCCCTTCGGGGAATACGGCGTCAGCATATCGAGTTGATGGCCAAATCCGACCAAACTATGAGGGTAGCAAGAAATACCCGAAGTGCTCTCGGGTCTATTTTGATGATAAAAAACTAATACAATAATTGATGATATTGGTAAATAAGTATTCCTAGCTAGGAATCTAACCCATTGATATAAAAAAACACACTGTTGTACCATTACTTTAAATTCACTCACATCCCAGTATTAAAGCCTTATTTTCGAAATTTATGGGTTCCTGGCTAGAAATATTGATTGTAATTTGAGTAAATGTCATGCAGTCATTGTACATTGCACTTTCTATGGGTCAGGTATGAGACCATTACCCTATATTCTACTTAGCCCTTGGTAATTATCACTATAAAAGTGTGATGTATTTGACTTCCATAATAATATTTCTTGTATGAAACTTTCAACATTCCAAGACTGAAGGCAGACAAACCAAAGATCAAATGCCAATTTTGTAGAGTAAGTGTCTCCATCTCAGGCACACCAAAACCCTACTATATTAACTCCATGTTATTTCCAAAGACATGAACATTGTGAGGGAACTGCTTATGTCTGAGAAGCAATTCAAAGACCTATGTATAGTCCCTGAGACGGCGATAGACTCACCCTCTGACATGTCGGCTCTTCATCATCTTCGATGAAATATGGTAATGAGGAATACATGCTCACAGCATTCCAGAAGGGTCCCACATTTCAAGAAATATGATTGTGACAGAGGGTGAGTCCAGCACCGTCTCAGGCACTATACATAATGTTTTGCTTGCAAAGAAGAGGACTGCCCCACCACGGATCCGCATACCAACGAGCCAGTTTCAAAGACCCCTACTCACCTGTACATTTTCCTTTGGCAGGTGTCAAAGGACAAGCGCGCACTGAAGTTCCTGAAGCGTCGCCTGGGCACACACATTCGTGCTAAGAGGAAGCGTGAAGAGCTCAGCAACGTGCTCGCACAGATGAGGAAGGCTGCCCACGCGCACGGCCACGCTCACTAACTTTACTTTTAATTACACGTCTTAAAACGCATGTCATTGTTTATTATTTCTATTAGGGGTTCCATATATGCACAATAAACATCTAGAATTATACAGATAAATAAAATTCAAGTGTCTGTTGGTAATTTCAAATTAACAGCATTTCACTAAATGCATAAGATACTACTAGAATAAAAAAAAAAATTTTTCTCTGTTTGTTCCGGCTAATCTCCGAAATGGCTGAACACATTTTAACGGGACTCACTAATCTATACAGATAAATAAAATTGAAGTGTCTGTTTGTAATTGCAAAATTACAGCTTTTCACTAAATGCATATGAAAGTATACACGCTACAGACACAAAAAAAACAAGTTTCAAAATTTTTCTCGATCTGTCTGTCTGTCTGTTTGTTCCGGGTAATTTCTGAAACGGCTGGACGGATTTTAACGGGACTTTCACTGGTAGGTAGCTGATGTTTCAAGGAGTAACTTAGGCTACTTTTATTTATTAAAAATATTAGTGTTCCGCGACAATAAGGAAGAAACTAAATCTACGCGGGGCACAGCTAGTAAATAGCTAATGTTACAAGGAGTAACTTGAGCTTCCTTCATTTAAAAAACATTGGGGTTATTTGTTTTCTTCAGATTCTTTGTATTACAGATACAAAGAATCATAGTGGTATATACATCATCTGTGAAAATGTTGTCTATTCCAAGAGGTTCGATAAGTAAGTACTTAAATAGTTAGTTTGATATATATTCTAAGTAAAAATAATACTTATTGCATGGACGGTTTCGCGAATGGTATTGTCACGTTTAACATAACATAAATGAGTGCGTTACCCTAGCAAGAAAGTGTCTCCTAGAGAGATGGGAGTGGTGCAAAACTTTTTCGTACATAGTACCTACCTACTTACCTATTAGGCAGATGGTAGGAGTCATTGAACTTAGGAATAAAAAAATGATTTATGCATGGACTGGTCATTGACATACCTACTCCGTCAATAGTCGCTTCATAGTTCTGTATTTCGTCACAATATTTGGGGTCTGGATGCAAAGGTCGACAGGCTATCAACATGAAGCGTCAAGAAACAAGGTCATAGTTGGATATACAAACAAAGTTCGCTTCATAATAAACGTAAAGGAGTGTTAATGATGTTTCTAACCTACCTACTAAATTTTAATTGCCATGCGCTCTAAAGCCCGATAAACTGGGGGCCTACTCTCTTTCTCCGAAAAACGAAGCTTTGGCTGAAAGTTCGCAAAGTTCCTACCACGATTATTATTCGTTCTAAAATTACGTCCGAACGCAGTCTATGTATTTTCTTAAGCTACTTTAGTTAAAATTATTGAACGAACGAAAACTTGAGTTTGATAAAAACGGCGATACGAAACTACGTTTTAATTTTCGTTCGTTTGCGCAGTATCCTTTTCGGAGAAAGGAATAGGCCCCCTGGTATATGGGCCATAGATATAGAAAAAAATTCGCTTATAGCTACCTATACAAAACATAGACAATTCAACCGTGTTTATTTAGTATGCACAAACATAATTAAGTTATTAATAATTAATTTAAGCTTAACAAAAGTTTTCTTAACCTATGAGTTGCATGTGCAAACTGTATGTATAGATGATTTGGTTAAAAAGGGAGACATTGCGCCGACCACGATTAATCCTTCTTATATTCTTCTTATTATCAGTCGTGGATGATGATGTACCTACGTATAAACACGCATATAGGTAAGTTTCTAAGTGTTGGTACTGAGGTACCTAGGTATATTGTTTCCGATATGCTAGATGTGTTTAAATGAAGCGTGTCGAGAGAAAACGTCTCTACCGAAATGACCATGGCCGTGTACCTGTAGTACACGATCTAATTTTTTATTGAAATTCATATTCGAACAATAGCTAAACAAAGGACAAAATGAAAATACCGTTTCTAGAGCATGTATTGCACAAGACATCAATGCAAGGCTAATTCGATTTCCCTCGGCACCACAGTCTACCAAATAAACATTGGAAGCAATGGGACTCCGTGCATTGCTTTTTGTAAGGTGGGCTTCATTAAGAGTCCTTAAAAACGTAAAACGATGTTCAGTGTGGTAATCTTTGTAATTTTCACACGAGAAACAAAATTGTATTCTAATGAAGAATATTTATTCGCTTTCTTAAGGGTCGTAACAATTTTGTTCTGGAAAAGCGAAGCACTTGGCGAGATATTTATTTATTATATTTGTCAGTTACATTAATTAGAGACAGGTAATTAAAGACAAAAATATAATATATGGGATCACAAACATAGTCTGTGTCTGTGGTTGAGATAGATACTTAGGTAGGTAGGTACATCGCGTGTAGCACGCCAGACTACCCCTCTAGAAATACCAGCAGTTCCTCAGTCATGTTAATTTTGCACGCGAACTTTGCAAATATCTACCCACTACAATCCTCAATAGTTTCTTTTAGACCCAAAGTAGGTAGGTAAGTAAACTAGATTAGATGCCGTAGCTGCCTCCATGTATTTCGCTAACATGATGACGAAAACATCAGACTAGCTCAGAGCCGTTTCGCACCTTTATTTGCTGTGGCGTGGAAGGAACATAAGGTCTTCAGACGGACAGCTCCCATATCGAAGAAGACATGGGCGAGTAGCTGCCATTAAGCCATAGGCTACTTGAGACTAGGTCTAAACACAAAATGTTGCAAGTCTGTAGTTTTTACGCGCGAACTTATCTACGACTGGATCATAGATATGGACATTTATCTTAGGCCTGATAACCTTATTTTGAAGTAATTTCTGCATATGATGCAGTGCAGGTACCTACCTGTCTAATACCTATCTAAAAATCTAATTAAGTCTGTACTTCCTCATCTCACGTCTGTGACTGAGTGAACTAAGGTAAGCCTAAAAAGCAAATTAACTTTTACGAAAGTACCTAACGTTTAGGACTGCTACATATTTTCACTGCTCTAAGGTCTCTAAATCGTGATTGAGCCCGCTATACCTACCTCTTAACTTCGTAAACAGAACCACTGACTACCACTGCTTTAAGGCTGAAAAATGTGCAGAGAAGTACCTAGGTACTTGCATAAATTACTTATTTACGCAGTCATACACAACACGTAAATTATTTTGCAAAAAGTACCAAGCTAGGGTGGTAAATTCCTAAATATTTTAAGACGCATTAAACAAACAACGTAGATTGAATGAAATCTAAACTGGTTTAGAACAGGGAAGTAAATAAAATGTAAAATAACATTTCGACTGTAGATATTTGTATTCATAAGCGCTTACCAACAACGTTATGTACCCTTGAAACGCTAGATGTTGCGAGTTCAAGGATATTGTCTAATAAATGATTGATAATTTCTAAAATTGGGACTGAAGTATATTCCGTTATCAGTAGAATATATAATCTTATTATGGTAGGTACTGTAACACAATGAATAACTATAAATTAAACAAGTTTGTGAGGAGTTAATGTTTCTAAAGCCGGAGATACGCTGTTTAGGCGAGCCTTAGAAAAGTCTAGTAACTGACGATAATATCACTAGGTATTGCCTCTTTGATCTAGTGTTCGCAAACGCTTCTCCACAACACGAGGTTTCGGGTTTGATCCCCAGGTACCTGGACAAGTGATGTTGGATTTTTCTACCCGTAATTTCGCAGCCCTGGATTAGCACCCGGTTAGTGGACACAGGCTCGCCTCACAGGGTACCTACTTTAAAACACAAGTAGCACGCCTTTCCGTGTCTATATAGCTATGATATGAAGTGGAGACGGTGCGAGTCCGACATAACCACACAAGACAGTCTTTCTGTGGTTGTACCAATAACGGATTCCCAACGTAAAAAGGACGTTTATAGATCTTAGAAACAATCCAGTCGACTTCAAATACGAAAGCATATTCTCTGGGGATAAGAGAGTATGACAGAAATTTCTGACGAAATACCTACTTAAGCCGTAAATTAGATGAGGAATTATGTGGATTAAAGCTGGACTAAATGGCGTTGAGTACAATTTTGTCTTACATCGCGATCGGACTTACCCCTCCTATGCATAACTATAAGGATATCGGTAGGTACCTACTGTGCGCATCATGTATTGATAGGTAGTTATGTACGTATGATT
Source organism: Watsonalla cultraria (assembly GCA_964035505.1). Classification (NCBI taxonomy): domain Eukaryota; kingdom Metazoa; phylum Arthropoda; class Insecta; order Lepidoptera; family Drepanidae; genus Watsonalla; species Watsonalla cultraria. Next base: position 1,936,774 of record OZ037726.1, on the reverse strand, counting down.
GAATGTAGTGCTGTTTACGCAGTAGGCGATATTGTTGACTGTCCGCGCCCACAAACAGTTTGCATCACTAGTTACAGATGTCGGGTCAAGTTTTCATACTGATACACTTTAGATTGTGATGTAAAGCGTTATCGAGGTCAGTTAACTGTGAAACCTGGTCTCCGTTGTAGATATCAGACACAAACATGTTTTCAACTCTTAGATTCTAATAAATCTATACTTCTGCACTTAATAAAGCTGTAAAGTTAGTTTGCTTGAACGCGCTAATCTCAGGAACTACTGGATGGATTTGAAAAGTTATTTCAGTGTTACATAGCCCATTTATCGAGAAAGGGTATATGCTACACTTATATATTATGGCGCTACGTAAACGAAGTCGCAGGTTAAGGTTATCGTTAGCCCAAAGTAACTATTCGTAGAGAAGCTAGTATCTATGATTTTTATAAGCAGAGTTATAAACTGCGACACATTCCAATAATTTAAAGTTTTGTGTAGCCTTTTTTCGATTTTTAGAACTACCAGAAATGGATAAGCAGGCCACGGATGCTATTTTCAGAAACAGCTGTTTCTTGAAACAATTATAAAGACAAGTTTTAAGTAGTCCTTCACAAACTTAATTTAAATAATAAAGAATCAACAAATGTATGACAAAATAGTGCTGAAAATTTTTTTATTCTCTTAATTATTGTAGGTAGTTAAACAGGCAAAATATACACCATATCTCTACGAATTTAGAAAACAATCTCATTATATAAACAGCAATTAGGGGCCTTACCATGAGCTCTTATTGCCATGATAGTTTCACTCATTTATGAGACAAAGTGACGTGTATACAACTGTCACTTTCGCACAACTGAATTATCATTGCAATAAGAGCTCATGGTTGGGGCCCAGGCTTACTAAATGCATGTAATATTTCATATAAGTCTTGAAACTTGTCATATACACAACATTGACATAGTAGCCATGTTACAAAGCAGCCAATTAGATCTAAACAAAATTATGTTTTATAATGAACAGCAGATATATTTATACTACCTACATTATACCAATGTCACCACAGAGGTACAATTCAACACAAAAGCTATAAAATAACTTAATTAAACAATGATGAAAAAAACACCATAAAATCAAACAATCTCATGGCTCAAGATAAAACGAAATTACTAATTTAACTACAAAATGTCTTTTATTATAAAAAAAAACTAATTTTATTACCAAAACTTGGAAGTTAGTGGATGAATTAACAAGACTGTAAGTAAATGCATTTTTTAATGATTTGATGGAATGAAACCTACACTATATTATGGCAAAAAAAACCATTATACTGAACAAATTTCTCTATGTGTATATCACTGGTTTAAATCATCTTTTAAGGAACCTTTCACAAGTTTTGAAGCAAAAGTAGTGGGGAAATGCACATGTTTATTGTACTTGCATCACAAGCCCAAATAATGACAACTGCATATCCAAGGTCACCTGAATAATGACAACTGCGTATCCAAGGTCACCAAACTTGTGACAGCAACTGTACCATATCCATCTGACACAAATGATGCAACATTTTGAGATTTAATACAGAAATTCATACAAATTCAACAATGTATGAGATTATTGCTATAACGAAGTATGTTTTCCAACTGTTTGCAAAACATATACTTTATTTCCTTATTTAAAGATACATCTCCAATTTCATAACAATGCTCACTTAACAATTACCCAATGTTGTATACATTCGGAAACTTTCCTAAAGTAAATATATGTAAAGATATAAAATTAAGCTAGTATGGAACATTAGAGAACAAGTAGGAAACGGATTCTCCGTTGTGTGTACGTCTTACAGCCTCCGCAAGCATCATGGATACGTCGATACACTGGATTTTAGGGCACTCTTGCATGTGCCTCTCTTGCGGGATGGTGTTGGTTACAACCACTGCCTCGAGGCATGCATTATTGATCCTCGATATAGCAGGTCCAGAGAAAATACCATGTGTAAGAATGGCATAAACTTTTATAGCTCCAGCCTCAATCAACTTCTCAGCAGCATGACAAATGGTGCCACAAGTGTCAGCCATGTCATCAACGAGGATCGCCGTTCTATCCTTCACGTCACCAACTAACACCATGGAGGCTACTTCATTTGCTTTTTTCCTCTCTTTGTGAATCAAGGCAAATTCAACATTCAGTCTGTCAGCAATAGATGTCACTCTTTTAGCCCCACCAGCATCAGGGGACACCACAATACTGGTCTTCCAGTCAGGAATGTTCTCTTTGATCCATTTCAACACTGCTGGCTCAGCAAAGAGGTTATCTACTGGTATGTCAAAGAAGCCTTGGATTTGTGACGCGTGCAGGTCCATTGTGATGATGTGGTCGGCGCCGGACACTGAGAGGATGTTAGCGACCAGTTTGGCAGTAATGGGCGCGCGGCTTTTGTCCTTTTTGTCCTGTCGAGCGTACGGGAAACACGGGATCACGGCGGTGACACGCGACGCGGAAGCTATCTTGCACGCGTTGATCATAATGAGCAGCTCCATCAGATTGTCATTGATCTCCCCGCTGCCGCTCTGCACGATGTAAACATCCTCACCACGCACCGACTCCCCGATCTCCACGCACGTTTCCATGTTACTAAATTTCTTGGTTACAACTTTTCCCAAATCAATGCCGAGGCGGTCGACGATTTTTTGCGCCAAGTCTGGGTGCGAGCTGCCACTGAAAACCTTGATGTTCGGCATTCTGGTAGTTAGTGGTAATGCGAGATGATCTAATTTATTCACTACTTCTTCCAGAGAAACTGTTGATTTCATCAGCACTATTACGGCTTGCTGTCACAAATGCTATTGTGTGACAAGAATAACAAGATGAACTATTTATGTGTATCTAATTAACGATAAGAGTCCACCCGATACAACGTGGGGACATGACGCGCCGCCGAGCCGTAAATAAAGTACACCGCACTCGTCTTGACCACACTTCACCGTGATCGCCGTTGTCCGTAGCGCACGTTTTTAATTAATTTGACAAATTGATTTGACCAATTTGACCTGCCTGTGATGTTAAGTCAAGTACGTCAAACTATTACTGTATACTAGACTTACCTACTGACTGAATTCTTTCATACTATATTACATATCATCACAGACGTCATAGATATTAGTAAAATGTTTGATGTCTATGGGCAAAGTCATTGTTAGAGGTTTACTGTTATCGTTTTTTTTGTTGTGCCTAGTAGAGGAAAAAAATATGATTTCAATTCCATCCCTTTTAATTTCTAGTCCAGCATATATTATATCTACTGCAAATTAAAGGTAGGTCATACAGGGATGCATTTATTTTAGTTGTTTTCTACTTATGATTTCTATATGTTATATTTTTCCATTGTAGGATTTTTTACAATGACAACTTTGTCATTTCCACTTACATTCTCATACATTTTAACTGCCATAATCAGATACATCAACTATGGAAAATTTACTGAATTGTGCATGTACCTCGACAGAAAAAGGCTAGCGGAAAACAATAAGAAATGTATCATCAAAGTATTTTATGTATTAGTCTTTAGTATATTAGTAAGCAGAGTCTAAACAGTTAATAATTAAATAATTATAACATGTTACCTTTTAATATAATTTAATTTTTTCATAAGAATTGTTTGTTTACACCTGTAATGGTATATCATACGGTCCTATACCTATCTGTAACCACTTATTGAATGTTTTATGATAAACTGATGGTGTAACTGTTTTAATAAATAAATAAATAAATAAATGAAAACTTCTGAAAATTCTATGGTAACGCTCTCTTCATTTTAAAACGAATCTTAGCTTTAGAGTTATAGCCTGCTATAGGCATAGATTAGAAAGAAAAAATCTATGGTTATAGTTAGCATCCTAAACATAAATTGATCAAAGGTTGGTGGTATGCATGGACAAAAATCACAACTTTTTCTTTCTTTTCTTGCTTTTATTTGGCGAATGAGCACAACTGTAAAGTGACAGTGACAGATAATAACTGACAGTTACACTTTAACTTAACAATAACAAATAATAAAGTAAAATTCACACAGGTGGATTGGCCGGCCATTATTTAATTTGAATTAAATCATTTGAGTGGATGAGGACGTTAGTTTTATACTTCGTGATGAACTGAGTATCTGTTTTATAAATACTGCAATAAATAACAACAGTGTTAAATATGGAGGTCGACGAAAAGGCTCCTCCTGCAAAGAAAACGAGACTGCTGCGATGCGTAGACTGGCTTCAGAAGCAGAATAATGAACAATCAATGAAACAGTCCCTGCAAAACAAGAACGATATTCAATTTATCATCAAAACAAATGCTGATAGGAAGAACTTTTTGCTGTCGGTAGCTGAAGATGAAGCCACCGTCCCTGATGGCGTGGGGGAACCAACCGTGGAGCCTAAGGCTGTGGTAATTAAATCTGTACTACTTACATTTACATAACTAGTGGACGTCACGTCGGTTAATAATATAATGTAGTAGAAATCATTTTTCAAATGGTCCAGTAGTTTAATCCTGCTGTGTCCCGCGGTTTCACTCACATATACTTGACGTTGAACTCAATTTTTTGTATCTAAACATAGCTGTGAAAGTCCCATCAAAATTGTTCTACCCATTATGGAGTTTTCCCAGAGCAAACAGATAGACAGATGGTCATGTACATTTTATTACAGAGTAAATCATTATTAATTATAATAAGTTTCATTTAAATTGCTGTCATATTTAAAACAATTCTAATTTACTTTCCAGCCTTTACATAGGTTACGAACAGCAGGCTTAAATATGGAATGCGAGTGGCGATCCTGCCATTGCTACTTTTCAGACTATGATGAGTTCCAAAAGCATGTTCGGACTCATATAGATCAGGTCCATATTATAGACAAGGAACCCAATGGTAAGAAACATTATTTATTTACATACATACATGTGCTCAAGCCTATATTCCCTGAAGGGGTAGGCAGAGGTGTTGTAATAACAACACCCACATTTCATTGAAGATGATTAAGTGCCAACGTGACAGATGGTGAGTCTATCGCCGTCTCAAGAACTATCCATATGTCTTTGAACCTAGCCCCAATCTAACCTAACCACAGCCTTTATTTAATAATATGCTATTCAATGTCTTGACTGACTTATCTGACTGCTTGACTGATATATCAATGCACAGCCTAAAACTGCAGGTCCTAGAGACATGCATTTAGAGTGTGTTCTTACTGTGAGTGAAAAGAGTGTGAAGAGATATTTACAAGGTGTTATAAATAAAAGTGTGGTTCACTTTTCACTAAAATGAGATCAGTGGGCCCTAGACAAAGTATCATTCTCTCGCACTAATAGAAATGATACAAATACAAAATCACATGGTGTGAAATCATGCATTTAAGTCTTTAGAAAAACTCATATCCAGCTACAGCAAGTTTGAATCCCAGCAATTTGAACTTGCGTCGCTTGCGTAGCTGGCGACTGCTCAAACTCCACGGCCACCACAAGCTCTAGAGATGTTCATATTTTTTCCAGAATATGTGTGCCTATGGGATATTTGTGGGCACAAAACATGTGATTTCAAAGAGATGGGCCGTCATATCAACTACCATGCTTATCATGCTAAGCTCCTTGCTATCGGCTTCAATGGGCGAGCTACATTGAACCTGGCTCGGTGTAAAAGGGACTCTAAGAAACGGAACAAAATACCAGCTGTGAAATATGAACACTGCTGTATGTGGACTGGATGTGATCTTAGATATAATTCTATACAGGTTTGTATATGTTTATAACTATTTTCAAAAGAAACGGAACAAAATACCAGCTGTGAAATATGAACACTGCTGTATGTGGACTGGATGTGACCTTAGATATAATTCTATACAGGTTTGTATATGTTTATAACTATTTTCAAAAGAAACGGAACAAAATACCAGCTGTGAAATATGAACACTGCTGTATGTGGACTGGATGTGACCTTAGATATAATTCTATACAGGTTTGTATATGTTTATAACTATTTTCAAATGCATAGTTTGCAAACAAGGAGGTTTTCGAGTGGTTTCCATTCCCATGAGAGTATGGGGATAAAATATAGCTTATGTTACTCGCTGATAATGTAGCTAACCATTGCTCAATATTTCAAAATACAAAATATATTTTTCGTCATATATTAAAATTATTATTAGAGATAAATAAAATAAAGTGTTTCAAATTAAGAGTTTTAACAAGTATATGAATAAATGCGGTAAATGAAAGTAAATACACTAGTAATACTCAAAAAAGAAAAACAATTTAAAAAAAATCTCTGTCTGTCTGTTTGTTCAGGCTAATCTCCGAATCGGCTTGACAGATTAGCTAGTTAAGTAAAGATAAACTATTTTGGTTTTAAATTTCAGTTATTCTTCGACCACGTCCGCCTCCATTCGAACTACTCGGAGCGTCACATGTGTTCGTGGGCAGGCTGCGGCGCCACGTTCCCTCGGCGGTCGTTGCTAGTGATGCACGTGCGCTCACACACCGGTGAGCGGCTCATTGCTTGCTATCATTGCGGACAACACTTCGCTAACAACAGGAAACTGTGCGATCATTTAAGGAGACAGGTCTGATATTTATTTATACAGTCTCAGTCAGTATAGTAGTTTTGTATTGCTGATCCAGAACCAGAACCCAAAATTATCGTTTCGTGCCAGGTTTTCTTAGAAGACTAGTTTCTGGACAGGTAGCAATTTCTCGATGTTCAAAAGTGTCTTACCAGAGTTTATACAGAATTAAATTTTTATCAAATGTTTTTTCCCTTAAGATGGATTTTGGATTGATTCTTGAATGATTGGTTCCTGTATATGCTCAACCGTTTTCGTCCCAATTTTAACTGTGTCTAGTAGTCTTTTATCTACCCTCTTTAGCAAAAAAAATTATCCATCAAATATTTTTCAAGAAGTTCCAACGCTGATGTGACTGTAGAATGGTGAATATAAGTGATCGTGTTGCATATCAGAACGTGTACCCGAACTCGCCGTACGAGTGCAGCGTGTGCGGCGTGCGCTCGGCCAGCGAGTACCTGCTGCACGAGCACGCGCGGCAACACGTGTCGGCCTACGTGTGCGCCCTCTGCGACATGTCCGCGCCCTCCCCCGCCGCCCTCGCCCTACACGTGCGGCACCGGCACCTGCCCGCCGCCGGCCGGCTCCACGCCTGCCCCCACTGCTCCTACAGGTGACTGTCCGCGCCCTCCCCCGCCGCCCTCGCCCTACACGTGCGGCACCGGCACCTGCCCGCCGCCGGCCGGCTCCACGCCTGCCCCCACTGCTCCTACAGGTGACTGTCCGCGCCCTCCCCCGCCGCCCTCGCCCTCCACGCCTGCCCCCACTGCTCCTACAGGTGACTGTCCGCGCCCTCCCCCGCCGCCCTCGCCCTACACGTGCGGCACCGGCACCTGCCCGCCGCCGGCCGGCTCCACGCCTGCCCCCACTGCTCCTACAGGTGACTGTCCGCGCCCTCGCCCTCCACGCCTGCCCCCACTGCTCCTACAGGTGACTGTCCGCGCCCTCGCCCTCCACGCCTGCCCCCACTGCTCCTACAGGTGACTGTCCGCGCCCTCCCCCGCCGCCCTCGCCCTACACGTGCGGCACCGGCACCTGCCCGCCGCCGGCCGGCTCCACGCCTGCCCCCACTGCTCCTACAGGTGACTGTCCGCGCCCTCCCCCGCCGCCCTCGCCCTCCACGCCTGCCCCCACTGCTCCTACAGGTGACTGTCCGCGCCCTCCCCCGCCGCCCTCGCCCTCCACGCCTGCCCCCACTGCTCCTACAGGTGACTGTCCGCGCCCTCCCCCGCCGCCCTCGCCCTACACGTGCGGCACCGGCACCTGCCCGCCGCCGGCCGGCTCCACGCCTGCCCCCACTGCTCCTACAGGTGACTGTCCGCGCCCTCCCCCGCCGCCCTCGCCCTACACGTGCGGCACCGGCACCTGCCCGCCGCCGGCCGGCTCCACGCCTGCCCCCACTGCTCCTACAGGTGACTGTCCGCGCCCTCCCCCGCCGCCCTCGCCCTCCACGCCTGCCCCCACTGCTCCTACAGGTGACTGTCCGCGCCCTCCCCCGCCGCCCTCGCCCTACACGTGCGGCACCGGCACCTGCCCGCCGCCGGCCGGCTCCACGCCTGCCCCCACTGCTCCTACAGGTGACTGTCCGCGCCCTCCCCCGCCGCCCTCGCCCTACACGTGCGGCACCGGCACCTGCCCGCCGCCGGCCGGCTCCACGCCTGCCCCCACTGCTCCTACAGGTGACTGTCCGCGCCCTCCCCCGCCGCCCTCGCCCTACACGTGCGGCACCGGCACCTGCCCGCCGCCGGCCGGCTCCACGCCTGCCCCCACTGCTCCTACAGGTGACTGTCCGCGCCCTCCCCCGCCGCCCTCGCCCTCCACGCCTGCCCCCACTGCTCCTACAGGTGACTGTCCGCGCCCTCCCCCGCCGCCCTCGCCCTACACGTGCGGCACCGGCACCTGCCCGCCGCCGGCCGGCTCCACGCCTGCCCCCACTGCTCCTACAGGTGACTGTCCGCGCCCTCCCCCGCCGCCCTCGCCCTACACGTGCGGCACCGGCACCTGCCCGCCGCCGGCCGGCTCCACGCCTGCCCCCACTGCTCCTACAGGTGACTGTCCGCGCCCTCCCCCGCCGCCCTCGCCCTCCACGCCTGCCCCCACTGCTCCTACAGGTGACTGTCCGCGCCCTCCCCCGCCGCCCTCGCCCTACACGTGCGGCACCGGCACCTGCCCGCCGCCGGCCGGCTCCACGCCTGCCCCCACTGCTCCTACAGGTGACTGTCCGCGCCCTCCCCCGCCGCCCTCGCCCTACACGTGCGGCACCGGCACCTGCCCGCCGCCGGCCGGCTCCACGCCTGCCCCCACTGCTCCTACAGGTGACTGTCCGCGCCCTCCCCCGCCGCCCTCGCCCTCCACGCCTGCCCCCACTGCTCCTACAGGTGACTGTCCGCGCCCTCCCCCGCCGCCCTCGCCCTACACGTGCGGCACCGGCACCTGCCCGCCGCCGGCCGGCTCCACGCCTGCCCCCACTGCTCCTACAGGTGACTGTCCGCGCCCTCGCCCTCCACGCCTGCCCCCACTGCTCCTACAGGTGACTGTCCGCGCCCTCGCCCTCCACGCCTGCCCCCACTGCTCCTACAGGTGACTGTCCGCGCCCTCGCCCTCCACGCCTGCCCCCACTGCTCCTACAGGTGACTGTCCGCGCCCTCGCCCTCCACGCCTGCCCCCACTGCTCCTACAGGTGACTGTCCGCGCCCTCGCCCTCCACGCCTGCCCCCACTGCTCCTACAGGTGACTGTCCGCGCCCTCCCCCGCCGCCCTCGCCCTACACGTGCGGCACCGGCACCTGCCCGCCGCCGGCCGGCTCCACGCCTGCCCCCACTGCTCCTACAGGTGACTGTCCGCGCCCTCCCCCGCCGCCCTCGCCCTCCACGCCTGCCCCCACTGCTCCTACAGGTGACTGTCCGCGCCCTCCCCCGCCGCCCTCGCCCTACACGTGCGGCACCGGCACCTGCCCGCCGCCGGCCGGCTCCACGCCTGCCCCCACTGCTCCTACAGGTGACTGTCCGCGCCCTCGCCCTCCACGCCTGCCCCCACTGCTCCTACAGGTGACTGTCCGCGCCCTCCCCCGCCGCCCTCGCCCTCCACGCCTGCCCCCACTGCTCCTACAGGTGACTGTCCGCGCCCTCCCCCGCCGCCCTCGCCCTACACGTGCGGCACCGGCACCTGCCCGCCGCCGGCCGGCTCCACGCCTGCCCCCACTGCTCCTACAGGTGACTGTCCGCGCCCTCCCCCGCCGCCCTCGCCCTCCACGCCTGCCCCCACTGCTCCTACAGGTGACTGTCCGCGCCCTCGCCCTCCACGCCTGCCCCCACTGCTCCTACAGGTGACTGTCCGCGCCCTCCCCCGCCGCCCTCGCCCTACACGTGCGGCACCGGCACCTGCCCGCCGCCGGCCGGCTCCACGCCTGCCCCCACTGCTCCTACAGGTGACTGTCCGCGCCCTCCCCCGCCGCCCTCGCCCTCCACGCCTGCCCCCACTGCTCCTACAGGTGACTGTCCGCGCCCTCGCCCTCCACGCCTGCCCCCACTGCTCCTACAGGTGACTGTCCGCGCCCTCCCCCGCCGCCCTCGCCCTACACGTGCGGCACCGGCACCTGCCCGCCGCCGGCCGGCTCCACGCCTGCCCCCACTGCTCCTACAGGTGACTGTCCGCGCCCTCCCCCGCCGCCCTCGCCCTCCACGCCTGCCCCCACTGCTCCTACAGGTGACTGTCCGCGCCCTCGCCCTCCACGCCTGCCCCCACTGCTCCTACAGGTGACTGTCCGCGCCCTCGCCCTCCACGCCTGCCCCCACTGCTCCTACAGGTGACTGTCCGCGCCCTCGCCCTCCACGCCTGCCCCCACTGCTCCTACAGGTGACTGTCCGCGCCCTCGCCCTCCACGCCTGCCCCCACTGCTCCTACAGGTGACTGTCCGCGCCCTCGCCCTCCACGCCTGCCCCCACTGCTCCTACAGGTGACTGTCCGCGCCCTCCCCCGCCGCCCTCGCCCTACACGTGCGGCACCGGCACCTGCCCGCCGCCGGCCGGCTCCACGCCTGCCCCCACTGCTCCTACAGGTGACTGTCCGCGCCCTCCCCCGCCGCCCTCGCCCTCCACGCCTGCCCCCACTGCTCCTACAGGTGACTGTCCGCGCCCTCCCCCGCCGCCCTCGCCCTCCACGCCTGCCCCCACTGCTCCTACAGGTGACTGTCCGCGCCCTCCCCCGCCGCCCTCGCCCTCCACGCCTGCCCCCACTGCTCCTACAGGTGACTGTCCGCGCCCTCCCCCGCCGCCCTCGCCCTCCACGCCTGCCCCCACTGCTCCTACAGGTGACTGTCCGCGCCCTCCCCCGCCGCCCTCGCCCTACACGTGCGGCACCGGCACCTGCCCGCCGCCGGCCGGCTCCACGCCTGCCCCCACTGCTCCTACAGGTGACTGTCCGCGCCCTCGCCCTCCACGCCTGCCCCCACTGCTCCTACAGGTGACTGTCCGCGCCCTCGCCCTCCACGCCTGCCCCCACTGCTCCTACAGGTGACTGTCCGCGCCCTCGCCCTCCACGCCTGCCCCCACTGCTCCGAACTTAGGTGGATTCCGCTACAGCATCAAAGCATCAAATATAAAGAAATATACGTAAGAGCGTTAACACTTCAGTCTGAAGTGCCGAATATTACACATCCGTCCAATTTGTGCAAATTTGTGGTAGATAACTAGTGCTATCGTATACACTAAGGCACATAAAATAAATGAATTTAATGCGTTACTTTTATAAAAGTAAAATATCTTCTAAGTTTCCTTTACATTCTGCCGTTCAATATACAATAAAGAAGAGCTTAAAAAAAGAGAGAGATTGAAAAAGAGCCATGGGGGCCTTGGGGTTTGAGCAATCGCCTGCTACACAAGCGACGCAACTTCGAATCCCAGCGGGGCCTGTATCAATGACTTTTTCTAATAACATGTAGAGTGACTTCACACCACCTGCTTTATGGTGACGGAAAACATCGTGAGGAAACCTGCATATGTCTGAGAAGTAATTCAAAGACGTGTGTACGTACAACACCTCTGCCTATCCCTTCGGGAAATACAGGAATATGTACGTAAAAATATGTTCCTGCCTTTATTCCAGGGCAGTAACGAAATGCGACCTGCGCAAACACATACCGACTCATAAAAGGAAGAAAAAGCTGAAAAATTCAAGCGATGATTCCTCAGATGATAACTCAGACGTGGAAGTGAAGGAGAAGAAGAAATCGTTGAAGAAGTATGCCTGCCACATGTGCCCCGAGAAGAAAGTCTTTTCCCGGGGGACCAGGCTTACTACCCACTTGGTGAAGGTACACGGGGCTCAATGGCCGTTTGGACACAGTCGTTTCAGGTAATCCTAACATCTACTAGAAGACTGCAGCGCCATCTGCCGGGATGTTTTGTGTCTATGTATGTTTTGAATCTAAAACATCTAGGGCGCCACGCATGTAAAAAAATTCCTTGAAATCCATCCAGTTTATGTGGATCAGTTTAGGAGGAGTTCAGTGACATACTCACGTACAGTAGAATTATATATATAAAGATATAGGGTCTAGACTTTTCAGGCGAACATTTTTTATCACACTTATTTGGGGTATTTTACTTTTTAATCCGGCCGTTCACGCGTGAACCGATTTTAACGGGTTTTTCACTGGCAGATAGCTGTTTTTACAAGAAGTAACTCAGGCTAATTTTATTTAGAAAAACTATTAGAGTTTCACGAAATAAGATAAAATCTACGCGGGTGAATCTGCGGGTCACAGCTAGTCTAGTATAAGTCTTACTGTATTAATTCAAATTATATTTTATTGAATTGTAATTTCTTTACAGATACCAAATAAGTGAAGATGGCATGTACAGATTAACAACGACGAGGTTCGAAGTTTTAGAAGTATCAAAAAAAATTGTCGATGGTTATAGCGGCAAGAAGGGATCTCTAACTAATCTACGCGATTTTGAGGTTAAGGAAATAGCGGAAGCTACCGAAGATACGCCAAAAAGATTTGAAATTACGCTAAAGAATTCAGGCGATGACGCGACCAAGGATGAAGATTCTATTGATTCTGAAAGTGAACAGGATAATACTGTTGAGATCACAATGTGCGATGTTGATGAGAAGGGGAATATTATTAGCTCTGAGGTTTTTAATTCTGATGTTGTCTATGGGTAAGTTAAAAAAAATAAAAACAATAATGATCTTTGAAATTATTTATAAAGATAACTTTTATGCGGTTATTTGATTTTTATTATACAAAGTATTTTTCGAAGCCTTTTTTCGGGAGTTCCCTGAAATATGTAATTTAGATCTTATATCATGAGCAATAGCACTTATTTTCCTTTAACAGCAACCCCAGTGAGATGAGCAGAAAAGAATCTAATGAAGAGATGAGAAGAAATAATAAAATAAAGGCAAAATAGAAGAAATACCTACAGAAGTAGATTCAATGGCCTAGACAGTCACATTGACCTCACGCTCCGCTAGTAGAAACGATACAAAATGTACGGGAATGACATGTGTCACGTGATTGATATATGTCATTTCCATACATTTTGTACCGTTTCTATTAGCGCTAGCGCGAGAGAATGTTACTTTGTCTATGCGTACTGTTATTCTATAAGATAACTCGGTTTCAATCAAAAGAAATTGATTTATAATACATACAAGATTAGGTTCAATTACGTGTGTTTGAAAATTAGCTATACATACATAGTTTTTTTTATCATTTAGTAAAATTGGTATAAAACCGTATATAAAGTTCCTTAATACAAGTTTTTGTAAAAGACTGGGTTATAGTTAGAAATATTCTACAAATCATTAGATTAAGGATCTACTATGAATCGTTTACAAGTAAGATAAAGTATAAGAAATACGTGTGATTGTTTATACGTAAATAGTCATACTCTAATACATACATACGCTCACGCCTGTATTCCCCGAGGGGTAGGCAGACGTGTTGTAATTTTCAACACCCACATTTCACCGAATATGATTAAGTGCCAACGTGACAGAGGGCGAGTCCATCGCCGTCTCAGTCACTATACATACGTCTTTGAATTATTTGTCAGACATATGCAGGTTTTCTCACGATGTTTTCCTTCACCGTAAAGCACGTGGTGTGAAATCACTACATAAGTTTATAGAAAAACTCATAGGTACAAGCCCCGCTGGGATTCGAACTTGCGCCGCTTGCGTAGCAGACGACTGCTCTAAACCCGAGGGCACCACGGCTCTCAATACTGTAATACATTTAATTTTTTTTAATTCTTATGGTACCATCTTATACCGGAGGTTGCCGATCATCATTGCAACTTTCAATCTATTAACAGCCGCTAGAAACAGCGATTTTTTCTACAATGTATAGTTTTACAAAAGCATTGTACTGATTTTTCACAGTTCGTGGCATATTATTACAATACTTACTCTATTGTATGTGTGTAATGTCATCACATTCCAAGGTATAATATTTTAAGATGTTAATTTAATGAACAAAACTTAATTATGTACGTACTTATACAAGGAACCAGGGGCCTTACTACGAGCTCTTATTGCCATGATAGTTTCACTCATTTATGAGACAGATGTACGTGACGTGCATACATCTGTCACTGTCGCACAACTGAATTATCATTGCAATAAGAGCTCATGGTTAGGGCCCTGTACCACACTTTTAAGATTGCAATGTTATTCTTGCTGGTCAAATAAGAATAATAAATTATATATTGATATTGTTTTCTTTATTTAAATTATGATTTTGGCTGTCTTATACAAAGAAGGAGGAGCTCGTGGCACAGTTGCTATTGCGCATATGATTCGATCAGCGAAGTTAAGCAACCATACGCCTAGCCAGTAGTTGGATGGGTGACCGCCCGAGTTCCGTCCGTGCCTCGGAGAGCACGTTAAGCCGTCGGTCCCGTTTGACTATTTAACATCTTTGGCAATCGTTACAGGTCAGTCAGAGGCCTAAGAGAGTCTGACAACTGGTTTAACCCAGATTGCCGATTTTCCTCGAAAAGGGGTTGCGACGGTCAGATGGCAGTCGCTTCGTATAAAAATCAGGTGATCAGCCACATCGGGTTGAATCAAGTGCTGACCCCCACAATGTGTGGGATAAGGCCAGGGAGATGATGACTGTCTTATACAAAGAAGACTTTCACTGAATACAAAGTTTGTCTTTAATTACTCCATTTCTAGTTCATATATTCAAACCTACCTACATATTTTTACTGTTTATGTGGTAACCGCTTACCATCAAATGGGCCCTAAGAAAAGATAAACTGTAAAAAACTTTCAGCATAATCATTTAATTATTTAAAAAAACTTAATAAATTTACAGCTCTTCAAGTTGCCATGCACAAAATCAAATTGAAACCAAGTCTTTATGTGCTGTCAATCATTTGTAGCCCAGTCTTTTGAAACTGTCAATGAGTCTGTCTGCCTCTCTGAAACCTGCTTCTACTGCTCCGTGGACAGCCGTATGTCTGTGGTGAGAGGTAGCTTCACCAGCGAAACATACCACTGGGAAATCATTACCATGATATAAAGGCTCGCTTAAAATAATAGCGCTGCCACCTTTTTCCTCTATAGCAACACTGCGGTATGCGTATGCGCCGCGCGTCAGAGGATCAGACGCCCATTGTGATCTGTAAATATGTAAGTATGCGGAGATTACGGTTTCGTAGATAAAAGTTCGGTGGAAACCATGTGGAAACAGGATGACAATGCCATTAATAAAATTATCTATGATGTTAAAAGATCATTAATATTTGTAAAAATAGGTAAACGCAGATTTTATAGGGTTTAAACCAAATAAAAGGAAATTATGCTTTTCTAAAATGGCTCTATAAAGTGCCTTAAAAACATAGGTACGCGTCAATCAAACAAAAACCTACTTTTTTGCAGTCGGTTAAAAATGCTTAGGCCTTAAATGTGTGACAACGTCTATCACTGCTAATAAATAAAATAAATATTAGGTACAAAGATAAAGAATGTTTTTATTTCTATATCTTCGATTAGGTGTAGGTAAAGCAATTTTTTTTAATCTATTGTGTAAAGCGAGTGCTTACTTTGGCTTTTCCTCTACCCTACTCTTTTGGGAAAATGGACAAAAAATGAGGATTATTTCTTACACTCACCTTATAATATTCTTAATCGGAGTAACATCAAACTCCTTCTTGAACAACACATCAAAGAGTTTTTGAACCCCTCTCTTCACTTGTTCCAAACTAAGTTTCTCCATAGTTTCAGCTCCGTTTCCATAAAGCCAAGCCAGCAAAACGTTGGGCTGATGATTAACAGACAGCAACCCGTATATTTCAGTAATCCATTTCTCATCATTGGAAAATTTAGCTTTGTCCTCTTCCCGCCATAAGATGGCGAAATTAGCGGGAGATTTTGGCCACCAAGGCTTTTCGAACTCAATGTAAATCTTGTCTAAAACGCACAGTTGCAAATTGTTTATGGTGTTTATTTTTTCTTGGGGAAGTGATGGGCTGAAGAGGGTGTTGTGCCTGGAAATATTTGACAGTTATACTTTCATGTTAACCCTTTTATTATAACTAGCAACACTTAAATATAAGATAGCTGCAGGATTTAAAAAAATTTAAAGTTAAAGTAAAATAATTTTAAATTATTTAGATTGAGTGAGGGTTGCCTGGTAAAATGTTTTTTTGACTGACACAGTACTTGCTCTTGAAACAATCCTGTATTATATCGCTTGAGGATTATTAGATATTGTGATTCCAAAATAAAGCTGGCATGATGTGCACTTTTTTTATAACTAAAAGTCTATAACTAACCTCTCCTTAAGGACCCCAATGGAAACGGTGACGATAACACTCTTAGCAGCGTACAAGCTACCGTCTTTGCACATGACTTGCACTAGCGGGTAGCTGCTCGACTGGGTCGTGCCCCATTTAATGCTCTCCACCTCCTTGCTGGTCAAGATCTGGGCTGGGATCTCCTTTGAGGCGTCTGGGTATTTGTTCTACAATTTATTCAAAAATAATATGGAATTTCAGTTCAAATACACAAAAGTATGAAAAGTAGAGACACCGTATCCCGCGGCACTGCCAGTGGCCACTAAATGAGCTGTACGGGTCCCGTCACAAATAAAGAACGCGCAGAGACACATTGTGGGGATACTGCTCATGTTTTTATTCACCACACGCGGTTAACTCGTGACTAGACCGTACATCAACAGAATCCGACCGTCCCTATACCTAAGCCTTTTACCCGAGAACTGTGAAACCAAAAAAGTGAGGACAATGATGCAATTTCTGGGCTGTAGCTGGCCTTGCCCAATAATTCTTTCAACTCGTATGTAATAAAATTTGGGTTTGATAAAAACAAAGCAATACTGAAACTACTTCTGATTTTCGTTCGATTGCATAGTTTTGGTTTCAGAAAAAGAGAGTAGACCCCCTGTAAATGACGGGTGGGTAAGTAAACTAATTGAATAACTTACCAACAAAACATCCAGTATACTCTTATACCCTCTGCCCTTCCAATTGAGCATGAACTCTCCGTCACAGCCCCAGCATTCCTCCAAGCCCTTCAAAGATTTTCCGTGACGGGGGTCGTTCTGCCCACCCAAATGGTTCCCTCTTTCATACCACTCGACGAGAGATGGCGTTAGTTGGCTCTTCTTTAGGATGTCTATGAATTTGGCGCTGGAATTTTTTAAATGGATACATAGTTAGCCAAAAATATTTACAAATATAATTAATCAGAAAGTTTGTGAACAACAGAGAGAGATATTCTAGAACCCAAGGCAGGGCAGGAGCTGTGGCCAGCCGCGTTATTCACTAAGGTTTCTCAGCGTCGAACTCGACGACGAGCGTTGATTTCAATCATAGGAAATTGACACATAGAGAATTAGGTTCAATTATTTCTCTATTTCGAATCTTTAAAACCGCTACTTGGCGACTAGTGCAAAGTTGAAAAACCTTAGTGAATAACGCAGCAGGCCATAGAGTGGCATAAAATAAATATATGCATAAATAAATTTATTCTTCCTATTCCAATAGTGTATGGATTTGTCTACATAATTTTATTATAGACAGTCAATTAACGTAATTTCCAAGTAAAAATTTGAAAAGTTTGTAATTACCATTATTTTATGAGCTATTATTTATACGGCCTACTAACTAAAAAAAATACGTAGCTTGATTTCTGAACCATAGTTGAAAAATTTGTAACATTATTTTAAGCTGTGTCCAACTAATATTTTAATTCCAAATACATAGTAACTTACGCATTCCGAACGCACTCTGAAATCGACAAGGCGTTATTTTTATCAGCTTTCTCCACTTGTTGGTTTATAGCATTAAGGATGCCATCTGCTTCGTCAGTGGACACCACGTCTCCATTAGACAGCACGAAGTACTTGTTATCTGACTCTGGTCTGCCTAGTAGTCCTAAAGGGTTAGCTAGTTCGAACACTACGTTGTCCTTTTCTCCATGACACCTGAAATATTGACATATAATATTAGACAAGAGACATAGGGCCGTGGGGTCAGCAGTCGCCTGCTATGCAACTGACGCAAGTTTGAATGCCAGCGGAGCCTGTACTAATGAGTTTTTCTAAGAGCTTATGTGCAGTTTTAAATCACATGCTTTACGGTGAAGGAAAACATCGTAAGGAAACCCGCATATGTCTGAGAAGTAATTCAAAGACCTATGTATACTTAGTGCCTGAGACGGCGATAGACTCACCATCTGTCACGTTGGCACTTAATCATCTTCGGTGCAATGTGGGTGTTGTTATTATAACACCTCTGCCTACCCCTTTGGGGAAAACAGGCGTGAGCATAATGTATGTAAGTACCTATGTATAAGATTAGATCTCTTAGAATTTGAATTACTAGGTAGAGTCCATACTCTACCTAATTTACTTAGATTACTTCGAAAAACGGCTAGTCGCTTTGCATGAAAATTGGGTGAGCAGTCACATAAAGTCAAATAAGTCCCGACCTCAACAATAAGAGTCTTAAACGATGAATCGAACCATTGCAATCAAGAGCTCATAGTAAGTCCAAATGCACTCACCAAGCGGCTCCAATATCCACGGTGTTATCAGCGAATGGCACCGTGTTAATCCTGCCACCGATCCTGTCAGCCGCCTCCAGGCCGAGCACCTTGAAGCCAGCGTCGAACAGCTTCCGGATGGCAGCCACGCCCGACGCTCCACACCCCACCACTATTACATCCATTATGCGACTGGACGATAAAAAAAAGGAAGGTATTGATAATGATTTATTCAGTTCAGGCCCTGAGTGCCTACTGCGAATTTTCTTAAAAATCACCTTCACAAATGATCGCGTTAACGTAAATGCAGATTTGTATGGGATCAAAATAGTGCCTTCTAAGGGCCGACAGATGGCGCTGTTTCGATCCTATACAAATCTAAGTTTACGTCAACGCGGTGACTTGTGAAGGCGGCAGTGAAAAACTCGCACTAGGCCCTCTGACGTGTCTTTTGATTGTAACCATATAGGCTTCGTCACGGGTTATGACCGCCGCCTTAAACGCAGTAGTCATTTTTTGCCATGTATAGAGAGACGCGAATAAAAAAGGGTACCTACACCTAATCAAAGGTACCTACATACATGTTGGTCTCCTGAATTAATCTTTGAGCCCTTCAGAAAACAAGTATCTATATTTTGAACATAAATCACGTCGAGTTGATTTAAGCCTAACATTTTTTTAATAAAAAACTCTATTTGCCAAGTGACCGTGAAATGGCCTTATGCATAAAATACAGGTATTAAAAAAAAATAGGTACCTATAGATAACTGATTAGGTTTAAGTACTTAAACATTGCTTTTTTTTAACTTGTATCTATGGTTGGGTAATGCTAAGGTGAGTAAGATATCTATTGAATTTGTAAATATAATTTAAAATTAAAATTTTATCTAAATTTTGATTGAGCCAAAAGTATTAATAGGATTTAAACGCTCAGCGTGTCAGCCTTGTCTGTCTGTAGTCCGTCTATCTATTTATATACCTACACGTATATCTACCTACGTACGTACATTTTTAGGTTATGAACTAACTAAACATAATAACTTATACTAAACTAGTAATTTATCAGGTTTGGTATCAGGTATAGTATTAAACAAAAATAAAATCTACTCACGCCACTTTAAAATCCTTTTTTGAACAGCAAATATAACGCTTAAGGCAAATCCGTGCGTTGCTTGCTTGTTAGGCTTGACACTGATAAACAGAGGCGGAATGGACAGATATTACGCAATTCTTACTATCATTGGTACAGTCGGATACGTAAGTGTTAAACATTCGTTAATTTACAATGAACTCGCAAACTTGAAGCACTTGCTTATCTTCTATACATTTGAAATTCAATGTTTCGTGTGGTTTCGACTGTCTGATTGACTGATATATCAACCTAAGCCGTTTATCATAGCCTAAGCCGTTGATCCTAAAGACGTGAAATTTAGGGTGTTTAGGTGAGGTGTAGACCACAAAGAAAGGGTTTTGTGAAATTCTTGTGAAATCTTGCTGCCACGCAAGCAAAGCTGTGGACGACTCCACTGACAAGAGCTACGCGAATAAGTACTCAACTGAGAAACCTTAGTGAATAACGCGGCTCCGAGACACCTGGGGCCCAACCATGAACTCTTGTTGCAATGTTAATTCAGTTGTGCGACAGTGACAGATGTATGCACGTCACATACATCTGTCTCATAAATGAGTGAAACTATGATGGCAATATGAGCTCATGGTAAGGCCCCTGTTGCGTTCTCCTTTGACTCTGAGTGTCTCGAGTACCAACACTATTCCAACAAGATGCACCGCAATTCCCTTTACGAGTCAAGTTAAGTTTGATCCTAGAGTCGCTAGACTCTGAATCCCGCCACAGCATTAATTTCAACTCTTTCTTGATGTAACCGAACATCTGTCGACCTTGAAGAAGATATTTGGGAAAGTGTCGGTTTCCACCTTTTCCACCGATTCCGAGGTCGGATACCAGACACTTGCGTCACACGTCAAAAAATGCTAATTAAAATAATAGATACAACTAATAATAACGTATTCAGTTGTTGCTTGAACAATTGCATCAAATTACCATAGTCTGAAGAAGATAGCATTCACATATTCAAGATTATTTAATACTAGCGGACTTCACGCGCTTTCTACTGCGTATCGTTCCCGTGGGAGTACGGGGATAAAATATAGCCTTAATGTAGCATTCAAATGATGAAATAATTTTTAAATTGGTCCATTATTTTTGAGCCAATTCGTTACAAACATACTTACATACAAATATTTCTTCTTTATTGTTAGTAAGTATATATTTTGTAATTTTTGCCATTTGCAACTATTTGACGTGTTCAGTCATCTTCGATCAAACATTAACTTTCTCACAAAATGCTTTGGACAAGTATGCAGTTACTACACCCTCTTTTCACTCAGTACAGGTAGGTAAAAGGTAGATTAGATGCCAGACAGTTAGTGCCAGACACGACATCGCATACGTCGTTAAATATCTACCTAGATGTCTGCGCACAATGATACATATACTCACTTAACTGTCAATAAATATACTCACTTTCTTTTTTTGTTTTTGACTTTTTAAAGATAATTTCATTTTTGTATTTTATCAAACTCATATTCCACTTTTCCGATTGACTGTACGTCAGAAGTTATTATGGGTATAACACGTCTTATCTCCTCGAACAAACCGAAAAACAAATTAAATACTGATAAGTTTGTTTAAGATTTTTTGTAAGCAATCTTATGTTTTCTTCTACAGAAACATCTGGTATATAAACGTAGTTTAAGTAATAAATGACAGAGACAGATTTAAATAGATAAATACATATCCTGACGCCTGTATTCCCTCATGGGGTAGCTAGAGGTTATGTAATGTCCGTCTCTAGCAATGTAATATGAGGCGAGCCTATTGCTAATCCAGACTATGGACTGCTATTGGGAAATTACAAATGGTATAAACCCAATAACACTTTGCCCGACCTGGGTATCGAACTCAGGACCTCGTGTTTTGCAGTAACGTTTGCAACCACACATTACAGTTACATATATATATTTTAAAATGAAGGAGGGTAGAGACACGACACCAATGGTTAAATAATATGCTAACGCCATCTCAGAAGGGTCCCCGAAGGGGTAAGCAGAGATGTTTACACCGAATTTAATGAAGTGCCAACGAAATAGATATTAAGTCTATCGCCATCAGGCACTCTACTTCTAAGACATATGCAGGTTTCCTCGTGATGTTTTCCTTCACCATAAAGCACGTGGTGTGAAAAACTTTTAAGTACTTAGATCTGCAGACCGCGGGGATTTTAAATTGCATAGCTTTCGTATCAGGCTACTGCTGAAACCACTCGGTCCCCACGTCTCATTAAAAGCCTATAACTATCCCATATACCTGTTGAGTAGTGATCTATCTCTGAAAGATAATAATATGGTGGCAATCTAACGCAGTGAACCTGTACCCGACTAGCGACATTCCCGCTCCCGTGACACGCACCGAACCAACTTGACCAACATGGATTAATGTACGGTGACCATAGGTTTGTTATACATTTAGTATTTTTTTTCAAAAAATCCGTTTTAAATTAATTTTGGTCTATAGTCTCGCGGTTTTCGCTCCCCTGATATCCGGAGCACTGTACCGCAAGACCCTGCACAGTTTGCGCGCTTAAAAACCGCGAAAAAATTGTATATTAACCTTAATAACGACGGTCTTGCGGTTGCATGCTACTGCGGAACCTTGTGTTCCTGCGTACGATCCCCGTGTCAGGCAAATAGGTTCTTCCATCTGTATCCTGTAACTAGTTTGACACGTAAAAATGTCGTCATTTTACCTTGCGTTTTAGAGTGGCTCGAAATGTGTTGATACTGTTTTGGAGGCGGTTTTTGATTGCATGCGAAAGATGGTGGATTAACATATATTGGTCCACGAATAAAATTAAACTTATACTTGGGCGTCTCGATATCTAGGCAGATATATCTAGTTTAAATAGTCATCAAAGTAATCTTATTCGTTGGATTATTTACAGTCTCAAATAACATGAAATGCCTGCTATCCGTACTCAGGGCGCAACTTTTTGCGGCCTACGGGCGTCGCCCTTTCTCAGTGTTTACTTGTTCTACCTTCCTATGATGGGACGGGGTTTGTGGGAACATGTACTTGTTTATTACAGGGTTTTTATACCACTTTATGTAAAATTACCTACCTAATGTCACTGCGCGCAATGCGCCCAACATTTACCCATAATTAGCTGAGTGATTAGAGTGCCTAGTGCGAGTTTTCTTAAAATCGCCGTTACAAGTCATCGCGTCGAAGTAAACGCAGATTTGTATGGGCTTACAATAGCGTCATGTTTAGGCCGACAGAGGCGCTGTTCCGATCCTATACAAATCTTCGTTTACTTCGACGCGGTGACTTGTGACGGCGGCAGTGAAAAGCTAGCACTAGGCCCTCTGAGTGTACAGCCGCGTTATTCACTAAGGTTTCTCAGCGTCGAACTCGAGGACGAGCGTTGGTTTCAATCATAAGTTAGTGAATGACGCGGCTGATGAAACAAAGCCATGTTATTAAATATGTACATAGGTTAATTAAACAGTCTAACGAAGTTCTACTGTAAACTATATCAAACATTGGACACAAATAACATAATATATCGGTTTGTTATAAAACTATACAAAGACGAGACTTTCTAGGCGAACATTTTTGGCACAGAATCAGCTGATGGCTCATAAGCAAAGTATACCTGTGATGAGCTAAAAACTAACTAATAAAAAATTCTAATAGATTAAGTAACGGTTTCTGAAATAAGCATTAAAATTACCAAACTAGTTAAAATGGATTAACGAAACTGTCTTGAATTTTCTAGATGAACAAGTGTTTGTCGCGGCAATAATTTGAATAATCCATTCAATATTAGCACCATAAAGGTGCATTGCATGTAATGCAGCAGGCGCTGGGTGCTTTTTACAGGAATTGTACACCTGTCGACAGGTGGAGGCGACATAAGTCAACGGCACGCGTTCCTGGCTATTGACTCACTTTCGATTAGACTTCACGGTTATTCCTGAGTTATTAAGCAATTTTTATATTAATTTACCCCGACTAACATTTTCGTTATTAGATTTTTTATTCATGACATACATGATTAATACTAATTTCTTAAAAAAAATCGAGGCATGTGGTAGGATCACGAGTAGCTGTTGGAAGAGCAACTGCACGGATTGCAGAGGTCGTGGCTTCGAGTCCCGCCTCGTGGTCGTATTTAGCTTTACCATTTTTAAGGAAAAGATACCATTTTTGTTTTTAGCTGTCTCCGAATGTGACCTGAGTGCCTAGTGCGAGTTTTCTTATAACGCCGTCACAAGTCACCGCGTTGACGTAAACGCAGATTTATGGATCACAATAGTGCCATCAGTGGGCCGACTGTTTCGATCCTATACAAATCTGCGTTTACGTCAAACCGGTGACTTGTGACGGCGTCAGTGAAAAACTCGCACTAGGCTCTCTGCAGTTAAATCAAAAATAATTTGTTGTAATTTCGGTTTAGGCCCTAGGGTTACCATGGCCTCAAATTGCCAGTTTAACTCTTAATATAAGACAGATGTAGGTATAAGTCTGTCAGTGTCACACAGTGGAACTACGATGGCAATAAGAGCTTATGGTAATGTCCCAGGAAGTCCATCAGATTTAAATGCTCGCAGATGCTATTTCGATCAGTAAGTGATTATCATTTAACCTAGCAGTGAGTGGGACAATACGGGACTCGTAAATAGAAGATTATTTGCTCTATCAAAAGATAGTCTAGTGTAAATTTAAAAGATACAATATAGGTCAATTGTGTCAATAAAATTTTAATTTCAAAATGCATAATTAACAACAAAGTAATTACCTACCAATTTCTAACACTACCTTGTACCGTTCTACCTCCACAAAGTGCGGCAACATTCAAATTGGATTCGTTAGCTGTTCGGCTAGCTAAGCTCGGCTTTCTGTTCTATATTTATTTTCCGATTTTCCACATTTTAGATGTGAGGGGTTTGTAGCACAGGCATATATTTAAGGAATACTACACGTCTTTAACCTAATAAACACTAGTGATGGTACATGCTCCATCATTTATCCGCAAATTTCGGATATTTAACGAAACATACGAAATTATATATTTAAATATTAAAGTAATCGTTTCGTTGATCGTTTAAGAGTGAGATGTCGAAGTGTGTGGTTCTTTGAGCGTTGTTTATTTGTGTTGAACATCGGGCATTAATTTGCTGAATTATATTTTTAGCGTTGGCGATATGAAAAAAATTCTAATCCTCTCTTGTTTAGTCAATTGAATAACGAACAATTTTATGATTTGCATTGACCTATATAGAATTTTTTTCATTTTATTTCCTTAATGCAAATTCCTTAAAAACGATACTTTGAAATGTTTAACGTCTAGAATTTGGGAGAGTACCCACTGTACTGGTTTAAAGATACCTAAAAGAACCCTGAAACATCTCAATTATGAATTCAAGTTCACATAACTTAAGTAAGTCAGGGTCGAGGCAAAACCCATTGTTCAGAGAACTTAACTGCCATTAACCAAGTGGGTATGTTAATGAGCTTATGAGATAACTCTACGCACTTAAGTGAGCTAAATAATTATATCTTCATTTTATAAACACTGATGTATGAGATCTGAATGATCTGATTTCTTTGCTGAGAGCAAAGAAATCAGATCATTGCTTTGCAGTTTCCATATTTAAAAATATTATATTATTTGTTTTTAAACATTCGAGACTTCCATCGTGTTTACGTTCTAACTATGGTCGAAATAAAACAAACCGCATGTCTCCGTTTGTTTTCATAATTGTTTCGTTGACAATCATTGTCATTATTCTATTGTGAGGGAAGGCTAGCTCTCCACCACCAGCAGTGTGGAGTGTAGTCTCTCACCCTCTGCAAAAGAAGTTACATGCCTGGCGACGGTGTGATTGATATAATTGCGCGTGCACGCAGGTAAGGCGGGGGGCGCAAGAGCGGGCCAGTCGAGTCGCGTCCGCCTTCCGTGAGCCCGCGTCGCTACACTCGCCACTCGTACACAAACCGGCCCGAATGCCGGGGAACCAGTCGGCGGGATGGCGATACAGGGCGTGCTAGCATCGCCATGTTGAAACATGCGCAGCGGCCGCCGGCGGCGAACGATGCCGACCACCGCTACCAGAACATGCCGCGGCGGCCGCACCACCACCTGCCCCTCAACGTTTCAACCCTGGACTCCTCGAAGCACTCTGTTGGCGGAACATCTGCCAGTGTCAGTCCTGGCGCGCAGGTTCAATCCCCTGCGCCGGTGTCAATCGTCTCGCCTATTCCCGTCCCGTCTCCACCGAAGTTGGCTAACGGAAACGCCACGGGAATTCCTCCATCTCGACCCCCAACGATCCGAGCGAGAAGCAATAGAGCAGCCACTGAAGAGGCCTTAACCTCTCTTGCTCTATTATGCCTCGTAAGCCTTTTATTAGCGCTTTTAGCGCTCTTGTTTCTACTGAAGATTTCGGCTCCCGCGACCAGTGCACCAGAGGAGTTTGCAGTGGTTTACGAAGTGACGTTAGCATTGTGTGCATTGACGCTATCACTGAATCTATGCTGTCTCCTTGTGTGTGCAATACAGTTCCTGTTTGCCGTGAAGCTGGTCCATTCTCCATCTGCGCCAAATGGACGGTGAGTTTTGCTACTTACTATATTTAAGCGTACGAAGGATGGGTGCGTCCGCGAAGGAATGCCTCAAAACTGGTTCCGCAAACCACCTGACTGATAGGAACAGCGATTGACTACACAAATATTGTAATCTGTCAGCTTATTACTCGTCGGAACATGTTCTTGGGAAGGCTGCAATACCAAACAGACTTATCTCGATTCAGGTTATATCTTACACAACGCATAACTGTAAGAAAACCTCCAGTACGAGTTCCCAACTCGATAGTCGAGTTCAAGAATTTTTCGTAGAATGTCAGGTTTATTAGTCGTGATGAGTTTACCATGAGTTTTAAACCATGATCTTCTTCAAACCGACATCTTATATTATAATGATGATCGTCTTCCAATCGATCTTTAAGTTCGATTATAAAGTGATCAGAGTCAGGAAGTTATGCGTGTGTGTCTATGCAAGTAGTAGGCAGGTGCTAACGGTCCGGAGTGGCGGTTATTTGTGAATGGGCTGATAAAAAACGTTCCGTATACAACGGCTGATAAGTTCGCACGCGCCGGAATCATAATCATAGCATTTTCAATTGGAGTAATATCAGTTTCAGTCGCATGAGAAACTAACAGTTATGTTAAGTATAATAATACTAAGATTATTATGGTTTTTACTGTTGTGTCATGCTCTACAAACGCCACTTTGCTATCCTTTGTAGCAATTAGTAATGTTTTGTTATCGATTTATTTTCTGTAATCTCATCAAAAAGCAAAACGTCTATACTCTTACATACCACGTCTAATGTTTTTGTTTGCAGTGGCATTTAATGTCCTTTAGTTTTGGTTCTCACCCAATTTATATTTCTATAATCTCTAAAGCTTTTCAGATTTTTTTTCGGACTTTACTAAAAAAATAAATCACTGGTACATATTATTAAATACTAAAAGCTTTGTTACTCACTTGTTTCACTAAACAAGGTGGTTCCTGATTAATTCAACAACTATTTGTAACTTAATTTATCTTATCAACATTATAAACTATCCAACCAAAGCACTTTATAACACTGCAATTTATGTCTCTTATCTCACAGCAGATCTTAAAAGACGATGGTAAATAAAGGCCAGGTATCTTCCGGGTTCCAGGCTTAAATATGTCTTTTGACCGCATTGTTAGACGTTTGGAAGTGCACAGTGAATTAGATCTTTGCGATCACTGTTAGACGAACCGTAACAATTATAGGAGTCAATTAAATTACGTGTGTAGTAAGCTTTAATTAGGCTTTTGTCTATCATATTGGAACTCAGACAGCGAAAATCCTAGATTTTTCAAATTTCGTTAAGTACTGCAAAAGGCTTTGTTGATTCAGTAACTTTCTCAAAACACGTGTGACTTGATCTCGGTGAACCTAAACGTACCTACAAAATCTATAAAAACTATTTTTTTCTCAGGTCTTGTAAAGATAGCAAAATATAAGAACGCTTTTACAAATCGGGGTCGTGGTTCTCAGTAAACAATCTCTCGAGTTTCACAAACAGTCAAAAATAGTTTTTTTAATTAGCTAGTGAGTTCGAAGATAATTCTAATAATCTAGAACATGGACCCAGATCTGTTGTCGGTAACAAATAAATCTTTGAAAAAATCCTTAAATTATGGAAAAGAATACTCAGACCGTTACTTGACATGCCAGATTAACAAAAATATGTATACATGCACGAGAAACGCATATAATTTCGTAAAACCAGCTGTAATTTGGGTTAATGACTGCATAAAATGCATTTGTTAGACTTATTAAAAAAGGATCGCAAAAGCGAAATCTCTTTGATCATGATGTAAAAAGAACCATTGCCATACCCTAGTTTTTACTTACATCGAATCTCTAAGAAATTCACTCAAAACACTACAAATTGTAATATTTCTGAAAGATTAAGCAAAGCGATAAGTAACTCGACGAATATAAAAACAAATGTGAGAATTAATTGCACAATTCTAATTTGATTTTTTATTGTGTTGTGAAAAAAATAAACAACAATAGAAAAGAGTAGCCACTTATATACTCCACTTTAAAGATCGAAAACCTCAAAACACCAATACCTAACATCTGTGTTTTTTTTTGAGAAGTATGTATTCAACAATTATTTTTTCGGATTCTTTGGATATTGTTATTATTTCACGTCCCTACCTTCCTTCCATATTTATAGCACAAATCCTACTAATATTATAAATGTGAATGTTCGTTATGTTAAATTTGCTATCGTCTACACTGTTAAAATTAAAAAAAAACATTTTATCAAAAAAAATATTTGTTGTAGAAATAAAGTATTTGTTTTATTGCGACGCAGTTAATATATAATTTAATCTTAGTAGTAGGTACCTATTTAGTATGAAAGTAACGAATGCAATAGTAAAGTGAATTCACGTAGTTGCATTTAGGAATGTGTCCCAAAATAGCGTGTAAACAGGAGAAGACGTGCGTAAAATGTAATGAGCTCTATGTTTATGTATCTGTCAGTGTTTAAGTGTCAGTCAGTTCAGAGGCACTCGTGACTGACATTTTAAACATACTTATTAATTTAAAGGTGAAATAAAGTGCTTTGATCCCAGCAAACAAAGTCCTTGTCTATTTTATTTATTTATTTTTTATTTATTTCTTTGAGGAATGCTTACAGACAAATAGCTAAAAGTAGATAACAAAATAATAACTTAAGTTGCTAATTACAAGCATCCACTATGCACATCTATACAGATAAATAAATAGTATCTGTTTGTTATTCCAAATTAACAGCTTTCCAGTGAATGCAAATGAAAGTATATACGGAACTCACGTAAAAGAAAAACAATTATTTTTCAGTTGGATTTCTGGCTAATCTCCGAAACGACTGGAATGATTTTAGCGGGATTTTCACTGGCAGATAACTAATGTTACAAGGAGCAACTTAGGCTACTTTTGTTTAACAAACATTGGGGTTCCACGGGCCACCGATTAAATGAAGTCCACAAACCGCTGGGTACAGCCAGTTTTTTTAATATGTATAGGGATCTTTTCATTAAACGCGTGCCTACAAGGGTTAGCGAATGTGTAACCAACACCAGGGGCCCAACCATGAGCTCTTATTGCAATGTTAATTCAGTTGTGCGACAGTGACAGATGTATGCACGTCACATACATCTGTCTCATAAATGAGTGAAACTATCATGGCAATAAGAGCTCATGGTAAGGCCCCTGCTATTGGTAAACATAATCTTAATGACATAATTAAGCCTGACTTATTTTTTTTCTCCTCTGCTTTTCTCTAGCCTCGATATTATTTTTGAAAAGAGCTCTACATTCCGCAATTTTTGATTTTTTGTTAATAATTTTCAAGAATCAACTCCAAAATTGCATCTTCTCAGAAACTAACCCAATCCTAACTACACTGCAGAACTAAAAATTAAGTCCTATTGATAACCTCATTTTCTTTAAGTCGGTTAAAACACGTTTCATCAAAATGCGCCAAATAAAACCCCTTATATGGGCCAGCTTCTCACGAGAAAGGGCCGATTCTTTTGTGGGATATTCATCGTTCTCTTTTATTTGGTACAACACTACAAACCGTACCTACTCTTTGTGTGGAGCCGTGAGAAAATACACTCCTTCCGTTCTAAAAATCTTGCGTGTTTGTACACACGCAGTTTCGGACTGATGTTTCTTTTTTGAGTTTCCGTTATTTTGAAGCATAAAAGTAAACTTGGCCGTCTTGGTGGTATCGAAATCATTTAATGAGAACGATTTTTTTAGAAGTTGCGGTAGCGGACATCATGTGGTTTCACCCGCGTAGTTCCCGTTCCCGTGGGAGTACGGGGATAAAATATAGTCTATGTTACTCGCTGATGATGTAGCTATCCATTACTCAAAGAATTTTCAAGATCGGTCAAGTCGTTTCGAAGTCTATTCAATGCAAACAAACTAACAAAAAAACAATCAAATCTTTCCTCTTTATAATAATGGAATTACGAATAATTTCCTGCTATTAGGTTGTATGCACTACTTACTATCATCATAGTTTTATTTCAAATTAAGAATCAACTAAATTCGATTGGCGAATATTGAATTACGTATGTATCCAAATTACATTTAGAAAAAAAAACCAATTTCCTTACCTCTAGCTACGGCTGGCACTGACTTAGCCCGTCTATAAAGTGTAAAGTACTGAATGAGCGACCACGAGGTCAAACAGCGAATACTCAAAGACCGGTTTAAAAAAAAATCAAGCGTCGTGTTCACGACACTCAGCGCATTCCAAATTCACTTTTATCACTTCATAAATACGACATACATTCACATGTCCTCAAATTGCATCGAATTAGTAACATCGGTATTTTGATTGATCGTATTAATTCGTGATGTGTCAAATAACTCGTTAATTCTGTGAACTAGCATTCCATAGAGTTTTTTTTTATTTCTTTGTGAGGCACCGTTATACCCTATAGCGAATAATCTGTGTTTTTTTTTCTACCAATCGATGAGGTAATTTAATTAATGATAAATCTCGTACAAGGAAATGGCGCATACTATTATATTTTATACTTTACTCCAGCTATCTTATTTCTATATTTTCAACAACACATTTTGTCGTGAAAAAGTGGCAGTCCAACGCAGGCTTTGTCTGACACACTTAGAAACTTTTAATATATTAAAAGCTATATACCTAGGCATTACATTGTTACTAGTGATGAATTCCAAGAAATAAAAAAATACTTTCAAAGTATTTCATAGTACACGAGAACATTCTTAAAGCCACAAAGAATTCGTTCTTCAATAAAAGAAATAAATAAAAAAATGGTCGGGACCTTGCTCAAGGCCGAGAGTAGAGGCATCCCGATCATATCCGGTCAAGTTAACAAGTCGCTTTCGTAGTTTGAGAAACTGCTAGAAACGTGTACCCTGTAATTTGGTTGCATAATTGTTACATGGTGTTTTCAGTTCCTCGGTATTTTGATTCTTGGTCGAAATTTAAAATTTTGAAGTCCATTCGAAATTCGAAGGCAACATTTTGCCCATAGATATAAAAACTGCGTCGTTTTTTTTTCCACTAAATTTGTACCTATTTATTATTGCCGAGTTGGTGCGTACTTACATACACGAATTCTATTTCCAAATTGTTATAATATAGTTTTATTCAAATTTCAAAGTGTATTCGAAATTCGTAGTATAAAAAAAGTTGTCTTAAATTTGCCGAGTTGCATTCCTTACCGCAGACAATGAAAAGGCCTGGTACAAAATCTATCCCATATTTTTTTTAAACGTCTTGAGATTTCTTGATCTCGATATTGATTCACTGAAGTACGTGCTTAAGTTTATAAATACATGTGTAGAGTGTTCATTGTGTACTTACCTACTTACTTAAGTATGAGTTCATTGACTCGTGTTAATGAGCTCATACATTTGAGAATAATTACTGATTTATCAACGGCTTATGAATGATTCATTAGATTTTGAATAGATGATGAAAGTTGAGATGAAATATGTTACGAATACCATAAGATGTGCTGCCGCCGGAGTTATAGAATAAGTCATAGAATTCCGTAACTATTTACGGTAACTCATCAGGTTTTATGATTACCGTGATAATTAATATAGTCTTAATATCGTCATGAATTAAAGAGTTAATTTCTTGTCTGTGAATCTGATGAAATTTCCTTATTTGTTTCTGGCCAGTACCATATCTGTGCGTTATCTGTGCCCTATATGAATAGACATAAGGCACAGATACAGATTCTTTAACTTAATTTTATTTCATTTCACTTTTCTAGAATGTTTTTATAGGAGTTGTCATGTAACCTAAGGTGGCTCATAATCGATGCTGGATTTTCTCCACAGAACTATTCTGAGTAGACTTTTGATATCACAGTATAAATATAAGCTTTTAAAGCAGTAAGAAATCTAGGTTAGTACAAATTGTTCACAATGACACAAACACAGTTGACAAAGATCACGCTCAAATGTTCCTTACTGCTTGTTTGTGAAGTGTAGTGAATTTGTATGGGAAAAACAAAGTAAGTATTGCCAAATGCAAATTAGAAGAGGCCTGTATCTTGAGAAACCAAGAAATTCATTTTAAATATATTAATGAGATATCTAATGCGTTAGTTAGTGTGATTTTGTAAATCTTTTATTTATACTGTGCCCGAACGCTACCAACGTAGCCTGCTGTTTAAAGTTTCAACTAACTGAAGATTCACCAACAGTAAACTGTAGGTCTAAAAAGGCCACCTTGGGAGAATCATAATGTGATCCGAATATCATTGAAAAGACAAAATGGTCACTTAAGTGCAATTCATATTTATGATTCACGAATGATTACAATAATTGTAGATGTTAGTCCCTATGTAACTTTTTATGGTTCTGCTATTTGTCACAAAATCAATTCATATTTTGTGGACCATTTTAGGAATTTTCATAGGAAAGTGTCAAACAGGTGAATTGCGAAATATGAATCATTCCTGAATCATATTCGGATCACATTATGATTCTCCCAAAGTGGCCGTTTTAGACCTACAGCCCAGTTACGTAAACACATTGATAGCATCTGGAGCATGACAGTGATGACAATAGAGTTTGCGGTTAGCTACTGAGATTCATCTTGCGGTGTCAACTGTCAACGGATATATTATCCGCTGGTTAAATAGACGATCATTTAAGAAAATATAGTTGTTTAATTATAAAGATTTTTTTCATGATCAGATTTCTGCTTTCTTAATTCCGAGTTATTCACTAAGGTTTCTCAGCGTCGCACTTGTCGTCGAGTGTCGGTTTTAAAGATACGAAATTAAACCTTATCCTCTATGTATTATGTATGTATTTCCTATGATTAAAGCCAAAGCTTAGTGAACAACGCGGCCGGTAAAAATTACTAGTTTTTTTTTGTGTTTTTTTTTTCTTAAGACGATGTTAAGCTCGCAATTTACTTTATATTGAAACATAGTGGTTAGTAAATAAAACACAAGGGTTCAAGAGCCTTTTATAAATATTCTATACCAATAATGTTTAAATTGCAAAAGTTAACTCACAATATTGGATAGGTGTAAGATTTCGCTGAGCGCTGTTAATTTCATTGACAAACGTCACGTCATTCAATGTGATTTAGTAACGCAATTCAGTTTTAAACCGAGTTCAATATTATCAATTAATGTATATTTATTTAGCAATAATTATTACTCGATAAAAAATTTCAAGGATTTTGAGTTATTCCTTAGAGATCACAGCATGGTTCACTCTATAGTTCGGCTACTGTAGTAAGAGTTGAAAATGAAAAATAGGTATTTATTTAAGTACCTTGGTAAGGCACGTATGAATGTCGAAAATTTTACTACAGTGATCCAAATTAACTCGAGTTGGTGCTCAAATACCGCTATAATGTTTTTTGGTACATAAATAAATAAAAATAAATATGCTCATGGCATCCTAGAAGGGTCCCCAAAGGGGAAAGCAGAGGTGTTGTAACAACAAACACCCACATTTCACCTAATATGATTAAGTGCCAACGTGACAGAGGGTGAGTCCATCGTCGTGAATTACTGCAGATGCAGAAGAAATGCAGATTTCCTCACGATGTACCTTAATTCGATGTATGTTAATTCATACTTAATCAGTCTAAACCTAACTAATTTAAAGATCATTTGAACTCTGACTCCAACTGCTATTTAATTTAGTGATGTTACTAAACATGGGTTAGTGTGTGGGTGAAACAGGGTGGCCCACGCGAAATAGCTTCATTTAAATACCTCCTTGTGACCGGATGAATATTATTTATTACCCGAGTAAATAGTTTTAAAACGACTTTGATGTGGAATCTGATCGTTTACAGCTTTATTGGCATTTCTAAGTATGTCATGTGAGTATTTGTCATTGAGATGAATTTAGAATGAAGGTCTACAGCTTAAATGGTAGCGGAAGTAAAAAAACTGATTAGTACCAGTCTCACTCGTTACGAAATCTTCAAAAAATGTTTAAGTAATGGTATTTATTCTGTCGTTTTTTTTTTACTAAACATGGAGGTTACATTGTTTATACTTTTTTAAAATAAAGTTAACAAGGAGTTTGAACATCTAGAATTGTCGCTGGTGCCGTGGAGATTGGGGCGGCCGCTGGTGTGGGATGCCACGTGTGTCGATACGTTGGCTCCGTCCCATCTCCCCGGCACTGCTGTGGCGGCCGGTGCTGCTGCTGCTCAGCAGGAGTGCCTCAAGCGCCGGAAATATGCTTGCATTGGTCAAGGATACATATTTTCTGCGTTTGCGGTTGAAACTCTGGGGCCTTGGGGTCCGGATACTCATCAGCTTTTCAAAGAGCTTGCACGTCGTCTGGTAGAAGTCTCTCGTGACAAGAGAGCTGGGGCTTTTCTCGCCCAGAGAATCAGCATTGCTATTCAACGTGGCAATGCTGCCAGCCTTCTTGGCACGATCCCGAGAGACACCGACTTGGGACAAGTTTTCTACCTTTAATTAGTTTTAAGTACTGTTCCTTGTATATATAATTAAGTTTTATCAAATAAAGATATAAATACACATCTAGAATAAAATCATCCAAGTTAAAAAAAAAATTACGCTGCAATCGAAAATTCCCTTTAAATTCTTGCGAAGTTTATTCGAAAGTTGTATGTTTGCTTTTTATTGCATTATGGCTATTATCACGGCATAACTACTTGTTTCAGCAAACATCTTACATTATATGGCATTGTGTAAGAATTGTATGTAAAAATCCAGTAAGTAAGTATTTAAAATGTTTGTGGTATTGTTACTTATTTATGCCAAGGTTTGAACCAGATTTAAGAAGATATTATCATTTCGCTTCGGTTATTTTTCTGCTAATTAAGTAGAATGTCGTTTACAAAATATTTTTTATGTGACTGACTTAGTGAAGCGCCATGTTGGTTTAGATATCTAAGTATTTTAAAATAAATGTCATGTTTTATTTTTTTATGATTTAAGTACTTTCTATACAGTAATTGTGTAGTAAGTTACAAGTTATTTGAAACCCTAAAACCATAGTAAACTTAGGTTAGGTACAAGATTTTTTCATCGAAGAGTTCTCACAAAAGAAAAAAAAAGTAATAAAATATATAATTTAATGTAAGTAAGTAATGGTTTCCTAATATTAAATTGTACAAATTGCATCACTTTAAAGGTATATATTTAAAGGTCTTAAGTACCTGTCGTTTTTAAAATTGATAATTAACTGACTGACCACATTTCTGGTATGAATGTGTAAAAAAGTAGGTATTACGTATCGAACCTCATCGTTTATAAGAGTCTCAATTCAATTTCATGCCTAAAATACCTTAACGTATCAGCCTATTAATTTCAGCGATAAAATTTACAAATGCATTTGTTACGATTGCGTCACGAGTAAAAGCAATAAAGACTGAATTTGGCATACGTAATTAAAATTACGTAAAGTTACTAAAAAAAATTAAGCTTGTCCTGGTTGTATAACCTAAGCATTATATATCTATGTATACAATAAATTATGTTATTTTTAAAGAAAAACAAATGATTATGATAAAAATAAGATATCAAACGTTAACCCCTAATATGATACTTGTTGTAAAGTTGTTTTGCTCTACATTTGCGGTTACTATAGATATCTAAGTACGTACCGACCTTTGCAATAACCGCAGCATGTGAATTCGATACGCAATGCAAGTAGGTAAAAGTAAATACCAACCACGTAAGTACTTATAAATAATTGCCTTGAAATTGAAATGTACACTGCACATAGTAAAATATCTTGATAAGTACCTGCTAGTAAATAACTACTTGTTGACTAAAATCTATACATCTATACCGAGCTTGTCTATCTATTATGATACATACAGACAAATAAAATTGAAGTGTCTGTTTGTAATACCAAATTACTGAGCACTACATCTATAGTACCTAGATCTATAGTACTAGATCAACGTGGCAAAATTTAATAAAATACTCACGAGACACTGGATTATTTCAAGTTATTAAAGGGTGAAGAAAAGCACATATGGGTACAAAATGTCTAACCACAATATAACAGCCATGTCATTCGATATAACGTCTGTTGGAAGCCTTAGAGTGGTTGTTTCTTTAAACCCGCTGAGTGCGCGATTTCCGCGCCTTAAGGAAGTAATTGGAGCCAGCGGGAAGTGTGGCGACTGACACTTTTAATTAAAACACAATTAAACCACCTTTAATACCTAATAAGAGCTTACCTACTTGCTTAATAGGTAGGTGTCTACTTCTTGACACTATGACTTTGAGTCCTTATAATAGGCTATCAAACTCTTAATACGAATATGTATGAAATGCCTTTTGGAAGTCGTTACTATGATCAATACATGCATATCTATACATCTATACAGATACAGATAAATAAAATTGAAGTGTCTGTTTGTAATTTCAAAATAACAGCTTTTCACTTTCAGGTAGCTGATGCTTATATACTTTATTTATCAAAAATATTAGGGTTCCGCGACAATAAGGAAGAAACTAAATCTAAGCGGGTGAAACCGCAGGGCACAGCTAGTCATATACATAAATGCTCACGCCTACACCCCACGGGGGTAGACAGAGTCCACCGTTCGTCACATACTACTATCCTTATATACTTCTTTCGCTTCAACCACATTCATGCATCTCTTCATACACTTCCTGAGGTTACGAGTGCTCCGAATTTGACCTTTCTGAAAATGTTGATCAATCAAAAGTACTTATTCAAAGGTCTTAGATTCAATT
The DNA here is from genome assembly GCA_964035505.1 of Watsonalla cultraria. Taxonomy (NCBI): domain Eukaryota; kingdom Metazoa; phylum Arthropoda; class Insecta; order Lepidoptera; family Drepanidae; genus Watsonalla; species Watsonalla cultraria. The sequence goes on along the minus strand of OZ037726.1, from coordinate 1,899,726 downwards.
CACTAAAACTATGTAAACCAGATTACATATTTTCCAAGCAAAAAGGATTGCGAAGGTCATATGGTGTAGACATCAAGAATCCAGTATCGACAAAAATGACGATTAAAGAAAAGGAAAATTTTCCGTCCTAATTTTTTTTCTACACTAATATTATAAAGAGGAAACATTTGTTTGTTTGTTTGTATTGAATAGGCTCCGAAACTACTTAACCGATCTTGAAAATTCCTTCCAGCAATCGATAGATACATCATAGCGAGTAATATTAATAAGGCTATATTTTATATCTTTTGTAACCATATTTCATGTAAATAAATTATTCTTATTCTTCTTATTCTTATCTAACTCCCACACAAACGGGAACGACGCGGGTGAAGCCGCGTGACGTCCGCTAGTCGTTCATATTTTGACATATTTTTATCACACAATTGAGTACTTACTTTCCTTACAGAGCAGAGAAAATAGTGAATATTCTCTTATCAACTTATAGATAAAAGGATTTTTCATTAATGCTCTTTACAATTCAATCTCTAAGGCTAATTGTTTCTCCTATATATTTCTTGATAGCTGTGCCCCGCGGTTTCACCCGCGTAGATTTAGTTCCATGCTTCATTTCGTGGAACCCTCATATTTTTTATAAATAAAAGTAGCCTTAGTTACTCCTTGAAACATCAGCTACCTGCCAGTGAAAGTTCCGTTAAAATCGGTCCAGCCGTTTCGGAGATTACCCGGAACAAACAGACAGACAGACAGACAGACGGACAGACAGACGGACAGACAGACAGACAGACAGAGAAAAATTAAAAAAAAATGTGTTTTTGTGTCAGTATCGTATATATTTTCATATGCAGTGAAAAGCTGTTATTTTGGAATTACAAACAGACACTTCAATTTTATATATCTGTATAGATGAATAGATATAGATATCATAACGTCGTTGACACTATTGCGTACATACAGGGGCGTGCATTGGATGTTCAGAGGCATAAACAATAAGTAGGTAGGTAGGCAGGTTAAGTACATACCTATGTGACGCGGCGTAGGTACGTACGTTTTGTTAATATACGGTATATATAAAAAACATTTCAACTTACAGATAAATGGATTCTTAATAATGCTCTTTATAGTACAATCTCTATGTATCTATTGAAACATTACAAATTTTGCAAAGCGACAATAGACTTGTGGAAATAATCATCATTTACAAGACACAGTCGGGTGTCACGCAAGGAAACCACTCAAATGCAAGTATGTTAAGTTATTCAATGGCGGCTAAACTTAACTAACTCAAGTAATTGAGCGTGTACGCGAGCGGTATAATTACTTGGTAGGCATTTTGTTTGTTTGTTTAACTTAGGGATATGTTTGTTTACGATTTTTATTCAAGAGAGTGGAGCGTTTAGAATATTTTGGCAAATACAGGTGCCGTCACGAGTTATGAGCGAAATTAGTGTTTCGCCGTTTCTTCTGCTGAGTGACTAGTGCGAGTTTTCTTAAAATCGCCGTCACAAGTCGAAGTAAACGCAGATTTGTATGGGCTCACAATAGTGTCATCTCTAGGCCGACAGAGGCGCTGTTCCGATCCTATACAAATCTGCGTTTACGTCGACGCGGTAGTGAATTAATCCAAATAAGCGTAAATAATAATAAAGTGTATGTTCACATGGATTTTATTTGCGTCGGATGGATTTTATACAGGCATACAGAAACAGACTCCTAAAATTACTACTGCGCATTCAATCTAGGCGGCACTATACATGATCAAAATCGACGTGTTGTTTTTCTGATCCCCATTACCAAGGTATTAGCTCTTGTTGTCATGATGGTTTGGATGTGTGGCAGTGAAAGACTTATTATAGCATGCCACAAAGGTATATCTGTCTCATAATGTGAAGAGTTCATGGTAGGGCCTCTGCTCTGCATCTCCATGTAGGTATAAGTTTTATTTCACACAACTATAACATGTTTTCGGCAGGCCATGTGTGTATTTCGTTCTCGCTGAGATTATACTTCTTATTACGTAATAAATTTACATAGCAAATAAATATCACACACATTACTTCACTCCTAACGAAAATAGTCATTCTAGTTTTGGTTTTAGGTGCCCACGTGTTTATAATTAAGGTAAACAGCCTTGCCCTTCTTCTAAAATAAGGATATATAGTAAAACTTCGGATAGAGCAGAAATTTTCAAGTTTCAAATCTTAAATCATTTTCGCTAATTTGGAGTTGAGCCGCTATCGTGCTGAGGGTGCGATATTTCCGGCCGGAGCTATCGCTATTCGTTAATTTCAACAGCTGATTAACCACAAAGCGCCACGGAAAGCTAGAACGACAGAGATTTTGTTTTCTTAAATCTCTATGCCGCATGCAGCTGCCAGGACTAATAAAGTGCTAGCAAATAATTTGATCTCAGCCACCATCTTAACGGTGATTTACGCCTATGACCGCATTTTACACACGACTCCGTAGTACGGAGCGAGACTGAGCGAGACTACAAGTAGCGCTGTTTGACATTTTGAATGTTATAGGCCTGTAAAATTGTCATACCCATTTAAATTATTCTAATTTCTGTCAGCACAGTCGTGTAGAATTGAATTTATTCACGCTAAAAAGGTGGTTTGTATATTGTATTCCATCAGAATGCAAGATATAATCAATAATGGCTGGCATTCTCGTCATACTTGTGAACAGGTGCTGCTTGTGGAGGCTGGTCATCAAAAGCAACGCTTTTAGATATAAGTAGATCTACTAGACTTTTCTTTATGTTAATTTTTATCGACATTTGTGCATTGGAACTGTGTCCATGGGCTTACATTTCTCAAGTGATTTACTTTGTTTTTTTAAATTGTATAATATTTTTAAAAGAGTAATTACTGAGTTTCTTGCCAGGTTCTTCTCATTAAAAGCAACCCTCCGAACCTGGCGGTAGCATGTAGTAGTAGCATAATCCTGTAAATTTATGTCATTCTGACGATTTGAAAGTACTTTGTAAAAGTCTAATCGAATAGAGATATTTTTGACTTTGACTTTGACTTTGAATTTAAATGTCATCAAAATTACTACATTATGCGGGATTTAACTCCCTGCGAATGTCATTACAAAAATATGACGACATAGACGCAAAAATTACTAAGCGAGATTTCGAGTGTCTCACCCGATTTAGGACGTAGATACGGCACTTGCATAATTAGCTACAAAAAAAAAATATTGCTCAAAAAGCAGGTAAAAGTTTGCTTAAAAAAGGTATCTACATAAATCTAACCGGAATTTTCCTTTAAAATGTTGTTGATGAGTCGTGAAAATGTCTGTGCCACGTACCTCACTATATTTCTGTAATTGTAGTTTAAATAATGTAAAATTATTTTATTAATATTATTAAAATTTTCTATAACTATATAAAAAATTGTAAGATATTTTGTATTTCTTTTCTAAAATTTGTAAATAAAAATTATTAATATATTTGTTTGGAAAAAAAAAATTTTTTACTATGGTCTAGGCTAGGTACTACAATGCATAAATTAAAAGCTCCACTTTGTCGGTCAACTAATTTGATTCATTATCTGATCTAAATGACGTAACAGTGTTAGCCTCGTTTTTTGTCAATAGAAGATTTTAGAACTTTAAAGCGAAACCGAGCTTAGAAGTACATTGAAATGCCAATAGTACAATAGCACTTCGCGGGCTTCGATGGCGCAGGTAGATTTTATTGGCCATGTGTTGCAACCGCGAGCCTCTCGAAGTCACTATAATTTACTTAATATTAACTGTGCCTCCGGTTTCACTCGTGTAGACTTAATATCATAGAAGGCTTACATCGCGGCACCCTATTTTTTTACTGACTAAGTTACTCCTTGTCTGCAAGAGAAGATCCCGTACAAGCCAGTAAAATCGAGATTACCCGGTAAAAACAGACGGACAGAAACATTGTAAGTAACAATTGGTTTTTTTTATGTTAGCAACGTATATTCTCATGTGCATTTAGTAAAATGTCGTTAATTACAAATAGACACTTCAGTTTTATTTATTTGAATAGATTTAGTGAATATCTGTATAAATATTATCGGTACCTATGTAGCGGATTTCTCAAATACTAATTTGGTACATAGGTACTAACTAGTGCTAACTTATATTTTATTATTGATTTTATGTTTTTATTCTTTTTCTTTGGTACCCTACAAATAAATACGTTGTGTAGATGCTTAGAATTATATTTTTACTTTTGAAAATTAGGTTTATTTTTTTAAGCCATTTAGATTTGGAACCAATAAGAATGCGTGTTGGGACAGGTACCCGTTTTTGTAATCTAAAAAATACAATTGAGTCACATCAAAGTAATTAATTTTAAACTTTCTCCAAAATCACCCAAAAGGTGCACAAATAAAAAAGTAAAAACGATGATTACGATTCGACACGTGACAAATCGAATAAATTCATTATCGATTGACAATTAGTTTTGGCAATCGATTCGATTGACTTACTTTCTTTAACAAACAATACAAACTCATTCGATAAGGTCACAGTTTAGTAAGAAACTGACAATTACCTGCATTATATTTACATACGAAACATACAATTAAAAACTTCTTAGTAAGTAGTTACGGTACATTAATATCGTTAAACATTTCTTTATGTTGCTTCGGTTCAACCATAGAGCACAATAAAATAGTTTTTTTTAAAGTACGCACAAGTAGTATCTTGTTACGAAAGTAGGAAGTTATCTCCCAGCCTGTTATAAACTTACATCACCATTAAATAGCGCACAGTGGGTCACAGATAACAAACGATAAACACTGATATAATAAACGTAATTTCCGAACGCACCTGTCACGAAAAGCTGGCGCCTAAACTTTCCGCCATACATGACGCGACCGCCATAACATTGGCAGAGAAAAAAAGAAAAATGTAGATGTAAAATCTCACGGCACAAAATGAGCTTGGAATGTTCACGATAGCTTTAACGTATACGTACGTACCTTAGTTCACTTGGAATTTGTGTGTAGATAGGCCAGTGAAACCGGTCTCGTCAGCTGACGGTACGAAAATGGCGGCTGTATTGGGCGCGAACGGCTGATAACCTAATCTTATCCTGAATTCAAATACTTAAGTGACTTAAGTAGTTGTTGCTTTCAAGTAAACATGAATCGTTTTGTTTGGTTTGCATTTGATACCTACAATAAACTCAAATTAAAAGCCATATATTTTATCAAAATGTAACAGATAAATATTATAAGTGTCTGTAATTCCAAATTAACAGCTTTTCAATAAATTCATATGAACGTAGGTATATACGGTGGAGTAAATAGAACTGCTTTCGTGTCTAATAAAAACAAATTTTAAACTTTTTCTATATCTGTTAGATAATCTCTAAAACGGCTGAACCGATTTTAACGGGAGTCACTGGCAGAGATGTTACAATGAGTAGCAAGGTATTTTTGATTAAAAAATAATTATTTTTATTAAATAATTCCACACAGTTTTTCTTAGGTATCTTCTATCATACTTTTGGTCTATACCTAGTAAAACATACCGTTAACCATCAATTTACGTAATAAGTATTTAATAAGTTATCTATGTTCGGTGAATTTATTAGACACTCAATTTCTGTGGTTATGTGCATGATAAAAACATCGTAAAACGTTCTTTTAACTTACCATAACCCTTTACTTGAAAAGTTGTCAATGTTTCATAATATGAACTCAAACTCAACTCAACTCAACTCAAAAATATCTTTATTCGATTAGACTTTTAACAAAGTACTTTCAAATCGTTAGAATGACATAATTATACAGGAATATACACGGTAGCGCCAGGCTCGGAAGGATATACTGAGAAGAAGCAAGAAACTCAGTACCTAACTACTCTTTTCAAATATCTATAAAGATAAATACAATTTAAGTGTCTGTTTGTAATTCCAAAATAACAGCTTTTCACTAAATTCATATGAAAGTATTTACGGTACTGACATGAAAAACCATTTTTTTTTCTGTCTGTCTATCTGTTTGTTCCAGGTTAAGGTGTGACGTAGGCTACTTTTATTTAAAACTAGTGGACATCACGCGGTTTCACACGCGTAGTTTCCGTTCTCGTGGGAGTATGGGGATAAAATATAGCCTATGTTACTCGCTGATGATGTAGCTATCCATTGCTGAAAGAATTTTCAAGATCGGTCAAGTAATGTCTGAGCCTATTCAATACAAACAAACAAACAAACAAATCTTTCCTCTTTATAGTATTACTAGCTGTTCCAATGCATAAATATCGATAAAAGTTATGAGTATGTATAGTTAGTTACGAGACTGGTAAACCTTTGATATCGATCCAACAACAAACCTTACCCTTTAACATCAACGATGTAGAGATATGTGAAAAAATAAACCTAGCTATATCGCCTGGTGTTGTTTACTTTCTCTATATCTATTTTCGGTCATTGCATTTAGCGATTACACGAAATGAGGGTAATGTATTAAGGTATTAGACGTCAGCCGACTAGTTCCGACCGGCACAATGGTGATAAATTATAATATTTCTTGTGAAGGAAAACATCGAGATGAGATTACAAAATATATGCTTGTAAGGTTGAAACTTTATTGTAGGCACTCGTATTTTACTCAGTAAGTGCTCTTAACCAAAACAATAGCATGTACTATTCCATAATTCAAAAGTAATCTCGCGGACTTTGGCTTTTTTAAAAGTGACTCAACTCAACTCAAAAATATCTTTATTCGATTAGACTTTTTACAAAGTACTTTAAAATCGCCAGAATGACATAATTTACAGGATTATGCATGCTACCGCCAGGTTCAAAAGGTGGCTTTTACAGAGAAGAACCTGACAAGAAACTCAGTAATTACTCTGTTCAAAAATATTATACTATTTTAAAAATACAAAATAAATCACCTGACAAATGTAAGCCCATGGACATAGTTCCAATACACAAATGTCGATAAAAATTAACATAAAGTAAAAGTCTAGTAGTTCTACTTATATCTAAATGCGCAGCTTGAGATGACCAGCCCCCACAAGGTAGGCTAGGCTCGGCAATCTAGGCAATGAAAAGTATGGTACCGGTGAATAGTTAGATTTTTAAAATCCAGTCATGGGCCACAGAATATTGACAGCTGTCATTATACCAATTAAGCAGTTCTAAATCCTTTTTTGTATTGAGGTGACATTGATTAACAATCGTCTAATGGATCTACAAACATTAGCTCAATAAATAAAAAAACAGCAGCACAGCGATTTACATTTCATTCTAGTTTGAGCGAATTTGGTCGTGATTATACGTGAATTGTTGGTTTAATACGTAGTTGTCAAGTTGGCCTACCTACCTATAACGTTTTCTTTATTTGTTTATTTCAAAGATAAAGAATATTAGCGATTTTTTTTCTATATCTACGATTTATTTATGAAAAAGAAGCGGACAGTTGCGAGTAAAAAAAAATTTGAAACAATAATGTTTCCAATATTAAAAATATCTTCAAACAAAATTTCTTCCATGCTTAATTACTTAATTAAAATTTAACTGACTATGGATTGATAAAAGATCGAAAGAGTTTTTTAGAAATTTTTGAAATTTACATTACATACATACTTTTTCCACTTGTTTAAGCAATGAAAAAATACACTAACTTGTTAAAAACGTTAGGTTGTAACCAAAACAACCCCTGTCTCCCTCAAGGCAGCGAACCGTGTCGCACCGTTGCAGTTCCAAATGACAAAACCGTTGCGTTTGCGACCACCTGACAATAATACCTGTTTAGTAGGTAATTAATGTTATTATTCCCCAGCTCCCTCGACATAGGTAACTTTAAGATTTTATCGAGTGAAACTAGCTTACCTATAACATTGCATTTCTCGTTAGTGACATTAAATCAAACTGCATTTTTGGCACTAGAGTTGACATAAAAACATGCTTTATTTCATGAGGTGCCGAGAAAAGCATAAAACGAGGTAGGAAACCGATACATTTTTTTAAATTCCTTTGCTGTTTTTTTTTCATAGTGCAACACTGGCAATATATAGGCAGAGCGGTGATTCTGTTACTCTATGACTCTGATCTACGAGATTGTTTGGGTTGTCTGGGTTCTTTTCTACACTAATATTATATAGAGGAAAGATTTGATTGTTTTTTTGTTTGTTTGTTTGCATTTAATAGGCTCCGAAACTACTTGACCGATCTTGAAAATTCTTTCAGCAATGTATAGCTACATCATCAGCCAGTAACATAGGCTATATTTTATCCCCGTACTCCGACGGGAACGGAGGTAAGGGATAAAAAGACAGGTAGCTAAGGCACCGGTTATTCCTCCACCTTTTATGCTGCACAAAAAGAAATAAACTTATGATGACTAGTAGGCAACACTTGTAGCTACATCAGAAAGATGTAATCAATGATCATAACACTCATATCGTGTCACTGACATACAACAAATGGAACACACGACCGAAATAGAAATGTTATAACCTTCGAAGGAGTTGTTATCCAACCGATGGTATACAATTTAGCCGGGTTATAGTCTTGATGAACAGGTGTTGGGCCCGTTACGTCGTTCAAACGAGTTCCGATGAATCGAGTTGTTTTATTAAAATATCGATTAATCGCGTGCAACGAATTAAATAATTTTGGTGATTTTAAATTCTTTAAGCTTCTGGCTGTGGGTTTTTATTTTGGATGCCGACCAAATGAAGTCATGAGCATTTTCAGTCGGTTGCTTTGATATATAAAAAAAATCTCATAAATACCTATGGTACCGTTATTGCAACTTCTCATAGCTATCTATTCTATTATATCTATTATCTATATTTAGTTTGTATTCCTATTTTGATGTAGTTAACTAGCTAATACTAGCTATATATGTGTATGACATTAGATTTTGGCCAGAGCTAGACAGGAATGCCTAGGAAATACTTGCAACGCGAAGTTTAGATCGTAAAACATGCGTTTGAAGCAGATAATATAAAATATACATATTTAGGTTGAGACCCAAGTATTTGATAAAAATGACAACTTTTGACTTTATGACTACAAAGTATATATATGAGTTATTTGATTATTCAAGAATGAGAATTTTAACGTTTAAATTTTTGTTCCTTCGAACTGAAACGCTTCGATTCATTTCGATTTTGAAGAACGTTACCCAAGCAGATTTTTTTTGTATTTTTTTTCCGAAACTACAAGACGCACCAATTTTACATTTGGCGCACATTTACAGCAGATGACGCACTAATTATTGGTATCATTGACATTTCTCTAGGAGACACTGTCTTGCTAGGGTATCGTACCTACGCAGCTGTGCTATTCACTAAAATGATCATATTAGTATGCTTGGAGTACTGTGAGAAGACTGAATAAAAGTTTAAGTTGTATTTTGTTACCGTTCTAATGTGGTATAATAAATAAATAAATAAATGATGTAATCCCTTGTTTCAGATCAAACAAATACCTGCAGAAGTCGGCAGTGACTCGAGTGTGTGCCGTCGGCGGGTTTTTTATATCGATACCGGTGTTCTTAACAGGTTAGTTGCTTTGTTTGGAAGCAGGAAGTGTGTAACTGACGTAAATGGCTCGTAGGATGCCCGTAGGCTTGCGACGTGTTAGGTAGAGGATCTATTAAAACAGTTGTAGGGCATAACGGGAATTCTCCTTCAAATTCGGGCTGCCTAACTGGAGTCCCACTTTAGAGAAGATTAGGTACAGACAAAATATGATAAATTTACACGAAAATAAAGTTCAAATTAAGTTACGTTTTTCATTTGCTGTAAGTATCTAAGTGATTGGTGAATTTGAGCAATTCATTTTTAAGTATGTTTTCGCAAATCGCAGTTTTGATGCAGGCTGTACCTGCCATATGCCTTCCCTTTTACGTTATACTCACTAATGTGTCAACTTATCAGATTAATCGGTAACGTAAATGCGTTTATAAATAAAGTTTTACAAAGCTGTTTCATATTGGCAACAATTACCTATATTAAACGGGTTACCATGCGAAAAAATAAAAATAAATATGGCCAGTATTTTGAATATCGAAGGACTAATCATACCATCCAAAACTCTTTGCATTTATGGAGACCTAATCTAAACTGTAATATAATTTGCACATTACATACAACTCAATGGTTCAGGCCCCGCTGGGATTCAAACTGCGCAAATCCCACGTCCACCACCACTCAAACGCAATCTACTTACATTATTTTATACAACCTTTACTTACTAGACAACCATAACCAAAAATGTTTTTTTTTTATTCCAGGCATAATCCTGTACACCTTCATCCAGTTCCATTCGACGCCCGCGATAGTGACCTCTGTGTTCATCGGCGTAGGGATCATATTCTGCGGCTGCGCGATGGTGCACAACGTATTTGTGTGGCAGAAGGAGAAAACTAACTTAGTGAAGGCGTTTAGAACGCAGGAATTAAATGCTACATCGCCTAATTTGAATAGTTCAAATGGAGTGCTGATAGGCAACGGTCATTTGAATAATACTGGTGTTGGCGGAAATTTGAGTTTTCATAGCATGACCGGGGCGCCGTATCCTATTACTCTATTGCAGCAAGGAGGGCCTTACATTATCAGGTGAGACTATTTATAAACTAGGTATCTGGGTGTCGTCACGAGATATGGGTACATAGTCACCATATATCAATATTTATACAGATAAAATTGAAGTATCTGTTTGTAATTTCAAATTAACAGTTTTTCACTACTTACATGAAAAAAAAAACAATTTTAAAATGTTTTCTCTGACTGTCTGTTTGTTCCGGATAATCTCCGAAGCGTCTGGGCCGATTTTAATGGGAATTTCACTATGAAAGATAGTTAATGTCATAAGGAAGGCTAGTTTTATATTAAAAAATCTTTATATTTCCGCGGGCCACCTATCGCGGATCGTAACAAATCAGCAAAAACAAATATTGTTAGACTTTTTTTGAATTTTTCCATTATAATAAATAATAAATTTGGGTGCCCAACAAAAGACCTTTTTAGAATAAATAAAAAAAAATGTTTTTTCTCTTCCCTTAGGCCTCCGACGAGCACCCCCCCGGGCGAAGGCGCCGTGACGCCGGGCGTGCCTCCCGCCACCATCGACCTCAGCCACGACACACACGAGCTCAGCACTCTCGTCTGAACCGTGTTGTGTATACCATATACACTAATCCATATCTATACATCTATACAGATAAATAAAATTGAAGTGTCTGTTTGTAATTCCAAAATAGCAGCTTTTCACTAAATGCATATGAAAGTATATACAATACTGACATAAAAAAACCAATTTAGAATTTTTTCTCTGTTTGTCTGTTTGTTCCGGGTAATCTCCGATACGGCTGGACTGATTTTAACGGGACTTTCACTGACAGATAGCTGATGATACAAGGAGTAACATAGGCTGCTTTTATTTAAAAAAAAGTTTAAGGGTTCCGCGGAAACCCATGAAACTATCTCTACGCAGGTGAAACCGCAAGGCACAGCTAGTATTTAAATACACAAATTACTTAACACGCCCAGCTTGTGAACGTGTGATATATCCCATAATGTACCCCTATCACGAGTTTGCCACCGTTGCCTAATCTACACTCACTAGCGTCTCCGACAATATTTGTATGACATATTGTAGTTCTTCACGTCACCGCTTAGAGGCGCTGTACGAGAAATTGTACAGCGCCTCCAAGCGCTACTATACATATATTCGACGGAGACGCTAGCGAGTGTAGATTACGAAAACAGTCGCAAACTCGTTATAGGGGTACTGTTAGACGAGCTCGTGGAACGAGACGTCAAAAACCTTTCAGCCGCGTTATTCACTAAGGTTTCTCAGCGTCGCACTCGTCATCGAGTGTCGCTTTGAACGATACGAAATTAAACCTTATCCTCTAAGTATTATGTATCAATTTCTTATGATTGAAACCAACGCTCGTGGAGTTCGACGTTGAGAAACCTTAGTGAATAACGCAGTACCCCAAGTATAGATTGAATGGAAATACACAACTGTTTTGTGTCATAATAAAAACGTATTATCGATGGTCCCACTGCTTTTGACCCACAGTGGGTCCACGGGTAATATTTTTTACTTGTAGGCCCACTGCTCTAGTTTTAATATATCCTTTTCAATATGTGCGTTTCTGTGAGTCTACGTACCAAAATTCTAGCGAAACATTCAAGAGTTATTCGGGTATCCCCTAGCATAAGGTATCAATGTTTTCAAAAAGGATAAATTAAAACAAGCGTGGGTCAGTACTCAGTAGTAGTGGGACCACGGTTAATACGTCATAATAAATTTAGTAGTAAGTCTACCTAATGATTTCAAATTGTAATGATACAGAAAATCTATGAAAATGTCTGCCTTACATACTTGTCATTAATTTAAATGTCTTATTTAACAGTGTTTGTTCTATTTGTATATTGTGTTAACTGTAAATATTGTTTCTTAGTATATTATGTTCTAAATGCCTGAAATGAATTTGCCATGTTCTTAATTTATAAGGATTTTAAGTTTATTTTTCAAATCTTTCTTAAGAGTGGAACGAAACGTGTACAATTTAAAAACTACGCAAATTGTCTCTGTGTTGCTATATTTTTTTAAAAAGAAATGACATGTTGAATTAAAATGTTCGATTTATATAAAAAATCTAAATGATGGTTCCCGTAGTACTCCCGTACGTCGAACTAATTGTCAGTTCGACTTTCAAATTTCGAGTTGTCTATGCCCTTTTCTAACCGATATAAAAAAATTACCTATATTCAAATTAATATAGTTTAATACTACACGTATAGAACACAAGAATTTCTATTTAAAGTAACTCGGGACTTATCACGATAATATTTTGAAAATAACGTACCTCGACTATACTCGACTCGAAGTTTAAGAATACATGAATATGTGTGTGAAAAAGTGAATTCCCTTTATAATAATAAACAGATTTAATACTATGGGGCGAAATAATAACGAGTAATAATTAGATGTAATATTATTGTAATACCCACCAATCCGATGATACTATACGAATATCTATGACATATATATATCAATACCTTATCTATAAAATGTTGTCAAAATGTAAATTTTGTACATAGACGTTAACACAGAAACCAGGAGGCATAATTTTATTTATTTTTCTTTTAAATTAACAAACGAGGATTTCTATTTTTATTTGTAGTTCATTTATTGTGAGACTAAGTAAATAAAAAAATATTTTAAAAGGTTTACAATTTGTTTAATTTACATATAACATATGTTTCTTTGTCTAGTTGTTGCGACGATCTTCTTTTGCTCTGAAATAAGCAAAATATTTTTTTTATCCACAGTTTTTGATCTTGGTTTGACATATGGAGCGTATTAAGAACTCCTGAGTTTTGATGTTTCATTTATGTACCGTAAGATTGAACGCCAAAGCTAAGATTTTCTTAATACGCGCTGCATAAACGAGATCGCAATAAATACTAAGATTGATAAATAGAGCCGTGGTGGCCTCGGGGTTTGCTACGCAAGCAACGTAAGTTCGAATCTCAACGGGACCTGTAGCTCTAAAAAGGCCACTTTGGGAGAATCATAATGTGATCCGAATATGATTCATCACTGAAATGACAAAATGGTCACTTAGGTGCAATTCATATTTATGATTCACGAATGATTACAATAATTGTAGATGTTAGTCCCTATGTAACTTTTTATGGTTCTGCTATTTGTCACAAAAGCATTCATATTTTGTGGGACATTTTATGAATCTTCATAGGAAAGTGTCAAACAGGTGAATTGCGAAATATGAATCATTCCTGAATCATATTCGGATCACATTATGATTCTCCCTAAGTGGCCGTTTTAGACCTACTGTACCAATGAGTTTTGTACAGTAATTTCACACCCCATGCTTTACGGTGAAGGAAAACATTGTGAGGAACCCTGCATATGTGTGAGAAGTAAACCAAAGACGTATGTATAGTGCCTGAGACGATGGACTCACAATCTGTCACGTTGGCACTCAATCATCTTCGGTGAAAAGTAGGTGTTGTTATTACAACCTCTGCCTACCCCTTCGGGGAATACAGGCATGAGCATATGTTAAGTTATGCAGTAAATACTTATTGATGTAGTTACCTCCTCATCCCCTGGTAGAGTCCAGTGTAGTATCCGCTCATGTACCAGCTGAGCAGCATGGAGGAGATGGCTTGGTCCTCGCTGTCCGACCGACCGCCGGGAGACAGGTTCATGGGCGGCGGGGGAGGGATTGGCATCTCCATTGAACCTAGCTGTTTATTAAATATAACAATAACAATTTAATTATAAGCCATGTGTAACATTGCAAGGAATATCTGTATAGGTTAACATAACATCTATACAGATAAATAAAATTGAAGTGTCTGTGATTCCAAAATAACAGCTTTTCACTAAATGCATATGAAAGTATACACGCTACTGAGACTAAAAAATCAAGTTTAAACATTTTTCTCTGTCTGTCTGTCTGTTTGTTCCGGGTAATCTCTGAAATGGCTGGACGGATTTTAACGGGACTTTCACTGACGGATAGCTAATGTTACAAGGAGTAACATAGGCTACTTAGATTTTTATAAAGCATTTAGGGGTCCGCGGGCAACCATGAAATTTAAATCTACGCGGGCACAGCTAGTCTACAATATTTGTAACATACATTTCTCAACATGGACATGTTGGGCATAGGTGGTAGTTCTGGCAGCTCAAAACCACCTGCATTTCTTGTATTTGGTTGTTTTTTCTTCTTGGATGGTTTCTTTTTTCTTTGGAAGGATCGTTCTGAAAAAGTAAAAATGCATTTAATTTTGTATGTTCCAAATTTTTTTTACGGTGCAGTGTTATCAATAATTTCTGAGAGTAAGTATGATTATTGACAACTGGTTTAACCCAGATTGCCGATTTTCCTCGAAAAAGGGGTTGCGAAAGTCAGATGGCAGTCGCTTCGTATAAAAATCAGGTGATCAGCCACATCGGGTTAAATCAAGTGCCAACCCCAAATACATGGGATTAAGGCCAGGGAGATAATGAAGTATAATTATTGCACCCTGCGGTGCTATTCCGTAAGTCAATAGCAATTATCACTTTGCGAAATGTAGAACGATCAACTGTCAAACAGCCGTTTAGGTATTCCCTAACGCCAGTCTAACTAAAATGACGTCACGAGATCGATGGCCACCGAAAACATTTTTGACAGGTGGTTGTAAGGGACTGTTCAAATTTTATTCCTTCGAAAAGCATTATATTACTTCCTCAGATTACTGCATGAATTGTGATATTATTATTTTCTATGGTCACTTAATTTCGATAAGAAGCTTTGATTGACACCGTATATAGCCGAAAAGACACCGTAAGTTGATAGGCACCGAAGAGATACGCGATCGCTATAGTGCGGACTTCGCGGTGTACAACGAAGATAGCGAATAGGGGGGTTAGCAGCCCCCCTATTGACAAGAATGATGGCCAAACAATGAAACAATAAATCAACAAAAACGTAAAACTAAGTATGTATATCAAAGAAGGATATTCTATCTTGTACATGTATAAGTAAAATTAATTTGAAAAATATTAAAGGTCTGATGTATCAGTAAAATAGGTCATTCAATGTAAACAAACAAAAAAAAACAATCAAATCTTTCCTCTTAATAATATTAGTGTATATAGAATAGATAGATAGCATCTTCCAATAAATTTAACATGATACATATACCTGTACTCCCAGGACTCTGGTGTCTGTCACTGCCATAATCCATTACATCTGGGTCTGGAGACTGGCTCATGAAACCATCATCACCTTTCTCACTCATAGCTTGTTCTATCTGACGGGTTCTCTCCTCATTGCCAAGAGTCGGCTTCAAGGTGTTGATTAGCACTATTTCAGAATTTTCATAACCTGAAAATGTATATTACTAGTACTTAATTGTTTGATATAAAAATATTAAGCTTTATTTCGGATTAGCTGTGCCCCGCGGTTTCACCCACGTAGATTTAGTTTCTTCCTTATTGTCGCGGAACCCTAAATTTTTTTATAAATAAAAGTAGCCTAAAACAACCAAAAAACAAAATCCTTGAAACATCAACTACCTACCAGTGAAAGTCTCGTTAAAATCCATCCAGCCATTTCAGAGATTACCCGGAACAAACAGACAGACAGACTGATAGACAGACAGACAGACAGACAGTGAAAAAATTTAAAACTTGGTTTTCTAGTGTTTGTATTGTGTATACTTTCATATACATTTAGTGAAAAGCTGTTATTTTGGAATTACAAACAGACACTTCAATTTTATTTATTTGTATAGATATATTAACTTGCTGTGGTGGATGAGGGGTTTAAGTACTTGCCAAGCGATGTAAGTTCTAATCCCAGCAGCCTGTATCAATGAGTTTTCCTTAAAACTTATGTGCAGTGATTTCATACCATGTTTTGCAGTGAAGGAAAACATAGTGACAAAAACCATATGCCTGACAAGTAATTCAAAGACTTATGTAAAGTGTCTGAGAGGCCGATAGACTCACCATCTTTAAAATATTACATCCCAAAGTGAATTGAGGGTGGGTCACCAATAAGTTAATAAAAATGTCAGAAGCTTACCTAAAAACCTAACAATACACTCTTTATCATTAATGAGTCTCAATACAAAAGCTTCATACTCCAACCCATCTCCCTCGTATAGTGCACGGCATGGCATCCCCACTTTCCACTGCACTTCTTTCTTTCCTTTCGAAGTTGGTCGATTTGAAGACTTTTTACTGGTTTTATCTGTGGACATGTTTGCAAATTACAATTTTTAGTCACTTTATTCTTATCTACCTGGCAGTTCAACTATGATGATAATTTTTGCTTAACGCGTTCGCTGCTAATGACGCACCTGCGCATCCAACTGTTAGAGAATTTACAAAGAAGATGAAATTTCAGCAGCAAATGTGTTAAGTAAGTATAAATTCTGACACTTATGACTGTTGAGAAAATTACAACAAAGAACTACTACACAGGGGTGTGCATATATAATAAAACTATATCATATTAATATTGTGAGTGATGTAAGCAAGTATATATCACAAGAATCATTATATAACTCACAATATAAGGGCTAAAGACTGCAGGTGATGCTGGATGCAGGAAGCATAAGACAGGGCGCTATGGGGTTTATTAGGGGAGGCCTATGTCCAGCAGTGGACTAAAGTAGGTTGATGATGATGATTTCACAGATAACTGTAACTAAAGGGGCCTACCATGACGGGTGTCAACGAATCAATTAGATAAATAAAATTGAATTGTCTGTCTGTAATTCCAAAATAACCGTTTTTCACTAAAAGCCTATGAAAGTATACACAGTACAGACATTAAAACACCAATTTTTTTATTTTTTCTCTGTCTGTCTCCAAGGAGTAACTTAGGCTACTTTTAATTGATAAAACCATGAGTGGTCCGCGACATGAAGCATGAAACTAAATCTACGCGGGTAAAACCGCGGGGCACAGCTAGTTACATATAAAATTTGCATGAAAACTATGTGGGTACCTTCTTTGCTTATTGTATTAGTAGACATGGCTACGCGCCTTGCGACTTCTGCGTTTGCGATTCTTAGGGCCTTGTCGTAAGCGTCGTTAAGCTTCTTATCATCCCAAATATCCTCCTCGGCGTCATCGTCACATTCTGTCTCCGACTATAATACAAAATTCAACGCCAAATTCACGAATGAACAACCTAACATTCCAACTTACACACACGTTTGTTAATAAACTTACGAGACTCATCCCTTTCACGTACAGGATTTCGCTTTTAGACATATCAAAATAGTTTTTTTGAAAGATATTTTGCTGTAGTTAAAGTTTTTATAGCACTTTTAAATTTTATTCATACTAAAATTATGGGCAAGCTCACTTCATCCAAAATTTTGTTTTTGTTGGTTTGATTGACAGTTTGCTTGCTGCAAATTGACATTGACAGGTACTTTGATGAAATTGATTCATTCATAGATATAGAAAAAAAATCGCTTAATTGATTTTCAAAATACAGACACAGTTGAAATGCAATGTTTTAAATCTAACTTTGATTTGAATTAATTATTTACTCATTCATACTATATGGTCTATTTTAATCATAATATCAACGCAAAGAAAAAATTACGATGAACAAAGAACAATATTTCAAAGTATTATCTTCAGCCTTAGAAGCTGAAGTCTTGGCTGTTTGGAACACGCTTCCTTCACCACAAAAAAAACCTTAGCGACATTTGAATTTTGAATGACTTTCCATGACATGACAAGCAAAACAAACAAAACTTGCTAATCAATACAAAAAGGCGTTTTCAAAACCAAAGAAAATAATTATTCGATATTTTGGTAATTACGAATCTGGGTACCTACTGGGAGTCTTGTGTCATTAGGTACTACGTGATAGTTTTTAGTAGCATAGTTTCTGGAAATGAGAAACATGAGATAGAAAGAAAAACAAACCACTGGTTGGAAACAACAAACGAAAATACCCATGTTGCTGTCTTTATTTCATTGTTATAAATTTACCTATATATGTACCTAAAGCAACAGTGATATTATAGTCAGGCGCTTATTCTTATTTATTTATTCCGTTAACCGGGGTTCTAAAACATTTACAAATTCCGATTTACACTAGTAACTAAATTAAATTTAAGTATTTACAGACTCCATGAATTCGAGCCCAGGGTGTGGTAAGGCCCAAAAACAGAGAGTTTAAAAAACAAAAAAATCAAGGAATTTTTGGATCAAAACTTTGCTACTGATGAAATGAAACCAGCTATAATGCAAGTTATGGAAACAAACATGGATGGAGACAATATCCCATCAAAACAAATGAACAATAAAAATTTAAAAATAGAAGGTATTCAAATAAAGAACGAAGTACTGGCAACTGAGGGTAACTCCAATAAAGCCCATAGAAAACGAAAAAAATCTAAGAAGGACTTGAAGAGAAGAGTGAAAAGGGTTAAAAATAACCCTTTCGCAGAGGCTCTTGAAAAAGTGAATTTAAAAACCTATGTTTGTAGTTCATCTTCTGAAGAGAATGATTTCAGTTTGGTTGTGTCAAATCTACCAAATACATGGAGTTATTTGCAGTTTAAGGAGCACATTGTCAAGACGGTAAGCTATTTTTTTAACTTAAGTAAACTAATATAATTATTGTGTTCTTATAATTACAATGATTTAGATCACAATGTTTTCCTTCACCATGTGGTGTGTAATCACTGCACATCATTTTTTTAGAAAAATCATTGGTACAGGCCCTGCTGGGATTCGAACTTGCATCGCTTGCGTAGCAGAAGACTGCTTAAACCCCAGGGCCACCACAGTTCTTTTTTGAACAATGGTTACATTAACAACTTAATGGTTATGTTAAGTTTCAATGTTTTCTTCAGTGTGGTCCAGTTGACGAGATTCAGTTCCTGAAGAAGTATAGTGAGTCTAAATATTCTGTCAAATTGACATTCACAAGCTACGCCAAGTTCAGGGATGCTTACGTCAAGCTGAAGGACACAGAGGTTGACGGGAACACACTGGCTGTGGAAATAGATGGTAACATATTAGAACTACCTTGAAGAGCTCATGACATAGTTGCTATTACACATATGATTCGATCAGCGAAGTTAAGCAACCACACGCCTAACCAGTAGTTGGATGGGTGATCACCCGAGTTCCCTCTTTGCCTCAGAGAGCATATTAAGCCGTTGCTCCCAGTTGCCAATTTAACATCATTGGCAATTGTTACAGGTCAGTCAGAGGCCTAAGAAAGTCTGACAATTGGTTTAACCAAGATTGCCGATTTTCCTTGACAAAGGGGTTACGAAGGTCAGATGGCAGTCACTTTGTATAAAAATCTGGTGGTCAGTCACATCGGGTTGAATCAAGTGCCGACCCCAAATACATGGGATAAGGCCAGGAAGATGATATTAGAACTACCTTGTACCTTTTGATTTTCATCAGAGCCTCAACCAGCAACCGATGGCTAATCCCAAGCCTGCTCACAAGATTTTTTTATAACTTAAGTATCAAGTTTCAAACATGCACCAATTGTCTGATATGCATGTGCTAATTTTTATTGTTATTTGCTATAGTATGTTTGTAGCACAATGGATGGATAGATTAGCAATGCCCATTCTGCATTAAAACTACTGACGCATTTTTAATTGCATTTGAACCTATATATCCACACCCATAATACATTATGTAAGTGTAATTGGTACTTGCAAAAAAAAAGAAAAACAATCTTCGTAAATTTTTTCTCAGTCTTTTTTTTTTGGCTAATCTCTGAATTTGTTGCACTGATCTGAACAGGACTTTCATTCATTATCAGGGTTTTGTGACATACAAACCTATAAAATTAAGTCCTCGTGGTTGAAACCGCTGGGCATAGCTAGTACTTAATAATAGTAATAGTATGTTAATAAATCACAACAGTTACAGATTCTCAGGACACCGATAGTGATACATCTGAGACAACACATGTCACAAAACAAGATGACACAACACGAGATCGGTAAGTAAATACGTCGCATACTCCCGGCGATATATATTGCACATCGAAGTCAAGAAAGAGTTTCGGCTAATTTCGGTTTCATAGAGCGCTATTTCTGTCGCATACGCAACTATTGCAAGCGTCCACAGACTGCGGTAACTTTCCATCAGGATCATCAGGTTGGACGTATATATGGGCGCGCTCAACCGAGCTGCCATCTAGTTTCAATTGTAGGAAACAAGTCTCAATTTAAAATTGAGACAGGAAACAACACTAGCTACTTTTCGTAATAATGTAATTCTTAAATTTAGGATAATAAATTGTAATTCAGATTCTAGAATTAATTAAAAGTACTAACGAAGTAGAATTTCCTATTTATATAATTTTGTATTGTAATATGAATTAAGTGGGTCACTAATGTTTTTGTTGTGTTTACACTACTGTATGATTTCCGTATGTATTATTTTAAGAAACGAGTTAAGTTAATTATGTAAAATTAGAAGTTTAATTAATGTTTCATTATTATCTAATATTGTTGTAATTATTGAATAATTTATTTTAAAATACAATTATGATTTACTTTTGTAACAAAACTGTAAACTTTATAGGGTGTTTCCGGTTCATTTTATATTGTTATTTAAAATACCTAATTAAGCTAATTAAGATGTATTTCGACTTTAGTTAACATAAAAATAATGTTTTATTGTTTTTAGAATTATAAAACCCTAATATTAAATAGTTTTGTAATAATGTGAAACACGTGGTCTTGTAATTAATAATTAAATAACTTGGTTAGTCGAGGTTGCAGTATGTGGCATTCTTTCGCTGATCGTTGAAGAGTAAGGTTGTTAAAGAAATATAATTATTTATCCTGCTGTGTTCCTTATTTTTCTTGACGATTATAATGGATCCTGGGGCGAACTCCGGTGAGGCGCCGACAGCAGCGGTGGGATCGCAGCCCGGTGATCCCGGACCACCACGTCAACTGGAGCCAACTTTCACCATGGAACAGGTCATGAGTCTTGTTAATTCTATTACGAAACAATCGGTTCATTGCCATCGCGTCACCATCACGATTTTTACTTGCCGCCTTTCGACCCCGATGAAAGATCTCATGATATTAGGGATTGGTGTGCTCACGTGGACGAAACGATATCAAAATTCAACATACCTTCATACGAGGCCCGCATGAAAGCTATTTTACAACTAAGAGGAAGAGCAAAAACATGGGCTGACACGTGGTCGCTGAGTTCTACCACGTGGGACCAAGTTAAATGTGAACTAATCCAAACGTTTGGCAGGGAATTCCGGTACGCGGACGACGTTCAGAAGTGGAGAGCCTTCACTTCTGATCACGCGTCGAGTTACGCTGAATACGCTACAAAGGCCTGGACGCTGTTCAAGCGAGTCCGACCTGAGGCTTCGGATGCGGAGGTGCTTGATGCTGTGGTGACAGGTATTTTTCCAGAATTTATTCGCTCAGATTTATTACGTATTACGCCAGAATCATTGCCCAAATTAATTTCTGTTTTGAAAACTTATCGCAAACGCAAGCTAGAACCGTCCATAAAACCAAGTATCGATCATCATGACTGCAAAAAACCACGTTTCGCTGAATACAGTGTTTCTAAAAGGGATCATGTTGTTAAATGCTATAACTGTAATAAGGTGGGTCATGTGTCTCGTGATTGTAAGGAAATAAGGGTGGTCCCTAAGGCCAACCCAGTGCCGATGCAAAATAATAATAATCAACCCAATAAACCAGGTCCTTCTAGTAACTCGAATATGGCTAAAAATATTGAGTGCAGGTATTGTCATCGTCCAGGTCACGTTGAAAGGAATTGTTTTCGTCGGCAGAATGATGAGCGCCTCAAATCAATAAACAAGTCTGTAAACTATTGTCAATCCTTAGAACGCAGTCTGATTACTGTAGAAATAGGTGATAAGGGTTATTCGTGTCTTTTTGATACTGGTGCCGACTGTTCATTAATTAAAGAAAGCGTTTCTCTTTCTGTACCCGGCAAACGTAAATGTGTAGACGTTACCTTTTCGGGCATTGGTGGTTCACCAATAAAGTCAAATAGAAGCATCACCTCTGTAGTGAAAGTAGACGGTATTTATGTAGAGCTAGAATTTTATGTAGTTGGTGATACTCGCATGAAATTTGATATCCTTATCGGATTCGACCTTTTGAATGTGCCAGGTCTTAGCGTGACACTGAAGAAAGACAGTATTTCTCTAAAGCGTGAGCTTTTTATTAACAACGTTTTGCTTGATGTTGACCCGACTTTGAGTCTTGATACTGATATAAGCGATCCCCAACAACTTAAAATATTACGGGAAATACTTACTAAATATAAAGATAATTTTACAAGTGGGAATCGCGTTTCACAAGTGAAAACTGGATCTTTACAAATTAGATTAAAGAATCCGGACAAAATAGTACAGCGACGACCATATAGAATGTCACCTGTGGAACGTGAAAAAGTTAAAGAAATAGTTCAGGATTTGAAGAGTAATGGCATTATACGAGATAGTTCATCTCCTTACAGTAGCCCTATTTTACTAGTCAAAAAAAAGGATGGTACTGACAGGCTCTGTGTCGATTTTCGCGAGCTTAATGCCAATACTCTCAGAGATCACTTTCCTTTACCGCTTATAGCAGATCAGATCGATAAGTTAGGAAAAGCACGCTATTTTACCTGTTTAGATATGGCTGCAGGTTTTCATGGTATTCCAATTTCACCCGATTCGATCGAAAAGACCGCTTTTGTGACCCCCGATGGTCAATTTGAATACTTGCGTATGCCTTTTGGTCTCTGTAACGCGCCGTCGGTTTATCAACGTGCTATCAATTCGGCATTAGGAGAACTTAAAGATAGTATCGCGTTAGTTTATGTTGATGACATTCTGGTAATATCCGAAACAATTGACGAAGGTTTGCATAATCTAAAATTAGTACTAGATCGACTAACGCAAGCTGGTTTTTCCTTGAACGTTGCCAAATGCTCTTTTCTTAAAACGCAAGTAGAATATTTAGGAAACCTTATAGAAAACGGAACCGTTAAACCTAGCCCACGGAAGATCCAAGCCTTGGTCAATTCACCCATTCCTAAGAGTCCCAAAGAAGTCCGTCAGTTTAATGGATTAGCTGGATATTTCCGGAAATTTGTGCCTAACTTCTCCTCGATAATGGCTCCCCTGTACGAGTTAACAAAGGCGAACGTTCCTTGGCGTTGGACAGATCGTCATGAACTTGCAAGACGCGAGGTCATTAATCGGCTTATATCTTCTCCCCTTCTGACTATTTTCGATCCCTGTTTACCCACAGAGCTTCACACCGATGCCAGCTCTCTGGGGTATGGCGCCGTGTTAATTCAAAGACAGGATAAAAATCCATTGGTAATTGCTTATTTTAGTATGCGGACGACTGATTGCGAGAGTAAATATCATTCGTATGAATTGGAAACCCTCGCAGTTGTAAAAGCAATTAAACATTTTCGCCATTTTCTACACGGGAGGGCTTTTAAAGTCGTGACGGACTGCAACTCTTTAAAAGCTTCCAGTCATAAGAAAGAGTTGACTCCC
Organism: Watsonalla cultraria; assembly: GCA_964035505.1. Taxonomy (NCBI): domain Eukaryota; kingdom Metazoa; phylum Arthropoda; class Insecta; order Lepidoptera; family Drepanidae; genus Watsonalla; species Watsonalla cultraria. The sequence continues at coordinate 1,875,658 of OZ037726.1, read as the reverse complement.
AGGGTACATCGATGGTGGGCTTATTTACAGAATTTTGATTTTCAAATTGAATACCGTAAGGGAGACCGCCTTGCTCATGCAGACTATTTCAGTCGCAACCACGTAGATACTGAAAAATCCGTTCGAACTGTCAGTGTCGCTCTACCACCAAAATCGCCTACTCAGGCCTTAAAATTCCTAGTCAACTCGCTTGACCACAATTGGCTGCTCATTGAGCAGAAACGCGATCCTATCTTAAGTAAAATTGTTGATCAATTAAAAGGAGACTCTATTCCCAAATCTATTGCCGATACTTACATCATTACCCAAGATAAATTATTGAGGCGTAAAGTCCAAATTGATAATAAAACTCATAAGCTCATTATTGTCCCTGCTAGATACAGATGGAATCTTATCAGTCACTATCATAATTCTCTTCAACATTTTAGTTGGGAGAAAGTTCTTGCTAAATTACGTGAACAATACTGGTTCCCAAATATGTCGCGGCTGGTCAGAAAATTTGTAGAGAACTGTGTTAGTTGTAGAGTTCGGAAAGGTGTTTCGGGTGCTCGACAGGTTACGCTACATCCAATCGACAAAGTCCCAATTCCTTTCCACACTGTCCACGGCGATATTACTGGACGAATGAATGGCCAGCGAAACGTAGCGGAATATGCTTTTGTTTATATAGATGGTTACAGCAAATACGTTCACATGATCTATACAAATGACCGCACTACGGAAACCGCAATTAAGTGCTTTCAAAATTTTATATCTATTTTTGGCACCCCTACGTTATTTATTACTGATCAAGATAAAAGCATGACATCCACAGAGTTCAAAAGTTTTTGCGAACGTTATGGTATTCAGCATCATGTGGTGGCAAAAGGCGCTAGTAGGGCGAATGGACAGGTAGAGCGCCTTATGAAAGTAATTAAAGACAATATGTCGGTTGTAGAACTTGATATGCCTTGGCACTCGGCTATTCAGGATTTACAATTAGCTATAAATTGTAGTGTATCCAAAAGTACCGGCAAAAGTCCACTGGAAATTTTACTGGGAAAGAAATGTTCACCACCAAGTATTAAGTTATTACAAGTTGATGACGATGTACTAACTGATGATCTAGAATCAATGCGAGCGGCTTGCAAGGATAGGATGGACGAGCGATCCCTTCAGGATAAGTCTCGTTTCGATAAAGGTAAAGCTAAAGTCAAACCTTATAAAGTTGGCGACTTTGTTCTACTTCGGCGCCATGAACGCCACACCACTAAACTCGGTCCCAAATTTGAAGGGCCTATGGAAGTTTTAGAAATCTTGCCCAATGACAGATACAGACTAAAACATGTCAATCTCCGCGGTTGTTCAGAAAAAATTGCTAGTCATGATTCCTTGCGAGCTGCTCCCCTTGCACAATATGACCCTTTTGAAAGTGACTCTGACTCTGAGCAGTCGGCCGTATGGGCGAATAACGATAATTCTGGAGTACCTGTTGAATCACTATCTTCCGCCACTGCATCCGCTAATAACTGTGGGAACATACCAGTTAATTTGGGGGCATCCACTTCCAATAATTAGCCCCTGCTTTATTTTATTGTTGGTTCCTATCCAAAATCCTTCCTTTCGCGCTGGCTGGCCACCATGCGCATCCTTTATACCGGTCTTAGAGGCTATAGCCCAAGAAGGGTGATTGCCTATTTTGATGATGGCTAGACCCCAGGATGGGTGATTGCCTGTTTTGATGATGGCTAGATCCCGGGAAGGGTGATTGCCTGTTTTGTTGATGGCTAGATCCCAGGATGGGTGATTGCCTGTTTTGGTGTGGGTAGATCCTAGAATGAGATTGCTAGTCTCAAGAATGATTTATGTTTATGAGTGTCAAAGTATTGTTTTTGACGAAATGTTTACTAATTAATCAAGGCTGTAAAGTTACCATATTATTTGTTAAGTTATAATTTACAAGTTAAGTGTTTATCCTTAAAACAAAAGAGAACCTTGTTATAAGGAAATATGAGATTGGTTTGATTTGATTACGTAATTGTGTGTACGTGCAATCTTATATGATTTTCAATTCTGTCAATGATTTTCTAAATTTGTAAGCGCAGAGAACGCGCTTGAGTCAGTATGGCCGTATGGGCGCGCTCAACCGAGCTGCCATCTAGTTTCAATTGTAGGAAACAAGTCTCAATTTAAAATTGAGACAGGAAACAACACTAGCTACTTTTCGTAATAATGTAATTCTTAAATTTAGGATAATAAATTGTAATTCAGATTCTAGAATTAATTAAAAGTACTAACGAAGTAGAATTTCCTATTTATATAATTTTGTATTGTAATATGAATTAAGTGGGTCACTAATGTTTTTGTTGTGTTTACACTACTGTATGATTTCCGTATGTATTATTTTAAGAAACGAGTTAAGTTAATTATGTAAAATTAGAAGTTTAATTAATGTTTCATTATTATCTAATATTGTTGTAATTATTGAATAATTTATTTTAAAATACAATTATGATTTACTTTTGTAACAAAACTGTAAACTTTATAGGGTGTTTCCGGTTCATTTTATATTGTTATTTAAAATACCTAATTAAGCTAATTAAGATGTATTTCGACTTTAGTTAACATAAAAATAATGTTTTATTGTTTTTAGAATTATAAAACCCTAATATTAAATAGTTTTGTAATAATGTGAAACACGTGGTCTTGTAATTAATAATTAAATAACTTGGTTAGTCGAGGTTGCAGTATGTGGCATTCTTTCGCTGATCGTTGAAGAGTAAGGTTGTTAAAGAAATATAATTATTTATCCTGCTGTGTTCCTTATTTTTCTTGACGATTATAATGGATCCTGGGGCGAACTCCGGTGAGGCGCCGACATATACTTATTTGCCACACGCAAAATGTTTGAAATACTAGTTTTGATTGGGTTTGACACTAAATTTCCCAAATATATTTCGAATTTCTTATTCATTCATGTATTCCCAGCGTCCTTCACTAATGAGTTTTTAAAAACTTAAGTGCAGTAATTTCACACCACATGCTTTATGGTGAAGGAAAACATCGTGAGGAAACCCTCCATCACATTGGCACTTAATCACCTTCAGTGAAATGTGGTTGTTACATTACTTATGCCTACTATCCCTTCCGGGACCCTTCCGGGATGGTGTGAGCATATCTATTTATCTGAAAGTTTAATATATTTTGTTTCAGTAAAAAATCACAGTTGGATGTTTGGGATATAGACCCGAAAGGTCTTTACGGATTGAAGCTTTCGTTCCTGAAATCCTTGGACATTGACCCACCTATTGATAAATGGGTGCATGTCAGCAATGTAAGATACATAATAATACCTTTTTATATTTGTAGTTAGAGCTTAATTTAAATTTTATTCTGTTTTTCGTATTTATTGTTATAGCGACAACAGAAATAAAAAATCTGTACCTTTTTAGTTTGTTTACAGAACTCCTATCACGTGCTTGCTACCGTTTTCCTAATCTATACTCGCTAGCGTCTCCGCCGAATATTTGTATGAGAAACTATACAGCGCCCCCTAGCGGTGACGTGAAGAACTAAAATATCTCATACAAATACTGTCAGTGACGTTAGCGAGTATACATTAGGAAAACGGTGGCAAACTCGTGATACTGTAAATATTATAACTGTGACCGCTGTAAATATCACGGCTGATAAGATGCAGCCTGATGACAGACGGATAGACAGATGGACTGCTGAGTCTTAGTAATTAATAAGGTCCATTTCTACCCTACCTTTTACTTTATTACCCTACTAGCGGACGTCACGCGGTTTTACCCGCGTAGTTTCCGTTCCCGTGGGAGTATGGGGATAAAATATGGCCTATGTTACTCGCTGATGATGTAACTATCTATTGCTGAAAGAATTTTCAAGATCGGTCAATTAGTTTCGGAGCCTATTCAATGCAAACAAACAATAAAAATTTTCTTCTTTATATAGTTACAAAATATTGTTTTTTTTTCCTTTCCATAACAGTTCAGATGCGATAAGTCAGAGTTGCGAGATGTGATGGAGCTGGCTGGCCACGTGTTGATGTGTTCAGTGTTCACGGTGTCTGCTAAATACGCTAAGGTCATGTACAGTCACCCACTTGAAGCTGTTCAGGTAAGATTCTCATTTTTTTTTATTTTTGCGACATTTAGGCCCTCTCCATAATTAGAGGTTTTTTTTGCGTTTGTGATTTTATTTGCATTTTTGTTGTTGCCGAAGTTGAGTTGACTTCAATTTTATTTATCTGTATAGATGTATAGATGGGTCCTATAAGTCTGTTACCTTTTCAGTTCCAAACTATTTGTTGGAAAAACGCAGGCGTCCATAGGCTGTGGTAACCACTTACCGTCAGGTAGGTCATAACATATGCTTGCCAATCTTTGACTGACTCATTGGTCTAGTGATCGCAAGCGCTACCCTGAAACACGAGGTCCAGGGTTCGATGCTCGGATAGGGCAAAGTTTTTTTGCCTACTTAGTGGTATAAAACACCATATTGGGAGAATCGACTGGCAGATTGAGATTAAAATAAGAGAGCCTTGAAAATAAATATATACAAAAATTACTGATAGTGCTGAAACACATAGTGCTGAATGTGTTTCAGCACTATCAGTAATTTTTGTTCCATAGTTTTATCCGTTTGAAGATTTTACCCTTGCTTTTTTAACTTTTACAAATTTTCGCTCCTAACTGAGATCTTTTTTATTTAGGTAGCGCTTGTGATCACTAGACCAATGAGTCAGTCAAAGATTGGCAAGCATATGTTATGACCTACCTGACGGTAAGTGGTTACCACAGCCTATGGACGCCTGCGTTTATCCAACAAATAGTTTGGAACTGAAAAGGTAACAGACTTATAGGACCCATCTATACATCTATACAGATAAATAAAATTGAAGTGTCTGTTTGTAATTCCAAAATAACAGCTTTTCACTAAATGCATATGAAAGTATACACGCTACTGACACTAAAAAACCAAGTTTTAAAAATTTTCTCTGTCTGTCTGTCTGCCTGTCTGTTTGTTCCGGGTAATCTCTGAAACGGCTGGATCGATTTTAACGGGACTTTCACTAGCAGGTAGCTGATATATCAAGGAGTAACTAAGGTTACTTTTGTTTATTAAAACTATTAGGGTTCCGAGACAATGAGAATGAAACTCAATCTACGCGGGTGAAATTGCGGGGATCTGCTAGTACTTTAATAAAAATACTGTCAAGTTTCCATAATGTGTTCTTTATAGGCAGTGTCAATGTTGAATGGCCATCAATTCTACGGAAAGCCTTTAAAAGTAATAATGGAAAAAAGTCCCAAAAGCACTCTAATATTGCCTAAAGGCTTAGCAAGCATTGGTGCTGGTTTAGGCTTAAACGGAAAACCTTTGAGGAACATAGTCAAACACTACCAAAGATATCTCAATAAAGATACTTCTGAAACCAATACTCAAATATTTGAAGATAATGCTAAAGATCTTAGCACTTTTAAAACTGAAGATATTGAAATGAAAAATGAGTTTGAAGTGAAGAATGTCGAAGAACTAAGTAATCATGGGGCTGATAAGGAAGTTGATACTTCAGATGTAGTCTTGAAATCTTTCAGTCCAGCACATAATTCACCAAGACCCGAAGTCAGGCTTGCAAATCCTAACCAGAATATCCGGACCATTGTCACAACTCCTGCGTTCCCTGATGTCCGTCCACAATTCGGTGCTGTGGGGCAAAGGCCTAACTTCTTCCCGAATAGGCCTCTAATTAGGCCTTTTCCGATGAATTGTCCTCAAGGCCCACGGTTTTCTCCTATGAGGCCTTTGGGCCCAATAACTTTGGGAGGTCCTAGACCTATACCCAATTGTATGCCGAGGCCCCCAGCCCCTCAGATGTTGCAAGGACCGGATTCTTGTGCTGTTCAAATGAGCAATGTGAGTACCTTGTGTAATTTAACATTCTATCGTTGTAGGGGTAACCTACACTATGAGTGATATTGATATATTGATAACTTGATATAAATGATATTGAGTGCCGAATGCGGGGGAAATACAACCGCTACATCCGAATGATATAAATGCACTGAATTTAATTGTTGTTTCCTTAACCTAAATATGTGAAGACCGCTGACGCCGCACATTTTGCATACATCTTCGGAAACCCGTACAATCGTATTTGTAATTTAGGTCCCGGGTTCGAATCCTAGGTCGAACACGGCATCTATATCTATACAGATAAATAAAATTGAAGTGTCTGTTTGTAATTCCAAAATTACAGCTTTTCATATATACATTATACACGATACTGACACTAAAAACCAAGTCTTAAAATTTGTCTCTGTCTGTCTGTCCTTCTGTTTGTCTGTTTGTTCCGGGTAATCTCTGAAACGGCTGGAACGATTTAAACGGGATTTTCACTGGCAGGCAGCTGATGTTTCAAGGAGTAACTTAGGTTACTTTTATTTATTAAAAATATTAGGATTAATCTAAATCTACGCGGACGAAACCGCGGGACACAGCTAGTGTATTATAAACTTAATAAATATCCTCTTATTACAAATATCGCCTAAGAATCGTTGATTTAAAAGAAGTTCTATCTCTTTTTGTGATACGGATTTTAAAAGGGATGGACATAGTTTGGTCTAAATTGTACTTGCCCCGGAGCTGTCGAATTGCTTCCGTATCACAAAAAGAAAAAAGTACTTCCTAAAGGATGACTTCTCTGTTCGTCTGTTTGTCAAGACGATTTTCTCAGAAACGGGTGGAGCTGAAATTAATCAAAAGATCTTTGTGTCGCTTAATTTGTATAATTTGACTGCATTGCGATTTTCTTGATCCTGTGTCTAGAATTTAACAGTTTTTAGATTTTTTTGACATGTGCTATAAAAGATTGCTTCTTGCTAATTTCATGTTTCTAGGTCAACGGGACGTACCCGATCCCTTTATTACAAAATATCGCCTGAGATAATCCTTGGTTTAAAAGTAGTTCTATCTCTTTCTGTGATACGGATTTCAAAAGGGACGGGCATAGTTTTGGTCCGAGTTTGTCCCAGTGTTGGTTTTAACCATGTTTCGGAATAAGGGGTTAGAAGTTTTGGTTTACATTCGTATTCGCGACAAACTTAACTTTCTTGTTCAACGTTGAAATACAATTTTGTACGAAACCCTTAGTGCGCGAGTCCGACTCGCATTTGGTTTCTTTACAAAGTTTGGTTTAAATTGGAATGTATCCAAGTATCTTTGTTCGGGTGGACAGTTGCAACTGAATTCTAAATTAGATATCTTTAACCGATAGAGCTAAAATTTAGTAATCACACGTATAGGACGACATTGCATGCTTAGCTGTGTGACGTCATTCTAATTCCAAAATGGCGGATAACCCAAGATGGCGGACTAGTTTTCCCCAATGAGTACAGCATGGGGTTCTTCGAGAAAGGGGTGAAGAGATATTTACAGATTCGGCAACAATTGATGCGCTTGGTATTGCTACTGACCATAGGTTTCGGCAACCACTTCCCATCAGGTGGGCCGCATGCTTGTTTGCCACCTTAGTGGTATTAAAAAACAATATGTTCCCAGCTACCTCCATCGACAACATTTCCATTGCTATGCGACAAGTTGAATCGCTGTGGTCAGGTAGTATCGCTCCAGTTCACTACCCCTGGCTGCGCCATCGTCAGGTTCGCGCAACGAACGCAAGCGCAGATGTGTTTCCGTATCCTTTTCACACTGTCACACGTACCTATAGTTTTAGTAATGAACTTGACTTCCATTTTTACATGTTTGTTTTTGTTGGGATCTACAGAATTTGGTTTTGCATTAGTTAGTCAATACTAATTTTGATATATACTTGTATATCTCAAGCGAAAAAAACGACAAAAGCTGGTTTTTTGTCAGGCCCACAAAAACATTTTGCTGTTAAAAAAATATCAGTTTTTTTTCAAATTTTTTTTTCTTTTCAAATAACCTCGTGTATATGTACCGCCTTTTGGACACAATGGGCGCTTTGACATGGACGATAACGGTAACGACACGATATCGTCGGACTAGTAGTTTGATACAATTACTACTGAACGCTTTCACACTTTGTCGTTGTAGTCAAGAATGGGCGGACGATATCGTCGGCTAGTAGTTTGATACAATTACTACTGAACGCTTTCACACTGTGTCGTTGTAGTCAAGTATCGGCGGACGATATCGTGGCAGTGGGAAAGCGTTCAATAGGTAAACTTTGTATAATTACGTAATCGAAAATTTTATTAAATTAAACATTTGTCTGTCTTTTGACGGTCGATTAACGTTCCCATCAATGAATATAGCAAACCTGCAAATAGGCATGACTGCAAAGCCACATCCTGTATAGCCTACATGGTTGCAAGCAATGCGATGCCCTCGCGAATTATAGACATCCGTTAATTAATGTCATAGGCCTAATTACAAGCTCTTTGGGCCACTCTATAATTATCTATGCCCAAAGGAACACGCCAAGGTAACGCTGATTGTAATTATGTAAAACTAGCGGACGTCACGCGGTTTCACCCGCGTAGTCCCTGTTTCCGGGGGAGCACGGGGATAAAAATATAGCCTATATTAAATAGTGATAATGTAACATTCAAAATAATGATTCTATGCCATAAAGGTGCGTATAAAAGTCTAGAATCTATATGTACACAAATAGTAAAATCTATGCCGATAAATAAAATTGAAGTGTCTGTTTGTAACTCCAAAATAACAGTTCTTAACTAAATGCATATGAAAGTATATACGGTACTGACATATAAAAACCAATTTTTAAAAAAAATATCTGTCTGTCTGTCTGTCTGTCTGTCTGTCTGTCTGTGTGTTCCGGGTAATCTCCAAAACGGCTGGACGGATTTTAACGGGACTTTCACTGACGAATAGCTAATGTTACAAGGAGTAACTTTGGCTACTTAGATTTTTACGCACACGCGAGGCACAGCTAGTTGCTAACAAAAATATAATATTGAAATACCTTTTTCAAATGCAGAAACATAAATTATTGTTAATGTTTCTCATTTTGTAACTTGTAGGTTAATATAAGCTGTTCGTTCCCGCTAGTACCTTTTAGTAAGCATATTATTTTTGACTAGCTGTGCCCCGCGGTTTCACCCGCGTGGATTTAGTTTCATCCTTATTGTCGCGGATCCCTAATATTTTTACTAAATAAAAGTAGCCTAAGTTACTCCTTGAAACATCAGCTACCTGACTGTGAAAGTCCCGTTAAAATCGGTCCAGCCGTTTCATAGATTATCCGGAACAACCAGACAGACAGAAAAATTTTAAAACTTGGTTTTTTAGTGTCAGTAGTGTGTATATTTTCATATGCATTTAGTGAAAAGCTGTTATTTTGGAATTACAAACAGTCAATTCAATATTATTTATCTGTATAGATGTATAGATTATAGAAATATCTGCGCGTCTCATCATGTGGGAAATATTTTACTTTCTTTCTTAATAATTATCCTGAACTAGTCTCAACAGAAACCTATAACGGATTTAATGTCGACGGGTATGTCATCGGAGTAAAGTTAATTTGATCATCAATTGGTAAGTATTTAAATCATCGTAATTTCCAAGCGAAGTCACCAAAATAATTTCGAAAGGATTCTATTTTTATTCACCACTAGCTGTGCCCCGCGGTTTCACCCGCGTGGATTTAGTTTCATCCTTATGGTCGCGGAAACCTAAAGATTGTCTGTGCCAAATTTCATTAAAATTGGTTGAGAGGTTTAAGCTGGAAAGCGTAACAGACAGACAGAGTTACTTTCGCATTTATAATATTAGTAGGGATTTTTAGCCGCTGGTTCAGTGCCCCAAGTTTTTGCCATGTTCAAATGTCGTCGCTTACGATTATGTTATACCGTGGCTCAAAATATATTGATACTTTTTCAGATGTGGTTGTGGTTGAATGCCAAAGATGGATCAACACATTTTGAGCCACGCTGAAAAGTCAAGCGATGACGTTTGAACATTTACAAACCTATGTTACTAGCAGATGGTTCTCTTTCTAGACATACTCATATCTATACATCTATACATCTATATCTAAACATCTATACAAATAAATAAAATTGAAGTGTCTGTTTGTAATTCCAAAATAACAGCTTTTCACTAAATGCATATGAAAGTAGATACTAAAAAACCAAAATTTTTTTTTCTCTCTCTGTCTGTTTGTTCCGGGTAATCTCTGAAACGACTGGACCGATGTTAACGGGACTTTCATTGGCAGGTAGCTGATGTATCAAGGAGTAATTGAGGCTACTTATATTGATTAAAAATATTAGGGGAAGGAAACCGCGGGGCACAGCTAGTTCACACTTTAGCTTTGTTCATACAGTTAGGTATATAAGACTGACTACATTAATAAGTGTAGTTACAGGTAAACACGTATTTTAGTCCACCAGATATCTACATATACCAAAATATACATGTATGTATTCGGCAATGGGTAAGTCCTTAAATATTCTGTAAAAAAAAATAACACATTTTTAACATTATTAGTGATCAATAAAAATATGCATACTTTTAAGTACATATTAGCAACTAACATTTTAATCATCTATACATCTATAAAGATAAATAAAATTGAAGTGTCTGTTTGTAATTCCAAAATAACAGCTTTTTACTAAATGCATATGAAAGTATACACGCTACTGAGAATAAAAAATCAAGTTTTAAAATTTTTCTCTGTCCGTCTGTCTGTCTGTTTGTTCCGGGTAATCTCTGAAACGGCTGGACGGATTTTAACGGGACTTTCACTGGTAGGTAGCTGATGTAGCAAGGAGTAACTTAGGCTACTTTTATTTATCAAAAATATTAGGGTTCCGCAACAATAATCATGAAACTAAATTTACGCGGGTGAAACCGCGGGGCACAGCTAGTTTAAAATAGATTAGTAGTTAAAATAGAAATAATCATTTACATATTTTTTATATATTTTGTAAAATTACATATTTACATATTCATATATTTATTGCATTTAAGATAGTTACATGAAAGATACATAATAAACTTAATTATAATGGTATCCTAAGTTACAACGCCTCTGCTTACCCCTTCGGGGACCCTTCTGGGATGGCGTGAGCACATTTATAAACCTTATTAGGCCACAGCAATGTGAGAGGCACTACATCAACTTTTAAATATTTCTTACCATCTTAATTTTTTTTATATCATCTAATACGAATAATATAATATAATATAACCTATTATAATAATGCATTTATTCATAACGTATTCTTTAGTATTTAACTTTGAAGCAAATAGGTATTTGTGTTAAAATATAGCCTAGTCATAACGAAAAAGCTAGAATAGCCATAGCGCTGTCATTATTTTGTCTATGACATAAAAAATCGCATGTGTATTCATTTGATTTGTTTATGAAACATTTTATTAAAGTTCATACCTCGTCGTCTATAACACTTTTAAGAAATCTCGTCACATTTAAAAATATGTTATAGCATAGGTCACAGCTTGCATATCGTCGCTGCGCGTGCAAAAGTCGGTATGTGTATTTCGTGAACTCTATGTGTCAAAATTTCCAGTTATGTTTAATTTTGTCATTACTAATAATAAAACCTATCCAACATGAATCTAAAACAAAACTATGTAAATTTGTTATATGTATCAATAGTAAGAACATTTTTTTGAATACTCGGGCTATATTTGGAGAAAATCATTTTCTGCGTCTCCTAAAGTGTGTAAAACACATAGCTACTTTTATACGCGCAACGACGATATTAGATATAAGTAGGTATTACAATTTAGTTTGGTATAAAAAGTACTACTTTAGAAAAGGGTATCATTGTTTTAACTAGTTTTTAAGTTGGTAAAAGTATTTAATACCTATACCCTACCCTATCGGGGACCATCCCCGGTGTGACTATATTTATGAATTATTTTAATAGTATTTTAGAGTATATAATAAGTAGAATATATATCGTGAGGAAACTTGCATATGTCTGAGAATAATTCAAGGACGTATGTAAAGTGCTTGAGACGGCGATAGACTCACCATCTGTCACGTTGGCACTTAATCATCTGCGGTGAAAAGTGGCTGTTGTTATTACAACACCTCTGCCTACCCCTTCGGGGAATACAAGCGTGAGCATATGTATGTATATGTGGAATACTAATCATCTTATTTACTCAGAATGTTGACTTTGTGAAATTGGCATAAGATTTTTACTAGTTATTTTTTATTTAACACTTAATATTTAATACTAATAATAAGGGTTTTATGAGCTTGATAAAGAAATATCTTATTTTTTCAGTAGTGATTTTTCCAAAAATAAAATTGATCTCTAACTTTATATTGTATTTTTAAGTTAAATATAAGCCCCCAACTTTTTAATAAATTTATGATTAAGTCGGAAATAAAGATGTAGATTTATGTAATGTGACTGTACTTCTAATATAATTTATTATACTATTACGTCACTAAGTATATGCATAATTATATACTCATCAATAAATCCATTTAACTGAAATAATTGTAGTTTTAATCCTTAACAAAGAATTTGTTTATAGATTTAATCGCTTGCGTATTTTCTCCATTTTGCATGGGAACATTAAAAGCGCTTCAAGCGGCGAGTCTACGAAATTTTATGTCTCCATACCAAAAATCCATGCTTGGTACACTGGTAGCTTTTATTAGTTTGGGTCTAGACGGTTTTTTTTTAATAAGGGTTAGGCCTCGGTAAGGCGCTTTATGAGCGTCGAAGAATTGACCACCGCTTAGGAAACTAGCCTTCTGAAAAGAACCGACAAGAAAATCAACTGGCATCATGTACCATTTCATTAAATAGTAAATGATTATTCATTACAATGAAATCGGTATAAATATATTCACAGTACTGAAATAGAGCTGTGTGACCGTGAGCCGAAGGTTGGTATTACCAACCCTCGGCTTGGAACCGGCTGGTCTAGTGTGAGTCTACCTTTATGCCGAGGGGCGGAGTAATGATGCGATAAGTTTTGTTTGAGTGACCGTCGACAAGGGGAAAGGAAGACCTAAGAAACAATGAATTGTGTGAAAGATGATATGGGTAGAAGGAGAGTGAATACAGATATGACGGCTGATAGGGAGAATAACCTGCGATAAGGGCAGGACGATGAAGAAGATTTGCATTAAGATAATTTAAGAAATAGGTAGGTATACATATTAAAGGGTCCTCTATTTAAGAGTACGTTAGCCTAGCAGAGAGACGCACAAATTTTATATTCGGCGCACATTTACAGCAGATAACGCACAAATTATTGGTAAAACTCGCATCTTTAGGAGACACTTTCTTGCTAGGGTAACGTATTCTCTATTTAAAACACCGTTAACTATTCTTTGTCTTAATCATCAATGCAATTGATCCGTAAATTGGGGCAAATAACTAAGTTAATTGAATGCAACACTACTATGAACACCTGATACATTAAACAATGAACACGGCGTAATGTTCACGGTAATTGGATTGGAATTGGGCGATTAATTAATAATTAATTACACAACGCAGGTCACACGGATGAACAACACTGTTTATATTCTGCATATCCATTAATAAGAGCCGTGGGGTTAGAGCAGTCGCCTGCTACGCAAGCGACGCACGTTCGGATCCCAGCGGCCTGCACCAATATTATTTTCTATAAGTGCAGTTATTTCTTCCATGTGCTTTACGGTGAAGGAAATCATCGTGAGGAAACCTGCATATTATGTCTGGGAAGTAAATCAAAGATGATGATGAAGATATAGTGCCTGAAATGGCGATAGACTCCCTCTCGCTCATGTTGGCACTTGGTGAATTAAAATAGTTTTGTTTTTACCCGCGACCCCTGCGCGTAGTGATTTTGAACCGACTTCAAAAAAGGAGGAGGTTATCAATTCGACTGTAGCTATGTTTGTAAAGTAGAAACTCAAATTTATTCTTAAATAAAATTTCAAAAAGATTGGTTCACAGGCTTCTTCGTGGAAAGGTAAGGGATGAGATGAAAAGAAAGAGAAGTGAAAGACGGACTTTCCCATCTACTTACTACTGATGCAGGTCCATGGTCGACTGTTCAGACTACTTTTATTTCAGATGTAGGTAATAATGTATACCCTACATTATAACAATTTGTCAAAATTAGCCCCGATATTGTGAAGCTGGGGCTGTGGTGTAATTTTGATACATGACACGCATGCAGGAGTCACGGGCGGAATGGATTATTCTAGATTAACTTCACTTAATTTATGGGTAGCTTTCTTACTCAGATGTTGTCATAAACAAGTATTTTTTTATTTTGTTTGAATTACAAGAATATCTAAATACCTACTCAGCCCACCTCTGAGCTTAGCACTATAAGTGCTAAGCTAAATAATAGCACAGAGTGTCTTAAATTGCTTAATTAAAAAATATTTCATTTAAATGTTAAGTACTGTGGTGACTGACTTACACAACTGACAAAGTTACCTCTAAAGTAGTAAACCTACCTTTACTACTTTAGAGGTCAATCGGTAAGTATTGGTAACGGTGAGGTAAAGGTTATGTGGTGAAAGGTAACTTTGGTGGGCGGTATGTCATGTCAGTCACCACGGTATACTACACTATCTAAAACTTTAAAATGAAGGATTGATATATTACACTCGGGCGAAATAGCAAAGAGCAGCTAGTTAGGGTAAAAAATGAAATGTAATTTGGAAAGCGTTCATAAGCTTAAGCTTACTTCCTTGTTCACGGCCTCAGAACAGCCGCATTATTTACTAAGATTTCGCAGCGTCACACTTGTCGTCGAGTGTCGGTTTTAAACATACGAACTTGAACCTTATTCTCTATGTATTATGTATCAATTTCATATGATTGAAACCAACGCTTGTCGTCGAGTTCGACACTGAGAAACCTTAGTGAATAACGCGGCAGGTGTCGTCACGAGTTATGATCGCTCAGCGAAAACAGACAGACAGAGACGACTGATAAAATGTCTACTGCAACACCCGTAGTAGGTACTTATAAACAAAAAGTTTATCCGACAATAGGCTTCATAGTACCTACGTAACGTTAATGGAAATGTGTGATATTCCGCGGAGCATTTCGGGAAAATCTAGAGTGCCTTTTAATAACGCGGAACGGATTACCTCCGCCAAGTCTTTAGGTAAACAGCGCTATGTCTCCGTAATGGTAGATTATGGAAATGGCGCATAATCTCGTTTCTGGATTCCGTAGAAGGTACTACTAAATCTAACTTAGCCTAAATCCACCAGAAATTGCAGTTAGTTCCACGCTATCTTGGTAAAACAAGTATTGTTTTGGTTCTAAGTGTTACGACTGAAATTGAGTGCCTGGCTGGAGTGCCTCGTTGGTCTGGTGGTCCTGGGTTCGATCGAGGTCGATCAAAATGTAATTGGTTTGGCCATCTACCATGTCCCATTAATAACATTATTTTACACAGTTATTAACTTAAATCCAAATTTTCTCAAAAGTGTCAGCCTGAGGATACCTCCTGGGGGGTTCTGGGCAAATTTTGACATAATATAAAAATATATATACGTATAAGTAGGTAGGTAGTTACAGCGGTACCGACTTTCAAAGTAGCCAATAAGAAACTCTGATTTTATACTTTATCGGCTCTGCCAAATGGGTTCAACCTCGTCTGAACGACGAAACTCATTTCATTTTAGTACGCGATAAAGGAAATTGAGTTATTACCTCGCCAGTTTTTAATCCAAAGGTACAGACCCGCGGAACAGATATAAAGCAATCCGTGACGAAACGGGCGAAACCTTTTCAATCTTCGCACGGAGCCAGTGATCTGCTGACCTTAGACAAATCCACATAATTTAATGACGATTTGAAGAGCCGTGGGATTTGAGCAGTCACGATCTACGCAAGCGACGCAAGTTCGAATCTAAGCGGGGCCTGTACCAATGAGTTATACAAAAAAAAAATACAGCTATTTCACCTCGGTGAAGGAAACCATCGTGAGGATCTGCATATGTCTGAGAAGTAATTCAAAAATGCATGTAGAGTGCCTGAAACAGCGATAGGCTCATCATCTGTCACGTTGGCAATCATCTACGGTGAAAAATGGGTGTCGTTATTACAACACCTCTCGATATCCCTTCGGGTAGTACTTACGTGAGCATATGTATGTATGTAGTTAAGTTGTTGTCATTTTAAATCAAAACACTCCCTTTAAATAAAAACCTAAATGAAGAAGCGTAAAAGCAAACTCCGGCTCGAATCTGAAATTATTTGCGCTTCTCTTAATAATGTTTATTAAAAAAGTTGCCGAGTCACTCCCATGATGGACAGCGTCCATTACTTAGTGCGTTTAATTAAAATGGGCTGAGAAAATGTATGGAGTTCTGTCTTTGCCATTTGTCTTTTATATCTCGGAGTAAAACTTCAGACGTACCTACCATTTTAAAATGAGAGCTAATTATGTGTTTTTAACAAAACTGGGGGCCTACCATCTTCGATTTAAGCAGAGCGTATTAAGGACTTCTGAGCTTTAACGTTTCATTTTGGTACCCTAAAATTAAACGTCAAAGCTAAAGTTCTAAATTAATTTAAAGTAGTCTATGTTACTTAGGCTACCTTAGGTTTACCTTTTACTTAGGTTATTTATTGTTTACTAGCTGCGCCCCGCGATTTAACCCGCGTAGATTAAGTTTGCTTTTCGCGGAACCCTAGTTTTTTTTTAAATAAAATTTCAAAATGCCTAAGTCACTCCTTGAAACATCAGCTATCTGCCAGTCTTCAGCTATCCAGCCGTTCACGCCTGATGCCGTGACCAAGGGAATTTATAGATAAAGAAGATAAAAAAAACCTAATAATTAGCTACTATAACAAAACTTACTAAATGTTAAAGATTCTTGCTTGTATTTCTACTTGAGGTACTACAGACCCATAAAACTTTTTTAATTTAAACAACGGAGACTGAAATAAGTACTACTGTAAGATTTATCCTCAACCTTAGTATTACAGATTACTGGTACCAAAAGCTTCCCCTTAATTTGATCAAATCCCCTGTAGCGCAGTAAACCTTACTGGTAGGTTATAAATTAACTTTTACTGGCGTCAGGGTTGTGCATTCAATAACACGCACGCATTTAGATATAAGTAGAACTACTAGACTTTTCTTTATGTTAATTTTTATCGACATTTGTGCATTGGTACTGTGTCCATAGGCTAACATTTCTCAAGTGATATACTTTGTTTTTTAAAATTTTACAATATTTTTGAAAAGAGTAATTACTGAGTTTATTGCCAGGTTCTTCTCAGTAATAGCAACCTTCCGAAACTGGCGGTAGTATGTATAATCTTGTATAACCATGTCGTTCTATTTGAAAGTACTTTGTAAAAATTCTAATCTAATAAAGATATTGACTTTGACTTTGACTAACATTATTCAACCAATACTTATGCTCACGACTGTATTTCCCGGAGGGGCAGCCAGAGTACTAACTAAACCCACATTTCGTTATGTATAAGTCCAGTAGCAAGTGATAGGAGGCGAGCCTATTGCCGCTAACCAAGGACTAATCCAGACTCCGGGCTGGTACTCAGATGTTCCAGATGGCAAAAACTCCAATAAAAATAATATAACTTCCTCTTCTCTTCTCAGTGGATTAGTTTCCGTACCAGTGGGAATTTTTTGACATTCATAAATCCCATACTAGGACCCAAATTAAATACATAATTTTCGTTCTCATTTTCAACACTTTACCCGACCTAGGGAATGAACTCAGGGCCTCGTGTTTCGCAGTTGCGTTTGTAATCACTAGACTAACGTGGTAGTCGACTAACACCTACTTACATGGCAGGTGAAGTAATTCTTCCAGCGACGCTAACATGTCCTCTTATTGCCGTCATAGAAAGAGAATGATTTTGAGGTGAGGTGAATATAATATGAAGCGAAGCAGATATATTAATTTAAAAAAATACGGACATGACATGTATTAGTGCATAGTCTGTCTTCGTCTCACAGATAAACAACCATAGCAATAAGAACTAAGTAAAGATACATCTACTTTTTTACATAAGTCGTACTTATTAAGACTCGCATTTTTATTAAGACCCCAATTCTGTCGCAGAACTTATTTCAGATTAAATTATTTCAAATTAAGTACAAGTTATATCAATACGAATAATTAAACATAAAATAAACAAGATAGGCACATGTAAAAACATTTAAAATGTAATATTAGGCATGCGATCGTATTATTGAAAAATCTATGCATACAGACAGATAAATAAAATTGAAACGTCTGTTTGTAATTTCAAAATAACAGCTTTTCATTAAATGCCCATGAAAGCACAAACGGTTCTGACACAAAAATACAATTTGTAATGTTTTTCTCTGTCAGTCTGTCTGTTTATTCCGGCTGATCTCCGAACGCTGTAGCCGCGGATAAAACCGCGGGGCACTAGCAATAAATATTAGTGGCAGCCCTACGCAAAACGGTTAACCTGGGAACTTTAGATCATTGTAATGTTTCCAAAGTCATCATAACAAGGATTTCACAGGATAATTATAATGCCTTACCACCGGACGGATTATGGGGTAATATATAGATTAATATATCTCTAAGGGAACGAACTAACTAACTATTATTTAAAATTATTATGTTGCTACTTAATCCTAATTGAGATTCGAAGAGAGATAAATAAGGTACTTAATCCCTACTATTTAATCTAATATATAAAATTCTCGTGTCACAGTTTTCGTTGCCATACTCCTCCGAAACGGCTTGACCGATTTTGATGAATTTTTTTGTGCTTATCCGGTATCTATGAGAATCGGCCAACATCTATTTTTCATCCCCCTAAATGTGAGGGGTAGTCCACCCCAATTTGTTTTTTTATTTATATGGCACAACAACGTTTGCCGGGTCAGCTAGTAATATTATAAATGCGAAAGTAACTCTGTCTGTTACGCTTTCCCGCTTAAACCTCTCAACCGATTTTGATGAAATTTGGCATAGACAATCTTTAGACCCTGAGAAAGGACATAGACTACCTTTTGAAAATATTAGGGTTCCGCGATGAAACTAAATCTACACGGATGAAACCGCGTAAAAAATAACTAGCCTAAGTTACTCCTTGAAACATCAGCTGTCTGACAGTGAAAGTCCCATTAAAATCCATCCAGCCGTTTCAGAGATTACCCGGAACAAACAGACAGACAGAGCAAAATGTTAAAAAGTGTTTTTTTTGTGTCAGTAGCGTGTATATTTTCATATGCATTTAGTGAAATACTGTTATTTTGGAATTACAAACAGACACTTCAATTTTATTTATCTGTATAGAGTATAGATTAATTAGCAGGTATAGAATGTGCAAGTGTGTAACCAATTTGCCTTAATAGTCTTGACAAGGTGAGCTCGATCATGTGTCAATAATTAGCAGAGGTTTCACACTATAGGATAATGTTATCTGAATCGTCAATTAGTTAACGCTCAGTGGGTTTGCATTGATAGGTGGAACACGAAACGTGTTTCCACAAACCGCCCGCAATACGGTACACTCACTGACATACTTGTGTTGGGATAAAATGGGTTATATTGCGTTGAAAATTTATCTTATTTGTCCCGGTTCTCATAGTAATGCGACCTGGGAGCTAATTATATGATCGTTTTAGCAGCGCGTATTAAGAACTGCCGCGTTATTTTCTAAGGTTTTTCAGCTTCGAACTCGACAGCGAGCGTTGGTTTTATTTATAGGAAATTGATACATAATCCATAGAGGATAAGGTTCAATTTCGTATCTTTTTACAACGACTTATAGCGGCGTTTCTCCACTCGCTCATAGATGGCGCTACTCGCTAACAAATGCGAAGTTTGAGTACAAATACACGACAACCTAAATCGCGCCATAAGAGTTTTCAAGCGCATTGCAGTATATATACAAAATTCCAACTAGAACAATTGGAGCCGCGGTTCCCCAGACATGATACCCGCCTGGCTGGAAGATCTTCCCTTTGCTGGGGATGAGCATGATCACTCGCTCTCCCCACAGACTCATACATTTTCACTCTCACTGTTACGCTTTTACGTTCCCATACAAAATGAGAACAATACACAGTCGACATAGTCAACGTTAATACATGTTATAATCTGAGGGCCACAGTGCCATCCGTGGGCCCACAGATGGCGCTGTTTCGATCGCATACAAATTTGCGTTTACGACAACGCGGTGACTTGTGACGGGGATTTTAAGAAAACTTTTACTAGGCACTCTGTACTCGGTGTACAGAATATATAACCGGGATAAGTCCACCACCGATATATTTTCTCTTGAGTGCTATTATATATATATTTGTATTATTGCCACCCAAATTAATTCGCTGACAGAAACAAGTCATAAATAACCTGTGAGGCTTTTTAATTTACTTTACAAATCGAAATAAGGATATCTCTAGAGAACGTTACCTACGTGTCCGAAAACCTTTTGCAAATTAAACTTCTAGTTAATTCCCATTCTCCTGTACAGTCGTATTTCATCAGAATAAATTTGCTGGGCGATTATTCTCCGCGGCTTATGCCTGTGAATCTTAAGTGTTCACCTGTTGGCACCTGTTGTTAAGTTGTGGAACTAATTCAAATTGTGCCTTACATAATTATGTAGTAGGTAGGTGGAAATTTAATTGATTTTATCAAAGCTTATTTATAAACCAGGTATTTGTTAATCCTTGTAACACTAGCAACCTGCCAGTGAAACTCCCGTTGAAATCGGTCCAGCAATTACTATCGGACGTCACGCGGTTTCACCCGCGTAGTTCCCGTTCCCGTGGGAGTACGGGGATAAAATATAGCCTATGTTACTGCTGCTGATGTAGCTATTTATTGCTTAAAGAACTTTCAATATCGGTGTAATAGTGTTGGAGTCTATTTAATAACAATGACAAAAACAAATCCCTCTTTTATAATATTAATGTACATTAAAAACGCCCGTTGATAAAGCGACAGGAAAATTGATGTTCTAACTGCGTCCCCACGTCAGTTCAAACAATTTTTGTCGAGCATGCCATAATAATCTATATAAATTAAGTTCTTACCTATTTCACACTAATTAATTACCTAAACATTATAAATGTTAAATTTAGAAAACAGCGCATGTGGTGTTTACCTGTTTAAGTTATGCAATTAGTTTGTAGCTATGTGAGATATGTATATATATATTAGTGATATGTTGTTGTCACTGTTGGTGAACCTAAATAAATAAATAATGCTGACTAGCGATATGCAATTGCAATGAAAGTATGGACAAAATTAAAGATTTGTTCACCTTTAGTACCTAAACTAAAGATAAAGAATATTGAAAACAGCCGTAAGAAAGCAAGTGAATTGGATAAGGATACAATGTGTCGGTATGATATACTGAATCAATCATGATCTATCAATCGAACGGATGTTTATTCATACTGAGGTATTAAACAAGATGGAATCAACCGTATTGAGTTACTGGGATGTTATAATAATCTATTTTGGCTTATATATAGTGATGTACAGGTGTTAAAACACTCGATATCAAATTATTAACGAACTTTGTCTGGAACTTTCAATGAGTAATGAATTTCACTTCAAGCTAATCATTTCATTAAGTCAAAATATTCACAGTTGGACGGGGGAGTTACCTCCACTGCTTAATCGGACAAAAAGGCTAGACCCAAGGGCCTCCAGCCGAGCTTAAACTTATATATTAACTACTAGCGGACGGCACGTGGTTTCACCCGCGTAGTTCACGTTCCCGTGGGAGTACGGGGATAAAATGTAGCCTATGCTACTCGCTGATAATGTAGCTATCCATTGATGAAAGAATTTTCAAGATCGGTCAAGTAGTTTCGGAGCCTATTCAATGCAAACAAACAAACAAAAAAACAATCAAATCTTTTCCCTTTATAATGTGAGTGTAGAAGTAACACAGCTAAAGCAGCCTCAGTGCGGATTTAGGCCTCGGCTTAAGGAGTTGCTGGGGTATGGGCTAAGGAGCTCCCGCGCTATTCACTAAGGTTTCTCAGCGTCACACTCGTCGTCTAGTGTTGGTTTTAATGATACGAAATTGAACCTTATTCTCTAAGTGTCATGTATCAATTTCCTATGATTGAAACCAACGCTGAAACCTTACAGTATAACGCGGCTGGATCTAAATGGCAGACATTCTAGGGAGTGATAGTATGTACTTAATATAAACGTCTATGAAATACTATATGACGTTGTGAGAAACTTTGTATTGAGACTAGCTGTGCCCCGCGGTTTCACCCGCGTAGATTTAGTTTCATCACTATTGTCGCGGAACTCTAATATTTTTAATAAATAAAAGTAGCCTATGTTACTCTTGAAACATCAGCTACCTACGATCAGTGAAAGTCCCGTTAAAATTGGTCCAGCCGTTTCAGAGATTATGCAGAAGAACATGAAGAAACATACACACAGAAAGAGAAAAAATTTAAAAAAATGATTTTTAGTGTCACTAGCGTATACTTTTAATATGCAAATGGTGAAAATCTGTTATTTTGGATTTACAAAAAGACACTTCAATTTTATTTATCTGTATATATTTAATAGTTAGTACCAACATTTACAGTTGATCTGTTTGAAAAGTATCGATATAATCGATGTATCGACTTCCCATCTCTAACCTAACGTGGGTGTAATATTTCATGAATATGTAATGCTCGGTAATGTGGTAATAGTACGAGGCCAAAGACTCATATCCCGGGGTACAATCTTCAATTAGGTATTTAATTATAAAATAATATTTTATTATAATTTTCATTTTCATTTTCATTTTTATTTTCATTTTCTAAAATTTCAGTGATTTCATACCACGAACTTACGGCGTACAGCTTATTATATTTAAATACGTATGTACCTATTGTGCTTGAGGCAGCAATGTACTCACCATCTGTCTGTCGGAACTTCTTCTTCATCATTTTTGGTGAAAAGTGGGCGTTGTTATTACAGCGTCCTGTTTTCCTCTTCAGGGCTCCTTCTGTGAATTAATGAGCTTGTACATTCACGTAAATAGACCATTAATTTGAATTTCAGTGCTACGATCTCACACTAGACAAAAACCTACTTAGCTATACCCTACTTCGTATTATAAAGAGGAAAGATTAGATTGTTTTCTTGTTTGTTTGTTTGCATTGAATAGGCTCCGAAACTACTTGACCGATCTTGAAAATTCCTTAAGCAATGGATAGCTACATCATCAGCAAGTAACATAGGCTATATTCTATCCCCGTACTCCCACGGGAACGGGAACTACGCGGGTGAAGCCGCGTGACGTCCGCTTGTGTAAGAATAAACATGCATGAGGATTTTGAGAACTTTTGTGTCAAAATTGTTAAGAGACACTTTAGCTAAGTCAACGTGGTCAAACGTGACGATCTTCATTTTTCACTCTCCGCTCTCAAAGTAGCGCAAACATAATTTGATTTTAATTCTATTCAAAAGACTCCGTAACCCTTTCTATCACGGTCCGCAAACAAGCGAGGGTCGACAAAGAAACCCTTTTTCACGACGAAATAACATACGGTGATTGTTACGCAACAGTATATATCATTTACATCAAGCAGTAAGGAATCTACGAACACATACATGCATATACTAACGTCTGTATTCCCCGAAAGGGTAAGCAGAGGTCAAAAGTTGGTGTTGATATTAAAGCCCGAAAGGGCTTTCACCGAAGATGATTAAGTGCCAACGTAACAGATGGTGAGTCTATCACCGTCTCAGGCACTATTCATACGTCTTGCTCTCGTGTCGTGTCTTACCGACATTTTTCAAAACTTTAAAACGACAAGAAAGCTTTATTATGACAGTAAATAAAATAGTAAATTCTAAAACCTTCAACATTGACAGACCTCACAGTCAATGAAGCGGTTTTAATTAAAAAATAGACTTAAATTCCCTACTGATTAGAAAGCTTATATTTATACTGTGGTTAGGCCTTCGCTCTTAATATTACGTCGACATGTTAATTTGGTGGTTTCTGGACGCGTTAAAACAATCTGTGTATTGTTTTCAATTAGTAAATAACGAAGCGGTCGGCTTGAATAAATATAATGCTTTTAGAAGGGACCCGGCGCGATATATATATAAATACAAAGAGAAATACGACCCCGCTTAAAATCGGAGCTGTCGAAAACAGAGGCCATACCATGAGCTATCTATGTCAATATCTATACCTATGTATATATTTATAAACTTCTATAGGTACTTATAATATAAAGAGGAATGACATGTTTGTTTGTAACGAATAGTCTCGCTAGCCGTGCCCGCGGTTTCACCCACGTAGAGTTAATATTTTTTTAAATAAAATTAGGCTAAAACACTCCTTGAAACATTGCTATCTTCCAGTGAAAGTCACGTTAAAATCTATCCAGCCGTGGGAAGGGAAATGGGGATTCATTTTTATATATAAGAAGATTACTCATAGATATGATTATTACATGGATGACAGTGTATTGATTGTATTTTTTGACGTTTTCCTAGCCTCGCCTCCGAAGCTGATACTGAATTTCATGAAAATCGTACAAGAATTGTATGTTCAGTGGTATTAGATATATGTCAAAGTAAAAAATATCTTTATTCGATTAGACTTTTTACAAAGTACTTTTAAATCGTCAGAATGACATAATTATGCAGAATTATACATGCTATCGCCAGGTTCGGTAGGTTGCTTTTACTGAGAAGAACCTGGCAAGAAACTCAGTAATTACTCTTCAAAAATACATATTATACATTAAAAAAAAACAAAATAAATCACATTAGAAATGTAAGCCCATGGACACAGTTCCAATGCACAAATGTCGATAAAAATTAACATAAAGAAAAGTCTAGTAGTTCTACTTATATCTAAATGCGTAGCTTGAGATGACCAGCCCCCACAAGCAGCACCTGTTCACAAGTATGACGATCACGATTATACGTGTATAAATATGTCACACAGCCCATCTATCATAGCTTGCTCAGTTGCACGTATCTAGTGAAGCCATGATTTAAATTGCATGGATAACAAAACAAGATAGTGTAGTGATAAATCAAATGCAAAATACTATCCTGCAAAATACATAAGTAATTTGTATGAATAAATTGTATTTATTGCTTCGGGTCGCATGAGTCCCCAATCGTAGCGGCCTGAGCTATTGCTTTACAACACTAATTACATCGTTGCCACTTGACGGTGAAATATACTACAATAGCGTTAAAAATAGGGATCGATTCGTGTTGTAATAAAATGGTCATCTTAGAGAGCCGTGAATGCGTAGTGGTTTGTGTAATCGCCTACGCAAGCGACAAGTTCCACTCTCACCGGACGGCACCAATGAGTTTTTATGCCACAACTTGAGCTTTAAGAATATAAATTAATTAATACATTTTAAAGAAAATTGCATATTATGACTGAGAAAAATTGTATGGTGCCTGACCGCGGACTCCCCATCTGTTACGCTGGCAACTAGACATCTTAGAAGAAAATATTTAATTTTTATTCTTGTGCTCCGAAGGTGGCAAACAAGCGCACCGATCGGTGGTCAGTGTCTACCTCAGCCTATTAAGGTATCCAACACCGAAAGTCACTCACGCGTTGCTTTCCTTATTAAAAATACGAGCACTATGCAATGGTTTTGACTTGAAAGAATAGACGAAAATTTTTTTTAAAAGGCTTATGTTTACAGATAAATAAAATTCCAGTGTCTGTTTGTAATTCCAAAATAACAGCTTTTCACTTAATGCATATGAAATAGTCCCACTTTACGCTAGCATAGCGCCTCCACTGATTCCCCTCCCTTGTAGGTACTACCTCCTACTTTTTTCGATGGAGAACTCAAGATAGCGGCGGTAGGCACATGCAATCCTTAAAATAAGGTTTTTGTAATACGCAAAGAAACTATCGATACATTTTAAAGTTACTTGGATCTTATTTTACGAAGACAAAATCACAAGTGGTATAAAGATTGCATATAATTGTAATTCGAGGAGTCGTTAACCAAACAACGTTCGCAATCGGTGCCGCCGGCTGCATGCTGATGGGGGCACGTAACTCTTATTTGCTGGGGATTGAACGGATTCACAATGCGTTTCAAACGTATTATATAGCTATTGACTTGAAAGAATAGACGAAAAAGTATATTTTAAAAGGTCAGTTATCTATACAGATAAATAAAATTGCAGTGTCTGTTTGTAATTCCAAAATAACAACTTTTCACTTAATGCATATGAAAGTATACACGATACTGACACTGATAAACGTGTTAAAAATTTTAAAATTTTTCATTTGTTAAAATGAAACGTCAAAGCTCAGAAGATCTTAATATGCATAGGCGACCTGGTCCGATTTGAAAAAAATCTTTCAGTGTTAGATAGCCTATGTATCGAAGGCTATACTCGTATAGGCTATACAACATCACTTTACCTAAACTAATTCACTGGTTAAAGTTAGCGCTAGCCCAAAGTAACTATTCCACGCGGATGAAGTCGGCAGACCTAGTTTATGCATACAACGATCCAATCCAACATTTTTAAAAGTATCTTACTATTGAAAAAGAGTAGGTAGTGAGTTTTCTCGCTCATATTTCCTTATAACACAAATTCGTTACATTTCGAGAATCATCCAAGCGCTTTTAATAAAGTTGTAAAGTAATAGACCTCACGAACTTCGAGGCGTTTTTGTAAACTGGCAACGGTTTCAATAAATTGGATTACCTCACCTCGTATTAACAAACAATGCCTTAGGGCTGCTCCGGAATAGGGTTGCTATTGTGGCCTTCGGGAATTTACAACAGCCGCGTTATTCACTAAGGTTTCTGAGCATCGAACTCCACGACGAGCGTTGGTTTCAATCATAGGAAATTGATACATAATACATGGAGGATAAGGTTCAATTTGGTTTCTTTAAACACGACACTCGATGACGAGTTCTGGTAACATTAGTAAACTTAATGTGTGGTTGTTTTGTACTCATAGTATAATGACACGAGGGGACTTACATCGTTTGAATAGCGGAAGTGTCGGTAGAATGTGTGTAAATTATTTTCTAGACAGGTCAAATTCAATAATTGCAATAACTATTATTTTTTCATCCTACGCTACTTATGCATACATACTCGTACATAATGCTCACGTCTGTATTCCCCGAAGGGGTAGGCAGAGGTGTTGTAATAACAACACCCACTTTTCACCGATGATGATTAAGTTTCAACGGGACAGATGGTGAGCCTATTGCCATCTCAGGCACTATACATACGTGTTTGAATTACTTCTCAGGCATATGCAAAATGTTTTCCTTTACCGTAAAGCATGTGGTGTGAAATCTCTCCTCATAAGTTTTTTAATAAGTCATTGGTACAGGCCGCTGGGATTCGAACTTGCATCGTTTGCGTAGCAGGCGACTGCTTAAACCCAACGGCCACTAGTGCTAAGAAAAGAATCACGTCTAGGAGTTCAACATCTTAACTTTACTTTGCGAAGACTCGTTAATTAATTAATGCAAGCTCTTTAGGACTTCCTCTCAATTTATTTAAATCTGTGCAACAATCTAACCACGATGGTCCAGAAAGACGATGGAGGAAGTGTCTTTCTGGGACGTAATTGAACTCCATAGAGCAATGCAAGTACCTTCAGAGAGTCGTTTAGCTCGCGGCCATCAGCTCCATAGGATATGGTGATGTCAGATGCGGTAAAAGGGGTAAACAATTTAATAAAGATACTAGCTTTTTGGGTTAACCCAGAACATAGTTTTTCCTCTTAAAGTGGTTACGAAGGGCAGGTTCCAAATAGCTTTACCTTGCCACAACTTGACCTCTGCTCTCTCAAGTTGGTACTCAATCTTTAGGAACATGTCACCTGAATGATATACCCACTGTCGAATTGCTTTTCACACAGCAGACCTGCCTGGCCGGTACAAGTGCTACCGTGCGTAATATTACCAAGATTCCGTTAGAAGGCCGAGATTTAGCATTGAGTCTGCTATTTGCCACTTTTTTAGGCAACATTTTGTGGATGATAGCTTGAATCACACTTTCCAGTCCGAGATTTAGACTTAGGTACTGAATTCTCGAAGGCGGCATACTATTTCGAAATGACAGGATTTTACCACATCCGAGAGTTTCTTAACTGGATGACAAAGTGGAAAGGAAGGGCAGTGACTGTCCGAGGGATAATTACTTGGCACTAATGAAATTGCACCCCTACGTGTCGTGGTGGCTTCGTCCCGCGCCTGCGAACTTAGCTTTATTTTTAAATCTTATCTTTTAAGTGATATCTTCACGCCTTCACGCAATAGTCCCAAGGGTAGGACCACTTTCTTGGAAGATTTATTAGTGGTCCCAACGTATCGTTTACATGTACGCTGTACTGTTTCCATGTTTTACCTCCTCAAGATATATCGGCTCCCTGCCATACACGCCACCACATCTGCCATCTTCTGCCTCCCGTGAGTAAGTGAACGATTGGGTGATGCGTTCCGCGCCCCCATGACGTCACGTCATAATGTGTGGCGTGTATGCACGAGGCGACAGAATCATTCTTTACATACACTACAGACGCGATGACGTGGAATGCACATTCAATGTGGCATGGGATAACGGGATGTGACTGAACGCATTATAATCTTTTCGAAAATCCACGAAATGTATTAAAAAACATTATTTCATTAGTTCTAACTTGAACTGCATGTACTTACGTCTGAGAAGAAATTTAAATGGAATAAAAAAAGAAACGACAATTAAATCCCGATCTGTCATAACTTCGTTGAAAAAGTACCTTTGTTAACCCCTTTGGGGACCTTTTCTTAGTCTCAGACTCCTATATATCCTACCTCTCTTTAGTTACCAGGGCCTAAACTGAATAAACTGAATAAATATTTTTCATTTTCATTTCATTTTCATTTTCATTTAGTATATAAACGTTACACACATTTTAGGTACAAAAGCTACTAAAAAACTGCAAAAACGCGCACCCGTGGTCGTCGATCCGTGCATTCATTTAAAGTTACTCAACGATTTGCTGTTTTGCTCCCTGATGCAATTTAAGCAACCTTGAACTAATTACATACTATGCTACCCCCTTCTCTCTATCATCGTGTCCTTTGTTGCATTAGACTTTAGCTTTAAAATTGGTTAGGCATAAAATTTGTTGCACCATTTTAAAACTATAACTTGAACGGTTCATGTTTTTAACATTAAGTTTTACATACAAAAATGACACTGACAGAAACATTTGCCAATTGACAGTGAATAAACCCTTAGCTTATTCATATGCGTTTTCTTCGTTAGTTGTAACCTGTAACCAATTCCAATAAAATAAATAACTTTCAATAACTGTATTATATTTACACAAAAACAATATCTATAAGAAGATTTGGAACACCAATATTATTATCTTCATAATTCAATATCAATTATAGAAAAAACAAATGACAATCTGTACTCATTCAATATTTGAATTAATTATTTTTCTTTATTTACATGGCCAGCACTGAGTAGGTCTGGCCCTTCTTAATAATACAATAAATTGAACAGACAGGGTTATTTCGTGCAACCATAGAGAAATAAAATTTGGGTGCAACGCATTTCGCCGTCAACGTTAATGTCATTAAGAGCTGTGGTGGCCTCGCAGTTGAAGCAGTCGCCTGCTACGCAAACAACGCAAGTTCGAATCCCAGCGAAGCCTGTACCAATGAGTTTTTCTAAAAACGTATGTGCAGTGATTTCTGAGGCGATAGACTCACCATCTGTCACGTTAGCACTTAATCATTATCGGCGAAAAGTGGGTGTTGTCGTTACAATACCTCTGCCTACCAATTCGGGGAATACAGGCGTGAGTATATGTAATGAATGTATCTATGTAAATAAAAATATAAAATCTGAACATAAATTCTTGTATCGCAGTGTTTGTGCCAAAATAGCTCTGAAACTGAAATTAATAAATTTTTTGTGTATATTTAGTATGTCTGAGAATAGGTAAGTTAACGTAAAAGTTGATTTGATTTGATCTGATTTATTTTACATATCCCCAAGCGAAAGGGTGGTCCACTCCAAAAATGACTGTGATGGATAAAAAAGTGATATAGATAATTTGGAAAACGATTTATTGTAAAAAAAATTGGTCTTCAAAAGATGAAGTGCGCGACCTAATACCCAACTTTCCTTAAGAATATCCTACAATTATGTGTCACAGAAGAAAATGTAACATTAGATTTTCAATTCACAATCTAAGAAATTCGTGGTAATTGTGACGACTTGACGCTATTCCAATTCTTTATCTCATGGGATAATGCCTCTTAATCTCATAGTCTTAGTGGTGATAATTGCTCAAAGATAGACGGCGATCAAAGAAGCTCAAGCAATTTTATATAAAAGCCAGTGTCCGCAGACCTTTGTTATTCTCATTCCAGTTTTATCCAGTTTAGGTGTAGTATTTATACAACGGATCTTATTTAGTAGTAGCTGTGCCCCGCGGTTTCTCCCGCGTAGATTTAGTTTCATGCTTCATGTCGCGGAACCCTAATATTTTTAATAAAATTACCCTAAGGTACTCCTTGTAACAATAGATATCTGCCAGTGAAAGTCCTGTTAAAATCAGTCCAGCCGTTTCGGAGATTACCCGGAACAAACAGACGGACAGAAATTAGTGTTTTTCTTCAGTATCTTTACTTCATATTATTATGCATTTAGTGAAAAGCTAGAATTTTGGAATTACAAATAGACAATTCAATTTTATTTATCTGTATAGATCTCTGAAGAATAAATGTATATTTATCTGACCTTTGAGATATTTATCTGACCTTGACCTTTAAAGTAAATCTGAAATAATTATTTGGTATTTCAAAATAATAACATTTTCTAAACGCATAAAATGTATTTTTACGACAAAAAAAAATACCACGAAAAATTATGTGGTTTTGTTTGTTCCGTTCTGTCTGCATAATCTAGAATGGTTCGACCGATTTTGAACTTACTGTCCCTGACAGATAGATGCTGTTATAAGAAGTTATTAACTAAGGAATAGCCACTCATGTCCAAATATGTCCGCGGACCACATTATTACAAGTTATTTAACCCCACGTGCTCTACGATGAAGGAAATCTGGATATGTCTGAGAATATCGGCTGTATGACAGTGACAGATACGTACACGTCACACACTATCTGTCACATAATACGTGTAAACTATGATAGCAGTGAAAGGTAAAGGTAAGGTAAGGCAAGTACCGTGATCTTCCAAGTTAAAGTGTGTAGGTGGTTTGATCTGGGTATTGTTGAAAGATAAGTTTTTCTTTAAGTGCTTCTAAACTAAGTTTAAGTTTACTTGTAGCCGTCGCACCTGTACTTATATGAAGAGCAAAAGTTATAAGACAGACGCCATTATCTATCTATAAATACTCTATACAGATAAATAAAATTAAATATCTGTTTGTAACTTCTAAATTACAGCTTGTCACTAAATGCATATGAAAGTATACACGCTATAGACACAAAAAAACCAAGTATTAAAATTTTTCTCTGTCTGTCTGTCTGTTTGTTCCGGGTAATCTCTGAAACGGCTGAACCGATTTTAACGGGACTTTTACTGGCAGGTAGCTAATGTGTCAAGGAGTAACTTAGGTTACCTTTATTTAAAAAAAAAGTGTTCCGCGACTACGCGGGTGAAACCGCAGGGCACAGCTAGTACATACATATAAATAAAAAATTTAAGTGTCTGTTTGTAATTCCAAATAAGCTGCATATCAAAGTAAATACGGTCCTTACAAAAAAAAGTTATTTTTAATTAATAACAATTGTTTGTCTGTCAGTCTGTCGGTCTATTGGTTTGTACATAACCTACCCACCTACCTACGAGTACTTACGGTTTCTGCTAACCCTCTTAAAATCCAATGCACGCCTCTAGAAGTGATTGGTATCTATGTTTGCACAGAGCATTCAATTGTAACGGCACAGATAAGAAAAAAGCATTAAATAAAAACTAAAAAACGAGATTATCCCGTTTGTTTAAGAAATACCGTCGAGTCGAAACCTACAAATTGGATCCGCCGCGAGACATCCCCGAGCACTTTTTCCTTTTATTTTTTTAACAAGCTTCCCCTTAATAGATGTGGAGTGTCTTCCTCTATCTCGAGTAATGAGGGCTGCCACTTAATTGACGTTAGTCGATGTCCAAGTTTATACTGCTATATTAAAATTCCCTCTAGTAAATTAAGTAACTACGACTATTTCAATTATTAACGCAATAAGGAATTTGTAGCGGCTACTTGTCGAACCACTGCACCTTAATGTCAATGTGGGTAGAGGATGATGTCAATGTCAATAGGGCGGCGGTAAGGGATGTCAAATAAACCGACCGATGTCAATGAATGCCTTTAATGCACTCAAATATAATCACTATACTAACTTAGAATGTAGGTCGCACATGTAAGCGCTTTATAACAGTTTTATAATACAATACAAAATGTACGGCTTTGCCTGTACAGAATTAAAATGTGTATTTTTAATGGATTATGCAGTCACCAAATATTTAAGAAAAGAAGATTTGTAAGCTGTTTTTTCTTTTTTCAAATTTCTAGATGGCCAGTGCCGAGTATATTATTATTATTTATTGCAGCTGGGACATTGATACTAACACGGTTTAAACCAAAACTAGACCAAACTCGGGCTGAAACTTTCAAAACCGTATCACAGAAAGAGATAGAGCTACTTTTATACCAGGGACTATCTTAGTCCATGTTTGTCCGTTTCCAAGAATTCCTTTTTTGACAATTCAGCATCAACCTACAATAGTCCACTAGTGGACATAGGCCTCGCCTAATGAGTGCCATAGCGCCGTGTCTTCAGTTTGTCGCATCCAGCATCTGCCTGCAGTCTTTCGCAGATCGTCATCCCACCTGGCCAAAAGGCTACCTACACTACATTTGCCGAGTCGTTTCACTCAAGAACTCGTTTACCCCAGTCTAGGTTGTCGGTTCTTCGCGAGATATGTCCGGCCCACTCTTCAGCTTGCTAATTATTTGAGCAATTAGCAATTACTCTCTTAGAAACATTGGCCTATGCAAAGTTTTTGGAGGATTAACGTCACAATTCGACTATCCTGTACTTTATAGTTGAATCCCGCATGTCAAATCTTAATGGTAAGTCCATTACAGAAATATTAATCGTAGTTTGAAATTATAGGCCAAGAGATAGTCCCCTTTTAAACGCTATCTCGGGGGCAGTTATGTGAGTTGGAGCAATCAAAACTAATTGTTATTATCATAGGCAGAACGTGCAAGTTCCTTCTGCCAAGTCGTAAATTTAATTTTTCTTTCATCTTAGGGTAAATTTCACTTTGTACCGAGATTTTGAGAAATATTATTTTACGTTGAGTAAAATTTGGATACTAGTGTGGTTAGAGCGAGTGAATGCTTATAACGAAAGATTTTCCTGTCAGGCGCATGTTATGCCCGGGAAACCTAGGCTCCAATTGTTCTAGTTGGAAACTTTTATATATACTGCAATGCGCTTCAAGACTCTTATTGCGCGATTTGGGCTCTCGTGTATTTATATCCAAATTGCTAGCAATTGTTAGCGATTAGCCCCATCTATGTAGCACTCGATGCTTAAAAAACTTAAAAATAAATAATGACTTATTCAGTTGTTCGCGGTAACGACACGGCTACTGACATGATAACAGCTTTCACAAGGCCGTGCCATGAGGTACATTCACAGCTTTTACGTTACTACTATACACGAAACGATAGACTGTCATGACTGTGTAAAAATTCACAAATAAGAATGCAAAAAAAATATTTTCCTTTCAAAACCAATTGTAATCGAATCCCAAAACTTTTTACTCGGACCCTCTTAATATCATTTTAATATCGATCATGTTTATCTTTGCGTGATGCAAATCCAAAGGTTGACTGACAGTAAATGTCTGGCATTCAATCCTTTACAAGTATCGCAGAAAGTTCGTAAAAATAATAGCTAGGTAAAACAAAGTATCGTTTTCGTCGTCGCTTTGGAACCCTCTCATTTCCTCTCCCGAAGGCGACGTGTATAAATGACGTACAATTGACGCAGGTCCCAAAGACGCCACCGCAAATAATGAAATCTCTTTAGCGGGTATTTACCGCACCCGTGTCACGATCGGCGTCTTACTAGCAGTCAACTGTTAAATTGGGCCTTTTATTGACAGCTCTTTGCAAAGGACGGCTCCATTCAATTCAGGTAGTTTTTACACTGAAGTCCTAGGGGATTGAAGTCCTTGAAATATTTGAGGATTATATGCGCTCGGCAAACTTGCCGGGATTTCGGTCGGAGTTATAAAGATAGGTGAGTGTTTTTTTGTTCGGTGACATAAAGGTGTTCTTAAACGAGTAAGATTTATATGAATGTATTTAATAATATTTTTCAGAAAGGTCAAATTTGGAGCACTCGTAACCAAAGGAAGTGTATAAAGAATCTAATCAAAAAGAGACTCACAATCTATTACGTTATGGTGTGATGAGTGCAAACGTGATTCTGTGGTTTTATTAAGCCCTTATATTAGGGGCTTAAGAAAGTAAATAATTTTAATACATTATTAATTAAATCTTAAAGCGAGAGAAATATCCGTCTCATGAATGGAAATTCTCCATTCATATGTCTCTAACAAAACAAAGCGAACGCTGCTAAAAATACAACCTCTATAATTATGGCACATGCCATCCACAATACCCATTTTAACACTATTGTTAGAAAATGCACAAGCGACCCGGAAAATTCGAACCGGTCGTCCATATGGACCTTTGATCTCCGCCTTTTGTGCTAAGTTTACCCTCTAAGGAATAAGGCACGTAATGTATTCCAGAGACAATTTTAGGCGTTAATGCTTCAGCTTATAGTGACAAAGGTATGGTGAATTTTATCTTGCGATTTAAGGGTTTTCACACACGAATGATTTTTGCTTCCACGCGGGACACTTGCTTTTTTGCAAATCTTGGCCGGATAAATGTATTTTTTTCTGTTCTTTTCGATTTCAATAATAAATCGCACAGTATATATGTGAGCTTGCTGCAATCAGCACGGAATCTAGGAAGAAATCTCAGTAGACGCATCTACGAGATTACAAACGTCCTGTCAGTAAGGGGTGTCTGTAACGTTATTTTCGTTTACAGACATTTTTACAGGGGAGTTAAATTTAAAAACTTTAATAGTCACCCACACGCTCGTTGGAGGAAACATTCTTATTTCAAAATATCTGTCTTCTTTATGTACCAGCGTTTCACCACTCGCCACATAGATGGCGCTACTCGTGAACAGATGCGAAGTTCGATTACAAATACAAGAGAGCCTAAATCGCACAATAAGAGTTTTCAAGCGCATTGCAGTATATATACAAGTTTCCAACAAGAACAGTTGGAGCCGCAGTTCCCCAAGCACTCGACTGGCTGGAAAATCTTCCCTTTGCTGGGTGTAATAGTAGAATACCTACCACCAAGTTAGTTTAGCTATTTAACACAAGATGGCGTTATATCCTTTTAGATTGCGCTGTTGAAAGTCTCTCTCCTTATCGTATATAGCAAATACATTAGATCTAAGTGTGGTCGAACCTACTGTAACTGATCCTGGCTCCCAGGCCTAATTTGTGTCATACACTGGGGATGAGCATGATCACTCGCTCTCCCCACAATTCCATACTGTTTGCTTATTAAACGTGTACTGTGTCGCGAGGACCCAGTTCCAATGCTCAAAAACAATACTACAAAAATAACATCTGACCTCGATATAAATTGACTAAAATTCTAACTGAAAAGGAGACAAGGTGTCTTTTACCGTAAAAGTCCGTGGAATCATTTTACTTGTTGCCATCATTATTCAGGTCTTTGTGATTGCGACGCTCATTAAATTGGGTTGCAAAGGTCACAAGGAAAATGATTTTATTTCAAAAATCTTGCAACCCTCGCACTGTTTCTTGCTTCCATTCTCTCTTTGATATTCTTGATTGGATCCAATATCGAAGTTAAGTAACGGTATGGGTAGATAATTATAATTGATGGGTGATCGCACATTTCTGCCGAGTTTTCCCTATACCTCGGAGAACATATGAATCGTTTTTCGAGGGCTAATGTGATGTGAAGGAGTGAGAAATCATTTGGTGTACATGCTAGGTTTCTGGAGCATCTAAACATCTATACAGATAAATGAAAAAGTGTTTGTTTGTAATTCCAAAATAACAGCTTTTCACTAAATGCATATGAAAGTATACACGCTACTGACACTAAAAAAGCAAGTTTTAAATCGGATAATCTCTGAAACGGCTGGACCGATTTTAACGGGACTTTCTCTGGCAGGTAGCTTATGTATCAAGGAGTAACTTAGGAAAATAAGGATGAAACTAAATCTACGCGGGTGAAAGTGCGGGGCAGAGCTAGTTATAAATTTAAATGAGGGATGTCACTGTGTCATTTACGTATTTTTCTAAAACTTCATATCGACAAACATAATTTTGACAATAATTAAATAGTAAATTATAGAACTTTTAAGCTTTCAATTACATTCATTAAAATTCTAACCGTATAACCATAATATTGTACAGTCATACACCTCTCTCAGATCTTCAAACATAGCGCTAGTGTGTTTGTATATTTGCCATATTGCAAAGACAATTTCATCGCTGTACACAAATATTGAAATCAATGTAATCAGTATTTGAAAATTGAATAATATGTATACAGGATGTAGACTGTATAGGCAAACATTTTTGGCACAGAGCATGGGTATATCAACAAAAACCCTGAACCCTTTTTAGGTTTTTCTTTCCTTTGTTTATTTTTGTGGTAAAGTGTAGTTGTAAGGACTTTGTAAAGGTTCGATGCTTATTAAATGATATGTGGAACATACGACAATGTTGATTTTATTGTAAATTGAAATTTCAAAAAACAAAATAGTCCAAAAAAAATTTTTTTTTCTTAAAAATTTAAGTGATTTTTTATACGTTTTTAAATTGATGTCTACCAACAACCGAGGCTCCGTGCCAGAATCTTCACTTACAAAGTCCTGACCCTTAAAATTTTCACCTCACCCCATCTGTTGTACGAAGCAACCTTTATTGCGAACACTGCACTTTCAACATTGGAGACAATTCAATTGAACAACTCACAGACCCTAGAGAACGGAAATTGGAAAATGGTTTCGCGTTGATTCTTGAAACCGAATCAACAGAATACAACTCAAATAGCGTTTGGAAAATTGGATAATAGTTTGAAATAGTGCTAGGAGTTGATAGTCTTACCATCCGTCATGACGGCACTTAACTCTCCTCGGAGTGAATGGCACTTTTTAGGCACCTACTAGGAAAAGGTATTCCTATTTTTCATCACAATGTGTTACTTCATCCTAAAGCACGTGGTATATAATCACATAAGTTCGCAGGGATTCGAACTTGCATCGCTTGCGTAGCAGGTGACTGCTCAAACCCCACGGCCTCCTAACTATTTCTTAGACTATTAAATCAAATTAATTACCCGTAAAGGAAAATAATTCATAGCACGCGTCGGAATATTATTTATTCATTTCACCCTTGCAACAACTATTATAACCATAGGTTACGGTAACCGTTTACCATCAGGTTAAAGACTTGTTTGTCGCTTTAATTTAAAAATAACATGAGCAAAGGAATTGCATCTGATGAAAAAACGATAAAACCTGATTGGGTTCACTAATTAAGTCTAGATTGGTATGAAACAGTCGATGTTGCGTTTCGAACCGGATTCCAACTCAATTATTTATTTGCACTGATAGTGCGCCTGATCGCAATTAGATAGCTCTCATTAGTTATGTTTGGATACCGATTATTCCACTGCAACTAGGTTAGTCCAACTGCAATAAAGTTTATCGTGTAATAAT
Organism: Watsonalla cultraria; assembly: GCA_964035505.1. NCBI lineage: Eukaryota > Metazoa > Arthropoda > Insecta > Lepidoptera > Drepanidae > Watsonalla > Watsonalla cultraria. The sequence continues at coordinate 1,837,820 of OZ037726.1, read as the reverse complement.
AGCGCTCTATAGTTCAACTAGCATTTACATACATACATATGCTCATGCCTGTATTCCCCGCAAGGGTAGGCAGAGGTGTTGTATCAACGACATAATCTATATCTTCTATGCATATACATACATACATTCAGATAAATAAAATTGAAGTGTCTGTTTAAAATTCCAAATTACCAGCTTTTCACTAATTGCATATGAAAGTTTACACACTACTGACACTGAAAACCCAAGTTTAAATTTTTTTCTCTGTCTGTCTGTTTGTTCCGAGTAATCTCCGAAACGGCTAGACCGATTTTAACGGGACTTTCACTGGCAGGTAGCTGATGCGTCGAGGAGTAACTTAGGCTACTTTTATTTATTAAAAATATTAGGGTTCCGCGACATGAATCACGATATTAAATCACATCCCATAGTAACATTTATAATCTTAATGTATTTTTTGTTTTCTTCTGACGATTTGAAAGTACTTTGTATGAAGTCTAATCAAATTGAGATATTTTAAACTACTTTTCACCGAAGACGTTAAGTGCCAACATGACAGCGGGTGAGTCCATCGCCGTCTCAGGCACTATGCATACGTTTTTGAATTACTTCTCAGACATATACAGGTTTCCTCACGATGTTTTCTTTCACCGTAAAGCACGTGGTGTGAAATCACTGTACATAAGTTTTTAGAAAAGCTCATTGGCGTGGCTTACGTAGCAGACGACTGATCAAAGTCACTTAAAATCTAAAATTATTTTAATGTTTTTTGTAAATAAAATTCCCTGCTAATATTTATTCAATGGTACTAGTAATTTGATGTTTTCTGCTTAAAAGGGAATGATTAAGTAAACTCTATTTGTCGTTTTTCACTTAGCCAAGAAATAAAAGCTAGGATTCATAAATGGAATAAAACCCCGCTCAGACTTAGCTCAACTTTTAATGAATACTTGACAGCTATTAAAAAAAGATGTGAATAATTTAAATTCCCGCAGAATAATTCTAAAAAAGGGTTGAAAAGAACTTGATGAGAGCTTCCCTTTTCATGAAACGTAGTAAAATGTGGGTTTAAAACTTAGAGATTACATAGATAATATTTTTTTCCCTGTCTGTCTGTTTGTTCCCTTTAATCTCTGAAACGTTAGGACCGATTTTAAATAGTCTTTCACTGGCATATAGCTGATACTATATTTGTTTTAATTAAAATTAATTATGGTTACGTAAAATAAAGCTCGTGAAATTAAATCTACACGAGTAACCGCGGAGTACAGCTATCTTTACATACAGATAAATAAAATTGAAGTGTCTGTTTTTAATTTTAAATTAACAGATTTTCACTAAATGCGTACAAACGTATAATATACGGTAACGACATAAAAAATCAATTTTGTAATTTTTTCTTTGTCTGTCTGCCCGTTTGTTCTGACTAATCTCTCAAACGTCTGGATGTATTTTAACGGGACTTTCACTGGCAGATAGCGAATATTACAAGACTTTTATCAAGAAAACACATTAGCACCCAAGAAATCAAGTCTACGCGGGCGAAACCTCGGGCTACAACTATCTATACAGATAAATAAAATTTAAGTATCTGTTTGTAATTCCAAAATAGCAGCTTTTCACTAAATGCATATGGAAGTGACACAATAAAAACCAAATTTTAAAAATGTTCTCTGTTAGTCTGTCTGTCTGTTTGTTCCGGGTAATCTCTGACTGGACTGGCTGGACGCTGATTTTGAAGAAGTAACTTAGGCTACTTTTATTTACTAAAAATATTAGGGGTCCGTGACATGAAGCATGAAACTAAATCTACGCGGGTGAAACCGCGGGGCACAACTATTTTAAATAAAAATCGATTCTATTCTATTCTGGGACATATTGATTGTATGTGGTTGTACGTTACTGATTAATAATACATACTACAGCCTAACCGCGGCTCGGTCTGTACTCCGTCGTACTCTATCGGCCCTAGTCAAATATTTTACGAGAATTGACTAATAGTTTCGAGAATTACTTTCTTCATCAAATCTCGAAAGTAAACTCACGTACAGCTATACATCGATATAGATAAATAGTGTCTGGTTGTAATACCAAATTAACAGTTTTTAACTAAATGCATATAGATACGATACTAAGATAATAAAACATTTTTTCTTATTCTGTCTATTTCCTAGTAATCTCTAAAATGGCTGGACTGATTTTGACAAGACTTTCACTGGCAGATAGCTGATGGTACAAGGAGTAAGTTAAGCTACATTTATATAAAAAAAACTCCACGGTCCGCGGGCACAGCGAGTTTATATTATTTAAAAGCGTTTATTAACTCGGGCTATTGAACGAGTAGGCCAAGTGTCAATGACGCCCCTGCCAGCTTAATAAACAGGTTATAACGACCCCCCTCCATTACCAAAGTAAACTGAAAGCTTTCAGAGCATGTAATTAAAAATTTAATAACAAAACGTTCATTAATTTATGAGCCACTCGTTCTATTGCCATATTTTCATAACACCCAATGTTTACACGGAGAATATTGGACCTTATTGTTGTGTTGCCAATAACTAAATGCAGTTTATTCGATCAACAAAATTATTTAGTATTAACTGTGCCCCGCGGTTTTTTTTAAAATCATGGGTATTTTTTTAAATAAAGATCTAAAAAAAAAAGCGTAAGTTACTCCTTGCAATAGCTATCTGCCAGTAAAAATCCCGTTTAAATCGGTCCAACCGTTTCGGAGATTACCCGGGACAAGCAGACAGACAGGCGGAGAAAAATTTTAACACCTTGTTTTTTAGTGTCCGTAGCGTGTATACTTTCATATGTATTTAGTGAAAAGCGGTTATTTTTGATTTACAAACAGACACTTCAATTTTATCTATCTGTATAGATTTATTGAAAACTGATGAACTGATGACCTTATGCTAGGGGATACCCGAATCACTCTTGAATGTTTAGCTAGAATTTTGGTCCGTGGGCTCAAAGAAACTCACATATTAAAAAGGATAAATTAAAACTAGAGCAGTGGTTCTATGGGTAAAAATATTACTCTTGGCTCCACTGTGGGTTGGCAGTGGGACCACGGTTAATACGTCCTTATATCAAGTTCAAAGTAGGAGGAGCTCGTGGCACAGTTGCTATTGCGCATATCATTCGATCAGCGAAGTTAAGCAACCATACGCCTAGCCAGTAGTTGGATGGGTGACCGCCCGAGTTCCCTCCGTGCCTCGGAGAGCACGTTAAGCCGTCGGTCCCGGTTGCACATTTAACATCTTTGGCAATCGTTACAGGTCAGTCAGAGGCCTAAAAATAATCTGACAACTGGTTTAACCCAGATTACAGATTTTCCTCCTAAATGGGGTTGCGAAGGTCAGATGGCAGTCGCTTCGTATAAAAATCAGGTGATCAGCCACATCGGGTTGAATCAAGTGCCGACCTCAAAAATGTATGGGAAAAGGCCAGGGAAATGAATGATATCAAGTTCAAAGTACATTGCGTCAATTCGAAAATATATATAACATTTGACAAGCCAAGAACATCTCCGCATCTTGATTCTCAAAGGGTGAATACAGTGACAAAAGAATATTCACCATCTAATTAAAGTCTAAGATTCGTAGCGTTGTCCTTTCATTATTCATTATTAAGAATAATATTTCAAAATACATTGTGTAATATTCAGCAGTCAGCTATTTTGCATTGTGAATGCTTTCTCCAGATTATAAGAATCTAGTCTACTAAGTATACTCATTTTCTTTTGTGTGCTGCAAGATGGTTGTTTGTCTAAAAGTACTAGCGGAAGTCACGCGGTTTCACCCGCGTAGTTCCCGTTCCCGCGGGAGTACGGAGATAAAATATAGTCTATATTAATCAGTGATAATAATAATGATCTCCTACCGACTTTCGGTTACGGCGGGTAATCTCAACGGGGATTAGCCATGTACGCACACAAGTGTGTGCGCAAACACAGGTGCACTCTTTATTCCCTCACTCTCATAGTCCGATGGGACGGCAATCCGACACGACCGGAGAGAGAGGCGTAGGACCAACGGCTTAACGTGCTTTCCGAGGCACGGGGGTGTAAACACCGCCAACTTCCAAACTCCGGGTATTTTATTGTGAATTTCTTGACAGAAATACCCAATATCTGTTAATGGCCCGACCCGGGAATCGAACCCGGGACCTCGTGATCGGCAGGCGAAAATCAACGATAATGTAGCATTCAAATGGTGAAAGAATTTTTTAAATCGGTCCAGCACTTTTTGAGCCAATCCGTTACAAATACTCTTATATACAAATCTTTCCTTTTTTATAATTTTAGCATAGATTGCTTAAATGCTTTAAGAGCCGTGGTGAAAACGCCTACTACACAAGCGACGCAAGTTTGAATCTCAGCGGGGCCTGCACCTATGAGTTTTTCTAAAAACTCAAGTGCAGTGATTTCACCCCACATGCTTTACGGTGAAGATAAACATCGTGTGGAAACCTGTTTATGTCTCAAAAGTAATTTTAAGGCGTATGTATAGTGCCTGAGACGGCGATAAACTCGCTATTTGTCACGTTAGATAGATATTATCAGTCTAAAATTCTCAAATAAATTCTGGGTAAACATCCCATTAAATTTTTTTAAATAGTCGTTGGTTATGTTCTTCTGCTTTATGCTCCACATATCATTCAATAAGCACCCAACTGTTTGTAATCTAACAACTACACTTTACCACAAAAATAAATAGTGAGTATAACTACGAAAAAATTTTAAAACGTAAAGGGTTACATTTTATATTGCATTTTTATATTGATCACCCGCGTAAAGCTAATTTCATGGTATCCCGAGAAACCTTTATGGTTTTTTTAATAAAAATAGTAACTAAGTCACTCCTTGAAACATTAGCTATATGCCAGTGAAAGTCCCGTTAAAATCGGTCCAGCCGTTTCGGAGATTACCCGGTACAAACAGACACTTACATTTTATTTATCTGTATGTATGTATAGATGTATAGATAAAGATGTATAGATGTACTGCCAGCCGAAACTCCGTGACAAGAATATGCGCCTAAAATCTCTAGACTAGATATTAACAACATCACAGTAGCTACTTGTAGAAGGTTCTATACTTTTGTAGAAGGCTTTTTAGTTTTTTCATTCGCATTACCCTGTTCTCCGGGCCACTAAGTTAAGTACACTGAGCTAGACGTTGCCGGCGGTTAAAAGAACTACCACAGTGTCCGAGACTTTTATACTTCGGGAATTTTATCATAAAGCTTTTTGTTCTCGGCTACTTACATAAAAAAAATGTTGATACGTTGGTCTAGCGTTCGCAAAACGCTCCTGCGGAACACGTGACCCTGGGTTTGATCCCCGCATCGGGAAATGTTATCGGTTTTTTACATCTGTTATTTCCCCGTAGCAGCCCGGAGTCTGGATTAGTGTCCGGTGCTTTTTTTTAATAAAATTAACTTAAGTTACTCCTGTAATATTAGCTATCTTCCTGTGAAAGTACGGTAAAAATCGGTCCAGCCGTTTCGATTATTAGCCGGAACAAACTGACGGACGGACACACAGGGAAAATAATTGAATTTTTTTTTTTATGTAAGTACCGTATATACTTTCATATGCATAGACGGACAGACGGACAGACAGACAGGCAGTTACAGATACTTTCATATAGATTCAGTGAAAAGCTGTTAATTTTGAATTACAGACACACACTTCAATTTTATTTATCTGTATGTATGTATGTATATGCATAGAAGATATAGATTATGTCGTTGGTACAACACCTCTGCCTACCCTTGCGGGGAATACAGGCATGAGCATATGTATGTATGTAAATGCTAGTTGAACTATAGAGCGCTGTAAAGAGTATAGATACATTCTGAAATAGATCAATACTCAAATTTATCGTTTCAAAGTCTGGTCGTGCCTTCTAAAGGTTCCTAGTTTCATACGTTTCTAGTGAAATAGTTCCCAGAGGAAGTTTTGCACATAGCGTCGGCTTCCTAAGCTCTTACCCACCATTTATCTGCTTGGTGAAGTACTTGTTTGATTTTATACGCGACGTACAACGTTGTATGAGAAGGCAGCTTTTCCATTTTCTTCACATAGTTTTTCTTTCACACTACGTTATCTATACATCTATACAGATAAATAAAATTGAAGTGTCTGTTTGTAATTACATTTACACGTTTTGACTAAATGCATATGAAAAAATACACGCTACTGACACAAAAAAACCAAGTTTTAAAAATTTTCTCTGTCTGTCTGTCTGTTTGTTCCCGGTAATCTCTGAAACGGCTGGACCGATTTTAACGGGACTTACTTACTATTTTTTTTTTTAATATTTTGGTTCCGTGACAATAAGGATGAAACTAAATCTACGCGGGTGAAACCACGGGGCACAGCTAGTAGGTAAATAAAATTGAAGTGTCTATTCGTAATTCTAAATTAACAGGTCACTAAATGCATATGAAAATATATAAGGTACTTAAATAAAAAAAAAACATTAAAAAAAAATTGTGTTCGTCTTGCAAAAACTCAATGCAAACTCAGAGATGACCGCTTGGGTCATTGGCATAGCTCTATTGTTGTATTGTGCTATGAATAATATATTCAGAGCACATCGAGGCGTTGTCCAAGCAATAGTACAATCATCCTAACTGCTGGAACATCGATTCCACTTATTACAAGGTCAGGGGGCCTACTCGCTTTCTCCGAAAAACGAAGCTTCGGCCGAAAGTTCGCAAAGTTCCTAACACGGTTATTATTCGTTCTAAAATTACGTCCGAACGTGGTCCGCCAGAAAATTATTTGATGTTTATATTTTCTAAACCAACTTTAATTAAATTATTAGACGAAGAAAAATTTGAGTATGATAAAAACAAAGCGATAATGAAACTACGTTTAATTTTCGTTCGTTCACGAAGTTTCGCTTTCGGAGAAAGAGAGTAGACCCCCAGCAGCGTTTGAAGAGGAACTAGGACACGAATAAATCGCCATCTATAGGACACACATTCAAGTGCCAAATTTTCTTGATACTATAGTACAGTCGGGCGTAAAAGTACAGAATCTTTGTTACTGAAGTAGGTATATTTTCTACTAGCCTATTTTCTACTACTAACTACTTTCTAAGAGCCGTGGTGGCCTCGGGGTTAGAGCAATCGCCTGCTACGCAAGCGACGCAAGTTCGAATCCCAACGGGGCCTGTACTTATGAGTTTCGCTAAAAACTTATGTGCAGTGATTTCACAACACGTGCTTTACGGTGAAGGAAAACATCGTGAGGAAACCTGCATATGTCTGAGAAATAATTCAAAGACGTATGTATAGTGCCTGAGTCGGCGATGGACTCATCCTCTGTCACGTTGTCACTTAATCATATTCGATGAAATGTGGATGTTGAAAATTACAACACCCGTCGGGCAATACAGGCGTGAGCATATGTATGTATATTTTCTACAAAGATCCTATATAGTAGGGGGCGAGCCTCGTGCCATTAACCGGGCACTTATCCAGACTTCGGGCTGCTAATAATAATTACAAATGAAATAATTCAATACCACCTTGTTTTTATTTACCATGCTCTTGTGACCGCTAGACCAACGCGGAAGGTAAGGCATAGCGATTTTCTTATAAATATACAGATTGCAAAATAATTACTAATCTATACAGATGAATAAAATTGTCTGTTTGTTATACCAAAAAAACAGATTTTTACTAAATACATACATAATCTGTCTGTTCCGGCTAATTTCTGAAACCGCTGGGCCGATAGCTAATGTTTCAAGGAATAACTTACAAGTTAGGCTACTTTTACTTAGAAAAGAAATTAGGTTTCTGCGAGTCAAAGCACGAAACTAAGTCTACGCGGGTGAAACCGCAGGTTACAACTAGTATTATTAGAAAATATAATATGACTTTCCGTGACGCCTGTGAAAATTCACTAAATACGGATTGACATTGAAGCACTGTAGATATCTTGTCATTTTGTGAATTGCAAATGATATTCGACCATAAAGTGCTAAAACACTTTCCTAACCGATTGTACGCCGCCGCACTGGGTCCACAAAAGTGACCAATGTTTTTTCTCGTTCATTTTATCAACGACCTAGTAACACAAAAAGTCGATTTAATGTTATTTTAGCCGACTGTGGTCATACGTCCGTAACTTCCGTTGGATCTCTTTGTGATCAGTGAAATACTGCGGGGGCGGTTCAAATCTACGCAAGTGTAATTTATCAAGCACGATTGATTTATAACCAGCAACAAAGGAGTGTATGAAACATAAAACATATCACGTCCGAAGGATCGGTAGTCATAATTTAGTCGTAGGTACTTTGATTTACATTTTGCTATAAATTATATTGAGAAAATTGGCCGACGCTACCGGTTTTCCATAACGTTTTGTTTTACGTACCTGTTTTTGACAGTTGAGCTATTTTTAGTCCAAATAGAGAAGCCACCTTTCTTATGCATATATACAGATAAATAAAATTGAAATGTCTGTTTTAGATTCCAAATTAACACCTTTTCCTACTTAAAAAAAAATTGTGTGCCTGTTTGTTCAAGTTAATTAATGAAACTCTCAGACACACTTTAACGGGACTTTCACTGGTAACTTAGGGTACTTTTGTTTTAAACAAAAATACGGTTCCGCGAAATGAAGTCAAAGGCACAGCTAGATATAAAATGAAATAACTTACATTGCCAGGTGAAAATTGCACACTATGTACCTGTCCTCATTCCACTTCATGCGTACTGAATATCTATCTCTTTCTCTCCTACCGTCAGTTCGTAAACTCCCGCGCAGCCAATCACGTCGCACCTTGTCCCAGACGTGACGTGATTGGCTAATCAATAATCAACAATGGCGACTGACAGTTTAAAGAAAAATATATCCGCGTGCGCATACATTGCGACTAACGAACTAATGGCCTTCTGAAAGCCTCTTTAATTGTTCCATTGTTCTCTAAAATGGTTTATTAGTGCTGTGTAACATCGTGGGTTGCAAACTAAAGCAGTTCATCGTACGAGGAAATGGTGAGTGAGCTTGTTTTATTCCCTTCCATATCTTGTTTATCGTATTGTTACTTTGCTTATAAAATACTACACCGGGCTGAATTAAAAGCCTGATAACTAGCGCGCAACAGAGCTCATTCATTACCTATTTAGGTAAAAGCCGTTTGCCACAGTAGGTAAGTAGGTACCCACCGTGCCGTAAATTTTCTGCGAAGTCACGTCTCGTCTGGTATTGTCGAGCTGCCATCGACTTTAATATTACCTCTGTTCTCCGTATTTCTAACTACGTCTTTTCTTGAATATTAAGAAGTTTATTACTTTACTATAGGTAGGTCATGTTAGTACTCTCCAAGCACTTCAAACTGACACCAGTTAACGCCCTAGCTAAAAATATAAGGAATTTTTGTATGCGCCTACCTACATTAGTGTAATAACTTTATATTCATTTATCTATAACAATTTCGGCTACAAGCAGATACACAGATAACGAATATACACTCAGACAATTATAATACAAAAAATAAAGTTACAAAATGTGTTAATGTTGTTACCGGTGCAAGGTAGTTTGCACCAGCACATTTTTATCAAAGGGCTATAACCGCAGACCAAGCTGGGATCCAGTTCAGTCCTGTGGAACGGTTTTCAGTGTGCCCAATCATTCAAAGATATAAAAAAAACCTGTGAGTTGTGATCTCAAACGTGGAACTTATCGTTAATAATGTAGTTATGAATGCAAATGAAATCCATCTTTATCTTGTTACGTAAAAAATGGAGCCGTGAGACCAAGGTCTCACGGGTTTGAGCAGTCGCTTGAGAACGACGCAAGTTCGAATCCCAGCAGAGCCTGTACCAATGAGTTTTTCTAAAAACTTATGTACAGTAATTCCATACTACGTGCTTTACGGTGAAGGAAAACATCGTAAGGAAACCTGCATATGTCTAGGAATGAAATTCAAAGACGTATGTATAGTGCCTGAGACGGCGGTAGACTCACCAAATGTCACGTTGGCACTGAATCGTTTACGGTGAAAATTGGGTGATTTTATAACAACAACTTGGCCTATACTTTCGGGGAGTACAGGCATATTTATTCATGTACGTAAAAATTCAACATGCTGACCTTAAATCAATTTCTCTGTAAGTTTTATAACGGATGATGCAAGTGACATTTCGGCCTGCGATCCCCATCCGCAGATGAATGCACCAAATAAACAATAGATACGGAGCGCTGGCTTCGTCTGATTGTCTGTGCATTTCCCGGCAATATGTACAAAGTAAGCTCGTACAAAGCCCGCAGTTGTATAGAGCGTAATGCTGAATACCTAGCTTACAATCACGGTATGCCTAACCAACGTTATGTCCTATGTCCCTTCGCTTTGTATAGTTAGTTTGATGGATGATCTGCGGAAACCTAATGTTTTTTAAAATAATCGTAGATTAAGTTACTGAATCTAACATTAGCTGTCTGCCAGTGAAACTCCCGTTAAAATTGGTCCAGCCGTTTCAGAGATAGACAGTTATTTTTTATTTTTTATGGACCCAATATACTTCAGAGAAAAACTGTTATTTTGAAATTACAAACAGACCCTTCAATTTTATTTATCATTATGTATAGATGACCCGGTGACTTGTGACGGTTGGCGTTAAAAACACGCACTATGCCCTCAGACATATGCAGAGTGCCTAGTGCGAGTTTTCTTAAAATCGCCGTCACAAGTGATCGCGTCGCCGTAAACGCAGATTTGTATGGGCTCACAATAGTGTCATGTTTAGGCCGACAGAGGCGCTGTTCCGATCCTATACAAATCTGCGTTTACGTCGACGCGGTGACTTGTGACGGTGGCAGTGAAAAACTCGCACTAGGCCCTCAGACATAAGCAGGTGTCACGATGTTTTCCTCCACTGTAAAATACGTAGTGTGATGATGATAATTTATATTGTATTCAATGTGTATATCAACCTTTTGTTTTGCATTAGTGCGTAAATATGTCACTAATGCAAAACCACATCCTGTATACAAGTTTGACACACACATTGCCGCTTGTATACACAGCATACGGTATCCTTAAGGAGCCACGAACAAACATTGGCCTGATTTCAAGACAATTATAATTTGTACACATGCCAGCGTGTTTGCTTTGTGGGTAGTGCTGTCAGCCAAATATCTGACGATTACACTATTTTAAGGCTTTTGCCTAGACATAAGTCCCCTTACAACATAGACATTAGGTATTACATTTACTTAGAACATAGAGGGGCTCGTGGCACAGTTGCTATTGCGCATATGATGCGATCAGCAAAGTTAAGCAACCATACGCCTAGCCAGTAGTTGGATGGGTGACCGCCCGAGTTCCCTCCGTGCCTAGGAGAGCACGTTAGGCCGTCGGTCCCGTTTGCCAATTTAACATCTTTGGCAATCGTTACACGTCAGTCAGAGGCCTAAGAAAGTCTGACAACTGGTTTAACCCAGATTGCCGATTTTCCTCGAAAAAGGGGTTACGAAGGTCAGATGGCAGTCGCTTCGTATAAAAATCAGGTGAGCAGTCACATCGGGTTGAATCAAGTGCTGACCCCAAATACATGGGATAAGGCCAGGGAGATGATGATTTACTTAGAACATAGACTACAATAGTCCTAGGTTTCAAAATCTTTGTTTCTGTGTTTATTTCGTCAGAACGACATGATTATATAGGATTATACATGTTACCGCCGGGTTCGGAAGGTTGCTTTTACTGAGAAGAACCCGGCAAGAAACTCAGTACTTAATAACTGTAAAAAAAACATTATGAATAATGCAAAATAAATCACAAAAAAATTATAAGCCCGTGGACACAGTTATTTTTTTTGACCAGCCCAGTTTTAATAGTAACTCCATCTCTTATATAAAAACTTAAGTGCATTGATGCAGCGACATAAGAGTTCTTTTATATAAAAAATTAAGTGCAGTGATACCGCAGCGATGCGTGCAGCTTAACGGTGAAGGAAACTTGTATGTGTCTGAAAAGATATTCAAATAATGTATGTATAATGCCTGAGATAGCGTCTCATCCTCTGTAGAGTTGGATCTTCGGTGAAAATTAGGTGGTGAGACAACGCCTACTAAGTGTTAGTATTCATAGCGATGAACTGTTGATATGAACAAATCATATTGCGTTAACTGTGCCCCGCGGTTTCACCCGCGTAAACTCCACAGAAGTGGCTTTAATATTGTAACATCAGATATCAGCCAGTGAAAGTCCAGTGGGTACCCACTGGTAGACCCACTGGACTAAGATTAGCAATGAATTGACAAACACTTCAATTTTATTTATCTACTACTAGCTGTGCCCCGCGGTTTTATCCGCGTAGATTTAGTTTCATGTTAATTTCGCAGAATCCTAATATTTTTTTCCATATAAAAGTAGCCAAGTTACTCCTTGAAACATTAGCTACCCGCCAGTGAAAGTCCCATTAAAATCGGTCCAGCCGTTTCGGAGATTACCCGGAACAAACAGATAGACAGAGAAAAAGTTTAATTTTTTTTTTGTTTTTGTGTCAGTATCGTATAAACTAAATCTACGCAGGTGAAACCTCGGGCACAGCTAGTCTGTTAATATAATGTAATTAGGTATCCGTCGATGTAAAGATTAAAGCTTAAATACTTGCCTCCCCAAACGTATTTTGTCCAAGTAAAAACCAAAGTGAATATAAGTATTCATACCGCCTCCTTGGAAATAATGACAGTAGCACAAAAACATAATACCGTACTAAACTCATCTGTGTATCACGATAAAATGTTTGAGTCCAAGATTTTGCCAAATGGCCGGATTGTTTCGTTTGCTCAGCCGTATTGTGTTAGCAGAATGGATAAGCCGATGGTGGATGATATAAGTGTATGTATGTAATATATATGAGTAAGTTTCTAGCTATTTCGTTGATGGAAACATGGTTATATCAACGTAGCCATTCAATTTATTAGTGTATGTGCCCCGCGGTTTCGCCCGCGTAGAGTTGATATTATGAGTGTCCCGCGGAGCCCGTATGCTTTAAAAAAAATTAAAAGTTGCCTAAGTTACTCCGTATAACATTAGTTACCTGCCAGTGAAAGTCCCGTTAAAATCTGTCTAGCCGTTTCGGAGATTACCCGGAACAAACAAACAGACATACAGACAGACAGAAAGACAGAGAAAAAAATTAAAAATTGGTTTTTTAGTGTCAGTATCGTGTATACTTTCATATACATTTAGTGAAAAGCTGTTATTTTGAAATTACAAACAGACACTTCAATTTTATTTATCTGTATAGATGTATCAGATGTATGTAGATTACAATCTACTTCTTAGCATCGAAAGACAAAAAAGCAAAAAATAAGGTCTTGCTGTAACGATCTTTTTTATTCAATACGGACATAAAAATGATTAACTTACTTATTCAGTTAAGGCATTCATGAAAGTCGATAAAGTACTACCGGTTTGGAAACTAGGCCGAACACGAAGCTTCGCCCGCGTTCTATATTCTACTCATCCTAGACCTTAACATTTTTCAGATCAATATTTGTCAGTTACTAAACCCTTGATAAAATGTGGTCACGCTATCACCCAAGAGACCCCGAAGGAGTAAGCAGAGGTGTTGTAACAACAACACCCACATTTCACCGATAATTAAGTGCCAACGTGACAGCGGTTGAGTCCATCGTCGTCTCAAGCACTATAAATACATCTTTGAATTAATTTCTTCGCGGACATATGCAGGTTTCCTCACGATGTTTTCCTTCACCGTAAGGCACGTGGTGTGGAATTTAATGCACGTAAATAAATCTCTTTGGAGCAGGCCACTGGGATTGATACATAACATATTTGCCTATCTAGAGAAGATGTAGTTCCTTGACTGTTGTGTTGGTGGAACCTCTAACACAATATATTCGCAAACAATACACAATCTCTACCATGACTAGGCGTCAAAGGCACAGAATAAAGATAAATATAATACAAGCAGTATGGAATCTAGGAACGAATCGTTTGAAATTACACTCACACACGCGCGCATCTATGAGATAAAAAGCGGGTCAGAGTAAAGTCAGTAAGGGGTGGCGCTGCGTAGGTGATCGCGTACACGTTATTTAGGTACGTATTTTTTCTGAACATCAAATCGACAACGACATTACTTTGACAGTAAATAAAGGAGTACATTTTAAAAAATTAAGAGGGTCAACCCTGACACTCAATAGAGCAAAAGTTCTTATTTCAAAACTTTTGGTCTAGATTCCATAAGGATTAGTGAATAAATTAAAATTATGAGTTTTATTGTAATTAATAATTATTTATTTTGTAATGAATGCACATGATGCCAGCTGAATTCCTTACCAGTTCTTCTCAGAAGGCTATTAGCCGAACCGGTGGCCAATTCTTCTACGTTCATAAGCGCCTATTCAGTAGGCTCTGCTGGCCTCAACTGAATAAATCACTTTCGTTTTCAATTTCATTTTTGAAGTTACCTTATATATACTGTGTCAAAAGTGCCCTAACATAACCGATTACCGAGACTAATAAAAAGAACAATAAGGGCACGTATACACTACAATGAAGATGACGGAGCATAAGATAAGATAGCATTGTGAAGAGATAAAGGCTGGTACACAATACATATTACCACCCAAGGTTATGTATGGGCGTAATGCCGACCCTTGTCACACGTGGCAGTTCTCCGTCATCAATATGGTGCGGGTATTTGTCTTGCCTGTACATAGCCTTACCGAGGTCGCTGACCGGATAGATCACGTTGATGTAACACTTCCATTAGTAGTTTTGGAAATGGCTGAGAAATAGTGATGCTTCCAGCGATATTTTTGTCGGAATATTTAGACGAGTGCGTGTGATACAGGCTGTTTGTATCTGTTTAGAATATTAGACTTTTTGTCAAAAATATTTGTTATCATAGAAATGTATACATATATTATAACACCTGTATTCCCGGAAGAGGTAGGCAGAGGAGTTGTAATAACAACACCCACTTTTGACCGAAGATGATTAAGTACCAACGTGACAGATGGTGAGCCTAACGCCGTCTCAGGCACTATACATACGTATGTTTTGTCTAATTTGCGTATTAGATCTTGGGTCGTGTTAATTTGAAATAAATAAATAGTCGAGTAAAACATGCAATGACGCCATTCCGTCATTTAAAAGACACCGACATGTATAACTCACGCCTCGAGGGAAATCAGCGGGTACAGTCGTGTGCAGTCGTTTCTCACAACAACCATCATATTGGGCACAACTGTAATCAATAAAAAGTATGTTAACTTACATTTTTTGGGATAGCGTGAAGATATTCTTTACCAATGTCTAATGTTTTCTCCCTGTCTGTTTATTCTGACTCATCTGAAACGGCTGGACTATATATATTATTTTTCAAAAAAACTTTACCAATTTTTAAAAAACACGTTCTTCACTTGGTGTACAATGCCACTCTCTGTCTTCCTAATGATTAATGTACAGCTGGTGGCTAAGGTTGGTTGGTTGATATGACATCATCATCTCCCTGGCCTTATCCCATGTATTTGGGGTCAGCACTTGATTCAAGCGTTTGAGACGTGGTGTTGGAGAAGAATGGAGAAAATCAAATGGACGGAAAAAGTCACAAATGAAGATGTACTCAAAAGAGTAAATGAAAAAAGAGTACTATGGAATACAATCTAGGATCGAAGAGGAAAGATTGGCCACCTTGTACGACATGACAGTTTCTTTAAAAACATATTAGAAGGAAAAGTAGAAGGAAAGAGAGGAAGAGGAAGACCCAGGCTAACATACATGAGACAAGTCAAGGAAAATGTGTCTGCCATGACGTATAGGGAGGTCAAGAAGATGGCACTTAGTTACACCGACAAGAGACACAACTCTTAAATTCATGATGATGACTTGATTCAACCCGATGTAGCTGAACACCAAATTTTTATACGAAGCGACTGCCATCTGACCTTCGTAACCCCTTTTTCGAGGAAAATCGGCAATTTGGGTTAAACCAGTTGTCAGACTTTCTTAGGCCTCTGACTGACCTGTAACGATTGCCAAAGATGTTAAATTGGCAATCGGGACCTACAGCTTATCGTGCTCTCCGAGGCACGGAGGGAACTCGGGCGGTCACCCATCCAACTACTGGCTATGCGTATGGTTGCTTAATTTGGCTGATCGAATCATATGTGCAATAGCAACTGTGCCACGAGCTCTTACTTGGTTGATATGACAATGATCATAGAATAGAGAGAGTGATCCCGTAACTAGATCATACAGACACAAAGTCAAGCTAACGTGAGCTGTAACTGTTCTCTATGGCAGAAGATTAACTTAACAAGTGACGTTGTATGCATGCGCTGTGAAGCCTTGGAGAATGGACGATATTGGACACTCGGCTTATGGAATTAAAGGCCTATGGGCGTGACATATCGGCTTGTTCAGTGTACAGCTACAGTTTGAATGTCGACAATGTCGTATTTAAGCGTGGCAACATTTAGTGTCGTGTAGTGACGATGAGCCGTGGTGGCCTTGAGGTTTGAGCCTGTTACGAAAACGACGCAAGTTCGAATCCCAGTGACCTAGCAATGAGTTTTTCATAAAACTTACGTACAGTAGTTTACCCGCCGTAATTCAAAGACGTATGTATAGTGCCTGAGACGGCGATGGACTCCCCTCTGTCACGTTGGCACTTAATCATATTCGGTGAAATGTGGGTGTTGTTATTATAACACTTCTATCTACCCATTCATTTGTGAAATCAATGTACATAAGTTTTTAGAAAACCCATTGGTACAGGCCCAGCTGGGATTCGAACTGCAGTACTTAACTTAACTTACATTTCTCAAGTAATTTATTTTGGTTTTTTTTTTAAATTGTATAATATTTTTGAAAAGAGTAATTACTGAGTTTCTTGCCAGGTTCTTCTCAGTAAAACTAACCTTCCGAACCTGGCGGTAGCATGTACAATCCTGTAAATTGTGTCATTCTGACGATTTGAAAGTGCTTTGTATAAAGTCTAATCGAATAAAGATATTTTTGACTTTGACTAAGTATGTAACAAAGTTAATATTGACATGCCCTAAATTGGTGAGATAGGTGATTCTTGTGACCTTAAAAATACTTTCTTTGTACCATATTTAAAAAAATAACACAATATATAAAAAGGTAACCGCAATATGTGATTAAACGACCCACTAAAAAGATCAGAATTTGGGACTATTTGTCGACACGAATGTAATAAAAACGGCTTACATCGACCTCACTCTTGCTATTACTTTAATATACTTGATGTATGTTTCAAATTGACAAAATTCTTGGCCTTAGTGGGAAAAATATTTTAGTTTTTCATTAGTCTCTAAATAAATGAAAAGTGAAAATGAAAAATATTTATTCAGTTTCTGGGAAGGCACTTATGAATGTCGAAAATTTACCACCGCTTCGGTAGCCTTCTGAGAAGAGCCGACAAGAAACTCAGTCAGGCATCATGTACGTTTAATCAATACGATATAATAATATTAAGTATTGGGACAATATAGGTACACCGAATTGTATGCGGTATAAAGACAAAATTGATTTTGTGACAACACAACAAAGTTGTTAAAGTAAAAATAACTAATTCTGTTTTGACTTAGAACAGGGGGTCTACCATCTTTAAGCAGAGCTTATGAAGAACTTCTGAGCCTTGATGTTTCATTTTGGTGTCGAAAATAAAACGTCAAAGCTAAGAAGTTCTTAATACGCGATACTTAAACGATCATAGTTGCCCCCCCGTGCTGAATACGAATAAGTATCTATAAAGTGTAAGTTTTGTTTTATATCTATTCATGATGATCTCTATGATAACGTCTGACGTAGGTAAGTGCCGTCATCAGTTATGAGCGCTCGGCGAAAATAGTTGGTATACCTGTTCGCGCTCGTCCATACAAGACTCAAAAAAATACTACTGGACAGTCAAGCTCAGCAGTCAGAACTCGCGACGGCACCTATAGTTAATCATTGGTGGGTAAATGAAAAACAATAATAGACAGAAAAGTACACGTTTAAAAGCTAGGAAGAAGAATATAAAATATTATAAAGTCGTTTAATATAACGATGTCGCTCGTTCGTGTAACATTGCATGCTGAAAATTGAAATACTCTCGGCCGAGACATTCTCCAATCCACTTTGAAGAGCATTTCTATTAACTTAAACGTTTTAATTGCTATTAAGTCCTCTACTGGGATTGCGAGCGATCCAATTAACTTGGCAACAAACAAAATACTTTTTAAATTGTCAAGCAGAGGTTTTGGATTAGCAGCATAATCTCCTCTTTAGCTGCGTGGTTACTTAAGGGTACCAAACTAAGTAAGTTGAACAGCGTTATTCACTAAGGTTTCTCAGTTTCGCACTCGTTGTCGAGTGTTGGTTTTAAAGATACGAAATTGAAGCTTATCCTCTGTGTGTTATGTATCAATGTCCTATGATTGGAACCATAATATGCGTATAACAGCATTAACAGTAATAACAGCTTTTCAATCAGTGAATTTATAGGCGCTACTTACATAGATTTTTTTTTTATTTTTATTTCTCGGTCTTTCTTTCAGTCTGTCTGTTTGTTTGACCGATTTAACGGGACTTTTACTGGCCAATAGCTGATGTTTCTAGGAGTGACTTAGGCAACTGTAGTGTTTAAAAATCCGCTGAATAAACCCAACGCTGGTGAAACCGCGGGGCACAGTCTTAACTATATCTTTATGGAAAAAGATTAAATCTAAAATGTTATCTATTACGCAAAAGCCTGCTTAACTGAGTCCTCATTATAAAGTAATTTAATGACATCTTTTATGGAGCCGACCACCCGGACATAATGTCATTTAAGGGAGATATATATCAGATACTCAGTGATAAATCTACTTTAAATCAAAGGAAAAAGGTTCTATTCCGCCCTTTGATTTGATTGCCGAGGCCAATTCAGTTACTTTGATAGTAATGTTATCTATTTACTCGTGTAATGATGTAAAAAATTCAAAGAATTATGTATACACGTCACATACATCTGTCTCATAAATGAGTGAAACTATCATGGCAATAAGAGCTCATGGTAAGGCCCCTGTAGCAATAAGTTTTTCTAAAAACTAATGTTCCGTGATTTCACACCACGTGTCTGAGAAGTAATTCAATGACGTATGTATAGTGCCTGAGAAGGTGACAGACTCATCTGTCGCGTTGGTCGATATCGATGAATAAAAGGAAACACATTCTACGTGAAGTGTTAAGCGTTAGTAGTAAAACCCAAACCACATATTTATCAGAGATCACAGACAATAAATAACGAAGGGTTTTCCATCGTTACATATGGACATAACTGGTTTTATCCAAAGATATTGCAAAAGTAGCGATGAAAACAAATTGGAATTCAAATAAAAGTCCCATATTTTCATCCGCTGTATAAAGGTGCGGTTAGATTATCTCACATATATAAAATTTAATACACAGCAATACTAATAAGTTCAAAGAATCGAGAATACATAGAAAATATGAGAAACAATAATAATATCCGGGTTTTCTCTGAACTACACGATCGCTAGAGTCTCAGATCAGAGTGCCTAGTGCGAGTTTTTATAAAATCGCCGTCACAAGTCATAGCGTTGACGTAAACGCAGATTTGTATGGGGTTACAATCGTTTCATCTTTAAGCCGACAGAGGCGCTGTTCCGATCCTATACAAATCTGCGTTTACCCGCACTAGGCACTTAGGTCCTGTTGACAAAGTAACATTATCCTCATGTTACGCTAATAGAAACGATACAAAATGTATGGGAATGACATATGTCACGTGACTAATTTATGTCATTCAAATACATCTTGTATCGTTTGTATTAGCGCAAGCGTGGGATAATGTTACTTTGTCAAGGCCTATAGGTACGTCCGCACTGTCGGTACTTGTTTTCATAGTGGCCTATAACATGTTGCGTTAGATAATGTGAACGCACCTTTATATTTCTAGCCCGGGGCCAGATCTCGTGTGGGTCAGCAGATAGCAAGCGGTTTGCGACCGGATCAAATCTTATTATAGCTTTAGGATTTGTTGCGGAAAGTGTAAGCCATCTTAACGCTTATTTTGTTTGCAAACTTTGGTGTAACTTAATAGAGTGGATAAGTTGACTGGTTGACAAATTGATTTACTTACTAGCTTCCGCGTTCATCTTCGCCTGCGTGTCCATTTTGCCCCTTATGAATGGACATATGCTTATGGCTGTATTCCCCGAAGGGGTAGGCAGAGGTGCTGTAGTAACAACACCCACTTTTCACCGAAGATGATTAAGTGCCTACGTGACAAATGGTGAGCAAATCGCTGTCTCAAGCACTATACATACGTCTTTGAATTCTTAGACTCCATATGACTAAGAACTCGTGAGGTTTCCTGACGATGTTTTCCTTCACCGAAAAGCACGTGGGGTGAAATCACTGTACGTAAGTTTTTAGGAAAACTCATTGGTACAGAACCCGCTGGGATTGGAACTTTTTGTAGCAGGTGTGTAGCAGGTGGCTGCTAAACCCCAAGGCCACCACTCTTAGGGGTGGAATTTTGAAAGATCCTTTCTTGATATATGCCTACATCTCAAAATCTTTTCTTGATAAATTCACTCCGAATTTCATGTCTATATAATCAGCGGTTTAGGCTGTGCGTCGATTTCAGTCAGTCAGGAATTTGAGATTTATTTGTATAGAAGAAGATAGGCGTGCTAATTTCCTTTGAACATGATTTAATCTACACTTGAATGTCCAATTAAAACCAGTTTTATCTGTGATTTTGCGTAATATTGATGAGAACATCATTCAATATCCCAAGAGGATTTAGATTACAAAAAGTTATCTTAATTCTAACTAACTAAATCCTTTAATTTATTACTATACTAGCTGTGCCCCGCGGTTTCACCCGCGTAGATTTAGTTTCATCGTTATTGTCGCGGAACCCTAATATTTTTAATAAATAAAAGTAGCCTAAGTTATTCCTTGAAGCACCAGCTGCCGGAACAAACAGACATACAGACAGAGAAAAATTTCAAAACTTTGTTTTTTAGTGTCAGTAGCGTGTATACTTTCATAAGCATTTAGTGAAAAGCTGCTATTTTGGAATTACAAACAGACACTTCTATTTTATTTATCTGTATAGATGTATAGATATAGATTATATTAAAGTTTAAAATGTAGGTTTTATTCGAAGTAAAAAAGTCTTTATTTGTTTGTACTTCTTACAAAATACTTTCAGATCGTCAGGAGGACAAAGAAAAAATACATATATTATACAGAATAATTAATGTTACCATTATTTAAACACAAGATCGTGAATTTAAATGGGTTGTTGAAAAAATACAAAAACTCGCAGTAGGTTTAAACCAAAAGACAGGTTGACTTACGTCGATTAAAAAGTAAAGTCCTCCTTCTTTCAGCTAAGCATAAAATATAAGACACGTAATCCGGTCATTGAGGCCAGGAGCAAACCAAGAATGGTGTCGTTAAAGTGTAGTGTGCATTTCGCTCGCCATGAGAGCAGTGATTTGGCCGGATCACGCAAACGAGACGGTTCTGCCGAGATAAGTGACTGGCTTCCACATAGGGAGGGGACACGGTGAACTGAACGGTGAGTTGAGTGGATTCGAAAATCATGTGGCTCTTGATTTTTTTATAAATATATTCAGTGCCAGTGACACAGCATCTGTGATCGAAAAATTCATACTCCGATACCAGTTGACACACATGCGCGTCATCGGTATTGGTAGTCCTATGTCAGTAACTCATTCGTGACTGTGATTATACAGGCCGGCATAGCGTCAGGACCTTATAAATTGTATTAATCAACATCAATTTGACATTTATGTATTAAATTAAATGGCAAATAAGCCAATTTAATCATGTTAAGTGGTATCATATTATGACTAGGAGTCTGGGACTAAAAAAGTGCCCAATGTTGATACAAATCTGTCAACTGCCAGATTCTGGTTACCCGATTTGTTTAAATGGGTATCGAAGGTTAATTAGCAATCGTCTCATATAATATCCTGTTGAATGGGGTTGTATAGGTTAGATGGCAGTCGATTCGCTTAGAATCTTGTGAATAGGATGAACTTGAGGCGATGATATTCTACTAATATTTGACATGTGAAAATCTGGATGTTTGTGGTTCAATCATGCAGAAACGTTTTTACACTCGCCATTTGACGCCGATTGTTAATACCTTGATTACCACAAAGGATAAGTTTAGTGTTCTAAATCTGAGCTGAATCTAGATCGAATTTAAAAATGTAAATTGAGTGACTCACATGATCAAGTTCCTACAGCTCTATTCATCTCTGTAGCGGACATCTCTAAATGTACAACATTTGCTATCTCTAAATGTGCTCATAAACAAGTAATTTCGCAAGATACTCTCCGAAGCTACCATTAGTGTGACTGAAAAAGGTTTCGCCTAACGTTCTGATTAGATGACAGACAGACCTTTTTGTCAAAAAAAAAGTTATCTAAACGTAGATTTTCTTTTATTGTGTATTAAAAGTTTAATTTTTCCGTAGGATTCTAGATTGGTTATTTATTTTCTAGGTTCTGTATTAAAAATGTAAAATTAAGACTCTTTTAGTCTCGCTACGGTGTCCGTCTGTCTGACACACATTTAGATCTTGGGAAAGATTTGTATTGGTAGATGCATCTGTATATGTAATTACTCTCGTTTCTAATAAATAAATACTAATAAAATATATATTTTTGCATTAAGGCAAGCGCTATATACTACAAAAGCAAGCTTGTGCAGATTTGATATTTGGGACAATAACATAGTATTTATCGGTACAAAATAACATACAAATACAACGTAAGTGGTAAAATAAATACTTTAGTATTAAATAAGTATTTCGATCACAACAAAACTATTTTTACCTGTACATTAAAAAAAACCATAAGCGGCTTATACTTACTGAAAGTAATCCGATACGCCCGTAAGTTTATTTTTACCCATTATAATCATAATGGTTCAGAAATATTGTATTCTACATTACTCTAAGAAGCGTCTCATGTTTACCGTAAAGTAAAGTACACAATGATGAATAAGTATCAGCAGGTAGTTCTCGGTCATCTTTAGGTCGACAGAGGCGCTGTTCCTATCCTATACAAATCTGCGTTTACGTCGTCACGGTGACTTGTGACGGCGGCCGTGAAAAACTCGCACTACGCCGTTTGCTCCTTTTGCCTTCGACCCGTCCCGTGATCAGCCTTTCTAGACTATCTGGATAGCGTCGTACTGTGTGCCCGAAGAACTTGAGGACTCATTGTAAACAGACTGTTGACGAAGAGTATTGACTCATGAGTCCGGCGTTGCATCCAAGATATTTGTAGCATCCACATTTTGAATGCGTCAATCCTCGAGCGCACGCAGGCTTTTAATGTCCAGGTTTCAGAAGCATATAATAATATCCGAGGGTCCATATGAATCTAATGTGTTATAAAGATTGAATTCGCAATGCCCACATAATAAAACAAAATAAGATAGGAAAGTCAACACGGAGTTCCTCTTGAATGTTCGGCAGTGTTGGAAGAATAAATAAAATGATAAATGTCTTCCTGTAAATATTGATTTATAACAGTGTGTGTACTGCGCCTAAGGAAGCCTCGCAACAAAGGACATTCAGTCCACAAAAGAATTAAATATGTGCATTTTACTCGTGATTCATTCATTCACTTTGTCCTCGTTCTTATATCTATACTAGCTGGTGCCCGCGACGCCGTCTGCGTAGGATTTGATTTATCTTTATATTTTGAATCATCCACACAATCTATACTTATATTGTAAAGATAAAAGATTTGTATGTTTGTAACGAATTGCTTTAAAAGTACTGGACAAATTTTAAAAATTCTTTCATAATTTGAATGCTACTTATCACTGATAAATTTAGGCTATTTTTTATCTCCCATGGGAACAAGAACTACGTGGGTGAAACTGCGTGACGTCCACTAGTATATTTATAAATTATAGTCTATGTGTAATTCTGATGTATAAGAATCATCATCATCATAGGCCACTTCATCTTGTCAGATGATTGTTGCAGTGCTGTGTCCTATCTCATACATCTTCTCCTGTGGCTTAGCAGTCCAATGGCACGGCATAAGAATAAGAAAATAAGAATAAGAATAATTTATTTACATGAAATAGGTATAATATGCTTACAAAATATGTCTTTTAAAATAATAGGTACGAACGACATGGCTCTAACCAAGCATATTTATATAAGACTAGCTGTGCCCCGCGGTTTCACCCGCGTAGATTTAGTTTCATCCTTATTGTCGCGGAATTTTTTTAATAAATAAAACTAACTCAACTCAACTCAACTCAAATATATCTTTATTCGATTAGACTTTATACAAAGTACTTTCAAATCGTCAGAATGACACAATTACACAGGATTATACATGCTACCGCCAGGTTCGGAAGGTTGCTTTTACTGAGAAGAACCTGGCAAGAAACTCAGTAATTACTCTTTTAAAGACTATTATACAGTTTTAAAAATACAAAATAAATTGTTCAAGCAACTAGCCTAAGTTACTCCTTGATATATCACCTGCCAGTGAAAGTCCCGTTAAAATCGGTCCAGCCGTGTCAGAGATTATCCGGAACAAACAGACAGACAGACAGACAGAAAAAAATTTTAAACTTGTTTTTTGCGTGAAAGAGTAACGAACATCAATAAATACTCACAAATTTTCACGTTAATAATATGAGTAGGATTTAATATTACGTTAAAGTATTATATTTAGGGAACACGTTTTACCAGAGCGTCCGTAGAGATGTCAAAACGTTTGACGTTTATCCCGTGTAGGGATGTACCCATTACCCCTGGGAATTCCACATCGGCATAGTATAGAATTAATGCTTACCAAGCAGTATGGAAACAGGCCTATTTTTTGGAAAAGTAAACGGTAATTAAAGTAATTAAAGCCCCAATGTAATGTCAGTAACGAGTGTCACGTTTACGTGTTAAAAAAATTATGCACTTTTCCTTATCTGTAAATGAAGGAGCAAAATTTTTAATTCTTAATGGGAAGTCACAAAGATATCCCTCACGCTTGATGCAGCAAAACGTTCTTATTTTAAAATCTCGGCCTTGATTCCATACTATAGTATGTATATTTACATACACACATATATATACATATACAGTGCTTAAAATCTCGTAGATGAGCTCATCTGTGTGTGTCATTTCGAACGATTTGTTCGTAGATTCCACACTGCTTGTCGTGAGCCTATTGGTGTACTGTGACATCAGGCTATGTTTAAATCCTCTATTTACGGTACCCTTGTAATGGACTTGTTCGTGGGTTTACCTGGAAGGATTGTATGTCAGTTGATGAACCATTGAACCCCTTGACGTTGACGTAAATGTATCAGTTCTATTATTTACTTGAGGTTTCACCCGAGGAAACTTAATTTCATGATTGACTTAGTTTTCAGAAACCGATTTTGTTTTTATATAAAAACTAGCTGTGCCCCGCGATTTCACCCGCGTAGATTTAGTTTCATCCTTATTATCGCGGAACCCTAATATTTTTAATAAATAAAAGTTACTTCTTGGAACATCAGCTACCTGCCAGTGAAAGTCCCATTAAAATCGGTCTAGCCGTTTCAGAGATTACCCGGAACAAACAGACAGACAGACAGAGAAAAAAATTGGTTGGTTGGTTTTTAGTGTTGGTAGCGTGTATACTTTCATATGCATTTAGTGAAAAGCTGTTATTTTTGAATTACAAACAGACACTTCAATTTTATTTAACTGTATAGATGTATAGACTGCTTGTACTCCTTGTTACATTAGCTATCTGCCAGTGAACACTAATCTATGCAGATAAATAAAATGTAAGTGTGTCTTTTTGTAATTCCAAAATAACAGCTTTGTATATGAAAGTATAATATACGGTACTTACATAAAAATATCGTTTATTATTATAAAAAATATCTGTCTATATGTCTGCTTGTTTGGACCGATTTTAGCGGGACTTTCACTGGCAGATAGCTTATGTGACAAGGGGTACATTAGGTTACTTTTATGTTTTCTTAAATAAGTGAATTTTCTGAATTATAATAAATAATAGCATGAATAGTAATAATGAAATAATACTCGTGGAATTAAGTCTACGCGGGTGAAACCGCGGGACACAGCTAGCTCCAGTTCTCTCCAGTTTCTCTCCCCATCTCATAACTCCAGAGTTCCAAGCTAAATATTGTCAAACGAATCTCAACTTTAAAATAATTATGAATTATGCCTACAGTTATTGTGCTCAAGTAAAAACCACGCGGTGTCAGCTCGTTAACTCGTTAAATTACCATCGCAATGTAAATAAGGATGAACTACAATTATTAATACGCAATGCTGTGAGGAGTGAACTTAGTACTATGGGCGTACAAATCTCGTCAATTGAATCGTCATTGAATTTTTTGAGCTCTAAATACGAAGATCTCCTGAAAACCTTATCTTCATCTGCTGCTGAAATAAAATGTTTAAAAGAGGAGAACATCAGCCTCCGTAAGGACATTGACACAAATTTGGCTCGAGTAAGGCATCTGGAAGAAGAAAATGCTCTACAGCAGCAGTGGAGTCGCTTACAGAACATAGAAGTCACTGGCGTTTCCGAATCTGAAGGAGAGGACACAGTTGGAATTGTGGTGAAGCTCGCTGAAAAGTTGGGTGTTACGTTAGATACTTCTGAGGTGGAGTTCGCCCACCGAGTGCAGGCGCGTCGACCCAGCAGTGCAACTAATGGTCGCTCCATTATTGCTCGTCTGCGATATCGGCGTACTAAGGACGTGCTTGTTGCTGCTTCACGCAAGTCACGAGGAGTCAACTCATCAGGCTGTGGGCTGGGAGCCATTACGAAAACTAATAGTAAAATCTATATAAACGAGCACCTTACAAAGCATAATAGGGATCTGCTTAAAGAATGCAAGCAGAGGGCGAAAGATGCTAACTTTAAGTTTACTTGGACAAAAAACTGTCGTATCTACACTCGACGGAACGAAACTACACCGCCCCTCCTCATTTTGACGATAGCGGATTTAGCAAAAATATGTTGATAATTTGTGGTGCTTTATTTATGTACTCAGTGTCACCATGTACTAGTTGCTACCACACACATCATAACACTACGCCTATATACTCACATACTTGTATTCTCACAAAGTATACAAACAAAGCACACAAACAACACACTAGCTGTCTTTTTAATTACTCAGTATTTCTTCCTTTATCTAAATTAATAAACAAAACTTTCATCTTTCTAATAAATGCGTTCACTAACTTATTCTATTATATATATTTACTACATTATTTATATTTTTATACCTTCCATGATAATTGTTGTAGTTTGTTATCTTTAATCCTGTCCACTGATGCATCAAAAAGAAAAAACGTAAATATATTTAATTTTATAACTACCTGTATACCCCACAGACAAAGAGACGAGAGACAATAACATACTTCAGATGTTTTATCAGAACGTACGTGGTTTACGAACAAAAACTGACCTATTTTTTAATAACCTGTCCTTATCTGAGATAGATGTTGCGATCATTACAGAGACGTGGCTCTGTGACGGCATTTTAAATACTGAACTGTGTAGCTCGGATCGATATGATTTGTTTCGTCGCGATCGAGGGAGTCTCGGTGGAGGGGTTATGATCGCCTGCGCCACCCGACTTAGAGCGTGCCGACGTTATGACCTTGACCGTGACGATCTCGAGTTTATCTGCATAACAATACCTGCGCAAGCTCTTGATACACAACATGACTTAAATATATTATGCACATATATCCCTCCTGATCGAATGCTTCCGTCTCGCATGCAAAAGTATATTGAATTAATCACCTCATTTCTGGCTTCCCATCCTGATGATTACCACATAATCGCAGGAGATTTTAACCTTCCTTGCATTGACTGGAAAGCAGAAAATCCTATCATCGTAAAGAAGGGGTCCATTGACTTACAAACTGCAGCGACTGACTTAATAAACGTTTGTTTGTTTTTTGGTCTTTCCCAATACAATTCATATCCAAATGTACATGGCAATGTGTTGGATCTAATCTTTTCTAACATGCCGTTGAACATTAAAAAATCTACATTCCCATTAGTAAAACTGGATGATTGTCACCCTGCGATTGATATTTTTGCACAAGACTTGAGGATACCTCCAATGAAACCTGCTACACATAAGCGTTACCAATTCAGGAAGGCGGACTATACAAATTTGAACGCACATTTTTCTATTCAGGATTGGTCAATGTTGGAGAACCTTGAGTTGAAAGCAGCTATAGATGCGTTCTATTCAATATTAAATACTAGTATTGCTAACTTTGTCCCGCATAGAATAATCAAAGGAACATATAATTATCCGGTGTGGTATAATAAAGCGCTTATAAAAATAATAAAAAAAAAGACTAAATTTCATAAACTATGGAAAAAATATAAAAACCCAGCAGATTATACATCGTTTTCTATATTGCGCAGAAGACTTAAAAAATTAGAAGATCAGTGTTACACGGCATATATTGAACTATCACAAAAAAGTATTAAAACTAACCCTAAGCTGCTATGGACGTACGTTAACTCCAAAAAGAAAGATAAATCTAACTACCCGAACGTAATGCAGTATAAGAACGACACTCTTAATAACCAGAGTGATATTTGTAATGCCTTTAATGACTATTTCTGTGGTAACTTCACTCAGCCAGCAGTACATTATACTGCTTTCTCAGAAGACGATGCTCCTTGTCAAGACGTCATTAGTGACATATACATTACTCTCAGTGACACAAAAAAACTATTAAAGTCCCTTGATTGCTCCAAGGGTGCTGGATGTGATGAGATCCCACCATACTTCTTCTCCCAGTGCTCGGAAACGTTAGCCCACCCAGTCACAATTCTATTTAACAGATGTTTTAGGGAAGGTTACGTTCCCGATGTTTGGAAAACCGCTAACATTGTGCCTATTCATAAGAAAGGTACCAAAACAGCCACCGAGAATTACAGACCAATATCTAGCCTCAATGTTCTGAGTAAGCTCATGGAGAGAGTCGTTCATAGTCATATTTATCCACTCGTTATTAGACACATACCTGCTCAACAACATGGTTTCATACCTGGTCGCTCAACTAATACCAATCTTGCCATCTTTGCCAATGATGTGCTTCGTGGTATGGATAATGGATATGAGATTGACACTATTTACACAGACTTTGAGAAAGCCTTTGATCGAGTTGATCACATGATTTTGCTGCGTAAATTACAAGAGCTCGGTATCAGAGGTAATCTTCTGAGATGGATGGAATCATACCTGCGGAATCGTTCCCAGGCAGTTGTGGTGGCTGGACATCGTTCCGACTTTATTAAAATCCCGTCAGGTGTTCCGCAAGGTTCAGTTTTGGGGCCCTTGCTTTACGCGGCCTATTTGTATGATATAGATAGTTGCTTTAAGTTCGCCAAGTTTCTTATGTATGCTGATGACACAAAAATTTATGCCGGAATAAAAACAGAAGAAGATGCAAGTAAACTCCAGCATGACTTAAATCGTCTTAGTGATTACTACCGCGAAAACCGCATAAGTGTTAATGTCACAAAATGTTATCAAATCAGTTTCACTCGTAAAAGAAATAAATTAAACCACCAATATAAAATTGACAACATTCCATTAGAACAAAAACACAACATAAGAGACCTTGGAGTCATTTTTGACTCAAAAATGTCAATGTCTGACCATATTTCTGCAATTGTTACCAGAGCGTACAAAAATCTAGGATTTGTGTTGCGTGTAAGTCGGGCTTTCTCTGACACTGACTGTATGAAAACTTTGTATTATTCTTATGTTCGTAGCATTCTAGAATACTGTTGTTGTATCTGGAATCCAAATTACTTAACTTACATACATGACATAGAACAAATACAATCAAAATTCATTAATACTCTAAATTACAGAGCCGGACATAACAAATGCAGTTACGAGGAAGCGTGTCAATATCATAAAATAATGCAATTGAAAGACCGACGCGCACTATTGCAGTTGTCCTTTCTTCACGACGTCTGCAACAACACAATTGATTGTCCTGAGCTAACAACTCTCTTACTACAGTTTAGGGTCCCAAAGAAGCGTACCAGACATACACCTCTCTTTGAAGTTCCTCTCGGCCACAGTAATTATGCTCAGAATTCGGTGGTTTCTCGTATACTGCATAGCTACAACAAGGATTTTGCTTCTATAGATATTTTCCAAAACAATAAAATATCTTTCAAGAAGCAAATTACATCAATTTTCACTAGTGAACAAAAAGTTAGAACTGTTGTTAATAAAGGTAAAAATTACTAAAGGCACACTCACACACACACACACACACACACACGCGCACACACACACACATACACACATACACACACACATACACACTCAGCAAAGTATATTTTGTTGTATAAGCATATTTTAAACAATATTGTACTTACTCTGCTGTTTTCCGTTTGGCGACTAAAATTATATTATCTATTAGTAAAGAATGAATCTGTAATTGGCACTAAGAATAGACTTATAACCTTGTATAAATTTACTAAATGCTGTTGATTCTTTGTAATAAATAAATAAAAAAAAAAAAAAAAAATAATCGTAAACACGATACAAACAACAACAGTAACATTCATAAATTAACGTAGTTTGACGAAACATGTCAGAATTTTTTCTAAATTTGACAACATCGTGTTTTTAGGCCTGTCTTGAATCAAGGTAGATAATGTAGAAGGTTCTTCGCCTCCTCTCGGAAGGTTTCCCGAAGGGGTAGGCTTATAGTACACCGTATAGTAGAATAATGGCGAGAGTATACATTTATGTATACAAATGCTTTTACATAGAAACTCTAACTCAAAAAACTCTACAAAAAGTTAAATCTATACATCTATATCGATACAGAAAAAAAATGTGTCTGAATGAAATTCTAAATAAACAGCTTTTCACTTCAAGAAAGTATATGAGGTATATTGTTAAAAACACAAATGATAAAAAAAAACTCGGTCTGTCTGTTTATTTGTTCCGGCTAATCTCAAAACTGCTCAACTGATTCTATCGGGGATTATACTGCCAGATAGTTGATGTTTCAAGGAGTACCTAAGGATACTTTAATTTTAAAAAAATAGGTTTAAGTTTACGCGGGTGAAGCCGCTAGTCTATACTTCTATACAAATATTATAAAGAGGAAAAGTTTGTATGTTTGTTTGTAACAAATTGGCTCAAAAAGTACTGGACTGAATTAAAAAATTCTTTCACCATTTGAATACTACATTATCACTGATTGATATAGGCTATATTTTATTCCCGTATTCCCACGGGAACGGGAACTACGTAGGTGAAACCGCGTGACGTCCGCTAGTGTGTAACAAGCTCGTAAATTAACACCGCCCACTTTGCATGTCCAGATATCTTAACATGTCTCCGCAAATTCTCAACGTACACTTGTTTATAACTTGGATAGAGCCAGGGTGACAGCTTACAAGCCTATTCCAGCCCGCAGTAATGTTTAATCCGTCAAGAGACCACTCGGGAGTCACTGTGAGATACAGGTGGAGCCGGGTGGAGCTTGACGGAACGCCTGTTGACACTACGACTTATGAATGCTACCTCTTATGATATTATAGAGGTAGGAGTCTTTTTATGGATATGACAAGAGTTATTTACATATATATAAATGTGAAGTAATTCAAAGACGCATGTACAGTGCCTGAGACTGCAATAGACTCTCACGCCTGTATTCCCCGTAGGGGTAGGCAGATGTGTTGTAAGAACAACACCCATATTTCACCGAAGATGATTAAGTGCCAACGTGATAAATGGCGAGTCTATTGCAGTCTCCGGCATTAAACATACGTCTTTGAATTACTTCTCAGACATATACAGGTTTCCTCACGATGTTTTCCTCCACCGTAAAGCACGTGGTGTGAAATTATAGGAGATAAGTTTTTAGAAAAACTCATTGGTACAGGCTGCGCTGGGATTCGAACTTGCGTCGCTTGTGTAGCAGGCGACTGCTCAACCCCCAATTCCACCACGGCTCTTGACATAACAATGACGTAACTTAAAAATTACAGTCAAATAAAATACCTCCTCCTTTTCTTCAAATTGGTTATAAATTTAATAAGATCTAAAGTAAGAGTTCTCGACAAAATGAAAGCAGAAATCCCAAATGTGCACACCCATAAACAAAATGTTATTACACCAATATTTTTTACCATATCCATCCACATTTTATTTCGCACATGAAAAGCACTTTCCTCGTAAAACGTGCTTGAGACAACGCGTCTCGAGCTAAATGGTAACATTCGCATGTAATATGAACATATACAAATGGAATAGTATTTTACAAGAAGCCTTGGAAGTGTTAAACCACACTTTTAGATTTATTGATTCGCTACTTGGTAAACTCGATAAACTATACCGAACTATTATCTGTAAACCTCAGAGTTTGGTTTTAATGCAGTTTTCAGCAATATGTAGAGTAATTACAGAGGAAGGTTTATACGTGTGTATGCAGATTAATTAGCTGTGCCTATTAATTGCATATTCATTCATCATCATCTCCCTGGCCTTAATCCCATGTATTTGGGGTCGGCACTTGATTCAACCCGATGTGGCTGATCACCTGAATTTTATACGGAGCGACGGCCATCTGACCTTCACAACCCCTTTTTCGGGGAAAATCGGCAATCTGGGTTAACCCAGTTGTCAGACTCTCTTAGGTCTCTGACTGACCTGTAACGATTGCCAAAGATGTTACATTGGCAACCGGGACCGACGGCTTAATGTGCTCTCCGAGGCACGGAGGGAACTCGGGTGGTCACCCATCCAACTACTGGCTAGGCGTATGGTTGCTTAACTTCGCTGATCGAATGATATGCGCAATAGCAACTGTGCCACGAGCTATTCCTAATTCCTCCTCCTTCCTCCTAATCGCATATTCATTACTTAATTTAAATATACGTCTTGGTTATTCCTTGTAACATCTGCTATCTGCCAGTGAAAGTCCCATTATAATTGGTCCAGCCGTCTGTCTCTATGATTGGCCGGAAAAAACAGACAGACAGACAGACATTAAAATTGTTAATTTGGCATTAAGTATGGACAGCTCAATTTTATTTATCTGCATGTAGATATATAGATAATAAAAAAAATATCCAAATTAATTTCGGAGCTAGTCTATACTAATAAAGAGAAAAGGTTTGTATGTATGTTTGTAACGAATTGGATCAAAAAGTACTGGACCGACTTAAAACAAATCTTTCACCATTTTAATGCTACATTATCATTGTTGAACATCCCTACTAATATTATAAATGCGAAAGTAACTGTCTGTCTGTTACGCTTTCCCGCTTAAACCTCTCATCCGATTTTGATGAAATTTGGCACAGACAATTTTTAGACCCTGAGAAAGGACCTTTTATTAAAAAAATTTGGGTCCCGCGACAATAAGGATGAAACTAAATCGAAGCGGGTGAAACCGCGGGGCACAGCTAGTAAGCTATATTTTATCTCCGTACTCCCACGAGAACGGGAACTACACGGGTGAAACCACGTGACGTCCGCTAGTACTGATATTTAAGTAAACAATTCCTACCACAGTAAGTGAATTCGTGCTAAGTACACAAAACAGTCCGGGGTTTGCTTACGTATTCATTGAACGACTTACCATCGAGTGTAATAAATAACGGGGAAGAGTTAAAGTATCTGAAAAACTGCTCCATAGGGGGTAATTGGGTCCCTTAGTCTGAATTTGTGACGGTAATAGCGTCGTTCAGTTAAGTGATTGCCGTGTGAACGGGTTGTAGACAAATAATTGAGTGCGTACATTCACTCACTATATTAAATAGTAATTTTAAAGGTAATTTCTTTACTTTATTCACTTTATCAACTGACTTTTATTTGATAACTCCTTTTGTAGACACTTTAATATAATTAATGCTGGTTTTCATCACGAGATGGCGCTGTATTGCTTTAGATCTCGCTGTTGAAATTCTCTTTCATCTATACATATACAGATAAATAAAATTGAAGTGTTTGTTTGTGATTCCTAAATAACAGATTTTCACTAAATGCATATGAACGTTAATATGGTACTTATAAAAAAAACAATTCACACTTGTTTTTCTTTCTGACTGCCATTCTGTTTCCTCCGGCTAATCTCTGAAATGGCTGGAACGATTTTGACGAGACTTTCACTGACAGATATGGTGTTACAAGAAGAAACTTAGGTACTATTTTTTTGTCGAAGTTGAACAGTTTTATTTAAAAAAATAGGGTTCCGCGAAACAAGGCCTCCCATGAAATTAAGGCAACGTGGGTGAAGCCGGGTGGACCAATTTCATCGGGATTTTCACTGGCAGATACTTGCTGTTATAAGGAGTACCTAATGCTTCTTTTTTATAACTAGGGTTCTGCAAAATAAAATACTTAGATGAAACCGTGGGGCACGTCTAGTCTATCATAATATTAGTATGAGGCAAATACTTATAATAATATAATATACTTTTTAGTACACAAAGTGGAGTGGCTACGCTTCATAGCTACGACGTAGCTGTTTGCTACGCATGTACTACGAAAGTGCTACGAGTATTTCTAGTGAGTTTAGAAAATTCTTGGTATGAAGCCAAAAATTAAATAATATTTCTTAGAAAGCAAAACAGGGAATTTCAACATGGCAGAGGCTGATAAAAAATGTAGTTAAGTGCTGAGCTTTGAGAGCAGTCGGGCAATTTTGAATCTTAAACGGGAGATCCCGTTGGACTATTATTCTATTTTATAAAATGTTGTATAGTATTATTGTATCTTTAGATCTTTAGAAGAACTCGTGGCACAGTTGCTATTGCGCACATCATTCGATCAGCGAAGTTAAGCAACCATACGCCTAGCCATTAGTTGGATGGGTGACCGCCCGAGCTCCCTCCGTGCCTCGGAGAGCACGTAAAGCCGTCGGTCCCGGAGGCCTAAAAATAATCTGACAACTGGTTTAACCCAGATCACAGATTTTCCTCCTAAAAATGGGGTTGCGAAGGTCAGATGGCAGTCGCTTCGTATAAAAATCAGGTGATCAGCCACATCGGGTTGAATCAAGTGCCGACCCCAATAATGTATGGGATAAGGCCAGGGAGATGATGATCTCTAGATTTATAATGCAAACTGTACGTAAGTCTTTAAAGGTCATTGTATTTAACTTTGGTTTATGACTAGACTATGCAGTAAGATGTATTTGTACACTCAAACTCAAACTCAGAAATATCTTTATTCGATTAGACTTTTGCCAAAGTACTTTCAAATCATCAGAATGACATGTTTACTCGCAAGATTGAACCCTAGCGGTCTGCACCAATCAATTTTTCTAAAAACTTATGAGCAGTGATTTCCCACCACGTGCTTTTCAGTGAAGGAAAACATCGTGAAGAAA
This sequence comes from Watsonalla cultraria, assembly GCA_964035505.1. NCBI lineage: Eukaryota > Metazoa > Arthropoda > Insecta > Lepidoptera > Drepanidae > Watsonalla > Watsonalla cultraria. Next base: position 1,802,360 of record OZ037726.1, on the reverse strand, counting down.
CCTGCATATATATCTGAGTAGTAATTCTAACAGCACCTCTGCCTAGCCCTTCGGGATACAGGCGTGAAGATATGTATGCCATAACTAGCAAGGACCTCGTGTTCCGTAGCGCTTAAAACCACTAAGCCATCGAGGTATATTCATGCCATCTTTCACACAATGTGTTAATAATTTTCGTAAGTAATTATATCCTCTTAAAAAGCCGAAGTAAACTTCGTAACTGGATTGAATAAATAATAATACACTTACCGTATTCTATAGGTGTATATTCGGGGTACATTAAACTTTGCCGACCTAAAAAAGGGAGTTAAAACTCAACAAAGGCCAATTTGCGCATGCGAACAAACTTCAGCGACATCGGAGGGACAGGGAAACAGAAAATACAAAACTTTACACTTAGCCCTGTCCTATTGTCCTTTTAATATGCAAACGTTGTCAACTTCCTAGTTCAAGAGCCGGGGAAGTGAATGTTTATTGTGTGATTATGAATTACGATGACAATTCTTTAAAGTTTTATTGCAAGGCAGAACATCTATATCTTTATACATATACATACATACATACTACATATGCATATAGATACATACATACATACATATACATAGAGATAATTAAAATTGAAGTGTCTGTTTGTAATTCCAAAATAATAGCTTTTCACTAAATGCATATGAAAGTATATACGATAGTGACATAAAAAAAAAATATTTTCTCTGTCAGTCTGTTTGTTCCGGCTAATCTCCGAAACGGCTAGACCGATTTTAACAGGACTTTAACGGGCAGATAGCGAATATTACAAGGACATAAAATTACCTCTACGCGGGTGAAACTGCGGGGCACAGTTAGTAACCCATCATTCAGACGGAGAAACTTTTAGAAGTTGGTTTAAAAACCGAATATTTTTATGGGTTATTCCAATACTCCCCACTGTAAATCCCCACCAATGGGGAATAGTGGAAAAAAAGTCCAAAAATCCCCACTGAGATCGAAAGCAGCATTGAGTTTCCCCACTAGGTTTAAAATTAAATATGAACAACATACTGTATAAGAATGAGAAAGAAGTTATTTTAGAAATCAAACAAATTCATGTAATAAGGCAAAGCCTAAATTTAAATTATTTAATGTTGGAAAACGAAATCAAATCATAGTCTAATGGGGATTTGTGGAAAATTTGTCCAAAAATCCCCATTCCAAGCTGCATTCGATCGCAGTGGGGATTTTTGGACTGTTTTTCCACTATTCCCCATTGGTGGGGATTTTCAACGGATATTATTGGAATAAACCATTTTTATTACCTGTGTGTTTGCAAACATTTTTTTAAAGCCATCTCTCAGACTATTTCTATTCTCGTCTATCACATTCATAAATCATATGAAAGCGTAACGTACTAAGGAAGTCGAGAGCCGTATTTTAAATTTTAATAGCCACGTAAAAAGAATATTAGCCTGCTAGAACGTTAGCTTGACGTATCGTTTGGATATGAATACAAAATGCTTTGGACCATTAGGAAACAATAAGTCTCTTCATTCTTTACTAATTTTTGTTAACTTTATACTTCCTCAAGTCTTTCTAAAAGGGTGTTAAATACATTTTTAAACTGAAAAAGATTGGATACCAACGTGACAGATGGTTTGTCCCTCGCCGGTTTTTTCTTCGAATTTCTTCTCAGACATACGCAGGTTTCCTCACGATGTTTTCCTTCACTGTAAAAGCACGTGGGATGAAATTACTTAAGTACACTTATTTTTTAGAAAATCTCTTTGGTGAACTTGCGCCGCTTTCGTAGCCGGTGACTGCTCAATCCCCACCGCCACCACAGCGCTTTCACATAACAGTATAATTTTTACGGTATTATTTTGTCTGTTTTAGCGTTAATATTTTTATAGGTATATAGGAGATGAGCACCGATGGGTTTTCTTTCTAACATACATACATACATAATATGCTCACGCCTGTATTCCCCGAAGGGGTAGGCAGATAGGCGCCCACTTTTCACCGTAGATGATTAAGTGCCAACGTGACAGATGGTGAGTTTATCGCCGTCTCAGGCACTGTACATACATCTTTGAATTACTTCTCAGACATATGCAGGTTTCCTCACGAAGTTTTCCTTCACCGTGAAGCACTTGGTGTGTAATCACTGCACATAAGTTTTTTTAGAAAAACTCAATGGTGGGATTCGAACTTGCGTCGCTTGCGTAGCAGGCGACTGCTCAAACCCCAAGTCCATCACGGCTCTTTTATTTCTAAATAAAACAAGTTGATTTAATGGTCGTACTGAAGTCAATATTTTGTAATAGTCCTGAAAATCGTAACCTGAAGTGAAGCGAAGGCGGGTTGCTAGTTAAAAATAAAGTTTGTGTTTTATTGACTACGTAATTTGTTTAATATTATATTACCGACGAAAACGACTTTTATAACGGAATAATTATGCCCTAATAATGTTTTTATTAGATAAACTTAGCTTACATTTCCAACGTGGATTTTAAATCAAAAGTGACTGAGAGTGGATTTTGATAATTAATATACGTTATTGTTCGGATTTAATCAAAGTTTTGTAATTGATAAGTCTAGTTATTTATGAACCATTATTTAAGCGCAGGTAATGTACTAGTAATTACTGGTAATTGAAGCATTCATATTAATGTTTATTTATGTCTAGTTTCTCAAAAACATATTACAAAGACAAACATTTTTACATGTTATTTCATACTAGCTGTGCCCCGCGGTTTCACACACGTAGATTTAGTTTCATCCTTATTGTCGCGGAAACCTAATATTTTTAATAAATAAAAGTAGCCTTAGTTACTCCTTGAAACGTCAACTAATTTCCAGTGAAAGTCCCGTTAAAATCGGTCCCGCTGTTTTAGAGATCAAAACTAACAGAAAGACACATTTTTTTATCAAAGTACCGTATATACTTTCATAAGTACTTATTGCAAAAGCTGGTAAATTCGGAATCACAAACATACATTTAAATTGTATTTATCTGAATAGATTTTAAGCACTAATTTTATAGCACTAACTGTGCCCCACGGCTTTACCTGCGTAGTAGGTGTCCTGTCACCATCGAAGCAAACACTGCTATTCTTCCATCATCCAAAAGATATATGTTGCCAAAATTGGAGTGTATAAAGTCCCTTTTAGCATAACTGCTGATATCTGCTCCGTGCAGAAGCATTAGTGAACTAGTCACAGGAGATAGCGCTAAGTAGTGCACGAGCTGAATTCGAGGAAATGTTGCCAGGCGCTCATTTAAAAATACATTTCCTTTGCATAAACGATGCAGTAATGCTTTTAAAAGCGTACGTTCTAATACGGTTATGTTGCAAAAAGTATGGTAGTCGTGTTCCTCTGGCATTTAACTCGTTGAAGGCAGTGGACAAAGTAACATTCTCTCGCGCTTGCGCTAATAGAAACGATACAACATTTATGGAAATAACATAAATCAGCCACGTGACATATGTCTTTCGTATATTTTGTATCGTTTCTACTAGCGAAGCGTAAAGATGATGTTACTTTGTCGACGATTGCAGCACAATTTAATTTACGTGAGTACGCTTCAACGACACTTCGATCGAACGACTTTACAATCGACGTCGATTGACGGATGAGAATACGCAACGCTGTCTGCGACCAAGTCGCTACGATATTTGCTATGTATATGGTTGTTCTATATTTGAAATGTTGTATGATACATTTTTATATTACTCATTTATATCACTCGTTAGTATTTCTAGTATTTCTAGTGTGTTTCGCTTTAAATTTGCCTTGACTTAGATAATTATGTATCTGTGGAGGCTTGTTAATAGCAATCTTTATTATATAACTATATTGTATTTTCTATTAATGTAATTTGTCTGTAAGCCTTCTTAAAAAAAAAAAGATATCGTTACGGTTATCATTACGAGAATTATAATAGAATAGAATATTTGTTTATCTGTGACTTAAGGCGTACAATTATAAAAATACAAGTTGAAATATAACAAAAAAAGATAAAATTGCCAAGTGCCACAAAAAGGCTTCAAATCAGCGTAATGATGGCTTCAAGCCAGCGCTGGTTTTCCCTTGAAACCAGGGCGTGGGTGACGTCACGGCACGGATGATATGCAGATCAACACGTTTTCTAATATTTATTTAACAAATTAAGTAGCATACTTCATCATCATTTATTTAAGAGCTAGGCTCTTGTCGGTGAAGCAATCACCAACCCTCTCTATTGTCCGCTAACTCTGACTTCCTTGTCCTGGCATACTCGTACTTAAGGACTTTAAAAAACATTAAGATATATATAGCCTACCTATCATTGTACTGTACACAAGTAACTTATAAACCCACGATATTTTTAACTATAAACTTTACAATGGGGGAGAAAAGTTTTTTAAAGCTATGCGGAAACGTTAGAGATTAAATTCAATTACGTCTATACAGTGCTCGAAAAAGTAGGAAAGAATCACCATTTTACATCAACAATATTAGTTTAGATATTAATATCAAAGCCGATGAAATTGAACCCACTTAATATTATAATAGGATTATTTTTCGTTAAACTCGGGGTGCTAGGGATAACTTCATTTTAATAAAAATCATTGGATACCTTTGAAATATTCGCGTGGCTCAAATACCGTTTTAAAAGCAGACCGGTTAATTGCTTTAATGATACTTAATAGGGCCCAATACCGTAGCGAAATTACTCCCTCTATTAAGCTGTGCTTTTTCTACGGTAACCAGAGCAGGATTTAAATGCCTGGTATGCTAATCTGAAGCCATATTTAAATCCTTTTCAAATGAATTCGGCATTTATCAATTTTGCAGTTTAATTAATGTAGTGTAATTGATTTATTCAGTTTAGGCCCTTCGTTTGTCGTTCTGTGCAATGCAATGGGGATCAGCACCGTTATTCACTGAGATTTCTCAGGTGTTATAACAACAACGCTCACTTTTCACTGACGATGATTAAATGCCAACGTGAGTTCTTCTCAGTAAAAACAACCTTCCGAACCTGGCGGTAGCATGTATAATCCTGTAAATTGTGTCATTCTGACGATTTGAAAGTGCTTTGTATAAAGTCTAATCGAATAAAGATATTTTTGACTTTGACTTTGAATTTGAGTCCATCGCCGTCTCAGGCACTATACATACGTCTTTGAATTACTGCTCAGACATATGCAGGTTTCCTCGCGATTTTTTTCCATTGCCATAAAGCACGTGGTGTGAAATTACTGAACTTAAGTTTTTAGAACAACTCATTGGTCCAGGTAGCTGGGATTCGAACTTGCATCGCTTGCGTGGCAGGCGACTGCTCAAATCCCACGGCTACCACGACTGGAATGCTGTATAAATCCGTATGCCTTACAATGCACAAACATTCCTTGCATATTATGCACATGTTATAAAGCTATGCTCTTAAAACAACATTATTTAGTTAACCAAAACATTTACATAGGACTTTGAGAGTAGCTCGTTAGCTTACAGTAGCACGTGTGTGTTGTCGTCTAAAGTAAACAGGTGGCTCCAGTACATAGGTTCAAAGCTAGTACAACTTACCTGCGTAATAACAATGTGTATTACGTTTCGAATTGCTAAGACACACGTGCATGAACGATGGCGAATATTATTAACTAGCGCACGTCACGCAGTTTCAAACGCGTTCCCGTTTCCGTGGACGTACGGAGATAAAATATAGACTTTATTAATCAGAGATAATGTAGCATATAAATGGCGAAAGAATTTTTAAAATCGGTCTAATTTTTTGGAGTCAATTCGTTACACATACAAATCTTTCCTCTTTATATATTATAGAAAATAGCTTCCTTCTAGCTGCTGAATTAAGACAAAATTTAAAATTTAAAAACTGTCTTTGATAAAAGAAAATATGTCAAGGTATTTTAATTTTATTTTTAAACTAGCTAGCGCTCATCGGTTTTAACTGCGTTGAGTTATTTCATGGGTGTCCCGCAGCCCTTATGTTTTTTTTAAATAAAACTAGCCTAAAACACTCCTTGAATTTCCAGCTATCTGCTAGTGAAAGTCCCGTTAAAATCCATCCAGCCGTTTACGCGTGATGCCGTGACCAAGGGAAATGGGGATTAATTTTCTACAGTAATATTATAAACAGGGAACATCTGTTTGTTTGTTTGTATTGAATAGGCTTCGAAACTACATGACCGATCTTGATAATTCTTTCATGAATGGATATATACATTATTAGCGAGTAACATAGGCTATATTTTATCTCAGTACTCCCACGGAAACGGGAACGACACGGGTGAGACGTCCGTTAGTTATATAAAAAGAAGAAGAGAAGATTCTTAAATTGATATGTACCATCAGCCTCTGTGCAAAGGATGTGCGCCTGAAAAGACTCGACTCTATATATCAAGACCCTGGGTTTTGTATGATCTTTTTTTATTTCCCTGTTAATTGCTCAGGGGTATTAAACTCCGATCGGATGGGTATTAAGCGGATTGTTACTATTTTAAGCCGATCAAAACGATGAAAATATTTACATGATTTGTTTCTGTACTTTTACGTTCGGATTTTTTCTCCTTTAGATTTTAGCTTAAATTTTTTTGGATAAGCTTCGTGCCCGCGACATTGTCTAGGTAAAATTTATAAAAAATCTATATCTATACAGATAAATAAAATTGAAGTGTCTTTTTGTAATTCCAAAATAACAGCTTTTCACTAAATGGATAAGAAAGTATACACGCTACAGACACTAAAAAACCAAGTTTTAAATTTTTTTCTCTGTCTGTCTGTCCGTCTGTCTGTCTGTCTGTTTGTTCCGGGTAATCTCTGAAACGGCTGGACCGATTTTAATGAGACTTTCACTAGCAGGAAGCTGATATATCAAGGAGTAACTTAGGCTACTTTTATTTATTAAAAATATTAGGGTTCCGCGACAATAAGGATGAAACTAAATCTACGCGGGTGAAACCGCAGGGCACAGCTAGTATTTAATAATCTTGTAATAGAAAGCAGATAATAATTTGTACAGTAATAAGTTGTTACATGAAGTTGAAGTCATGAAAAGAATTTCACCAACTTCAAAAAAAGTAGGAGGTTTTCAATTCGACTGGTATTTTTACTTCACCTCAGAACTTGCGACTGGATTAACCGATTTTCATACTTCAAGGTGGCAAAAAGCATACAGTCCCCCGCAGTGTCGTGCATTGCATATAAGCAGGTAAGCAGAAGTTACAATTTGTGATCACTGAATACACTCGTGTCGTGTGTGTGTGTGTTTCTTTACCAAAACGTATGTACGTACGCCACGTCACATAGGTATGGACTAAACCTGCCTACCTACCTATTTATTGTTTATGCGTACCCCTCTGAAATGGTAAACGTCTATTGAATCAATGTCTATATTATTTTCCAAGTGAAACTTACCCGTGTGTATCATAGTATGTTTAATCCTAGAACGTTGGAAAAGCAAGATTTACTTACTTACGTGAATGTAGCTCTAAGCCTTTGCAATAGAGCGCTGCACGCGCAAAATTAATGAATTTCCCTCTGAGACGTGGGAATCTGTTCTAAAAAGCCAAGCTTTTCTTTCTGACAAAGGCTTTCTTATAAGCTTAGAAAAAATTAGTATAACGTTCGAATGGCCTCACGAATCGAAGAATTTAATGTGGATTTTATTAAATACTAACTCTGCTCCGCGGTTTCACACGCGTAGAGCTAATTTCATAGGTGTCCCGCAACCCAAATGTTTTTTTGAAATAAAATGAGCCTAAAACACTCTTTGAAACGAAAGCTATCTGCCAGTGAAATTCCCGTTAAAATCCATCCAGCCGTTTACGCGTGATGCCGTGACCAAGGGAAATGGGGATTCATTTTTATATATAATAAGATTTCAAAAAAAAAATTTTTTAGGATTAGAAATTTGAAGAGTACCTAATGTCATAATTACGCTAATGCCTGAATTCCCCGAAAGTATAGGCAGATACAAATGTATAGTACACCTAAATGTTGCCAGTTTATTTTTTAGTCCCATGAGCCAACTCGGCTGGGTTGCTAGTGGTAAAATATAAGGGAAACGTGCCAGTAAATTTATACAGTTTTCCACTTCATTTGTCATGCAACACGTAACATTTGGCTTAAAAGAGTTAACTTTACTCGCAGCTAATCCATTTTACACTGCGGTGCGACGGGTGGGCGGGGTGCTTACGTCACTTGATATCGTCCGGATATTTCTGACCGGATATATCCGACATTTAGTACCAGCGCCCTAAAAAGGTTTTGGTAAAAAATTACGGATAAATAAAGCATCCCCTCAATCAAATGCCACAGGAAATGAAATTACAGAATGCGATATTTTTTTCCGATATTTTCTTCTTACGTTGGTAAAATGACGGGGTGTAGGAAGAATTATTTATAAGTATAAAATTTAAAGACCTGACTGACTGACTGATTTATCAACGAAGAGCCAGAACACCATGTCAGTGGAGACATGACATTTGTATTGTGGGGTTGGGACCACTCGTCCCCTTAAATTTTAAAGGTCCACTCATCCCCTGATCTATCTAGTACTAGGGCGTCAGAAATTTGAAAAGGTAGCTCCAATGTTTTTCGACTTTATGTAAATACTAGCTGTGCCCCGCGGTTTTACCCGCGTAAAGTTAATATCATGCGTGTCCCGCGGAACCCTAATATTTTTTTTAATAAAAGTAGCCTAAGTTACTCCTCGAAACATTAGCTACCTGCCAGTGAAAGTCCCGTTAAATCGGTCCAGCCGTTTCTTATACTTTATATACTTTACTAGCTGTGCCCCGCGGTTCCACCCGCGTAAATTTAGTTTCATAAAAACTTTCGTCCCCTATTTTATCCCCTTAGGGCTATATTAAATCAAAATCCTTTCTTAGCGGATGTCTACGTCATAACATCTATAATATATAATAAAAAATAAAATCCATACAAATTTCAGCCCGATCCGTCCAGTGGTTTGGGCTGTGCGTTGATTGGTCACTATGTCAGTCAGTCAGTCAGTCACCTTTGAGTTATATATATTTAGATATAAAGGTAATATTGTACCCCGCGTAGTTAATTCCATGAGTTACTTTATGTCATGGAACCCAAAAACCCAAGTAACTGCTTATAACATCAGCTATCTGCCAGAGAAAGACAAAAATCAGTCCAGCCGTTTCAGAGATTGGCCAGAACAATCAAACAGCTTTTAGCTAAAAGCCGTTAATTTATAATCAAAAACAGTCATACTAATTTTATTTATACGGTTGGACAGAACATCCAATATGGTAGGTGAAAACTTACTTGTCTTCTACATTAAGTACATTCATCATAAAGTCACCTTCATCTGAGATCGAACCTATAACCGTATCCGTAGCCGTAGCCTACAGCTTCGCAGACAAGGTCAGTGACCACTCAGCGTGTCTCGCCATTAGGCTTCTATTATAAAATTGTCTAAATGTGATGTAAAGGGTATTTTTTTGGTTTTACTTTAGCCCATTAAATGGAACGTGAAATTGAAATGACATGCTCCAGTTACCAATCTGATAGCCGGAAATTAGTTCAAAGATTTGAGGAAAAAATATATTTTTTTTACTCAAAACATCTCATTCATCTTCAAGCTTTTCATTTTTAATCGAAGATGATTAGTGAAATCGTGACAGATATTGAGTCCATTGCGTGGCAACATGCGTATTAATTTTTTTAATTTTATTTGCCGTCTTGGCCTTGGAGTTTGAGCAGTCGCCTGCTACGCAAGCGACACAAGTTGGAATCCCAGCGGGTCTGGGGGCTAACCATGATCTCTTATTGCAATGATAGTTCAGTTGTGCGACAGAGACAGATGTATACGCGTCATATACATCTGTCTCATAATAAGAGTCAAACTATCATGTAAATAAGAGCTCATGGTAGGGCCGCAGTACCAATGAGACCATAATATGTATGTATGGATGTTACTTCATTACTTCTAAAAAAATCTGCCACAATAGTATTTCTGCTCTATTAATAATGTCTATAAAAATATGCATAAGTAATATGCTCACGCATGAAGTCCCCCAAGGGATAAGCATGTTTAAGTTTCATATAATAGGGGGCCTATTAATCCATACCCCTAACTGTTACTGGGAAATTACAGATGGAAAAACAAAATAACACATTGCCCGACCCGGAGACCGAGCCCAGGACCTCGTGTAAGCGTTTGAAACACTCGACCAACGAGGCAATAATAATTAGTAGTAGCACAATGTTATTATAAATTTACCTAACCCAGGTAAAGAAATATTTTGTTTCACAGTTTGAGTTATATGTCATCACCTTGACGTGAGTCAACAACCGACAAACAACAATAACAGTCCTGTGTCTACAAACCGGATAAAAGCTTACCCGGTTTGGTCATTAATTATTTTTAACCGGTTTCAACTCCCTTGTATTCGGCTTTATAATGTCATGATAGACTTTTGTTTATTATATCAGGTGTTTTGATGAGGGATAACTTGAAATGTAAGTAAGTGGATATGAATTATTATATTGTTGGCTTATAAGCCCGGAGTTTGAATTAGTGCTAGAGTGTGGATGGTTGGATGGACAAGGGGAGAGGAAGACCTAAGAAACGATGGATGGATTGTGTTAAAGATGATATGACTAGAATAGGAGTGAATACAGATATGACGGCTGATAGAGAGAAATGGAAGATAAGATTGCATTGCGCCGATCACACATAACTTTTACTTTTGTACTTTTACTTTAGTAGTGCCACTAATAGTGCCCGGTTAATGGGAACTTAAATACAACTGGCGAAATGTGAGTATTCTATAAGCAGAATCCTAGTCTACCCTCTTCGAGCAATACAGGCGTAAGCATATGTTTGTACGTATATATTTGGATAGGTGAATTAATTCTCAATTTTGTAGAGATTGCAGGTGATTCTTTAGGATCATTTCTTCAAGTGTCTATAAGGTATATCGTAAAGTAAAGTGCTATATATTAATTCAGAGCACATTCGAAGCACTAATTAACAAAGGAATTGTATGAAGACATGCATAAATGTAGACGAAACGAAAGAAGTATATAAGCATCGTAGCATGTGGCGTACAATAGTCTCTATCTACCCCCTTGGTATACAGGCATGAGCATATGTATGTATAAGTTTAGAAAAATATAACATATAATTGAATTCAATAATTCCGAAGTTTTTTTTGTTTTTTCTTTAATGATTCGGTCGAAAACATAATAGAAATAGAGCATTCAATTGTTACTAGCGGACGTCACGCTGCGTTACCCACGTAGTTCCCGTTTCTGTGCAAGTATGGGGATAAAATAAAGCCTATGTTGCCTTGCTGATAATGTAGCTATGCAAAAATCATTTTTGAGTTCGGTTCAGTAGTTTGGGGGCCAATGCAAACAAACAAACATTAAAATACTTCCTCTTTATAATATAAGTACCGATGACCCAATCTAAATATATATAACTCAAAGGCGACTGACTGACTGACATAGTGATCTATCAACGCACAGCCCAAACCACTGGACGGATCGGGCTGAAATTTGGCATGCAGGTAGATGTTATGACGTAGGTATCCGCTGAGGAAGGATTTGATTAATTCTACCCCCAAGGGGATACAATAGGGGATGAAACTTTGTCAATTTTAAACCGACTGAGACTTTGCATGCATAATTTATTTACGAGTATAAAAAATATTAGGGTGCCGCGAAATTAAGCATAAAACTAAATCTACGCGGATGAAACCGCGGGGCACAGCTAGCATTTTTTAAAACTAATCTTGGGCTTAAGTAAAAAAGAGATGTAATGTAAAAGAAACGCTACAAAAATATGAGACTCAATTTATCACTTCCCAATAAATTTTTTTGTGTATGACAGATTAATGGCACATTAATTTAAAGTGATACCCTAATGTTGGACCGATTCCATTATAGGAGGGTCATCAATTTAACTGTGGATCATTTTTTAATACCATAAAGATGGCAAATAAGCGTACAGTCCGCCTGGTAGTAAGTGGTTACTGCAGCCTATCAATACTGTTATCACCAAACTGTTCGCGTATTACTTTATAGTTACAAGTGAGTATTGATAAAACTAGCTGTGACTTACGGTTTTACTCGTGTAGGATTGCCATATTTTCTATTCATAGTAATTTTATTCCAAAAAATAATAGCCTTAATTACTTGTTATAATATTATAATGTCTGAAGCGTAGGCTAAGCGCTAGTGCTTTTGTATACGCTTATAAGCTGTAGTAACCGCTTATATTATTTAGTGTTAGCCTAAGGCTTAGCCTAGGCCTTGATCGATAAACGGACCAATCGCATGTTAAAGTAAGTGTTGGCCCAAATTAACTATATCACGAGGACGAAGTCGCGGGCTGAACCTAGTAAAGTTTCAAGTCCTATAAAAAACCAAATGAATGAGAGAAAAATATAAAGTCAATTTCACTGTAAATGATAATATTTTACAGTTTTACGCCAGTTTCCAAGATAAATATATCTCCCTTAAATGAAAACACTATGTGAAAATGATTCCTAAAACAATCATTAATTTGCAACCAAGTACCAGATGTAGGGAGTCCCTAAAAATAATAAGGACGGAAGCCTGCGGGCTCCAACCCAACGGTAACGAGCTTAAAAGGACTTTAATATATATCGTTATAAGGTTTTGTTTCTTTTTAATATTTGAATTTCTCTGACTGGGTGTTATTAGAATTGTTGTTGCTTTAACCAACAGTTGGGTAACAAGCTAGTTCAAAACTCAAATGCTTTATTATATTGAAGTAAATTAAATACGTACTGCTCACGCCTGTATTCCTCGAAGGGGTAGGCAGAGGTGTTGTAATAACAACACCCACTATTCACCGAAGATGAATAAGTACCAACGTGACAAATGGTGATTTTACTACCGCTCCAGGCACTATACAAACGTCTTTGAATTACTTCTCAGAGATGTGCGGGTTTCCTCACGAAATTATTCTTCACAATTACTGCACGTAAGTTTTTAGAAAAACTCTTTGGTACAGGCGCTTTGATTCGAACTTGCGTCGATTGCGTAGCAGGTGACCGCTCAAACCTAAGGCCACCACGGCTCTTAATTAAATAATACACCATTATAACGGCGGTGTGTCCATCGCCGTAAAAGGAACAATACTATGTCTTTCCTAATAGCTTTACAAGCAGGAAGGAATCTGGACCTATTTTTTTAAATAAGAATGTTTGCATCATTAAGCGTGAGGGTTGTCAATCTTAAAGATTTAAAAACTCACTCTTTTATGAACTATCAAAATAATGTAGTTTAATGGTTTTAAATAATAATAATAATAAAAGTATAAAACGTTGCAATTTCTTTATCTCCTTTTCTACACAATTAAATAAAAATATATTTCGTCTTTCGTCGTTTATCGTCTTCCTTTTCTTCTCCCTGTCATCTGTCAATCTTATTTTTCCTCTTCCATTCTTAAACGTTCAAACATTGTCTACCATTACCGCATACAAACTCATTTCATCAATCCCACAATAATGTAGACTTGTTTTGAAAACTGCAGTAACACGCGTGACGCGGACGCGGTATACGCGGTCGGCCACGACGTGATACCTCTTACTGTCTGAATAAACCCTCTGTTTATTCGTATATGTTTTCTTCGGTAGTTGCAACCAATTCATTCGAATAAAATAAATAACTGTATTATATTTACACAAAAACAACAACTATAAGAAGATTTACAACACCAATATATTATGAAGATTCAATAGCAATAATGGAATAAACAAATGACAATCGATGATACTTTAAAATTTTAATTATTTATTTTTCTGTATTTAAATGGCCAGCAATGAGTATGGCTGAACCTTCTTGTTTCTCATATAAAATTAGACACTGCCATTATATCTATTCACGTAAATGCACGGCTGTGTGAATGCGTATTTAGAACTATTTGTTTCCTATGATATAACATATGTTTAGTTGTTTGTTCCCAGACTCCTAGCTGTTTGAAAAGCTTTTATTTAAACTGTGCCCTTTCTTTCACCTTTAACTTCATAGTGTATACTCATAGCTGACCATATTTTTTTAAATACCTATAAGTTTACAGGAGGTAGTTACTCAACCACTCAGAAGCCACGGCTGACGTTGAAATATTATTAAAAGATTACATTGTAAAAAATTGTCCCCTGGAGTCTAAAATAGATATTCATTACGGCGAAGGGCGTTTTTTCCTTCAGTGACATGGGTTCTGTGATAATGTCACGGATGACACTAATTGTCTATAGTAGCCATTTGTCTAGAACTACGTGTCAGACGATATCGCTCATAGCTTTGATTAGACTGTGTCCTGCGTTTTCACTTAGAATAAATGTCATCATAAATTTAAGAATCTTGACTCTTAACCGATGCTTCGTCTCTGTCCAGTGCCATCTTCTTGACCTCTCTATGCGTCATGACAGACACCTTTTCCTTAACATGTCTCACGTATGTAACCTGGGTCTTCCTTTTCCTATCTTTCCTTCTACATTTCCAGTACCTACAGTTGAATTTCGAGTACAAATATACGAGAACCTAAATCAAGAGTATTCGAGCGCATTGCAGTATATATTCAAGCACGGAACGGTTGGAGAGGCGTACAATCCATATGAGCAGATGCTATATATAGAAGCAGTGCTAACTATTTCTGAAAAATTAATACACTCGTGTCGTGTATGTATGTGCTTTTGTTTGTGTGTGTCTTTACCAAAAACGTATGTACTACGCCGCGCTACATTGATATGAACTTAACCTGCCTACCTACCAACTTATTGTTTATGCTTACCCTTCTGAAAATCCAATGCAGGCCCTTAGTTGGAGCCACGGTTCCCCAAGCATGACACCCACCAGGTCGGAAGATCTTCCTTTTGCTGGGGACTAATTTGATTCAAATAATTGACTCTCAATCACATTTCCAAACATTATAAACACATTCAACTCAAATCTGTAAAAGCATCAATTCTATTTGACTGAACTAATTTGCGTGTTTTAAAGGCTTTTATTAAATTACATCGGAGGCTCTGTTCAGTAATTGTTTTTGTTCTGAGTTTTAGACAACATTGTAAATTGATAATACAATTATCAATTTACAATGTAATCACAATGGAATTTGACAAATGATCGTTGTTTACATATTTATAAATTACATATTTATAAATTACATATTTATAAATTACATGCTTTAACACCTAGCTTAATAGTTGTGGTTTCAATATTACATACATACGAGGCTACCTCGTTGGTCTAGTGGTTAGTAGGTTCGCCTGCCGATCACGAGGTCCCGGGTTCGATTCCTGGGTCGGGTCAAAAATAGATATTGGGTTTTTCTGTTAAGAAATTCACAATAAAATGCCCGGAGTTTGGAAGTTGGCGGTGTTTACACTCCCGTGCCTCGGAAAGCACGTTAAGTCGTTGGTCCTACGCCTGATCTCTCTCCAGTCGTGTCGGATTGCCGTCCCATCGGATTATGAGAGTGAGGGAATAAAGAGTGCACCTGTAATTGGGCATACACTTGTGCACTATAATATCTCCTGCGCACATGGCTAATCCCCGTTGAGATTAGCCGCCGTAACCGAAATTCGGTAGATCATTATTACATACGAGGCAGAGGTGTGCTCATTGCACACCCACACTACGCCAGTTATGTTTAAGTCTCATGTTATAGGGGGCGAGTACATTGCCATTAACAGGACCCTAATCCAGATTCAAAAAAGGAGATCGGACTCGAGACCTCGTGTTCCATAGTAGAGTTTAT
Source organism: Watsonalla cultraria (assembly GCA_964035505.1). Taxonomy (NCBI): domain Eukaryota; kingdom Metazoa; phylum Arthropoda; class Insecta; order Lepidoptera; family Drepanidae; genus Watsonalla; species Watsonalla cultraria. The sequence continues at coordinate 1,786,612 of OZ037726.1, read as the reverse complement.
GATCTCTAGACCAACCAGGCATCAATAAACACGGTGAAGGAAAAACATCGTGAGGGAAACCTGCGAAGGAAAACAAAACTATGAAATTTAAACACGTACCTTTGACGGCAATAGATTCATTCACTGCGTCATCTTCAGTTTAAAGTAGGTGTTGTACGCTCTTTTTTTTCAAAAAAGACATTGATTGAAAAAAACTGAATTATTACATTACTCTTTATTATTATTGAACTAACTTGACACACATTAGCAAACAATCTAACCCGTAAACATGACTTAACTTTGCGAAATCGTTATTTGCATAGGCGTTTAGGATACCTAAGTATATTTTAGGAAAATTATTATTAATACAATTGAGCCACAGGCACCGAACATAAACCCATAATTTAATAACGTGCGTAGAACTCTAAGTAGGGCGTAGGAAATTAATAAAGTATTCGTAATTGACGCGATGATTGATTGAGTCAACAGCTATTCTTGATTGATGCGGTACGTCTCCGCTTTATTTTTTCCAAGTTCGCCCTTTGCACTTTCATAGGCGACGAGGCGACTACGATACGTAATTTTAGCGTGAAAAGTACTGTGGCCGAGGTGTTTGGTTGTCGCCTGTGACGCATGTTCAAATATCAGAGTAGGCTCCTACTACAGTATTAATAACAACAAAAAACTAACTTTGGACTGTTGACTATGGAACTGCCCTAGCCAATCCGGTTTTTCTGATTGATTGCTGAGTTTCTTGCTGGGCTGTTATCAGTGAAAACAACCCCCCGAACCCGGTGGTAACATTATCTATATAAGTCTAATCCAATGAAAATAGTAAGAAACCTAAAATAATAAAAAGAAAAAGTCAAACCTTTTTTTTTGGATGTTTCTTTCAACAAACCCCGTATCCCATGTATATAATATAATTTTTATTTATTAAGTTCTTAGGGTTTTTAAACATTAGAGCGATACTTAATATTATTTTAGAAATAACTGAACTTTTTAATTTAATTAGAGGTATAATATCGGTAAAAAAATAGGGAGTAATTACCATCAACTTTATGCACCAAATTTTTTAATAAATTAGCACCAACTACAGATAAAATATTGATGTTTGAAAAAATATCGTAAATCTTTAACCTACGTTCAAACTCAAACTCAAACTCAAATATATCTTTATTCGATTAGACTTTATACAAAGTACTTTCAAATCGTCAGAATGACACAATAACACAGGATTATACATGCTACCGCCAGGTTCGGAAGGTTGATTTTACTGAGAATAACCTGGCAAGAAACTCAGTAATTACTCTTTTAAAGAATATTATACAGTTTTAAAAATACAAAATAAATCGTTCAAGCAACTATAAGCCCATGGACACAGTTCCAATGCTCAATTGTCAAAAATAAAAACTAAAAATATAGTACAAATATATGTGAGCATGGCAAATTCCAGCCAGTCAACATAGTACGGTATAGATATATGTGTATGTAATAAAGTAGTATGTTTATACGATTGACCCACCCGTTTGGCCGCGATAATGCGGATGTACTTTAGATATCCTCTGTATCGGGATTAGATCCGAAAAGGACAAAGTGATCGTGACTGTTTGATAAATGATAATAGCATAAGAGGTATGTTTTGTTCCCTTATTTTTTTTGTATTTAAGTAATAGATACCAGGGGTCCAACTATGATCGTTTAAGCAGCGCGTATTAGGAACTTCTTAGCTTTGACGTTTAATTATACGGTACCAATATGAAATGTCAAAGCTCAGAAGTTCTTATACGCTCAGCTTAAGCCGATGATGGTAGGCCCACAGTAATGTGTTACGTTAAGAAGATTAAGTAAAATTAAAGTAGTATCTATATCTGTATGTTAAGTATGTTTGTAATGCCAAAATAACAGCTTTTCACCAAATGCATATGAAAGTATACACGCTACTGAAACTAAAAAACCAAGTGTTTAAATTTTTCTCTGTCTGTCTGTCTGTTTGTTCCTGGTAATTTCTGAAACGCCTGGACAGATTTTAACGGGACTTTCACTGGTAGGTAGCTGATGTTTCAAGGAGTAACTTAGGCTACTTTTATTTATTAAAAATATTAGGGTTCCGCGATAATAAGGATGAAACTAAATCTACGCGGGTGAACCGCGGTGCACAGCTAGTTATAAATATATTAGTGTATATTTTGGCTTTGGAACTGTGATTTGATAGAATGCTCACGCCTATATTCCATGCGTATTATTTTAGAAGGTACACCAACATTTCATGATTTTATATATATTTATGTTCCGTGTAATAGATAGCGAGTCTAGTAGTCGCAAGCGCAACTGCGAAATACTAGGCTGCATTATCCTATAAGGTTCATATGCATTTAATTATTGATCTGTATACATTTTCAATAATCCATCGTATCGTTGAAGTATAAAATGCCCTTTACACCATGACATTGAGAAATGGAATTCGATATTCTGGTATTACACGCTTGTTTTATAAACCAGTAATGAAGTTTGTATTACATTACCATTTCTCGTTCAGCTGTTTTGTAATAACATTGGGAAAACAAGTCATGGTTCAAGGTACATGGTGTGTGAGAGCTCGTGGCACAGTTGCTATTGCGCATATCATTCGATCAGCGAAGTTAAGCAACCATAAGCCCAGCTAGTAGTTAGATGGATCACAGATTTTCCTCCTAAATGGGGTTGCGAAGGTCAGATGGCAGTCGCTTCGTATAAAAATCAGGTGATCAGCCACATCGGGTTGAATCAAGTGCCGACCCCAACAATGTATGGGATAAGGCCAGGGAGATGATGATGGTTCAAGGTACATAGTTTAAAAAAAGTCATTTAGTCGTGGTCCCACAGCTATTGACTATGTGAGTCGTGTACGGTATTATTTCCCTATAGATCCACTGCAATGGGACTACTATAAAATGTATAAGTATTATTAGGCATGTGAAGTGAGTAAATACTTTTATAAATATTAGCTATTGATAGACATATTGATACAGATAGAAGTTAGAAATAAATTTAAGTGACAATAATAATTTAATAAGTCTTGTAGTGCCTCTTATGTTTTGCTGTGCCCTAACAAGGCTTATTGCTAAGGATACCATATAATTACGATTATTTTGTATATGTATGTAACTAACATAAACGCAATAAATAAATAAATACGGGTTATTGAAACAAAACTATTTGTGTATAATTATAGGTTGCACTAGCTGTGCCCCGCGGTTTACCCGCGTTGAGTTAATTTCATTGGTAACCCGTGAAACCCTTGTTTTTTTTAAATAAAATGTGTCTAAGTTACTCCTTGTAACATCAGCTATCCGCCCGTGAAAGTCTCGTTAAAAACGGTCCAGTGGTTTCGGAGTTTAGCCGGAACAAACAGACAGACCGTCAGGCAGACTAACAGAGAAAAAATTGGTTTTTCTATGTTAGTAACATTTACTAAAAAGCTGTTATTTTGCAATTACAAACAGACACTTCAATTAATTATTTGTATAGAAATGTAAGGAAATAGAAATTTAATTTATTCTGTTCCAACAGTCAAAAATATTCCCAAATATACATTCTTTCTTGTATTTTGACGCAGGTAAAGGCCCGTGGTAGAGGTTGTAGCTTATAATTGCTTTGCTAATCAAATTGCAAGGGATAATAATGTAAATAGGGACGTCTAATTACACTGGGCGAATGTGAGGGTCACGTGGGCGAGCGGTACGCTATTAGGATGAAGTGATCTCAATATGCAATACGTCCGCTTAAAACAGTTGTAATATTAACTTATCTTTCCGTTCAAAACGTGATGATACCTTTAAAAAGAAACAAATTATTTTATATATACATACATATGCCTCACATCACGCCTGTATTCCCCGAAGGGGTAGGCAGAGGTGTTGTAATTTTCACCACCCACATTTCACCGAATATGATTCAGGGTGAGTCCATCGCCGTCTCAGGCACTATACATACGTATTTTAATTACTTCTCAGACATATGCAGGTTTCCTCACGATGTTTTCCTTCACCGTAAAGCACGTGGTGTGAAAACACTGTACATAAGTATTTAGAAAAACTCATAGGTACAGGCCCCGCTGGGATTCGAACTTGCGTCGCTTGCATTGAATAGGTTCCGACTACTTGACCGTAGTTTCAGAGCCTATTCAATGCAGACAAACAAACCAAAACAATCAAATATTTCCTCTTTATAATATTAATGTAGACGCGTATTCTTAATTTCGTGAGTGGTCTAATTTTATTTTTTAATCTAGCTGCGCCCCGCGGTTTTCCCCGCGTAGAGTTAACTCATGGAGTAATTTCATAGGTGACCCGCGGAAGCCTATTTTTTTTTAAATAGAAATAAGAGTACTACCTGTAATATCAGCTATCTGTCAGTGAAAATCCCGTCAAAATATCACGTAATTTTTTTAAAATTTTTATAAAAGTAACGTATATACTTTCATATGCATTTTGTGACATTTTGAACGAATTTTCCTAACTGCTTGTAAAGGATATATTTTGACTGTGACAATGCACTGCAACGCACTACGAAACTCAGTGTGGCTACGAACCGTAGCCTCTTGCTACGTCATAGCCACTTGCTACGGCGTAGCAACACAGTTTTATTAGTAAGCATTTCACATCCAATTAGTATGCTTGTTGTTGTATTAAAAATAATGAGATATTTTTGAGAAAGCGAGCTTTGTATGTAATTCCTTTTTACCGAAATTTATAACAATGGAAAAAGTTTCCGCTTATAAATATTATTAGTGTTAAAGATGCGATTCCCTTTGAAGCAACCTTTTAAGCAAACGCTGAAATGTAATTGAGCCGTGGTGGCTATGGGGTTTGAGTAGTCGCCTGCTACGCAAGCGATGCATGTTCGAATCCAAGCGGGGCCTGAACTAATGAGTTTTTCTAAAAACGTATGTGCTGTCACACCACGTGATTTACGATGAAGTAAAACATCTTGAGGAAACCTGCATATGCCTGAGAAGTAATTCAAAGATGTGTGTATGGTGCCTGAGACGGCGATAGACTCACCATCTGTTCCATTGGCACTTCATCTTCGGTCAAAAGTGGGTGTGGTTATTACAACACCTCTGCCTACCTCTTCGTGAGCATATGTATGTATGCTGAAATATATTTTGAAAAATGGTCGGGAAAAATACTAACGCGAAGCGGGACTCTCACGATCTCTGCAAACCATGCAGTTCCCCTGCAAATTGAACTTAACGTGATCATACCGCATGTGTTGAATTTTTCTTTCTAGTTTTAGGAGCCGCAGGAGTAGCTAATTCAAACTTTCAAATCGTCTGAACGACACGATTATATGCTTTATACATGCTACCGCCAGGTTCGGAAGTTTGCTTTTACTGAGAAGAACCCGGCAAGTAACTCAGTAATTACTCTTTTCAAAAAAAAATTTAAAAATTATGAGTTATCCAATATAAATCATAAAAAAATAAGCCCATGGACTCAGTTGGGACTGACGCGTACACAAATGTCGATAAAAAAATACCTAAAAATAGGTAGGTACTACGTATAATTGTGTAGCTTGATATAACTATAACACTTGCGTAGCAGGCAACTGCTCAATCCCCACGGCCACCACGGCTTTAATTCCATATCTTGAAATCCTTATCAAAAGAGATGGACATAGTTTTAGTCCTAGTTTAGCCTAGTCTTGATTTAAGCCATGTTGTGTTAAAATCCCCTGACCCCCCTGAGCATTGAGGATGTCCACCAGGGGGGTTTTAGTGCGGTAAAAATCCCACATACCCCGATCTGCCTCTCCCAGGGCGGTCGGGGACCTTTTGAAGGTTTTCCCCTCGTCAATAACAAAAAAAAGGGTATATACAATTTAATACGAAAATAAATACCCAGGTTGGTCAAGGTCAATTTTAATGAATAAATAATAAATGTTTCTGATGAAAACTCCTCCCAGCGAGAGGCAAACCTGAGCTTTGGGCTAGACAAAGACAAGATAATTATCCAAATAAACAAGTCCATGTATTTTCCTTTGAACAAAACCCGTGTTAACAAATTCTGGGAGAGATTCGCAGGCGTTTGTTAAAAATACCTTTATTACTGGACGCGGCGTTTTAATTGGATTGTAATCTTAGATCGTGGTTTGTTTGTATTGTATTGTATATATTTATTACTTTTATTTAACTTGCAATGTATGTCTGTTTGTCCGGGTGGAATGTTGCAACTGAATTTTTAATCATTATTCGATTGTTGGGAAATTTGGTATACACTCTTATTTTGTATGTAAGATTAACTATGTGACGTCATTCTAATTCCAACATGGCGGATCATCCAAGATGGCGGACTTGTATTTTTTTCTGTATTACTGCAGTATGGGTATCAAATGAAATGACTTGCTGAAAACACGAATACTAAAATTATTCTACAATTATATTACTCCTCTATTTTACTGAGAAGTAATAAATAGCAAATATTTGTTTAATTTTTTTAACTAATTGTTATTTCTTCTAAATGATTATTCAATAAGAAACTGTTGACTTTGAAGATTAATTGGATTCAGTCAATTGGATTAATTATTTGTAACATAACATTATTTTATCGTAGCATAACAATTTTTTTTTTAATTAGTAACGTAAGCAATTAGTACCAAAAAAAACGCCGCCAGAATCTTAAATGTTTTGTAATTAATTATCAGATTTTATAATTTATCATATCATTGCTCACATAAGAAAAGCATATTTAAATCTATGATGATAGTGTTTGTATTCCCGTAATTTGAAAAATCTCCATCTCTCGGATGATACGTCGCATTCTGGTTTGTTCAGCGCTCACGCTCGAATCAACACGACGCATTCGCCATCCTACCTGTCATATTTACCTTGGCTCGTAAGCTGAATTGATAAGTGCATGAACTATACAATTCCAGATTAAAAAATATACTCAGGTTCAAGTCTCACCACAGATATATAATATTAATAACTAGCTGTGCCCCACGGTTTTCACTCACATAGACTTAATTTTGAGAGTGGACTGCGACCGTTAATGTTTTTTTTAAAGTAGCTTAAGTTAGGTTTAAAGAATTTATTTCTCATAAGAACTTAAAGTTACTCCTTGTAACCTTAGTTGAGCCTGTGAAAGTTTCGTTAAAATTGGTCTACCTGTTTCAGAGATTATCCGGAACAATACAGACACACAGACGGACAGAGGGATAAATAAAAATAAAAATTTATTTATAAACATTAGGGATTCGCGGGCTACCCATAATAATATTAAGTCTACTCAAACTCAAATATATCTTTATTCGATTAGACTTTATACAAACTACTTTCAAATCGTCAGAATGACACAATTATACAGGATTATACATGCTACCGCTAGGTTCGGAAGGTTGCTTTTACTGAGAACAACCTGGCAAGAAACTCAGTAATTACTCTTTTAAAGAATATTATACAGTTTTAAAGATACAAAATAAATCACTCAAGCAACTATAAGCCCACGGACTACGCAGGTGAAACTAGAGTTTAAATAAAACACGCCACTATTTTGTACATTGGAGATTGGTAAAAAGCTGACAGATTAAATCAGTTTTGAGAAATAGATGGAAGGCTGAATTCCTCACAATTTGTGTGGGAGTTCTGTAGTGAATCCGACAGGTCACGCATTTCAGGGAATAAAAGCGGGAATATAAAGGTTTGAATGGGAAACTTTATCATAATATTTAACTAAGTGTGTAAAAAGGTTTCATTTTGCTATAAAGAGGTTTTCTTTTGAGCGTAAATCGTGTTTTTAATGTCTGGCACTGTACATATTTTCAACTTGCTGTACCTTGAGATTTTTCTCTTGTGGTCCCTATTTTTTAAATCTAAAAGTAGCCTATGTTACTCCTTGTAACATCAGATATCTGACAGTGATAGTTCCGTTATAATCAGCCGTTTCAGAGATTATCCGGAAAACATAGACAATACACAGAAAAAAAATGTTTTTCATTTGAGTACCGTATATACTTTCATATGCATTTAGTGAAAAGCTGTTACTTAGACACTTCAATTTTATTCATTTGTATAGATAAAATTAATTATTGATATAATATGCTATAAATTGTTATTGATATAAATTAATGGGTAATTTACTTTTTTAATTAATTTGAATGAAATAAGGTCTACAGATCAAATGGATCAAAAATAGACCCAGTAATTAAACCCAGTAGCGCTTTCCCATCCCACGATATTCGATCTTGCGCTAATAGAAATGATAAAAATGTATGGAAATATCATAAATCAGTCACGTGACATATGTCATTCCCGTACATTTTGTATCGTTTCTACGAGCGAAGCGTGAGGATAATGTTACTTTGTCTACAGTACAAAATCATTTGTTTCTGGCTATAACAATGCACAGACGGTTAGATACGAGTACATATTAATAGTTCATATCATTCCATACGTATCACAGAATAATATTTACTCAATATTCTTTTCAAGTTTTCCCTTTCTGTAGCCCTTATCGCTTCCAATATAAAGTCTATTTTGCTATAAATTTTATGCAAGTCAAATTGTACGATTATGTGCTCGAAATACGAAAGGGTAATAAAGTGCAGTTTGCCTCGTGACCGAATTATACAGACGGGACAAGTAGGGTAAGTGATTATCTATACAGATAAATAAAATTGAAGTGTCTGTTTGTAATTCCAAAATAACAGCTTTTCACTAAATGCATATGAAAGTATACACGCTTCTGATACTGAAAACCCAAGTTATAAAATTTTTCTCCGTCTGTTCGTCTGTCTGTCTGTCTGTCTGTCTGTTTGTTCCTCTCGTAACCTCTGAAACGGCTGGACCGATTTTAACGAGACTTTCGCTGGCAGGTAGCTAATTTTACAAGGAGTAACTTAGGCTACTTTTATTTATTAAAAATGTTAGGGTTCCGCGACATGGAGCATGAAACCAAATCTACGCGGGTGAAACCGCGGGGCACAGCTAGTGGTAAAATAATATTGTACTGTTCGCGTATAGTTTTACATGCATATGTTCACATATGTTCTCTCTATTACACCCACTTTTCAACGTAGATCATTAAGTGTCCACGTGACAGATGGTGAGACTATCGCCGTCTTAGGTGTTATACATACGTCTTTGAATTACTTCTCAGACATATGCAGGTTTCCTTCACCGTAAAGCACGTGGTGTGAAATCGCTGCACATAAGATTTTAGAAAAACGCATTTGTACAGGCACCGTTGGGATTCAAACTTGCGTCGCTTGTGTAGTAGGTGACTGCTCTAACCCCAAGGCCACCACGGTTTTTTTCACGTATGGTTTTACCTCACTTGAAGTATATGCAAAAGTAATTGAGACTTATACCTCCTTCGAATCTATATACAGACAAATACAATTGAAGTGTCTGTTTGTAATTTCAATTTAACAGCATTTCAGTAAATGCTTATGAAAGTATGTAAAAAAACTAATAAACGAATTTTTCTCTCTATCTGTCTCTCTATTTGTTCCAGCTGATCTCCAAAAAGGCTGGACTGATTTTAACGGTTCTTTAATTGGAGTTGTAAGTTTAGTGTAAAGTGACACTCCGTTTCTCTCTTTGCAACCCGACGTTATAAACATAAGCATGCGTATTTATAAAGAGAACGTAACAATACGAAATTCAAAAACAAGTCTTAAAACCTTCGAAATAGCCGGAAAAATATTGCATACCTAATAAATGGGCATTTTATCATTTGCATTTAAAACCATTCAAAAATGGCATTGAAAATGTATTGTGACGAAAAATATCTATTCGGAAGGTGATGCTGAGTTGAATAGGCATCGGAGAGATGTCACCTGAGCAGAAAGCAAGATTGATTACCCTACGCTTCGATAAGCTCTAATGTGAACCTTTATAATGAAAAGCTTTAAGGGTATTCTACATTAACGGACACTAACATCTTTAAAATGAACATCTTAACTTTATCATCTTGAGAGCCGTGGTAGCTAGTGTTACAAAGAGTATCTTAGTAGCCTAAGTGTTAGTAACCTAAGTATGTAAAGCCTTTTATTTAAAAAAATCATCAGGGTTCGCAGGTCACCCATGAAATTTACTTATAGCGGGTTAAACCGCGGCACAGCTATTCATTAATAATTCATTTTATCAGAAGGAAAGAAAATTAATTTTTCATAACACAAAAATGCGACGCAACATTCATTTAAATTATATAACGTATTAAATAGATGGTTAATTTAAGTACATTATAACGTCACAGACAGACGTTAACTCTTGAACACAGACACTGTTGTTTATTATTTGCATGTCCTCACTCCAGTTAGTACCGCACAAAGGTAAAGATTGCAAAATAAATTACGTTATCTATGGCCACATCAAGTACCCTTTTTATTTCATATACACTCGCCTTTATAAACGTAGATATTAACGTAACATCGGAGGCAGCCTACATCGTTATAAGTTTCTCGGCTTAGTTAGACATTTGGTTACAAGTAACATCTTGGCTTAATGACGCTTTATGAAGAAGCTGATCCGACTGGCACTTTACTTAGAGCATACCTGCGGCCTAGCTTTGAGCTCTTAATGCCGCGGTACCTAGTTGTGTGACAGTGACAGATTTATACACGTCGTATAAAGCTGTCACAAAACATTAGTGTAACTATTACGGCAATAAAATATAGAAATAGAAATAACATTTATTTACAAGAGCCGTGGTGGCAAGCGATGCAACTTCGAATCTCAGCGGGGCCCGTAGCAATGAGTTTTTCTAAAAACGCATGTGCATTTCACACCACGTGCTTTACGGTGAAGGAAAACATCGTGAGGAAACATGTGTTTGAGAAGGAATTCAAAGACGTACGTATAGTGGTCACGTTGGCACTTAATCGTCTTCGGTGAAAAATGGGTGTTGTTATTACAACACACCTCTGTCTATACATTTATATACATTACATGAATACATACCAAAGACCCAGACTCAAGATAAACAAGTGTGTCAAGTATTCAAACCACTGCACCAACGGTGTTGTCAACAGAATTGAATCTACCTTTTCAAACAGACGCTAATTCTAAGAATTGGCGTCAACAAAAATTACGCTCCTTTTTTATGTCAAATCTTGCGACAAATTAGTATTTCAAACACTTCGCGAGGAAAATTGTGATAATCATCGGAGGGATGAAACAAGGAAAGTAAATATTATGGGGCACGTGAATTAAATGAATAATACATTTGGGACGGAAGCAAATAATTCAGATTGCATTATGAATATTAACTGTATTTGTGTGAGACGGCTGATCTTTTTAGAATCGTAGATTGCGAATTAAACATTTTTACATAAAAGTATCTGTGTCCCGTGGTTTCGGCCGTAGACCTAATATCATTGGTATCTTTTTTTAATTAGCAGTGTCCTAAGTTACTTGCAACATCAGCTGAAAGTCCTGCTAGAAACAGTTCACAGCTGGACCGATTTTAACGGGACTTTCACTGGCAGGTAGTTATTTTTACAAGGAGTAAATTAGGCTACTTTTGACTAAAAAAAACAATAGGGTTCCGTGGGATACCCATGAAATTAACGATACGCGGGTGAAACCGCGGGGCACAGCTAGTTATTTTATATGCATTTACTGAAAAGCAGTTAATTTGAAATTACAAATACACATTTAAATTTTATTTATTTGTATAGATATAGATTTATTTTAACAACTCTTAATTGCGTTCTTAATATGCGTTATAATAACATTTCACAAACATTCAACTTAGGCTTAGATGTAGATTTTCGGAAAAAACTAGCTTTGATGAAACTTTACAATAATATAGCTTAGATTATTATAAGAAATACACTTTCGTGGTAGTACCGCAGCTTAGCTAGTAATGTATCGATTAACTAACAAATATTAATTGTGATGTTCGGAGGATGGCCGTGGTCGTAATTCACCTACCCAAAAAAAAATACTTTCTTACAAAATTTAACGATCAATAACATTTGGATCCAGTCAACTTAATTTTTTGCGTCACCGTAGTTGAGTAAAAATATTTTGTTTTTACACTTTGTGACTATTTATAATATTTTATTCCCTGCTTAAGCTAACCCGTTGGGGCTCTAAGAGGTTTGCGGTAATAAACCTTAGCCATCACTCAAGCCAGCAAAGTTACATCATAGCACCAGATAAGCCTCATTCTGTGAGCAAATCGCGGTTTAGCTCACAGTGATGCAAAATCTCGTCGTTGCAGATTTAAGGGTGAACAGGGGTCTTACTGTCAGCGTGATTCAAGGGTAGTAGGTATGTTCCAAGATGAATTGTTTGCTCTGCAAGAAATATGTATTTTTTGCAAATACTGGGTATAGCTGTTTGGATTTTATTTTCCAAATGGCTTAGATTTAACTACAAACTCTAATTATTATTGCTGTAAGTTCAACTTTGCCTGTGGACAAAGTAACCTTATCCTCGCGCTTCGCTAGTAGTAACGATACAAAATATACGGGAATGACATAAGTCACGTGACTGATTTATTTAATTTCCATAATTTTTAGTGCAAGCGCGAGAGAATTCTACTTTGTCTTGGCAGTTACGATTAAAATTTCACGCTTGTATCGTAAAATAGATACGTCGGAATTTTGAATTGAATTGACCTTCGAAAGGAATTTCGCTATCAGCTACTTTTACCAAAAACCAGTTCTATACTAGTATTTTTAATTGGGAAAATTGCGTATTTCTTTTGAAGTAGTTTGAAAAATTTTTGGTAAGTTCACATATTGTAATTTTTGGTAAGCTCAAGCAAAAGCAACCTAGCGATCCCAGTGGTATGTCATTCTCACGATAAAATACTTTTAAAAAGCCAAATAATTTAAGGATCTGCAAGCACAGGATACAAGTAATACGTAATTCATTGGGGCTTAGCCTCCACTCGCCTACAGTAAGGCAAACCTAACCTTACCCAAGATTACCCAATGGATTGGCAGGGTATAAATCAGTCAACCACGGGGGAACGGGACGGAATGACCCCGGCGTTAATGTTCTGATTAAACGGTGGTTAATGCCAAGGGTTTTTTGGGTTAGGTCTGAGTTAATCTGAAATCTCTGCGGTTGCTAATAATCGTTTTATAATTGAATGGACCTTTCCATCAACGATGTAATACATAAAATGTTCTAAGCCAGATTACACACGAGCTAAAAAAAATTATACATGCATACATATCTGTTATTACCTTTCATAAATGCGATAAGACGTGGTGACCGTGGTGTTTGAGCAGTCGCCTGCTACGCAAGCGACGCAAGCTCGAATCCCAGCGACCTGCACCAATGAGTTTTTCTAAAAACTTAAGTGCAGTAATTTCACTCTGAGTGCTTTACTGTAAAGGAAAACATCGTAAGGAAACCTGCATATTATGTTTTAGAAATAATTCAAAGGGCTATGTATAGTGCCTGAGATGGCGATGGACTCTCCCTCTGTCACCTTGACACTTAATCATATTCGGTGAAATGTGGGTGTTGTTGTCACAACACCTCGCATTACACCTTCGGGGACCGCTCTGGGATTTTATTTATTTATTTTTATTTATTTATTTATTTGGAAAACAGACAGCTTTTATATAAAAAAGTAAATGTTAATATTAAAATTTACAAGCCTTCAGTTTTCGCAGATAGGAAAATTATCTTTTAAAATAAAATTATCTTTAAACTTAATTGTATATGCGAGTACCTTTGCATTCACAGTAGTCATTTTATAAGTCTGTCTTGCTCTATATGTATGGCGCGAGGCGAATAAAATGCGCAGTATCCCCACTGTTTTTCGCTGTTTACTTGTAACGGGAACTGTACCCTAGATTTCTAAATATAAAATGTGTAGCCAGAGAAACTGGACTCACCCTCGTATGACCCCCGTCAACACATCAAAGGATGGCAGCCCCAACCCTCGCATACAGTAATATCACGGTAAACAGATTTCACGGCACACAGTAATTAACTATTTGCTACATCTTTCCTAGATAATATTTGATTCCATTACAAAATTGAATTGAAATAATTTGACCGTTTGAAAACCTAACTTTGATACTCAATTCCCTTGGTCATGACATCAGATTTTCCCTTACATATTGCATCTTGATTATAATTTGAGATCTACTTAATAGTCTTCCGCGTTAAACCACGGGGCATAGTTGATAAAAATTTAAAATATGTTCAAGCCATTACAGAAGGGTCCCCGAAGGGGTAAGCAGAGGTTTAGAATCAGTGACACCCCATTTCACTGAAGTTACGGCATACAACGTGACTGATGGCGAATTTATGGCTAAACACATACGTCTTTGAATTACTGCTTTTTGAACAAGTCTTCTCAAACGTGTGCAGGTTTTCACGATGTTTTCCTTCGCCGCAATACTCGGTGCATTTGAACTTGCATCGCTCGTGAAGCAGGCGACTACTGAATTCCCACGTCCTCCCCGGCGGTATATTTATTTATTTAAACTTTATTGTACACTAGCTGTGCCCGCGGCTTTACCCACGTTGAGTTAATTTCACGTGTGACCCGAGGAAACATAAAATTTAGTTTTAAATAAAAGTAGCCTTGAGCCTGAGTCCCGTAAAAATCGGTCCAGCCGTTTTGAAGATTAGCCGGAAAAACAAACGGACAGACAGACAGAGAAAAAAAAATAATATGGTTTTTGTATGTCAGTACCGTATATACTTTCATATGCATTTAGTGACAATCTGTTATTTTGGAAATACAAACAGACACTTAGTTTTTATTTATTTTACTAGCTGTGCCCCGCGGTTTCACCCGCGTAGATTTTAATTTCATGGTTGCCCGCGGATGCCAAATTTTTTTTTTAAATCTAAGTAGGCTAAGTTACTCCTTGTAACATTAGAACAAACAGATACCCGGAACAAACAGACAGACAGACAGACAGAGAAAATTTTAAAATCTTGGTTTTTCAGTGTCAGTGGCGTGAATACTTTCATATCCATTCAGAGAAAAACTGTTATTTTTGAATTACAAACAGACACTTCAATTTTATTTAGCTGTATAGATATAGATATATTGTATGTATAGACTAGGTTTAGATTGCAGGAATAAGATACATACATATCAGGTAGTAACAATGACTGCTCAACGCCAATCGTGCAAAACATCACGTACGTAAAATTTTAATGTTATTTTTTGCGAAAACACACGATTAAATCGATTGTGTTGTGAGAGTATCGAATTGCTACTCGAATAAAATGTAATGACAAAAGTAAATACGAGCCGGCTGATGTGTTTGCGATTTTCATTCGAATTCGCAACTGAAACAATTTTATTTGTATCGACTACGCTTTTTTGTTTTCGCATATGTCTAATATGCAATCAAAGAGTTCTGTAGCTTGAAATATATGGAATTGGATTTTATTTAGACTTTCGCTTTCACATAGCTGATATTATGAGAAGAAACTAAGGCGTTTAGCTTATAGCTGTGCCCCGCAGTTATACGTTTATTTCATGGGTGATCCACAGGACAAAAAAGTAGCCTTAGTTACTCCTTGTAACATTAGTTACCTGCCAGTGAAAGTCCCGTAAAAATCGGTCCAATCGTTTCGGAGATTAGCTGGAACAAACGGACAGACAGAGAAAAAAAAATTGATTTTCAATGTCAGTATCGTGAATACTTTCGTGAATATACATTAAGTGAAAAACAGACACTTTCATTTATTTATTTGTATACATAAGATTCTCTTTAGCAACAGGAAAAAAAATATTAATTTTGACCTAAAGTTACCAACCTTTAGATCTCCGCAGGTGAAATCGCCACGCACATATCTATACATCTGTAAATACAGATAAATAAAATTGAAGTGTCTGTTTGTAATTCCAAAATAACAGCTTTTCGCTAAATGCATATGAAAGTATACACGCTACTAACACTAAAAAAACAAGTTTTAAATTTTTTCTCTGTCTGTCTGTCTGTTTGTTCCGGGTAATCTCTGAAACGGCTGGACCGATTTTGACGGAAATTTCACTGGCAGGTAGCTGATGTTTCAAGGAGTAACTTAGGCTACTTTTATTTATAAAAAATATTAGGGTTCCACGACAATGAGGATGAAACTAAATCTGCGCGGGTGAAACCGCGGAGCACAGCTGGTAGTTTATATTAATACTCGTTTTAATATAAATCAAGTGTCATATTACTCCGACAAGGTGATACTGATATTACCTAGCCGACAATAGTACTGTCTGTTCGGTGTCAAGTTCACGCCTAGATTTGACAGACCCTTTGTACAATTGCTCAAGATATTTTAGGTATAGTTCACGATATTACTGAAATGGCATGACATCTATCTCTTTACACAATCTATCTATCTTTGTATATAAAAATGAATCCCCATTTCCCTTGGTCACGGCATCACGCCTAAACGGCTGGATGGATTTAAAAATGAATCCCCATTTCTCTTTGTCACGACATCACGCCTAAACGGCTGGATGGATCTTAACTGGACTTTCACTGGCCGATAGCTGATGTTTCAAGGAGTGTTTAATCTAATTTTATTTAAAAAAATTGCCTGAAATTAAGTCTACGCGGGTGAAACCGCGGGGCACAGCTAGTCTATACATCTATACAGATAAATAAAATTGAAGTGTCTGTTTGTAATTCAAAAATTACAGTTTTTCACTAAATGGATATGAAAGTACACACGCTACTGACACTGAAAAACCAAGATTTAAAAATTTTCTCGGTCTGTCTGTCCGTCTGTCTGTCTGTCTGTCTGTCTGTTTGTTCCGGGTAATCTCCGAAACGGCTGGACGGTTTTTAACGGGACTTTCACTGACGGATAGCTAATGTTACAAGGAGTAACTTAGGCTACTTTTATTTATTAAAAATATTAGGGTTCCGCTATAATAAGGATGAAACTAAATCTACGCGGGTAAAACCGCGGGGCACAGCTAGTTAAAACATAAATTGGAAACTATAATTTTGTTATCGCGTCATTAAATCTGGCTGTTACATCCTTTTGTGCCAGGAATATAACATTATTATTCATCTGATTACAGACTTTATTGGCTGTAGATAGGGTGGGGTATTGACTGTCGAACTCTTTTTAATTAGGTGCTCGAATTATTAAAATTCAAATATGAAATATTCAGAAACATAATTTTTATGAATAACGAGTTGTTTCACCCGCGCAGACTTTAGTGTGTTATATGACAATTTTTTTCAGGTTTCAAGAGAACGGTATAAAGTATCCTATGTCCTTCTCCTGGTTCTAAGCTACCTCCCCACCAATTTTCAGCCAAATCGGTTCAGCCGTTCTTGAGTTATAAGTAGTGTAACTAACACGACTTTCTTTTATATATAAAGATAGATAAATTAGCATATTTTATTAAGATTTTATTAATACTAGCTTGTTTTAAATACCCGCGGTTTCCCCCGCGTAGATTTAGGTACATCCTTAGGTATCCTTAGGTACATTCTAATATTTTTAATAAATAAAAGTAGCCTTAGTTACTCCTTGAAACATCAGCTACGTACCAGTGAAAGTCCCGTTAAAATCCGTCCAGCAGTTTCAGAGATTACCCGGAACAAACAGACAGACACAGATAGACAGAGAAAATTTTTAAAACTTGTTTTTTTTTGTCTTAGTAGCGTGTATACTTTCATATGCATTTAGTGAAAAGCTGTAATTTTGGAATTACAAACAGACACTTCAATTTTATTTATCTGTATAGATATAGATATACCACCTATCAAGAGATAAAAATAAAATTATGTGAAATAAATTAGGTACTTACTTACTCTTAAAGTTGTTATCAAATGTAGCATCAAACTCGTTACACTTTTTTTTTCTTTTAAGGCGGTTTCTTTTTTTTTACGCCTTTGTAAAAAATATGTGATATATGTATATAGGTACGGTAAGGCACGTCGTCTGGTAGAAGCCTCTCGTGACAAGAGAGCTGGGGCTTTTCTCGCTCAGAGAATCAGCATTGCTATTCAACGTGGCAATGCTGCCAGCCTTCTTGGCACGATCCCGAGAGACACCGTGAGGGACAAGTTTTCTACCTTTAATTAGTTTTAAGTACTGTTCCAGGTACGGTTGAATTGACTAACCTTCACCTTTTATATTAAGTCTGTTAATTAATATAAAAATAGTACGATAACATATAAAATAGAACATCATCAGGGTAGATTTTCCTAAGAAATATACCAGAGCACAGATTTTATTAAAATACATTCTCAGAAAGAGCAAAAGCGAGCGAGATATTCTGACGTCACTTTATCTGTTACGGAATGTTTCTGTCACACTACGTTTGAATGTCAAAAGGTTGGCATGTACATTGCTATCGAGTGGAGAGTATGTATACTCGTATAGTAAGCACGTGTATTTTACTGTGAGAGACAGTAAAGAAAGTTAAAGGAGTACAGCCGTATTCACTAAGGTTTCTCAGCGTCGGACTGGACGAAATACGTTGGTTTAATTATACGTAATGTATACATAACTAGCCGACCCAACAGACGCTGTCTTACATGTATCTAAATATATATATATAACACAAAGGTGACTGACTGGCATAGTGATCTATCAACGCACAGCCCAAACCACTGGACGGATCGGGCTGAAATATGGCACGGGGATAAAATATAGCCTATGTTACTCGCTGATGATGTAGCTATCCATTACAGATAGAATTTTCAAGATCGTTCAAGTAGTTTCGGAGCCTATTCAATGTAAACAAACAAAAAACAATCAAATCTTTCCTTTCTATAATATTAGTGTAGATACATAGATGATAAGGTATAGTATCTTTAAAACCTCCACTCGACGACGAGTGCGACGCTGAGAAACCTTAGTGAATAACCCGGCTGCTTGGGGTTCCTTTTACTTCTCAATGCACTGTTATATATCAAGACAGCTGTCCACATTACAGAAGATCTTTTGTATCACATTTTTGAGGCCTTTACCAATGAGTGTTTCTAAAAACATATGAAGAAAAATCTGCATGTGTTTGAAAAGCGCCCCAAGCGGCGAGTGTAGGAAGTTTTACGATTCGAACGTTTGACACGTTCATCTATCCTTGTGGGCACTGATAAAGTACTTAAAGAAAACTCCTTTTAGAAAACATTTAAACGGATAAAGTGAAAAACTAAGGAGGGAATATTTACGATATGCACTTGTTAAATGACCTAGAAACGAAAAAAGGTTCCCGGATTTTTTGGGTCTCATACTCGTTTGAATGTAAGTCTCAATTAGTGTAAACTTTTGGGGATGGTTGCTCGATTTCTGTAGTGTACCCTAATTTACACGTGACCTGATGATGCTTAGCAGGTGAGGGGCGAAGGAAAGAAGAAAGCTTACCGCCAGCCTGTAGACAAAGTAACATTCCTTACTTATCGCTTAGAGAAACGATACAAAATGTATGGGATGTCATGCCATACATTAATATGTCAAAGTCAAAGTCAAAAATATCTTTATTCGATTAGACTTTTTAAAAAGTACTTTCAAATCGTCAGAATTACATAATTATACAAGACTAGCTGTGCCCCGCGGTTTCACCCGCGTACATTTAGTTTCATCCTTATTGACGCGGAAACCTAATATTTTTAATAAATAAAAGGTAGCCTATGTCCTTTCTCAGGGTCTAAAGATTGTCTGTGCCAAATTTCATCAAAATCGGTTGAGAGGTTTAAGCGGGAAAGCGTAACAGACAGACAGAGTTACTTTCGCATTTATAATATTAGTAGGGATTATACATGTCAATATGGTACGTGCTTGATTGATGATATATGTAATTTCCATACATTTTGTGGTTACCTTGAGAGCGAATGATTCTTTGTCTAGGCCTGCAGAGATATGTCTTACTATCAATAGTAAGTATGCAGATAAATACAATTTAAGTGTCAGTTTATAATTCGAAATTCATAGCTTTTCACTAATTGCATATTAATGCATATACGACAGTAATATTTAAAAAAAAACAATTTTTTTTACTGTTTTCCCGGCTATTCTATAAAACGCCTGGACCGATTTTAACAGGACTTTCCCTGGCAGGCTGATGTTACATGAAAGAACGTAAGCTACTTTTAAATTTAAAAAACCTCACGTCAAAAGGGTAGGCATATCTACTACAACACCCACTTTTCACCGAAGATGATTAAGTGCCTTTGTGACAGATGGTCAGCCCGTCGCTGTCTTCGCTCCTCGGGGAATACAGGCGTGATCATATGTATCTGTTTACTAAAAATATCCTATTCATTTTCTTAAGAAATTTCATTTACTCTCAGCTTATCATACGAGATATCAAAAACGTTATCATCTCGTACCCTGATGCCCGCGATCGTACAACGACAATCGAATCAAAATGTATCGAGTTTGATCAAAATAATCGATTCAAAATATCTCGTTGCTCCAGACAGGGTCTCGAGGGAAGAATACTAATTCTCATTGGCGCCGGAGGAATGGATCGTAAAACGGGGAATATGCTTGTTATCATATTTATCTGGTTTTCTTGGGAGTTCTTTAATAAAAAGATAAATATACCTACTAGGCTTGTTTGTTGTATGGTCGGGTGAGAAAGCGATATACTACTTTTGACGAAAAATCTATACCAATATTATTATTGAAGAGTTTGTTTGGTTGAACGCGCTAAAGTCTAATTCAAAAATATCTGTATTTGATTAGACTTTTAACAAAGTACTTTTAAATTGTCAGAACGACATGATTTTACAGGATTATACATGCTACCGGCTAATCTCAAGAACTACGGGTTTGAATAGATTTTTTTTTATTTTTGATGGTTCATTAATCGAGAAAGGCTCGCGGCTTAGGACATCACTCTGCAAGCAATAGGAGCGAAGCATCAATGGAAAATGTTGCTAAACCGGGAAAAAATATCATAGTACAAAGCGGAAAAAGTCGCAAGGCATAATTAGTTGTATGTGCAAAAATTCAATATATTAGTCCTAAAGACATGACATTTGTAGGTTATTCTGGTAAGTTGTAAATTTAAAGCCGAGTTCTTTATTAATTTTTTTGTAAAA
Source organism: Watsonalla cultraria (assembly GCA_964035505.1). Taxonomy (NCBI): domain Eukaryota; kingdom Metazoa; phylum Arthropoda; class Insecta; order Lepidoptera; family Drepanidae; genus Watsonalla; species Watsonalla cultraria. Next base: position 1,765,645 of record OZ037726.1, on the reverse strand, counting down.
ACGCAATTTACACTTAAAATACTTATGTTTTTTTTATTTTTCTATAATGCGAATAATGCTCGGTCGTGCATATGCTCACTTTAAATGTATAAACCGAAAATAGATGTAGTTATCATAACATTTTTATGTTTGACTATACATAAAACACAATACATAAACATTTGCTTATCTGAATTTGCTAAACAACTGGCCTATCTATGCAATGCCTACTAAATAAAACATCAGTTTTTTATGTCTAGCTACTACATGTCTCTATGCTTTTGTTTTATATCCGAAGCGTTGTACGGAAATAATGGATACAACGAATGTTTTGTTTCGTTGCAGCGTTTCCCCACTCGCTACATAGATGGCGCTACTCGCCAGCAATTGCAAAGTACGAGTACACGTAAATCTAAATCGCGCAATAAGAGTTTTCAAGCGCATAGAGTTGGAGTCGCGGTTTCCCAGTTATTTGTAAGTCCCATGTGATCGCACCAAACAAGACCAAAAAAATTACTTCTGTGCAATCGAGGTCAGCGCTCTAAACTCGTGACGGCGCCTGCCGCGTTATTTTGTAAGGTTTCGTGAGTGCGTGCAGCGTGGAACTCGACGTCGAGCGTCGGTTTCAATTATTATAGAAAATTGGCACATAATACATATTACATAATACATAGACTATAAAGTTCATTTTCATATCTATTGACGATGTCGAGTTCAAAGCTGAGAAACCTTACAGAATAATATAGTTGGTGCCTAATCATGAGTTCAGCTGTGTGACAGTGACAGATGTATACACGTCTCATAATATGAGTCAAACTATAATGGTAATAAGAGCTCATGTGAGAATCAAGGGCTCTTTTAGCTTTAACGTTTAATTGTACGGTACCAGCATGAGACGTCAAAGCTCAGAAGTTCTAAATATTTCCGCTTAAGCCGAAGATGGTTCTATGACATCAAAGAATTTAATCAATTTCATATTTTCATAGTCTGACAAGCATTCAAATTACATAAGCCAGACGAGAAGTGATTATAAATTTAGATGAATTAATTGTCTTTCGACTCACACGTACAGTTTATTATATTATCACTCAAAGGATTTAAGTCAAAGTTGAATATAATGTAATACGTGATGTAATTTTAGCTGGAGAATTGCAAAGATTTACGCGAAGATAGAAATGTGATCTTCCAAGCTGAGTTCAGTGCCCCTAGCACTTTATAGGTTTTTACACGTTCGAACGTCACTTGACCTTGCATTTTGCGCTTTTTTTGTATGGAGACGTGAAACTTCCTACACTCGCCGCTTGGGGCGCTTTTTACCATTCTCATATAAAATGAAAATACAACGTAAAAGCATACTTGGGGTAGGTATAAATATATTCTGAGGTCTCCAGAGCCGGCGATATAGCTGCCCCGGGGATGTGCCCCGGCAAAGTGGTGGGGGACACCACCGGTGCGATCTATCAGAGTACCCGGAGTTCTCTCTGAGCACTGAGGATGGCCACCGGGGGAGTTTTAGTGAGGTAAAAATCCCACATACCCCGATCTGCCTCTACTAGGGCGGTCGGGGACCTTTTAAAGATTTCCCAATCGTCAATAAAAAAAATTTTAGTAAAAAATATCTTTTTTCGATTAGAATTTAAGCAATGTAAGCCCATGGACACAGTTCCAATGCACAAATGTCGATAAAAATTAACATAAAGAAAAGTCTAGTAGTTCTACTTATATCTAAATGCGTAGCATGAGATGACCAGCCCAAGCAGCACCTGTTCACAAGTATGACGCGAATGCCAGCCATTGACCTCCTCAACCATCATAGAGGGAAGTGGTCAACCCGTCACCCAGACAGACAGAGAAAAAATTTAAAACTTGGTTGTTCAGTGCCATTCAATGCAGTAGCGTGTATACTTTCATACGCATTTAGTGAAAAGCTGTAATTTTGGAATTACAGACACTTTAATTATATTTATCTGTTTAGTTGAACTTTTTATACGTGAATGGAAGTGTCAGTAGACGGCGTCCAAGGAAGAACTACGTACATATGCTCACGCCTGTATTCCCCGAAGTGATAGGCAGAGGTGTTATATTTTTTCACTGAAGATGATTAAGTGCCAACGTGACAGATGGTGAGTCTATCGCCTTCTCAGACATATGCAGGTTTCGTCACGATGTTTTCCTTCACCGTAAAGCACATCATCTCCCTGGCCTTATCCCATACATTGTTGGGGTCGGCACATGATTCAACCCGATGTGGCTGATCACCTGATTTTTATACGAAGCGACTGCCATCTGACCTTCGCAACCCCATTTAGGAGGAAAATCCTTCACCGTAAAGCACGTGGTGTAAAATTAGTGCACATCAGTTTTTTTTGAAAAACTCATTGGTACAGGCCCCGCTGGGATTCGAATTTGCTTCGCTTGCGCAGCAGGTGAGTGTTCTGATCTCGAGGCCACCAAGGCTCATGAAGAACTATGATGACCAAATCAGGTGAAAAGTTCTTCGGTGAAAAGTAGGTGTTACCACAAATTTTGTCACTCTCGATGATCTTTCTGGAATGGTTGAAACCTTAAATCTGCAACAGAGAAAAATTATAACATATTTTAGACTGAAAATAACAAAAAAAAAATTTCTTTTGCTTTTAAAAAATATATGTAAATTTTTCCAAAGCTTTGTAGCAACTAACTGAAATTTGAATATGACTGGAATTTTCCGTGTCCAAAAAGTTATGGACAATATTTCCGGGTTTTCCTTCATCCCCATGGAATTCTGATTCTAATTAATGATTAAGTCAAGAGCATGGGATACAATATGGGAAAATGGGATTACCTACCTTATTATTGGAGCTACCCTAATTAATTACCCGACTACGGCGTTGCAATGGGAGTGTTATGATTTTGTTTGTTTTTTATATTGTTAGCTGTTGCGGCTTCTCTAGCAGGTAACCGGTAATTGGTACCTAATTATTTTTTAAATCAATGAATAATTTAAAACAGTAGCAAGTATAATATATGTACCTACTTATTATATAGAGGAAATATTTGAATGTATGTTTAAAACGAATTGGCTCAAAAAGTACTGAACCGATTTTAAAAATTCTTTCACCATTTGAATACTACATTATCACTGATTAATCTATACATCTATACAGATAAATAAAATTGAAGTGTCTGTTTGTAATTTCAAATTAACAGCTTTTCAGTATCACTAAATGCATATGAAAGTATACACGATACTTACACTAAAAAATCTAGTTTTAAAATTTTTCTCTGTCTGTCTGTTGGTCTGTCTGTCTGTCGGTCTGTCTGTCTGTCTGTTTGTTCCGGGTAATCTCTGAAACGGCTGGACGGATTATAACGGGACTTTCACTGGTAGGTAGTTGATGTTTCAAGGAGTAACTTAGGCTACTTTTATTTATTTAAAATATTAGGGTTCCGCGACAATGAGGAAGAAACTAAATCTATGCGGGTGAAACCGCGGGGCACAGCTAGTATAAGCTATATTTTATCTCCGTACTCCTACAAGAACGGGAACTATGTGGGTGAAACCGCGTGACGTCCGCAAGTAGTTACATATTTTTGAATCATTCGTCGTAGCTAACGGTTAATCCACCGAAGCCTCGCCTTTACGTGTTCCCGTTAATCATCCGTTATCTGCCGATATGTACACAGACGGGTAGTGCCAGCAATTTGGCTCTGTTACGTCTCCGAGCTCTGAATTACATTCGACTAATGTTAGATCTATCCGTTTGTATGTAGGTCAATGCGGTTATTGTAGAACGGATAATATTACAAGAATTGTACCTTTACTGTGTTGTTGCTGATTTATTTGTTGTGCTGTTTATGATATTATGTTGAGAAATGTTGTGAAAATATTTTTTGGTTTTTAATACTTCAGTTTGGATCTGTAACTTATCACTATACTCGCTAGCGTCTCCGACAATATTTGTATGGATACTTGGAGGCGCTGTACAATTTCTCATACAAATATTCGACGGAGACGCTAGCGATTGTAGATTAGGAAAACGGTGGCAAACTGGTGGACTATACGTATACTAGTGATGTTTAGAGTATAGGTAGTAGGGACACAACATCTTTGGACGATACCTTGTTGGTAAAATTATGATGAGTAGTTAAGGAGTTATGAGGGAACAGATAAACTTTTTTTGTACCTGTTTTTTGGTTCTCCGGCTTTTAAGTAGCAAAAAATTTTACAGTCTACTTAGTGGTAAGCAGCTACTGCATCTATGCTTACAACAATAATCTTTAAAAAAACTTCATTCGAATATTATACTGTAAAGGTTGTGAGGTAAAACAATAATATGTAGTTCCGTAATATTTAAAAACAGTGATGGACTGTCACGTCTGTAAAAGTTGGTGTTGTTGTTCCAACACCTCTCCTTACCCCTTCGGGGCCCTTCAGGGATGGCGTGAGCATATTAAAACATTAAAAAAATTAATACTTCTTTCTTAACAAACATTACACGCTGACTATAACCCCTGGTTTGAAAGTAGTTCCATCTATTTTTGTGATACGGATTCCAAAAGGGTTTTGTTGTAAAGAAGTTAATATGTTTTCAAATCCTTCCTAAAACGTTGCCAGTGATATTGATGTAAATGTCGCGTTACTACGGGTGTGCTAATTGCTTGACAGCCGCCATCTGTTTCGGCTAACGACGTTCATTCGTCAGGCGACGAAAAACATCCTATCTCAACGAGACAGAATCTGTTACAAGCGGAAAAGATTAAAAACCTGTAGCAGCGTTACTCGATAACAAATGCGAAGTTTGAGTATAAATACACGAGAACCTAAATCGCGCCATTAGAGTTCTCAAGCGCATTGCAGTATATATACAAGTTTCCAACTAGAACAGTTGGAGCCGCGGTTCCCCCGGCATGACACCCGCCTGGCTGGAAGATCTTCCCCTTGCTGGGGATGAGCATGATCACTCGCTCTCCCCACAGTGGTGACCCCGTTGAACCTGAACATTAACAACCTTCGCATCATTCTCCTCACAACCATCAGCAGCAGCAGCAGTCACACAGCAAGCCAGCATCGAGTATCTACAGGTCCATTACAGCCGACGCACCGCGCTACTGGTCCTGGCACTCATCTCTCCACTGACCCCGCACGTCCACCTCACGCAGCCCACGCCGGACGCCTGCCCCACGCTCCACGTGGCACGCCTGCGCTGAGCCTGCTGGACTCGGTCGGCATCTCCGCTCAGTCTCGACTCACCGCAGACTTCGAAGCACCCTGGCCCTTGCAAGCTATCTCAAGCACGCACTGCACGCACACAAAGAAAAAATGGATCAACCTTCGGTCTTGGAGGGGAGTGATGTAGCAGCGTTTCTCCACTCGCTCATAGATGGCGCTACTCGCTAACAAATGCGAAGTTTGAGTACAAATACACGAGAACCTAAATCGCGCCATTAGAGTTCTCAAGCGCATTGCAGTATATACAAGTTTCCAACTAGAACAGTTGGAGCCGCGGTTCCCCAGGCATGACACCCGCCTGGCTGGAAGATCTTCCCTTTGCTGGGGATGAGCATGATCACTCGCTGTCCCCACAAACCCCTTGATTGTAAAAAAATATGTTTGCAATTTTTCTTATTAGCGGTTGGTTACACCCGCGTAAATTTCATTACTTGTGGTGGCTTTATACCGCGAACCCGTAATTTGTTATATATTAAACAAATTAATTAAACTAAATCAAAGTATCCTAAGTTACTCCGTATGGAGCCGTGGTGGCTATGGGGTTTAAGCAGTCGCTTGCGCAAGCGAACCTCAGCGGGGCCAGTACCAATGAGTTTTTCTATAAACTTATGAGCAGTGATTTCACATCACGTGCTTTACGGTGAAGGAAAACATCGTGAGGAAACCTGCATATGTCTGAGAAGTAATTCAAAGTCGTATGTATAGTGCCTGAGACGGCGACAGGCTCACTATCTGTCACGCTGAAGTGCTAACAATCATCACGGCGAAAAGTGGGTGTTGTTATTACTCTCTTACTTATTACTCTGCCTACCCCTTTGGGGAATACAGGCTAGAGCGAGTAAGTGTGTGTACTCCTTATGACACCAGGTATCTGCCTGGTCCGCTTTGGGAACCAATCTCACTGGGTCTTTGAAAGGTTAGAGTTACAGGCCCCACGTCATGCCCAGATATTTTTCTTAGGTCATGAACACACGCGTTTATTATAAGACACGGGTTAAATTCAGGTCACTGCTTAGAACAATGTATTTAAAATCAATCGTTTGGAACTTTGTGCGTTTGATCTTAGTCAAATTACACGTGAAATTGAAGTGGCCTGCCGATGTTTGATTCATGGGGTGTAGTTTCAAACGATTAGAGAGTAGTTGGCGTGTTGACGACAGTTTAATTATTCTGTAAAACCGTGGGTATATATAAGCTACCACCAACCACTTTTCATTGGAGATTTTTAGTGCCTGATTTAACTTAACTGATAGTTATCGTTACAGATCAGTCGAAAGTCTCATAACATTTTTTTCCGTGCGTAATCCGTCATGGATATGCCAACCGCCCGGGGGCGACGAAGGATTATGCCGGACTAAAACCCACGGATGCTCCTTCTCGTTGCTTTTAGAGTGTGGCGAGCGATTAACGAAACAACATGGAATTAATAGAGGGAATGTGAGCAGAACTGTCCAAGGAAGAACTGCGACCAAATCTATACATCTATACAGATAAATAAAATTGAAGTGTCTGTTTGTAATTCCAAAATAACAGCTTTTCACTAAATGCATATGAAAATATACACGACACTGACACTGAAAAACCAAGTTTTAAAATTTTTCTCTGTCTGTCTGTCTGTCTGTCTGTTTGTTCCGGGTAATCTCTGAAACGGCTGGACCGATTTTAACGGGACTTTCACTAACAGGTAGCTAATATTTAACCGCTAGTACTGAGTAACTTAGGCAACTTTAATTTATTTAGGGTTCCGCGACAATAATGATGAAACGAAATCTACGCGGCTGAAACCGCGGGGCACAGCTAGTTAATAATATTTTTTTGAAAAGTCACATTCGGAGCACTCTTAACCGAAGAGAGTGTATGAAGTAAATTAATAGATTAAGCGAAAGAAGTATGTAAGGATCGTAGCATGGGGCGAATGGTCTCGTGTTACCCCATGGGATACAGGCGTGAGCATATATAAGTACTAGCTGTGCCCTGCGGTTTCACCCGCGTAGATTTAGTTTCATCCTTATTGTCGCAAAACCCTGATATTTGTGTAAGCTTTTTATTTGTATTATTTTATATTTTAATTCAATGCCAATTACTTATTAATCCTTGAAATGTAATTAATCATTATTAACAATATTATGTGTAGGTACTGGTCTGTCGGAAGTCAAGATTACTTTTATTTATGGCGCGTAACAACACATGATTAATATTTTATTTTTAATACGAATCACATCCGGTAACGTTTCTTTTTAAATCCGACAGACGCAGTACGGCATTATCAGTTGATCGTTCGCCGAGAACAGACGTGTACTCTTTTGTTAATAAAAGTGTTGTGTTTAGACTCTGGGCTTCATTTACTGACCTTTTAAATTTGTATTAAATAAAAGTAGCCTAAGTTACTCCTTGAAACTTCAGCTACCTGCCAGTGAAAGTCCTGTTAACATCGGTCCAGCCGTTTCAGAGATTACCCGGAACGAACAGACAGACAGACAGACAGACTGACAGAAAAATTTAAAACTTGGTTTTTTAGTGTCAGTACCTTGTTTACTTTTATATGCATTTAGTGAAAAGCTGTTATTTTGGAATTACAAACAGACACTTCTATTTTATTTATCTGTATAGATATCTGTATAGATGTACCGACTCTACCCCTAACGATTAGATAACGACACATTACGTCTTCAGAACCCTGTTCCAACCATTGAAATCATGTTTACGGCTTAAGGCGAGTTATTATTAAATTCGAACCAGCGAACGAAGCTTGAACAACCGTTGAACCCACGTAACAAGATTAAATGTAAATGTATCAATTCCTAGCGAATTTAAACCGGATTTAATTCAGATTCATTGAACTCGCATTAAACTGGAGATAATTTCTTAAACCTCTGACTACATATTTTGTTATACATCTATACAGATAAATAAAATATAAGTGTCTGTTTGTAATTCCAAAATAACAGCTTTTCACTAAATACACTTAAAAGTGAAAAATACATGCTACTGACACTAAAAAACCAAGTTTTTAAAATTTTCTCTCTCTGTCTGTCTGTCTGTTTGTTCCGGGTAATCTCTGAAACGGCTGGACCGATTTTAACGGGACTTTCACTGGCAGGTAGTTGATGTTTCAAGGAGTAACTTAGGCTACGTTTGTTTATTAAAACTATAAGGGTTCTGCGACAATAAGGATGAAGCTAAATCTACGCGGGTGAAACCGCAGGGCACAGCTAGTATATTATTATATAAATACAATGTAAGTGTCTGTTTGTAATTCCACATTAACAGCTTTTCACTAAATGTATACTTTATCTACAGGCCCAAGAATAATAAAATGTTCACTCTCATAACCAGAATCTTTCACAGGAGGAGCTCTCTTTCAGATTCTGACAACTGGTTTAACCCAGATTGCCGATTTTCATCGAAAAAGGGGTTGCGAAGGTCAGATGGCAGTCGCTTCGTATAAAAATCGGGTGATCAGTCACATCGGGTTGAATCAAGTGCCGACCTCAAATACATGGGATTAAGGCCAGGGAGGTGATGATGAACCAGAATCTTTCACAGTGACTGAATTAAATCATTTTAACTGAGACATCACAGGATTCTATCAGTTTGTGAAGGTGTTCGTGTTTAATTAAACATTGTTGTTTGTCAACATAAAGTTAGAAGCCAGTTAGCCGCGAGAACGTGTGCATTTCACAGTTAAAGTATCTGTTGCTTACATAAAACAGCACCAAGAGAAAACAAAACACATTGCTATTTAAGACTGTCTCGTTGATTTAGTGGTTGCAAGTTGTACTGAACACGTTGTCCATGGCCTGTAGACAAAGTAACATTATGCTCACGCTTCGCTAGTAGAAACGATACACATTTTTAACATAGCATATATAGTAAAAAAAAAAAATTACCAATTAAACTATCTGTGCCCGCGGTTTCACCCGCGTAGAGGTTATTTCATGGGTGTCCCGGGAACCTTGCTTTTTTAAAATAAATGTAGCCTAACTTACTCCTTGAAACATTAGATATCTGCCAGTGAAATTCCCGTTAAAATCGGTCCAGCTGTTTTAGAGATTACCCGGAATAAACAGACAGACACACAGACGGACAGACAGAGAAAAATTTCAAAAATTTGTTTTTTCATGTCAGTATCGTTAGCTGTTATTTTGGAATTACATACAGACACTTCTATTTAATTGACTTGTATAGTATAGATTGTATATGTTAAAACTATAATGCTTTTAAGTCACCTATTTGAACGTGTTGAAAAATCCACTATGAAGTTTAATTGTTGCTTTAAAATTTATAACATGAAAGGCAAAGCTTTGAGGTGTGGAGTTCTATTGAGATTTATGGGTCATTCCAGTCTCGCCTCTCACTTCACTGAAGGAGACATTTTAAAGTGCCTCGTATGAGTTTAACAGGTCCAATAAAGTGCAAGGTAGTTCTACTACGCCAAGTATAAGGTTATAACACGTTTTGATGTTAACTATATCGATTGCGTATTTTCTTCATTTATTTTCATATTTTATAGAGTACTAGCGGACGTCACACGGTTTCACTTGCGTAGTTCCCGTTCCCGTGGGAGTACGGGGATAAAATGTAGCCTATGTTACTCTCTGATGATGTAGCTATCCATTGCTGAAAGAATTTTCAAGAACTTTTTTTTTGGACGGGCAACATTGGCCAGACCTGTCAAGTTTTTACGTCTCCTTAAATTTTATTGTTATTTAAATTAAAATAAGTAGTAAAATTAATTCATAAGTTAGAAATAAACATTATTTAGTGCTTTAATATTATCGGAAAGTGTTTGTGGAGTAAACAATTCAAGATTTTCGTCGCAACAACAACTTTAAAAGTGCGACCCTTGTGAACTGTCAGACAAATGGACGTTATACAAACTTTCAAACACAAGTGTGACTCATTGCAATAAAATACAGGGAAGTATCGTGTTTATTTATCACATTTATATTAAAAGTGCTACTCATTACTACATAACACTGCTCATAACCTATGAGCAACGTCCAACACACACCTGGCCCAGTGACAGTCTCACTTTACTTGACTTTTTTTGTGGAAGTAAAGTTGAAGACGACTACTACCGCCTCATACAAATATATACTACCGTTTTTTACCAGTCTTCAAGCCATTTATTTGCTCAAAATAGTTGTTAACTTACACTTACACATTGTTTATTGTGGTTATTAATAACTACTGTACACAAACAACTTCACATCTCAGTTAAAACTTCTACATATCTCTCACATCTCTTGTTTGCATTCCAGTCACTCCGAAACAATGACTACCATGATGACCCGAAAAGCAACAGCTCGGGATTTGGAGGACAAACTTAGGAAGACATTGCACGAACTTCACTTGTCAAAAAACCTCAACAACAAACTGCTGCAAGAGAGGGATGAGAGCGAGGAAGAGGTAGCCAACATTGTTAGGAAAAATAGTCAATTAAAGAAGGAAATGGCTGAACTGCATTTACAATACACTGTAGTCGAAGAAGAGCGGAATCAGTTGCAGGACATTGTCTCATCATTCAATGAGTGCAGCGACACCCACGAGAGGGCCCTGACTCGCATCTCTGAGCTAGAGAATAGCTTGAGTCATGCCCACACACAGGTGACCAAACTGGAAGAAGAGAGGGACATAAACCAGACCACCACCATGCTCAGCCTCTACGATGAACTGGTTCGCACTGACTCCGGAGCCTTCCCAACCGAACAACTGGTTACAATTGACTTAACCAATGATATTTCCTCTCATGTACAGATGGGTAGCCATAATAAATTAAAAAAGTATGTTAAGCTAAATAGGTTTATTAAGAAAACTAGAAATTTAATAAAAAGGCAAAGAAAGTTCCTTAATAGTATTAAGTTAACAAAAGAATGTTTATCTTTAAGAAACACTTTAGATTCATATAAATGTAAATTAAATACTTTAAAGGTCACACATGATATAGACATTCAACGATTGCAGTCCGACTTGCAGAGTAAAGAGCAATATTTAATAGACTTAACTAATAAATATACAAGTGCTCAGAAACAGATTAGTGAACACATCCTGGCTACCACCGAGTTGGTAGACCTCTGTAACTATAATGTGGAGCGGTTTGACTCATTAACAAACAAACACTCTTGTGGCTGTGGGCTCCTATCATCACCATCCGATAGTGAGCCCCTGCCACTGCCCTGTAAGTTGGGGGTTGCTGAGTTAAATGACACCATTCAACAAATAAGTGTATGTCCACCTATACACAACACCTTAGTGTTTTCAGATAGCCTAGGTAAAAACATAGGTATATTACTCGATAGACACATTAGCGGTACAGTAGTTAATTATTGTATGCCAGGGGCCACATACACACAAATAATTAATAAAATCAAGTGTATGACAATAGATCCTCAATCTGTTGTGATTGTTTTGATAGGTGAGGGACTTAGGGTGCACAAAAGTGAATTAATAAGCGGCTTAGAATATCTGTCACAATTAAATGTACACAACATTATGTTAACTGCTTTCCCCTATAGTAAGAGCTACACTGACAGGCAAAATGATTATATAGGTAGGTTAAATAATGTAATTTATAGGACAGGTTGTCATAGCGACAATATTTTTTTTTTTGACACTAATAAATTTATTAGTGGATTTATTATAACTGGGGACTTGTTTTACATCCCCAAAAAATGCATGAATATGATCGCTACATTGGTAGCATATAATATTAACGGTGTTATAGCAACTATAACAAAACATAGGTTAAGTAATCAAACGGTGTTACATTGTTCTAGTAACACAGAAATTAGTTCTTGTTCTAGTTCTTTAAACTAGTAACTGAGACAACGGCCGAGTCCCTCGTCAAACGGCTCTGTCGCCTTAACGTAGTGCACCAAAATATACAAGGCTTGGCTGGCAAACAATTAGAAATTGATTTATTTTTGGAAAGCCATAACGTTCATGTGCTTTGTTTAACCGAACACTGGCTTAAAAATCATGAGCTATTGCTCAATAATAGTAATTATAGACTTTGTAGTGCATTCGTCAGAAAATCAGCAATTCATGGAGGCTCGTTAATCTTAGTATCTAATAATGTTAAATGTAAAGAGCGTAGTGATATAGTAAACCTGTCAATCGAGCGCACTGCCGAACTATCGTGTATAGAACTAGAAGGAAATGTAATAATATGCGTATATCGTCCCCCATCTGGCAATTTCTGTTCATTTGAATCAATCCTTGAAGATGCCCTTAGACGTGTTGCGGGCCTTAATAAAGGCATTGTAGTGTGTGGCGATTTTAATGTTAACTTGTTAGAAAATAATTCTCTTTCGGTGCGTTTAATTAGTTTGTTTAACTCTTTTAATTTAAAGCATTTATTTCTGGAGCCCACTAGAATAACTGCCACTTCTGCGACATGTCTAGATAATGTGTTCTGCGATTGTGAGGCCCTGGAAAAATCTATTATCAGTGATCTAACGTCAGACCATTGTGGTCAAAAAATCACAATATTAAATAAAACTAATAATGTAGTAAGTAAAACCACTTACAGACCTATTACTAAGAAACTTGTAGCAAATTTCAGGTCTAACTTAGCAAGCAAGATACCTTATCTGCAAGGGCCACAAGAAGATCCTGATGCTCTTTACAATAGCTTGTTTAACGTTATACAAACGGAATTCAATAGTACATTTAAACTAAAAACAGTTCAGAAACATAGTAAAGCTAAATTCAATGAGTGGGCAACTGTAGGTATCCATAAAAGTAGAAGGAAGTTGTATGAACTTTATGGTATGAAACGAAATGATCATAGTCCTGAATTCTTAGCATTCGTAACTAGATACTCTAAATGTTTTAAGAAAGTTTGTATAAAAGCTAAAGCCTTGCATCTTGCCCAGAAAATCAAGAATTCTGATAATAAGATAAAAACTACCTGGAACGTTATTAATGCCGAGACGGGAAAGGCAAAAAGTCGCGATTGTCGTTTAACTTTAAATATAGATAACAAAGTAATCCAAGACGATGGTGAAATAGCTGAAACTTTCAACAAGTTCTTTGCAAATGTTCCTATAGTAACTACTAGTTCCCTAAATTCATCTCCCACAGACGCCGAATTATTACTGAAATTAAATGTTTCTAAGTGCGGCACTAGCTTTAGTTTTTGTTCTATCACGCCTTTTGAAATAATTAAGACATTTAAAAGTTTGAATTCCAAAAAGACTGGTGATTTATGGGATATATCAGTGAAAGTACTTCACGATATTATTGACATAATTGCCCCTTACTTAGCTGACATTTTTAACAGTTGTATTAAGAGCGGTGTATTCCCGGATCTCATGAAATATAGTAAAGTTATTCCATTATTTAAAGGTGGTGATATTAGTGACCCTACTAACTTCAGACCGATGTCTATCTTGCCAGCCCTCAGCAAAATTTTCGAAAAAATTATGCTGAATCAAATAGTCGCTTACTTTAATCTTAATAATATTCTACATGGTGAGCAATATGGCTTCACCAAAGGTCGTTCAACCACTGATGCTGGTGTTGCACTTCTTAGACATATTTATAGAGCGTGGGAAAACGCTCACGACATGATAGGTGTATTCTGCGACCTATCCAAGGCATTCGATTGTGTACAACACGAAACCTTATTAGTTAAATTAAACTATTACGGTGTCAAAGGTAGGGCACTCGACCTAATCAAATCATATCTTTGTCAACGGATTCAAAAAGTCGAAGTAAATGGGGTCAGATCTTCCGGTTCTCCAGTACTAATGGGCGTCCCACAGGGTTCAATCCTAGGACCATTTCTATTCTTAGTATATATTAATGATTTACCAAATTTAGTAAAGAATACGTGTGATATTGTACTGTTCGCTGATGACACATCTCTTTTGTTTGAAGTCGACAGAGCCAAAACGAATTATGAAGATGTAAACAGTGCACTTGATCAGGTATTGAAATGGTTTAATGTAAATAACTTAGTTTTAAATGCCAAGAAAACTAAATGTATTAAATTCACTTTACCAAACGTCAAACCTGTTGATACAAAGGTCATGGTAAATGGTGAAACTTTGGAAATAGTAGATTCTGTAGTATTTCTAGGTGTAACCCTTGATAATAAACTTCAGTGGGGCCCACATATATCCAAGTTATCAGGAAAACTCAGCTCCGCAGCTTATGCAATTAGAAAAATTAGACAGTTCACCGACATAGAAACAGCTCGACTTGTATATTTTTCTTATTTTCATAGCGTTATGTCCTATGCTATTTTAATTTGGGGCAAAGCTGCTGATATAGACTCTATATTTACACTACAGAAAAGGGCTATACGATCTATATATATTTTGGGACCGCGAGAATCGTTAAGGGAAAAATTTAAATCAATTGGAATTTTGACAGTGGCCTCACAGTATATTTTAGCTAACTTATTATTTGTGCATCAAAACATTGGATCGTTTCAAAGGAAATGTGATGTGCATAATGTAAACACAAGACACAAACATAAAATTGTAGTGCCTGCGCATCGCCTACAAAAAGTGCATGGCTCATTTTTAGGACAGAGCACACGCTTCTATAATAAATTACCAACAAAAATTGTAAACTTGCCCTTCAACAAATTTAAAGAAACAATTAAATCAGTTTTGCTTGAAAAAGGATATTATACTGTAAGTGATTATATTTGTGATAAGGGAGCCTGGGATGTACCTGATAATGTTTGTAAATAATCCCATTGGCACTGTACTTTTGCTACAATTAATTAATCTTAATTTTGCTTTGACTGGCTGGAATTTGCCATGCTCACATATATTTGTACTATATTTTTAGTTTTTATTTTTGACAATTGAGCATTAGAACTGTGTCCATGGGCTTATAGTTGCTTGAACAATTTATTTTGTATTTTTAAAACTGTATAATATTCTTTAAAAGAGTAATTACTGAGTTTCTTGCCAGGTTCTTCTCAGTAAAATCAACCTTCCGAACCTGGCGGTAGCATGTATAATCCTGTGTAATTGTGTCATTCTGACGATTTGAAAGTACTTTGTATGAAGTCTAATCGAATAAAGATATATTTGATTTGATTTGATTTAAGATCGGTCCAGTTTCGGAGCCCATTCAATGCGAACAAACAAACAAACAAATCTTTCCTCTTTATAATTTTAGTGTAGATATTATATTAAAAAATAAATAAATTTTGTGTGGTAACTTAAAAACGCTAGGTAGCGGCGAGTGTAGGAAGTTACTTTAAGCCTTTTTTAGTGGTTTTTGAACTACAAAACATTTATCCGGAATTAACAGACATAAACTTATCCAAGTTATAAGTGTACCCGGCAGCTCGAGAGACTTAATGTGTCAAAAGTCGTGAGGGCCCCTAAGTTAAGTCCAGTTAACTTCAAGTTATGCACACGAAGGCATCCAGTTTGCATAGTTACGCTTGACTTAGAAGCCGGTCAAGTTATAAATCGGGGTGAACTTTGTTAGGGTAAATAGTTGATAAGATTTTTACTTTTTTATTAGAACTATATATAGCTTTTGTCAGCAACTTTGTCCATGTATTATTACATACGTAATTAGGGATACCCCTAATAATTTGCGAATAACAATATAGCCTATTTTACCCGCTAAAGATGTAGGTATCTATTGATAAAATATTTTTAAGATCGGTCGAGTAGTTTTTGAGTTAAATCAAACAAACTGTTTCAACAAATAATTTTATTTTTACAATATTAATGTATAATGAACGTCCTTGCAATCTACGCAGATCAGAAAAAAAATATAATGAAGGATGATATGGCTAGAAATATGTGATTTTAGCTAGAATAGTGGGGGCTTTCGGGAGCGATTGGGAGAGGACTGCTGAGGACAGAGAAAGTTGAAAAAGTGGAAGGGAGGCTTTCGCCCAGCAGTGGGACACTACAGGCTAATAATAAAATAATAAATAATAATAAATAGAATAAATTATGTTTGACACAGAGAAAAATACATTGCGATCCGATCGCAAGTAATATGGGATAAGGGCAGGGTGATGATGATGATGATTGTCATTCAAAACATAGGAATAACTTATCAAGTAGCAATAACTTAACGAGAAAACCAAAAATGATATCTCATCTCCCTGGCCTTATCCCATACATTGTTGGGGTCGGCACTTGATTCAACCCGATGTGGCTGATCACCTGATTTTTATACGAAGCGACTGCCATCTGACCTTCGCAACCCCGTTTAGGAGGAAAATCGGTGATTTGGGTTAAACCAGTTATCAGATTATTTTTAGGCCTCCGACTGACCTGTAACGATTGCCAAAGATGTTAAATTGGCAACCGGGACCGACAGCTTAACGTGCTCTCCGAGGCACGGAGGGAACTCGGGCGGTCACCCATCCAACTACTGGCTAGGCGTATGGTTGCTTAACTTCGCTGATCGAATGATATGCGCAATAGCAACTGTGCCACGAGCTCCTCCACCAACGACCACTCCACCACGAGAACCAAAAATGATAAGTGCCGATATATCATTTTTCGTTTTAAGTAAACGGCTAATAAGCGGGCGCACTGTCGCATGATCAACTAATCATTTTTGTTATAATACGTCGACAAAATGTTGTCTCGAAAAATCATGGAAATTTCGAGATGATTTTATCTCGAAAAATCCAAGCATTAAAAGCTTCTGTAAATAAATAAATGTTATATTTCATTATGAATCAAATGGAATTAAGGCTGTAATAAGCCTCCCTTCACGGAACTCTGTCATAGCAAATTGTTTTCCCGTGTCACCAGACGCCTGTCAAGTTACAAAAGCTTATTTCATTTAACATTATTTTTATCCAGTTTTTTGTATGAAGTACTTGCGTTAGCTGACATCGCTCACTTAGTAAAGATAACTTCCATTAGCAATCATTATTAAGACGACACTCAACACGTACTAAGACGTTATCCAATCTATACATCTATACATCTTCTTATCTTACAGATAAATAAAACTGAAGTGTCTGTTTCTCAAGTTTTTAAAATTTTCTCTCTCTGTCTGTCTGTCTGTTTGTTCCGGGTAATCTCTGAAACGGCTGGACCGATTTTAACGGGACTTTCACTGGTAGGTAGCTGATGTTTCAAGGAGTAACTAAGGCTACTTTTATTTCTCAAAAATATTTGGGCTCCGCAACAATAAGGATGAAACTAAATCTACGCGGGTGAAACCGCGGGGCACAGCTAGTTTATAAATATTTTTTTATCTTAAAACATACATATACTAACGCCTGTATTCCCTGAAGGGGTAAGCAGAGGTGTTGTAATAACAACACCCACTTTTCATCGGAAATAATTAGTGAGTCTATGGCCGTCTTAGGCACTGTACATACGTCTTTGAATTACTTCTTAGACATGTAAAGGTTCCTCAGGTCGCTTGCGTAGCAGGCGACTACTCGAACCCCACGACCACCACGGCTCCTCTATCGTATACGTAATACACACAGTATAATTATTATAGGTAAGCTTACTAAGTAGTTTGGAATCTAGACCAATTTTTTTAACTGTGAACTGCGATTTGTTGATTTGAAGCTATGAGAAATATATTCTGTAAAATACATAAATGACTTATACACGCGATCGGCGACGTCGTGACACCCCATATGCATTGAGTAAAAAGCTGTTAATTTGCAATTTTTTTGTATATGTATAGAAATAAGAGTTTAGTTGACCACGCTATGGCACTCGGCCCGGACCCGACTCCGTCTTTCTCTGTCGGCCCCTCATTGCTGAGATCGTGACGTCCTGCAAGTACTGTCTCAATAGATTCTCCACCGCCCTCTACCTTCGGCATGGGGGCATGCGACGTTCACCGGTATTGTTCTGCCACCTGGTCTGATTATCTTTTTGGACTACGACCTCTTAATCGTTTGCCTTTCAAGATTATTTGCTTTTCTCGACTCGGTCTAGCCTTAATCAATTATAAAACGAAAAAGGCAGACAGAAACATTTATAATATTATTAATCCCTACATTGTCCTATAGATAGACTATAGACCCCTTAAGGCTAGACAAAGCTATTGTCTACGAAAAATATTAAAGAAAGTAAACCATTGAACCTCTTCTAATAACTCCGTCGTGCCCCAATAACGCTTGTAATTAGCACGTCGATGATGAATTACCTATTCATTTGTTCCTTTTTGAGCACTTGCTGAGGGTAATAATAGTTTTCATACGAATATTGTTAGAAAGAGTTTTTTGTAGACTAGGATTAGTCAGTACAGACATGGATCACAATACAAGTTGCCTATGAAAAAAGTTATTATTATAATCCGTCTGATCAGCCGCGTTATTCACTAAGATTCATCAGCGTCGCACTCCTTGTCGAGTGTCGGTTTTAAAGATACGAAATTTAACTTTATCTTCTATGTTTTATGTATCAATTTCTTATGATTGCAATCAATGCTCGTCGTCGAGTTCGACGCTGAGAAACCTTTGTGAATAACGAGGCAGACCTTCATTGCTTGGAATGAAACACCGTAACCGTGGGAAGCCAAAGAGCCTACAGACAAAGTAACATTATCCTCGCGCTAGATGAAACGATACAAAATGAACGGGAATGATGTATGCCACGAGACTAATGTATGTCATTTCCATAATTTTTTTAGGTTTCTATAAGCTAGCGTGATAGAATGTTACTTTGTCTAGGCCTACTAGTATTTATTGGATCGATAACCCTGATATTGAACACACTAACATTGATTTGAACACATTGTTTTTAGTATATAGATAGTTAAAAGAGTATCTCTATAGCGTGATTTAGAATGATACAGCGCCATCTTGTGTACAAACATGAAAGTACTTAATTATAAAATAAACAACGTTTAACTATGTTGTCACACATGGAGAACTCACTTCGAAATAATTAAGTAATTTTTTTTTATAAAAATATGCTCTGTGGTTTTCTAGAAGAAATTCTGAAGGCGGCAAATAAGCAAACAAAACGTAATAACTAAGTCTCATATAAAAAAGCCGAGTTGAATCTATCGGAGCACATAATTTCCCTTCCTGTCTAAACTTTATAATAAAACGATATTAAAGAAAGTTGCGATATTTCATTTTTTCATACGGTGTAAGTTGGGGATTCATAAAGTCTTGGGATAGTGATTTATACCCTTCCCTTTGCGGCCTATCGTCGTCAGCTTTTTGTCCAAATAACTTAGGTCCAGCGATATATTACAGTACGAGGAATATTAAAACACAAACATCGTATTTCATACATGAACTTGACTTCTCGGGCTTTCACACACGTAGTTCCAGTCACATTCTGCTAAAATAATAAAAGATTTCCATGTTCCGAAATCGGTTTCAAAAACAATAAGTTAATACTTTAAGCCGTATATCGCATTGAAAAATTCTTCTCAATTCTCTTGCGAGTTGAAGTTTAGCAAGAGATCAGGAATGTTCTGCCGATTTTCTCCAGGGATATGTCGGCTAGACATCACATTTGTTGGCTCAAAACTAGTGCTTGGTGTACACAGTGGGACAAGTTAACGATGACTTGAGCTGAGCGTGCATTGGATTTTCAGAGGGTAGGCAGAAACAATAAGTAGTTAGGTAGGCAGGTTAAGTACACACACACGACACGAGTGTATTCAATGATCACAAATTGTAACTTCTGCTTACCTGCTTATATGCAATGCATGCCACTGGCCCGAGCCGAACGTCGGCCTTAGAACGGTCAACTAATCTTTATACAGATAAATAAAATTTAAGTGCATGTGCATAATTTCTTACTAACTAAACATTGAGTAGTACCTTACCAGAGCCCAAACTAAAAAAAAAACATTTGTTTCATTTTTACCAGCTTTTCACTAAATGCATATACAAGTATATACGGTACTCACATAAAAAAACAATTTTAAATATATTTATCCGTCTGTCCGCCTGTTTATTTCGGCTAATATATGAAACGGCCGGATCTTAACGGGACTTTCACTGACAGATACCTGATGTCACATAGGCTACTTTTTTTCTTCTTTCCCCCTCGGGGCCCCTTCTGAGATGGCGTCAGTGACATAAACGCCACCTATGGAAGTAAGTCAACCCGGGTGTCACCGTAGACCACTACTAGTAAATATATAAATATCTGAAAGATAACAGTACTATTGCTTGCCAAAAGCACATGTGTATATGCCCTTAAATGTCTCAACAAAGACCGACCATTCTCAGGGGCTATTGTTGACTCTTTTTATCAATTCCCCTGAGTGTACCCTCGGCTCAAGTTGTCACCAGTTTCCGGCTAAGACTAAATTGTTTATATAAACCTCGTGAGATAGGTGCCGCGGAACATAATAATTTCTGGAACCCTTGTAGTGTTATGTAAAAGGTATTTTCTCCTTATCTTTGTAAGATGAATGAAGGGAAATATTACATTTTTATACATTGAAGGCATTACCATCATTATTGGGTTCTACGTTCGCTTCGTTATACCTTTTTTTTTAATTACACAAATCAAAGGTTTAAGACTATTGGTTGAAACAGAAAGTGCTATGTGTGATCTACGAAATTATACGACAAATAAAATATTTATATATAACAATAAATACCTATTTCCCTTGGTCACGCCATCACGCGTGAACGGCTGGCAGATAGCTGATGTTTCAAGGAGTGCCTTAGACTAATTTTATTTGAAAAACATATTAGGGATCCGCGAAATAAATAATGAAACTAAATCTACGCGGGGCACAGCTAACAATTAATAAATATGAGAATACAGAAACCATCGCAGAAGGGTCTGCGAAGGGGTAAGCAGAAGTGTTGTAACAACAACACCCACATTTCACCGAATATGATTAAGTGTCAACGTGACAGATGATGAGTCCATCGCCGTCTCAGGCACTATACGTACATACGTTTTTGAATTACTTCTCAGAAATATGCAGGTTTCTTTGCGATGTTTTCCTTCCCTGTAAAGCATGTGTTTTTATGCGAAATTACTGTATTTAAATTTTTTCACAAACTCATTGGTGCTGGGATTCGAACTTGCGTAGCTAGCGAAGCAGGCGACTTTTCAAAACCCACGACCACCACTCTTACTAAAAATGTATTTAAATAACACTTAAATCAATCTCACGTACCATCCAGTTGTAAACATAGTTAAATCTACATTATTCTAAAATTCCGGAATCCGGTAGTATTCCGGGAAATGTCCATGTTCCGGACATTCATATTCATGAAGTCCCAGCCATGTCTAACATTATCGATGGTCCGCACGGCGGCTTAAAGCTCTGCATACACCTAAACGAATAGAATATTAAACACGGTGGTCGCTTAGGACAGCCCTCTCGGTGATATCACAAGCGAAATTAAACTTTACATTACATGGCCACTAAGTTGTTAATGTATTGTGAAGAAGTCAAATATGTTTTTGTATATCAGAGTGCCTAGTGCGAGTTTTTCACTGCTACCGTCACAAGTCACCGCGTCAAAGTTAACACAGATTTGTAATGGATCGAAACAGCGCCTCTGTCGGCCTAAACATGACACTATTGTGAGCCCATAAAAATCTGCGTTTACGTCGACACGATGACTTGTGATGGCGATTTTAAGAAAACTCTTTGAACTACTTCTAACTATGGAATAAGTGCCACATTGATTATGCAAACCAAAAAACACCTAGTTATGTCACGTCTTAGATACGATATTCGTTCGTAGGGTTACTAATGATTTAGTTATTAAACAATTTTATAGTAATATTTAAAAAAACACATTCATACGTTCCCTAAATGTTTTTTGAAGGCCTAAGGCTAAAAGAAGTATAGGTTTGGTTAGGTAAAGACGTTAGGGTTTGTCCAGTCCTTATATCCAACTTAGATTCTATATAGATAGTTTTATATGCATAACAACGATTTCCGTGAGGATTGGATATGTAGATTCCCGTGTTGATACTAGTGATGGTCGCTCTGATAACGTATATTTAGAATGAAACCTTACTGAAATAACTGGAGCGAGCCCTCACATTTTCTTTTAAGATTTTTTTGAAAACGATTATCCATTCTAATATTATAAAGAGGAAAGATTTGCTTATTTGTTTGCATTGAATAGGCTCCGACACTACTACACCGATCTTGAAAATTCTTTCAGCAATGGATATCTACATCATCAGTGAGTAACAAAGGCAAATTTTATCCCCGTACTCCCACAGGAACGGGACAAGAAACCGCGTGACGTCCGCTAGTGCCTTATAATATACTAGTAGATGCCACGCAGTTTCAGCCGCGTAGTTCCCGATCTCGTGGGAGTATGGAGATAAAATATAGCTTATATTAATCAATAATAATGTAGCATTCAAATGGTGAAAGAATTTTTTAAATCGGTCTAGTACTTTTTGAGCCAATTCGTTACAAACATACATAGTAATCTTTCCTCTGGATAATATTACTAGTGTCGACTAAGTGCCGCGATTTATTACACGTAGGTACACATTCGTTGATAATTATTTTTTATTAAAATACTAGTCGAAATATGTTCAGATGTTTTAGAGATTAGATGGAAAAAAAGACAAATTTAAAAGCATTATATTGAACTCTTAAACCACCCTTAACCACAAGTACCTACTGCTAATAATTAATTGTTATTTTATAAACTGTTCTAGCTACTTTTGAGATGAGCCTGAAGAGACAGGCCGACAGAAAACTTAAAAAAGAAAAAATTATTACTTACATACATGCATGTGCTCACATCTGT
Source organism: Watsonalla cultraria (assembly GCA_964035505.1). NCBI lineage: Eukaryota > Metazoa > Arthropoda > Insecta > Lepidoptera > Drepanidae > Watsonalla > Watsonalla cultraria. The sequence continues at coordinate 1,742,762 of OZ037726.1, read as the reverse complement.
ATTCCCCGAAGGGGTACGCAAAGGTATTGTACTAACGACACCCACTTTCACTGAAGATGATTTACTGCCAACGTGACAGACGGTGAGTCTATCACCATTTCAGGCACTATGCATATGTCTCTGAATTACTTCTCAGACGTACACTCTATAGGTTTCCTCACGATGTTCATTCAGAATAAATCATGTAAATACTGTATATACTTTCATATGGAAAGCTGTTAACTTGGAATTACTAACAGACACTTCAATTTTATTTATATGTAGAAATTTAATCGAGCAATTCAGCTCAGGAAGGTTAAACAAACTTGAAACCGGGGTGGTATGTACACCCACGCTTTACCCTTAAATATCTTAATGAGTTTAAGCATCTTATCTTACGATACGAGTGATCTTTACTGACCCCGTGTGAACCACCCCAGTACGATTCACCCCGCTGTACCCAAAATTAATAGGGTTGGGGTAATATCAGACGTAATAGATACTCACAATAGCCCTTTGAACCATCTTCATACAATAGTTTCCTGCGCGTGGTAAGAGAAAGCGGCGCCAGTTTAAAGAGACGTATCTATTTCGCTTTATTCACAAGCACCACGTAATAAGTATAAGCTTATAATAAGCAGTACAGATCTAGACAGCCGTGATGGTTGTGAGGTTTAAGTACTCGCTTGCTTCGCAATCGACGCAAGTTCGAATCCCAGTGGCCTGTATCATTGAGGTTGAGCATGGCAAAATTAGCCTAAAACACTCCTCGAAACATCAGCTATCTGCCAGTGAAAGTCCCGTTAAAATCCATCCAGCGGTTTACGCATGATGCCGTGACCAAGGGAAATGGGGATTCATTTTTATATATAAAAAAGATAGATAGATGAGCTTACGCCCGCAACTTTGCCTCCGTGGTAAGATTTTACATACAATCTCTCATACCAATTTTACTTCAACCATAAATGCCTTGTTTTCACACCACGTGCTTTACGATGAAGGAAAACATCGTGAGGAAACCTGCATATATATCTGAGAAGTAATTCAAAGACGTATATATAAAAAATGAAAATGAAAATGAAAATGAAAAATATTTATTCAGTTTAGGCCCTGGTAAGGCACTTATGAAAGTCGAGAATTTACCACCGGTTCGGAAACTAGCCTTCTGAGAAGAACCGGCAAGAAACTATATATATATAGTGCCTGAGACGGCGATAGACTCACCATCTGTCACGTTAGCATTTAAACCCTCGTTGAAAGGTGGTTGTTGTTATTACAACACCTCTGCTTACCCCTTCGGGGAATACAGGCGTGAGCATATGTGTATGTGGAACAAAAATTCTCGTACAATAAGATACAAAAGATGTCGTTAATAAGCTTTACAGGATAAAGATAACTTTTTACGTAGAACCGAAAAAATTACAAGTCCAATCCAATGGGTATAACTACACATAACTTATGTTATGGAGATTCCCCGAATGGAGAGGGTATATTCATAGCCGAAAGCGGGTGGGGTAAGTACATCTAAACATGTCTTCTAAGAAGGGTCTTTAAAGGGGTAGGTAGAGAAGCTACGACATCCTCGTACCAAAACGGTACGGTCGGTGAACGGTTGAGTCCATCGCCGTCTCAGTCACTATACATAATATCTTGGTTTTGTCCTTTGTTTATGTTTGTACGAATACGTTAATTTCAAAGCTCGTGGTGTAATATCACGGCATTTATGGTTGAGTAATATCGGTATGAAAGCTTGTATGTAAAATCTTACCACGCAGGCAAAGTTGCGGGCGTCAGCTCATCTTCTATATATTAAAATGAATCCCCATTTCCCGTGGTCACGACATCCCGCGTGAACGGCTGGACCAATTTTAACGGGACTTTCACTTGCAGATAGCTGATGTTTCAAGGAGTAATTTAGGCTAATTTAATTTAGAAAACACATAAGGGTTTCGCAAAATAAAGCATGAAACTAAATCTACGCGGGTGACACCGCAGGGCACAGATAGTTTTGTATAATTATGTTTAGAATTTTTAGCGTAAACTTGGTGTCAAACACCAACTTCAAAGGTAAGTAATTTATTTCACATATTTTTTTTCTTATTGTCGATGGTTTTATTTTTTTTATTTATCTTGTTTGTGAGTGGCAAATAAACGTTGTATCTATCAATCATGATATTGTATTAGTCAATCCGCTATCTTATCCGCCATAGTCTCACCTTGTTCCGTCGCGATGTCTACTACAATTCGCGTTTGGGGTAAACCCTCAAATATTCGTACGTCGCGAGTATATTCCGTTTTACTACCCCGTCACGGCTTTCCCGCGGTATACTGCATATTGGTTACACATTTTGTTAAGCAAATATCCGTGGCTTTACGTCCATCGTTGTTTGGAAATTTAGGACGTAGTCATATGTTCCGATACGGAATAACTATCGGAAGGCAAAATCAACACACACTGAAGCTGAGTGTGCCGCTCTTTGTAGTAAGACGAGAGTGAGATATATACAGGGACGGAGATAGGCTGCTATATCCACTCTGTATCCATTTTGGTCAAATATAACCCTCCTTTTTGCTTAGTCGGGTAGATATAAGCTTAGTTTACCAAGCAGTATGGAATCTAGAATCTATTTTATAACTACAAATTATTATATTTAATTCGAAAATATGGATAATATATTGAAATTTCGCTAGTGTAATACACATTTGATTTCTTTGATCCGACTAAGATAACATTTGATAAGCATTTATATAATTTTGGAAAAAAAAACAATTGTACTAATTAATTAAATGAGAGAAGAGAGTAAGAGTGACTAAACGACAAAAAATAACAGTTGAATTGATAACCTCCTCCTTTTTTGAAGTCGGTTAAAAAAGGGGCAGACGCGCTCCCTTTCGTTTGATAAGATACTAGTCACCTTGGCATAAAATAACGGCATGGAGTCACCGTACCCTCATGGCATTGACCTATATCGACCCACTCCAGAGTGCTTAGTGTGAGTTTTCTTAAAATCGCCGTCACAAATCATCGCGTCGACGTAAACGCAGATTTGTATGGGCTCACAATAGTGTCATCTTTAGGCCGACAGAGGCGCTGTTCCGATCCTATACAAATCTGCGTTTACGTCGGCAGTGAAAAACTCGCACTAGGCCCTCATGTACTCGTATGTAAAAGTCCTTACGTCAGATATAAATAGTGTTTCATTATGCTCTTTGTGATTGGATACTCTTGAATACGATTTATTTGAGTCTCAACTATTTTAATTAAAAAATGTATTGAATATTTAATACTTATTAATATTGAACTGGAATTACAAAAAAATACATTTTGCTTCGATTTGGAATTGCGCAAATTTTTTCTGTCTACCCCAAAATGGACTTGATGTCATTTATATACAGATAAATAAATTTGAAGTGTCTAGTTGTCTAAAGTAACTTAATGTATAACAAAATGTAAGAATATATACGGTACTAACATAAAAAATATATTTATAAAATTTTGTGTTCTCTGTCTGTCTGTTTGTTCTGGCTAATCTCTGAAGCGGTTAGACTCATTTTAACGATATTTTCACTGCTCTGTAACAAGGAGTAGGATTCTTTCAATTTAGAATAAGAAATCATTAAGTTACTCGGCTTTTATTGATGATCCTATGTTAGTAAAATCGCGGAGTGCAGCTAGTATTATGCATTTAAGTAAATCCTACACAATTTCATAAATTCACGCTACGTTTTTTATATTATAACATCGCAGGAAAGGTTGAAAAAGAGTGCAATTCTACCCCGGACTGGCATACCTTTTTTGGTCTCTAGTCAACTTCATTGAGAGCCCCTTAGACCCTTTAGACGAAGGTTTGAAATTGCCAAACATAGTAATAAATAAAAAAAAATTATTCCTTTAAAAAACATTAAAACGAGCACGAAAACAAAGTTTGAGTACAAATACACGGAAACCTAAATCGCGCAATAAGAGTCTTTAACCTAAGTATACATACAAGTTTCCAACTAGAACAGTTGGAGCCGTGGTTCCCCAGACATGACACCCGCCTGGCTGGAAGATCTTCCCTTTGCTGGGGATGAGCATGATCACTCGCTCTCCCCATAGATGATGAGTTTATTACCGTGGTAGCCGTGGGGTTTGAGTTGTTGCCTGCTACACAAGCTACGCAAGTTCGAATTCCAGTTGCCAATGAGTTTTTCTTAAAACTTACGTGCAGTAATTTCACCCCTTGTGCTTTACGGTGAAGGAAAACATCATGTCTAAGAAGTCATTCAAAGTATACATACGTCTTTGAGTGTGTGCCTGAGACGGCGATGGACCACCCCCTGTCACGTTGGCACACAATCATATTCGGTGAAATGTGGGTATTGTTACAACACCTCTGCGTACTCCTTCGGGGACCCTTCTGGGTTGGGGTGAGCATATTTATTTATTTTTATTACATTACATAGATGTTAGAGAATCTAGTAGGAACCAAGTCGTGTCTCAGCCCCGCAATGTTTGCACGATACAGTAAACACATCACGCTGTATCAAATGATGTTTGTTTTCATAGAGCGTTTCACGACGCTCTTAGCTTTGGATTTGACAAACTTCCACACTCTGAATAGTTGATGTTTGCTTTTTACGAGATATATATTACTTACGGAACTTATTTGAATGCGAAAAGAAATCTGAAGTCCTACATTCAAGTCTTATTTCGATGGTCGAGTGACAGTGACAGACATGATACATATATAGAAACATATTTATACAGATAAATAAAATTGAAGTGTCTGTTTGTAATTAAAATTACAGCTATTCACTAAAGTATACACAATTCTGTCATAGAAAAACCAATTTTTAAAATTTGTCTCTGTCTGTTTGTTCCGGGTAATCTCTGAAACGGCTGGTCCGATATTAACGGACCTTAGATGGACTCACTCGCTGTCACGTTGGCACTCAATCATATTCGGTGAAATGTGGGTGATGTTGTCACAACACTTCTGCTTACCCCTTTGGGGACCCTTGGGATGGCGTGAATATATTTTTTTTTTATTAATGTGTACTGTATAGCAGGTATACCTGGTAATAATAATTTGCCCGTAGCTGGTAAGGTACCACAGAATACAGCAGATACTACAAAGGTATTGATTTACTATAACAATACATTTGATAATAATAGGGATGTTCACTATCAAACCTTAGATATTTGGTTGTTTGATTGAAGTTCCCGAAATTGGGTATTTATTACGGCCCAGATCGAGCTCGATAGGGAAACGTCATTGTTTATTTATTGTTACGAACTAACCCTCAGATCGCTACTTTGGCCGAATAAGAAAACAATCCGAATCTAACATGACGACGGTTTCAATTGACTTTCAAATGGTGGAATTTGGGTTGAGCGTTTACATGTGTGGTCAAATAGGGTAGAGAAATATTTATTTAAGGCGTGTTTGATGGATTCCTATTGATTCAAAGCAATACGTAATAAGACGGAAAAGAGGAGACACTTTTGTGTACGCCTACACTAATATTATAGAGAGGAAAGAATTGATTGTGTTTTTGTTTGTTTGTTTGCATTGAATAGGGTCCGAAACTACTTGACCGATCTTGAAAATTCTTTCAGCAATGGATAGCTACATCATCAGCGAGTAACACAGGCTATTTTATCCCCATACTCCCACGGGAACGGGAACTACGCGGGTGACACCGCATGGCGTCCGCTAGTGATTTGATAAACTTGTAAAAAAATATTTGAAAAGAGTAATTGCCGAGTATTTACGGGTTCTTCTCTGTAAATTACAACCTAGTGGTGAGAATTTAACATGGATTTTTTTATTTAGTTCTAATATAGAAAATATCAAGAATTCGATAAAATTCACCTTCACCAGACCTTTATGTATCCAGTTAGTTACTGAAATCTACTAGACAATTTTCAATATAATATCCTTTCTAATCAAAGGACTTAGCCAATCTACCAACTAATACAGATGTTTATTGCCAAATTGAGGGCAAAAGTCTTTGGCAAAAGTTGTGTAAAGACAAGCCAATTAGGCTCAGTTCTAATTAGTATCTCCGCCGAGACTTGCGGCATGCCTACTCGATTCTTGCCGATGGAAATGTATTGTGATTTGACTTTCAAAGGAATTGGATTGAAGCTAGTTTGGGCGTTGAATAGATCTGGATTCTGAACACGTTCAAATACTTATCACATGAACTTAGTAAGTCAAAGTCAAAGTCAAAGTCAAAAATATCTTTATTCGATTAGACTTTATACAAAGCACTTTCAAATCGTCAGAATGACACAATTTACAGGATTATACATGCTACCGCCAGGTTTGGAAGGTTGCTTTTACTGAGAAGAACCTGGCAAGAAACTCAGTAATTACTCTTTTCAAAAATATTATACAATTTAAACAAAATAAATCATTTGAGAAATGTAAGCCCATGGACACAGTTCCAATGTACAAATGTCGATAAAAATTAACATAAAGAAAAGTCTAGTAGTTCTATTTATATCTAAATGCGTAGCTTGAGATGACCAGCCCCCACAAGCAGCACCTGTTCACAAGTATGACGAGAATGCCAGCCATCGCCTTCCGTAGTTACGTTGGTCGCAATCAAGATTTTAAAATTAAGTCTTTCTTAATCGATACACAGCCGGTTTATTCACTAAGGTTTTTCAGCATAGAACTAAACGATGAGCGTTAGTTTAAATCATAGGAAATTTATATATAACTAGCTGTGCCCCGCGGTTTCACCCGCGTAGATTTAGTTTCCTCCTTATTGTCGCGGAACCCTAATATTTTTAATAAATAAAAGTAGCCTAAGTTACTCCTTGAAACATCGGCTACCTGCCAGTGAAAGTCCCGTCAAAATCCGTCCAGCCGTTTCGGAGATTACCCGGAACAAACAGACAGACAGACAGACAGACAGACAGACAGACGGACAGACAGACAGAGAAAAATTTTAAAACTTGGTTTTTCTGTGTCAGCACCGTGTATACTTTCATATGCATTGAGTGAAAAACTGTTATTTTGCAGTTACAAACAGACACTTCAATTTTATTTATCTGTATAGATGTATAGATGTATAGATGTATAGATGTATAGATACATAGAGGATAAGGTTTAATTCCGTAACTTTAAAACCGACACTCAACGACGAGTGCGACCCTTAACCTTAATGAATAACGCGGCAATAGTAATTTTATGAGTCTATCTTTCTCTATATGTATGGCGCGAGGTGAATAAAAACATGCACAGTATCTCATAACTCGTAACGTCAACTTTTCTTCGCAAACTACAAGTTAGATGTGATAGTTATGTGATGATATAAAAACATTTTAACCGACTACGGCGAAGTAAAAAAGGTTGTGATTTTCATTTATTATGTATTGCCGCTATAACAACAACAACTTATAGTAAATATTTTAACATATATTTTATGGGGCTTTCTTACAAGAATCGTGATTTTTCTGTCGTTTTTATAGATAATGGTACGAAACCCTCCATCCGCGAGTCCGGTTTTGTATGCCTGCTCGGAACCTTTATGGTAACAAAAGTGAATTGAACAACAAACATAAGAGCGGACTATCACATTATCGTACAACAAAATATTTCCCCGCAGAATATTTATCAACCCTCATCATTAACACCGCGTTAGTTCTACACGTACCTTTAATGCGTCGAATTGAGGTCGGCATGACCCTAATAGAGGACGTATTACGGTCACCATACTCCACGTTCGGTGAGCAGATGGTGAATGAGGTTCTAAGGTATGATAGGAGTACATAATGACGCATTCATGTACATGTGCTGGCGAAATATTGTGTTTGTTAAATGTCGTGGAGAGTTCTTGAGTATCTTGAAAAGGACGGGGAAGGATGAGTTAGGTGGTCTATCTATAGAAATGCAAAGTTTATCTCCAATATTTTTCTATGGAAGCTGGAGCGATTGGACCTTGAAGTAGAGTACTTACAGCGGTTTGAAATATCGTCGACGATTTCTGAATTATTCGATGCGATTCTTAGTTTATTTATTACTTAGTAAACTTATGTTTACGTCTATATTTCCTGAAAGGATGGGCAGAGGTGTTGTAATAACAACACCCACTTTTCACCGAATATGATTAAGAGCCAACGTGACAAAAAGTGAGTCCATCGTCGTCTCAGGCACTATACATGCGTCTTTGAATTATTTCTCAGACATATATCGGTTTCCGTATGATGTCTTCTTTCACCGTAAAGCACGTGGTGAGAAATCGCTGGGATTCGAACTTGCGTCACTTGCGTAGCATTCGCCTGCTCAAAACCCAAGGCCATCACGGCTCGCTTATTTATTTATTAAGAGAAAACAAAGCGACATAGCATACATTTCAAAATCTAACATGTTATATATTGTACGGTTTATTATTTTGAAGCCGACTACGTTATCCACGGGTTATACAATATAATTACTTGAGGTGCAACAAGAGCGACTAATTAATACTGGTATGAAGTATCGTTTTATTTTATACACAAAACTAGCTGTGCCCCGCGGTTTCACCCGCGTAGATTTAGTTTCTTCCTTACTGTCGCGGAACCCTAATATTTTTAATAAATAAAAGTAGCCTAAGTTACTCCTTGAAACATCAGCTACCTGCCAGTGAAAGTCCCGTTAAAATCCATCCAGTCGTTTCAGAGATTACCCGGAACAAACAGACAGACAGACAGACAGAGAAAAATTTTTAAACTTGGTTTTTCAGTGTCAGTAGCGTGTATACTTTCATATGCATATAGTGAAAAGCTGTAATTTTGGAATTACAAACAGACACTCCAATTTTATTTATCTGTATAGATGTATAGATAGATATATAGATGTAAGGGAGGCAATGACATAATGAACACTAGATATTTTACGTTCATAGTTATCGGCGTTTAAAACCTGGTCGCGCGAATGAATAGTACAAAAGATATGATTAGCACGTGAGTAAAAGATTTGGTATCATCGAAAAGTCCCAATTGAACATTAAAACGTTCTCACTTTACGCGCGTTATTGACATACTCCTTGTAGCATAAACTATCTGCCAGTGAAAGTCCCGTTAAAATCGGCGCTTTAGAGATTAGCTGGAACAAACGGACAGACAGACAGAAAAACATTCCAAAAATGTTTTTTTTACGTCAGTAGATACCATAATTACTTTCATATGCATTAAGTGAAAATCTGTTTTTTTGAAATTACAGACACTATAAACAGACACTTCAATTTTATTTATCTGTATAGATATAGATAATACACAGTAAACAGAATAAAAACAAAAGTAAGAAAATATATTTATATATGGGAATAACTTACGCAAACCCATTGAGTCGTAATGTTTTTGAAGAACCCTTTTCGAAGACCGAATCAAAACACTTGTCTTATCAAAACAAAATAGAAAAATCCTGTGTTTGTTAGCATCATATTATCATTAACCCAAACCCATTATTATAAGGACACAAAACCGGTCTATCCGGGTGGACATGCGGCGGTTACAAAATCAGGGCTTTACCGGATATAACACCCAATCTGTAACACGGTTTCCGTGATAATCCAGGTACGGTTTTAACGGTTTTTATTCTGAAAAAATGGTTGTACGTGACCCGGATAACTATTTTTAAAACCGGATAAACGATGCATGGTAGATTTAACTACATATTGCACATGTTATTGTATGGTCCATTGTGAGAGCTGCGAACAATTTTTGTTTTGTTTTTTTAAGTTTTATCGCTTTGAACAATACGTGTTTGCGTCAATCAATCGGACAGAATTTCTTTGCATACTTTTCCCCTCAAAAATATTTCACAATGACTTTTTTCTATGAACAAAATGAAAGGAGCGAATATTCTATTATACACTAGCTTTGCCCCGCGGTTTCACTCGTGTAGAGTAAATTTCATGGATGACCCGTAATATTAACTTTCTGTCAGTGAAAGTCCCGTTGAAATCGGCCGTTTCGCCAGCCGAGATTAGCAGGAAAATTAGACAGACAGACACAATTGTATTTAACTGTATAGAGTATAGATAGATATAAGTTACTTTTGCTATGGACAAAATTGAAAAATTGAAAATTGAAACTATTTTATCATATGTTCACGTTTATACAATATGTTTACGTCTGTATTTTCCGATAGGCTAGTCAGCGGTGTTCTTAAAGTACATTCACATTTCGACAGCTATGTTTAAGTCCCATGTAATAGAGCCTTTTTGCACTGACTAAGCAGTAATCCAGACTCCGGGCTATTACTGGGAAATTACGGATAGAAAAACCGAATAACACTTCTTCTGTCCCGCAAACAACTAGACCTAGTTTTATTTAGTTTAATTTTTTTTAAGTGGGAGTGGAACCTGAAGCTACAATTATAACGGTAACAACCTTTTTTTTTTTTTTTTTTTTTATTGACGAGGGGGAAACCTTCAAAAGGTCCCCGACCGCCCTGGGAGAGGCAGATCGGGGTACTATACCAACAGTGTCGTCATTATACCAAACGACATTATTAATCGACTCAAAATTCCACTTTTTATTAAATGAAATTAATTCATCAAGACTAGACAAACCACACTATGGACCCCTCCGAATCGTGACAGACGTGGCAGGCCGAGAAAAAGATGGCAGGGCGAACTCAACGCCTACCCGATAAACTGGTCTGAGAAAGCCCTGGGTCGGAAGGGATGGAAAGAGGGAAGGGAGGCCTTTGCCCAGCAGCGGGACACATCGGGCTCTAAATAAATCTATATCTATACATCTATACAGATTAATAAAATTTAAGTGTCTGTTTGTAATTCCAAAATTACAGCTTATCACTAAATGCATATGAAAATATACACGCAACTGACACTAAAAAACGAAGTTTAAAAATGTTTCTTTCTCTGTCTGTCTGTCTGTCTGTTTGTTTCGGGTAATCTCTGAAACAGCTGGACGGATTTTAACGGGACATTCACTGGTAGGTAGCTGATGTTTCAAGGAGTAACTTAAGCTGCTTAGATTTCAGCTAGCTTAGAGCACAGCTAGTAAAATAATAAAATTAATTCATCGAATTATTTTCACTTCAATAATGCGCAACAAACAAATACGCAAGTAATTTGAAAAGCAATATCAAATAAACCGTATTACAGATAATATAAATAAGGAATCGGCGTCTTACCAAGTTAAGTCTTTAATTACAAAGCTTACTTAATTTAAAGGGCCCTTCAACGGACGTTTATATTGACCCTTTGAAGGGTTATCGGAGCCGTTAAAGGGCCCAAACTGATTGGGCTTTTCGTGATCAATCAAAGAAGCTAGATGTATCTTTTATACCTGGTTTTTGTGCTTGATATTTTTGCGTGTTACTAATTATCGGAATGCTATCGATCATTTAGCCATAGCGTGGTCTAATGGATTTGTTTAGGTACATTTTCCTGATTTTTTCTATTATATTATACTAGATTTGCCCCACGGTTTCACTCGTGTAGATTTAGTTTCATGCTGTTTCTAAATTATCCTATAAAATTAGCCTAAGTCACTCCTTGAAACATCAGCTATCTGCGAGTGAAATGCCGTTTAGCCGTTTAAGCGTGATGCCGTGACCAAGGGAAATGGGGACTCATTTTTATATATATAGATTGTGTGTGTTATCCAAAATATAAGTCAAATCCAGCGCAGGCGGAGTTGCGGGCACCAGCTAGTAAGAAAATAATTTTAAGTTCCAGAGGCCAATTCTGATCGCTTAAGCAGCGCATATAACTTCTTAGCTATGACGTTTCACCACGCTACCAAAATGAAACGACCATAGTTGGGCCCCTGTCTTTTACCGTTATTTCTAAAGAGATTATTATACCCATACATTATCCTGAAATGTAGTACTTAGTAAAATTAATGTAGATCGTGGTAAGCCGATGCAAATGGTATGCATAACTGCTTGCAGAAGCGTGTTCACTTTATTGAATTATTCATGTTTTACTGCTTTCTTGCTAAACGGTCCTGTTAAAACGACGATGAAATTTATTTTCAAGTAATGTCATGTTGATAGATGACATACCCCCTTTTTATTTAACACTAGCTGACCCGACAGACGTTGCCCTGTCTTAATTATGAGAATGCAGCACGTATTCTGTCAATTCTATGTCAAACGTCATAAGGTTACATCAAAAAGTTTTTATTGTCCAAAGCGCTAAGGTTAGATTTAAGGAGAAAGAAAAAATTTAATGTGGTGGTTAAGTATTATACAATTTTCAAAATTTTCACGCAAATTTTTTAGTTTTTCTATATGTATATCCTATATATATATAGATAGATATACTAAGCTTGGTTTAAAAGTAGCTCCATCTCTTTCTGTGATACGGATTTAAAAAGGGATAGTAGTTTTAGTCCGAGCTTAGTCTAGTCTTCGTTTGCGATATTTATGTTGTTTTGTCAAACTTAAATAAAAATGAATTATTTCATTTGATGATACATAAACATTTTACTGAATAAAAACTTAATCTACCCTAATATTATAAAGAGGAAGAGGCTTCATTTTAGTACCGTAAAATTAAACGTCAAAGCTAAGAAGTTCTTAATAAGCACTGCTTAAACAATCATAGTTGGCCCCACAGTTCCTAAAAATAAATAATAAGTAGACAACTTAAGATTTACTCGTGGAGGAGCTCGTGGCACAGTTGCTATTGCGCATATCATTCGATCAGCGAAGTTAAGCAACCTTACGCCTAGCCAGTAGTTGGATGGGTGACCGCCCGAGTTCCCTCCGTGCCTCGGAGAGCACGTTAAGCCGTCGGTCCCGGTTGCCAATTTATCATCTTTGGCAATCGTTACAGGTCAGTCGGAGGCCTAAAAATAATCTGACAACTGGTTTAACCCAGATCACAGATTTTCCTCCTAAAATGGGGTTGCGAAGGTCAGATGGCAGTCGCTTCGTATAAAAATCATGTGATCAGCCACATCGGGTTGAATCAAGTGCCGACCCCAACAATGTATGGGATAAGGCCAGGGAGATGATGATGAACTTAAGATTTACTTAGAGTAAGATCCCAGGGTCACCAGACGTCACGTATTTTCTGACGAAGGAAATGTGGACGATTGAGTAGTGTTAGTATGTACTAAGAACGCATGCCTACCTGCTAGCTTGCTTAGCCGGCCAATTTTCAGGTATCAGGTAATCAAGCTATCATAATATATAAAAACATTACCTTGGGATCTTGGACTATTGGCCAAATCGGTATCGTGCCAAGACAGCTTTGCCATTTAATGTTTGATTTAATAATATTAAATCTTTGATAATATGATACACCGTTGTGTTCAATGAATATGTTAAATAAAGCACCAATGCAGAACAACACCCTGTAAAAAACCTTTCAACTCATAGATTATTTTTGTAAATTTCTAAGGTACAAAATGATCTCATCACCTTTCAACAAATACGAGTCTATGATCTTGGAAAAATTATGCTGTTGCACGTATATTATTCAAATGCGTATGAATACTTAAGGGTTTTTTCTGTTAGAACGTGACTTATATCAGACCAATTCTAGGCTTATATCAAGTTAACACCTTTTGAGAATTATGTCTCTTAACTGTAAAGGGCTGGAGGGTCGCATTACGTACGATGCAACAACTTTGCGACAGCAGACAGATTGCTATTGGTAAATTTCCTATGATTTAACTTTTAATTAGACTTTATAAGTTTAGACTTTATATGTCGTTAGACTTTATAAGTTGCTCATTAACTTATATGATTAGTCAGTTGACAACTTGTTTGTAGGTTGTAAACCAACCCCTTACAACTCTTTTTTCGTATTAAAATAGTAGCTTATAATGTCATTAAAATCGGTTCAGTAGTTTTGGCATGAAAGCGTGACAGACAGACAGAGGTATTTTCACATTTATTATCTTGGTAAGGATTCTACATAACTAATTTCTTAAAATTGGTAAAAATCATACGAACACGAGGCGGGACTCGAACCATCGACCTCTGCAAACCGTGCAGTTGCTCTTCCAACTGAGCTACTCGTGATCCTACCTAATGCGTCGAATTTTTTTTCCCTTGTTCCTGCGGTATAAATAAGAATTAAACATGAATAGAGAGCCGTGGTGGCCTTGGGGTTAGCGCAGTCGCCTGCTATGCAATCGACGCAAGTTCGAATCCCAGCGGGGCCTGTACAAATGAGTTTTTCTAAACAACTTATGTACAGTGATTTCACACCACGTGCTTTACGGTGAAGGAAAACTTCGTGAGGAAACCTGCATATGTCTGAGAAGTAATTCAAAGACGTATGTATAGTGCCTGAGACGGCGGTAGACTCGCCATCTGTCACGTTGCCACTTAATCATCCTCGGTGAAATGTGGGTGTTGTTATTACAACACCTCTGCCTACCCCTTCGTTGAAAACAGGCGTGAGCATATGTATGTATGTATGTCATGAATAAAAAATCTAATATTTCTAAATAACTAGTTTATAAATACAAATGAGAGCTCGAGATGGCCCGCCTCAAGCATCTAGATAAAATATTAAAAACTTTACCAATAGCCTGTTGCAAACTTCCTTGTCACGTAATCAGTACTTAGTCTGGAAGCTATATCTTATCGTCTCACGTAGACTAGAAAGGTATATCAAATTATATTTCACGATGCGAAAGTCATTTTATACTTGTCATATTCTAAAATTACTGTAGTTCGTTTGATAGATGACTCTGCGACGTATTTGTATTTGAATGAGAGACTCTGACATTTTAAATTGAGGCTTATATAACTATTTTTAGGGATCAAAATATATTTATCTATTCTTTTCAATTGTAATAGTAAGTTCATACGAAGTACCGACTGCAATTTTCACTAGTACAAGGAGTTATAGAAATCGATTAAATGGAACACATAGACAGACATTTTTTTTTTATTTAAGTGCCGTATATTCCCTCATATGTATTTAGAGAAAAGCTGTTGATTTGAAACAAGGCCTAGACGAAGTAAAATTCTCTCGCGCTTACGCTAATAGAAACGATTCAAAATTTATGGAAATGACATAAATCAGTCACGTGACATATGCCATTCTCGTACATTTTGTATCTACACTAGCGAAGCGTGCGGATAATGTTACTTTGTCTACAGACCCTGTGAAAATTGCTATTTTATGAATCGTATACTGTTATCATATCGATTATGACCACGTATAGATAGGGATGTCCTTTAAAAAAACAATTGAATTGATAACCTCCTCCTTTTTTGAAGTCGGTTTAAAAAGAGTTAAGACAATACAATTTTTAGTGCTCTTAATGTGTACCATCTTTGATGTGTGTTGCTTACATACGTATTAATTTCACGCAGATTCATTGCGCATAGATAATATTCATAGAATAAAAACAAGAATACGGATAAAAACAGACAGTTATACCACCTGGCTGGCTCGTAAATAAACGCGAAACAGTTGATCGTGATAGGGAAAAACGCGGCCGATAAAATCACCATACATCACATAGGCGAACACCTGGGACTGTACGAACGAGAATAACTTAGTTTTTTCACTAAACTGTTGGCAAACAAGCGTTCAGAGCCTAGAGTTTTCTTAAAATCGCCGTCACTAGTCATCGCGTCGACGTAAACGCAGATTGGTATGGGCTTGTTTACAATAGTGTCATCTTTAAGCCGACGGAGACGGTGTTCCGATCCTATACAAATCTGCGTTTACGTAGACGCGGTGACTTGTGACGGCGGCAGTGAAAAACTTGCTAGTGCGACTACCCAAGTATAGGTATCGAAACGCTCAAACGTCGTTGCTTGACCTTGCGTTTTGTATGGAGACGTATAACTTCCCGCTTACACTTGCCGCTTGGGGCGCTTTTTACCGTTCCCATACAAAATGCAGGTGGCATCATCAACGTAAAAACATTTTAAAATCTATGCTTTGTTAAAAAAATGTTTACATTCTTTACTGCTTTCTAAACTTATATATTATAACTGCGTTATTTTTTTGATTGCCGTTGTTTACAGATAAATAAAATTTAAGTGTCTGTTTGTAATTCCAAAATTACAGTTTTTCACTAAATTCATATGAAAGTACACTCTACTGAGACTAAAAAACCAAGTTTTAATTTTTTTCTCTATCTGTCTGTCTGTTTGTTCCGGGTAATCTCTGAAACGGCTGGACGGATTTTAACGGGACTTTCACTGGTAGGTAGCTGAAGTTTCAATGAGTTAGCCTACATTTATTTATTGCAAATATTAGGGTTCCGCGACAATGAGGATGAAACTAAATCTACGCGGGTGAAACCGCGGCGCACAGCTAGTATTTTATGAATATCTAACCTAGGTCTAAAGCTAAGCTCTTAAAAAGAATGTTTTACGATCTAGAGTAACGGCTTAGTATTAAGAGCGCTATCTTTTCATTTGAACGACGATTCAAGCTCATTACTACCCCATTTAATGACGTCATTGGCGACAAAGCCTAATAAAAGGGTGACGTTATGACGTAACAATGACTTTGGCCATAATTGACTATAGTCGTTTCTTCGTCTTCTCTGTCGGCTCCTCATTGCTGAGGATCGTGACGTCCTGCAAGTACTGTCTCAATAGGATTTCTCCACAGCCCTCTGTCTTCGGCATGGTGGCATGCGACGTTCACCGGTATTGCCAAAATATTCGGTCACCTGGTCTGACCATCTTTTTCGACCTCTTAAGCGCTTGCCCTCTGTTCTTCCAGTTACAATTAGAGATTATTTGCTTTCCTTCTTGCAATGTGGTCAAAGTATTTTAGTACTAGCAATAGGCAGACAGACAAGCGCTTTTGGTTTCTGGGATGTAGTTCTTCCAACTCTGATGCATTAATTAGTGCGGTGTGAAGTCTAAGAGTCTATAGTCGTTTAAGAGAGTTGTAATAGGGCATAGAGGAATCTCCCGTTCGATATTTGGAGCTGCCCGACTGGGGACCGTCTCTCCACCTTACAGAAGATCGTCATTCAATATAAGTTTTCTTTATAATCTATACATCTATATGTATAATACAGGTACAGAAAAGTGTCTGTTTGTAAATCCAAATTAACAAATTTTCACTAAATGCATAATATGAAAGTATTTACAGTCATTTATTTATTTATTTATTTTTCTAGTCATCATGAATTTAAAAGTTGTGACGGCTGGATTCTAATGGGACTTTCACTGGTGGATATATATTGTTACAAGGAGTAACTTAGGCTACTTTTATTTAAAAAAACATTAGGGCTTCGCGGGCGATCAATGAAATTAAGTATACGCGGGTAAAACTGCGGAGCGCAGCTATATTGAGTAGAAAAGAAGTATGTAAATATATATTGATATAATATTTTCCACTTGGATAAAGTGGTGTGACAAAGGCACAACTCATCGAGCTAACATTAACATAAAGCTTATCTTATTTTACTTCAACAAAACGAGAAAAAACGTTGAAGCACCACTACACTCACATTTGGCGTACAATGCAAAAATCCTTTTTACAAACGACTTAACTGCTAGAGAAACGAGCGACGTTTAAATAAAAAGAGCGTGAGTAGAGGCATTGTCATAACGTGCCTTGGACAAGCGAATTCATTTCTATTCTGATAGTAGAAACGCGTTATAATACTATTACGAAACTGCTGAGACGCAAGAATCACAACGGCCTGGGGCCCAACCATGAGCTCTTATTGCAATGTTAATTCAGTTGTGCGACAGTGACAGATGTATGCACGTCACATACATTTGTCTCATAAATGAGTGAAACTATCATGGCAATAAGAGCTCATGGTAAGGCCCCTGCACCGATGAGTTTTTCTAAAAACTAATAGGTATGCAGTATTTTTACCAACATGGTTTACGGTGCACGCTTAAAGCGCGTGGTGTGAAATCACTGTACACAAGTTTATAGAAAATCCAGTAGAATTCCCTAAGGTTTCTCAGTGTCGCATTCGGTGGGTTTTAGGATACTAAATTGAACCTTATCCTCTATGTGTTATGTATCAATTTCCTATGATTGAAACCAACACTCGTCATAGAGTTCGACGCTGAGCCTTAGTGAATAATACGACAGCTTCGAGATTCGAACTTGCTCTCGTAGCAGGCGACTGCTCAAACCCTACGGTCTCCAAGGCTCCCTGTATTGCTTCTAATAGTGCAAGCGCAAGATAATGTTACTTTGTACATACATACATACATATATTCACGCCTGTATTCCCCGAAGGAGTAGGCAGAGGTGTTGTAATCACAACACCCACTTTTCGCCGAATATGATTAAGTGCCAACGTGACAGAGGGTGAGTCCATCGGCGTCTCAGGCACTATACATACGTCTTTGAATTACTTCTGAGATATATGCAGGTTTCCTCACAATGTTTTCCTTCACCATAAAGCACGTGGTGTGAAATCACTGCACATAAGTATTTTTAGAAAAACTCATTGGTGCAGGCCCCGCTGGGATTCGAACTTGCGTCGCTTGCGTAGCAGGCGACTGCTCAAGAGGCTACCACGGCTCTGTTACTTTGTCTAGGCACAAATGTAACGTGTAGGACAGATTCAAGTTTAAATAGGAGATCCCCTTATGGCCTTTCACTTTCAAAGTCACAAGTAATAGCTAGTGTTAAACGTCAAGCAGTATTTGGCTGTAATGTATGTTTTGGTGATACATCTGCATACTCCAGACATAAATCGTAATGGCTCGTGTGTCGTTACGATTTATAGTGGAAATAAAACAAATATATGGCAGACAATCACATTTCTTTTATATTTTTACTGCAAAGTTTGCTAACGAGCTGACGTTGACAGTCAAAAAAGAAAAATATATTTAAATCCTTAGTAGTTCAATTGCTTGGTGGATTATTTATGTCTAGCGTCGGCTAGTTTTTACACCATTTATAATGCGATAACCAAGTCTTATTAAATAAAAACAAAATTATATATACAAGGAACAGTACTTAAAACTAATTACAAGTAGAAAACTTGACCCAAATCTGTGTCTCTCGGAATCCAACCAAGTCCTTAAATTATTTGGCAATCGTTACAGGTCAATCAGTGGCCTAAGAAATAATTGAATCAAATTACCGATTTTCCTCGTAAAAACCATTAGCCGGACACATACAGACGGATGCTCACGCCTGTATTCCCCGAAGGGGTAGGCAGAGGTGTTGTAATAACAACACTCACTTTTCATCGAAGATGATTAAGTGACAGATGGTGAGTATGTCGCCGTCTCAGGCACTATTCATACGTCTTTGAAATACTTCCCAGACATATGCAGGTTTCCTCACGATGTTTTCACAGTAAAACACAACATTAGAAATCAGGAATTAATATTAAATCTTCCATCACTCAATGTCAGCTCAACGATGATACGGCTTATGTAACGTAGGTTTATATTTATACACAAGTCTAGTTGTGCTTCATGGTTTCACTCGCGTAGATTCAAATTTAGAGGCGTACATTTTATTAATTTGTAAGTATAGGCATAATTACTGCCAAGACTGAGGTCACCAGTTTCCATGGACCATTTCACCTGTAATGTTGACACAGCGATTTAATTAATTATATAATTAATTGGATGTGCGCTTCTTTCATAATATACTTAAGTTTAGGACGCGAAGGGGTAGGTATAGGTGTATTTATAGTGCACCCAATTTGCCAGTAATTTTAAGTCCAATGAGATGGGGGCGACACTAGTGCCATTAACCCGGACTGACAGAACTAATCCAGACTGGGAAATTACGGATATACCAATAATACTTTGCCCCATTTTGAACCCAACCTTGCGACCACTAGGCCAGCTTTAAACCATTTCTCAGAAGGAAGAAGCGATTTCAAATTCCTTTCACGACGTAAGACGAAGGTAAACCGCACAACAATGAAGGCATATAGTGAACTATTAAACGCTAATACATATTAGATGCGTACTATTTCTGTTCAGTAATCTGACTACGGTATTATGCCACTTCAATAGACCTGAGAATTCGCGTGTGGCACGCCAAACGTTCCATACGGTGAGGACACACGGACTAATAATATCGGCAGATACGTGGCGTGATAAAAGCTGCCGTCACTAGGTATTAGCGCTCAGCAGAAATAGTGGGGGTATATTATTGCAGTAAGACAGAAACAAACTCATAAATGATTTTTGTTCATTCAAGGTCAATAACTCGCGACAATTTATCACGCCACATGACGTAATAAATTGAGGATGGATTGTGTGAAAAGATACGGCTAGAATTGGAACTGAGATATGACGGCTGCTAGAGAGAAATGGAAGAGAAAGCACATTGCGCCAACCATAAATGTCATGGGATAAGAAAGGATGTTGCTGTGTGTTTAATCGCTGTAATTTTAGCAACTGAAAACATGTGCCAATGAAAGTTAGATATAACTGAAACATCATGACTTGAAGGAAGATATTCTGACGCGATAAACAAGAGAAGATATCCCAAGGAAATTATAAGTTGGGAATTTGTGAGATTTGAAGGAGAAGTAACTAATAAATCTCTAACGCTGCAAGTGTTATGCGCTTTATTAGCTGAGATAGGTCAAATGAAAGGTTTACTACCTTTCATTTGACCTATCTCAGCTCCTTTATCGCCAATATAGCCTTTATTGCCCATGATTATAAGATAACTGTTATTAAATCTAAAGATCGTGTAAAAGACCACAACACGCGATTTGAGTGAAGCTTTAACGCCTCTAATATATTCCCGTGTGTCACCACCTACGCGTGCATGTGAAAGGAATTCAGTAAAGTAAACTTTACTCGTAAGCTTTGAGCCAGCCTTGTGCACAAGCCAATGTCACGGAATATCCACGAATATTTATTATATTACGTCAAATAGTGTATGGATAAGTCTTAAAACTTATCTTACATTGTAAGCAATGTGAATCTTATAATATATTGTATACTCCTTCGTATATGACGAATTGGGCGTAGCCGTTATGGAGGACTATGGCAAAGATATTAAAAAAATATATGAATTTCATGTGCCTATAAGGCGCGACGCTTATAAAATACATGTAATCATGTTTTTCTGTGTAATGAAATTTACATACTACCCGCTGAGTTTCTAGCCGGTTCTTATCAGAAGGCTAGTTTCCGAACCGGTGGTCAATTCTTCGACATTCATAAGTGCCTTACGAGGGCCTTAACTTAATTAATAATTTTCATGCGCAGTTACCTCCAGTATTTTCATTGAGCGCTCATAACTAGTGACGGCACTGGTACGTTAAACAAGCTACGTATATTTGCTGGGAACACTACCCACATTGTACTGAACAAATAACTTACAAGTAACCCGCCCTCAATTCGCATCGGGTTAGGATTTTTTGAGACTGTTAGAAAATGGTTGATTTTTCTCAACTTTCCATAAATATAATTTGGAATCATTGATGCTATGAACCAAACAGAGTTAATTTACTTCGTGTTAGTAAAAATTTTGAATAGAAAAAACTTTTTCAATAGTGAAAGATGTAACTGTGATATTTTTAAGTTTCAACACTTAACTGAGTGAGATTAATTAATTTTAATACGAATATTGAAATTTTAATTCTAAGAAAAGGGTCTAAGTCTAAGGTCAACGTAACAGTAATTGATATAATATTAATTATTCATTTTAAAAGGGGCTACAGGCTTTCAGCCAGCAGTGGGACAATTATTAATTACTAAGTATAATTTTCTTCGAAAATTTACTTTCTCTGGGTTTAGTACGCCAACCAACAGATGGCGCATTGCACGATTTGCAGAGGTCGTGGGTTCGAGTCCCGCTTCGTGTTTGTATTTTTCCTAAAAAATTTAAAGAATTTATCTTTGTTTATAACTAAGACAGCTGATGTTGGTTACTCGACTATAGTCTGCGTCCAAATAAAAAAAAAATGTTTGACAATGTTTTACGTTCGAACTTCATCTCTAAACAAATTGAATATAGTTGTTAATTAGTAAACTTAATATCTGTTCCAAGAAGATGGTGATTTCGAAATTATCTTATAATCTTTGTTAGTCGTATTAAGTGCCAAAGTTGCTTGTCCCTGGTAATTCCGCCGCCCATTATCACTTAACACATTGATAAACCTTCCTAATTACATACACATAGGCAGAATGGGAGAGAATGTCTAAAGATAGTGATTTTTGGTTAATTTGTTTAGTGTAGTATGACCTCTCAGACATTTTTGCCCAAGTGAGTTTAGCATGAGGTCGTCAAGGTAGGTGTAAAGATTTTTTGCATTGTTGGCTACGCGTGCTTTCTATAGTAATTCAAATACTAATACTAATTTATAAAGTTCAAGAGCTTGTATATTTGTTTGGTTGCTTGAACGCGCTAATCACAAACTGGTCTGGTTTGAAGAAATCTTTCAGCCCATTTATCGAGGAAGGATAATATACTAAGCAGTATGGAATCTTTATCAAATTCCTGAAAAAATAACGTTTTTGTCCCATTGAGCGTGAGGGTTGTCATTCTTAAAAGTATTAATTTAATTTTTACTCCTTAATTTATTACCAAAGAAATTTCGACCCGTCGATTTACTTTCAAAAAAATGTTCTTAAAACACGTACTCGGAAACGACGTATATGCGATCGGACGTGACATCCCCTTACTGACATTACACTGAATCCGCGAATGCATACTGTGGTGTCGGATTCAAGCCTAGCGTCGCCGACCATAACACGGTCAACTATTCGCGGCTGAACTGCGGTCGAAGGTTGGCTCAAGTTCGGCACGGTCTATTCTTAATTCCAGGCGCGATTCTTCGAATTCAAAAGGTCTTGTATTAAGACCTATATTAATAATGGACGTGCTATTAATATAACGAGGTTCTAACTCATCAAAATTACTTATCCTCTTACTAAGTCACGTTTATATTTAACTACTATTATTGTGCTATAAATAATTCACACCCGCTTTCACTTGTCTAGTTATTAGGTTCTATTTCGTTCAGCTTTCTTTAGGCTGTTGGAATTATTTATTTATATCATACTCGAAATGGTTGTACAAAATAATTTGTTCGCGTATTGCTAAAGTAAATTATATTTACTATACCGTAAGGACTAAAGTCGATTAGTGATTTAATATTTTATGAAATTTGATATTATTACATCCTCGATAGAAGGGCCGTGGTAGCCTTGGGGTTTGAGCAGTCGCCTGCTACGTAAGCGGCGCAAGTTCGAATCCCAACGGAGCCTGTACCATTGAACTTTTCTAAAAACGTATGTATCGTGATTTCACACCACGTGTTTTACGGTGAAGGAAAACATCGTGAGGAAACCTGCAACTGCTCTTAACACACGGCCACCACGGCTCATAGAGGTATGAACCAAAATGAAGGAAAATAATTTTGTTTCACAATTCACAGGTGTACTTGTAAACCACAGGCATAACCATCGAGTATTGTTATTCACGAACATTGTCTAGAATACATTTGTATCGAGACATCAATATTACGATATGTTCTGAATAGTAATTGTTAGACATTCATGCAAGATTCAATGACTGCAAACTGAACGCAATCTAATTTTACGGTTATGCCCTGAGTAAGAACGTTCAAAATTCATTACTCCCATGTCACAGGTCACGTGCTTGAAGAAGTCTAGAGCTATCTTTGTAAAAGGTTCAACACGGTTTTTATTGGTTAGTGTCACGTTATTTGTAATACATCCTTACGAATACATGTGTTTATTATCCTTTGTATTTTAAAACCAACATATTTTGTACTAGCTGTGCCGCGCGCTTTCACCCGCGTAGATTTTAATTTTATGGTTGCCCGCGGTTCCCTAATGTTTTAAAAAAACTAGAAGCCTAAGTTACTCCTTGGTATATCAGTTATCAATTTTATTTATCTGTATAGAGTATAGATGTATAGATTACCACTCCGTGCTTAAAGAAACAATTCGACGAGTTTATATTTATGAAAATTAAAATATTGAATATTTATATAGGCGTCAGCGTATGTATGTATATTTTATAAATAAAGCTTTGTAAGAATTTCAAGCCAACGTTAGTAGTACGGGGACAATAAAAGCTAGATTTAAAAATAAAACAACAACAATATACAATGAAATTTTATTTCTCAATAACTATTCATAATTTATCTCTTCACAATTAAATTTATTTACATAATCTAAATTCTTATATCACGTCGGTAACAATAAAATTAAATGATCAATTGCTTGCAGGCCTTGGGCCGTTCCGGTAAACACTAGAGATGCGAACATAATCACAGTTAAAAATAACGGTGGCTCCGTTATTGCAAGTAACGTTATTAATAACGATATAACAGTTATTGCTGCTGGATGCTGTATCGACATAGCACCTGCGTGGAGCTCGGCTAGACTTTCTTCTGGAACAAATGGATATGAGTTAGTGGTCATTATTAAAACAATGGGATTAGTTCTTTACGACCAAATTTTCGCAATAACTGTAAGGTTAGCCAACTTGTAAGACATGACAGTTTCTATAAAAGCATATTAGAAGGAATAGTTTTGCATTGTTATTTGTGTATTAGAACTGTGTCCATGGGCTTACATTACTTTTTTTAAATCTATACAGATAAATAAAATTGAAGTGTCTGTTTGTAATTCCAAAATTACAGCTTTTCACTAAATGCATATGAAAGTATACACGCTAATGACACTAAAAAACCAAGTTTTAAAAATTTTCTCTGTCTGTCCGTCTGTCTGTCTGTCTGTCTGTTTGTTCCGGGTAATCTCTGAAATGGCTGGACCGATTTTGATGATATATCAAGGAGTAACTAAGGCTACTTTTATTTATCAAAAATATTAGGGTTCCGCGGCAATAAGGATGAAACTAATTTCAAGCGGGTGAAACCGCGGGGCACAGCTAGTTGTATAATATTTTTGAAAAGAGTAATTACTGAGTTTCTTGCCAGGTTCTTCTCAGTAAAAGCAACCTTCCGAACCTGGCGGTAGCATGTATAATCCTGTAAATTGTGTCATTCTGACGATTTGAAAGTACTTTGTAAAAGTCTAATCGAATAAAGATATTTTTGACTTTGACTTTGACTTTGACTGGTGAACTTAGTAGCGCAAATCCCAGCAGATCAAAAATAAATGTGAGTTCTAGGTCTAGGCTTAGTTTTAACCATGTTTTGTAATAAAGGGGTATGTGTTTTTCAGTTCATCTACATTCAATCCCTTGATACATGCTCGTAAGTTAGAGCATTTTGAGCAAAGCCAAGACTTAAGTCACGTAATCATTTGGTTGGTTATTTGAAGAGATCCCAGCCGCCTTATTCTGTAAAACTTCTCAGTGACGAACTCGAGTTCGAGTGTCGGTTTCAGTCATAGGAAATTGATACATGTTGTCTACAGGATAAAGTTCAATTTCGTTTGAGTGCGTCGCTGAGAAACCATACAGAATAACGCGGCTGACAAGGTAAACTAATTAAGTACGACCTTCAATATTAGAAGCGCTGTCTAGTCTCCAAATAAAGAAAATAGAAAGAGAATGATAGTAATTTCTTACGCCGAGGATCATTTGAACACAGCGTGTATAAGGCTTCGTCTGGTGAATAACTATCATAGCAGTGTTGAACAGTAGGCCAAGAAGATTGAACATTTCCAAATATTTTAATAAAGAACTATAACTACATATACAGATAAATAGAATTGAAGTGTCTGTTTGTAATTCCAATAACAGTTTTTCACCAAATGCATAAAATATGCAAGGTACCTGTAAGTGACAATAAAACCCTAAAATGATTTTTTTTCAGCTAATCTCCAAAACTGCTGAACCGATTTTAACGGGAATTTCACTGACATATAGCTAATGTAGCAAGGAGTTATTAGGCTACTTTAATTTAAAAAAAAACAATAGGGTGTCCGCGGGTCATCCAAGACATTAGCTCTACGTGGGTAAAACCGCACGGCACTGCTAGTTAAGAAACATAAATACTGTATAAATGTATTCAATACAATCCTAATCAGAAATAGCATTAAAAAAAAGCTTTTTAACATTTATCTACATCTACATAGATAAATAAAATTGAAGTGTCACTAAATGCATATGAAAGTATACACGATACATAAATTAAAAAACTAAGTTAATAAACTAGGGTAATCTCTGAAACGGCTGCACGGATTTTAACGGGACTTTCACTGGTAGGTAGCTTATATTTCAAGGAGTAACTTAGGCTACTTTTATTAATAAGTATTAGGGTTCCGCGACAATAAGGAAGAAACTAAATCTACGCGTGTGAAACCGCGGGGCACAGCTAGTACTGCATAAATGTATTCAATACAATCCTAATCAGAAATAGCATTAAAAAAAAGCTTTTTAACATTTATATAGCAATAAAATCATAATACTCTTTGAAGCAAATAATTGGAACTGCCTTTATATTCTTCACAGGTAATTTACTTTTCCAGTCTTTCGAAAATAATAAAACTTTATTGGCCAGATATTAGTTAAAATATTTTCGATCTTCAACGGAGGAGCAAAGTTACAACGAAAGGCATCAAAGACGTTTTAGATGTGACCAATTATTTTGTTACGTTATTGTTTTCAATACACTTCGGATAACTTTACTCGTTGGATCAATTTTGTAATTACTTAGAAACATTCGTAAAAGTTTTATTTATCTCTTAAATGGATACGTTAAAGTATTGAACTGAATCATGAAGAGGAACAGAAAAATATAAAATTATGATTCCTAATACTCTTATCAACATGGCGTCAATGGAAATCCCACAAATTGTTAGGGCTGGCACTTGATTCAACCCGATTTGGCTGATCACCTAATTTTATACGAAACGACTGCCATCTGACCGTCGTAACTCCAGGAAAATCGGTAGTCTGGGTTAAAGCAGTAGTCAAACTTTTTTAGGCTTCTGACTGACCTGTAACGATTGCGAAAGATGTTAAATTGCCAACCAGGACCAACGGGTTAACGTGCTCTTCGAGGCACGGAGGGTACTCGAGCGGTCACCCATCCAACTGACTTGATTGCAATAGGAACCGTGCCACGAGCTCACCGTTTCTCTTTATATTAAAACTAGTTAGTTTTAACTTTTTTTCGTTAGGTCAGTTGACCTAGCAAAATTTTTTAGTTTTTAATTTTGTTATAACGAATAGATTGGTATTTTTTTCTCCCCGTAAAGACCATCCTCAATTCAAGGAATATTCTAAAAAAGAATTAGGAAAATCGATTCAGCTGCTCTCGGGATTTGCGCTTAGCAACTCATACAGCGATTCATTTTTGTATAATAGATTCGTGGTCAGTATAGTTATGATAAAGCATATAACCATACCATTGAGCACATGCACAGACACAGTGTGTGATCTGGCCCCGCGGACTGCACATGTGTAGTTGCCTGCGTCACTGCTGTTGACCCTCGCGAGGCGGAGGAGACTGTCTGCACCACCCGCTACTTGTTCTGTCTTGACGCTAAAGAAAACAAAAATGATATTGATGAAGATACAAGTGGACTGACCCTCAAAAAACCCGATAAAACGCTGAGCTTTCCCTATGTAGTGAAATAAACTTCGTGTTAAGCGCCTATTAAAGTTCAGGGGCCTAACTATGAGCTCTTATTACAATGATCAGTACACAGCTATATGATTTATATACGTCATATACATCTGCCTCATACATATGCTCACGCCTGTACTCCCCGAAGGGGTAGGCAGAGGTGTTCTAAGAACAACACCCATATTTCACCGAAGATGATTAAGTGCCAACGTGATAGATGGGGAATCTATCGCCATCTCAGGCGATATCTGTCTCATAATAAGATTTAAATAAATTATCATAGCAATAAGAGGTCATGGTAGGCCAGCAGGACTCGTATATTCATAGAATAGAACTGAATTATAAATGCAGCAATGGAATAAACAATATGCCCACCAAATAACTGGGAGCCGCTAACATGAGACTTAATATGCTCTAGAGTCATACCGACCCAGAAGGTACCCAAAGTACTAGATACTGATTGAGATGCTACAAGACCTATCTTCACCAAAGATGATTGATGCCAATGTAACAGTTAGTCGATCGCCGCCTCAGGCACTATGCATTATTTTACTTCACTAAAAAAGTCTTTTGATTTCTTCTGACAAATACCTATGCTGGTTACCTCGCGATGTTTTCCTTCACCGTAAAGCTCGTGGCATGACATCACTACACTTAATATTTTAGCAAAACTCATTGGTTCTAACTTGAGATGCTTATGTAGCAGACGATTATCTAAACCACTCAGCCACCCCATAATTCTCAGTTTTGTCAATACTCCAAAAATCCGCGTATCCACGATTCGCGACATTTTCTTTGAATAAATAAATGCTTTTAAAACAACTAACAGAAACGCTAAGATGAGAGACATCAAAATCCATTAGGCTTTACGCCAGCCGCCGTAATATCAAACAAGTTAAACCTTGTTGTATACTTTATTCATCTTACACTCAAAGACACCGAGCGGCTAACGAAATTATTTGAGAATATTCAACTTTATTAGCCTGTCATTTCGGGAATGTATTTAAAATTTCATAAATGTCTTGAAAGTTTCGTGAAAGTGCTTGCGTGGGCGGCGTTCTTCGTTCCTTATTTATAAGCAATTCAACGGGCCGGCCCTGCCTCCTACAAAAAGAATTGAGTTGATTTATTCCATTGGTACCGGCAATAAAGCTATCATTACACCTTTGAATTGGGTGATGATTTTTTGATGGTGACCTTTTGGAGGGCATCTTGTTGTATGAAAATGAAACTTAGTACTTAGTCTGCACTAACATTATTAACGTAAAAGTATCACGATCTGTCTCAAACACGTTTTCATGTTACTTCGTAAAAGCCTGCCTCTTACGACGCTAATATGTTTAACATTTAATTTAATAGCACTTATATTTGCAGTATAAAGCTTCTTTTTCTACGGTACTGCTGCGGGAAGAAATTTTTGCGGTGGTAGCTAGCTAGTACCTACTTACAGGTCAAAAAACTGGTAGTACCACGGACATCAAATCAGTCATTAGTACTAACATTATTTTTATTTAGATATTACATAGATAAATATTTAAAAACATAAATCAGTATAAGAATTAGGAAAGTTTTAAATTAACAGCTGTAAAATATTCCACAGAGAGAGTAGGAGGTCTATTCTACTACTCTTTCTCCGAAATCGAAACTACACGAATGAACGAAATTCAAACGAAGTTTCAATATACTTTTGTTTTTATCTAACTTGAATTTCCGTTCGTTACATAATTTAATTAAAGTAAGTTCAGAGTATATAAACGTTTTTCTTTCGGACCACCCACAACCGTAATTTTAGAACGAATAAAAACCAATTTCCCAAATATATATATATATACCATCGACACTTTTCGAACATACGTCCATAATAAATGCGAACGAAACTTTGAATTTTGATGAATAATAAATGCAGTATGCCCCCATTTTGTTAACTCGCCTTAAGTGAGCAATCCTGAACGACTCATTAATGAGTTCCACAAGCGTATCTGACATTCTCACCTGATGCCTCCTCTGCTGGTATCAGAGTTCAATGCCCTTCCTTCATGCAGCCACGTCAGCACAGTTGGGGTCTCCACGTGTCGCGCCCGGCACACTAGCGCCAGTGTCGACTCGGCTTCATAGTACTTCTCTAGTAGAGGCGCTCCGGCTTCGTCCACTACCCATACTTGTGGAGCTAGGAGTAGAATATGAACATGAATCTCATATATGTCATAGTAATAACTTTTAATCTATCAAATTACCTTTGAACGAATTAGTTAGTCGAAAGGACTTCTGACCGTTGGCTAATTCATACTGACTGATAGGTATTTCAAAACTAGTTTTGCCCTATGGAGCTGGTTAAAAGTAGTCTTGACAAACTTATTCGGTCAAAAAGTAAAGATTCGGATAGCTTTCGTAAGAAAGCTAAATAAGGTTTGACTGCAACGTATGCAATAGATATAATATTTGTTTATTTGTGAATTACGGGTACATAAAGCTAACTCGAGTGCTTTTGATTTGACATCTTTGTGACAGGTTTCCATTTGCAACGGTTGCATAAGGCCGACCAAAGTATTTATTCATTTTCACTTGCAGAAATTGGCTTGTCCTACGCTCAACATTCCCGAAGTACCTACGTAACTCTTAGCGTGTAACATTTAAGACTCAAATTACAACGCTATTCCGCCCATGGGCCGTTATATACCGTTTTTGACATTCGGCGTTTCCCAATTGATTCGCTGACCTTTGAAGAAGGTAAAAAACAGTTGACTAACGCAAAAATTCCAACACACGGCGGGCTTAAAATACCGGCTGGGGGCTTTTACATTGCATATGAGGGTTTGGGCAATTTTGTCGTTTAATAACGGGGGTTAAGGCACGTGATTATCCCTGGCATAGTTGCCGGGACTCTAGGGGTCGGCCGTCGATGGAATCCCGAACGAAGTCTACACGTGTATGCAATTGCTTCGGGGGATATTCAATATTTGGTTTTCTACCGTCATTTGTTTTCTTTCTTTTCTATCGTCATTCTTTGCTTTTTATTATTTGGATATAATTTTATTACTTGTTAGCTGTGTTTCGCGAGTTGTTAACAGTTTGCTCGCTGGGTACTTCCGTAGACTTAATTCCATGTTTTTATGCATAGTACTTAATGGTTTTGCTTAAATAAAAGTAGCCGCAGACAAAATTGATTGAGCCATGTATATATTTTCTTTAACATGGTGCCTACCTACATGCCAGTACTAATTAGATTATGCGTAGATGAGCGAAAAAAGTATGAAAGGATCGTAGCATGTGGCAAACGGTGGTCTCTGCCTACCATAGCTGATATATAGGTATATACAAAATAATTTTAGCAAGCATAATTTCACTACATTCACTTCAAAGGACGAAAATCTGCCATAGCAATTCCAGCCCTAAGCTCAGGGGTGCAAAACTTATTAATACAAAACCCAACTCACTATTAACATGTAAATAAGTCCTGCTGACTCTCGGGGGATGGGTAGAGATCTGGCACTCGTATACTCCCTCGTCATCCGGCTTTACCTCCCTGATGAGGAGCCGCCAGTTGCCAGGGTACCTTCTGGCCACGGTGACTCGGTTGTCAGCCGCATACGTCACGGCTCCTACGGTGAGCAGTTCAGGCATCTCGTCTTTGCCTCTGCGCCGAACCCAGGACACCTGATAGTAATTTTTGTTGTTATCTATACATCTTTACAGATAAATTAAATTGGAGTGTCTGTTTGTAATTCCAAAATAACAGCTTTTCACTAAATGCATATGAAAGTATACACGATACTGACACTGCAATGACGATTTTTTTCGTATCCTATGTCCTTCTCCTGGTTCTAAGCTAGCTGTCCACCAAGTTCAGCCAAATCGGTTTAGCCGTTTTTAGACAGACAGAAAAATTATAAACTTGGTTTTTAGTGTCAGTAGCATGTATACTTTCATATGCATTTAGTGAAAAGCTGTTATTTTGGAATTACAAACAGACACTTCAATTTTATCCCACCAACATACCAAACATTCAGAATCAAGGCAAACACAAGTGCTTCGAAGCCCCGATACCTGATATAGCAGTCAATGTAATGTGGACTACCTCCGACTTACATTATTATGCTCATGATTGTATTCCCCGAAGAGGCAGAAGTGTACTTATAGTACACCTACATTTTGCCAGTCATGTTTAAGTCCCATGTAATAAGAGGCAAACTAATTCTTGGCCTAAATTAAGATCTTTATGTTCTGTATGTACCTAGTACCTTCTACACGTTAATTCAATACTTACGCGTTAACCCAATACCTATACCTATTACTGGAGTTTCCGACGGATAAAAGCTTGTTTGCGCAAATAAAAGTGGGTTATTCTGTGAAAAATTGCCGACCATTTCAAAGGGGGTCTGCAGTTGAAATTCCCCGTTAAATGCCCAAAAGTTAGGCAATTAAGCCCACTTAGTCTGGAAAATTTGCCAGTGTGTTGCGGACCTTTTCTAACCTCATTGAATCGAAAGAGATAAACTCTTTGAAATGAACATCATCTGCTCAAATGGGCGCATAAAAATAAATGTACTAATAGGCCGTTTGTGAATAAATTGCTTCAGATTTTTGATGGGATACATTTGTATGGGTGGAATAAAATTTCGAAATTTGAATGCTTATGCGAGGCAGGTTAAATTTACATCATTTTATTTTATTTCTTGCCTTAATGTTAGGCCAAATAAATAAAAAAACATGATTTTTAGTTCGTAATTAAGTAATGTATTTTTTTCACTATAATGACATCATCTCTCAGGACTTATGCTTAAACATTGTTGGGTTCCGCACTTGAATCAACTCGATGTGGCTGATTACCCATCTTCTGGACTGGTAATCTGGGTTAAACCAGTTTTCAGACTCCCTTAGGCCTCCGACTGACCTGTAACGCTTGCCAAAGAATATCATGTTGTATACAAAATTTTCGTCTTATTTGTAAAATTCTCGTGTCACAATGTTACGATGCTTTTCCGAAAAGGCTGGACCGATTTGTATGACATTTTGTGAGAGTATCAGGTAGGTCTGAGAATCGACCAACATCTATTTTTATACCCTAAATGATCGGGTGATCGAGTGATCCACTTGAATGTATGGCAATACGACGTTTGCCGGGCACAACTAGCAATACTATAATAATTTGGAAAAGTTTCCTGTTCTGTCTGTTAATATGTGTGATTTTAAGAAAACGAAAATGTCCACCTGTCTTGGCTGCGTTTTCAGGGATAAGACGAAGTCACGGGCTAAAGCGAGTAAGGCATAAAATTATTCCAACACCAAATTTAAATTTGGAAATGAACAGTTTATTTTCAAAAGGCTATTCAAAGAACCTTCGTAAGTCGAATTCGTGCTCTACTTTGTTTAAATATAATTTTACACTTTAACGTAATCCCTATCTTTTGCTTCATAGGGTTCAGTTTGCAATCACTTCAAGTTTGCCCATTTTAATTAATATATTTGCCTTCCCGAAATTTCTGCTCACATAATTAAACTTACAACACTTCCAACTCGATTTATCAAATACTTATCGTCTTTAAATAACCTTTTGAATATGAATCATCGAAATAGTCGAATTATATCTCAAATCTTGGGCATAGTATTAATATAGTTGGTGTTTGATCCCGAGTTTGATATTACATTTGGCTCCAACTTAATAAATTAGTAAGTAATTTATTTCACATATTTATTTCTATTGAAATTGGTTTCCTTTATTATAAAAAAAATATATATCGGTACTGTAGGCCTAGACAAAGTCACATTTTCTCGCGCTTGCGCTAATAGAAAAACAATTTTTTTTTGGAAGTGATATAAATCAGTCACGTGACATACGTCATTCCCATACATTTTGTATCGTTTCTACTAGCGAAGCTCGAGTCTACATTGTCTACGGGCCCTGTATAGATAATTTTAATTCTCATTCAATCTTCGGCGTTCTCTTCCCCCGACACGGCTCTTTTTACAGATCCGATAATGCGTGGGTGAAGGTAGCGTCTGATTTTGTAAACGCAGCCTTTAGCCCTTTAGCACTCTCGTATAATAAATTAAATTCAATAAATAATAGTTTAATAATAAGGCTAGAGATAAATTGAACAAGATCAAAAGCTCATTGTAGTATAACATTTAGCAGGGGCCTAAGTATGAACTCTTATTGCAATGATAGTTCAGCCATGCGACAGAGACAGATATATAGACGTCCTATACATCTTTCTCATAATATGAGTCAAACTATAATGGCAGGCCTGTAGACAAAGTAACATTATCCTCACGCTTCGCTAGTAGAAACGATACAACATGTATGTGAATGACATATGTCACGTGACTGATTTATGTCATTTCCATACATTTTGTATCGTTTCTATTAGCGCAAGCGCGAGAGAATGCTTCTTTGTCTAGGCCTACAGATACTTTAGTCACAGTACAAATATAAGCTTTACAAACAGTAAGGAATCTAAGGCTTTTTTTTTAAATAAGAATATTCGCTCCATTATATGATAGTGGATGTTGTTATTGCTATAACACCTCTGCCTACCCCTGCGGGGAATACATCCGTGAGCATATGTATGTATGTAAAAGTAACTCCATCTCTTTCTTGAATAACAATTTAAAAAGTAACGGACATAGTTTTGATCCGAGTTTGTAGTTAGTCTTCGCTTAAACCATGTTTTGTAAAGGTTCGTAAAGGGGTCCGGGACTGTATGTGAACCGGTATATTAATGTCACTAAACAACTTTATATACTATGTTTTTTCCAGTCAGATAATTTTTTTACAGAAAATTTATAATGAAAAAAATAGAAAAAAAATAAGAAATCGCAATCAATGAATTCTCAGAGATTTGTGGGTCGATAGAAAAAGGCACTGGGTTGTTTGCAGAAGATAGAACAAATGCATAATACAATGAATTTAAGTAAATTATTTACAGAAATTTGCGAGTAAAACCGCACGGTATAGCTAGTATTTCATAACAACGAAAGCTTTTAACGCCATTAGTGTTACCGAGGTAGAATTATCGCGATGTTCTAATATTAATCGCGCGAAATGATTTCTGCGAAAAGTTTGCTTTTGAAAATTGAGCCCAATTTTCTTCATATACGTAGGTATGATGTTCGCTGACGACTTTCTTAAGTAGAGTCGGTACATTTTCTATTATTCTTTTGTGTCTGAGTGAACTGAACTCTGGTCTCAATTACAGTGTAATTTGAATGTTAAATGAAGGTCCTTATTCCGAAGTTCTTCGCGTCTTTAGAGAATGGACTGCAATTTTGTATTCCACATTGGTTTTCTGAAGAACTTGCAGCTTTAAGAACATGAACAAATATAAATAATGAAGTAATACTATAAATGGCAAAGTGTATCTGTCTGTCTTTTACCATGACATGTTGATCTGGTAAGAGGATAGCATTGACTTAATAATCACAACTGCTTCGTTGGCGTAGAATTCCTAGGTTCGTTCCTGGGTCGACCAGTGTTATTGCACTTTTATCTGTAATTTCCCAGTTAATGTCAATAAGATCGCTCCCTACATACATAAGACTTAAACTTAACTGGCGAAATATAAGTATACTAATAAATATAACTCTGCCTACTCCTTCGAGGAATACAGGCTTGAGTACATGTATGTAGTAATTTCATGTAATATAGTCATCTCCCTGGCCTTATCCCATACATTGTTGGGGTTGGCACTTGATTCAACCCGATGTGGCTGATCACCTGATTTTTATACGAAGCGACTGCCATCTGACCTTCGTAATCCCATTTAGGAGAAAAATCTGTGATCTGGGTTAAACCAGTTGTCAGATTATTTTTTTTAGGCCTCCGACTGACCTGTAACGATTGCCAAAGATGTTAAATTGGCAACCGGGACCGACGGCTTAACGTGCTCTACGAGGCACGGAGGGAACTCGGGCGGTCACCCATCCAACTACTGGCTAGGCGTATGGTTGCTTAACTTCGCTGATCGAATGATATGCTCAATAGCAACTGTGCCACGAGCTCCTCATCATTTAATATATCACAATCATATAATATAGTACAGTTTGAAATTTAGGGATACTCGCAGTTTTGCGAAACATATAGAATTAAATTTTATGCTGACTCCAACAGTGTTTGGGCATGATGCCAGGGCGAATATTGAATGTTATTTATATATTATGAATGGGAAAGTGTGTTGTTTGTTTTGTCTATGAAAAAGAGTAGTGATACTTTAGTAAAACGCATACCGTTTTTATATTATAAATAACTAGGGTGGGGTTTGAGCAGTCGCCTGCTATACAAGCGACGCAAGTTCAAATCCCAGCGGGGCCTGTACCAATGAGTTTTTCTACAAAAACTTACGTGCAGGGATTTCACATTTCAGAAAACATTGTGCGGAAACCTACATAATCCTGAGAAGTAATTCGAAGACGTATGTACAGGTCTGAAACGGCGATAGACTAATCATCTTTAATGTTGGCACTTAATCATCTTCGGTGAAAAGTGCGTGTTGTTATTGCCCACTCCTTCGGGGAATACCGAAGCATGTAAGTATGTACCCCTGCCGACCCCCTTGGAGAATACAGGTAACTTACCGTTTTATCCTGAAGTAGACTAATTCTGCAATTGAGATGAGCATCTTCGCCTAACTGAACAGTTATCTTGGTGATATTCCCATCTGGGGTGTCCTCAAACGTCGGACCATATTTCCTATCGTGATCAAAGTACGTGTTCTTCACCGACACCACATGAGGAACCATTTCAAACGGCTGTTTAGTTGATGACTCTGGTTCTGTAGAAGGCTGTGGTACTTTGAAGGACTTGGTGCTATCGATCGTGGAGTTGCCCAACTTAAGCATGACCGGGGCCGGGGCTATGCCTGTGCTGAGGGCGTAGAATGACGTTACCGTTTGGCTAGCTTCCGTTGTTGATGTTGGTGGGTTTTCTGGAACAGATGATGGCGTGAGGACCGTAAAGCCAGTTTGAGTAGCACCGCAAATAATACAAGTCCAAGTAGGCCTTTATCTGAGATCCTGTATCAATCAATGGAAAGTTGAGAGAGATCATTGAGAGGAAACCTTAAGAAAATAGTTAATAGGCCTATTGAGTGCTTGAAAGAGGGATCTCGACTGATAGAAGATCTCTGCCAAAGAATGCTGTCTTGTACTCCTTGCGTTATTAGGGTGATTAAGGTTACCAGTTCCCCAGGGGAGGAATGGAGACGCTGTGCTAGCTATGTTATGGTAGTATTTCTATAACAGTATAGTGACTCCACTGTTTATAAGCTATTTAAGGCGCAAGAGTATAAATTCACGCAGTTGCAAGCGCCCGTGAGCTACAAGGTGCCTACCATCATCAGTCCAAGCAGAGCGTTTTAAAAACTTCTAAACTGTGACGCTTCATTTTCACACCGTAAAATTCAACGTCAAAGCGAAGAAGTTCTTAATACGCTCTGCTTAAGCGATCATAGTTGGCGCCAGATTGGTTTATGTAGCATAAAACACTATGAATTTGTACAATACCTGTGGTAAATTGGCACACGACTATCTGAGTGAGGAAGAATACTCCTGCGCACCACATAGCGCCTTGACGAGGCATAGCCTCACGCCGAGCTTCATAATCTGAAACAATACAGAATGGCGTTATCACAACTGGCATAGTGAGTTTCTAAAAACTTAAGTGCAATAATTTTACCTTACGCGAAGGAAAACAACGCGAGGAAACCTGTATGTCAGAGAAGTAATTCAAAGGCGTATGTATATAATAGTGCTTGAGTCAGCGATGAAATCACCCCCTGTCATGTCGGCACTTATACTCATCATCACCCTGGCCTTATCCCATACATTGTTGGGGTCGGCACTTGATTCAACCCGATGTGGCTGATCACCTGATTTTTATACGAAGCGACTGCCATCTGACCTTCGCAACCCCATTTAGGAGGAAAATCTGTGATCTGGGTTAAACCAGTTGTCAGATTATTTTTAGGCCTCTGACTGACCTGTAACGATTGCCAAAGATGTTAAATTGGCAACTGGGACCGACGGCTTAACGTGCTCTCCGAGGCACGGAGGGAACTCGGGCGGTCACCCATCCAACTACTGGCTAGGCGTATGGTTACTTAACTTCGCTGATCGAATGATATGCGCAATAGCAACTGTGCCACGAGCTCCTCACTCATGTCGGCACTTATACTATATTCGATTAAATGTAGGTGCTATTGTTACAAAACCTTACCTTGCGTGAGCATATTTATTGTTATTTATTTACTAGCTGCGCCCTGCGGTTTCACCCGCGTACATTTAATTTTATTCCCGCGGAACCCTAAATGTTTTTTTTAAAATAAAATTACTCCTTACGCCTAAGTTACTCCTTGAAACATCAGCTACCTGCCAGTGAAAGTCCTGTTAAAATCCATCCTGGCATTTCAGAGATTACCCGGAACAAACAGACAGACAGACAGAGAAAAAAATTTAAAACTTGGTTTTTAGTGTCAGTAGCGTGTAAACTTTCATATGAATTTAGTGTAAAGCTGTTATTTTTGAATTACAAAAAGACACTTCAATTTTATTTATCTGTATAGATGTATAGATTATTATAACTGCAGTGCCCCGCGGTTACACCCGCGTGGACTTAATTTTGTAGAACTCATGCCGAAACAAACAGACAGTCGATACCATAGCTATCCTATGAAGCAAAATTCAGTTTAGTCCTGAAAAGGTAACTGACAGAAAGACGGAGAGACTTTCCCATTTATTATAAACTAGCTGTGCCCTGCGGTTTCACCCGCGTAGATTTAGTTTCATCCTTATTGTCGCGGAACCCTAATATTTTTAATAAATAAAAGTAGCCTAAGTTACTCCTTGAAACATCAGCTACCTGCCAGTGAAAGTCCCGTTAAAATCGGTCCAGCCGTATCAGAGATTACCCGGAACAAACAGACAGACAGACAGACAGACGGACAGACAGACAGAGAAAAATTTTAAAACTAGGTTTTTCAATGTCAGTAGCTTGTATACTATCATATGAATTTAGTTAAAAACTGTTATTTTAGAATTACAAACAGTCACTTCAATTTTATTTATCTGTATAGAATAGATATAGATGTGAATATTCATTATTGCGCTTGTTTTTGCCAATAACTCAGTCCAAATACAAAGTTATTGGAAAAGCAAGTTAATATAAAAGAATCCCGCTTCGCGATCCATGAACGAGTCTGTTTTAATGTCGAGTATTATTGTTAGAAACGAACAAAAAAAATAAAAGCCAATATTATTCCGTAGAAGAACGTTTTCACAAGTAGCCAATAATAAATATAGGTCCTTAAAAATATTGGATTGCGATGTTTCTAGCAACAATATGATGGCAATAATTTGAACCTTTTTTTTGTTATGGGCTGTAGGTATGCCCCACGGTTTCACCCGGTTAGACTTAATTCCACGGTTGGACACCTTATTTTTAACCGACTTCAAGAAAAGGAAGAGGTTTTCAATTCGTCTGTATGTATTTTTTTAATAAAAATAGACTTGTAACATCAGCTATCTGCCAGTGAAATTCTCGTTAAAATTAGTCCACCTGTTTCAGAGATTCGGAGCAAACAGACGGACAGACTGACAGATAAATATTTTATATATTTTTTGTGAGTACCGTGTACTTTCATAACGCAGACACGAGGGTTCGGAGTCTGAAAAATTTCTCACCCGCTATCACAAGGGCGATAACCGGCGAAATATACCTACCCTTCGATAAACACGGACGTGAGCATGTGTATATATGTGTTAAGATATTATGTTCAATTTATTGTAAAGATGCTGGCCTGATTTTGCTGACATTTGCTAAAATTATAACTTTAACACCAAGGAAAGACATTACAGTCACATAAATAAAAAAATCATAATGAAATGTGGGGCAAAAACACGGGCTAAAGTTAGTATTTAATACAACCGTCAGAATTAATTAGAATTGAAGATAAACAGAAGCATTAATCACTCTAGCTCGCTTGAATATTATGAATTAAAATACGATCTAAAAAGAGACTAATTAAGGCTCTAATATTTACAGCCTCCTGAGAGCTATGAAACTGAGGGGAAGGAAAAATGAATAATAAAAAGTGAATAATAACATTTTCAGGAACTCATTTGCATACTACGAGACTGTATTTAATTATTTTATTAAGCAACTACGTCTTTTTCTAATTATAATATGCGCAAGCCTGTATTCCCTGTAGACATAGACAAAGTAATATTCTCTCGCTCTTGCGCTAATAGAAACGAAAAAAAAATGTATGGACATGACATTGTAGCGGCGTTTCTCCACTCGCTCATAGATGGCGCTACTCGCTAACAAATGCGAAGTTTGAGTACAAATACACGAGAACCTAAATCGCGCCATAAGAGTTTTCAAGTGCATTGCAATATATATACGTTTGCAACTAGAACAGTTGGAGCCGCGGTTTCCCAGGCATGACACCCGCCTGGCTGGAAGATCTTCCCTTTGCTGGGGATGAGCATGATCACTCGCTCTCCCCACAACATAAATCAGTCACGTGACATATGTCATTCCCGTACATTTTGTATCGTTTCTACTAGTGAAGCGAGAGGATCATGTTACATTGTCCACAGGCCCTGGAGGGTAGGCATTAGGCTATCGTGTACTTATAGTAATTGAGTGTTGCAATCTCTTTGCCTACCCCTTCTGGAACGCTATTGAGTAGACGTGGTGGAACAAATGTCGATAATAATAAAAATTAAGTAAAAGTCTAGTAGTTCTACTTATTTATAAATGTGTAGCTTGAGATGACCAGCCCCCACAAGCAGCACCTGTTCACAAGTATGACGCGAATGCCAGTCATTGATTACTATACACTGAAATCACTGAGATTTGACGTCTGACTATCCGTAATGTTAACCATATAACTACATAAAAACTGCTTTGAGATCGCTCAGAGACTTTAATTAAATACCGGGACACGATGCTCTTCAAATAATTTGCCGTTTTACCATCCACCCACTACTTAGGCTGCTCGTCCACTGGAGCGGAGCGAGGTGACGGAACGGCGGCGAGCGAGATAACAATTTGTAAAATATCAATTTTCATCTCGCTCAGCGTTCCGCCACCTCGCTCTGCTCCAGTGGAGAGGCAGCCTTACGCCACTAGTATACATACGATGTCTCTATATAACAATATCCATCCTGTCTTTGTTATCTAGAACTGGAGATGTGGATTACGTTCCTAATTTGTTGAGTAGAACTCGACACTCGGGATCCTGCCTTTGTTACAATTTACATCCTAACGGGTGGCAGATAAAGCGAGAAATACTAGTGTGGAGACATATAGACATTTACGGTATAAGCCGATTTCGAAATACCAGTTAAATTCGTTCGGAAAAACGGCTAATTGAGAAAATGGTTTGAACAAAATAATTTTTTTTGTCATGCTTTATTTGAGTTGTTGTCGTGACTGAAGTCAATAAATGATTATTATTATATTTAAAGTAGTTTAGTAGTTTTTTTAGTACTATTCTCGGTTTTAGTGACCGGTTTTTTATCATATTCACGAGCCTACGTAAAGTGAGTATCACTAATACGATTGAGCGATCAATCTGAGGAAACTTTTGAGTGATTGGGCAATTATTTAGTGTTACGGCTTAAATTATTATTCATCTTCATTTAAGATTTACACTCTCATCGGTGCAGCTCATGAATCTGTTCCCAGGCTGCTTCCTCGACCTCCTTATACGACGGCAATTTTATGCTGTAATTGTTTGGTGTAGCATATCCTTGGGCGTCCCCTGCCTTATCTAATTATTATTATTAGCATAATTATATTCGTCTGGCTGTTACTACAGAGAAAGGAATTGTAACTGATAGAGATTAGGGATTCTAGCCAATGGGTCTATGTCTAAAAGGCACGCCTTTTAGGAGTGCTTACGCCTGACAAGTCTGGCAACGCCTCGTTCTCGATAAATCCGTCGAATTAGTCTTAAGTGCTCGTAAATTGTAAGCGCAATAGAGTGAAATTTCATACATCTTATATATCTTATAGCGTAAATACCGCCGCAATTCAAATAAACCGATAAATACTGATTGACAAAATGATAATTCTTGAAAAAGTCGCCTTATTTCATCAACCGATCTGCAAAAATTGTACATGCATAAAAAAGTAGGTAATTACTTTTGTAAAGGTCTATGGTTAACATTTTCGGTTGGTACTTGCAACCGAGTTATTTTACTAATATTATAAAGAGAAAAGATTTGATTGTTTTTTTTTGCATTAAATAGGCTCCGAAACTTCTCGATCGATCTTGAATATTCCTTCAGCAATGGGTAGCTGGAAGGGATGGAAAGAGGGAAGGGAGGCCTTTGCCCAACAGTGGGACAATTCAGGCTCATAATAATAATAATAATGGGTAGCTACATCATCGGCGAGTCACATAGCGTATTATTGTATTTTATCGCCGTACTCTCACGGGAACAGGAAATACGCGGGTGAAACCGCGTGACGTCCGCTAGTATAGTTTTTTCTTGTAAATCAGTCTATTCATCCTTTATCGCTAAGTTCCTGAATTGAATGAAAGCTGAATTAATGCAATAATGATCTTATAACGCCTTATTACAAACCTACAAACAAAAGATAATTCTGGGTTTAAAAGGAGCTTCATCTCTTTCTGTGATACGTATTTCAAAAGGGAAGGACATAACTGTAGTCCCAGTTTGGTCTTACATACATACATATGCTCGCGCCTGTATTCCCATAGGGGCAGAGGTGTTATAATTTTCAACACCCACATTTTACCGAATATGATTAAGTGCCAACGTGACAGAGGGTGAGTCCATCGCCATCTCAGGCACTATACGTCTTTGAACTATTTCTCAGACATATGCAGGTTTCCTCACTATGTTTTCCTTCACCGTAAAGCACGTGTAAATCACTGTACATAAGTTTTTAGAAAAACTCATACGTTAAGGCCCTGCTGGTATTCTGACTTGCGTCGCTTGCGTAATAGGCGACTGCTCTAACCCCGAGGCCACCACGACTCTTTGGTTAGTTTGATCTTGTTTAGTTTAAACCATGTTTTGCAATAAGGGATAATGTTTAGTGAAGAAAATAAAAGTTTCACGCAGGTAATTTCACAGGCTGTTAGAAGTGTGATAAAGACGTCCTACACTAAGCTGTAATTCCCAGGAAAAGTATCTTAACAACATCAAAGTTTAAGTGAATACAAATACGTTTTTGTGCCGAAAATGGGCGAGAGAAGTTCCCTGTCTGAAAGTTTCCTTAACTAAAATGTATGCATTGATATTTTTCGGGATTCCATTTATGTTTATCCTACTAAGTTTAAATGTTATCCGTTTGAGTATAATGTCGTAAGTACGGATGGCAATCTATTTATGTGAGTATCA
This sequence comes from Watsonalla cultraria, assembly GCA_964035505.1. Classification (NCBI taxonomy): domain Eukaryota; kingdom Metazoa; phylum Arthropoda; class Insecta; order Lepidoptera; family Drepanidae; genus Watsonalla; species Watsonalla cultraria. Next base: position 1,699,981 of record OZ037726.1, on the reverse strand, counting down.
ACTGACAATAATATTTTGGGACAGTTCACAAGTCACAAGAAAGCTCGTATCATCCTACTTCCTACTTATCTATATACTATATACATAAAATATATGGCTGGACCGACTTTAACGGGACTTTCACTAGCAGATAGCTGATGTACATGAATATACATGATAATTGCTCATCTTTGCAGGATAACACTACACAAAATTCATATTGATAAAATGAATAAAACATTACGAACTCCACGCAAATGATGTCACGAGCTATATAAATATTAGGTTATTACTTGAGAACTCTGTCTAAAATGTCTTCAATTTCAATACTAAGTAATTTCCTCGACATATTCGTGAAGAGCCCTGGTGGCTGAGGTATTTGAGGGAGTCGTGGTGGCCGAGGAATTTGACGCAAGTTTGACACCCAGCGGCCTGGGGCCCAATCATGAGCTCTTATTGCAATGATAATTCAGTTGTGCGACAGTGACAGATGTATTTATACTCGTCACATACATCTGTCTCATAAATGAGTGAAACTATCATGGCAATAAGAGCTAATGGTAAGGCCCCTGTACCAATGAGTTTTTCTAAATACTTAAGTGAAATAATTTCACCCCACGTGCGGTGAAGGAAAACATAGTGAGGAAACCTGCATATGCTTAAGTAATTCAAAGACAGGCATAGTGCCGGATACCGCGATATACTCAACCTCGTCACGTTAGCACTTAATCATATTCGGTGAAATGTGGGTGTTGTTGGTACAACACCTCTGCTTACTCCATTGGGGACCCTTGGGATGGCGTGAGTATAGTTATTATTCTTTTCTCTAGAATGTCTTAAATTTAAATATCAAGTAATTTACTCGACATATTCGCGAAATGGAAACGTAAATGGCCTCTAACTGTAAAAACATACGGAGAAAGATAATGAAAAATTCCTACTAAAGCCTGCAGCGGTAATTACTTAATATAAATAATGTGAAGTAACTCGTGGATGGAATTTTGAAGTAATACTAAAACACGAGAAACAGGTTTACGTGGTATCAAATTAAGTCTAAAATTACTTCTTCGTGGATCCCATAGCCTTAATTTTCGCCACTGAATTAATTTGGAGATTTTAAGTATGCCTCGTTGGTCTTGTGGTCGCAAGCGCTTCTGCAAAATAAGAGGTTCTGGGTTCGATTACCAAGTCGGGCAAAGTGTCATTGGGATTAAAACAAAAATTCTCCCGCCGTCCCAGAAGGAGTAAGCAGAGGTATTGTAAAAACTACACCCACATTTGACGAATATGATTAAGTGACAGAGGGTGAGAAAAATAACCTTAAACTCAGGCCCTCACTCATACAGGCCCCGCTGGAATTCGAACTTGCGTTGCTTGTGTAGCGGGTGACTGCTCAAACGCCCAGCCACCATGGCGCCATTGGTTTTTCCATCTGTAATTTCACACAGCCCAGAGTCTGGGTAAGAGCCCGGTTAATGGCAATAGTCTCACCCCCTATGAAAAAAATATTAAAAATATCTGGCGAATTGTGGGTGTACTATAAGTACGCCTCTGCCCACCCCTTTGGTGAATACAGGTATGAGCATATGTAGGTACGTATGTATGTACTCATTAATAAATACCGGGATTGAAACTGGCATCGCTTGCTAACATGCGGCTACTCAAACCTCTCAGCCATCTAATATGATTGATGCGGAGAAAAATAAATCAAAATGTATTTACTTTTAAGGCTTAAAATTTAAATACCAACCAAATACAGAGGTTGCTAGCCCTAATTCTGTTGCGTGAGGCTTAAACAATTCAAACGCAAGGCAACCCTTACACCAACATAGGAACTTCAATCTTCAAACAATAGAGGTAGTGTTGAGAATCGCTTGTGTCAGATTGTTTGTTAGTTCAGTAATGAACACAGGTTCCTAAACTTTTTGTTCTAGTTAGGCATTATCTTTAAGGTTATGGTGTGTGGTTGAAAAAATGTATTAGTAGCAGAATACAAGGGAATAATGTCGAGAAGTTTGGTCATAAATGCGGTTGGTCTAAGATCCAAGTGGTAAATTCCTCGACATTCATAAGTGCCTTACCAGGGCCTAAACTGAATAAATCATTTTCATTTTCATCCATGGGCCCTTAATGCAAATACTGATTCAAGCATTTTATAGTGTCTGTATGTTTCCACGTAGAACACAGTATTTGAGCCCTATGAAATGACTAGCTGTTCCCCGCGGTTTCACCCGCGTAAATTTAGTTTCATACAAACTTTCATCCCCTATTTTATTCTCGTGGGGGGAGAATTAATCAAAATCCTTTCTTAGCGGATGCCTACGTCATAACACCTACCTGCATGCCAAATTTCAGCCCGATCCGTCCAGTGGTTTGGGCTGTGCGTTGATAGATCACTATGTCAGTCAGTCAGTCACCTTTGAGTTATATGTATTTAGATGGATTGATGATATGGTGGTAGCATTATAATGCTGTGTAATCATGTCGTTCAGACGATTTGAAAGTACTTTGTACTTTGTGTAAAAGTCTAAGTGAATAAAGAAATGTATTTTTTTTTACGTAAAAATAAATTTGGAAAGCGTGCTTTTCAGTAGATCTTACTTCTTTTACTTTTTTTTGAACGACGTGAATACAAAGATGTTCTATTTAATCTGGTATGAAAATATCTACTCCCCATAGCGTTATATCTTAACAAAAATTATAGCGAGGCCTCTGGTATATCGTGAATTATCCTAAGCCTATATTTACGAACATACTGCTTTATGAAGGACGCCACTTTATTTGCTGGATATATTACTTGGCCACAAGCCACTGCGATACCCATTGAGTAATATTAACTTCTTTTTCTTTTACTTACTTTTTTCCGTGACTTTATCCGGGCAGGATAAGTATGTAAGCTCAGTCACAAGTGGTTCTGCAGTATTAACAACAAATACGATATAAAACCTCTTTGGAAGACACTTGAATCTTCTTTCAAAGTGTCAAATCGAATATTATCACATTGACTACCATCTGACCTGAGACGGCAATAGACTCACCACGTTGTCACTTAACCATCTTCGATGAAAAGTGGGTGTTGTTATTATAACACCTCTGCCTACTACAGGCGTGAGCATGCGTAGTATGTGTGAATACATCATCATTCTCCTGCCCTTATCCCATGTTATTTGGAGTTGGCACAATGTGTTTCTGTTAGCTATCATATCTATATACACATCTTTTCTAGCCATATCATCATTCATACAATACATCTTAGATCTTAAATTCCTCTTATATTCAACCACGTCCATGAACAATATTTTTTTGCGAACGAATTTAATGTGCTTATTTATAATATACTGTGAATATTACTCGTTTTTCATTAGCCTTATGTTTCAAAGGACAGACTAACAACACAATCTCATTTATAATATCAGTAAGGATGTAATCCTTTCGAGGACTTAACGAGGAATTAAAATATACAGTAAATAATACGAAGCCCAATAAAGTTAATTGCGTCCTTTCTTTGGCATGCTTAACCTAGTAATGGCTATTAACCAAATTGGATTTAACTTTCTGCTGAGGAGTTACTATGTTATTGTGGTTTTTATTACTTACTAATAGGAACTTATTTACTTATTATATGAATCTTTTAACTATATTTAAACACCTAATTATAAAATAAAAACCTTAAAAAGAAATATATAATGTGATACCTAAAATATATTATTAAAAGGAGTCCCTGTAGGCAAGGTTTCGAAGATACTGGCAGCATTCCCCCTTTGAATAGCTAAACTAATTCTTTGTCCGAGGTAGCTGCCAGCTCCTCGGTCTCCGGTGATGTCGACTAACCTTTTCGTAATTTCATTAAATAGCCTTATAGCGCTAGGACCCCACATTATTTGAAACAACATAACATTGGTTACAATACTTAATTTTATCCAATATCTTTTGGCAAAGTTTTCGAAACATTATGAATCATCGACAAAGATATAAGGACATATAGAAGTAAATCAAATCACTTTGCACAAGTGCCTATGGGAAATGGTAACTTGGTAACGAATTGAAGTACCACGGAGATGAAGTCGCAGGAGGAAGCTAGTATTCTACTTAGCGATGCGCAATTGCGAGATGGTTCAACATTCGAATAATCGGAATCAGTGAATTTACCATCGAAATCGATTGTGATTGATTGATCGATTTGATGCAAGCGATTGGTTCGAGCCGCGCCGTATCTAGTCGAATGGAGCCGACCGTGTTCAATGAGTGGCGACTGCACGCAAGTCGGACTAGCTACCATCGCGATGCGTCGAGATATTCGAAAAATCGGAACAATCGAGATTAACCTCTCGCCATCGCGCATCGCTAATTCTACTAATGATGCCGTTGTGGCGCTCAGAGAACGGATATATCTTCATAGTAGGGATAGATCATAATGGGGAAAACCGCGCATGTACTTTATTCGCGACTTATTAGAGGAGCTCGTGGCACAGTTGCTATTGCGCATATGATTCGATCAGCGAAGTTCAGCAACCATACGCCTAGCCAGTTGTTGGATGGGTGACCGCCCAAGTTCCCTCCGTGCCTCGGAGAGCACGTTAAGTTGTCGGTCCCGGTTGCCAATTTAACATCTTTGGCAATCGTTACAGGTCAGTCGGAGGCCTAAAAATAATCTGACAACTGGTTTAACCCAAATCACAGATTTTCCTCCTAAAACGGGGTTGCGAAGGTCAGATGGCAGTCGCTTCGTATAAAAATCAGGTGATCAGCCACATCGGGTTGAATCAAGTGCCGACCCCAACAATGTATGGGAAAAGGCCAGGGAGATGATGTACTTTATTCGCGAAGCGCCATACATACAAACAGAGACAAACTCATAAAATGACTGCGCATTTAAGGTTAGCTCGTGATAATATTTATACATTCTTAAATATACAAATGTATTCCTAGTCGTCACACCTGCCTATTCCATTTCCTTCACTAATATAAAGGTTGTCTGGAAAAAAACGCTTTAGCGATAAGTTCACATTTTGTTTACACGTGCTTTCTTTGAACTTACAGTTTTTATTTTTTTTTACTTATGGTGTCTATAATGAAGAGTACTTAAAGTATTTCCCTGTATAGTAAAATAATAAAATAGTATGCCAACAAGTATCTAAACTCGATCAGGTTTATTAATTCGATATTTCTTATGCTTTAATTACGTAATAACTTTGTAACCACAATTGCTAGAAAACACATTCTACTGATGTAGGCATATACCTAGATTCACTTACGCCCTTATTACAATACTTCGCCTAAGAATATCCTTGGCTTAAAAGTTATCCCATCTCTTTTTCTGATACTGATTTTAAAAGGGATGGATATAGTTTTTGTCCAAATTTGGTCTCGACTTCCTTTAAACCATATTATCGTCGTTGCGCGTGCAAAAGTCGCTATGTATATTTCGTAAACTCTTGTGTCAAACTTTCCAATAAAGTTTAATTTTGTCATTATTAATAATAATACCTATCCAACATTAATTTAAAAAAACCTCTGTAAATTTGTTATATGTATCAATAGTAAGAATTTTTTTTAAATACTCGGGCCATATTTCGAGAAAATCATTTTCTGCGTCTCCTAAAGTGTGTAAAAACACAGCTACTTTTGAACGCGCAACGACATTATGTAATATGGGGTACAACGTCCTCACTCAGATGAATACTAAATTGGTTTCAAATTCATAAACAATGTGTTATTCAGGGGCTCTAATATACCTTAGCGAAATCACGGTCGGCGCATAACAACGTTGGTTAAATTGTAAACGTAATTTTGTAACCTATTTAACCCGTACGTGTTTCAGCGTGAAATTGTGAAATTACAGAATACGCCTAAATCCTAGCACGGAATTGTCGGTTAGCCGCTAACCGTCGGACCTAGTCGCCGCCGAATGCTACCCTAAATATACTTGTCCATTTTCGGCTATTTTAGTACTGGTTTCGAATTTGAAGACATCTTTACCGATCAATATTTATTTGAACATCTAGTGATCTACCAAATTTCGGTTACGGCGGCTAATCTCAACGGGGATCAGCCAACTGCGCAGTAGATATTACAGTGCACAAGTGTGTGCAAATGAGCAATTTTTTTTGTGGTGTCTCTTACAGATTTAACTCCGGGAGTAATTTCTGCTTAACCGGACAATGGCGAGACTAATTAAAGCCTCCAGCCATTCGTAAAGCTTTAAGCAACACAGCTAAGGGCGCCCCATAGTGGGGCTCGGACCTCGGCTTAGGGCGTTGCTGGTTCGCGAGCTAGGGAGCTGGGCTGGACTGGGTATTTTATTTATGGTTTGGGGGGGGGGTTAGAATTTACTTGCTCGGCGCGGGCCGGCTATTCAAGGGTCGGGGGGAAAAACAAATGCGCAAACACAGGTGCACTCTTTATTCCCTCACTCTCATAGACACGACGGGAGGGAGATCAAGCGTTGGACCACCATCGGCTTAACGTGCTTTCCGAGGCACGGGGTTACATAGCTATACACTTTCCGGTTTAGATATAAGTAGTATACATGAGAAAGGGCGTACATTATAATACGAAGTTGCCTACCTTTTCCTACCTTCTTTACTTAGGGTAGCATATACTCGTACCTATACTAATATTATAAAGATTTGCTAGATTTTTTGTTTGTTTGTATTAAATAGGCCCCGAAACTGCTTGACCGATCTTGAAAATTCTTTCAGCAATGTATAGCTACATCATCAGCGAATAACATAGGCTATATTTTATTTCAGTACTCCCACGGGAACAAGACCCACGCGAGTGAAACCGCCTGACGTCCGCTAGTGGGAAATAAACTTGCGCCTACTACAAAAAATGTACGCCGAAAAATTTCACGCTTGTATACAGTTATAACTCGCCAGTGCGAAATGTGGGTGTACTACTCGTATAAGTACATCTTTGCTTACCTTATTTACTTCGGGTGGCATATATATAACAGTGTTCACTAGCTAGCGTTTACATAAAGTACAGTACATAAGGTAGGTAGGTACACTGTATTACAGTAACTGACCTCTGACATTCACAACGTATTCAGACAGGATGGCCGACATTTTCAGGAATCCCTGAAACATCCAGACTACACCGTCCCTTACTTAATTTTCTGGGGAACGTAGATTGTTTTTGTTCATTTGTAAACGCTTTTTTTTACCAGAAATAAGGGTTTTATTACAAAAACTTTAGCTTTTAGCTCACAATTAAAAGGATTTTTATCAAAAATACTTACTTTCGAGTTGTTTTTCTTAAGTTTTAATTTTATTTCGAGTTTTCGACACAGAATGAAAAGTTTCTTATATATTCCAACCCTTATTTCCCCCTCCCACCCTCTTATGAGAGGAATTTTGAAAAACACTTTCTTAGTTTATATGTCGTGGCCATATCGTAGAATTGCCGGCTTCATACCAGTAATAGAAGCATTTTATGAAATATACTCAAGTGCTATAGTTTCGCTTTACGGTGAATGATAACATCGAGAGGAAACCTGTATATATCTGAGACGTAATTCAAAGACGTATGTATAATGCCTGAGGCGACGATGGACTTACCCTCTATCACGTTGGCACTAAATCATATTCGGTGAAATGTGTGTGTTGTTATTACAACACCTCTGCTTACCCCTTCGGGGACCCTTCTAGGATGTTGTAAGTATATAAATATTTGTCGTCATCAGCAATGCTACTCATAGCATTACTGATGACAGACTCATCTATCTCCGTCTATATGTATGTGCGATGCGAATAAAAACATAATCAGTTTTCCCCTTTTTTTTTCAGCGCGCTCATAGTTATTACGATACCTGTAGGCCTAGGCAAAGTAACATTCTCTCGCGTTTGCCTATAGAAACGATAGAAGATGTAAGGAAATGACACAAATCAGTCACATGACATATATCATTCCCGTACATTTTGTATCGTTATTACTAGCGAAGCGTGAGGATAATGTTACTTTTTCAGGGAGACTACCATCATCGGTTTATGCAGAGCGTATTATGAACTTCTGAGCTTTGACGTTTCATTTTTGAACCGCCAAATTAAACGACAAAGCAAAGATACGCGCTGCTGAAACGATCATAGTTGACTCCCTATACTTGAATAGTTCAGTATAGCTGACGTCACGCGGTTTCACCCGCGTAGTTCCCGTTCCCGTGGGAGTATGGGCATAAAATATAGCCTATGTTACTCGTTGGTGATGTAGCTTTCCATTGCTGAAAGAGTTTTCAAGATCTGTCAAGTGATTTCGGAGCAAAAAACAAACAAAAAAAACAATCAAATACCTTTTACCTTTCCTACTTTAATAATATTAGTGTAGATAGAGCCTCGATTAAATTGAACTTGCAATTCCATGTCAATGGAAGCATAAAGCGAAATAAACAAGCGCACAAATGGCTAAAAATACAGGTACAATAATATATTTCATCCGGTCATTTAATGTCATTCCTACTTTTGACACAAAGTTAAAGTAATCTCCATTAGGTTCGACCTGAAGTCCACTTTGCAATACGACGTGGCCTTCGCTAAAGCCTCGATGTGGTCCATTAAATGTTATGTTTAGTTATAAAGTACTATTATAGTAGGGAATGCTAGTGACATTATAGTATTTTTATTAGAAAAGTTTATTTCAATGTGTTTCTGTTTTTTCCGCTCGCAGCTAATGAGAGTCTGATGGTAAAGCGTCTAGTGCTAGGACGTTTGAAAGAATTACTAACGGACGCTTGTATTTTATATAAAGGCAGATATTAATAAAATTTAAGTATCTGTTTGTTATTCCACTTTAAAAGCTTATCAATAAATTCATATGAAACACCGCACACGCAAAACATTTTTGTTTTTTTTTTATCTGGCTGTCTGTCTGTTTGTTCCGGCTAATCTCCGAAATAGTTGGATTTTTTCTTAGCTGTTACTACTAGGAGTAACTTACGCTACTTTTATTTAAAATGGCTCCGGTATAATAAAGTCATCATCAGGCAAAGGCGGCCTACAATCAACGGTTTAAGCAGAGCGTATTCAGAACAGAAGCTTTGACGTCATACAATCATAGTTTGCCCCCAAGTCTCTGTCGTGGTAATAGTTCCAGGTAAAGTGGCTCTCCATAAATCTTCGGTATTTGTAAGTAAATAAAATGAAAACAAAACAAATTCAAGAGATCCGTTTCCAAATTGTTGTGAACTCAGTAAAAGCATTTCACGGAGGAAATTCGGTGCTTGAATGAATGCTGAAAGTTTAAAATTTGCAGATTGTTTCACTCCAATAACATTTGAATGCCAAGTTTATATAAGTTTGAAGTTTTTGAATCGCGGATTATCTCAATTATTTGTTTTGCTTAAGAGATTCTTAGTGTATCATTCGCATTGTTGACGGTTTGAAACTTAAAGGATTATTTGAAAGTGGCGGATAATTTGGCTGAAGGAGGAATTCAAACCTTCAATCTATCTTATAAAGAACTAGCGACCAGAGTGTCTAGTGTGAGTTTTTCACTGCCGCCGTCGCAATTCATCGCGTCAACGTTAACGCAGATTTGTATGGGAACGGAGCAGCGCCTCTGTCGGCTTAAAAATGACACTATTGTGAGCCCATACAAATCTGTGTTTACGTCGACGCGGTGACTTGTGACGGCGATTTTAAGAAAACTCGCACTAGGCCCTTTGGCTTCACTTCGTGTAACAGTTTGTAATACGAAACATTGACTTCTATACCATCTTTCAAATATAACAGGGGTTTTCTTACTTTATCTAATTGGACTACATCTCCTTTATTTTAGTAAAACCCGTATCAAGATCCGTAACGTAGTTTAGAAAACCGATGCGTTCTAATATACAAAATATAAATATCACGTTATACTATTGTGAAGAGAGCGAGTGATCATAGCCATCCCGAGCAAAGGGAAGATCTTCCAGCCAGACGGGTGTCATGTCTGGGGAACCGCGACTGTTCTAGTTGAAAATTTGTATAATATATTCTGCAATGCGCTTGCAAACTCTTATTGCGCGATATAGGTTCTCATGTATTTGCACTCAAAATTTGCAATTGCTAGCGAGTAGCGCCATCTATGTAGCGAAGGGAGGGCTTGGCAGTTTAAAGCTAGTAAGTCGTATCTGTTCATATGTGGATTAGGTATTACCGCACTGCCCTTACTGTGTTGTATTTGGCAGCCGACCTAATCCGATGTGGCTAGTTTATCTAGTTTACACCGAGTGACTGCTATCCTTTGTAAACCTATTACAAGGCAGATCAGCCACCAGAGCACAGCAAACATGTATATACTTAGTACAAGAAGTATATACGACATATGTATGACACACACAGACGTGCATCTACAAGATCATAAACGATTCCGGCGTAATGTCAGTAAGGGGTGGCACGTCTTGGCCGTTTAAGCGCATTAGGGAGTTTTTTCTAATCTTAAAATCGACGTATTTACTTGTTTTATTTGTTTTGCGAAGGCTATATCTCCTCGGGATTATTGAAATAATTATGATTATTTTCACAATGACGTTCATCCTACTGCACCATCGATGAATTAAATTTTAAATTTAAACTCTAGACTAAAATGCGACAATTCAGCAAGTATTTCTATCATAAAGTAGTAGAACTAGAATATTTTGCGATATAATTCCGTATAACATTTGCGTTCCTGACACGTAATAAAGTTTGCCACTTATTCCTCCGAGGGGATCGCATCAATCTTCAATATTATTAATTGAGACCGATCTGTGTTCAGCGGGTAATTTCCTGCAATATAAATTGAACCATCAGTTAACGTCCGTAAGTTTGAACTTTAAAAAAATGTTTAGAAGAAGTTCTAAGAATTTATTCTTGGAAAATAATATCTTATCAATGAATTCCAGTTTCTGAAGAGGAACTTGTCAATTGAAATCTAAAGCTACCTACTTATCAAATTGCTCAAAATTCAACGTCTTTTTATTCTGATTAGACTTTTAAAAGAGTACTTCAAATCCCCATTATAACATAACATAAATTACAGGATTACAAATTATACCGCCGAGTTTGGATTTCTTAACTTCAGCAAAAACACAGACTTCTTATCAAGAACAGACTGACAAAAACGTAACTTTACAAAAGTCACACCACAATTTTTACGTTGAAGAAAAACATGATTAATAAAGGACTATATTTAAACGAAAAAACTCTTCAATATTTACTAAAGTCAGTTTAAATTCTAAAGGCCGAATCACCGAGATCTATAGCAACGGACTGATAGTAATTTATCAAAATTGGATGATGGAAGTGTATGCGGCTTGGTATTATATATCTAAAAAGTATGCAGAAAATAACTGAAGTTTATATTTGTAATGTCTAAAAACAACAGCACGCAACGGCCTTAATGCATATTTAGTGTGCTTTTAGTCCAACTAATCTCCGAAACGGCTGAACAGATTTTGACAGAATTTCACTTCACTGGCAGGTAGCTAATATTAATATAAGGAATAACTTGCACTCAGGCTGTACAGCCCACGAAATTGTGTTATCCTATGTTTTGGCTTTGTAGTAGCTTCTTCTTACCGTGTCGATGACAGACATTTGAAATTGGTGTAGCCCAGAACTTGGCTACTGTAACAGCATTATAGGTTGCAGCTATTAGATCCTCCGGCGTGCAACTGGTGGGGCACGCAGGTCACGTCATCTGTCGGTCTAAAGATGAGACTGTAACCCATACCAATCTAGGCTTGCGTCAGCGTGATGACTTATGACGGCGATTTTAAGAAAATTTGCACTAGACTCTATCATGTTGTCCCTGCTCCGACCGTCCTTAGTCCGAAGTCTAATTAGTGACTTTCAGTAGCTAAAACGTGCATTCGAACAAAACTTAATAGTTGATGCAATTTCTGTTCAAATAATTCCACAATTCATTGCAACGAAATTAGCTGCGTTTAACTGTTATTCAAAACTAAACAAATAACTCTCCTATTTATTTGCGTGGAACTTTGACTCGTGAATAATCTAGTTTAGTTTTGCAGTCATTCTAACAAACTTTAGGCATTATTTCGCTGCTTTAAAACTAGCCAGACGTAGTATCAAGTTATTTAAACTATGGACATCTGAAATAGCTTTTGAAGCTCAATCCGTGTGTTTTGTGCAATGAAATAGTGGTTGTATTAACATAAATTTAATCAAAATTCAGCCGAACTCTGAGTAGGGGAGAGTTTTTCTCAGTTATTTGTTTTGAATTCGCCTGTAATATACTAGCTTCTGCCAGCGACATACCGTGGTTAGTCGTAGCGTGATGACATATAGCTTATAGCCTTCCTTGATAAATGGGCTATCTTACACTGTAATAATTTTTCAAAACGGGCCGGGGGGCAACTATGATCGTTTAAGCAGTGCGTATTAAGACCTTCTTGGCTTACGTTTAATTTTGTGATACTAAAATGAAACGTCAAAAGATGATAGTATACATACGTCTTTAACTATCTTCTCAGATATATGCAGGTTTAGACACGATGTTTTCCTTCACCGTAAAGCTCATTGTGTGAAATCAATGCTCCCAGTTTTTAAGGTAAATTAATCGGGATTTTAAGTTGCGTCGTTTGCGTATCATTGCCCCAAGTTTGTAAAAGTTCAAATGTCTCTTGACCTTGTCTTTTAGCGTGGCTCAAAATGCGTAGATACTTTTTCGGAGGCCATATGGTGGAATGCCAAAGTTGGCGGATCGACTCATTTTGAGCCGTGCTAAAACGCAAGGTCCAGCGACGACGTTTGAACACTTACAAACCTATATATATATTTGGGATGTAGGTGACGATTCTAACCACTGAGTCACCAAGGCTCCTATGGCTGGGCCTACCATCATCAGTTTAAGCAGAGCGTATTAAGAAGTCCTGAAACGTTGACGTTTCGTTATTGTACCGTAAAATTAAACGTCAATACTAAGAAGTTCTTAATTCGCGCTGCTTAATCGACCATAGTTGGACCCCAGTAATAACGCCTTAAGAACTTCTGAGCTTTGACGTTTATTTTGGTACCGTAAAATTAAACAAATCGAAGAGGAAAGATGATAAGCCACCTTGTACGACATGACAGTTTCTTTAAAAACATATTAGAAGGAAAAGTAGAAGGAAAGAGTGGAAGAGGAAGACCCAGGCTAACATACATGAGACAAGTCAAGGAAAATGTGTCTGCCATGACGTATAGGGAGGTCAAGGAGATGGTACTTGATAGAGACGAATGGTTGCATCAGTTACACCGAGCCACAACTCTTAAATTCATGATGATGAAAATGAAACATCAAAGCTACGATGTACTTAATACGTGCTGCTTAAGCGATCATAGATGCCCCCCAGTACACTGTCTTTAATATTTACATGACGGTAAAAAGAGATAGCAAAACAATCACCTGGGATGCAGGAAACGGTAATCTTCCGGTAACATTGTGCGAGAGACCGTAATCATCCGCAACTCCATTATCAAAATCAAAATCAAAATCAAATATATCTTTATTCGATTAGACTTCATACAAAGTACTTTCATTACCGGTTTTATTACTATATTACCGTTTTATTACTTTGATTGGGGCGTTATATAGTTTTTATGAGCATGTTCCGGGTGGGATAAAAAATGGGATAGTTAATATTATTTGATAGCGATTGCGGTTTGTCAGAGATTTTCTTGATTTATTTGTTGGGACTTTAAGTGCTTATTTAAGTTCACGTATCTGTAATAACGTATAAATGGAATAAGTTTTTCATGACAAAGGGTGGCCTATTTCCTCAGAGTTATTCTTCCCTATACTATACTGGGATTTTGCCAAGTTAAGTTCAGGAGCTTAGCCAAAATTTAACAAAACAGAGCTTGTTTATTTTTTCTACTAAGCCACGGAATAAAATGTTCTTAAACGGTGAAGAAATTACTTAAAGGCAAGCTTTCACAGCTTATAAATAGGCAGAGACAATTTCTTCATAAAGTATTTATTAAGGAAATAAAATAAAATATTCTCTAATGCTAGTATTCCCCGAATGGGTAGGCAGAGGTGTGCTTTTAGTACATCCACATTTAGTCAGCTCATGGTACAGTTACTGTTGCGTATATAATTTGAGCAGCGAATTTAAGCAACCCCAACTCGGGTCTGACCCTGGGTCAGTAGATGGATGGATGACCGCCCGAGTCCCCTCCGTGCCTGGGAGAGCACGTTAAGCCGTCGGTCCTGGTTGTAAATTTAACATTTTTGGGAATCGTTACAGGTCAGTCAGAGGCCTAATAAAGTCTGACAACTGGTTTAACCCAGATTGCCGATTTTCGTCGAAAATACGGTTACCAAGGTCAGATAGCTGTCGCTTCGTATAAAAATCAGGTGATCAGTAACAACAGGTTTAATCATGTGCCGACCCCAAGAATACAAGGGATAAGGCCAGGGAGATGATGGGTCGTTTCGTTAGATCTAGAAATACTCGTCTAATCACACAAAGTGACAAAAAAATCCCCTTTTACACACACACATATGCTCACGCCTGTATTCCTCGAAGAGGTGTTGTAATTTTCAACACCCACATTTCACCGAATATGATTATAAGTGCCAACGTTTCAGAGGGTGAGTCCATCGCCGTCTCAGGCACTATACATACGTCTTTGAATTATTTCTCAGACATATGCAGGTTTCCTCACGATGTTTTCCTTCATCGTAAAGAATGTGGTGTGAAATCACCGTTTCCCCTTTTATAATATTAAAATGCGATGATGCAGTTCAATACACATTTTTTAGTATCGTTATTGATACCCAGCATTGAAAACATAAAAGGTAATAAATTATCTCTTTATACGCAGTTTAATATAAATCTTTGTGACGTTAGCAAATAATACGAGATTACAGGAATTAAGTATCAAACGATGAAAAATACAATTATTTAACGACATAATAGCACGCTATTTCTCCATTTCAATACGTTTATATTGAATGCACTCAAAGCTTTGCTAATCTTTTCATCACGCTTATATAATACACATTTTTGCTTTTACGATACTGCTAAGAAAGCATAACAGCCTTTTCAATATAGTATATCTATCTATCAATATCTATAGATACATCTATACAGATAAATAAAATTGAAGTGTCTGTTTGTAATTCCAAAATAACAGCTTTTCACAAATGTATATGAAAGTATACACGATACTGACACTAAAAAACCAAGTTTTAAAATCTTTCTCTGTCTGTCTGTCTGTCTGTTTGTGGTAATCTCTGAAACGGCTAGACCGATTTAAACGGTAGGTAGCTGATGTTTCAAGGAGTAACTTAGGCTACTTTTATTTATTTAAATATTAGTGTTCCGCGACAATAAGGAAAAAACTACGCGGGTGAAACCGCGGGGCACAGCTAGTAGTATATATATCCATAATTTAGGTTGCTTTAAGAAAATCAAATCTATTTTTCATTTTGTCCTTAATTTAATCCAATAATTTTAGTTAACATTATTATGAAATTGAAAATATATTAAATCTGTCAGATAACTTGAGCAAAAAGAACGATTCTATGATTCGAAACGTCGCTTGCGTAGCAGGCGCAAGGTAGCTACGCAAGCGAGGTTTCCAATCCCAGTAGGGCTTGTAACAATGAGTTTTTCTAAAAACTTATGTACGTGATTTCACTCCACATGCTTTAGGGTGAAGGAAAACATCGTGAAGAAACCTGCATATGTCGGAGAAGTAATTCAAGTGCCTGAGACGGCAATGGACTCACCCTCTGTCATGTTGGTACGTAATCATATTCGGTGAAATATGTGTATTGTTATTACAACACCTCTGCTTACCCCTTCGGGGACCCTTAGCGGATGGCGTGAGCAAGTTTACTTATTTATTATAAGTTTACTATTTTCGTTTGCACGCACCCGCGACCCACCCGGAACCTAATCGAGAATTCTGCCCTTGGAAATCATTCCGAATGCATTACATCAATTAAAAATTCAACAATTTGCTCTGAACTGGAATTGGCTTCAGCAATAAACGCACCGTCTTATTTCTTTTACTGTTGGTTGAAATTACGTGGGTTGAAATTACTGCACTTAAGTTTTTAGAAAAACTCTTTGTTGTCGCTGGGATTCGAACTTGCATCGCTTGCGTAGCAGCTCAAACCCGAGGGCCACCAAGCCTCTTGTAGATAAATAATAAAGATATGAAATATCTAATAATATGCAATCTATACATCTATATACAGATAAATAAAATTGACGTGTCTGTTTGTAATAAAAAAATATAGCTTTTCACTGAATGCATATGAAAGTATACACGCTACTAACACAAAAAAATCAAGTTTTAAAATTATTCTCTGTCTGTCTATCTGTCTGTTTGTGGTAATCTCTGAAACGGCTAGACCGATTTAAACGGTAGGTAGCTGATGTTTCAAGGAGTAACTTAGGCTACTTTTATTTATTTAAATATTAGTGTTCCGCGACAATAAGGAAAAAACTACGCGGGTGAAACCGCGGGGCACAGCTAGTAGTATATATATCCATAATTTAGGTTGCTTTAAGAAAATCAAATCTATTTTTCATTTTGTCCTTAATTTAATCCAATAATTTTAGTTAACATTATTATGAAATTGAAAATATATTAAATCTGTCAGATAACTTGAGCAAAAAGAACGATTCTATGATTCGAAACGTCGCTTGCGTAGCAGGCGCAAGGTAGCTACGCAAGCGAGGTTTCCAATCCCAGTAGGGCTTGTAACAATGAGTTTTTCTAAAAACTTATGTACGTGATTTCACTCCACATGCTTTAGGGTGAAGGAAAACATCGTGAAGAAACCTGCATATGTCGGAGAAGTAATTCAAGTGCCTGAGACGGCAATGGACTCACCCTCTGTCATGTTGGTACGTAATCATATTCGGTGAAATATGTGTATTGTTATTACAACACCTCTGCTTACCCCTTCGGGGACCCTTAGCGGATGGCGTGAGCAAGTTTACTTATTTATTATAAGTTTACTATTTTCGTTTGCACGCACCCGCGACCCACCCGGAACCTAATCGAGAATTCTGCCCTTGGAAATCATTCCGAATGCATTACATCAATTAAAAATTCAACAATTTGCTCTGAACTGGAATTGGCTTCAGCAATAAACGCACCGTCTTATTTCTTTTACTGTTGGTTGAAATTACGTGGGTTGAAATTACTGCACTTAAGTTTTTAGAAAAACTCTTTGTTGTCGCTGGGATTCGAACTTGCATCGCTTGCGTAGCAGCTCAAACCCGAGGGCCACCAAGCCTCTTGTAGATAAATAATAAAGATATGAAATATCTAATAATATGCAATCTATACATCTATATACAGATAAATAAAATTGACGTGTCTGTTTGTAATAAAAAAATATAGCTTTTCACTGAATGCATATGAAAGTATACACGCTACTAACACAAAAAAATCAAGTTTTAAAATTATTCTCTGTCTGTCTGTTTGTTCCGGGTAATCTCTGAAACGGCTGGACCGATTTTAACGGGACTTTCATTGACAGGTAGCTGATGTTGCAAGGAGTAAATTAGGCCACTTTTATTAATTAGAAATTTTAGGGTTCCGCGACATGAAGCATGAAACTATATCTACACGGGGGAAACCGTGGGGCACAGCTAGTTATACATAGATTCCATACTCTTGCAGTGAGTTCATTTATGTATACTGCGCTGATAGTTTACTTCAGAAAACTAGAGGAGCTCGTGGCACAGTTGCTATTGCGCATATCATTCGATCAGCAAAGTTAAGCAACCATCGCCTAGCCAGTAGTTGGATGGGTGACCGCCTGAGTTCCCTCCGCGCCTCGGAGAGCACGTTAAGCCGTTGGTCCCGGTTGCCAATTTAACATTTTGGCAATCGTTACAGGGCAGTCGGAGGCCTTAAAATAATCTGACAACTGGTTTAACCCTGATCACAGATTTTCCTCCTAAATGGGGTTGCAAAGGTCAGATGGCAGTCGCATCGTATTAAAATCAGGTGATCAGCCACATCGGGTTGAATCAAGAGCCGACCCCAACAATGTATGGGATAAGGCCAGGGAGATGAGTTTACTTCAGAAAACAAGGTAATTTACTTCACTACTTTAATAACAGATGTTGTACGGAGTAACTTCAGTGCGTACTTCTTTGGTCTCAAAGTCAGGTCAGTTAAACAGCTCTGAAGTTGGTCGTAGGTAAGTTTGGAAGTACTTAGTAACAATATTGTTTCGGCCGTACTTGAGAACATTTCATTCACAGTATTTCACCGAAAGATTAATGGGCCAATTACAGACAAGAGATGCCTTCCCTTCTGCCAATCAATAGAGTCAATAAATCTCTATCGAATCATCTTCCGATAGACTTGGGACGATATAATTAGTTTACACATTCGCATCACGTCCGAACCTCCTTTGCTAGATTGAGAGCAAGCTATTCAAGGACTTGGTGCTTTGAAGTTAAGGTTTAGTTTATTTGTTCTTGATTGAGAGTTTCTGAAGTGCATTGAATGCTGACGAAAGAACGATGTAATTCGATTTTTTAAAAGAGGTTTTTTATTCGTCGTGACTTATTTTAATTTGATTTTTTAATCTATTCTTCTCTTGTTGCTTTATCTATGAAGATACTAGGCATTATATTCAATCTATACATACAGATAAATAAAATTGAAGTGTCTGTTTTGTAAATATAAAATAACAACTTTTCACTAAATGCATATGAAACTATACACGCTACTGACACTAAAAAACCAATTTTCAAAATTTTTCTCTGTCTGTCTGTCCGTCCGTCTGTCTGCCTGCCTGTCTGTTTGTTCCGGGTAATCTGCGAAACGGCTGGACCGATTTTAACTGACGGATAGCTAATATTACAAGGAGTAACTTAGGGTACTATAATTTTTTTAAACATTAAGGTTACGCGGACAACCATGAAATTAATATCTACGCGGGTGAAACCACGGGGCACAGCTAGTATTATATATTTTAACAAATTGTTAATCTGGTCTTGGTAGCTCTTCCTTGGAGGCTCTCTACCGATACTTTCGCCCACATTTGCTTTATCAACCTATTTAAAAAATCACGAAGTTGGAATCCCTTCGTTCAAGGTTCATATGCTTTTGAACTACCTCCCTTGGTATTTAAACTCTAAGGCGATCGCATTAGTGTTCAAAATGCATTAAATAGTTCAGCGGTAGTAATTTGAACTTACGAAGCTCTTCAGCTCTAACACAAAAGAAGGATTTCGGTCTCGGCACTCTTGCTACGGGTTCTAGATTAGAATGGAATTTTCTAGAAAGTTCGTTGGTAGCTACTTTGTGGTTGATGTTTAACTTTTATTTTACTGTTACTACTCCTTCTTTTTATGTATAAACTTGCTGTGCCCCGCGGATTCACCCGCGTAGATTTAGTTTCATGCTTCATGTCGCGGAACCCTAATATTTTTAATAAATAAAAGTAGCCTAAGTTACTCCTTGAAACATCAGTTACCTGCCAGTGAAAGTCCCGTTAAAATCAGTCCAGCCGTTTCAGAGATTACTCGGAACAAACAGACAGACAGACAGACAGATGGACAGACAGACAGACAGAGAAAAAAAAAACTTGTGTTATTTGTGTCAGTAGCGTGTACACTTTCATATGCATTTAGTGAAAAGCTGTTATTTTGGAATTACAAACAGACACTTCAATTTTATTTATCTGTAGTATAGATATATTTACCTTAATGCTAAAATTATTAGCACTTAATATCAGCAATGCGCGATTGCGAGATGTTTCGAGTCACAATCCGGGAAACAATCGGAGTCGGTCCAATTGTCCATCGAGTCAACGATCGACTCGTCGGTTAATCAATGGATTACTTGGGACTTAAACATAACTAGCGAAATACGAGTGTACTATAACAACTTACTTCTATATACTTTGAAATATAAAGCTAAAGAGTTTGTTCGTTTGATAGAACACGGAACTACCGGTTCGGTTTTTTAAAATATTGCTGTACTAGCTGTGCCCCGTGGTTTCACCCGCGTAGATTTAGTTTCATCCTTACTGTCGCGGAACCCTAACGTTTTAATAAATAAAAGTAGCCTAAGTACTCCTTGAAACATCAGCTACCTGCCAGAGAACCTGCCAGCAGACAGACAGAGAAAATTTTTAAAACTTGGATTTTTAGTGTCAGTATCGTGTATACTTTCATATGCATTTAGTGAAACGCTGTTATTTTGGAATTACAAACAGGCACTTCAATTTTATTTATCTGTATGTATAGATGTATAGATTTGGCTATATATCATCACGCTAAGACCAATGGCAGGCAGAAGATCGTCTCTAATATATAACTCTACTATATTAGCCTACCCCTTTGGGGAATACTGGCGTGAACACATGTATGCCTTGCTACTTCACTTTTTAAAATGAAACCAGAAACATTCGTATCGTAGAAAATACATTTTCGACGTTGTAGGTACATTATGCATTCCGCTTTCGAAATATTACAAATATCACGTCTGCCCGGGGATGCTTGCTATAAATATTAGTTTACTTTCTGCGCACACTTCCTAATATTTGATTCGATTCGGATTTCAGGTTTGCAATTCTATATTCGGCAGATGACGTCAATTTTAAAATAAATTCAGACAGCATATTAATTACTGTAGCAGTTAACAATTTAGTACGAGAATGTGCATGTAAAAAATTGCCAGTTCTAATAATGAATTAAATATTTCAATTTGAAATGTTAGGTAATTTCTTTCAATTTCAAATGTCACAATACATTTTTAAATGCAGCTGTCAGTTTCAACTGCTATGTCAAAGTAATAAATATTGTCTGTGGTCATGTGTCATCTGTCACAAATCAAAGCAATTATTGCCACTCTATCGCCGGCTGCCGAGCTAGCAAGAGTGAGTAACGCGTGCGGATTTATTTGAACAATTCGAATCGTCGCGGGTTAACTCATATTCTTAGCGAGTGATTGTGTGTATTAGTTGGGAGATTCATCGGATGTAGTTGCAGATCGGGGTGAGTATTCGCATGATATTTTCATACTGCATCTTAGTCAACGTATATCAATTGTGACATTAAGGCGTCCTTATTTCAGTTTTGTATTAATACTAGCTATGCCCCTCGATTTTACCCGCGTAGAGTTAATTTCATGTGTGGTCCGCGGAATCCTAATGTTTTTTTTAAATATATGTAGCCTAAGTTACTCCTTGTAAAATTAGCTATCTGCCAGTGAAAGTCCCGTTAAAATCTGCCGTTTTGGAGATTAGCCGGAACAAACAGAGATAAAAAAAAATTAATTGTTTTTTCATCTGTCTGTTTTTAGATTAATTTTGCCCCGCTGTTTCACCCGCACAGTTTTTTCATGAGCGAATTAAAGAAAGCATTGTAACATTTTATACTCTTCTATAACGTGTTTTATTTTTTTAAGACCAATCATTGTATCTGGTGTTGCCAGTGCTTAAGTGAATTTTGTGGATTTTCCCGCTAGGTTGATATATAAAATTAAAGGGAAGCCACTTGCACTCCATTTTCCACGAAAACCGCGTCAAGTAAATAAGGCTTTAGTTAATCTTGAGGAAGTGAAGAAAACGTACGAATAGGGGAGGCACATTTAGAAAGGTGCTATATACTTAGGTATATGAAAACGTTTTGAAGAAAAACATATTATTCCATTGTGGATGTAAAAAAGTAAATTAGGATTAGTCCTCTATGGCTACGGATAAAGCTATTCGTTTTAGGCGTCGTAACCGTTGGTTTTGCCATTGTTTTCGATAAAGGTACCCGTTTACTAATGCTTTCACGAAACCCTAAATATGTAAGAAAATATTTATTGTGTTAATTATGCTCACGCCTGCACGCATAACAGCTTTTCACTAAACACATATGAAAGTATACACGCTACTGACACTAAAAACCAAGTTTTAAAATTTTTCTTAGTCTGTCTGTCTGTCTGTCTGTTTGTTCCGGGTAATCTCTGAAATGGGTGGACCGATTATAACGGGACTTTAACTGGCAGGTAGCTGATGTTTCCAGGAGTTACTTAGGCTACTTGTATATTTATCAAAAATATTAGGGTTCCTCGACATGAAGCATGAAACTAAATCTACGCGGGTGAAACCGCGGGGCGCAGCTAGTCTGCCAATAAAATACTCGTTAAAATGAGATTAGCCCATACATACATATTGGGTATGAATATACATAAATTGCCATTTTTTTCATATGATTATCTATGAGTAGTACGCATGGTAACTGATATTTATTGATATGAAACAAATGCTTCAACTGTGTCAGAAAAAACCCACTGTCAGATACACATTTCATTGTTAAGAGGGTGCCTATGGGGTGAGTATGTTAACGTGAGAGCAGTTGCCTTAAATGGTTTTCGCGTAGGATTTTATGTGAACAGCGCTTAGTCTCAACATGATTTATTTTATGAACATTATGAGCGATGCTGAGGGAGGTATAACCGCTAATATGGTTTGAATAAATAATTTAGCGTGTTATTTATTGAAGCTTGAATACGGGTAATGGAGTTTAGTTCACTGTTTGAAGTGTTTTATTATTACTGTGTCTAGATGTGTCACCCGTTTAACCGACTTAAAAAAAAGGAGTTTTTCAATTCGACTGCAGATTTTTTTTTGTTTTATGTTTGTTACCTCAGAACTTTTGAATGAGTGAACCGATTTCGATGATTCTATTTGTATGATATTAATTTGCCATCGCTATTTTAATCATCTTAACATACATTAACTTTTGTGTATTCAATGTATTCGGTCAGCGGAGTTTTATGGGTATGTGATGCGATATATTTTTCAGAAAATTCATTTTTTCTTATTCTACATATGTTCACGTCTGTATTCCTCGAAGGGGTAGGCAGAGGTGTTGTAATAGCTAAATTAACTTTCCACCGAAGTTGATTAAGTGTCAACATGACAGAGGGTGAGTCTATCTGTCTTTGAATTACTTCTCAGACATATGCAGGTTTCCTCACGATGTTTTCCTTCACCGTAAAGCATGTGTGGAATTTAACAAAACTCATTGGTACAAACCCCACTGGGATGCGAACAAGTGACTCTTGCGTAGCAGGCGACTGCGCAAACTCCACACACGGCCACCACGGCTCACTTATTTTATTACGTACATATTTTTTTTTGTTAGAATAAAATGGCCTATTTATTACTAATAGTATATTTTCCCCCATCATAAGCGACCCTTGTCTCTAGTCAAGTACCTTTTTAGGGAGTTAATTCATAGCATGTAACTGGCTGAAAACCCACTGCATCGAAAGCACCATGTTCTACTTATAAAATAAAAAATAAATGAAAAATTCAAATTCAGAATGCATTTCGATTTCGTGTGTGCTTCTCGACAAAACTGTTTTGAATTAATTATTAATTTTATACGAAATTCATTTCACCTTACCCGCGTGTAATGAAGCCTCTTTAGAAACGCCACGATAACATTCCGAGAGGAGATCAACATTTATTACAGCCGTTGTACAAGATGTGGGATGACGTCATTATTTTGAGGGATGACATCAGTTTAAGAGGGATTTGTCAAAAACGACTTTGCTTCGGGTGTGAGCGAATTTATTTTGTGAACATTTATTTTGTTTTTCTGATTTTCACTTTATACCTGTTTCACAGAAAATCTATCTATATATATAAAAGAAAGTCGTGTTAGTTACACTACTTATAACTCAAGAACGGCTTAGAACAAGCTTAGAACCAGGATAAGGACATAGGATAGTTTATACCGTTCTCTTGAAACCTGAAAAAAATCGTCATATAACACACTGAAGTCTGCGCGGGTGAAACCGCAGGGCACAACTTATTTAATAAAAGGAAGCTCTAACTATTAAGACACGCGATTGTACTCCACTTTTTGCCAAAAGGATTAAAAACTGGCTGTGTCTTGCAATTTCTTGCCCATGGTATCAATTTCGTGTGCATTATTTAATAATCATGCTTCAACAATTCTTCCTTGTTACAACTACCTGTTGTTACAACATTCTGTCAAAATGGGTTCAGCCGTTTAAGAGATTAGCCGGACCAAACGGAAAATATAGGATTCCGCAAAATTAAGTCATCCATGAAGTTCAGCCTACACGGATGAAACCGGGGGGAACAGCTAGTTATATATAGTATTAGCTGTACCCCGCGGTGTCACCCGCGTAGATTTAGTTTCATGCTTCATGTCGCGGAACCCTAATATTTTTAATAAATAAAAGTAGCCTAAGTTACTCCCTGAATCATCAGCTACCTACCAGTGAAAGTCCCGTTAAAATCCGTCCAGCCGTTTCAGAGATTACCCGGAACAAGCAGACAGATTTTAAAACTTGGTTTTTTAGTGTCAGTAACGTGTATACTTTCATATGCATTTAGTGAAAAGCTGTAATTTTGGAATTACAAACGCACACTTCAATTTTATTTATCTGTATAGATTTTTGGACTCCATACATATAACACATCCATGTATCGGGAAGATGCATTAAAAGTAAAGTATAATTCCCGCGACTCAGTCACCCGCAATGGGTGTTTTATATCCTTTGACGGCATTAACGAGCATATTCCCCAAGTTTGGGGAGATCGTTCCCCTGTTAACCTAACGAGTGGAAAATTTACTTTGCGAGACTTAAATTTATTAATGCGCAAATATGTTCTTAAAAGCACATGGTTTAACGATCTTAACTTTAGCCGACTTCAAAAAAGGAGGATGTAGAACTGTTTGTCACGTATATTTTATATACATACATATGTCCAGGCCTGTATTCCCTGAAGTGGTAGGCACAGGTCTTGAAATAAAAACACCCATTTTACACCGAAGCTGATTAAGTGCCAAAGTGACAGATGGTGAGTCTATCGCTATCTCGGCCACTATACATAAGTCTTTGAATTACTTCTCAGACATATGCAGGATTCCTCACGGTGTTTTTTTTCACCGCAAAGCACGTGGTGTGCGGTCACTGTACTTAGTTTTTAGAAAAGCTTATTGGTACAGGCCTCGCTGGGATTTGAACTTGCGTAGCATGCGACTGCTCTAACCCCACGGCCGCCACGGCTCCCAACTTACTTTTTAATCTGTGACGAAATTACTCTAACCCTACTAAACACTGCCAGAAAGGCCTTAAAAAAAATTCCGTAAGAATAAAGAAGAAAATAATTTATTGACGTAATGATTAGTTATCTATGCCGCAACTTTTTACCATTTTTCAAACAAGGCTCCCAATAAAAGTGTAAAAGTCAAGTCGTCCATCGCTCGAAGGCGCCAACTTTATTAATGGCAGTTGTAAAATACCCAAGTTGAGTACGTGTCGGGAAGCAGCCGTTATCTAAGGAGATATAAATGGATATCGCGTGCCGCAGATAGCTTCAGTGACAAAATTTAGCACATATTTTAGGGTAACTAAGAGGCGAAGAGCATAACGGATTGTACCGTTTGAAATTCGGGTGGGAACTTGACTTCCCACCTTGCATAAAATAGTGTGAATTTCTTATTCAAAATAGCTTTACTTGATTAGACTTTCAGATTAACAAAGTACTTTCAAATCATAAAAACGACAACATTATACAGGATTATACATGCTACCGCCAGCTTCGGAAGGTTGCTTTTACTGAGAAGAACCCGGTATGTAACTCTGTAGTTACTCTTTTTCAAAAAAAAAAAAAAAAAATTGTGTAAAATAAAATTAAAAAAGAAAACAAGTAAGCCCTGGGCACACTTAGAAGGTACAAAAGTCGATAAAAATATATGAACTATGAGTAGGTACTATGAATAATTGTGTAGCTTGAGATGATGATAGGTTATCAGAGTCACAGAGTGCTGACTCTGTACTATGTATAGTAGAAACCTTTTGTCTGACAGTATGCTGTTACAGAGAGCCTATGTATATAACATGAAAGTCCTGACTATCGAAATATCAAACGCACAACCAAAACTGCTAACGCGTTATTCTGTAAGATATCTCAGCGTCGAGACGTCTAGTGTTGGTTACAATCACAGGAAATTGATACATAATACATAGACGATAATGTTTATTTTCGTATTTTTGAAACCGACACTCCGACGTCGAGTACGAGTACAGAATACCGTAAAGTTTCGCAACGTCGCACTCAACGTCGAGTGTCGGTTACAGACCAGTCGCGTTATGACGCGGTAGGTAATGCTATGGCGAATAGTTAAACTGGTATCCATAGTAGCTTTGCTTACTTTGGGAAAATATCGCGGCGATTCAAAAATTTTGTATTTGTGTTAATTACTAAATTATATTGAATTAACGACACCAGTGTAAACAAATCTATACAGATAAATAAAATTGAAGTGTCTGTTTGTAAATCCAAAATAACAGCTTTTCACTAAATGCATATGAAAGTAAACACGCTACTGACATTAAAAAACCAAGTTTTAAAATTTTTCTCTGTCTGTCTGTTTGTTCCGGGTAATCTCCGAAACGGCTGGACCGATTTTAACAGAACTTTCACTGGTAGGTAGCTGATATTCCAAGAAGTAGCTTAGGCTACTTTTATTTATTAAAAATATTATGGTTCCGCGACATTAAGGATGAAACTAAATCTACGCGGGTAAAACCGCGGGACACAGCTAGTTATGGAATATATTTCCTACTTCATCGTCAAACCCTCATCTAAGAGAGGACATATCTCACATCCAATTGATAGGTATTTGATCCCCGATCACGCTCCCCGACTATTCCCAGTCCATTGCTCTCATTAGGAGAGTGATCAGTATGCTATTGAGCCCCTGAATCTTGATCCTAAATCAATCTGGAATCCGCAACATCAAAGGAAATCTCTTTGGACTGTGTTCTGGCATACTAAGTTAAGTATCTTGGACGCTGGTCGGCGTATTGAATAAAATACCCATTTCTTTCCCGATATTATTTGTGTGTGTCCTTTGGAAATTAGGGATTTATGTCTTTTCCGGCAAATAGTCGTGTTTTAATATAATAATACATAATATATATTATGAAAGTCAGTATTAGAATTGCCTAAGATTTTCATTTTTGACATGCGTAATAAAATCAAGTTCACTATATTTCGGGGCTAACTATTCGTTGGACAGTTTTTTTTTGTTTAAATATACACACTGGTATTTTATACTTTAAATTATCCCATATTGCAGCAATAACTGTCTATATATTATGCATTGCTTTAATAACGTGGACTTAAAAACGCATACGAAGACTAGTGAAAAAGTTAATAGAAACGTAAGGTCGCGCCTTCCGGAAGAGACTTCTAGGGGTAGCCCGAGGTATCACAATACCCACTGTTGGGTCTTTATGTATGTACTTAATCGGGATTTCCCATTGAAAGAAAGCTTGTGTTTTTACGGTTGTATTTTTTGTATATCTGACATAATGACATTTTATTTAAACACATATTTTTACATAAGTTTGCCGGGTGTCACTTTGCCTGAAAGTGATTAGGTGTCAACGTTGCAGAGGGCTAAGTGAGAGTTTTTCACTGACACCATCAAGTCATCGCGTTGACGTAAACGCAGAATAGTATGGGATCAAAACAGCGCAAATCTGCATGACTTGTGACGGCGGCAGAGAAAATCATGTGTCACAAGTGATCGCGTTGACGTAAATGTAGATTTGTGTAATGTGGGATGGAAACAGAGCCATCTTTCGGCCCACAGATGGCACCTTTTTATCTGATACAAATATGCGTTTACGGGAACGTGATTTTAAGAAAACTCAAAAAGTGAGTCAGGCACCGTCTCACGTAGACATAATTTTTCTAGTGATGTTGAGTCGCCGATTCGTTTTCAATATAAGTGTAACTTTCGGCTTAGTGAAATGTCTGGAGGGAATTCATCTCCCACAACTAGACCTCGATCAAAAAGTCATATCTCAGGGGCAAAGACTCTTGAGGGCTCGGCCAACTCTCGATAAAATTGCGGTCGGAAGCAATCATTATAATTTGACATCTCACTTTTACAGAACTCGTTTATTATTCCTTGATAATAAGCGTTTCAATGGCAATAAATTCGTAATGTTATGACTGACTTCAAAAAG
Organism: Watsonalla cultraria; assembly: GCA_964035505.1. NCBI lineage: Eukaryota > Metazoa > Arthropoda > Insecta > Lepidoptera > Drepanidae > Watsonalla > Watsonalla cultraria. The sequence continues at coordinate 1,672,028 of OZ037726.1, read as the reverse complement.
GAGGAGGTTCTCAAGTCGATTGTATTTTTATGTTAAACGAGTTAACCCAAGTTTTTTCAACGTATATATAATATATAATATACCTTTTAAAACTAATCACAAAGTTTTTTTAATTAATGTCGTCGCTTTAAACTTCACTTTTTATTTCTGGTACAAGACATCTTCTAACCGAAAAATGAGGAGGTTTCTCAATTCTCTCATATACATATTTTTTGGGTTAATAATTTGTAAGTTAACGGGGAAAGGTGTGACACTGACATTTTAGATGGACTTAGCTATAAGCGACGTACCAGAATGCCTAGTTTTCTTAAAATCGCCGTCACAAGGCATCGCATTGACGTAAGCGCAGATTTTTAGGGGATCACAATTGTTGTAGCCGACAGATGGTGCTGTTTCGATCCTATACTTGTACTTGGTGGCCGTGAAAAACTCCCACCAGCCCCGCAGTATTAGTCCAAAGCACGTCGACATGGTAACAAGGATTACTTACAGATTGTACAGAATGATAAACTGTTTGTTACGTTCAGTTTCTAGTAGATACTTTCCATGTAAGCTTTCAGCCTGTTCATGAATTCAGCTACTTTTGAATATATTCCAATTCCGTGACGTCATTGTGACCTCTTTGGCACAACGCACAAGACTTTCTGCCAAGTCCGTACCGTTTTGTTTTCTTAAAAGCTTATGTCAATTAAGTTTTATGAATTGTTGTATTTCTTAGAAATGAGGACATGAAGGCGTGCCTATGTTATTTGCTAAGTGAGTATTGTAAGAGTTTTACAGCCCATCTAAATATATATAACTCAAAGGTGACTGACTGACATAGTGATCTGTCAATGCACAGTCCAAACCACTGGACGGATCGCGCTGAAATTTGGCATGCCGGTAGATGTTATGACGCAGGTATCCGCTAAGAATTTTGATTAATTGTATCCCCAAGGGGATAAAATTGGGGATGAAAGTTTGTATGAAACTAAATTTACGCGATTGAAACCGCGGGGCACAGCTGCAACTTTTCAAATAGAATAGTAGGAGCCGGTATTCCCCAGACATGACACCCGCCTGGCTGGAAGATCTTCCCTTTGCCCCCTGTAAGTGAGCGCGATCACTAGCTCTCCCCACAAAGCAAGAATGATGCTTTTAGGAATACTTATGATTTACAATTTACTTTTGAGTTTCGAAAAACAATCCATCAACAAGTTGGAATAACTCCCCAAACGGTATCTTCAAAGCTCAAAAGTAAACAAATACAAACTCTATCCCTTAATAAATAAGGGACTTGGGAAAGTTCCGTATTTCCTGTTCGTTTCGTCAACATTCATCAATCATCACCCTCTCGTCTCTACAAGAACGTTACCAATTTCATACAACCCCTCGCCTTTAATTAGTTTTAAGTACTGTTCCTTGTATGTATAATTAAGTTTTATTGAATAAATTTAATTGTACCATGACATCGAGTTAATGAACGAAAAATATACATCCATACAAACATACTTACATACATTCACTCACGTCAGCTTTCCCCGAAGGGTTAGGTTACTTATTTCACCAACATTTCGGCAGGTATTTTTGGTATGTTTAAATTCCTATGTATTTGGGGACGACATGACATAATAGAAGGAAAGGTAGAAGGGAAGAGAGGAAGACCAAGATATGTCCAATACATGGGACAAGTTAAAGAAAAACTGTCTGTTATGTCGTATAAGGAGGTCAAAGAGCTGGCACTGGACAGAGACAAGTGGAAAGAGTTGCATCGGTTACACCGACTAGAGTCTCATTACTCTTAAATTCATGATGATGATTTGGGGACGAGCCTATTTCCAATAGACTTGGTTGTTACGAGGAAATTACAGATGATAAAATCCAATATCATTACGCGATCAGGCCTTACCATGAACTCTTATTGCCATCATAGTTCCACTGTGTGACAGTGACAGACTTATACACGTCATATACATATATTTCATAGTAAGAGTTAAACTATCAAGGCAATAAAATGTATGTACATTGTAGGGGCCGTAGGCTTCGTACCCAAGACATCTAGTTCTGTAGAAGCACTTGCGACCACTAGTTCAACGAATTCAGTGCATTAGATTGTTTATTATTAGTATTAATCGCGTTAGAATTCATGTCGAATTAACTTCCTTATATTACGTGTTTCGTTATAACATGCATGTCTCAAATTGTACGAATAACGCATTTCAAGAATTCAATCAAGCGCACTGCAACCCTTAGAATAGGTCCCGAACCAACCGTGTTTTGTTGTAACACATACCCTACTATCAGAATAAATAACGGTTGGTAGTCAATCGAATATCCTTTGGATACAAGGTAAAGTGTGTTAAGGCATGGTGGTCAGATAGGGTGGTTAAATGGAAAATTTGGGACATTACAAGTCACGTCACGAATGAGCGCTGCTCTTGAAAGCTCAGTAGTCTTGAGAGGGTGTTTATCGAAGAACGTATCTTCGAAATTAATTATTTCCAGGACCAGCGGTTTAGGCTGTGCGTTGATTTTACCCTGTCAGTGAATTTTATATGTATAGACTAGCTGTGCCCCGCAGTTTCACCCGCGTATACTTTAATAAGCGAGACTCAATCTTAATTTAAATAAAAGTAGCCTATGTTAGTCCTTGTAACATTAGCTATCCGCTAATGAAAGTCCAAGTCCGGTCCACCCGTTTTGGAGATTAGCCGGATCAAACAGACAGGGAAAAATAATTTTAAATTTAATATACATTTAGTGTAAAGCTGTTAATTTGAAATTACAAACGGACACTTAAATTTTATTTATCTGTATAGATTTACAAACCGTATTCGCTCAATCTACATTCGTCAATCCTACACTTACTTAAGTGTATCAATTGTTGTAATCTCTTAGTTTAATGGTGCTGTGTCACTATGATTTCCCCAGTCGCGAATGATTAATTCTGTGCGAAGCCTACAGGGAAATTATTTATCGGCGATACCTTTTGCTACTTACAAGTATAGTGCCGTTTTGTGCCTGAATTGATAGCTGGTGCTCGAGCGAATTGTATTGCAGATTATCTGTTATTTTGGTGCTTTTGTGTTAAACCGATCTTAAAAAGAAAGAGGTTACCAAATTGAAGGTATATGTGTCAGTATTAAAATAAAAAATATTAATTTCGTTCTACATAGATTTGCTCACACCTGTATTCCCCGAAGGGGTAGGCAAAGGTGTTGTAATAACAACATCCACTTTTCACCGAAGATGACTAAGTGCCAACGTGACAGACGCTGAGTCTATCGCCGCCTCAGGCTCTATACATACTTTTGAATTACTTCTCAGACAATATATTATACAGGTATCCTCACGATGTTTTCCTTTACCGCAAAGCACGTGGTGTGATTTTTTTTGTTCTTTATCCAATAATAAGTATTTGTTTTTTAAATCGTGTAATTTCGTTATTCATATGCAACTTCCCTATTACCTAATAAACTTCAGAATCAATTTTAACATTATAATCAAATAACAGGAATTTAAATGAATATGAAGTTACGTATTAATGTAATATAATGTCCGCAACAACCCGCATATAGGCTGCGCATTAATTCCGGGCGAGCAACTGTCTTTATCAAAGGCATAACTTTATAACTAATAAAACTATTCCCAAGATAACCGAACGGCCCTAGCTCCTAGTATTTGTGGGTCGCTTTCATATAAATCGTTTGAGTAACTCTCAAAAGGATATGTTATCTATTCTAAAAGGCTAAAATATACTGTCATTGCCAGCATGTCAGCCTAGTATTACTCCAAATCATTTTCAAAGGGGGTGTTAGCGACGCAATAGGCGCATACTATGATACAATATAATTACAATATAAAAATAAGTTAAGTATTTAAAGTCATATTCTAATTACATAACTAGAAATTGTATTAACAAAGAAGTATCTACTTAATATTAAATATAGTAGGTAGATAATATAGAGGAGGATCTCAATACACTATGTTATTTGTTATAATATAATATGAAATGTATAAGTATTATTAGGTATGTGAAGTGAATGAATACTTTTATAAATATATGCTATTGATAGATATATAGATACAGATATAAGTTAGAAATAAATGTATTTTACGATTATAATTTAATAAGCCTAGTAGTGCCTCTCATGTTTTGCTGTGCCCTAACAGGGCTTATGTTAGCTTGCTAAGGTTATCATTATAATTACGATTATTTTGTATATTAATGTAACTAACATAAACGCAATAAATAAATAAATAAATAAATACAATCTTCTGACGTTCTCTTAAATGATTACGTATGTAAAACTGATTAGGGGGAATCTCGAGTCAATTTCAGAATGTTTTACCTAATTGTACGATTGATAGGAGCCGTGAGGGCCGTGGAGTTTGAGCAGTCGCCTGCTACGCGAAGCAAGTTCAAATCCCAACGGGGCCTGTACCAATGAGTTTTCTAAATAACTTATGTGTTGTGATTTCCTCCACGTGCTTTACGGTGAAGGAAAACATCGTGAGGAAACCTGCATGTGTTTGAGATAATAATAATAATAATAATAATATATTCTTTATTGCACACCATAATACAGAGTATTTACTTAAGGTAGAATTATTAAAATATGGTAACAAAAGGCGGTCTTATCGCTAAAGCGATCTCTACCAGACAACCTTAGGGTACATGGAGACACCGATATGAAAAATATTGAAGGCAGGTGTGTGAGACAAAGAAAGGGAGACTAGGTATAAATAAATATAATACATAATATACATACAACACAAAAGTTACAAATAAATAAAGAATACTATATACTATTTAAAGAGATATATAATAATCATACAAAAGTCTTTTGAAGGAGTAAATAGACTGAGCTTCTCTGATTGATGAAGGAAGTGAATTCCAGAGATGAACAGCTTGCACAGTAAAAGATTTGGAGTAAGAGGAGGAAGAGCAGTTTGGGACCTTAAGTAGGAATTCTCGGGATTTTCGGATCGGGTGTAAACTAGAGGAATGAAATTCAAAACGTTCCTGAAGGTAGGCAGGAGATTTGGGATCAAATAGAACCTTGTAGAGAAGCGTGAGGATGTGAGTATTCCGGCGAAGTCGAATGGGGAGCCACTTGAGCCGAAGGCGAAATTCAGAGACGTGGTCATATTTACGTAAGCCAAATATAAACCGTATACAGAGGTTTTGAATGCGGTCAAGCTTGTTTAGTTGCTCCTCAGTGATATTAAGATAGCTGACGTCAGCGTAGTCAATGATAGGAAGGAGTAAGGACTGTGCCAGTGTAATTTTGGTGTCTATAGGGAGGAAATTACGCAGTCGTCTGAGGGAGCCAGCTGCTGCAAACACTTTACGGCTTACCTCTGCTAGATGTGGTTTCCATGATAATGATCGATCAACGAAGACACCTAGGTCTTTAACTGTTTCACTAAACGGTATGCGTACCCCTTCAAATAAGACAGGCGGCAGTAGATTAAAGTCAACCAGTGCGATTGATCGTCCACTACCAATCACAATGCACTGGGTTTTGGCAGGATTCACCAGAAGTCCATGTTTCCTGCTCCAGTCAGAAATTGTGATAAGATCTTTGTTAGTACGATCAATAGCAGAGGGGAGACACGGTAAAGAAGCCTGTGTGTAAATTTGGAGATCATCTGCATATAGGTGGTAGGAAGAAGTGATCTGATCGGTAATTGACTTTATAAAAATCGAGAAGAGTAATGGGGATAAGACGCCACCTTGTGGGACACCGGCATACGTGTTACACCAAGACGACACTCTGTCGTCAAGGCGCACCCGCTGCCGGCGTCCCGACAAGTAACTACGAAACCAGTCAATCACTGTTGGAGATACGTTTAGAGAACCCAATGTTGCAAGCAGAATGTCGAAGTCGACGGTGTTAAATGCGTTGCTGAAGTCTAACAGCGTGAGGATAGTGTATATCGTCAGTCACGTTGGCACTTAATCATCTTCGGTGAAAAGTTACTGTTGTTATTACAACACCTCTGCCTAGCCTACCCCTTCGAAGGCGAGGCGTGAGGCGTGAATGCATGTATGTGCGATTTTTCATAAAAGTAACAGTCTTTTCAAAAAAATATTCTCCCTATTTATATATAATCTATTTATAAATCCTCATAATTGTTCTCAGCTCTATATGTTAGCGAAATATCATCGCCCCCGCACCACCTCCGGCGCTTTTAGACTTGTCAACTCAAGTATTTTTAATTTCGTAAAGAAAGAAAAGTGAAATCTACTATTTTAAACAGAAGTATATCTTGTTAAATATAAATTATTTAAAGATGCTTCATGCGATATGCTTTGTCTATATTAATATTTTGAATTGGCAGGCGAACCAACTAACCACTGGACCAACGAGGCAGTTGAAGATGGTAAGATATGCATTTTACAAAAAAGTGTATGATTATTACATCCATTGTTTGGTACCCATAGTACAAGCCTTGCTTTTTTAGAATCTAATGGCGTCGTGTAACAATGTCCGAATATTATAATTATTTATTTAGAGCGTAAAGAGAAAACCACTAATTCTCATATCTCAACGTAAATTTCAAGACAAACGACATTATATCTTAGTTCCAATGACATAAAGCTTTTAATCATGAGTAATATCGAAGGCGGTATATCACCAGCTAACAGCTAGGAATTGCCGGGATCATGACACTTTATGTCACGGCATAAATCCTAAACATTTGCTGTATAGTTCGTGTAATCGGCTATTTCTTAGTAGCTTAAGATTTATTAAAAAGGACCTTAAACTCTAAAATATCTTTATTCGATTAGACTTTTAACAAAGCACTTTCAAATCGTCAGAACGACTCAATTATACAGGATTATACATGCTACCGCCAGGTTCGGAAGGTTGCTATTACTTAGAAACCTGGCAAGAAACTCAGTTATAGGTAACTCTTTTCAAAAATATTATACAATTTAAAAAAAACAAAATAAATAAATAGTCGTTAGGTTTTCATGTATTTTCCATAAGCGTTGTTGGTACATGTGTCGTCAAGACGTTTGAGCGCTCTGCGACAATAGTGGGGGTATCTGCGCTTTTATTCTATCCGCGACGCGCTATACAGGCAGATAGAGACACTTAGACATATCTTACCAGACCACAGTCAAATATTGCTCGAAAAATTCTTAAATTTACTACTTATAGTTTTGTGTTGCTGCGGTGAGAAAGTTCGCCAGTATTCCAAAGGAGGAGTAGGGGTGTAGTCACGTTATAGTCGCATTACGCAGGCGCAGGGATTTCATTCTTTAAAAAGCGCTTAGGTACCATCAGGTAGCATAAAACTCTTTGGAATCTCATAGTATGACTAGCTGTGCCCCGTGGCTTCACCCGCGTAGATTTAGTGTCATCCTTATTGTCGCCGAATCCTACTATTTTTGATAAATAAAAGTAGCCTAAGTTACTCTTTGTAAAATTAGCTACCTGCCAGTGAAAATCTCGTTAAAATCGATCCAGCAGTTTCAAAGATTACCCGGAACAAACAGACCGACAGACAGACAGAGAAAAATTTTAAAACTTGTTTTTTTGGTGTCAGTATCGTGTATACTTTCATATGCATTTAGTGAAAGCTGTTAATTTGGAATTACAAACAGACACTTCAGTTTTATTCATCTGTATAGTTTTGGTTCCAAGGTGTGCTAGGCATAGGTTCACCGGTGGATGAACTTCTCGCCGATGATAGAGGTACTACGGTAGGTGTAAGTTGGTATAAATCGGGACGAAGTTATCTCGTGTCCCTGACTTGAAAACTGCAGTTAGGATTTTGCGAATGACCTAATATGTGGTAAGCCTTGAGTACATTTCAAGGGTAGACTTGAAAGTTTATACCGCCCTGGTTATCTTAAGATCCAGGCTAAGATATTATACTCTACAAAGTTTAACAATAATTTAAAACAACTTTTAATTATAACGTCATCGACCTCTTAACCCGTTGAAGTCGTAAAACAAGTGAAGTTAAAAGAACATAATTTCTGCGAGCGATTAAATGCTTACCAAAAATACTTAAAAGTGAAATTATAATTCTGATAAGCAAGATTAATTTTAAAAGTGACATAAAATGTCACTTTTTCATAGACGCTTTACACCAATAATATCGCATGAATTCATTATGTCTTATCCTTCTAATTACATGAATGTATGCATGCAAAAATGAATTTTAAAACCTCAGTAGTAGGTACCAAAATAGAACCCCTATCTTCAACGATGGTGGCAAACAAGCATTCTGTCCACCTGGTAGTGTTTCTCTCGCTATGCTCTGGGAGCTATTTATGCTTGGGACTATGACGAGACTAATTAGTGTGGCTCGAACCTCGGCTAAGGGCGATGCTAGGGAGCTGGGCTGGTATTGTTATATTACTTATGGTTTGGTGGGTTTGAATTTACTTGCACGGTGCGGGATATTTAGGGTCTGGTGGTAAGCGGCTACAGCTTATAAAGGTGACTAACCGGAGTGGCACTCACGAGTTATCTATCTTCTTTTTTTTTTTTTTTATTGTCGAGGGGGAAACCTTCAAAAGGTCCCCGACCGCCCTGGGAGAGGCTGATCGGGGTATGTGGGATTTTTACCGCACTAAAACCCCCCCGGTGGCCATCTTCAGCGCTCAGGGGGGACTCCGGGTACTCTGATAGATCGCACCGGTGTCCCCCCACACTTTGCCGGGGCACATCCCCGGGGCAGCTGAGTCGCCGCCCCTAGAGACCTCGCTGTGCAAGGCAGCGCGAGCCACATCGCGCTGCCACCTTCCCGGGCCCGCGGCTCAGTGGTCAAAGCTCCCACCCCGACCACCGCCAGCAGGCCCTCCGGCCCTCTTTTAGTCGCCTCTTACGACAGGCAGGGGATACCATAGCCAAATTCTTAGACCCTGGCTATTGGGTGATCTATCTTCTACTCTAAGGTAGCATTATTTGACTGCGATCTTCTTTAAAGTGGAGATACAATCCCACTATCACAATATACAATCCCAGGTATTTCTCTTGGATGTCCACCTGCCAACACCTTATATCAGGAACACGCTTTTGTAAACGAAAGAAATTTGGAGTATATCTTCAGAACACATTATTTCTATTGTTCACAATATAAATTTAAACCAAACCTGGAGTTATAAATAAGGTGTTAGTCTTGTTTCCGTTAAGTACCTGAAACAGAGAATAATCTTTGGTTAGTTACTTCGACCTCTTTAAGTCATTCCAGGGGGCCAACTATGATTAACTAAGCAGGGCGTATTAAAAACTTCTTAGCTTCGACGTTTAATTTTAGGGTACCAAAATTAAGCTCAAAAGTTCTTAATACGCTCTGCTTAAACCTGCTTAAACCATATTTTTAAAGAATATTACATATGACTAATCACCTCATATAAATAGTATATTTATAGTATCTAAGCATTTCACTACCCAAACAATTTCAGTGGTACACTTTTGTATTACCGTAATCGGGCCTATGAAACTAAAATACCCTCTTTCTTTTGTTACGGCTAAATGCTAAAGTGTTCGAGATTGTACCATAACATACTACACATAAAGTTAAAACTTCAGTGGCGCACGTTTCACGCAGCCATATGGGCTATCTTGGTAACCATACGTAGGAGTAACCCAGTTTTTTCCAATAAATCCGTGGCTGTAACGCCGCAACTCATGATTTACGAGTAATCGTAAAGAAAAGACAGTACCAGTCTCCATTGGACACGATTTTTGATACCTAATCGGTTGACATGAACTATCTATAGGCATTATATCTATAGGCATTATCATGCGATGTCAAGAATACATTTGATACATTGACTTTATACTGTCATTTCATTTGACGTTTCGATGGATAGCCAGCAGTTGGGAATAAGTTTTATTTTTCGGTTCAGTTTTACTCTAACTATAGTCATAAAACTACTAGGTGAGTAAATGTGGATGAAACGTGGATCTTGGATCACTTTAATCACATTGTACTTGGGTTAACATAATGTTAAAAACCGTGGTTAGATATTAAAGTGGTTTGAGCGTATACCTAATGTGTTAACAGACACCATGTATACGACACTATCTATTACATTTTTTAGGTTTAAAAGAAACTTTTTTAAAAAGAAAGAAAGTGCCGTTTTTGCATTTGGGTTTGAGCAGTTGCCTGCTACGCAAGTGACGCAAGCTCGAATCCCAGCGAGGCCTGTACCAATGAGTATTTCTTAAAACTTATGTGCCGTGTTTTCACACCACTTTACGGTGAAGGAAAGCTTCGTGAGGAAACCTGCATAAATCTGAGAAGTGATTCAAAGACGTATGTATAGTGTCTGACACGGCGGTGGACTCACCCTCTGTCACGTTGGCACTTAATCATGTGTTAGTAATGTGGGTGTTGTGGTCACAACATCTCTGTTTACCCCTTCGGGACCCTTCTGGGATGGCGTGAGCATATAATTTTTAATTTTAATTCTGCACTCAGAGATGGAAATTTTAAACAAACACGTATTTAAGATAATTCCACAATTATTTCCGTTAGCGACAAACTCCGTCACATTGTTATTTCCACACAGACGCAGTCGTGGGCAGAAGCTATCATGAATATAAAGACCGCGGGTTATAGTTCTATTCATGACAAATGTATATTCGCTTTGGGATACTTATTTTCGTTTTAGGATCTTGAAAAGTTAGTCCACCCTTTCTCGTGTCGAATGCGATAAAGCGAGCAAGTATTTCAAGAAAGCCAGCAACCTTATTTATTCGAGCATAAAGGTCTTGATAAAGGTGTGTTAAGAAAGTCATGAGTTGTCTAAATACCTTTTTTCGAAAATCCTTTAATAATTCCAACTGTCTTGATAAACAGTCGGGCTACAAAACTGTGCACTTAGGTTTTATCAAGTATAAGATTTAGACATGATCAAATAATGACGAATGACCTTGCGTTTGAGCTTGGTTCAAATTGATTGATATTTTTTTCGGAGGCGCGTTATTGTTGAATCTCAAACATGGTGAATCAAAGCATTTTGAGCCACACAAATTTCACAGTCAGCGCTTAAGCAATTACAAATCTTGATACTTGAGATACTGTTATCCTGAACAACCATGTCGTTCAGACGATTTGAAAGCAGGTATTTTATTAACATTCTTATCAAACAAAGAAATTTCTTATTTGAATTTAATTTGATAGAATAACTCCTGGTTAATGTTTATTTTTAACACTGTCAAGTAGGTATACAGTCACATTAATTGAGCAGTAAACATTCTAGGAACTAATCGTTCAAATGTATCACTCACACAGACTCGCTCACCTACGTGATTATAAGCGACTCCGACGTAATGTCGGTAAGGGGTGTCACGTCGCTTCCGATAGCGTATACCTACGTTATTTACGTACTTTTTTAAGCCTCTGATCGACAAATCGACTTTACTTTGACGGTAAATAAGAAAATATAAAAAAAAGAGTGCAAACTTAACTTTTTGTGGTGGTTTTAGGAAAGTGAGAAGTTACAACAATATTCTTCGCATTAATATTGTAGTAACAATGTATATAGTCCAAAGTACTTGAATTTACATACAAATAAGACCATTTCTTTCTCAGTGTCCCAGATCCTTTGTTAAATAGTTGACAATTCCAACGCGCCTGCCTAATTTGGAAGGCAAATTTATCGTTTTGATCTCTGTTTATTTCTTGTTTAAATATTAAAATTGTGAACTCAAAAGCTTTATGAATTCTACAGTGATTTTGTTGGTTGTTTCAAACTTGTACTCCGATGTGTTTCTTATATAATGTGACATCACCCGGGTGGAACTGTTTAGAGCCGGGGTAAAGTCACCTACCTACATACTACACTACATTACATACTGATAGGAAATTAAGTTTATCTTTACCAAATACTAGCAGACGTCACGCGGTTTCACCCGCGTAGTTCCCGTTCCCGTGGGTGCACGGAGATAAATTTAGTCTATATTAATCAGTGAGAGTGTAGCATTCAAATGGTGAAAGAATATTTAAATCTGTCCAGTACTTTTTGAGCCAATTCGTTACAAACATACACACAAACCTTTTCTCTATATAATATTAGTATAGATTATGTATTGTATTGTATGGCAATGTGATTGTGTCATTAGGAGATTGCAAATTACAGACAAATAATATTTTTGTACCTAAGCATTGTGGTATAAACCATAAATAAAAAAATATATAGTTCATTAAATTTTAGGTTTAAATTAAAGTGTAGCAACACTTACGAATAATGTCACTGTGGAATGGCGGTTATGACAAACGGAGTGCATAAAAACGATTGTTAAAAGGTTAACGCTCGCGCTTTGATTTAAAAATGGTCGAATAAACATTTCGTGCAAGTTATACTGTGTTTTATCTATTACCGCTTCTAACAATACACATGCTCATACCTGTATTCCCTAAGGGGCAGGCAGAGGTGTTGTAATAACAACACCTATTACTCATCGAAGATGATTAAGTGCCAACGTGACAGATGGTGAGTCTATCGCAGAAATACAGGCTTGAACATGTATGTGGGCATCACACAACATTTACAATAACAACAAGTTGCTATCGTCACAGATCACAGTACAAGTTTACTCACTGCGGTATCGGCCATCCCTGGTTTGTTCAGGCTAACCCTTCGAAGGTAGCAGGTAAACCGTGGCACTGTGCTTAAATATATACGTGTCGACTTCATTTCATTAGGTATTTCGTGAAATTAAATAAAGTTACGGTTTCACCCGCGTATACATACGTCTGTAATCTCCGAAAGGGTAGGCAGAGGTGTTGTAATAACAACACCCACTTCTCATCGTAAACTATTAAGTGCCAACGTGGCAGATGGTGAGTCTATCGCCGTCTGAGGCATACATTTTACGAATTACTTCTCAGACATATGCAGGTTTCTTCACGATGTTTTCCGTCACCGTAAAGCACGTGGTGTGTATCACTGCACATAAGTTTGTTCTTTTTATAAATTCTTAATGATACAGGCCCCGCTGGGGTTCGAACTTGCGTCGCTTGCGTAGCAGGCGACTGATCAAACCCCGAGGCTACTACGGCTCTTCACCCGCGTATACTATATTTCATGGGCGGCTTTGGGATCCGAAAATTAAAAAAAAAGGTAGCCTAAATTACTCCTTGTAACAAAAGTCCCTCTGAAATCGGTCCAGCTGTTTCCAATATTATCCGGATCAAAAACAAATCTGATATTTTTTTTAATAAGTATCGTGTAAATAGCGTGATAAGTGTACATTTGCATTTAGTGAAAAGCTTACAAAAAGAGACTTCAATATTATTTATCTGTATAGATAAGTGCTATCCTTGTACTTAAATACTGCTATTTGAACTATAAATTGCGTACATTGTACTATCCCCAGCAGTTAGTGCGACTAATGAAGCGATCTTTCTAAATACACGGTCCATTTGCCAAGTCCCAGAGGGTTAAAAGCAAATGAGGAACTTAGAAAATGTTAAATGATTTCGAATGACAATCATTACATCGTTGGGTTCCTTCAAATGGTACTTTGTGGCTTAACTTTGCTGAAAAAAAAGATTTAGTTAAGATGTAACTAGAAAATGAGAAACATCGTAATGACAAACAAAGTTTCCGAGAGATTTATTCGCATCTTCCACCCGAGAGCCCTACAGGCACCGCTGGGATTCGAACTCGCGTCGCGCGTAGCAGGACTGCTGTATCCCACGATGTATTTGTTTTTCATAGTTAGTCTTATTGTAAACGACTAAACAAATTGAATAATACATTGTACTAGGCACTTTTTCAGGCATTTTTGGGTAGGGCCGCGGAAAAATACTAAAAATTATGCTTACTTTACCCGAACCCTATTCATACAAAGCACTTTTCATACATTCAGCGTACCTACATTTTAAAAGCATTGTTACTTCTATGAATTCGGGAGCTAGCCATACATTAACATTTTCTATAGAATAGAGTATTATATTACAATAACTGCTGTAATGAATCCATTAAAAGTAATTTTATTACATCTTCTATACATCTATACAATACAAATAAATAAAATTGAAGTGTCTGTTTGTAATTCCAAAATAACAACTTTTCACTAAATGCATATGACAGTATACACGCTACTGACACTAAAAAACCAAGTTTTAAAGTTTTTCTCTGTCGGTCTGTCCGTCTGTCTGTCTGTTTGTTCCGGATAATCTCTGAAACGGCTGGACGGATTTTAACGGGACTTTCACTGGTAGGTAGCTGATGTTTCAAGGAGTAACTTAGGCTACTTTTATTTTTCAAAAATATTAGGATTCCGCTACAATAAGGATGATACTAAATCTACGCGGGTGAAACCGCGGGGCACTGCTAGTTTGAAACTAATTTCGCGATATCATGGCTAGATATCATTGTACGGTGCCCTTTAAATTAGACGAATACACTTCCGAAAATCATGACTCGCCACTTGAAGTTCAGTCAACACAATTTGTGCTCAATGACGGGGCAAATAAGGGTCAAAGTTATAAGCAGTTAAGTGTGTGACCTCTATTAGGTGTGTTTATAGGCGTGTCCTTACTGTTGATGGAAAGTGTGCTTTGTTAAAACCCTATATACATACTAAATTTATTCATATATTCTATATACATCTATACATCTATGTCTATACAGATAAATAAAATTGAAGTGTCTGTTTGTAATTCCATAATAACAGCTTTTCACTAAATGCATATGATAGTATACACGCTACTGACACTAGAAAACCAAGTTTTAATTGTTGTCTGTCTGTCTGTTCCGGGTAATCTCTAAGACGGTTCGACCGATTTTAACGGGATTTAGATAATATTATAAAGAGAAAAGATTTGATTGTCTTTTTTGTTTGTTTGCATTGAATGGGCTCCGAAACTAATTAACCGATAGTTATTAATAACTGAAGACATCACGCGGTTTCACCCGCGTACTTCCCGTTCCCGTGGGAGTACGGGGATAAAATATAGCCTATGTTACTCGCTGATGATGTAGCTATTCATTGCTGGAAGAATTTTTAAGATCTGTCAAGTAGTTTCGGAACCTAATCAATGCAAACAAACAAACAATCAAATCGTTCCTCTTTATTTATAATATTCGTGTAGATATATACAAGAATTTCTCGTTTATAGGTTTTAAATTAAATATTATATTAGTAGAAGATGGATTTTGATCTTTAAATAATGTTCTTTCAGTAAGCGTTTAAAAACTTCCACCTTAAATTCCTAGGTGTAAAGTGAATTCCTAGAATATTAGTCCAAGATCTATTTACTACTACCATATAAGTTGATCGTTTCGCCTCAGGCAAGTCTGGTATTCTTTCATAGTAAAATGTATGTCACTGGAATTTGAAGATTGTTTCGTTCCGCCTTAAGCAATTATATATTATATCAACCTAGATAAAGTAACATTCTCTCGCGCTTGCGCTAATAGAAACGATAAAAAATGTATGGAAATAACATAAATCAGTCACGTGACAAATGTCACTCTTGTACATTTTGTATCGTTTCTACTAGCGAATCGTGAGGATAATTTTACTTTGTCAACAAGCCCTGGGTCGTCTTCAAAGGTTACTTGACTAATTACATCGATAAAATAAATAACTATGGCAGTATAACATTATATCTTGAGGTCGACTAATAATAATAATTATCTCCTACCGAATTTCGTTTACGGCGGCTAATCTCTTATTATTATTATTAGCCTGTAGTGTCCCACTGCTGGGCAAAGGCCTCCCTTTCACTTTTCCAACTTTCTCTGTCCTCAGCAGTCCTCTCCCAATCGCTCCTGAAAGCATCAAGCTCATCCCGCCATCTCCTCCGAGGTCTGCCGCGTTGTCGTTGTTTAAATCTCTTAAATTCTCTTAAATTTGCCATGTGCACAGGAGATTTTATAGTGCACAAGTGTGTGCGCAAACACAGGTGTACTTTTTATACCCTCACTCTCGTAGTCCGATGGGACGGCAATCAGACATTGATTTTAAAAATTCTTTCATTGAATGCTACATTATCACTGATTAATATAGGTTATATTGTATGCCCGTACTCCCACAGGAACGGGAACCGCGTGGTGTCCACTAGTTTAAAAATAAAATAAAAAATCCCTTAACATTTTTAATAGTTTCGTGGTAACTCTTACCATTCATTATTGTGGTAAAGTCTAGTTGATACAGTTTGCAAAAGGTTCAATGCTTACTGGATGATGTGAGGAACATAAGTAAATTTTTTTTTAATTTTTTTATAAAATTTAGATTAAAAAAATATATTTATGTTTTTTATTTTATTTTCAAATTGATAGGTATGTAGGTACCACCAGCCTCTGTCCCAAAAATATGAGTGTATAAAGCCTCCATCCTGTAATATGTATGACCGCCTATGACCCTAACTTCACGATAGTACTAAATCAATGTTCCTTTTCCAGTTCGAAAAATCGCTATCAATTTGAGTAACCAACGCCCTATCCCTTCGTGTGGTCATCGTTAATCCCCGGTAACAGATCGGTTTTCCAATACGCATCAAGATCAGTAAATAATGTACCTCGTTTACCGATTCGGGAGGATGCATATTGGGGCTTTTACTAAGATCAGTGCCTCAACAACCGATTAAAGTAATTCGATCGAAATCCTCTCCAATTGATCACGTGATCCCAAATCGTAGTTCGATAGCACTTAAACATAAAAGGACGTTATTAAAAAAAAGAGCCGCAGTGCTTGTGAGGACTGAGCTGTCACCTGCTACGCAAGCGACGCAAGTTCGAATCCTAACGTGGTTTGAACCAATGAGTTTTTCGAAAAACTTATATGCAGTGATTTCACACCACGTGTTTTATTGTGAAGGAAAACATCGTGAGGGTCCTTCATTTAACTGAAAAGTAATTCATAGACGTATTTATAATGCCCGAGACGGCAATAGACTCACCATCTATCACGTTGGCATATGAAAATCTTCGGTGAAAAGTGGGTTTTATGCGTTATTACAACATCTCTGCCTACTCCTTCGGGGAACACAGGCATGATGAGTGAATGAGCACCAGCTTTCAAAAAAAAATATTTTATTTAAATTCTGAGGTAACTAACATAAAAAACACAACAGTCGAATTGAGAACCTCCTTTTTTGAAGTCGGTTAAAAAGAGAATCTCAGTCCAGCGTAATGAAAGCCGAAATAGTACCGCTATAGCTACCTTGGTGCCTCCACTCCCCCTCCCCTTACCGCAAGAACACTTACTCCATAGAAGTGGTATTTGGCTGCGAGTTTCTGTAATTAATCTTATCTTGGAATACAATGCCTACACAATAAAGTATAAAAGGTTAGGCACTAGCTGTGCCCCGGTTATTCATTGGTGACCCACGGAACTCTTAAATTTTATTTCATCAAAAGTAGCCCAAGTTACATTAGCTATCTGCCAGTGAAAGTCCCGTTAAAATTGGTCCAGTCGTTTCGGAGAATAAGACAGACAGACAGAAGAAAAAATTCAAATTGGTTTTTCTCTTTCGGTATCGTGTATTCTTTCATATACATTTAATGAAAAGCCGTTATTTTGGAATTACAAACAGTCACTTCAATTTTCTTTATCAGAGTGCCTAATGCGAGTTTTCTTAAAATCGCCGTCACAAGTCACCGCGTCGACGTAAACGCAGATTCTGAATAGTGTCATCTTTTGGCCGACAGAGGCGCTGTTACGATCCCATATAAATCTGCGTTAACTTTGACGCGGTGACTTGTGACGGCGGCAGTGAAAAACTCGCACTAGGCACTCTGTATAGATAAACATAAGGCTCAGTGACTCTCCACACCTACAAGGCAAGCGTGACTAAGTAAATCTATGCCTGGAATATTATTCAGTAAAGTGTATTCGCAGCCTAAGTTTACAAGACATTAGAGTGATTTCGTACAAATGACTCAATCAGCGAGAAAGGCTACCATTGAGCTTGTGACTGTCTAGAGCTGTCTTTTATAATATTATGAATAGATTAAGTTTTATTATATCTCTTCTAGTGTTTCTTTTTACATTATTTGTATTTGTACTTTAACGAAATTTTCGTAAAGTTTGTGTTGTCCGGATTAGTGGTACAGCTTTATGTTATGTAAGTGGTCTGTTATGTAAGAGGTCGTACGTACATAGTATAATGTAAATTGTCTATAGTAATAGACAAAAAAATGGCTCTGCCTCGTGGTTTCACCCGCGTTTGCTGTAATTCACGGAACCTTATTGAAAAAAAAACATAAGTACCCTCCCAAAATTACTTCTAATAACGTCAGCTATCTGCCAGTGAAAAACTTTAAAATTGGTACAGCCCGTTCAGAGATTACCCGAAACAAACAAACAGACAGACGGACGGATAGGCAGAGAAAAAAAATATAATTAGTTTTTTGCGTAATCACCGTTTAAAAATTGTATATGCATGTAGTGAAAAGCTGTTAATTTGGATTTACAAACAGACACTTTAATTTTATTTATTTGTATATGTATATCTATATCTTTACATCTATACAGATAAATAAAATTGAAGTGTCTGTTTGTGATTCCAAAATAACAGCCTTTCACTAAATGCATATGATAGTATACACGCTACTAACACTGGAAAACCAAGTTTAAATTTTTTTCTCTGTCTGTCCGTCTGTCTGTCTGTCTGTCTGTCTGTTTGTTCCGGGTAATCTCTGAAACGGCTGGACGGATTTTAACGGGACTTTCACTGGTAGGTAGCTGATGTTTCAAGGAGTAACTTAGGCTACTTTTATTTATTAAAAATATTAGGGTTCCGCGACAATAAGGATGAAACTAAATCTACGCGAGTGAAACCGCGGGGCGCAGCTAGTATATATATATAATCATTCGATCTGCCCTACGCTTTCATGGTATAGCGATAAAAAAAATACAAGGGATTGTATCAAAATCAATTTTCAAAATGACAAAGCACTGGAAAGACAAGGAAATATTAGAGTGCGATAAAAAGTATCATTTTCATTCACAAGGCGTAACAAAATCTCCTTCACAATGGTATACGCAATTACACCCTCTCTGTAGGCATTTGCATTCAGAGTTCTGCTTTCACTTTATAATGTTTTAACGGTTCAAGATGTGAGAGTTAAGCGAGTAAATAATCGCGTACTGCGAGATTCCAATGGACCTCCCTATCGGAGGCAAGCTGTGTCTATACAGAGGCCTTACCATGAGCTCTTATTGCCATGATAGTTTCACTCATTTATGAGACAGATGTATGTGACGTGCATACATCTGTCACTTTCGCACAACTGAATTATCATTGCAATAAGAGCTCATGGTTGGGCCCCAGGGCCTATAGACAAGGTAACATTATCCTCACGCTTCGATAGTAGAAACAATACAAGATGTAGGGGAATGACATATGTCACGTGACTGATTTATGTCATTCCTATTCTTAATTGTTTCTTTTAGCGCAAGCGCGAGAGAATGTTACTTTAACTAGGCCTAAAAGAATAGCAGACAAGATAAAAAAAAAATGGGAATGTCACGTGCCCGATTTATGTCATTTCCATACATTTTGTATCGGTTATTAGGAGAATGTGTCCTTGTTTAGGCCTGCAGATAAATAATAAAGGAGAGTGTTTATACTTCTACATGAACAGCTTTTGACTGAATGTGTATTATAGTATATACGGTACTTAAATAAAAAAACAATTTTCATGGCTTTTTAATTAATAATTCAGTATCTGGATACCTACTATCATTGGCTTAAGCAGACCGTATTAAGAACTTTTGAGTTTTCACGTTTGAGCTTAGTACCGTAACATTGAACGTCAAAGTTCAGAAGTTCTTAATACGCTCTTCTTAGACTGATGATAAGCCTTGTACTGTTTTATGGGCATATGAGATAAAATGATCTTACACGCTACCGCTATTCATTTATACCGCGTCAAAAACCGTACCCATTCGCTTATCTGCTATGAGTCGGCGAATGCTGTGAATAGGGTTTGTTCGTCATACGTCATCGTTGGCACAGTCATTACCTGGCCGTCGTGAGCATGTAAAATTTTACATTTCACCTCGGTACAGTGCGCATACAATTTTATCTTACCAACTTAAAATAGCTTAGCACGTTTAATCTCACCCGACTACACCAAAAAAACCATAAAATTTAAGAACAGTTATGATACACTATGAGCATTGTGATAAAATAATATATCCTGAGGAAACCTGCAAATGACGTATGCTGAGACGGCGATGACGTGAGTTCGTCATCGTCACATTGGCACTTAATTATTTTCAGAATAACCAACTTTAAGCGCTTGCAATCTCAAAAACATACTACCTACTTCATACATAAATTTTCTCGCGACTGTATTCCCCAAAGAGTAGTTATCCTACACCCACAAGTTCGAAACTCATCGGTTTTTATAAATGAATTTTTAAAACATTTTAAAGTGCACTGATTAAAAAGATTCTCGTCGCAGGAAAATATCGTCAGAAAAGCCTTGACTGATAAGAAATAATATGATATAGACGTATAGTGAGTTAGGGAGCAACTTAAAATATGCCTACTGCCTCTATGCTCCTTCTGGGAAGGCGTGAATCAACGTTTTAATAAAAACATATATTGCATTGCATACTTATTTGCGGTAGAACTGTACTGTACGTGTTCAGCCTCCGTTATCTGTTCTGAAAATTGCGAGAGTCATCCGCGTGACGACCGCTTAAATGTATGATGTCTTTTAAAATGGAACGAGATGTGTCAACTCGATTCTGGTCATAAATTGTTTACGATGTAGATACAAACGATGGTTTTGGCAATGAAATACGTTCCCTTTATTTTATTCTTGACGGTAAAGTTATTTCAAGGCTGAGGTTACAAAATATTAGAAAATTTTGGTTGTAAAAAATTTAACCATTTCTTTTACAGTTGATTGTAATATTGACATCGGTAGTGTTTCAAACACGAATAAAGTACCAAATGCAATTAAAAAAACTCTTCTAATCTCTTACTTCTCTATCACAAGCTCTTATTGCCATGACAGTTTTGCTGTGAGACAGTGACAGTCTTATACATCTGTCTCGTAATCATTGTTAATATCAGGGTTCCCCCTGTGCTCTGAATATTAAACTAGCTTGTGCCCGCTGCTTCGCCTGCGCGATAGCAAGATTTCTCATACATGTACCTAAACAACCCCGAACGAAAGTAAAATTGAAACCAGTTTTATATTTATAAAACTGGTGGGCATTTGCCCACCTTAATCGTTCTTGGGTAGGATTTTGGAAAACCCAAATATATAATTTTTCGGAGATTTACATATTATGATATCATAATATGATTAATATTGTTTCGATGAAATGTAACTGCCTGGCTGAGTTTCTTGCCGGTTCTTCTCAGAAGGCTAGTTTCCGAACCGGTGGTAAATTTTCGACATTCATAAGTGCCTTACCAGGGCCTAAACTGAATAAATATTTTTCATTTTCTTTATGACTTAGACCATTACCCGGATTCGTTTTTACGCCGGCTTATGGGACACCCAGTATATAAAGTCCAGTCAGTCAGTCAGTCACGACTTTGAATTTTATATGTATAGAAAATAAGTTAAGCCGCCATCAGAAAGTAGCATCCCTATCTTAATACTCATATTGTATTCAAATGCCTAGTAAATACTAATTAAAACTATTAATTGTATGATACATTCTTATTATCTTATATATAAAAATGAATCCCTATTTCCCTTGGTTACGACATCACGCGTAAACGGCTGAAGATAGCTGATATTTCAAGGAGTGTATTAAGCTAATTTTATTTAAAAAAACGTCATGAAACTAAATCTACAAGGGTGAAACCGCGGGGCACAGCTCCTGTCCTTCATATAAAATTGTACTTTTAAAATATAAATAATCTAATACAGTTACCCTTGTAACGTATCTGATGAATTATACATTAGGCAAAGAGGCCGGTTATACAGCTTAAAGCTGCGTAAATAAGTAATTAGGACCACTTCAGAGTACCTAATTACATCTAATGTTAAGCTACTAAGCGAGTTTAATTTTATTTTATTAAAATCCCTATGAATATAACTCTTTGAAACATAAAACTAAAGTATCCTATGTCCTTCTCCTAGTTCTAAACTACCTACACACCAATTTTTAGCCAAATCGGTTCAGCCGTTCTTGAGTTATAAGTAGTGTAACTAACACGACTTTCTTTTATATATATAGACTAGCTGTGCCCCGCGGTTTCACCCGCGTAGATTTAGTTTCTTCCTTATTGTCGCGGAACCCCAATATTTTTAATAAAAAGTAGCCTAAGTTACTCCTTGAAACATCAGCTACCTACCAGTGAAAGTTCCGTTAAAATCCGTCCAGCCGTTTCAGAGATTACCCGGAACAAACAGACAGACAGACAGAGAAAAATTTTAAAACTTGGTTTTATGTGTCAGTTTCGTGTATACTTTCATATGCATTTAGTTAAAAGCTGTTATTTTGGAATTACAAACAGACACTTCAATTTTATTTATCCGTATAGATAACAATAAATAAATACAATTGAACTGTCTAATTTTTATTGGAAATTTAAAGCTTTTCTCTAAATTCATATAAAATGGTATGTCTATTACTTTATTCTGGCTAATCTCTCTGCTGACACCAGCTGAACTGATTTAACGGGACTTTCACTAGCAGATAGCTGATGTTACAAGAATGAATTTATATTATTTTAAAAAAAATATAACCGCGAAACAAAAGCCACTTATGAAATTAAGTCTATGCGGTTAAAACCGCGGTTTCCCATAGCCTGTAACATCATCATGAATATACGAGTAATGGCACTCTTTCCATTTGTCTCTGTCCAGTGCCATCTCTTTGACCTCCTTATACGACATCACTGCCTCGTTGGTCTAGTGGTTAGTAGGTTCGCCTGCCGATCACGAGGTCCCGGGTCGGGTCAAAAATAGATATTGAGGTTTTCTGTCAAGAACTTCACAATAAAAATGTGCTTAAACCCCCGTGCCTCGGAAAGCACGTTAAGCCGATGATCCTACGCGTGAGCTCTCTTCGGTCGTATCGGATTGCCTCCCATCAGACTATGAGAGAGCACCTGTGTTTGCGCACACACTTGTGCACTATAATATCACCTGCGCACATGGCTAATCCCCGTTGAGATTAGCCGCCGTAACCGAAATTCGGTAGATCATTATTATATTACGACATGACAGATTTTTTTTTAACTTGTCCCATGTATATTAGCCTTGGTATTCCTCTTCCTCTCTTCCCTTCTATCTTTCCTACTATTATGCGTAACATACAGGAAACTAAATATTATGTAAATTACGTAACACATGTAATAAATCATGAGACACATTCAAACCACAGTATTAGATAAACTCAAACTTAATTCCCAGTTAGAGCAGATTTGCGCCTTACATACTAATAGTTAAGGACATTAATTGCAAACACAAACTCGTTTATTCAGTTTAAGTAACAACTTATCAACGTCGTAGTATACAGTTCAGAGCAATTAATTTGAATCACTTATATAAACGTGAATCTATTTTAGAAAAACATGAATTGTAGCTTTGGAATAAGAGAATATCTTAAAAGTTTATCATTAGTAACTAGCTGTGTCCCGTGGTTTTACCCGGGTAGATTTAATTTCTTGGGTGACCTGCGGAACTATCATGTATTTTTTTAAATAAAAGTGGCTTTAGTTACTCCTTGTAACATTAGCTATTTGGCCGTCAAAGAACCGCTAAAATCGGTTCAGTATTAAGTATCTCCGAAACGGGGAGATTAGCCGGACCAACCAAACAGACCGACAGACAGATGTAGAAAAATTTAAAAATGTTTTTTTTTTATGTGCGTACCGTTGTTTCCTTCATAATATGCATTTAGTTACAGCTGTTAATTTGGAATTTCAAACAGACATTTCAATTTAATTTATCTATATATAGATTTATACATGTATAGATAACTTATAACGGTGAAATTAAAATAACGGATTATTGCTCTTGGTTGTAAAATGGATATACAGTTGGTTATCTTTCCGGCATATGATCGTGTATGTAAGGGTGTGTAAGGAATTCATAATGACGTAAATGTAAAACGATGTTGATTTACGACTTGACGTCTATTAGATTTATATTGTTTCTATGAAACGTACATGATGCCAGCTGTGTTACTTGCCGGTTCTTCCCAGAAGGCTAGTTTCCGAACCGGTGGTAATTTTTCGACATTTATAAGTGCCTTACCAGGGCCCAAACTGGATAAATATTATTCATTTTCATTTTCATTTAAAGCAATAGTCTGCTTGAAGGAAAACATCAAGTGATGAAACGTGCATATGTCTTAGAAGTAATTAAATGACGTATAGTGCCTGAGATGGCGATGGACTCACTGTCTGTCACGGTAGCACTTAATCATCTTCAGTGAAATGTGGGTGTTGGTAAGCATAGATTTAAATATCACTAGCTACAATACTCTTAATCTTTTCTTATAAAAGTTGCCAAGATGGCCGATTGAGAAGGCCTACAGTTCGCCTACTTTAGGCCTAGACAAAGTAACATTCAAATCGAAGCGCAAGGATGATGTTACATTGTCTATACACCTGAGTGAGATATTTTTGTCTCTGTCACGCATCATATATCCGTAAGTGGAAACGAGACAAAAGATATTTTGATCAATCCATATCTGAGCAATTTTTATATATTTTGTAAAAAATTATATGCTCACGCCATCCCAGAAGGGTCCCCGATGGGTTAAGCAGAGGTGTTTGTTGAAACAAAGATTGAAGTGTCTGTCAGACTATTCTGGTATGGTAGATAGGTTTAGTAACCATAACATAAAAATACACTTTTATAAGAACTAAAAATTGTATCTGTTTATCTGTTGTTTGTTCTGGGTAATCTCTGAAACGGCTCGATCGATTTTAACGGGACTTGAACTGGCAGATAGCTGATGTTATAAGTAGTAACATAGGGTAGATAATTTTGTTTTTTGGTAGGTAATTTATTGTATTTTTTTTGTTTTGTGGGTAGATAATTTTTATGAGGTTCCGTGAAATTTTTATTCATATTCATATTCATGAATCTAATGCGATGGAATACAAAATAATATTATTATGATATTGCTTAATTCTAATACAATCTTAAACTACACCAAAATATTATATTGTGTCCAAAAAAAAAAAAAAACAAAAAAAAAAATGCCAATGTATAGATAACTAAGTAATCTATACATCTATATCTATACAGATAAATAAAATTGAAGTGTCTGTTTGTAATTCCAAAATAACAGCTTTTCACTAAATGCATATGAAAGTATACACGATACAGACACTAAAAAACCAAGTTTTAAAATTTTTCTCTGTCTGCCTGTCTGTCTGTTTGTTCCGGGTAATCTCTGAAACGGCTGGACGGATTTTAACGGGACTTTCACTGGTAGGTAGCTGATGTTTCAACGAGTAACTTAGGCTACTTTTATTTATTAAAAATATTAGGCTTCCGCGACAATAACCGCGGGGCTCAGCTAGTTTAACTATAAACTTTAAACTAACAAACATCGATCCTTCGGCGTTTACTTACAAAACTTTAAATATGCTTTTAAAGCAACTATTCTCAAAGTACTCTTTAGACGAGTAATTATCGAGTTATTATAATATTGACTAGGGTTGTTTACATGAACAGTCGGATATTGTTTTACTTAGACTATTTACGTTTCAAGTTACGGAACTACGTTTAAAGTTCATATGCAGCTATTGTTTGTTTCGGATTAAAGTTGAATTGGTATTTGTAGCCGACTTCAAAAAAGGAGGTTTCTCAATTCGACCGAATATACATAATTATATATTTGTAACCTTACGCTCGATGGAGCAAAAGTTCTCATTATAAAAATTTATCTAGAATCCAAAGTGCCTAGTCGATTTGTTTTGTATTCTTGAAATCTACTCAGATAAATAAATTGAAGTGTCTGTTTGTAATTCCAAAATAATAGTTTTTCACTAAATGCATATGAAAGTATACACGCTACTGGCACAAAAAAGCCTAGTAAATTTTTTTTTATCTGACTTTCTGTCAGTCTGACCATTTGTCTGTCTGTTTGTTCCGGGTAATCTCTGAAACGGCTGGCCCTATTTCAACGAGACTTCCACTGGCAGATGTTTCAAAGAGTAACTTGGGCTACATTTATTTATTAAGAATATTGGGGTTCCGCGACAATAAGGGAGAAACTAAATCTTCGCGGGTGAAACCGCGGGGCACAGCTAGTTGTGTAATATTACTGAAAACAGTAATTACGGAGTTTTTTGCCAGGGGCCTTACTACGAGCTCTTATTGCCGTGATAGTTTCACTCATTTATGAGACAGATGTATCCGACGTGCATACATCTGTCACTTTCACACAACTGCATTATCATTGCAATCAGAGCTCATGGTTGGGGCACAGGTTCTTCTCAGTAGAAATAACCTTCCGAACCTGACGGTAGCATGTATAATCCTGTGTAATCGTGTCGTTCTGACGATTTGAGAGTGCTTTGTAAAAGTCTTATCTAATAACTACATTCTTAATTAATCCTAATATTTTTAATTACTAAAAGTAGCCTTAGTTACTCCTTGAAACATCAGCTACCTGCCAGTGAAAGTCCCGTTAAAATCGGTCGAGCCGTTTCTGAGATTACCCGGAACAAACAGACAGACAGAGAAAAATTTTAAAACTTGGTTTTTTAGTGTCTGTATCGTGTATACTTTCATATGCATTTAGTGAAAAGCTGTTATTTTGGAATTACAAACAGACACTTCAAGTGGGCGCATATATGCATGTGTGTCTACAACAGCCTAACATATTTTCCACATCCAATATCAATTAGCCAATACAGAAATGAATATTGTAATTTAATTAAATAGAGTAGTCTAGGTCGCTTCTTATCCCCTAGGATTGTGTCAGTTTTGCTTGTACAAGATTAATTGATTCTACTTGAACAAACTCTGCTCTGGCTTTCGGGTAGGTACTTGGAATCGTAATGAAAGACGATATAGAAACCAAAGAGGAAAAAGTCTTTTTATTATACAACAGACGTTTCATATATATAAGCCCGTTCCAACTATCAATAGCGTGTTTTAAATATGAATGTCAACAAAGTCAACGCCATCTATCCACGTAACGTATAACTAAAATACCACACAATATTCTATGCATATTTGGCTTATACACTACTTGCAAAGTTAAACCCTGTTTGTTAAGTGAATCTGGGAACATTCAAACATGTCGGTGTTTTGAAACCAATTAAATTAGTGTAATTCACTTTAGTGCCAAGATTTTGTCCTAGAGCCGTGGTGGCTTTGATTAGTCTAATAAATTCGAATCCCAGCAGGGCCTGTAGCAATGAGCTTTTCTAAAAACTTATGTGCAGTGATTTCACACCACGTGCTTTACAGTGAAAGAAAAAATCGTAAGGAAACCTGTGTCTGAGAAGTAATTCAAAGACGTATGTGTAGTATGAGACGGCGATAGGCTCTCCATCTGTCACGTTAGGACTTAATCGTCTTCGTTGAAAAGTGGGTGTTGGTATTACAGACATGTGTCGTATTGTTTTTATCTAACTCAAATGTTTGTTCGTTAAATAAATAAATTAGATTTAGGGTAATAATCTATCTATCTTCTTAGCTATACATCTATACAGATAAATAAAATTGAGGTGTCTGTTTGTAAATCCAAAATTACAGCTTATCACTAAATTAATTTGAAAGTATAAACGCTACTGACACCGAAAAACCAAGTTTTAAAATTTTTCTCTGTCTGTCTGTCTGTTTGTTCCGGGTAGTCTCTGAAATGGCTGGACCGATTTTAACGAAACTTTGACTGGCAGGTAGCTGATGTTCCAAGGAGTAACTTAGGCTACTTTTATTCATTAAAAATATTAGGGTTCCGCGACAATAAGGATTATACTTAATCTACGCGGGCGAAACCGCGGGGCACAGCTAGTCTTTATATATAAAAATGAATCCCCATTTCCCTTGGTCATGGCATCACGCGTAAATGGCTGGATGGATTTTAACGGGACCTTCACAGGCAGATAGCTGATGTTCCAAGGAGTGTTTTAGGCAAATTTTATTAAAACAAAACAGCATGAAACTAAATCTACGCGGGTGAAACCGCGGGGCACAGCTAGTCTTATATATAAAAACTAGCTGTGCCCTGCGGTTTCACCCGCGTAGATTTAGTTTCATCCTTATTGTCGCGGAACCCTAATATTTTTTATAAATAAAAGTAGCCTAAGTTACTCCTTGATATATCAGCTATCTGCCAGTGAAAGACCCGTTAAAATCGGTCCAGCTGTTTCGGAGATTACCTGGAACAAACAGACAGACAGACAGACAGACAGAGAAAAAATTTAAAACTTGGTTTTTTAGTGTCAGTATACTTTCATCGTGTATACTTTCATACGCATTTAGTGAAACGCTGTTATTTTGGTATTACAAACAGACACTACAATTTTATTTATCTGTATAGATATAGATGAATCCCCGTTTCCGTTGGTCACGGCATCACGCGTAAACGGCTGGATGGATTTTAACGGGACTTTCACTGGCAGATAGCTGATGTTTCAAGGAGTGTCTTAGGCAAATTTTATTTAAAAAAAACATAAGGGCTGCGGGGCCCCCCTGTAATTATCTCTACGCGGGTGAAACCACGGCGCACAGCTAGTAGAATATATGGAAACGTCAAAATCCACGAACAAGAACAAAAAAGTTACCAACCACGATTCAACATAATTACCTATAGAACGAATAAATAGGAACTTAGCGAACTTTCGACCGAACCTTCGTAGTAGGTTGAATAATAGTAGGCCACCTGGTGCTGCATATGGGATCGTCATTTCAAGCTACACAATTTATGCATAGGTTTTATCTTTTATTGCTATGCCAATATGAGTCTTATTTTATATTTTTTGTGGTTTATTTTATATTAATCAAAACCGTATAGGAATTTTGAAAGGAGTAATTACTTACCGAGTGTAGACCTTCCGAATCCGGTGGTAACATTTATAATACTCTATAATCATTTTATCCTGACAATTTGAAAATACGTTGTCAAAAATCTAATCAAATGGAGATATTTTATATATGAATATAAAAGCGATTACGAGATGGCACTGGACAGAGGAAACTGGAGATAATTGTATCAGTAGGCTAATTCTCGTAATGAAAACCGTTACGATATCGTAGCGACTTAGTCGCTGACAGCATTTTCGTATTCTCATCCTAAAGTCGTTCGGTCGAACTGTCGTTAAAGCGTATTCACGTAAATTAAATTGTGCTTCAATCGTCTTAAATTATGTTTAAAATTACTTGGTAGGAAATAGGATGATGGCGTTCAAGTTTTAGCGATTCGTTGTAGTCCTATCGCGCGATCGTAAAACACGTGAATACCAAGTCTCGATAGGACTGCAATCGAAAGAAGTTGGAACTACAACGATATTTGAATTGAACGTTTTTACGAGAATTACCCATCAGATATCGTACTTATCTCTTGTCGGTGCATGGGATAATAACCTCTTAAATTTACGACAATGATAAAGAGATTTGACGTCACCTTTTCTTGAAATGAAGTTTTTTTTCTTTTACTTTTCGGGTAATTTCTTCGAAAGAGGACTTTTTCGAGAATCTACATTACGCTCCGATGCCTCCAACTTAGTCTCATCTAAATAACTGTGGTGATTGCAGTAGCATTTATTTTTATGAATTTACAAAGAAAAATGTGTCAAAAAAAGGAGCTCGTGGCACAGTTGCTATTGCGCATATCATTCGATCAGCGAACTTAAGCAACCATACGCCTAGCCAGTAGTTGGATGGATGACCGCCCGAGTTCCCTCCGTGCCTCGGAGAGCACGTTAAGCCGTCGGTCCCGGTTGCCAATTTAACATCTTTGGCAATCGTTACAGGTCAGTCAGAGGCCTAAGAGAGTCTGACAACTGGTTTAACCCAGATTGCCGATTTTACTCGAAAAAGGGGTTGCGAAGGTCAGATGGCAGTCGCTTCGTATAAAAATCAGGTGATCAGCCACATCGGGTTGAATCAAGTGCCGACACCAAATACATGGGATTAAGGCCAGGGAGATGATGACAAAGAAAAATGTATTTTTAACCGACTTCAAAAAAAGGTTATCAATTCGACTGTATGTATTTTTTTCTTTTTTCATGTTTGTTATCTCAGAACTTTTGGCTGGGTGAACCGATTTCGATGATTTTTTTCCATGACGCCAACATTAAAAGTAAGTAATTTATTTTTATTTTTTGAAGGCGGTTTTACTTTCTTTGTATTATTTGTATACTACTAGTCCACCTGATGATAAGCGGCTACTGTAGCCTGAATACTTGGAACACCACGTGTCACTCTCACCCCGTTCCATACATCATCCCTTATAAATAATGAAATCCCCGTGCTAACATAGGTAACAACTTTTGCTACGCCTCCCCTTAATGGATCACTGACGACCTTACTCACCACAGAAACACAACTCTCAAAGGTAACATTATTTGGCTGCGATCTTCTATAAGGTGGAGGTACAGTTCCCAGTCGAGCAGCTCCATATATTGACTAGAAAATCTCGTAATAGTAGGGGAGCCCAAGCGGGGATTTCGTGTTTTCCTAAAGCGCGTGCAGATTAATATACAGGGGGATACCTTGTACCCGGTTAAGTACCTCCACCAAATATGAACCTCATAAATAAGGCCGCGCGTCCAGGATAGAGGATGTTCCAAAAAAATAAATTTTTAATTTAATAATAATAATAATAATAAACGTTTATTGATTTCAATAAGCAGCAACAAAACAAATAAAACTCATACAGAAAAAAATATACAATAAAGAATACACAAAAGAAATAAGAAGTGTTTTTATGGTGCAGAGTGGTTCGCACCAGTACATCGGGTGTTGCCGCACATTGTCATCAAAGGGCCACAACTCAACTATACCCGCAGACCTAACTGGAGTCCAGTTCAATCTAGCGGAGCTGATTTTCAGTGTGACCCACTGAGTGGCGCACGACGTCGGCCAAAAAATTAAAATAAAAAGATACTTATATAATAAAAGTATATATACTTGTACGTGTGATGGTTACTATATGTGAAGAAAAAAAAAAAAATTAATGTAAAAGAATAATTTGCAATGTATTATGTTATAATTATAAATAACTACACTGATATAAAAGTAAAGTAAACTAAAATGATATAAAAGCAAAATACATATTTATGTGTATGGAAGAACGAGCGAGCAAACACCACTCGACTTAATTCGCTGCGGCGCGAGGCCAATAGCGGTCGTGTGCGAATGCTGTACTTTGGCGAAGCAGTGATCTTGATGAACATTTTACTGACATTCGTTATTGAAAATACATCGTAGACGACAAAAAATATATCAAAATTCTGAAATTGGCGTGTTTAAAATGAAGCAAACATAATGAATGTGGTGTTGTGTTTCACACATTATAACGGGTGGGAGTGATCGCGTACATCGAGAGCCGCGCTCACAGATTAAACCAGCCACCAAGCGCTGGCGATCTTTCTGTTTCCAATGCTATGTGTCTGCAACTCGAAATTTCAGATTAGGCGAATCCCTCTAGATAATCGTCAGATTATGAGACAACACGTTTAGGACATAAAGATGAACCATATATATCTTAATCTGACGCGCTTGAGTATTTCAAAATGGCGAATTTTTTTTCATATTATAATAATGGCCGCGAGTTTGTGTCAATTTCGAAATCGTCAGATTATTGCATGAGAGCTTTATTTAAGGTTCACTTAACACCCCCTAAGAAAAATTTTTTTTTCATTTTCAACCCTTTCATACGACCACCCCCATCATGCAAACGACATTTATGCCATCAATATCTGACGCGCTCGAGTATGTCCACATAACAGTTTTTTTTTTTACAAATTTGCTATAGCTATAGCCGCTTGCCCCGTATTGCGAAAAGGTATACATTATATGACATTCTTTTCTTATTATCATCTAAGCATTGCAACCCAATAGGTCTTTATGATGCTCGAGTAAATCCCCATTTAGCATCGTGGGCTCCCCTACTATAATGCCCTACCACTCTTAAAAATAATATAATACTAGCGGACGTCACGCAATTTGACCCGCGTAGTTCCCGTTTCCGTGGGAATATGGGGATAACATATAGCCCATATTAATCAATGGTGATGTAGTATTCATATGGTGAAAGATTTTTATAAATCGGTCCCGTACTTTTTGAGCCAATGCGTTACAAACATATTTAAATGCAAATTTTTCCTCTTCATAATATACTAGTGGACGTCGCGCGGTTTCCCCCGCGTAGTTCCCGTTCCCGCGGGTGTACGGGGATAAAATAGCCTATGTTATTCGCTGATGATGTAGCTATCCATTGCTGAAAGAATTTTCAAGATCGGTTTAGAAGTGTCAGAGCCTATTCAATACAAACAAACAAACAAATCTTTCCTCTTTACAATATTATTATAGAAGTATAGATACGTTGACGCCTGTATCCCATGGAGGTAGGCAGAGACAACTGGTTCCTTATCTTCGCGTACACTGATGCATCTCCTCATACACTTCCTTCAGTTATGAGTACTCGGAGTTCAGCCCTAAAACATTGTCCTAAAAGGTCGTCAAATCTTATTCCAATACAATGGGCTATTTCTATTCCGAGCGACATGATTTACTTTGCACAACCCCGGGGTATATTTGAACTACAGAACTATTCGCGGATGTCTGTTTAAATATTTATTGCTGTATCTGCATTGAAATTTAAATTTGAAGCCGTGAATTTTCGTAAGGTAATCTAATCTTATATAACAGTTTTATAATAGTTAACAGATCATAATGTTAGCCTGTTTTTTTGAGAACATTACCATATTGATTTAACAGACATAGGAACACTTAAAAAACTTTCACACAGGCGAAGATTTGAAATATCCTCTAGGACTATATGTATATCATCACTACATAGTATAAAACAAAGTCGCTTTTTCTGTCCCTATGTATGCTTAAATCTTTCAAACTACGCAACGGATTTTGATGATTTTAATAGATAGAGTGATTGAAGGGGAACGTTGATATGTATAATTATAATATCAATTAAATAGTGGAGAAATACTGTTATTTCTGAGGTTTCTAATGTGATGACGGAAATAATTAAATTAAGGAATGAAAAGTCAACGATTGTAATAATAGTCTTAAAAATCCGTCCAGAAGCGAGGGCGGGTCGCTTGTAATTGATACAAGACAAAGTCTGATGTTATTAAGTTAGTCG
Source organism: Watsonalla cultraria (assembly GCA_964035505.1). NCBI lineage: Eukaryota > Metazoa > Arthropoda > Insecta > Lepidoptera > Drepanidae > Watsonalla > Watsonalla cultraria. The sequence goes on along the minus strand of OZ037726.1, from coordinate 1,638,831 downwards.
GGCACCGATTATCAGTTTGCCCGACCCGGGAATTGATCCTAGGACCTTATGTTCCGCAGCAGCGCTACGCGAACACTAGACCAGCGCGGCAATTTAGAATTCGATTTTGAACAATTATCGGCTTGTTACAAATAAAATTGAATTTTCCAAGTCATGATGAAAAAAAAATTAGAGCAAATCTTACAAAATCATTGATAGTTTCATGAATTGTGTGCATAAATAGACCCAAAATCATTTTCATATCTACGGCAACAAAACCACGTTTTATATAAGTAGTATACATTTTCTTAAGCTTTTAGTAGAAAATTACAAATTTGGATTGACAAACAAACAATCGGAAATATTTATCGTTTTCAAATCAGTCTAGTAGTTTTAAGTTAACTAATTACAAACAAGATAACAATTATTTGCACGTAATGATATTGGCATATCCATCCATTGTCTATAATTGCTACGTTGACCTTTTCAATTTTGGTTTTGACCTTTATTAAATTCGGTAAAATGATATTGAGTCTTAGTTGAATTTATTTAATTAATATCTCTCTAGAGTGGTTTGTTTAGTAATGGGATTGTAATTGTTATTTGTGGTTAATTGATTGTTATACACAAATTATACAGGCATTAACTACTCCCTTAATAAAATAGGAAGTTTTGGCTGAAGTTTACTAACAGCTTGTTTGGTACAAAATACAATTCATACCATTTCATATGCATATGCTCACGCTTGTATTCCCAAAAGGGTTGGCAGATGTGTTGTAATTACAACACCCACTTGTCACCAAAGATGATTAAGTGCCAACGTGACAGATGAGTCTATCGCCGTCTAAGGCACTATACATACGTCTTTGAATTACTTTTCAGACATCTGCTGGTTTCCTCTCGATGTTTTACTTACACTGAAAGTGAAACACATAAGTTTTTTGGTTTAGAAAAATTCATTGGTACATGCCCCGCTGAGATTCGAACTTGCGTAGCAGACTGCTCAAAACACATTACTAACCACGCCTCTTCTGTAAGAAATCTCAGTGACGAACTCAACTGTAACGATGACAGTAGGCCTCCAGTGCTTTGACAAAATAACTAAAGTCAGTTGAGACAACCCTAATAGTTTCGTCACGTTGGGTCATGACGTCATCGGTCCTTCAAACCTTTGACCCCAGCCCCAAGCACGCTCAACGTCGCCCGATCCTCTTAGTCATAACTTTGTTACGACTCACCAGTCTGTTGCCATCTGTAACTTGCTGTTTGCACAATTCTGTGTATTTGCATAAACCCAATCACTATTCTGCTTACATTTTGTTATAAAACAGCTTGCAGTTATCTGTAATATAAGCTAAGTTAGGAATATACAGAAATTAGTTCTTTTTTACGAGATGGTCTCTCGCAGTTCGTAGGGGGAGTTACATCCACTGCTTAACCGGACTAAAGGGCGAGACCCAAGGGCCTCCAGCCGAGCTTAAACTTAAAAACTAAGCAACACAGCTAAGGCCGCCCCGGTGCGGGGCTCGGACCTCGGCTTAGGGCGTTGCTGGGGGATGAGCTAGGGAGCTGGATCAGAGTGGTGCACAAATTAGCCTTTTATTCGAACTACAACAGACATACGCATCTATCCAGGTAGATAATTTCGTGTTTCTTATTAATAACTGCTTCTTATAAAATTTTCTATAAGTGAGGAATATTAACACTTCACAATCTGTTTGTATCGTTCATGCTTCGTTTAACATGTTGTGTAAAAAATCATTACCTGTGACGGTTTTATGCCGCTTAGGATTAATTATAAAATCTATGTTACTTAGTGATATTTTCCCATTGCTCAATTCACTCCTATTGGTCGCTGCGTGATGTTATAAAGCCTAAAGCCTTCCTCGGTGTAACTATCCAACAAAAAAATATATTTTTATTATCAGACTAGCTGTGCCCCACGGTTTCACCCGCGTAGATTTAGTTTCATGCTTATTGTCGCGACCCTAATATTTTTGATAAGAAAAGTAATAAAGTAGCCTAAGTTACTCCTTGAAACATCAGCTACCTGCCAGTGAAAGTCCCTTTAAAATCAGTCCAGCCGTTTCAGAGATTACCCGGAACAAACAGACAAACAGACAGACAGATAAACAGAGAAAAAAAATTTAACTTGGTTTTTTAGTGTCAGAAGCGTGTTTACTTTCATATGCATTTAGTGAAAAGCTGTTATTTTGGAATGACACACAGACACTTCAATTTTATTTATCTGTATAGATGTATAGATTAGCGTGTTCAACCGTACAAACAAACTCTTCTGCTCATAATTTTGTGTAGTGTGGATATAATATAAACTGGAAAATATACGTATTGTTACTTCTCTCTGCAAAAGTAACGTTTATATTTTTGTCCACGTAATCCTAAGCTCGACGATGTATCCTTTGTGTATCATGGTGGAAAAAGATATCAAATTACACCTCGTAAAGAGATTTCACGAACGTGACTTAAAATTTAAACCGCAGTCGTATGATACGTCTTGACATTGTAAAGGAAAATAGACTTTGTTTTCTCTTCCTACAGTCAGGTGTACAAACGTACGGTTTAGATAGGATGGCGTAATATGCTGTAAGGTTGAGTTTTCTTTGAACAGGTAGGACGTCGAAATTGGTTTAAGCAATGCTTAACTGACTAGAAGCATTAATTTTTCGTTAAAGGCAGAAAGTACGTTATTAAGTACGTTGTTAGGTATTTGTCTTTTTGATACAGGTACTTACATCGTACGTCAAAAGTATTCGATCGTTTAACTATCATGTTTCCAAGTCCGAATCTAAAAGAAGTTCTTGTTTTAAAGTAGTCGAAGTCTGGTGCATATTGGCACTGCATACATACATATGCTCACGCCTGTATTCCCCGAAGGGGTAGGCAGAGGTGTTGTAATTTTTAACACCCACATTTCGTCGTTCCCACATCGTTCGAAATTACAGACACGCGCATCTACGAGATAGTGTCACGTCGTATACGTCATTTAAGTGTTTATAGACATGTTTCTTAAACATCGACAAATCGACATTACTTGGATTAAATTATCTTATTAATTTATTATGAGCTTGATGTGTCCCAAAGCGTCCCTATTTCCATCCCTTATGATCCAGTGCTTGCTTAGAGCAGGTTTTTAGGTATGCCTTGAGTTCTTCCTGCCTTCTTATCGAGTATCTTTCTCTCAGCCTGCCTGTATTAACTTTTCGAGTACTACTTAACGAGCTATCATTTGATCCCCATACTCTGGTAGTGCAGAAGAAATAGTTAGTCCGCCATCTTGGATGATCCACCATATTGGAAATTAGAATGACGTCACACATCATAGCGTGAATTGTCATCTAAAATAAGCGTGTATGGCAAATTTCGGCTGAATCGGTAAAATAATATTAATTTAAAATTCAGTTCCAACATTCCATCCAGACAAAAATACATACAAACTATTTTTATATCACATGCTTATCATGCATATCATGCTTTATGCAAAAGTATTTCACGAATTTCATATAACACTTGCATGTTGTATTTTACGACATGATAATTTGTGTTATTTTAAAGTTTTTGTTTGAATTCACATTCGCATAAATATAATAGAACAAATCGAAAGATTGTTTCTTGTTATTTTTCAAATAAATTTCATTGGAATATTAAGTTACTTATGAATAGGAATTTAAATAAAAATCTGTTGAAATATTTAGAGAATAAAATTTTCTCTAATCCATAATATTATTATTCGCCGATAATATTATTATTATTATAGTTAGATCGCGAAATGGTAACGCTTTTGAAATTGTTTTCATATCTGACTGGTTTGAATTAGTATAAGGTTTCTTTTTTGTTTTTTTCTAGTTTTTTATCTTATCCGTTTTATTATTAGTATGTTGTCTTTTATGTTTATTCTTATTTTACCGTTTCGCGTCTGTGTGAAAAATAAAATATTTCATTCTTTCTTTCGCATACGAAAAGTGAGACGATAGCGAATATTAGAATTTAGAGATAGAGAGAGCAGTGAAAAAAGCAGCTGACATTACTGTATTTATTTGACAACTTACTAACTAACAAGCGAAAGATAAAATCGACTAAAAATAAAAAAACACAAATCTATACAGATAAATAAAATTGAAGTGTCTGTTTGTAACTCCAAAATAACAGCTTTTCACTAAATGCATATGAAAGTATACACGATACTGACACTAAAAAACAAAGTTTTAAAATTTTTCTCTGTCTGTCTGCCTGTTTGTTCCGGGTAATCTCCAAAACGGCTGGACGGATTTTAACGGGACTTTCACTGACGGATAGCTAATGTTACAAGGAGTAACTTAGAGATCACTAGAGAAACATTAGAGATCCGCGGCAACCATGAAATTAAAAACTGCGCGGGTGAAACCGCGGGGCACAGCTAGTCATAAATATAACAAAATAGTTTCCAACAAAAAGTAAAGAACGACTTATACCACACCCTCTTTTTTCCGTAAGCGTCGCTATTAATTATCATCGGTATTAGTTACAAATAATACTCGCTAGTAAAGCCGCAAACACCGACAAACTAATAAATAACCGACACAACCCTAAGATTATTTACACGCAATCAGCGTTTAACAAAGACACTCAGCATTCGGGAAAGTAACGCGAAATAGGCTCCATTCAAGCGAATTTCCTTATGGAATTCATGTGGAATTAGTCGAGTGTAAGGGAAAGGAAAAACTTTTCCGCTGATCAGTTTGATGAATTAGTTGGGAAAGAAAAAGGCTTCGTCTATTCATAGTTTTTACTGGAATTGATCTAGCGAGACATTGGCTGAGTGGATTGGTTCTGTTTGGCTTACATCCGAGGTTGGCTTAAGAGGACCTCGTGGAATAGTTACTACTGCGCATATCATTCGATCAGCGAAGTTAAGCAACACTAACCAGTATTTGAGTTGGTGACCGCTCGAGTTCCCACTGTGCCTCGGAGAGCACGTTAATGGGTCGTACGTGGGTCCCGGTTGCCAAGTTAACATCTTTGGCAATCGTCACAGGTCAGTCGGAGGCCTAAAAGAGTCTGACAATTGGTTTGACCCAGATTATCGATTTCCTCGTAAAAATACTTACTAAATTCAGATAGCTTCAAGTGCCGACCCCAACAATGCATGGGATAAGGCCAGGGAGATGATATTGATCTTAGAGGTACCGGCTATGTTTACCTCACAGACTGTGCTTATAATACCAACATTGATCCATACATGAGAAGTCTTGAATTCAACTTAGTTTAGCATTTTTCATCATACCGTCGATTCGGCAGAGGGCGTGCACACGAAAAATGTATTTGATTAGTTTATATTTCTATTTATATATCTATTTAGAGTTTAAATCTCGTAGGTGCATCCAATGCAATGCCACGTCATCGTTCGCAAAATCAATCCAAATTTTATTCGGTAGTATTCTACATATTTACATGTATCATTCTACTGTACATGTAGGAGTTCAGTGACGTACTGGACCGATTTGAATGCGTTTGGGTGCCCTAGATGTTTTAGATTCACAAATCAGCCCGGCAGATGCCGCTGCAGTCAGTTTGCAGAACAACGTCTATCGGGTCCGCTAGTATACTAAATAATATGTAGGGATATACTTTAATGCCTATAGAATTCCATTCGTTGAAGCTATCAAAAGTAAAATTCGATGAAAATGAAAATGAAAATGATTTATTCAGTTTAGGCCCTGGTAAGGCACTTATGAATTACGAGGAATTTACCACCGATGGAATTAAAATACTCACAAAATTATTCAGAGTGCAGACTTTCTAGTAAACTAGCTGTGCCCCGCGGTTTCACCCGCATAGATTTAGTTTCATCCTTATTGTCGCGGAACCCTAATATTTTTGATAAGTAAAAGTAGCCTAAGTTATTCCTTGAAACATCAGCTACCTACCAGTGAAAGTCCCGTTAAAATCCGTCCAGCCGTTTCGGAGATTACCCGGAACAAACAGACAGACAGACAGACAGACAGACAGAGAAAAAATTTAAAACTTGTATTTTTAGTGTCAGTATCGTGTATACTTTCATATGCATTTAGTGAAAATCTGTTATTTTGGAATTACAAACAGACACTTCAATTTTATTTATCTGTATAGATTTTCCAAATTATATAAGGCTAGGCCTTATATAATTTGAGTTATAATTATTTTATAGAGTAAATCATTCGTACAAACCTTTCATCGCGTGAGCTTCGTTGCCTTACATAAACGTAATTAATTACCACACGAAAATTGTGCTATCGATGTGAGTACCTTCCGATGATTTAATTTGAGAAGGGAATTATAACACCGAAGGGAGTTTAATTATTTCATTGTCATTCTATTTTCGCCCTAATTGCTTAGCACAAGGTTACAATTACATGATCATTTGAAAGTAGAAGTAATGACACTCGTTTAAGGTTAAGTTTTGACTGAACGAAGAATATTTTTCAGAAAGCTCAAATGCAGAGCACTCGTAAACGAAGTGTATAACGAGATGCATGAATGTAGTTGAAGCGAAATAAGTATGTAAGGATCGTGTGGCAAAAAGTGGTCTTTGCCTACTCCCATGGGATACTGGCGTGAGTTTTGTAATCATTGGTATCAGAACTAAAGTTTACCAGCTAGTTAGTAGCAAAAAGAAAGATATATGATCTAGAAATAATATTGTACAGGTATAAAAGTATATACTACATTATAGAACTAAAATAGCGATACATTTCAAAGCCCTATTTTACACCTGCCATGCCTCTGCATCACCCAAAAGTTGACTCATAGAGAATGCCTATGGCATTAAGTCCGCCCATGCATATTGGAATGCAGTCCCTACTAATATTATAATTGCGAAAGTAACTCTGTCTGTCTGTTACGCTTTCCCGCTTAAACCTCTCAACCGATTTTGATGAAATTTGGCACAGACAATCTTTCGACCCTGAGAAAGGACATAGGCTACCTTTTATTTATTAAAAACATTAGGTTTCCGCGACCATAAAGACGAAACTAAATCTACGCGGGTGAAACCGCGGGGCACAGCTAGTAATAAATAAAAATAAACACAAAACAAAAAAAATCCTAAAACGCATCAAAACCAAACCGCCTGGAACATCGCTAAAAATTTCAGCATACGGATACAATATTATAACATTCCGGTTATAAAGTACGTGGCCTTATACGGCCTTGGAAAGGTTAACTTTCCCTCTAAGAGGAGTTTTTGCCCGAGTACGATAACAGTGTCATATAAATTATTAAACACTGTGTATCGACCGAGTGCTGCGTGCGTCAGAATACATGAATATGGAAGATACAGAATTACCTGGAGGTGAGGAAATGCTTCTTAAAATATTGAATTAACTTATTTACCGTAGTTTACTCTTAAAGGTCAAAGATATTTGCGTTGCTATACTTAGGTATTAAGATGCTAAGTTCTGATGTTTAGGTACGCTGAGATATTAATATACCCGGCGGTAGCATGTATAATCCTGTATGATGTCGTTCTGATGATTTGAAAATACTTTGTTAATAGTCTAATGAAATAAAATTAACCTTAAAAAAACAAGATCTATAGAACCACGAGTTGATTGATTTCAGTGTCAGGACTTTGAATTTTATATGGAGGATACAAGTGACTGGGACCACTAAGAACTGGAACTATGGGACTGGCCGCCTAATAGCTTTTTGAATCGGTCGACTGAGACCATATACTTTAATTAGGTTCAATGTACAGATAACAGAAAAAGCTAAAAGTTTCACAGCAGGATTTTATTTTATGTAGTCTAGGACTGCGAGCAAAATAAGAAAAAAGTCTAAAAATATCTTTAAAAAATGTATTTTACACCACAGATATACATAATTTAGTTTTCCTCTCTATCTATTACCTCATCGTATCACAAATCACAGCTTACAGTGCACTTCAAGAGGCATGAACCCGCCGCGTACACTTAACATTACAGACACTAACTTTTTAATTAGCAGAGAGCCGCGGTGACTGCAGCGCTAGCGACGTGAAATCCCTATGGTCTTGTACTAATTAGTTGTCCTAAGATCAAAGTGCAGTAACCTGCGAATAACTTAGAAAAACTTCACGACGTAGCAGCGTCTAAGAAATGTACTGGTTCATTATACTATACTATTGCAATTTAATAAAAAAAAATTGTCCTCCACAGTATTCCACAGTAGTGCTTGCGACCATTAAACCATCGAGACGGAGTCTGTTATAAATTTAATATTAAATAACAAATTTAAAACAGCCTATTCTCACACCAAGGTAATAAACCACACATGCGTACCTCATTTTCCTCCACTCAGCCTTTAAGCAGTAATTTGTAAACCATAAAATAATAGCGTTCACAGTATGATATAATCGTAAACAGGAAACTTTATGGAGAGATGCTGACTCGACAACAAGGGGAAAACGCCATGTCAGTTACACTAGACACTTATTCCGACTTTGTTCGCATTTTAAATTAACGAAAGCAAAGTATCACAGAATTAAGGAAATTTTTAAATTCTGGTTTTTGCCGGAGAAAAAACATGCATACATCCAAATCCGAACAACAAAAAGTTGTGTATTTGAGTGCCGATACCCAAGAATTTGAAATAAACTAGTTATTTTTTATGATTTATATTGTACTAGCTATGCCCCGCGGTTTCACCTGCGTAGATTTAGTTTCATCCTTATGGTCGCGGAGGCCTAATATTTTTAATAAATAAAAAGTAGCCTATGTCATTTCTCAGGGTCTAAAGATTGTCTGTGCCAAATTTCATCAAAATCGGTTGAGAGGTTTAATCGGGAAAGCGTAACAGACAGACAGACAGAGTTACTTTCGCATTTATAAGATTAGTAGGATTATTCAATATATTATATAAATTTAAAAAAAATATTTAATAGTGTAATTATTGCGTTTCTTGCCAGGGTCTTCTAAATAAAAGCAACCTTCCGAACCTGGCGGTAAGATGTATAATCCTGTATAATAGTGTCATTCTGACGATATGAAAGTACTTTGTTAAAATTCTAATCAAATAAAGATAATATTTTGTATTTGAATATCAATGACAACAATTAACGAATATCATAGGGACTAATGAAAAAAAATATGGTATAGTTTACTTTACACAACATTTGGAAACGGTAGTAAACCTAAGTTAGTGTCAGAAAAATGACGTTCAATGAGTTTTCCAAGTGTCACTAATGTTGAATATTTTTTTTTTATTTAAAAAATTCAAAGCGGGTCTTAATTTCTAAACTGTGTTGTTATTATAATGTATTCGGAGAAATGAAAGAGACCCTAGCAGATCGTAACGATAGAGAATTAGTGTGATTTAATACCATCCACAAAAACCTGACTTCAATAACGAAACCCAACCTCAAAAAGCCAACGCAAACTAAACCACGAACGTTCCGACGGTGACTTGTGGAAATCCAACCCTGCTACTAAATAAATGCCTACAGAACACCAGCTTCCATGCACTGGCGACAATTGCGACAAAAATGCGAAAAAAACAGGTCTTCTCGTACGCGATCCATATTAATATTACAAACTAGCTGTGCCCCCCGTTTTATCCTCCTAAAATTATGTTACTTAGTTAGAGATTTTTATTCCTATTAAACATAAGTAGCTTAAGTTACTCCTTATAGCATCAGCTATCTGCTCTCACATAGGTAACTCGAAAAATCATTACATGGATGAAGTCTGTGCCATAACTAATCGTCTATATACAGTACGAGCGCGTCAATGCGAGTGACTATTATCTTCTATTGTAGCAAGCTGTACTCCTATCACGGGTTTGCCACCGTTTTAGTAATCTATACTCGCTAGCGTCTCGGTCGAATATTTGTATGAGAAATTGTACAACGCCTCCAAGCGGTGACGTGAAGAACTAAAATACGTCATACTAATATAGTCGGAGACGCTAGCGAGTGTAGATTAGGAAAAAAGTGGCAAATTCGTGATACTGGTCTTGTGTTACTATAATATTGAGTGCCTGCGGGTGCGTGTTCTTGGCGGTCGTATTAACGATGCTTGCAACGATTAAGAAAGCCATCGGAAGGGTTAACGGTTGTCAGTTGTTCCAATGACATAATAAGGGCGCGCCCTATAATGGGTAGGCAAATGGTGCGGGGAATAAATTGAGTGATCTCGGTTGGAGGGCGCGTTTTGGTTAATTGCGTTATATTTTGAATCGGTGGACGTATTCGGAGGTTCGGGATGGTTACTATAACGAGGATTACGCAGATATTTAACGTAATAATGCATTAGTTATAGAGCTAGGCGACCTAGGATTAGCTTATTGATTGCATGCGTCGTCAAAACATTTTCATATAAGAAGTGAATTTTCATTATTTGAATCAATGCCGTCAAACATCGAACAAGTGTGCAGAATTTCAAATTAATCCATCGTTTCAGAAGAGGTGATAATCACGGATTCCGTTACATAGGTGGATGGGTGACCGCCCGAGTTCCCTCCGTGCCTTGGAGAGCACGTTAAGCCGTCGGTCCCGGTTGCCAATTTAACATGTGTGGCAATCGTTACAGGTCAGTCGGAGGCCTCAGCGAGTCTGACAACAGGTTTAGCCCAGATTACAGATAAAAATCAGCCACATCTGGTTGAATCAAGTGCTAACCCCTAACAATACATAGGATAAGACGGGAAGAAGTTATTGCTAGAGTGCATGGTGTTCTGCAAGAATGGATGAATAACTCGTGTTCACATATTATATTTTAATTATTATTACGTAAGCGTATTTTAATTGGCATAAATAAACACTTAGATACATACATATACACCAAACAAATGAAAGCATGTTAAAATGAACCAATTTTTACCTCATTTGTCTCCTGGAAATAGGAATGAAAGATCAAACGCGATACATAATCCAGGGTCTGTTAACTACTTCTCAGACAACGCGAAAGTATCAAAGTAAAATCCCAGTCGATCGAGCGAGAGGGTAATTTGTGACCTTGTCCGAGAAATCGTAGGGTTGATGCCTTTTATTATTATGGGGGTGATATTTCATGTTCTTTCCTTGACAAGTATTGCTTATAACAAGGCCTTAGTACGATTGGTATTTCTTTGAAGGAAACTATGAAAATATGGTGCCAAAAAGTGTAACGGAATTCCATATTGCTCAATAGTTTTGGACGCTTTGCACATGGCACATACGAAATTGTTCCCGTAACAAGAATAAACTTTTTGTTGCAACCCTGTGTTACGTAATACACAGTGCCTCGGATATGGGTTTCAAATTTCGTTTCCGTATCGTTGTGGGTCGAAATGTGTTGATGCTTTTTGTTTTGAGGTTAAATTCCAAATATGGCGGACTTACAAATTTTGAGCCACACCAAATACTTACGCAATCGAATGTCGACAACGTTTGTACATGTACAAAAATAATATACTAACCTAGACCAATTTTTTTTAATAATTACATTTTCTCACACAACTGTAAAGTTTTGAAAATTTTCTCGTTAATACGTATACTGTCAAAGTGATGTGGTTTCTCGATTTGAAGTTTAGAAAAATGTCTGTAAACGCGTGACACCTCATACTAACATTATGCCAAGGTCGCTGATAATCGCGTGGATGCGCGCGTCTGTGTGTGTCATTTCTAACGATTTGTTCCTAGATTCCGTACTGCGTGTAGTAAGCTCATATGTATACAGTACTTTGAGCACAGAGCTCAGAATAGCCCATAGATACATGTGTCATTTAACAGCACGACTTTGCATGCATCGTTGAATTTCTTCTCAAATATATTATTATGCTTCCCTCACGATGATATCCTTCAGAGACAGTAATCTAGGTTTTAATAAACCGAAATATTTCCACTGAGAGAGACATTAGTAATATTCAATCTATACAGATAAATAAAATTGAAGTGTCTGTTTGTAATTCCAAAATAACAGTTTTTCACTAAATGCATATGAAAGTATACACACTACTGACACTGACAAAAACCAAGTTTTAAATTTTTTCTCTGTCTGTCCGTCCGTCTGTCTGTCTGTTTGTTCCGGGTAATCTCTGAAACAGCTGGACCGATTTTAACGGGACTTTTACTGGCAGGTAGCTGATGTTTCAAGGAATAACATAGGCTACTTTTATTTATTAAAAATATTAGGGTTCCGCGACAATAAGGAAGAAACTAAATCAACGCGGGTGAAACCGCGGGGCACAGCTAGTTTAATTAATATATATTCATCATCTGAGCTCCTCAACTGGATCTTTCCGATGTTTGTAGCTGAATAATTTTATCTTTATAGTACTTTGGTGGGGGACCCTTTTATCTTACACCATGGCCCCACCATATAATTGGATAAACAGACACCTCTGGTTGCTCAAATTATCTGCTTTTCATTAAAGCGGTAATATCAGAAATAAAAACAATTTTAATTGTATTCTATGATCTCAGATTTGGACATGCACATTGATTAATGAAAGTACCGTAAATTGGAGATTCCAGCTAACATATTTTATACTGGCTGTGCCCCGCTTTTTCTCCCGGGTAGATTTAGTTTCATCCTTATTGTCACGGAACCCAAATATTTTTAATAAATAAAAGTAGCCTAAGTTACTCCTTCATACATCTGCTACCTGCCAGTGAAGTCCCGTTAAAATCTGTCCAGCCGTTTCAGAGATTACCCGGAACAAACCGACAGACAGTCAGACAGACAGACAGAGAAAAACTAGGCTTAAAATTTTGGAATTACAAACACTTCACTTACACTTCAATGTATTTTTCTGTATAGATTGTTAATCCTACGTGGCTAAATCGCGGGACACAGCTCTTAATAATAAGTGACACTCCTACTGTTATGATGGTAAGCGCCTACTGGTAAGGATGGTAACTATATACCATTGTGGCGTAAAAAACTTGGTGCAAAAATATCTAAGAGATATCGCGCAATCTGCAGTCAAACACAGGGCTGCTGCTAAAAGTTCTGAACTAGCACTTGAGCGAACTAGTGCTCAAAGTTCCTAACAATTTTATCTGCGAAAGTGGCGGGAGTATATAAAACTCTGTGAGTCGTAAACCCTCTTCAAGTTACGAACCCTTTGCCCAAGAGCGGTACAACTTTTTTATTCAGATCATACGTCAGAATCTAGTTTAGTAGATTACATTTAGATTTGTATTAAATATATTTTTATTTATTCTATCCTGGGGTTTTTGCAGGCTCCAAAAAGACAATTATATTACCCTACTAGCTTTGCCCCGCAGTTACCCGGGCAGAGTTTTTTTTAACTACCGTATATACTTTCAAATGCATTTAGTGAAATAATGTTATTTTGTAATTGCCAACAGTCACTTCAATTTTATTTATCTAACAAAATACAAATCAAGTGATCAGCCACATTGGGTCGAATCAAGTGCCGACCCCAACAATATATCTTAAAAAACTTATGTACAGTGATTTCACACCTCGTGCTTTACGGATGAAAACGTCGTGAGGAAACCTGCATATATCTGAGAAGTAATTCAAAGACGTATGTATAGTGCCTGAGACGGCGATAGACTCACCATCTGTCACGATGGCACTTAATGATCTTCGGTGAAATGTGAGTGTTGTTATTACAACAGCTCTGCCTACCCCTACGGGAAATACAAGCGTGAGCATATGTATGAATAATTTTCTTCAAAGCTATTGTCACTTATAATCAAATGATAATTTATGTATTATTATTAATATTAGTTTTTGAACTTTATCGTCATCATAAATTTCATCATGCAAACCCGTTTTCCAACACTTCTACATGCCACAAACTTTGTTAAACACCCCTGAAGCGAAACTTATATTTTGCCACAACAAAAACTATGCAAAACAGAGAAATAAATCCTTAAACAAAACAACCTAAATACAACAGTGATATGTTTCAAATCACCTTGACTTCTAGGTTTCTAAACTAGGTCTGTAACACACTGAACTTGGTATCCAAAGTAAGGTCAATAGCAAACAAACTGTAAAGGTGAGTACACACGGAGTAACTTTTGTTAACTTCATACCTATTTATTCCAGCTTTCATTATATTTAATTACTTTTCGACGGTATTAATTTAAAACACAAAGCTTAAAAGCTAGGACCGGTATAACATTATTTGTCTAGACTTAAATAGTCTGCCAAGCATATTTTTTACTAACGAACTATGGGGAGTTTTATATTTTACCTTATAAAAGTATAATTTTGTACAAAACTAGCTTCTATGCGCGACTTCGTCCGCGTGGAATAGTTAACTTTGGGCTAGCGCTAACTTTGTGTTCTTTTAGCTTCATAATGTATAGCTGGCTTTAGGCTATTCCTCGATAAATGAGCTATCTAACACTGAAATAATTTTTCCAATCGAACCATTAGTTCATGCGATTAGCGAGTCAAGCAAACAAACTCTTCAGCTTTAAATATTAGTATAGTTGGGATAGAAATAGATTCTTTTTCAAATACTATATTCGGATTAAAATTTACCGAATATATTGATGTATTATTTTGTTGTATTATAACGTGACTGGAATGTGTTGATACTTTTTCGGATGCTGGTTGTGGTTATGCCAAAAAGGCGGATTAGCATATTTTGAGCCACGCTAAAGCATGGTCAAGCGACGACGTTCGAACATTTACAAATCTATACTTGGATAGAGATGTGTAGTCGTGACTTGGCCGTAGTCACCAGCTACGCAAATTCCAAACTCAGCGGTCTGTACTAGTGTATATTGTTTCCCAAAACTTAACTGCTTTGATATTACACGTCTGAGAACAAATTCAAAGACGTATGTAATCCCTGAGTTCGACGACATCCCTAAATAAATGGAATGGAATGTGGGTGTTGTTACACCTGTGTAAAATTGTCAAAATCATAAAATTTGCAGGGTTGCTAACGTTCCGAATCATGTCAATCCGACAATTATTTCAAAGCATTCTATTAAAAGTCTAATCAAATAAAGATATTCTGAATTTTAATTAGGGGCATCCGTTCCTCTGCCTACCACTCCGAGGATCTTTATCAAAAAACGTAAACAATTTAAATAATGAAAATGGTTTTTGCTCACCGTACATTGTAACCAAAAACATGTTAAGCATATGCGTAACAATTTCAACGAAAAACACTAACTACAGAAATCTGCGTAATAATTTAGAATATTTGCCAACTCACGAACATTACACTAACGAGGTCGGGTTTCAGAATAACCATTTAGGCTGAAACTCGGCTGAATGTGATAGTTGAGTGTTGATTTTGACTGACGAGTACATACACAAGTAGTTTCCTTAGAAATAACATTATACAGAACTTAGGAACTAAGGTCAGTAGATCTAAAAAGGCCACTTTGGGAGAATCATAATGTGATTCGAATATGATTGAGGAATGATTCATATTTCGCAATTCACCTGTTTGACACTTTCCTATGAAAATTCGTAAAATGGTCCACATAATATGAATTGATTTTGTGACAAATAGCAGAACCATAAAAAGTTACATAGGGACTAACATCTACAATTATTGTAATCATTCGTGAATCATAAATATGAATTGCACTTAAGTGACTATTTTGTCATGTCGGTGATGAATCATATTCGGATCACATTATGATTCCCCCAAAGTGGCCTTTTTAGACCTACAGTAAGGAAGAGTCTTGGGGTTTGAGCAGTCGCCGACTACGCAAGCGACGTAATCTTAATAATATTCTACATGGTGAGCAATATGGCTTCACCAAAGGTCGTTCAACCACTGATGCTGGTGTTGCACTTCTTAGACATATTTATAGAGCGTGGGAAAACGCTCACGACATGATAGGTGTATTCTGCGACCTATCCAAGGCATTCGATTGTGTACAACACGAAACCTTATTAGTTAAATTAAACTATTACGGTGTCAAAGGTAGGGCACTCGACCTAATCAAATCATATCTTTGTCAACGGATTCAAAAAGTCGAAGTAAATGGGGTCAGATCTTCCGGTTCTCCAGTACTAATGGGCGTCCCACAGGGTTCAATCCTAGGACCATTTCTATTCTTAGTATATATTAATGATTTACCAAATTTAGTAAAGAATACGTGTGATATTGTACTGTTCGCTGATGACACATCTCTTTTGTTTGAAGTCGACAGAGCCAAAACGAATTATGAAGATGTAAACAGTGCACTTGATCAGGTATTGAAATGGTTTAATGTAAATAACTTAGTTTTAAATGCCAAAAAAACTAAATGTATTAAATTCACTTTACCAAACGTCAAACCTGTTGATACAAAGGTCATGGTAAATGGTGAAACTTTGGAAATAGTAGATTCTGTAGTATTTCTAGGTGTAACCCTTGATAATAAACTTCAGTGGGGCCCACATATATCCAAGTTATCAGGAAAACTCAGCTCCGCAGCTTATGCAATTAGAAAAATTAGACAGTTCACCGACATAGAAACAGCTCGACTTGTATATTTTTCTTATTTTCATAGCGTTATGTCCTATGCTATTTTAATTTGGGGCAAAGCTGCTGATATAGACTCTATATTTACACTACAGAAAAGGGCTATACGATCTATATATAATTTGGGACCGCGAGAATCGTTAAGGGAAAAATTTAAATCAATTGGAATTTTGACAGTGGCCTCACAGTATATTTTAGCTAACTTATTATTTGTGCATCAAAACATTGGATCGTTTCAAAGGAAATGTGATGTGCATAACGTAAACACAAGACACAAACATAAAATTGTAGTGCCTGCGCATCGCCTACAAAAAGTGCATGGCTCATTTTTAGGACAGAGCACACGCTTCTATAATAAATTACCAACAAAAATTGTAAACTTGCCCTTCAACAAATTTAAAGAAACAATTAAATCAGTTTTGCTTGAAAAAGGATATTATACTGTAAGTGATTATATTTGTGATAAGGGAGCCTGGGATGTACCTGATAATGTTTGTAAATAATCCCATTGGCACTGTACTTTTGCTACAATTAATTAATCTTAATTTTGCTTTGACTGGCTGGAATTTGCCATGCTCACATATATTTGTACTATATTTTTAGTTTTTAGTTTTTATTTTTGACAATTGAGCATTAGAGCTGTGTCCATGGGCTTATAGTTGCTTGAACAATTTATTTTGTATTTTTAAAACTGTATAATATTCTTTAAAAGAGTAATTACTGAGTTTCTTGCCAGGTTCTTCTCAGTAAAATCAACCTTCCGAACCTGGCGGTAGCATGTATAATCCTGTGTAATTGTGTCATTCTGACGATTTGAAAGTACTTTGTATGAAGTCTAATCGAATAAAGATATATTTGATTTTGATTTTGATTTTGACGCCAGTTCGAGTTCGAAACGAAGTTCGTGCAGGGCCTGGACCTATGAGATTTTCTAAAAACTTATGTGCTTTGATTTCACACCAAGTGCTTTACGGTGAATGATACCTTCCTGCGGAAACCTACATATGTCTGAGAAGTAATTCAAAGACGTATAAATAGTGCCTGAGACAGCGATGGATTCACCTTCTGTCACGTTGGCACTTAATTCGATGATATATGGGTGTTGGTGTTCCAACGCCTCTGCTTCTGCGTGAGCCTTTTTTTTAGGAACTACTCGTCTGCGTCTTAGGGAAGCAGGACAATAGAACCCTTAATAAGGCACTGGATGCATGCTTACCACCTGATTTTTCAAGTCATTCTGTATACACCAGCTCTTATTCATCTATATCTATACATCTATACATCTATATCCGATGAAATTGGTGGTATATAGTATAGGTACAAATAAACTTTCATATGCCTTTAGTGAAAAGCTGTTAAGTTGAAATTACATACAGACACTTGAATTTTATCTGTATATTGACATTCATAAGTGCCTTACCTGGACTTAAACTGAATAAATCATTTTCATTTTAATTTTCATATATATGTATATATTTTTATACAAACATGTGGTAATAAATAAACAATAAACAAGTTAAATATTCAACAACGTTGGTAACAGTGAAACCTTTTTGTTTGGCATAAAAACTAAGTAAGTCTGAGCAAATTGGAAATAAACGTAGCCTTGAATACACAACTCTTATTTATTATTCAGTGTGAAAAGGAATTTGTTCGTTGCCAACGCATGTTCATACCTATAACAAATAGTAGGTAAATGTATGTCGAAAACAGGTGTTGAGATAAAAATAGTTTTTAAAGAAAATCTTTCGTGCCCGACTATACTACCTTTGAATTTATTCATAGACGTATTGCAGGTTTCCCAATGTATTCGTTCACCGTTAAGTTCATGGTGTGAATTGATAGTGGGAACCAATGTACTCTCCCTTTTTTTTATTTTATTTTATTGACGAGGGGAAACCTTTAAAAGGTCCCCGACCGCTCTGGGAGAGGCAGATCGGGGTATGTGGGATTTTTACCGCACTAAAACCCCCCCGGTGGCCATCCTCAGTGCTCAGGGGGGACTCCGGGTACTCTGATAGATCGCACCGGTGTCCCCTCACACTTTGCCGGGGCACATCCCCGGGGCAGCTGTATCGCCGCCCCTGGAAATGTAACATCTCCCTGACTTAACCCATGCATTTTTGAAGTCGGCTGTAGCTTCAACCAGATGTGGTTGATCACTTGATTTTTATTCTGTCCGTCTGTCTGTCTGTCTGTCTGTTTGTTCCGGGTAATCTCTGAAACGGCTGGACCGATTTTAACGGGACTTTCACTGGCAAGTAGCTGTGATGTTCCAAGGAGTAAATTAGACTACTTTCATTTATTAAAAATATTAGGGTTCCGCGACAATAAATATGAAACTAAATCTACGCGGGTGAAACCGCAGGGAACAGGCAGTATTAACTATATTATAAAGTGGAAAGGTTTGTATGTATGTTTGTGACAAATTGGCTCAAAAATTATTGGAACGATTTAAAAAAATATTTCACCATTTGAATGCTACATTATCATTAATCAATATAGGCTATATTGTATTTCCGTGCTCCCATGGAAACGGGAACTACACTGGTGAAACCGTCCACTAGTTATTATTACAAACATTTCTTACTAATCCATAGCACGACGATGCGTCAACACAATACGTTATTTCAATTTCCAAGACCAACATTTACATACAAACACATACAATGTGAGTAAGTGTTTTCATCAAATTAAGTTAAAGTGTCAAAGTTTACAAAGCTTCGCGTCGATGTAAGTAAATTAAGTTTACGCACCTCGCTTAGTTGTTATACGACGAAGCATGTGTAACTTAACATAATCCAAGTTGGTATATGTTAATATTTTGTTTGGTTATGTAGGTTACCAATTTAACATCTTTGGCAATCGTTACAGGTCAGTCAGAGGCTTAAGAGAGTCTGACAACTGGTTTAACCCAGATTGCCGATTTTCCTCGAAAAAGGGGTTGCGAAGGTTAGATGGCAGTCGCTTCGTATAAAAATCAGGTGATCAGCCACATAAGGTTGAATCAAGTGCCGACCCCAAATACATGGGATTAAGGCCAGGGAGATGATGATGTAAGTTACATAAAAAAAGCGAGTCGGTTCCGTACCTTTATCTAAAAAAAACGGCAAAAAATCACGTTTGTTCTATGCCTCCTTAAATATTAATTTTGTTGTGTTTTTTTGTATTACGTCGATGAACTCACCTTCTATCATGTTGGCACTTAATCGTCGTCGGTGAAAAGTGAGTGTTGTTATAACACCTGTCTGTTTGTTCTGGGTAATCTCCGAAACGGCTGGACGGATTCTAACGAGACTTTCACTGGTAGGTAGCTGATGTTTCAAGGAGTAACTTAGGAAATCCCAAGTTATGTCCTGTGTCTCTTTTTAATTACATTTATACATATATATGCTCACTCCTATATTCCCCGAAAGGGTAGGCAGAGGTGTTATAATAACAAGACCCACATTTCACCGAATATGATTAAGTGCCAACGTGACAGAGGGTGAGTCCATCGCCGTCTCAGGCACTATACATACGTGTTTGAATTATTTCTCAGACATATGCAGGTTTCCTCACGATGTTTTCCTTCACCGTAAAGCACGTGGTGTGAAATCACTGTACATAAGTTTTTAGAAAAACTCATTGGTACCGGCCCCGCTGGGATTCGAACTTGCGTCGCTTGCGTAGCAGGCGACTGCTCTAACCCCGAGGCCACCACGGCTCTTATCATAACGTGATTCCTAAAACATAAAATCAGAAAAATAATAGGTAGAACATTGCTTCTTGAAACTGTATTAGCCCTCTAATGGCTTCAGACTTACGAGACTTTGAATAGCCTTAATGTCAACAAAAAATGGCACTTATATCCAGGGACTAGGATTGATTATACCATTTTTTACGCTCTGATTCTTTGGCATTCAAAAGCATTTTAATTTTTAATGATAAAACCATGAAACTTGACGGCAATTCACTTAGTTTAGATAATACAATTTTAGAAATATTTTATTCAGTTTAGGTCTTTAAAAACTTAACATCGGTTTGGAAATAAGGCTTCTGATTAAATAGTCTAGTCTAGACTAAGTCAGATAAGGTTATATTTTTATAAATATTTTGAAATAGAAGTGAGGTAAAATTAAATAATAATTTCAAAAAAGGCATTATTAGGATAGGTCTCTTTCTAACTTCTTGTGACTAAATACTCCATAATCTTTAAAAAAAGGGGTGGATATATGACATATGTGCCAAAATTGAGGTGTAAAAGTTATCAGAAGTCTAACCTCTGTCCCCTTACTCTCAAGTTTATATACTTCTTATTTTGACGTGACAAACTGCGTATGCAACATTTTTGTCATTCGTTTGTGAGCGGATAATGGTATCATATATCATAGTATCATATCGTATAAGGGTATCTATATTACGTTTATTATCATTGCATAATTGTAGCTTTTAATTAATGTTTATATTTCTTAACCTTTACTGCTCCACAGAAGGGTCTTGGTAGGGCTACGTGGAGATGTAACATCTATTTTTCACCAAAAATTATCAGATGACATAATTACGTATGATGCATGAATTTTCACGAAAGATGTGTAAGTATCGTACCATGTAAAGATCATACAGGGGGTCGAACCCAGGACCCCGTGTTCCGCACGAGTGATCACTAGACCAACAGGCAGATACCCTAGCGAAAAGAAAATGCTATCGCTACGAGGCTCGACATACGTCACCGGTGACGTAAACACGTAAATAACCTTCTAAACATTATTCAATTACTTGACAGCGCCACTTCACGGGTTCATTTGACTTTCACAACTCCAATTTCTTGCGATAACTTAGAACTGAGGTCTGCCCAGTTCTTAGAATGTATCCGAACCTTAGTTCACTTTAACGGATCTCATAATATTGACTTAAAGTCGGAAGAACCGCAGTTACTTTACAAAGATCCTCTAATCAAACCTTTGTATAACTCTGAATATCTTTCGATTGAAAAGTCACTGATACACTTAAGGCGCTCTAAAACTAATTAAGACGTCATCAAAGAACAATTTCACATTTAAAATACTTGCGGTGGTCTCTGTTTGAGTTTTAGATGTATTACTATACTCGGAGGGTTGGTTTCAAAATGTAACTCAACGGCGAATTTCTAAGGTATTCTTTAAAATACTGTCGTATCCAACTCTTTGTGTCAACTTTGAGTTAAGAAGAATTAGCAAAATTTTATTAAAATGACAAGCGAATTATAAAATAAGTGTTATTATTCATTTATTAATTCAACATTTATGAGCAGTATTATAAATGTTATTTTATTCTATGCAAGCGACGCAAGTGTGAGTCCGAGCGGCTTGAATGAAGTTTTCTAAAATCTTTAGTGCAGTAATTCACCCCACGTGCTTTATGGTCAAGGAAGACATCATTAGGAAACCTGCATATGTCTGAGAAGTAATTCAAAGACAATCGAATAGTGCTTATATCGGCGATGGACTCACCCTCTGTCACGTTGGCACATAATCATATTCGATGAAATGTGGGTATTTTTTTAACACCACATCTGCTTGCCCCTTTGGGGATTCTCTAGGGATGGCATGAGTATATTCTTTTCGTTATATTTAAATTCAAAATCAAATGTACAATTTTTTTATTCACCTTTCCCTGACTTAAACTCCTAAAATTTAGCATACTAAGCTTATTACTCTACGTGCCAACACAATACAACTGAGTTACGTGGCAGCAAAGCGTACAGAAGATTATAGCAGTACTCGTCAGAAATGCATTAACAGCGTTAATATGCCTTAACGAGCGACAATGTCGTATGCACACACACACCTATACTCTACGATGCCTTAAAAATGCAGCCTTTGTGTTACGTGGAAAGGACGCGAATTAGCTTTAATGTTGCTGGGAGTTGCATGTGTGTGTTAGCTCATGCTTGCGTTAGACACTGTTGGTCTAGTGGTATATACGAGTGTACCTTACTGCTAAAAATGTTAAAACATCCGACGAATTTTAGCTTTAATCAACATTTGTGCATTGCATTGGAACTGTGTCCATGGGCTTACATGTATTATGTGATTATTTAGTATTTTTAAAAAGGTATAATATTTTTTAAAATAGTAATTGCTGAGTTTCTTATTTCTTAAAAGTGTTAAAGAAAAATATGAACACGAAGCGGGACTCGAATCCACGACCTCTGCAAACCGTGCAGTTGCTCTTCCAACTGAACTTTACTCGCGATTCTACCTCGTGCGTCGAATTTTACTTTTCCTTGTTTTTGCGGTATAGGAGCCGCCTTGCTAAGTTTGCTCAGTTTCTTGCCAGCTTCTTCTCAGTAAAAGCAACCTGGCTGTAGCATGTATGTATAATCCCGTATTTATTTATTGAATTTTTACAGTGAAATTTTAAATAGTTTACTTACTGCTAAAGGTGTAGCATAAACTCATTCGTGTTTTACCGTACACCAGTGTCGTCGACAATTCAATAATGACAATGTAGGTATTTTCTTACAATAAAAAAAATAAATAGAATATTGATGTAATGTAGGTGGAATGAGAAGTTGAAGGTAGTTTAGTAAAGCAAATTATATCGACATTCACAGGTTAAGTCCAATTCAAACGTATAAATGTCATAAAAAAATAATTTTGATTTAACTGAACGTCAAAGTTCAGAAGTTCTTAATATGCTCTGCTTAAACCGATGATGGTAGGTCTCCTGTACAAAACGCACAAAATAAAATTCAGTGATAATAATTATCAGAAAAATTTTAAATGAAAAGTTAGTTATAGGTATTTAAAATAACCAATTATTGTACACTCGGTGATATAATTTGAACACAACGTTATTGCAAATTATTTCTTATTTAAATTCTTACATAAACAAAATAAAGATTTTAGTTTGGGGAATCGTATCTTTATTCGATTAAAAGTCTAATCGAATAAAGATATTTTTCAGTTCGAGTTTGAATCCAATTGAGAACAAATTGTTCTTCTTTTTAAAAACGTAGTTTAAGGGTCGTGTCCCATATTGCTATATCAATGTTTCGATCACGTGATGCCTATAAACTCGTCTTTTATATGCTATTTCTTCAATAGGTTATCAAACTTGGATTCTATTGTATAGTATTGGAATCTAGTTTCGTATGACCCAAAAATTATTTCAGAACATCAAGGTACTATAAGTGTATCCATTAATCTTCACAATACCCGATTCTAGGTCTTTTGTGCTTTTCAACCGAATAAAAAAAAGGTTATCAATTTTCGAGTGTACCTATGTTGTGCGATTTCCCGAAAATGGTCTGTTTCGGATTGTTTTCTGTACTGAAATTGATCGCATATATTTTTCTACGTCGTCGTGCGTCCTACGCTACGATTACCTGAACGAGGCATACACACTGTATCTTTATTTTCTTTCTAAAAAAAATAAATAAAAAAGGGTTTGCAGTAACGTTTAGTTGAAATGCTATTGTTCAATTTATAATTGTATACCTTTAGTTTGAAAAAATATAACTTAAGTTATATTTTACTTTTTAAGAGTTGACCTATCTTCGGATTTCGTTTTGACGTCGCATTGTGTGCATCATCGACTTATGCAGAGCGTAATTTTTTTACCGTAAAATTAAACGTCAAAGCTTAGAAGTTATACGCACTGCTTAAACGATCACAGTTGGCTCCCAGTTCATACTACGTATACAATTAAGAAAAAAAATATTGTGCTAACTGCCGGATTTTGGCTAAGATTCCTCTATAAATAAGCTTTCATACATCCTCTTGTACTTACTACTTGTTCTACTATAAACGAGCAAGGCTTGATAAGAACACTCTAGTATTCCAAGGCTTCGTAAAGTTAGAGCTTCCCAACTTGAAGTTATTATCGTGACTTGGTACCAAAGTTCTCTTGTATTTTGGTGAATGTGCTATTGTACTAAATACACGAGTAATTAATTTACTTGGGCTGGAAATGTGTTGATTTAATCCGATATGTATTTAATTAGAAACAACGGCGAATTACACTTTTAAATCACAATATCTAATTTCTAGAACAATGAATTTTGTCTATTAATTACCTTTTCTTGGGACTATTTCTGCATCCATTTATTGAACTTATTACTTTCCTAACATTTCCAGTGATTTCACACCACGTGCTTTACAGTGAAGGAACACATCGTGAGGAAAAACTTGCATATGTCTGAGAAGTAATTCAAAGACGTATATATAGTCCTGAGATGGCGATAGACTCACCAATGTTACGTTGTTGAACGTTACTTAATCATCTTCGGTGAAAAGTGGGTGTTGTTATCAAAACATCTCTGCCTACCCCTTCGGGAAATAAATATTATTGTGTATATATATGGTGTAAATGTAAAAAATATGGTGTTAACTAATTCCATCGTTAAAATCCTAATTTAGGTTTTTTGCAACAAAGCGGTTAGCCTGCTATTTTGTCTTCTCTTTGGAATAGACCAATAGCAAGCCCTTATTAAAAGAGTTCCACTAAATTAAGGTACCTAGTCACTTACATCATTTGTAGGATACAACACAGATGGGTCAAGATGTAATAAAACTGGGCAATAAAGTGCGCAGTCATAAAATAAACGTATACTTGATTATTCTACGCGTCAAATACAGGCATCTTATTAGAAGCTTTGTTGACGCGGACTTGGGTATATTTCAGATAAAGACGACGGGATTGCTTATAAAGATGGAGGAGTGATATCAATTATACGAGTGAATCTCATTAATTCTATCAGATACTATACCATATTGCAAAGATATTTTTGGATAAGGTTGGAAAATGAAAGTAGCCGAATTATGTTGTAACAAAGTTTTGCGAATTGTTCCAGTCATTTAAGAGAAAAACTGGTACCAACCGACTGGTATATTCGTAGAAGAACTATGGAGTAACTTCAAATTTCTCGAAGGTTAATTTCAAAACAAAAAAATTACGGATTTAAAATTGCATCCAAATGTTGTAAGGCGAAAAATGTCTTTTTGGAAGGGTAAAGTACCCAAATAAAACAAAATATTTCGATTCATTGCAATGCGTATCGGTCGGTCCCAGATTAAATTGTTTAACGACTCGTATACATTAAACCTATTCTCCATCGATATAAGAGACAAATTGCAATAACAACAATCGCAATCCAATAATTTCACTTAAATATAGACTTTATTGCGTGGACATACGTCTCACAATAAAGCATCGAATATCGAGTAAGCAAGGTTTCAGAGCGCATTATTTATTTCATGTTACAATCTATTCCGGACACCCAAAATAGCATCGGCTGACCGATACCACAGTATAAATATATGCTGTCTCGTATAGCAGTAAGGAATCTTGGCCTATTTTTTGCTTCATGAAAGTGAGGATTATCAAATCTAAAAATTAAAAACATACTCTTTTATTTACTGTCTCAATAATGTACTAGCTGTGCCCCAGACTTAATTGATAGGTGGCCCTTTGAACCCTAATGTTTTTTTAAATATATGTAAACTTAGTTAGTTCCTGTAAGATTAGCTATCTGCCAGTGAATGTCCCGTTAAAATCGGTCCAGCCGTTTCGGAGATTAGACAGACAAACAGAGAAATTTCCTTCTTTTTATTTCTTGTAAATTATGTTCACGCGATCGGACACGACGTGACATCCCTTATTGACGCTATTTGTATTCTGCTTATAGTCGTTGATGTTCGCATCTGTGTGAGTGAGTCCTATTGTATGAGTTATTCCTACATTCCTTACT
Organism: Watsonalla cultraria; assembly: GCA_964035505.1. Classification (NCBI taxonomy): domain Eukaryota; kingdom Metazoa; phylum Arthropoda; class Insecta; order Lepidoptera; family Drepanidae; genus Watsonalla; species Watsonalla cultraria. Next base: position 1,612,727 of record OZ037726.1, on the reverse strand, counting down.
GTTTGCAAAGCTTATATTCATACTATACCGATACCCCATAAATAGTTTACGGGTTTGCCCAAAATTATATTATTACTTTAGGGTTTACGATTCGTGTTGTGGCCAATAAAAACGCAGTTCGGTAACGATGGACGGACAAATCGTTAGCCAATCTGCTCAGGTAAGCCGGTTATAGCCCATGTATTGCACTACTGCCGGTAGGGTTGGCATGCCGGTATATTTAGAAGCTTAGAGGAATATCGAGATTTACCATTCGAATTTTAAAGTTGCCTGACTGGGGACTATCACGAGTTTTCCACCGTTTTTATAATCTACACTCGCTAGCGTCTCCGCCGAATATTTGTATGAGAACTCGTAAAGTGCCTCCAAGCGGTGACGTCATTCATTCATTCATTTCAGCCGACAGACGCCCACTGCTGGGCATAGGCCTCCCCCAACGATCTCCACGACGACCGGTCTTGTGCCTCCCACATCCAGCGGGTTCCCGCGATCCTCACCAGGTCGTCGGTCCACCTTGTTGGGGGCCTACCCACCTATCAGCGGTGATGTGAAGAACTAAAATATGTCAGACAAATATAGTCGGAGACGCTAGCGTGTTGATTAGGAAATCGGTGGCAAACTAGTGATAGGGGTACTGTACCTCCATCTAACGCTACTTTAGAGTGTAGTGTTATATTCTTGCAGTGAGTAAGACCAAGGCTTGATGAACAAAAGGTGTAAAATTAGACCTATATCATCACCTCCCTGGCCTTATCCCATACATTGTTGGGGTCGGCACTTGATTCAACCCGATGTGGCTGATCACATGATTTTTATACGAAGCGACTGCCATCTGACCTTCGCAACCCCATTTTAGGAGGAAAATCTGTGATCTGGGTTAAACCAGTTGTCAGATTATTTTTAGGCCTCCGACTGACCTGTAACGATTGCCAAAGATGTTAAATTGGCAACCGGGACCGACGGCTTAACGTGCTCTCTGAGGCACGGAGGGAACTCGGGCGGTCACCCATCCAACTACTGGCTAGGCGTATGGTTGCTTAACTTCGCTGATCGAATGATATGCGCAATAGCAACTGTGCCACGAGCTCCTCCTCCTCCTAAAATTAGACCTATAATGGTAATAAAAGTAACCGTATCCGTATGTACTCGTTACTATAGCAATTAGTACTCGTTACTTTCATATCGTTATTTCGTATCGTTGGGGGCTGGTCACCTCAAGCTATGCATTTAGATATAAGTAGATCTACTAGATTTTTACTTTATGTTAATAAAATATCGAAATTTGTGCATTGGAACTGTATCCATGGGATTAATGGAAAAAGTTGTACCTCTTCAGGGAATACAGGCGTGAGCATATGTATGTAAAGTATTTGTAGCAGCGTTTCTCCACTCGCTCCCCCCACAGTGGTGACCCCGTAGAACCTGAACATCAACAACCTTCGCATCATTCTCCTCACAACCATCAGCAGCAGCAGCAGTTACACAGCAAGCCAGCATCGAGTATCTACAGGTCCATTACAGCCGACGCACCGCGCTACTGGTCCTGGCACTCATCTCTCCACCGACCCCGCACGTCCACCTCACGCAGCCCACGCCGGACGCCTGCTCATCGCTCCACGTGGTACGCCTGCGCTGAGCCTGCTGGACTCGGTCGGCATCTCCGCTCAGTCTCGACTCACCGCAGACTTCGAAGCACCCTGGCCCTTGCAAGCTATCTCAAGCACGCACTGCACGCACACAACGAAAATGGATCGACCTCCGGTCTTGGAGGGGAGTGATGTAGCAGCGTTTCTCCACTCGAAATTTTTTTTTCCTTTTTGTTGTCCCATAAGACAAGCTTTGCTTAGTTGGGGGCTAGATGGCGCTGCATGATAATGTCTATACATCATTTTTTATATAATAGTCTGGCTGCAAAAGGAGGAGCTCGTGGCACAGTTGCTATTGCGCATATCATTCGATCAGCGAAGTTAAGCAACCATACGCCTAGCCAGTAGTTGGATGGGTGACCGCCCGAGTTCCCTCCGTGCCTCGGAGAGCACGTTAAGCCGTCGGTCCTGGTTGCCAATTTAACATCTTTGGCAATCGTTACAGGTCAGTCGGAGGTCTAAAAATAATCTGAAAACTGGTTTAACACAGATCACAGATTTTCCTCCTAAATGAGGGTTGCGAAGGTCAGATGGCAGTCGCTTCGTATAAAAATCAGGTGATCCGCCACATCGGGTTGAATCAAGTGTCGACACCATCAATGTATGGGATAAGGCCAGGGAGATGATGAGTCTGGCTGCAAAAATGGTGAAAAGTGGGTAATGTTACATCTCTGCTTTTTCTACCCATTTGAAAACCCGAGAGGTATAAATATACATCCATGTAACGTAGATTCAATTTGGTCTTGTATAAATATGGAGAACAATCCAAAATCGAAGGGGAAAGATGATTGGCCATCTCATGCGACATGACAGCTTCTTTAAAAACTAAGTAGAAGGAAAGGTAGAAGGGAGGAGAGGGAGAGGAAGACCAAGGCTAACATACATGGGACAAGTTAAAGAAAAGGTGTCTGTCATGTCGTATAAGGAGGTCAAAGAGATGGCACTGGACAGAGACAAACGGAAAGAGTTGCATCGGTTACACCGACAAGAGTCTCATTACTCTTAAATTCATTATGATGATAAAAAACGACTACTATGTTAAATAAAACACCAAATTTTTGGGGTCGGCACTTGATTCAACCCGATCTGGCTGATCGCCTGATTTTTATACGAAGCGACTGCCATCTGACCTTCGCAACCCCATTTAGGAGGAAAATCTGTGATCTGGGCTAAACCAGTTGTCAGATTATTTTTAGGCCTCCGACTGACCTGTAACGATTGCCAAAGATGTTAAATTGGCAAACGGGACCGACAGCTTAACGTGCTCTCCGAGGCACGGAGGGAACTCGGGCGGTCACCCATCCAACTACTGGCTAGGGGTATGGTTGCTTAACTTCGCTGATCGAATGATATGCGCAATAGCAACAGTGCCACGAGCTCCTCACCGTTTAAAAATATAATAACATATTTTAAATCTCATTTCGAAATTCATTTGTTTAAATTTTTAACCATAACCGTGACAGCCCTAAATTCAGCAGATGGAATAATGTAAGCACACGTACATTTAGAGGCTTCGCTAAATAATAAATGACATTGGTACTAAACACGGTGGCTCGAGTGCTAGTAAATGCTTTATCGAAGTTACTAGCTTTACTAGGTCCTACAGTTTGCCTGTAAAAGTCTGAGATGTACACCTGTAATAAAAAAAATCTAGAATCATATAAATCTTAAAAATTTATGAGTTTTAAAGTGTACCGATTAAAATTAATTGTTTAGATGTAAATTTTCGAATCGTAAAATTCTGCGTATTATATAAACCTCCCCGAAAGAGTAGGCAGTGGTGGTGTAATACTAACACCACTTTTTACCGAAGACTAAGTGCCAACGCGACAGATGGTGAGCTTATCGCCGTTCCAGGCATTATACATACGTCTTTAAATTACTTCTCAGACATATGCAGGTTTTTTCACGATGTTTTCCTTCACCGTAAAGCACGTTGTGTGAAATCACTGCACATAAGTTTTTTTACAAAAACTAGACTGATCAAACCCTACGGCCACCACGGATCATTAGTCTCTACCTCTCTCGATATAATACAACTAGCTGTGCCCCGCGGTTACACCCGCGTAGATTTATTTTCATCCTTATTGTCGCGGTACCCTAATATTTTTGATAAATAAAAGCTACTCCTTGAAACATCAGCTACCTACCAGTGAAAGTCCCGTTAAAATCCATCCAGCCGTTTAGGAGATTACCCGGAACAAACAGACAGACAGAGAAGTTTTAAAACCTGTTTTTGTGTCAGTTACTTGTATACTTTCATATTATGCATTTAGTGAAAAGCTGTAATTTTGGAATTACAAACAGACACTTCAATTTTATTTATCTGTATAGATTATCGCCATTTAGAGTGAGCAACTCTGGCTTGGCTATACACCATATATATTCATCACACTAAGACCCTTTCAGAGGTATTGTGTATTGTATATTGTGAATCAAGTGCTCACTTTCATCGCTTTTTTCCGGTTCTCGTCAAACAAAAGGTAGTTTCGCCAATGTCTTTGTAACTCGAACTAACATTATATTCAAAGGTAATTGTGCCTTCGTTCGACTTGACAAGGTCAATGAAAACAAGTATATTCACGTGAAACAAAAATGAATATCCTTTGTGACAAAGCAGCTTTGGTAACGTGATTTTTGAACATTGAAATTCAAAGACGAGGAAGAGTATTCTTAAAATTGTCGGGGAAAATATAAAAATATTAGCTGTGCCCGGCAGACGTAGTATTTGTCATATATTTTTTGTTATATTACCCTTATCATTAATGGGTATGAAAACAAGTAAAACCGTCTCATGATGGAGCCGAAAGACAGTCGAAGGAACTCCTCAACGATTTACAGCAAGTACCTAGTCTTTGGGCTTGATTAATTCGTATGGATGACAACTTTATAATTTACACCTAGATAGGTTATGACTGGTGTAGGTGCACTTTGCAAAAAGTCACAAAAAGATGCGAATTTTTTTTTTACAACATTAACTAATCTTAAACTAACCCCCAGATATATCGATTTTACACAGTTTAACACGTCTAAAGCTACCCAGTATTGAAAAAAGAAACAAAATGTTTAAATAAATAGATAAAAGGGTGTGAATACACTTACCGTAATCCGTCAAACAAACTATTGTACAGAACAATTAAACGCGGAGACAATGCCTTCAATACCCCACAACTAGATCAAAATAATTGAACAATAGTCCGTCCCGGTTTCATAGTGAATACGTTTCATAATAAAACTGATTGTATATTCGCATTTACCACCTATCTAGGGCTACCCATTTGGTTGGACGATAACCTACTATTGGTTTAAGCGAATAAAGTAATCTATACATCTATACAGATAAATAAAAATGAAGTGCCTGTTTAGAATTCGAAATTAACAGCTATTCAATAAATATAATATGAAAGATAACAAATTTTGCATGGATTAGGTCACTGTTATTTTAAAAACCATTAGGGTTCATGAAATTAAAACTACGCGGGTGAAAAATACAAATCAATTAAAAAGTTATCCTTTTTCATTTTATTATAGTTTATAGAATAAAAATTACGTAAAAAAATAAACATTTATGCATTATGATCCACAAATCAACGCACAGCCCAAACCACTGGACGGATCGGTCTGAAATTTGACGTGCAGGTAGATGTTATGACGTAGGCATCCGCTAAGAAAGGATATTGATTAATTCTACTCCCATGGGGATAAGATAGGGGGTGGAAGTTTGTATGAAAGTAAATTAACGCGGGTGAAACCGCGGGGTACAGCTAGTCGTCCAATAAACAACGAACCTTTCCTAGCCTACAACAATACATATTTAAAAAAGAGAAGGTATATTTAATTTGTTTTTAAATTATAGGTACCGACAGCTAATACTAATAATAATATGCACGAAGAAAGTCTAGACCATATAAATCACTCCAAATAACAGCTAAATCGGTTAAACAGTCCGTGAAAAATCAGACAGACAGACATTTATTTTACCCACAAGAAGACTCGTCATATAGATCCCACAATGATTACGTTTTCTTAAATCTCTGAATGTTCTCCTCATTTCGCGACAGACAAGACACTTTTTTCCATTTATGTTATTAATATAGATTAACTTCGTTATAACATGTCTGTGTTACAAAAGGCAGCACAGACAGCTTTTTACGTACAAGACACACGTCACTTAAATGACGCAATGATTTAGATCTGTGAATGTTCTCGTTTGACAAATAGCTTTTGATGATTAGAATTACATTCTGCGCACGCCTGTATTCCCCGGAGGAGCAGGCAGAGGTGTTAACAACACCCACTTTTCACCGGAGATGATTAAGTGCCAACGTGACAGACGGTGATTCTGTCGTAGTTTCAAGCACTATACATACTTCTTAGTCTTAGAATTGATTACAAATGATTAGATTAGGAGGAGCTCGTAGCATAGTTGCTATTGCGCATATCATTTGATCAGCGAAGTTAAGCAACCATACGCCTAGCCAGTAGTTGGATGGGTCACCGCCCGAGTTCCCTCCGTGCCTCGGAGAGCACGTTAAGCCGTCGGTCCCGGTTGCCAATTTAGCATCTTTGGCAATCGTTACAGGTCGAAAAATAATCTGACAACTGGTTTAACCCAGATCACAGATTTTCCTCCTAAATGGGGTTGCGAAGGTCAGATGGCAGTCGCTTCGTATAAAAATCAGCCACATCGGGTTGAATTAAGTGCCGACCCCAACAATGTATGGGATAAGGCCAGGGAGATGATGATTAGATTTTTTAACTTCAATCACATCGGTGTTCAACTACAACATGCTAGTAAAATCTGTAACGTTATACAATAACAGACAAAATAGTTTTGTATGTGAATGGCATCTTCAATATTATTTTTCACTCACGTAGACCTTCATGGGTGTTTAATGGGTGGCCAGCGGAACCCTAATGTTTTTTTTAAGTAAAACTAACCTAAGTTACTCCTTGTAACATTAGCTATCTGCTAGTGAGAGTCTCGTTTGAATAGGTCCAACTGTTTTGGAGAAAAGCCGGAACAAACAGTCAGATAGAGACTAAAATTATTTTATTGGTTTTTTATGTGAGTACCGTATATACTTTCATAATATACATTTAGTGAAAAGCTGATAATTTGGTATTACAAACAGACACTTCAATTTTATTTTATTTGTATAGATATAGATTTAAAGATATAAGTTACCTTCACAATGTTAGATAGAAAAACTAACTAAGAGAATCTAATCAACATACGCCTGGCCCGTGGGAGTCACTTTTCGCTACAAGTCTAGTAAAAATATCTTTATTTGACAAAGATATTTTTGCAATCTGAAATAAAGCAATGAAACTGAAAGCGTGACGTCATCGATTCCAGATATCCTCACAGGATAATCACAAAATCCTCGTCGGATATTTCATACGGGCGTCGATTGATCCTATCTTGCAAATTAATGTCATCGTTTCTTTATATTGGATCCAAATTTTTACGTCATTAATTTTATGACAGGTACTCGAGTAGGATTCATTTATTTTAAATTTCTTGCAATCTATATACAGATAAATAAAATTGAAGTGTCTATTTGTAATTCCAAAATTACAGCTTTCCACTAAATGCATATGAAAGTATACACGATACAGACACTAAAAAACAAACTTTTAAATTTTTTCTCTGTCTGTCTGTCTGTTTGTTCCGGGTAATCTCTGAAACGGCTGGACTGATTTTAACGGGACTTTCACTGGCAGGTAGCTGATGTATCGAGGAGTAACATAGTTAATTTTATTTATTAAAAACTAGCTGTGCCCCGTGGTTTCACACGCGTAGATTTAGTTTCATCCTTATGGTCGCGGAAACCTAATATTTTTAATAAATAAAAGGTAGCCTATGTCCTTTCTCAGGGTCTAAAGATTGTCTGTGCCAAATTTCATCAAAATCGGTTGAGAGGTTTAAGCGGGAAAGCGTAACAGACAGACAGAGTTACTTTCGCATTTATAATATTAGTAGGGATGTTAGGGTTCCGCGACAATAAGGATGAAATAAAATCTACGCGTGTGTAACCGCGGGGCACAGCTAGTTAATTTATACAAAAATACAGTGCATCTTACATTTAGAGGTATAAAGGTAACCTTACAAAGGTCACGCTTGCCATTTTTAATAAAAAAACAACCATTGGAGACCATTACGGGTGTTGTACAAAATTAACTTCGCCTGTTCACACAGTAACAGCAGTTTACCTTTTGCTGGGGTCAGCAGAGTTTCATTTATTTACAGCAATACAATTCTTTTGGTAAAATGGATATACGTATTTTATAAATTTTTCACCGGATGAAAAAATTAAAGCCAGCCATTTTTATCTACCCTGTGAATCGTTTATATTACGCAGAAAAATTGTTGATTTTAGTTGGATAATTTGAAATATTTACATTCTAGGGCAATTAAAACTAAAAATAATATTGAGTATTTTATTTTTATAATTAAATCCATTTTATTCTGTAGATTGCTATATCGTTATTATTTTTTTAATCAATATTCATTTATTTTAATTTGATTAAAAGATTTCTAAAAATGAAAAATTACACTTCATCAAACGGTTAAGAAATTCCTTACATTTACTCAACAAGGTAGCTTGAATAAAATTATCAAAAAATTTAATATAATTAAAATTAAAACTAACCTGTAAATTGAAGAGGCCATCATTTGTTGTTGCAGCAAATTACAGAGCGCCGGCACACGATCATAGTAATTGTACCAAAAACACTTACACGTAAAATTCACAAAACTACACACACTTTACACTGTGTATGTATACAACATAGCCTTACACACAGCACTATAAGTCAAAACTATTCGATTGGTGAAGAGATCGACTACGCTGACTCAATTCGTAGCGGGCATGGCTACGCCGTAGCGTTCGTAGCGGCTTGCGTAGCGCGACTGACGGACCCGCTACGCAGACCGCGCACGCTCCAAGTTTACGTGGTTACAAAGTTAATCTTGTAAATAGCAAGAAAAAGTTACACGAAACATTTCGCTAGAATTGGAATATCAACGGGTGTGGTTTAACATAAACTTTCACTTTACGACTGATGTTGGCAGTAAATTTTCAGTTCCGTGTTGGTGATGATTTTTTGATGTGAGTTTTTACGATGTTCGTTTGTTTTTCGAATGAACGATCCGATCCTAAACTAACAACTAAACGGATTAGAATGCTTTAAATGCAAATTGTTTGGAGGTAAATTTGTACCACAACAGTCCGAGATAAATAATACCTGCTTACGACTATGTAGGTATGTGAAATAGGTTGCAAGCTTCATTTAAATTCAGCGAAACGAGTATTACAGCAGTATTTTGAATTTGGTCGTAGTACCTGCTAGGGAAGCGACGCAAGTTCAAATCTCAGTGGTCTGCACTGAATTCTTCTCACAACTGAAATGCAGTGATTTTCACATCACCATTTTGACGATGAACGACCGTTCGTCTCTTACGAGGTCGAGGTTCGGTTTCAAAGATACGAAATGGAACTTTATCGTTAATACATTATGTGTCAATTTCGTTTGGTTGAAACCGACGCTCGACATCAAGTTCGACGCTGAGAAACCTTATCGAATCAAGCGGCTGGTCAATTAAGGTACATACATACATACATATGCTCACGCCTGTATTCCCCCAAGGGGTAGGCAGAGGTGTTGTAATTTTCAACACCCACATTTCACCGAATATGATTAAGTGCCAACGTGACAGAGGGTGAGTCTATCGCCGTCTCAGGCACTATACATACGTCTTTAAAATATTTCTCAGACATATGCAGGTTTCCTCACGATGTTTTCCTTCACCGTAAAGCACGTAGTGTTAAATAACTATACATAAGTTTTTAGAAAAACTCATAGGTACAGGCCCTGCTGGGATCCGAAGTTGCGTCGCTTGTGTAGCAGGCAACTGCTCTAACCCCGAGGCTACCACGGCTCAATTAATGTCTGTTTAAAAATCATAGACTTTGTGTATAAGTGTATGGGTGGACAGCGGTGGACGCACCATCTGTCACGTTGGCCCCTAATCATCTTTGGTGAAAACTGGTTGTCTGCCTATCCCGAATTCTCAATAAGCGTGAGCATATTTAATTCACAATTTTACATACATACTTAATCTCACGCCTGTATTCCCTGTTTTCCCCGGAAGGTAGAGTTGTATTTAAAATACACCCAAATTCGCCAGCTATATTTAAGTCCCATGTAATAGGGGCGAGCCTATTGCCACTAACCGGGCACTAATCCAGCCTCCGTGCTGGGAAATTACAAATGGAAAAACCGAATATCACTTTGCCTTACTCGGGAATCGAACCCAGTCACCTCGTGTTCCGTAGTAGAGATAGCGACAAGACCAACGAGGCAGTTTATCTATACATCTATACAGATAAATATAATGTATGTGTCTGTTTGTAATGTTAAAATAACAGCGTTTTACTAAATGCATATTAAAGTATTATATATGCTGATGTAAAAAAAACAATATTTAAAATGTTTCTCTGTCGGTCTATTTGTTCCGATTAATCTCTGGAAAGGCTGGACTGATTTTAACGGGACGTTTACTTGCAGATAGATAATAAAAAAACGAGTAACTTAGGCTACTTTTATTTTAGAAAAAAATACAACGGGTTCCGCTAGTCACCCATGAACTTAAATATAGTTCTCTATATATCTCTTGAAGAACCCCACAATATACGCGGTAATGTGTGTAGTTATGTTATATTAGAACGTTAATCATGCTTTTCACGTGTAGTTGAGTCCCAGCCTTGAACGAAGCCTCTCTTGAATTATGTTTGTTGCCTCGCAAATGTGTTCTGGGTTGCGGTGTTATAGCGAAATATCATTCCTTGGTAACTTGATGGGTTAATTATACAGTTGGAATTATGCTTTAATACTATGGTCCGGATTGTGGTACCTTGATGCACATTGAAGGTAAAAATAAAAATAAAAAAAATTATATGATACCTCAGAAGGGTTCCCGAAGGCAGTTTAATAATAACTACATAATTTTTTCACCGAATTTGATAAAGTGACACCGTGATAGAGGGTCCATCGGCGTCTCAGGCCCTATATGAAAATGAAAATGATTTATTCAGTTTAGGCCCTGGTAAGGTACTTATGAATGTCGAGGAATTTACCACCGGTTCGGAAATTAGCCTTCTGAGAAGAACCGGCAAGAAACTCACACTATACACACAGCGATGGCGTGACCATCCCAGAAGGGTCCCCGAAGTGGTAAGCAGAGGTGTTGTAATAGCCACATTGATTTTTCACCGAAGATTAAGTGCCAACGTGATAGAGGGTCCATCGCCGTCTCAGACACTATACAAAATGTGTGATTCTTCATTACATTCACCGTAAAACTCGTGGTTTGAAATTTCTAAACCTAATCTATGTCTATCATCTATGCAGATAAATAAAATTGTAGTGTCTGTTTTTAATTCCAAGTTAAAAGCTTTTGCACTGAAAAAACATTTTTTTTTTGTTTGCCTGTTCTGTCAAATGTCTATCAAAACGGCTAGGCTGATTTTAACGGGACTTTCATTGGCAGATAAATAATCTTACAAGGAGTAACTTAGGCTTTAGGCTAACTTAAGAGTAACTTTTATTTAAAAAAATAGGGTTCCTAAATTTTCTACGTGGGAGAAACCGTGGGGCACAACTAGTTTTCTAGTAATACTCATAAGTACAGGCCGCTGAGATTCTAACTTGCATCTGCGAGTTTTAACTTCCGTTTCATATAACATTAAATAGCTGATGAATAGCATGAATTCCATTCGGCTTCTCACATGACTTCACATATTGGCTTGGAGCCAGGGATAAAAGCATTTTTTGTATACAATCAGGAAACCTTAACGACTTTAGGTATTAGGTAACGGTATTGCCAAGGGCGTTTTTATCATCCCATCTTCAAGGCGGGTGTTTTTTGTATCTAACCGTAAAGCTGATTACAAACCTTTATCTTGGAATCATTAAGCAACGTAAGAACAGCTAAGGAATTGAATGATTTTAGCCAAATTAGAGGTATTAGAGTTACAGCTGGAGCTGGTTAAAGACTGTTGAAGCTTCATCGTAAAGATAGAACGGTTGAGGAGGGCGATGGCTGGCATTCTCGTCATACTTGTGAACAGCTACTTGTCGGGGCTGGTCATCTCAAACTACACAGTTATACGAAGTACCTACTTTTAGTTTCTATACTATTTTTTATCGACTTTTGTGCATTGGAACTGTGTCCATGGGCTTATATTTTTGTGTCGTATTATTCAAATTTTTAATTCTTTAAGCGATCCCTTCTGTAACATGTATAATCCTTTATAATCATGTCGTTCTGACGATTTGAAAGTAAGTTGTGAATGAATTTTTCAATTTTGACATAAGATGAGCGCGTTTATGCAAACAAATAGTAGATTAACACTATGCACATAATGAGGTATGCCCATCTTGAAAGATGTTGTCACTTGATCATCTTCGGTGAAATGTGGGTGTAGACGATAGCGAATTAAATAAGAGAGCTGTGAAAGAAAGCAGCTGACATACAACGTATTTATTAGACAACTTACTTTTTAAATATAATAAGAAACGAACACAATAAAAACCATAAATAAGTATATCAAAATAGTTTCCAACAGTGGGTGTTATAATTACAACACATCTGCTTTGACATTCGGGAACCATTATGGAGTGGCGTGAGCACATGTATGTATTCATTAACACTAGAATATACTAATTAAATATAAATCACTAGCTGTGCCTCGCGGTTTCACCCGCGTAGATTTAGTTCGATGCTGTTTTTTTTTAAATAAAATTAGCCTAAAACACTCCTTGAAACATCAGCTATCTGCCAGTGAAAGGCCCGTTATAATCCATCCAGCCGTTTAGGCGTGATGCCGTGACCAAGGGAGATAGGGATTCATTTTTATATATAAGACTAGCTGTGCCCCGCGGTTTCACCCGCGTAGATTTAGTTTCATCCTTATTGTCGCGGAACCCTAATATTTTTGATAAATAAAAGTAGCCTAAGTTACCAGTGAAAGTCCCGTTAAAATCCGTCCAGCCGTTTAGGAGATTACCCGGAACAAACAGACAGACAGACAAACAGAGAAAAAAATTTAAACTTGGTTTTTTAGCGTGTATACTTTCATATGCAATTATTGAAAAGCTGTTATATTGAAATTACAAACAGACACTTCAATTTTATTTATCTGTATAGATTTGTAATCGGTCCTAACTCCACTGTATTAAACTCCACAAGCGGATAGTAACTCGCACAAAAATGGTACTTATTTATTTAGTACCAAATCTTTACGCTTTGTAAAAAAAATATTTGCAGTTCATTTACATAGGATTAGCCGTTATTTTGGGGACATTTTACGGACAAAATACATTCATATAACGTTGGTAGGAACGTGAGTTTTATATTTGAATAAGTGGCCGTAGTGTTAAGGACTGGTGGTTTATCGTAGCAATGCGAATATTTTATTTGGATTCCTTGCAAGTATTATAGCTCATTGGGGTGAGCCAACTATGAAACTCGAAATAAGAGTATTTGACCTCGGCATATAAAGTTGCGGAAGTAAAATATAATGAAAGCGAATTTATATGCAGCCTTTAAAGAATGGCTCTGATTGTGAGAATGACACATTTTGTTTATAACAGTTGCCTTATTCAGCTATTTCATATGCTCACGCCTGTATTCCCCGAAGGGGTAGGCAGGGGTGTTGTAATAACAACACCCAATTTTCACCAAAGATGATGAAGTGCCAACGTGACAGATGGTGAATCTATCCCCGTTTTAGATACTATACATATATCTTTGTTACTTTTCAGACATGCAGGTTTCCTCACGATGTTTTCCTTCACCGTAAAGCACACGCTGTGAAATGTGAAACGCACTGCACATAAGTTTTTTTAGAAAACCTCATTGGCACAGACTTCGCTGGGATCCAAACTTGCGTAGCAGGCGACTGCTCAAACCCCAAGGCCACTACGGCTCAAAATTAGGCAAAACTCCAAGATGTTTCAATAAAACATACACGCGAGCATCATGTTGGACAAGCCTTATCTCTTGGCTGTGTTCCTTGCACTTCCCCGGAACACATACGTCGCTATTTCAGACAGATATTATATGTTACCCTTCGCGTTTATACACACTGTTGGGAAAAATGGACGATGTTATCTTTATATATCTATACAGATAAATAAAATTGAAGTGTCTGTTTGTAATATCAAAATAACGGGTTTTCACTAAATGCATATGAAAGTATACACGCTACTGACACTGAAAAACCAAGATTTAAAAATGTTCTTTGTCTGTCTGTCTGTCCGTCTGTCTGTCTGTCTGTCTGTCTGTTTGTTATTTCAACGGGACTTTCACTGGCAGGTAGCTGATATTTCAAGGAGTTACAGCTATTATTTATATATATATATATATATATATATATATATATATACTAGTTGTGCCCCGCGGTTTCACCCGCGTAGATTTAGTTTCTTCTTTATTGTAGCGGAACCCTAAAATTTTTAATAAATAAAAGTAGCCTAAGTTACTCCTTGAAACATCAGTTAGTTATTAGTTTATTATTAGTGAGAAGCAGTTACTTTGGAATTACAAACAGACACTTCAATTTTATTTATCTGTATAGACATAGATGTATAGATGTATAGATTTGAAGTGGAAACATTCGTATGTAGGTATGTTTGTAACCAATTGGCTCAAAAAGTACTGCACCGATTTTAAAAATTCATTCACCATTTGAATGCTACATTGTCACAGATTAATATAGATCATATTTTATCCTTTTACTCCCATGGGAATGGGAACTAATCGGGTGAAAACACGTGAGTCCACAAGTATGGGTATAAATTAGCCTACGTGTCTACTATATAGTTGTAACGGATGTTTGTGTTTACATGAGTAGTCTTAAAGAATCGTAACAAGAAGGCGCGAGGGCGATTCTATAATAAATCTATACAGATAAATAAAATTGAATTATCTGTTTGCAATTCCCAAACAACAGCTTTTAAATAAATGCATATGAAAGTATATACGGCACTGCCCTAAAAAGCTATTTTTAAAATGATACCCATGAAATTTACTATACACAAACAATAAAATAAAAAAATTGTGCCATTTTCTATACGTCCGTGTGTCGTAAGAAATCTACGAGCCTTAGCTATCGTAAAACCCGGCTTGGCCAACCGTCATCTCGCAGGCTTTGAGCAAAAACCACTTCTTTATCTAAACCAAGATTTATTGGTGCAATCCACTTTATAAATATTTATTCCTTTCAACTCTATCTTACAATCAGAAATACACCTTATGCTTATGACGTACGAATTAATTTTGAACGCGAATAAATTCTAGGCATTGAAATTATTGAAATGTCCCAAGTATTTTGATTGTGAAAATACCTGTCGCAAGTTATGCAATTCTGTCCTTTATTAAAAGTTGATTGAGTTTTAAATTCTTTGAAGCTCGCTCGTTTTGTTATGGTAGGAATTCGAATTGTTTATTATAAGGCATTATTAGGTAAAGTGAACACGGTTGGGATTAATTCAGAATATTTCAGGCATGTCTTTGTAAGGGCAGTTATTGCTCGTATTTCTGCGAATTATCCGATTATTCGATTTTGATTGTATTCGCTGTTGTATAAATTAAAATTCAAAATATCTTTATTTGATTACACTTTTAACGAAGTACTTTCAAATCGTCTCAAAAATTAAATAATGTTCAGAGTATTTTTTTCTGAAATATAAAGTAGCATAAATACGTATGTGTGTACAACCGTTTTAGAGATCTGTTCTGGCTTATCTGAGAAACGGCTGGACCGATTGAAACGGGACTTTCACAGGCAGATAGGTACTTAGGTACTTAGTAACTTCATCATCATCGTTTATGTAAGAGCTAGCTCTTGTCGGTGAAGCAATCGCCAACCCCCTCTATTGTCCGCTAACACTTTGACTTCCTTGTACGACATGACGCTGACTTTTTCCTTCAGCTGTTGTACATAACTAATCCTTGGTCTCCCTCTTTTTCGCACTTAGTAACTTAGGCTTCGTTTATTAATTATTATATAGAGTTTCATTTAATTTATCTGTATAGATATAGATTTCGATCATCATCGATGAAAAGTACCATACCTTAGCCCCCCTATATACCCCTTCGGGGACCCTATGAAGGCGTAAAAGAGTGACATCACCAACAAAGGACCAGTAAAGCCGTTGTTCTGTAAATTTGATCTGTCGCTGTGTCCTTGGCATTCCCTTTTCATTATTATTCCTTGGGGAACATTCGTGCCGGGTATAAAACGTAGGGTCAAATTGCCTAATACGTTACCCTGACACATGTCTTTATGTGTATGTTTGTACTTCTCTTTATTGTGTACCACTTGAGACTTGAGGGGTTGTATGAAAGTGGCAAAGTGGCGTGGGTTCCGTATCTATGTATTCCGTATTACGTATCTATCGTATGTTTATTTTGTTTAACTGGGCCGTTGTAGCCATCAGAGTGCCTGGCGCGAGTTTTCTTAAAACTGCCGTCACAAGTCCTCACAATAGTGTCATCTTTAGGCCGACAGAAGCGCTGTTCCGATCCTATACAAATCTGCGTTTACGTCGTCGCGGTGACTTGTGACGGCGGCAGAGAAAAACTCGTACTAGGTCCTCAGGCAAATAGTATTCATTGTTACAAAAATACAGTCGAATTGAGTACCTAATATTTTCTTTGAAGTTGGTTAAAAACGAAAGCAATAGCCTTTTTATTGCCTTCTTTTTGCGTTAAAGTATTCTTTAAAAATACATATAAATACATCTATACATCTTGTATACAGATAAATAAAATTGAAGTGTCTGTTTGTAATTCCAAAATAATAGCGTTTCACTAAATGCATATGAAAGTATACACACTACTGACACTAAAAAACCAAGTTTTAAAAATTTTCTCTGTTTGTCTGTCTGTCGTTTGTTCCGGGTAATCTCCGAAACGGCTGGACCGATTTATACGGGACTTCACTGGTAGGTAGATGATGTTTCAAGGAGTAACTTAGGCTACTTTTATTTATTAAAAATATTAGGGTTCCGCGACAATAACGCTGAATCTAAATCTACGCGGTTGAAACCGCGGGGCACAGCTAGTACGAAATATGTATTTAAAATAATATATATTTTAATGATTTTGTTACTTTAATGGTTCATACGATACGAAATTTCGTTTGGGACACTTTTAACGAACTTAACTATAAATTTTGTGGTAAATATACTTGTATTATCATTTCATCCACCTAACTTTAAAAGTCTCTTAAATAAGGTCTGACGGATGGATGGAGGTCTACCATTAAGGTCCCTTTAGTACCCTTCAGGTATCGTAACTGAAAAGGTAATTTATAGCATTTTTATTTATACTGACTGCCTCGTTCGTCTAGTGGTCGAAAGCGCTACTGGGAACTCGGTCCTGGGTTCAATCTCCGGGATAGGATATTATCGGAACGTAAAATTTCCTACACTCGCCAATAGACGCGCTTTTGCGTTCCCATAGGAAATGAGGAAAATATGCATCGTTGAAACATGTTAAAACCTATCCCCTAAACCTGCTTCGGGTACATTCAAGCTTTCATTACGCATAAAGGCAATTGCAGGTAAAACTCTTCTCGCTATGCTGGCAGACAGAGAGGCATGGAGGGCCGTAGTCTCCTTCTGCGAGATAGTAATGTCCCAGAAGGAGGCCTCCGAGCGGGATCGGGAGAGAGCCGATCCCTCTCGGAGACGACGGCGACGGCGGGGCGGAGGCAACGCACGCCCCGGACCATCCACCCAATAGCCAGGGTCTAAGAATTTGGCTATGGTATCCCCTGCCTGTCGTAAGAGGCGACTGAAAGAGGGCCGGAGAGCCTGCTGGTGGTAGTCGGGGTGGGAGCTTTGACCACCGAGCCGCGGGCCCGGGAAGGTGGCAGCGCGATGTGACTCTCGCTGCCTTGCACAGCGAGGTCTCCAGGGGCGGCGATACAGCTGCCCCGGAGATGTGCCCCGGCAAAGTGTGGGGGGACACCGGTGCGATCTATCAGAGTACCCGGAGTCGCCCCTGAGCACTGAGGATGGCCACCGGTATAAGGTAAAACTCTTTTCAAGTTTGTAAAACATTCTTAGCTACAAATGAGGTTTGCCTCACAGCACGAAAGTAATAATCATTGTTTCGTATAATATTTTACTACTTCTACGGAGCAAATGGATCCATAAATTAAGGATTCAATAGCACCGCTGGCATTCTCATTATTATGAAAAATAATGGCGGCGCGTTATAATATATGACTTGTCATAAAGTTCGGGCCGGAATTATTACAAATAACTTTATAGTGGATGTTTATTAAGGATGTGTAACTTAATTAAGTACTGGCGATATAACTTAAACGACACTGTTAACTGTTACTAGCTTTTGGTGTGTTCAGAAGTTTTATCATTAGTTTTTGGTATAAAATCTACACCGTCTAGTGATATACTAATTCTAATTTAGAAAGAAACAAGATTAGAACCTTCTTGCATGGGTTATTCAATAAGCGATGTTAAGCAATCCCAATCTAAGCCAGTAGTTAGATGGGTGACGTAGTCATTTGAATATATTTTACAATCATTAAAGTAGGAAGCCAAAGCAACTCTGGTTTAGCCCAGAATACTGATACACATACATACATAATATACTCACGCATGTATTCATCGAAAAGGCAAGCAGAAGTGTATATATAGCTATTGACATCAATAAATTTACCTTTAGCTCTGACACTATTATGTCACTGTCATGTTATGCTATAAATTTAAAAAGTTTAACCTTATTGTGATGACGTGTCTCCACTCAATACCATTCTAGTTAATCCACCTTAGTTGTAAGAGTACAGTTAATAAACCGCACTTAACCACCTATTAAGCACCTGTAGGCTAATTCTCGTAAAAACGTTCGATTCAAATATCGTTGAAGTTCCAACCTCGTTCGATTGCACTCCTATCGAGACTTGGTATTCACGTGTTTTACGATCGCGGTTCGATAGGACTACAACGGAACGTTAAAATCGGAACGCAGCTAAGCTATTATTACTCAATGATTTGTTGCCAGTACCATCATACTATTTTCTAACAAGTAATTTCAAACGATTGAAGAACAATTTAATTAACGTGAATACACTTCAACGACACTTCGACCGAACGACTTTAGAATCGACGCCGATTGACGGATGAGAATACTATAACGCTGTCTGCGATCAAGTCGCTACGATATCGTAACGGTTTTCATTACGAGAATTAGTCTACTGGTCACCACATCGCATGGCGACCCTACTGGGGTTGCCGCCCCGGACTATATAATCGCGGCGACCCAGGGATTCTGTTACCGAAAGTGTAATTTTGTTTTTTCTCGAATAACCAACATTTTGCGAACTTAAAACTATATGGTGACAAATTACGGAGCTAAGGTGAAAACTGAAACTATCCAGTTCAAAGAGGATGTTGTCAGCAATATCTAGACATGTAGCGGGTGTAGATTTATTCGCAAAGGGCATCGCACACTCGGATGTGAAAGAGCCATGTCCCAGCAATCTCCTATAACACGAAACTACAGAAGCATCCCGTGATTCTGGTGACAATAGTGGCGCTGACAGTTTGGTGCAAGTGGAGGCGTTTACGTGTTAACTATTATTAGGTACAAGCGGATGTCACGCGGTTTCACCCACATAGTTCCCGTTCCCGTGGGAGTACGGGGATAACATATATAGCTTATATTAATCAGTGAAAATGTAGCATCCAAATGGTGAAAGGATTTTTAAAATAGGTCCAGTAGTTTTTGAGCCACTTTGTTACAAACACGCATTAAAATCATTCCACTTTATTATATTAGTATAGCTGAGAGCAATAGTTGAGTTTCTTGTCAGCCTACATAATTTCTCGGAAGCACTTTGTTATAATATTTGCTGAAAATAAGTCCTTTCCGTTACTTGTCCCGCTAAATTGATCCAGGCGAGGATTTTTTAGATTGTTCTATTTGTGTTAGTACCGTACCTATATACGTACCGTATATTCATATGCATATAATAGTAAAAATATGTTAATTTGGAATTACAAACAGACACTTAGGTGGTATTTATCGTAAGGTATATATATATAAAAATAAATAAAATAGAAACCTTTTGTTTAACAAGCGCAAAGGTCACGAAAGCTCTGCTTACCATCAGTCGAGCTAGGGGCCTACCTATAAGTAGTAGGCCCCTTGGATTGTAAAAACGATTCTTTCCTAAATAATATTAGTGATATTTAATCGCCAAGTCGTGTACATTAGACAGTACATCCAGCAAAAATACTAGACGGCTTTATTTCCGACATGCCGTAAAAAGGCAGAGCGGCGAAAGCCCGGAATTTGTCCGCGGTGTGTTTATGGCTCACTTTCTATGTTGGTGACATTACATGGCGGGGATGTACTTTTGATTAACTTTGACATATCCCGAATCTATATCTATACAGATAAATAGAATTGTGTGTATGTTTGTAATTCTAAATTAACAGCTTTTCACTAAATGCATATGAAAGCATTTAAACGGTAGTCACATAAAAAACCCAATATTTATTTTGTATAATTTATTGTGTTATACGGAGATGAAAAGTACCTCCCGGCCAATTTTCAGCCGAATCGGTTCAACCGTTCTTGAGTTATAAATAGTGTAACTAACACGACTTTCTTTTATATATATGTGGGATTGAATAAAATATAACGAGGAATGTTTAACTGGACTTCTTTACTTCGCCTTCTTTGTATAACTTAAATAAACACATCTTTAAATAATAAATAATCTTTACATCTTTCGTCGTCCGTCTTTCACGTCATCCACCATCGTTCTGTCATCCGTCACTTCTTACTTCTTCCTCTTTATTCTTTCCGATCACACGTTGCCTATCATTCTAACATAAAACCTCTTCCCACATATATAGAAGAAGATAATGCAAATAGAGCCACCCATGTAATTAACTCTACGCGGATGAAATCGCGAGGCACAGTTCGCTTTTAATTGTAATATCAAACGGATGTATGAAATTTAAACTAACCCAATTCACGAATAACACTAACGTTGTATTACCGTGGGTGTACCGGTATCTTAGCTGCAATCAATATGTAACAGTATTACATAAACGATAGGGTAAATATTCCGTTGGGTCATGATTTATTAAAGGCAAATTGTGGCGTGGTAATAGCCGGAAGATACGTCGTTACCTCGGCTTCTCGGTGGAAAGGTGGATGACGTCCCGTGGATGTGGTATTTGGAAACGAACATTAGTCTTTCCGTGAGTAAGGTCACAAGAGGGACACCTATGATCGTATAAGACAGCGCGTATTAAGAACTTCTTAACTTTGAAGTTTAATTTTACGGTACAAAAATGATACGTCAAAGCTCAGAAATTCTTAATACGCTTTGTTTAAACCGATGTGAATTGGTAGGAGTTGAAATTTTAGCAAAAAAATATCTCGAACTAACATAATTTTAATTGTTAATACTACACGAGTAAAACTGTGGGAGACAGCTATAAATTAATATACCTTCTCCATCATCATCATCTCCCTGGCTTTATCCCAAACATTATTGGGGTCGGCATTTGATTCAACCCGATGTGGCTGATCACCTGATTTTTATACGGAGCGACTGCCATCTGACCTTCGCAACTCCTTTAACGAGGAAAATCTGTGATCTGGGTTAAACCAGTTGTCAGACTATTTAAGGCCTCCGACTGACCTGTAGCGATTGCCAAAGATGATAAATTGGCAACCGGGACCGACGGCTTAACGTGCTCTCCGAGACACGGAGGGAACTCGGGTGGTCACCCACCCAATTACTGGCTAGGGCTTGGTTGCTTAACTTCGCTGGTCGAATGATATGCGCAATAGCAACTGTGCCACGATCGTAAATATACCTTCTCCATAATAAGTAAATCTCAGTTTCCGGGAGTGTCGGCTGAATCGCTGTCGGTAGAAGCCTTGTTTACGGCGCGGCGCCAATTTCACCTAATAATTCCTGCATACAGACGAGGCCGCCGTTTTGATAATAATTATTGTATTACCCAACTATATACTACACATTCGTGAGCGGTTATATCAAGTTTTGCAAGTTAATTTTCAAACTACAGTATGGCTTGCGGCTTGAGGAGCTGGTGGCACATTTTCTATTGCGCATATGATTCGATCAGCGAAGTTAAGCAACCATACGCCTAGCCAGTACTTGGATGGGTCACCGCCCGAGTTACCTCCATGCCTCGGAGAGCACGTTAAGCCGTCGGTCCCGGTTGCCAATTTAGCATCTTTGGCAATCGTTACAGGTCGGTCAGAGGCCTAAGAAAGTCTGACAACTGGTTTAACCCAGATTCCCGATTTTCCTCTAAAAAGGGGTTACGAAGGTCAGATGGCAGTCGCTTCGTATAAAAATTAGGTGATCAGTCACATAGGGTTGAATCAAGTGCCGACCCCAAATACATGGGATAAGGCCAGGGAGATGATGTATAGGCTCGCGGCTTTTTACGCATTGTGTTTTCTAAAGATACTGAAAACAATACGAGGTGCCTAATATAGGTAGTAAATTAACCTAAGTTGGTGACGTGTCATCTCATGTAACGTACTAAATAAAATGTTGTATTTGAAAAGTAAATTTAGGTTTATTACCTTCCGAACCCACCGGGAATATTTACAAGATGTCGTTCTGAAGATTTATAAAATATTTTGTCAAAAGTCTATACAAATATTGACTTAATTATAATAATATAACAATCGTAACACTTGACTAAATTGTCCTCTTTATAATCATTTGTATAACAAAAATCAAATGTCAACGACGGAAGATAAAGATGTCCATTCGGTAAATAAAACCTTTTACGATGCTATTCATTTAGTCTCGTTTGAATTCACAGCCGCATCTCACATTTTATAAGCTGTAAAGATGTAATTTACACATCTGTGAACTCAATCATACTACGTCGTAAAGATCCTTTATTTGTAACTATTTTTTTTTTTAGGGTACGATCGAGATTAGGTACTGGGAGTTACCTCCACTGCTTAACCGGACTATAATTTGTAACAAAGCTACATCTATACCTATACACACGGATAGATAAAATTTAAGTGTCCGTTTGTACTTCAAAATTAACAGCTTTTCACTTAATGCATATGAAAGTGTATACGGTACTTCAAGTTTTTCTCTGTCTGTCTGTTCTGTCTGTTTTATTTGTTCAGTGGCAGATAGCTGAGGTTACAGGGAGTAACATAGACTTTTTTATTTAAAAATAAAAATTAGGTTTCCGCAAAACCCATGAAATTTGCTCTACCGTAAAACCGCGGGGAGCAGCAAGTATGTAATATACCCTATTAGCTAGCTAATTCCCGCTACTTAGTCTTCGTTGACTTCTATAAAATCGATGTAATACTAACTGTGTCCTGAGAATTGACCAGCGTAGAATTAACGATGACACCTATGTAACTCGGATCATTTAATGAATAAAATTAACCCAAGTCCTTAGAACATCAGCTATCTGCTAGTGAAAGTTCCGCTAAAATACGAACCAGCCGTCTTAAAAACGTAACAGAGAGGAGACTAATTAATGGGGATCACATGAATTGAGAGTGAAAATGTTTACATTTCATTAAAATTATGAAAAGGACCTTCCCAAGGTCTCTGCTTAATTACGAGATTGTTAGAATAATATAAGTTTCCTTTCGTTTGACTTCAGCGACGCCTTCGTCACAATTTTAACAAGCTTTTCAAGCAGTTGGGAATCTAGGAACAAATCAAAATGACACACTCACACAGATGCGCTCGTCTATGAGTAAATAAGCTAAATAGTCGTAATG
Source organism: Watsonalla cultraria (assembly GCA_964035505.1). Lineage (NCBI taxonomy): Eukaryota > Metazoa > Arthropoda > Insecta > Lepidoptera > Drepanidae > Watsonalla > Watsonalla cultraria. Next base: position 1,589,216 of record OZ037726.1, on the reverse strand, counting down.
ACAATTAGAGGTGTCACGTTTTAGCCGATTGCGTATACGTCATTAGCGTATTTTCTAACATTTTTCAAAACTACACAACGAAAAATCTACATTATTTTAACAGTAAATAAAAGAGTAAGTTTCAATGACAACCTTCACGCTCAAAAGAACAAGTGTTCTTATTTAAAAAAAAGGCCTAGAATCCTTACTGTTTGTGAAGCTTTTATTTATACTGTGGCTACGTACTTTTTGTGTTTGCTAATTATATCTAACTAAATTGTCTCGTTGGCATAGTGGTCGCAAACGTTACTGTAGAACACGAGGTATTGAGTTCGATTAGCGGATCGGGTTATGTTATTGGGTCCTTCCATTTGTAATTTCCCAGTAACAGCCTGGAGTCTTTGATAGTGCGCGGCGAAAGGCAATAGGCTCGCACCTTATTACATGGGACTTAAACATACCTGTCGAAATGTGAGTGTACTATGAGTACACCTCTGCATACCCTTTCGGATAATAAAAGCGTAAAATGTATGTATAGTAGCAGTGTGATTTGATATACACTCAAAAAAGTCATGTTTTTTTTCATCTACTGAGGGGTGGTTTTTTGGAAAATTCTTTCATAGTTGTGTGAATCGTGGTTGTTGTTATTACAGCACCTCTGCCTACCCCTCAGGGCAATACAGGCGTGAGTATATGTATGTATGTACATCTGTCTCATATAATAGTGAAACTATCATGGCAATAAGAGCTCATGGTAAGACCCCAGGCGGTAATTTATACTACACAGCCATTTTACAGTTACATTTATTTGAAGACTTGTTAAAGACGCATAAAAATACAGTAGTAAAAGATTTGGTACTTGTAACTTTGAAAACTTAAGTTCAACTTACTAAGCTGAAAAAAAGCAATTGCAACAAAACAGTCTCCTGACAATAATAACAGTTTAATTCGTCGGTTTATCGGTCTCACTATAAATTCGTCTGTGCTTTATCACATACTTTATTAGTTTTATTCGTTTGAGGTATGGAATTACTGCTACCGTGAAACTGTGTACCTACAAAAAATATATAGACTTACATAAAATGCATGTATTCCCCCAAGGGGTAGGCAGAGGTTTTGTAATAGCAACACCCACTTTTCACGGAAGATTAAGTGCCAACGTGACAGAATATGGTGAGTCTATAGCCATCTCAGGCATTATACATATGTCTTTAAATTACTTTTCAGACATAAACTGCAGAAAAGGCAAAAAGTATAAACGACACACAAAAACTATTTTTTTTATTTTTCTCTGTCTGTCTGTCTGTCTGTTTGTTCCGGCTAATCTCCAAAACGGCTGGACCGATTTCAACAGGCCTTTTAGTGGCGGATAGCGTATATTACAACATAGGCTATTATTTATATTTAATAAAAATATATTAGACTTCCGCAGGTCACTCATGAAATTAACTGCACAAAATCGCGGCACATTTTTTTTTTTTTTTTTTTTTTTTATATTTATTTCACAAAGAACGAGACTAAGGCTTAACCTAGCATGCCAAAAGCATGTTTGTCCGGTATGCCGTACAGTCTAGTAATATACATAAGAAACAAGTCGCTCGCAGTCACGCCACACCTTTATGACTCATTGCCATAGATGCCGAGTTAAGAAACGCTGTTTTCATGATATCAAATGCGCTATTATACACCGTGATAGCAATACATTAAGTCTAAAGTTGCTTTGTTTTTATAGAATGTTCTAGAAGAAAGTTGAATGAACTTTCTAAACAAGTTTAAAACTACAGTTAGCTTAATCCCTGTGGGAAATGCAGCAGAAATTTAAGTTGCCTACGAAGAAAGGGGTCTATTGTGTTTCTGTCGTAAGTTTTACAGTTTCTTAAAGTGACATTAGCACTAGGGGATGTCATCCTTAGATATATATTATCTATCCATACTGATAAATAAAATTGGAGTGTCTATTTGTAATTCCAAATAAACAGCTTTAACTAAATATGAAAGTATATACGGTCATTACAAGAAGAAAAACAATTTTTATTTTATTTTCTTCTGTCTGTCAGTTTGTTCCGGCTAATGTCGGAAACCGCTGGACGTATTTTAACGAGATCCGACCCCAAATACATGGGATTAAGGCCAGGGAGATGATGATACAATCTCGAGTCTTTAACAATTTTAAATTCTTTTTAACGGCGGAAGAGTGGGAATACGACTAAATAATTTAATAACACGACTTACTTCAGTATTCGCTAACATTTTTGCACGATAATGCAACAGAAAAGTGTTGACAACGGAAGGAAGTTTTATTTGTAGTGCGACAAACTTTTTGTCTGCAATTAGACAGAAAGCTCTGGAGATATATCCTTGTTTGTATAAGTGTTGTGTTGCTTTGGGCATACCGACTCTTTTGAATTAAGGCGAAGACGCCGAAGTGCGCAATAGGTGACTGACTGACATAGTGATCTATCAACGCACAGCCCAAACCACTGGACGGATCGGGCTGAAATTTGGCATGCAGCTAGATGTTATGACGCAGGCATCCGCTAAGAATTTTGATTAATTTTACCCCCAAGGGGATAAAATAGGGGATGAAAGTTTGTATGAAACTAAATTTACGCGGGTGAAACTGCGGGGCACAGCTAGTGTACTGGAATTGAGAATTGAGAAGACTTATCTTCTACTAACTGCCTCGTTGGTCTAGTGATCGTAAGTATATACTGCGTATCACGAGATCTTAGGTTTGATCCCCGGGTATTATTGAGTTATATCATTTGTATAATAAAGCAAGAAACTCGCTCCCTATTACATGGGACTTAGACAACACTGGTGAAATGTGGGTGTACTATAAGTACACCTACCCCTTTGGGGAATACAGGCGTGAGCTTGTTTATACCTCTACAAAAACGCGTCGTTTTTTTATAACAAACATGCGCGTATGTGTGTCAGAAGCAACATCCCGCGACGTGAGAGCGAAAAAATACAATTCAAAAATATCTTTCATTAACCAAGTTAATGGAAAACTTAGTCATGTGCAAATTAATTTTTTTAAAACATGGTGAATCATGATTTTTCTCATTTACTAATGAACGCTGGGGTCTTCTGCTTTCTTTTTTACGAGTAAGAATAGCGTGAGTTTGAATCATCAAGTAATTTTAAACCTTATTTCATGATCCATAAGGATAATAGTATCAATCCCGAGGTATTTTCAAGGGTTTAAGTTATAACTGACTTTAGCTGCGAGTCGTAGCAAGTGCAGTGTTCTATGTTACAATCTGTCCAGCCGTTTCAGAGATTACCCGGAACAAACAGACAGATGGGAAAATAAAAAAAATTGGTGTGTTAATTTCTGTACCGTGTAAACTTTCATATGCATTTAGTCAAAAGGTGAAATTTTGAAATTACAAACAGACACTTAAATTTTATTTATCTGTATAGATGTATAGATTCTTCAATTCAGAGAGAAACGTTTTGATCATTTTGTAATGGAACCCTAAAAACATCGGCTTTTTTCCAATAAAACACACATTCATTGTTACAAGATGAAGCCTAGTCATTCTCGTATATTATTCATGCTTTTTGTATCGTAATAAATCAATAGGCCTTGCCCTTCGAGGCAATAAAAGCAGGAAACATATGCAATTATATCAAAAGGCATATTGTAAATAGGGATAACATCTATACAGATAAATAAAATTGAAGTGTCTGTTTGTAACTACAAAATAACTGCTTTTCACTAAAATGCATATGAAAGTATACACGCTATTGGCACTGAAAAATCAAATTTCAGATTTTTCTCTGTCTGTCTGTCTGTCCGTCTGTCTGTCTGTCTGTTTGTTCCGGGTAATCTCTGAAACGGCTGGACCGATTTTAACTTCACTGGCAGGTAGTTAATGTTTCAAGGAGTAACTCAGGCTACTTTAATATATTTAAAATATTAGGGTTCCGCGACATGAAGCATGAAATCTACGCGGGTGAAACCGCGGGGCACAACTAGTTAGGATATACAATGATACTCTGCAAAATAGCCAAGTTTAACCTAATTCAAACAAGTGAAACCAGCGCAGAAAAGGCCCGTCTCCTTGCCGTCTCTGAACATGAGTCGGGGTACTGGCTCCAGGCACTACCATCTGCCAACATCGGTACTATGCTCGACAACGTTTCATTCTCATTAGCTGCCAGCCTGCGACTGGGATGCAAAACTAATGAGCCCCATCGCTGTGTCTGCGGGGAAGACGTCGACCAATTTGGTCATCATGGTCTCTCTTGTCGCCGCAGTGCGGGTCGCTTATCCCGACATTCCACTTTGAATGACGTCATTCGCAGGGCCTTTGTCACCGTCAACGTGCCGGCAATCCTAGAGCCGAATGGTATTGCACGAGACGATGGCAGAAGACCTGATGGGATGACGTTAGTTCCCTGGAGTGTCGGGAAGCCCCTTGTGTGGGACGCGACCTGCGTGGACACACTTGCTCGCTGCCACTTAAATTCTACTTCGCAGCAAGCTGGGGCCGCGGCAGTGTGTGCAGAAAACCTCAAGCGGCGGAAATATGCAGACATAAGTCATAATTGTATATTTCTGCCGTTTGGGGTTGAGACTTTGGGACCATGGGGTCCAAATGCGAAAATCCTTTTTAAGGATCTTGCAAAACGCCTGGTTGACGTCTCCGGTGACCGCCGAGCTGGTTCCTACCTCGGTCAGAGGATCAGTTTAGCGATCCAGCGAGGTAACGCAGCCAGCTTACTGGGCACCATTCCCGCAGACACTAATTTTAATTCTGTTTTTTACTTATAATTTTTATTTTTATTGTAGTTTAAATTTAAGTTTAGTTTTAATTTAAATGTAAAATAATTAAGTTTTTATTCAATAAAATCGTCATTATAAGAAGTACAATGATACTTCAATTCATAAAAATGTCGGCACATCGTCTGGTAGAAGCCACTGATGTAAATGCGCTGGGGCCTTTCTCGCTCAGAAAACCACATACGTCACTCCGTTATTTTACCTATGTGAAGTTGGCAACTGAAGTAAAAAAGGGGCCCCGAGATATGGGGGTCGAAAGTTTTATAACTTTCCACTGTCATATCTCGGGGCCCTTTGAGGTTCAAACGAAATAAAAAGCGGTACAATCCTCCACGTACATGGTACTACCTGATGCAAAAATAAAAATTGGTGTATACCTCAAAACATTCAAAGTTAGCCTGGGACCTCAATGGGCCCCAGCGTTATCTCGGTATCCCATGAGGTACAAACGATATTTATATGCATACCGGATTGTACCGAGAACGGAGAGGATTGTACCGCTTTTTGTTTCGTTTGTACCTCAAGGGGCCCCGAGATATGGGGGTCGAAAGTTTCATAACTTTGCACTGTCATATCTCGGGGCCCTTTGAGGTACAAACGAAATAAAAAGCGGTACAATCCTCCACGTACATGGTACTATCAAACGCATAAATTAAAAATGGTGTGTACCTCAAAACTAAGTATAAAATATTGTAAGTTTATACATGCCATTCGATTGAACCCAGCATGTAGAGGATTGTACCGCTTTTTATTTCTTTTGTACCCTAAGGGGACGAAAGTAATTGGGGGTTAAACATTTTGAAATCAGATTTGGTAAAAGTGAATGTTTATGAATACCATTCGATTGTACCCAATATGTAGAGGATTGTACCGCTTTTAAAACCGTTAAAATCTCCAGGGGCCCCAAGATATGGGCGTTGAAAGATTTGCAGTTTTTACCCTATATCTCAGGCTCCCATTACGTATAAGCATTTTTTATGTGCTGAAAGGATGAAACAAAGCATGGAGAGGATTGTACCGCTTTTTGTTTCGTTTGTACCTCAAGGGGCCCCGAGATATGGGGGTCGAAAGTTTTATAACTTTCCACTGTCATATCTCGGGGCCCTTTGAGGTTCAAACGAAATAAAAAGCGGTACAATCCTCCACGTACATGGTACTACCTGATGCAAAAATAAAAATTGGTGTATACCTCAAAACATTCAAAGTTAGCCTGGGACCTCAATGGGCCCCAGCGTTATCTCGGTATCCCATGAGGTACAAACGATATTTATATGCATACCGGATTGTACCGAGAACGGAGAGGATTGTACCGCTTTTTGTTTCGTTTGTACCTCAAGGGGCCCCGAGATAGGGGGGTCGAAAGTTTCATAACTTTCCACTGTCATATCTCGGGGCCCTTTGAGGTTCAAACGAAATAAAAAGCGGTACAATCCTCCACGTACATGGTACTACCTGATGCAAAAATAAAAATTGGTGTATACCTCAAAACATTCAAAGTTAGCCTGGGACCTCAATGGGCCCCAGCGTTATCTCGGTATCCCATGAGGTACAAACGATATTTATATGCATACCGGATTGTACCGAGAACGGAGAGGATTGTACCGCTTTTTGTTTCGTTTGTACCTCAAGGGGCCCCGAGATATGGGGGTCGAAAGTTTCATAACTTTGCACTGTCATATCTCGGGGCCCCTTGAGGTACAAACGAAACAAAAAGCGGTACAATCCTCTCCGTTCTCGGTACAATCCGGTAGGTATATAAATATCGTTTGTACCTCATGGGATACCGAGATAACGCTGGGGCCCATTGAGGGCCCAGGCTAACTTTGAATGTTTTGAGGTACACACCATTTTTAATTTATGCGTTTGATAGTACCATGTACGTGGAGGATTGTACCGCTTTTTATTTCGTTTGTACCTCAAAGGGCCCCGAGATATGACAGTGCAAAGTTATGAAACTTTCGACCCCCATATCTCGGGGCCCCTTGAGGTACAAACGAAACAAAAAGCGGTACAATCCTCTCCGTTCTCGGTACAATCCGGTATGCATATAAATATCGTTTGTACCTCATGGGATACCGAGATAACGCTGGGGCCCATTGAGGTCCCAGGCTAACTTTGAATGTTTTGAGGTATACACCAATTTTTATTTTTGCATCAGGTAGTACTATGTACGTGGAGGATTGTACCGCTTTTTATTTCGTTTGAACCTCAAAGGGCCCCGAGATATGACAGTGGAAAGTTATGAAACTTTCGACCCCCATATCTCGGGGCCCCTTGAGGTACAAACGAAACAAAAAGCGGTACAATCCTCTCCGTTCTCGGTACAATCCGGTATGCATATAAATATCGTTTGTACCTCATGGGATACCGAGATAACGCTGGGGCCCATTGAGGTCCCAGGCTAACTTTGAATGTTTTGAGGTATACACCAATTTTTATTTTTGCATCAGGTAGTACCATGTACGTGGAGGATTGTACCGCTTTTTATTTCGTTTGAACCTCAAAGGGCCCCGAGATATGACAGTGGAAAGTTATAAAACTTTCGACCCCCATATCTCGGGGCCCCTTGAGGTACAAACGAAACAAAAAGCGGTACAATCCTCTCCATGCTCTGTTTCATCCTTTCAGCACATAAAAAATGCTTATACGTAATGGGAGCCTGAGATATAGGGTAAAAACTGCAAATCTTTCAACGCCCATATCTTGGGGCCCCTGGAGATTTTAACGGTTTTAAAAGCGGTACAATCCTCTACATATTGGGTACAATCGAATGGTATTCATAAACATTCACTTTTACCAAATCTGATTTCAAAATGTTTAACCCCCAATTACTTTCGTCCCCTTAGGGTACAAAAGAAATAAAAAGCGGTACAATCCTCTACATGCTGGGTTCAATCGAATGGCATGTATAAACTTACAATATTTTATACTTAGTTGCCAAAATATTTACCCCCCTATAACTTTTACCCCCTAGGGGTACAAACGATTTAAAAAACGGTACAATCCGGTACATACCGGGTACAATCGGATACACGACGAAAAAAATTTTTTTTTTCACTTCAGTTGCCAACTTCACATAGGTCGTTATTTTATTGTATTGCAATTGAGGCGGCTTTCGTTCACAAATCACTCCACAGTCTATAAACGCACAGGTTTCTATGTAACTCGTCGCCACTGTATGTATTAGGGAAAACTTTGTGTAGTCTGGATAACAGGGATGAACAATGAGACATACAACTTGACTGGTTTACGTATAAGGGCTAAAGGGCTAAAGACTAAGGGCTGCCGCAATCTATATGTATACATCTATCTATACAGATAAATAAATTTTAAGTGTCTGTTTGTAATTCCAAAATAACAGCTTTTCACTAAATGCATATGACAGTATACACGCTACTGACACTGAAAAACCAAGTTTTAAATTTTTCTCTGGCAGGTAGCTGATGTTTCAAGGAGTAACTTTGGCTACTTTGATCTATTAAAAATATTAAGGATTCGCGGAGCACAGCTAGTGTACAATAAAAATGTTCTTATATCTAAACCCTATTTACAAATAACCGACTATTCTACGTGGTAATGCTGCAAGCCTTCGTGGCGAAATCCCGAGAAACACCGATCTGAGCCAAGTTAATACTTCTAATTTCTTTTAAGTACTCGGGCCTACCATCAATTTAAGCAGAGCGTATTAAGATCTCTTTACTGTTTAATTTTACGGAAATGAAAATACCAAAATGAAACGTCAAAGCTCAAAGTTATTAATAGGGCTTAAAGCCGTAGACTAGTTTTCGGATTATAAATTACAAATAACAATACGAATATTTTCTCTTTATGACCGGGCAGCGTGAATAAATATATGGGTATAATATTATAGTTTCACTCGCTGTGTCCCGCGGTTTCACCCGCGTAGATTTAGTTTCGTCCTGATTGTCGCGGAACCCTAATATTTTTAATAAATAAAAGTAGCCTATGTTACTCCTTGAAACATCAGCTACACTTCAGTGAACGTCCCGTTAAAATCGGTCCAGTCGTTTCAGAGATTACACGGAACAAACAGACAGACAGACAGACAGACAGAGAAAAATTTTAAAACTTGGTTTTTCAGTGTCAGTAGCGTGTATACTTTCGTATGCATTTATTGAAAAGCTGTTATTTTGGAATTACAAACAGACACTTCAATTTTATTTATCTGTATAGATGTATAGATGAATCCATCCTATACTCTCACACAATTTTTTTTCCATACCATAATAAGACCCCTATATGCCTTTTCTTCATTCAAGATCATTCATACAATAGTTTAATCAAATCAATGCCAACCCATGATCCGAAACCCAAATGTCCTTCTAATATCGCAGAATATAATGCCATTTCGAACAACAATACGGCTAATATGCCCACAATACCGCTTCAAGTGTCTTTGTCCACAGATAATTTCTTATATGACTGCCTTATAACAACCACTTGTCCCATAATAGACCCACAAGTTGCTTATATATGGGATTATCAACGGCATTCAAGCTCAAATAATATAACCGGCTTTATTATTTTTGTATTGGTTGCGAAGATGATTCAATGCCGTGACTTTTTCCGATCGATTTTAAGAGAGTTGTTTATGCAGGCTTGCCTGTGGCTGCTACTGGTGGTTCTGAGGAGAATGATGTGAAGACTGCTGAAATTAAACTCAATAGCATCTCCATTGTGGGTGAGTGAATGATCATGCTCATCCCCAGCAAAGGGGAGATCTTCCAGCCAGGCGGGTATCATATCTGGGGAACCACGGCTCCAACTGTTCTAGTTGAAAACTTGTATTTGTTCTACAATGCGACGTATTTATGCTCAAACGTTGCTTAGACAGAGCGTACTAACAACTTCTTAGCTCTGATGCTTAATTTTACGGTACTTAAACCGATGATGGTAGGCCGCAATTGTTACATTATTACATGCACATAAACGACATATATTTAAATGAAGCTAAATGTACAATTACTTAAAGGTGAACACCGCATGTTTACATACAGTTGTACAGTTGGTAAACAAAACAAACAACACAATGTGGTTTCTTGTAAATATCATTTAATTTTGATCAGAAAATGACTGCAATTGATTTGTATATTACAAATTGGCAGCCCTATTGTTATATTAGTACAGATTCACAATAAGTATCGACCCTAAGCTTCATAAAGGGTTCGCTATATTGCCTTGTGTTTTCCTTGCAAAGGTATCATAAGTGGTATTTGGGAAGGGCTTGAATTGCTTGAGAATGTGGTTGATAGCTCCAGGATATTGACTATTCATATACTAGCTGTGCTCCGCGGTTACATCCGCGTAGGATTAAAAATTACAACTAAATTACAGAAATTTTTAAATTCCTATTCATATTGCTCCAGCAATTTAATCCGGAACAAACAGACAGAGAGAAGATTTTTCTTAAATAGTATTTTTCTTTTAAAAACCGTATATTTTTTCATATTAATTTAATTAAGTTAATTTGGAATAACATAGGCACTTCAATTTTACTTATCTCTATAAAAATAATAAATATATAATAATACATGTATAGATGTTAGTTTGATTAGAAGGACGAAGAATGAAGTCCACCTATTGATTTGCACGCACTAAATTTTGCAAATCTATTGCATAAAAATGAAGTTCGAAAAACCTCAGCAATCCAAAAACAAACATTTTAATTGAATCATTATAGTTAACGACTAGCTGCGCCCCGCGGTTTCACCCGCGTAGATTTAGTTTCTTCCCTATTGTCGCGGAACCCTAATAGTAAGAGGAGCTCGTGGCACAGTTGCTATTGCGCATATCATTCGATCAGCGAAGTTAAGCAACCATACGCCTAGCCAGTAGTTGGATGGGTGACCGCCCGAGTCCCCTCCGTGCCTCGGAGAGCACGTTAAGCCGTCGGTCCCGGTTGCCAATTTAACATCTTTGGCAATCGTTACAGGTCAGTCGGTGGCCTAAAAATAATCTGACAACTGGTTTAACCCAGATCACAGATTTTCCTCCTAATATGGGGTTGCGAAGGTCAGATGGCAGTCGCTTCGTATAAAAATCATGTGATCAGCCACATCGGGTTGAATCTAGTGCCGACCCCAACAATGTATGGGATAAGGCCAGGGAGATGATGATGTCGCGGAACCCTAATATTTTTAATAAATAAAAGAAGCCTAAGTTACTCCTTGACACATCAGCTACCTAACAGTGAAAGTCCCGTTAAAATTCGTCCAGCCGTTTCAGAGATTACCCGGAACAAATAGATAGACAGACAGAGAAACGTGTATGCTTTCATATGCATTTAGTGAAAAGCGGTTATTTTGGAATTACAAACAGACACTTCAATTTTATTTATCTGTATAGATTAGATAAATTCGGAGGCATACGATTGAATCATGGTCTAATATTTCGATTCAAACCAAAATATCGAGTATTCTTACCTCAATAAAATGTCTCGCTTTTCTCGCATACACACCATACGTTATATGATATCTATATGGTAACGCGAAGTCATCGATATCTCATTAGCGAGATACGCATGGGAATACAATAATCGTTTCGATATAGACTGTTGATTGCGTAAAGTTATTGCGATTGGCTTTTTGCTTAATGCAAGAAAACGCTCCAATGTCTATTATGTAGTAAGTAATTAACCTCTTCGAATTAACTTCTGACTGGGGGGTCTATCATCATTGGTTTAAGCGGGTATTATGAACTTCTGAACTTTAAAATTCCACTTTTGTTTGAATCTATAGTTGATAAATAAAATTGAAGTGTGTGTTTGTAATTCTAAAATAACAGTTTTTCACTAAATGCATATGAAAGTTATACACGGTACAGAAATTAAAACACAAATTTTAATATTTCTTTCTCTGTCTGTCTGTCTGTTTGTTCCGGTTAGTCCCTGAAACGGCTGGACTGATTTTAACGGGACTTTCACTGGCTGGTAGCTGATATTTCAAGCAGTAGATAACATAGGCTACTTTTATTTATTAAAAATAAAAATAAATAACTATGAAACTAAATCTACGCGGGTGAAACCGCGGGGCTCAGCTATTTATAAATAAAACGACTTCAATTGTATTTATCTACTAGCTGTACCCGCGGTTTTACCCGCGTATAGTTAATTTCATGGTTGTCACGAGAAACCTTATGTTTTTTTTAAAATAAAACGTAGCCTTAGGTACTCCTTGTAACATTCGCTAGCTGCCAGTAAAAGTCCCGTTAGAATCTGTCCAACCGTTTCTGAGATTACCCGAAACAAACAGACAGACAGAGAGCGAAAAATTTAATGCTTGGATTTTTTATGTCAGTATCGTATATACTTTCACATGCATTTAGGAAAAAGCTGTTAATTTGGAATTACAAACAGAAACTTCAATTTTATTTATCTGTATAGATAGATCGTAAATCATGTCTGGCATGTCCGTTGAACAGCCATAACAGTCTATCGCATATTTCGCGTGACTATCAAATTAGGGAAAACAGAACTAATTAGCGATGCAATTATCTACTGAAAAGCAATTGGTAGGTACTTGTAATCTGCATTGCGGCCTAATATCAAACTGACACTTATTTGTACTATGTTGTTTATTAGTGTTTGGATTTAGAATTTTACATTGTGATGAAATCGCAACATCAGTTTTTCCTACATAAATACTAATATTATAACGTTTAAGACTTTTTCGTGGTCAAAAACAACGGCACAGCCCACTATGGAGGTAGTAATCTAAGGCATTTATTACATAACTAGCTGTACCCCGCGGTTTCACCCGCGTAGATTTAGTTTCATCCTTATTGTCGCGGTACCCTAATATTTTTAATAAATAAAAGTAGCCTAAGTTACTCCTTGAAACATTAGCTACCAGCCAGTGAAAGTCCCATTAAAATCCGTCCAGCCGTTTCAGAGATTCAGACGTAATTTAGGAATTTGAAACAGACACTTCAATTTTATTTATCAGTATAGATATAGAAGTATAGATATATATTATCTGTATAGACTGTGTAGATGTATAGATATTATAACATTTATTTAAGTAAAAATTAATACAAATTAATTTTTCGTGGTCAAACACCACGGCACAGTCCACTATGGAGGTAGTAAACAATAGTTATTTGTTATACAAGAGTGCAAAGTTGCTTTTTAACCGCGTGTTCAATTTTATCCTGAGCGTTAGCGAGGGAATCAAAAGAGCACGAGGTGAAAAATCTTTGCACTCGAGTGCAACACGTAACTTTTCATTCCACCTCAGCGAGGAAATTACTAAATGCAAAAAAAATTACGTTAACAATCACAAGAGAGGTACACTTTTATTTCAGTTTAGGTATTCATTACTACATTATGACAGGTAAGTATTACAGAATAATCTTTTTAATTCACAAACTTAGTGCACACGATGTTCTAAATTCAATTTACTTTATCCTCTAGAGAATAAAAACGGCTTTTCCACTCAGATATTGAAGATTAAAAATACTCTTTCCGAGATGGTGGGATGAAAAGGTATTTACTACATAATATGTTTGTGGATGACTTTTCGATTAAAAACAGCAGCCCACTTTCAATGATAATTTGTGATCAAAACACAAAGTTGGGGCAAAGACTTTATAAACAAACTTATTTAAATACTTGTTTCTAAGGCTGCATATTTTGATAAAATGAAAGGGAACTTTTCTAATCTTGTCGCAGCGAGCCTCTATTGAAATTTGAATAAAGGTGTAGACACATCCGTGAGATTATAATTGGAGAGCGCGTCCGACGCGACGGTGTAAGGTGTTCGTGTAGCGATAGGCAAAAAATATGATACTATGGAAAAGTATTTATTAAGTAAATTATTCTATTTATTATTTTATTAGCTGTGCCCCGCGGTTTAAATCGCAGGACCCTAATTTGTTTTTGAAATAAAAGTAGCCGATGGTACTCCTTGAAACATTAGCTATCTGCCAGTGAAAATCCATCTTAAATCGGTCCAGTCGTTGCGGAGATTACCCAGAACCGACAGACAGATTAAAATTTTAAAAAGTGGTTTTTCTATCAGTACAGTGTATACTTTCATATGCATTTAGTGAACAGCTGTTATTTTGGAATTACAAACAGACACTTTAATTTTATTTATCTGTATAGATTTGTTTATTTATTTAAAATCCTTTTTCTATTTTCTTGTTTCGGTTTTTTGGTCAAAACCCACATTTTACCGAATATGATTAGGTGCTAACGAGACGACGTGTCAGGCACTATACACATTTTTTTTAATTACTCGCTGGAATTCAAACTTGCGTCACTTGCGCTGCAGGTGACTGCTCAAACCCTCGGCCACCACGACTCGTTCACTCCAATTCTAGCCATATCATGTTATGTGTGAAATCATCCATCGTTTCTTAAGTCCTCCTCTTCCTTCCCTTGTATAATAGTCTTCATCTCCTTGGCCTTATCCCATATATTTGGGGTCGGCACTTGATTCAACCCGATGTGGCTGATCACCTGATTTTTATACGAAGCGACTGCCATCTGACCTTCGTAACCCCTTTTTCGAGGAAAGTCGGCAATCTGGGTTAAACCAGTTGTCAGACTTTCACTCAGAGGCCTATCTGAGTGACGACCTGTAACAATTGCCAAAGAGCTTAACGGGCTTAACGGAGGGAAATCGGGCGATCACCAATCCAACTATTGGCTAGGCGTATGGTTGCTTAACTTCGCTGATCGCATCATATGTGCAATAGCAACTCTTTCCCTTGTATAATAATAAAAAAAATAAAAGTATAGTATTTCAAGACGTTAAGTGTTCAAACAGCAAAGTAAGAAGTTTTAGATAAAGAAGATTCTTCCAGCACTTTAGACAAGCCAACTTGAATATTCCAAACATCTTCACTACCTCCTTAACAACTTAAGTTACAACTTGCGAGCTTAATGGGCCAGTTAAGTTGGTAGCGTGTAGCAGTGGAAATCACCTTCTGTATTCGCGCATTATTTGAATTTTACATGTTACGAACAAAGTGCACTATGGGAGCTACAAGGGTATATTGTGTTTTGTTTATTTAAAACTAGCTGTGCCTTGCGGCTTCTTTTAACTTTCGTTAATTTCTTGGGTAGTTTTATTTCGCAGAACCTTTTTTTGTCATCGAAGATCATTGTGACAGATGGTGAGTCTATCGCCGTTTCAGACCACAAATACGTCTTTGAATTACTTCTCTGACTTATTATGAAGGTTTCATCAATATGTCTTCCCTCACCGTAAATCACGTTGAGTGAAATCGCATAAGTTTTTTCAAAAATTTCATTGCTACAGGCCCCGCTGGTATCCGATCTTGCATCGCGTACGTAGCAGGCGACTACTTAATCTCCACGGCCACCATGGCTCTGAATCACTGAAAGACGAATTACAGATATTCTTAATTAATAAACGTTTACAATAAAAACATAAGCGATTACAATATATCCCACTGCTGCCATTCCCACAGTATAAAGCTGAATAGTTAAATAACCACGCGCGCTTATCACTCCGCACATTATACCTATAATCTGCCATTAACCTGAACACCCCGAAAGCCTCCAAACAAATTGAATTACCTTTTAAACGCTAGTACATTGGAGCCATGAAAACTGATAACAAAACGATATTTTTTCGCCAGTTTTTCATTGAGAATGAGGTTAACGTCGGAAAATATAGGTAGATAAAAATGACATTGAACGAACGATCAAAACACGCCATGGGAATTGCAATGATGTGCCCTTATTTCTTTCAGTTACTGTAATATGACGTAGTTTGACGAAATGTTATCAGTAGTTTTTTCTGAAACAATGGAAAGGCATGAATCTATACAGATAAATAAAATTGAAGTGTCTGTTTGTAATACCAAAATAACAGCTTTTCACTAAATGCATATGAAAGTATACACGCTACTGACACAAAAAAACAAGTTTTTAAATTTTTCTCCGTCTGTCTGTCTGTCTGTCTGTCTTAAATGTCAATGAAATAATTATTGAGTGCCAATGTGACAGATGGTGTCTATTGCCGTCTCAGGCACTATACATACATCTTTGAATTACTTCTCAGAAATTAGTAGGTTTGCTCACGATGTTTTCCTTCACCGTAAAGCAAGTGAGTGAAAATGAATTTTTATTTTGTTGTGCTCAATAAAGAATCTATACAGATATATAAAATTGAAGTGTCTGTTTGTAATTCCAAAATTACAGCTTTTTACTAAGTGCATATAAAAGTACACACGCTACTGACACAAAAAAACCAAGTTACATTTTTTTTTCTCTGTTTGTCTGTCTGTTTGTTCCGGGTAATCTCTGAAACGGCTGGACAGATTTTAACGGGACTTTCACTGGTAGGTAGGTGGTGTTTCAAGGAGTAACTTAGGCTACATTTATTTATCAAAAATATTAGGGTTCCGCGACAATAAGGATGAAACTACATCTACGCGGGTGAAACCGCGGGGCACAGCTAGAAAACAATATAATAATAAATAATAATAATAATAATAAAAACATTTATTGATAACAAAAAAAACGGCAACAATTCAAATAACAATGACAAAAAAATAGAATATACAAAAAAGAATACACAAAAACTAAAGTTAAAAACTAGTGTCATTATGGTGCAAAGTGGTTAGCACCAGTACATCGGGTGTTGCCGCACATTGTCATCAAAGGGCCACGACTCAACTATACCCGCAGACCAAACTGAGGTCCAGTTCAATCTAGCGGAGCTGATTTTCAGTGTGACCAGTTGAGTGGCGCACGACGTCAACCAAGAAACAATATACTTATAAAATTAAGTACATACTTGTGTGTGTGGTTTACCTAATTTAAAATACTTTATAAAATAATGTAGAAAATTAAATTTATGCGAAAGAATATGCAGTGTTTTATATTATGAATATAAATCTATACGCGCAAGTATACCGTATACTTAAATAAAATGATATAAAAATATATACATGATGATGATGATGATACATAATATGTATATGGGAGAACGAGCGAGCAAACACGACTCGACTTCATTCGCTGCGCCGCGAGGCCATAAGCGGCCGTGTGCGAGTGCTGTACTTTCATAGACATCTTGCTGACATTCCCTATAAGAAGCAAATATGTTGAATGTGGAGCTGAGTTTCACGAATTATAGCTGGTGGGAGTGTTCGACTACACCGAGAGCCGCGCTCACAGAATAAAATAAAATAGCCACCAAGCGCCGGCGATGATTCTGTTTCCAATGCTATTACTTTTATTGTTATTTACTTTTAGTCTACTAAGTAAGCAAGCAAGATGGTTTGATGGTTAGGTGAGATGGCAGTCGCTTCGTATAAAAATCTGGTGATCAGCCACATCGGGTTAAATCAAGTGCCGACCCCAAAATACATGGGCTAAGGCCAGGGAGATGATGAAGTTAGCAAGCAAAAGTACCTCCTGATGATAAGCGGCTACTGCAGCCTTTGAATGTGACCGACACCAGAATGTCACTCGCACATTGCCTGCCTTGGCATGTGATCCAACATAGTGAGAAAATGAAAAATATTTATTCAGTTTGAGCCCTGTTAAGGCAAATATATGAATGTTGAAAATTAGCACCGATTCTGAAACTAACCATCTGAGAAGAACAGGCATGAAACTCAGCTGGCATCATGTACATTTCATCAATACTATATTAATAATATTAAGTACTAGCTGTGCCCCGCGGTTTTTAATTTTATGGGTGACCAGTGAAACCTTAATGTTTTTTTAATCAAAAGTAGCTAAAGCCATCTGCCAGTTAAAGTCCCATTAAAATGGGATCCGTTCCGGAGATAAGCCGGAACAAACAGACAGACAGAGAAAAATAATTAAATATTTGTTTTTAATATCAGTAGGTACCGGTACTTTCATATTATGCATTCATTGAAAAACTGTTAGTTTGGAATTACAGATTGGTACTAAATAGGTACCAATATTAAACCACATGCTGTATTGATAGAAGCAGATACGAAGTAAAACGGTCAGTGAACGAACCACACGGCATTCGCCATGAATCATAACAAACTCCTTTACAATATGATAAAAGCAAAAAATATTAATAAACTCAACGACAACTCTCGTGCGAATTCGGAGCGTTCGTAGATATAAGTAATTTATGTAGGTCCATTGTCAAAGATCTTTGGATACCCGCCAATGGCTAATATTTGTTATCCTCTAATAGAACAAAGAGAATTTTCAAGTTAGCTTTGAGGATTATTTAAATGAGAATAGGAATACCAATTGGGTCTGTAATGTACAGAAAGACTTCAACTGTAAGTTACAATAAGAGGGTCGATTTAAGTAGATTTCAAAACTCCCAAGGGTGTAACGGTCAACTCCTGATAAAGTTCCTGATTATTTTTTATTTAATGTAATCTCCCTAGCCTTATCCCATGTGTTTGGGGTCGTTTTTTTTTTTTTTTTTTAAGGTTATGGTCTCTCGCAGTTGGTAGGGGGGAGTTACCTCCACTGCTTAACCGGACTATAGGGCGAGACCCAAGGGCCTCCAGCCGAGCTTAAACTTAAATACTAAGCAACACAGCTAAGGGCGCCCCGGTGCGGGGCTCGGACCTCGGCTTAGGGCGTTGCTGGGGGATGAGCTAGGGAGCTGGATCTGAGTTGTATTATTTAGGGACGTGTTTAAGGCTAGTGGCTCGGCGCGCGCCGGCCCTAGCAGGGGACGGGGGGGACGATGACGTAGAGTTCGCGACGAGCCTCGCCGGCGAGGACGGAACAATGGTCGGTTTGGTGTGTGCTTTTGAGACATTGCTTGCTGAAGCAATGTGATATCGTCGTCAGGGTCAAGGAGAACGTGCCTCGGACGGCGTCGGGAGGAGATACGAGATGGGGTATATCGGGCGGCCGATACGATTAATGGGTTCGGGTGTTTTTCGGCAGATTCGAAAAAGCGCTTAGAGGCTCTTTTCATGAACTGCTTGATGGTGGGAATTTTGAAGTCTACATGGAGTTGACTATTGCGAACATACCACGGGACTCCCGCGGCCTTTCGCAAGAATTTGTTTTGGAGGACCTGCATTCTATGGATGTTAGAGCTGGCCGTGTGTGCGAAAACAACACTGGCGTATGTCATTATGGGACGAATGCACGAGAGATAAATTCTCAACTTAGACTTAAGTGACAATTTGCTCCGTGCATTTAGTAGGTAATGGAGTCGACCAAGGGCAAAGGAAGCACGTGACCGTACTTTCTTTGTGTGGGATGCAAAGGACAACCTTTGGTCGAGGATGACGCCTAGGTATTTAGCCGTGGATTCCCAAGGAATCGGCTGGCCGAACATGGTTACAGAAGGGGGAGGATCGTGATATCGGTCGCCAGAGCGGCAGAAGAGGACAGCTGCGCTCTTATCTGGGTTGACTTCAAATCTCCATTTCCGAAACCATTTGCCGAGGGCATTGGCTGCGGTTTGGAGATGTTTGGCGATCGTATGACGGTCTCTGCCTCTATAGTAGATAGCCGTGTCATCGGCGAAGAGAGCTAGATCGGCATTGGGATTTTTGGGGATGTCGCTGGTGTACAGCGTGAAAAGGAGTGGAGAGAGCACGGAGCCTTGGGGGACTCCGGCACGAATACGGCGAGGGGAAGATAATGAGCCCTCGATGCGATATTGGAAGGTGCGATTCGATAGGAAGTCTCGTATGATGAGCACGAGTCTGTCAGGCACACCGATTTGGTAAAGCTTATATAATAAGCCGTTGTGCCAAACTTTATCGAATGCTTTCGCTATATCGAAGAATAGGACGCCCGTTTGCTGTTTGGCTTGGAACCCCGCACTTATGTGTTCAACGATGCGGTGCACCTGTTGAACACACGAGTGCTTGGTTCGGAAGCCAAACTGCTCATTCGGGATAAGTTTGTGGGATTCAGCGAAGTCCTTAAGTCTTTTGAAGATCAACCTTTCGTAGATCTTCGCGAGAGTTTTAAGGAGACTAATGGGGCGATAACTAGAGGATTCGGATTTGGGTTTACCAGGTTTTGGTATCCCTATGACAACTGCTTCTTTCCACGATTGTGGGAAGATGTTGTTTGAAAGGGCAGCGTTAAAAATGGCTGTCAGGAAGACAATGATGTGGAGGGGAAAGAGTTTGACAACTTTATTTGTTATCCCGTCGGAGCCAGGAGACTTCCTAGGGTTGAGATCTTTGATGAGGGATTGAACCTCATCGACTGTAACTACTGGGAGTGGGTTGTCTGGGTCCTCTATTGGGGGCTGGGCTACCCTTCGTTCGACCTCGGCGTCCACCTTTGTGAGATGGGTCATGTCTACTTGTTGGGAGCTGGGAGAACATTGGGATTCTAGATTGTCGGCTAGACATTCGGTCTTTTCGTCGTCGTCGAAGGCGGGACTACGGCCAGGACGATTAAGAGGAGGGATGCCGCAGGCTTCTTTGACTCTGAGCTTGCGTTGCAAGTGCCAGAAAGCCTGGTGATTAGGGGTAAGGTTAGCCAAGAAGTTGTCCCAGCGAGCTTCCCTCATTTCATTCATGCGCCTTCTTACTTTGGCTTGTAAGTGGTTCATGAATGATCGGTTGGCTGCTGTGGGGTAAGTCCTGTAGGCTCGGATAGCCGCGTTTTTCTCCGTCACCAGTTCGCGTACATCGTCCGGCAGCCTCCAGCGATGGTCGTCCATCGCTGGGACCTGCCGGGAGCAGTTGTTGACTGCTGATTGTACGTGACTGGTGAGGGAGTCAATTGCGTTCACCGTGTCTACAATGGAAGTTGGGGTCGGTTCGGGGAAGGGCAAGGGAGTAGACTTGAGGTTTTCCTCTAGTTTCCTCCAGTTAGTTGCCGTTTTCATGGGGGTGGGAGTACTCGAGTCAGGGGGACCTGTGCGGGGGGTAAGACTGAGTACAACGGGACGGTGATCGGAGTCAAGCTCGTCTATCGATTCCATAGAATTTAAACGAAGGTTTATATTCTTTAGAATCGCCAGGTCGAGAACGTCCGGACGGTGGTCTATAATAGCTGGGTAATGCGTCGGATGCATGGGAGCTATAACGTCGAAGTTATGGATGCTACTGAGGTAATTGAGTTGATTACCTCTGGAATTTCGAGTGCGGCTATTCCACGACTCGTGTTTGGCGTTTAGGTCTCCTGCCACGATGACAGAGTTGCCTAAGCTAAGAAGTTTTACGATATCAGGAGCGATATCGCCTTGTTTGTTGGGTGCGATGTATGCCGAAACTATTATGATTGGTTCGTGTCCAGTCATGCCTAGCCGACATATTGATGTCTCGATTTGAGAGAGGTTGGGGGGATCCATAGGAATGCAGTAAAGAGATCTTTTATAATAGATGAGGGTGCCTCCTTTGGCGGAGTGGGTTCTATCGTTGCGTACTATTTGATAGTTCGCAATTTTGGGATCGCGGTTGGAGGGTTTGAGGAAGGTCTCTTGGAGGAGAAAGATGTCTAATTGGTGTTGGCGGAGGAAGGTAGCGATCTCGTCGCGTTGGGTGTTAATGCCATTGGCATTAAAGAACCCTACTTTGAGGGACCTGGGTTTGATTTTTCCTCCTAGGTTGTGGTTCTCCATTATTGGACCGTACCAAAGAAAGAGGTGAGGGCTGTGGTTACGTGAGCGAACTTGCTCATCGTAGCCATGACGGAGGCAATATTACCGCGTGAGGCGCGGAGTTGCTCGGCCATCTGGTTCAAGCTGTGGATGTCAACCGCGTGGAATAATTGGCTCAGATAAGCCATATTATCGCCAGTCGCGGTGGCTTCCGGGGCTTGGGGAGAGGGACCCTTAGGGGTGGGTGCCAGAGGGGCTGCTGGCGAGCGGGGAGCTGCCGCGGGAGGAGGGCCTTTTGGCTTAGGGGGTTGCACGGTGGGAATGGCCATTAATGGGGGGATGACCGTGGGCTGGGGAGCTCTTGGAAGAGCGAGTTTGGGGAATGCGCGCTGATGGTTCAGTGCGTTCCAGGGGGAAGGTCTTTGGGGACTAAGGCGCTCGGGGAGAGCGGAGGAAGGGAGGTTTTCCCTGGTGTTGCGAGCTTGAACTCGCTTTACCATTTTGGGGTGAGGACGAGGGGCTTTCGGACAGCCGCGATAATTCGCAGGGTGGCCCGATTGACCGCACAGAACGCAACTAGGCGGCTCTGTGCAGAGTGAGGTATCTTTGGGACGGGGGCAATCACTTGTGCCGTGGTCACCTAGGCACTTAACGCACCTGGGTACCGCAAAGCAATTGCGGGAAGAGTGGCCATATAACTGGCACTTGTGACATTGGCCGATTTGGCCGCGTTTGTTGGGGGCTTCGACCTTTAAGCCAGATAAATGGCATACGGTCTTAATATTGTAGATGTTTTTTCCGGCGGGGGAGTGCTTACATACGACAAAAACCATGTCGTATATTGCACTGTTGCGGGCGCCGTGCATGCGATGCACCTCTAGGGCGGGGATATTTTGCGATTGAAGATCGCTGAGAATAGACTTCTCGTCTATTTCCTTTGGGATGCCGCGGATTACGACGCGGAGAAGACGATCTTCAGGGAGGTCGTAGGAGTGGAAGGCTACTTTCCTAGCCTGTAACATTTTGGTCAGAGACCTGAAATCGGTGGATGTAGGCACCGAGACTTTTATGCCATTGGCGGTGGTTCGGGCGTTTGTATAAGCAATGCGATTGGCATTGCACCACGCCGAGACGTCGGTCCACTTCGCCTTATCTTGGATGAAGATAGGCGGTGGGATGGGCTCTTTCCTCGAAGATGAGGCTATGGACTGAGGGGGTGGGATGACGTCAGATCGGTTTCCCTCTGAGGGAGTGACCGTCTGCGAGGACAGGGAGGCAGTGGGCTTTTCAGAAGTCTTGAGTGACTTCGCCGGGGTCTGGGCAGCAGAAGCTTTGGTCTTGAGAGACCGCTTCTTCCTTCGCCCTAGAACGACATTGAAGTCGTCGTCAGCGGAAGAGTTGGAGTCCGAGTTGGACTCAGAGGCCATGTCCGCGTCGATAATGACGGGACGGCTGGGAGGGCAATCGGGACTTGCCGGGGACTCTTCGAACCTCATTGGGTTCGGTTTGAGAGGGACAGAGGGCGCTGCAGGGGCGTAAGTAGAGGGCTCAATGGCCGGGGAGGGGCATGGTTCGCCGCAATATTTGGCGAGGTCCTCTGGAGAGAGGACCGAGCTGGCTACGGCCTGGTTGGCCGGGATCTTTAGAAGTGCCCGAAGAAGGGCATGGAGATTGGGGTCGGCCATTTTGGGAATGGCAACAAAATGGGGGAGCAAAAATACCGCGCGGTATTTATTTTATTGATTTTCGCGCCTAATCCCCAGGTTGGACTGGCCTGGGGTTGTGTGCGTGTGTGTTAGTCCCTCGCTGCCGGGGGTAGGCAGTTAGGGTTGAGTAGGGTGTGCCCTAAGCTTGTGATCCCGCTGCCAATCTTAATGTGCAGACGGGTTCCTAACAGCCTTAGTGCAGAGGAGTACTTTTAGCCGAAGCTTAAAGCAACCAAACAACACTAAGGAATGGGATGGTAGGGAAAGGGTAGGGTGGGAGGGAGGAGATGGCTAGCGTCGGCGAGGGAAGCCCCCAAGGCCGGTGGTTCTAGCCCCGTCCGATTTGTGTTTTTGCCCTGAGGGGGCAAAAACGGGTGTATCGGGTCCACACCCCACTCGGCTTCGTTGGCACCGCTAGGTATCCACCGAGGACCACCAAACAGTGGTTTTTACCTTAAGGGTCACAACTAGCGAGACTTGTCTCACACAGAAACAGAGATGGCCGAAACCCGCCTTGAAAAAGGCAAGTTCGGCGAAGGGTTCGGTGCGCAGGTAGCAGCACGCAGGTAGCAGCGGGCGGCGACTGGACAATGGGCAGCGGCGGAGCGCGGCAGGAGAGCGCTTCGAGACGTCCGTACGGGGCGGAGGTCGGAGCGCGAGTGACACGTGTTTGGGGTCGGCATATCACCTGATTTTTATACGAAGCGACTGCCATCTGACCTTCGTAACCCCTTTTTTGAGGAAAATCGGCAATCTGGGTTAAACCTGTTGTCAGACTTTTTTAGGCCTCAGGCTGACCTGTGACGATTGCCAAAGATGTTAAATTGGCAACCGGGACCGACGGCTTAACGTGCTCTCCGAGGCACGGAGGGAACTCCCGCGGTCATCCATTCAACTACTGGCTAGGCTTAGAGTTGCTTAACTTCGCTGATCGAATGATATGCGCAATAGCAACTGTGCCACGAGCTCCTCGGTTTTAATTCATGTCATATTAAAAAATAAAATATGGTTGAATTGAGTAACCTCGGTTAAAAAAGAGCCGTGGTGGCCTTGGTGTTTGAGCCGTCGTTTGTTATGCAAGTGACGTAAGTTCGAAACCCACCGGGGCATGTACCAATGAGTTTTTCTAAAAACTTAAATGTAAACGTAATTAAAACAGAAGAAATAAGGTTTTATTAGTATGTCAAAAGTTTAGTCATTAAAAAAATATGTTTATGAAGATGTAGGGGAGAATCTTTGGATCTACGTTACACGTTATTAAAAGACTCGTTACATTATACATGAGTGAAACCGCGGGGCTTAGCTAGTTTATCATAAGTTTATGGAGCTGGCTGTATGCCATGGGTGACAAGAATGCCAACGAAGGCTATACTTGTAAGTCCGGACGGAAGTGTCCGAGCATCGCCGCCGGCGGCGTCGGCGCATCGTTTCCGGTCGAAAACCATGTCATGACATCGATGGTCTATTTGTAAGACATAAAACTCAAGGAACTCACATTTTTCAACTTCATATCATAATAAATGCAAATATTTGACAGTTTGAAAAATTCTGAGAAAATTACAGTTTGAAAAATAAAAGGAAATTGACAGTTTGGAAAACTTAAATGTATGCATTAGAAAATTGACAGATAAAAAATATAGTTTGAGAAATCTTCTGATTTATTCAGATAATTTATCGATTTGAAAATGTATCGGATTAAAAATATGAAATATAATAGATAACTTGAGATATTCCTGTCCACATTTGATCTACTCTTGGTTATTCTGACGGTATTGGAAATTATAAGAAGTTTATAAAAAATTCTTAAAAAAATAGTTTCTTACCTTCAACGTGGGTATTAAAAAGCTATATAGTATGCTAGCTGTGTTCCGCGGTTTTACTCGGGTAGAGTTCATATCATGCGTGGCCCGCGGATCCATAAAGATTTTTTTTTATATAAAAGTAGCCTAAGTTATTCCTTGTGACCTTCCTGTCAGTGAAAGTCCCATTAAAATCGGTCCAGCCGTTTCGGAGATTAGCCAGAACAAACAGACAGACAGGCAGACAGGCAGACAGACAGACCGACAGACATACAGAGAATTTTTTTTAGAAATTGGTGTTATTATCAATATCGTGTATACTTTCATATGCATTTAGTGAAATACTATTATTTTGGAATTACAAACAGACACTTCAAAGTCAAAAATATCTTTATTCGATTAGACTTTTACAAAGTACTTTCAAATCGTCAGAATGACATTAATTTACAGGATTATACATGCTACATTGTATATTTATTTTATTTATCTGTATAGATTCTTAAAAAAATAATTTCTAACCTGGACCTTCATCGTGGGTATTAAAAAGCTATATACTCGTAGTATAAACGATGCGGTCAACGCCGCGGTATATTTTAATGCGCGTGTGAAAATGTATTTGATTTTGTTAGCTGTGTTTTGTCACGAAGAGGCGTAAAACTAGAATGAAATAAAAACAAGCTATATTTATACTCGTACTGCGCTCTTAAACTGAATTTACATGTCAATAGGCCCGATCCGGAAATATGTGAATTGAATGGTATTTTTTTAAGAACACAGCTTTGATCTGCAGAAAAAATACAATATAATTGAGGGTTCTTTACCACAATTTATATAAAAAACTAGCTGAGCCTAGCGGTTTCTCCCGCGTAGATTTACTTTCATCCTTATTGTCGCGGAACCCTAATATGTTTAATAATAATCTCTGAAACGGCTGGACGGATTTTAACGTGACTTTCACTGGCAGGTAGCTGATGTTTCAAGGAGTAAATTAGGCTACTTTTATTTATCAAAAATATTAGGGTTCCGCGACAATAAGGATGAAACTAAATCTACGCGGGTGAAACCGCAGGGCCATTACACTATGCCTGATCCGAAGAGCAAACCTTGGACCTCATGTTCCGCAGTACGTTACGACCACTAGACCAAAGAGGCAGCTTAAATCAATTGAAAATGAAAAGAAATTCGTATTAACTACTCGGTTCACTTTAACGCCACACAATGTCAAGTTTTTTTTAATATTCACTGGGAGGAAATTAAAAGGAAAAATATATTTTGCATCGACTGAGCTCGACGTAACCGTTGGTGCATAGTAAATTGTTGTGAGCTATTTTTCCATTAGCTGCAAAGAAGCTTTTTTCTTTCTTATAAGTCGAATATTTGAGGGAAAAAATGGTTCGTTGGAAAAAATATTCTTAAATGAGATTGTAACTTCATTATTCTGTAGATCAGTGCCCTGGGTCTGTAGACAAGGTAACATTATCCTCATGGTTCGTTAGTAGAAACGATACTAAATGTATGGGAATGACATATGTCACGTGACCGATTTTTGTAGTTTTATCGTTTCTATTAGCGCAAGCGTGAGTTACTTTGTCTAAATACATATGCTCACGCCTGTATTTTCCAAAGGGTAGAGGTGTAGCAATAACAACACCCACTTTTCACCGAAGATGATTAAGTGCCATCATTACAGATGGTGAGTCTATCGCTGTCTCAAGCACTAAACATAGTCTTTGAATTACTTCTCAGACATATGCAGGTTTCCTCACGATGTTTTCCTTCACCGTAAAGTACGTGGTGTGAAATCACTGTACTTAAGTTTTTAGAAAAACTCATTGGTAGAGGCTCCGTTGGGATTCGATTCTTTATCTAGGCCTACTGATTCAAGTAAAACAACGATCGAAAATCGTTGAACGATTAAAGTCAATCGAAATCCTCTCCTAATGTGGTATTAACGTGATGTGAATTCGTAGTTCGATAGGACTTCAACTCAATAGAACGTTTTTGCGACGGCGACTGGGCTTTGAGATTTTTCTTTGATAAGCACATCTATATAGAAAGTAATTGAAGTGTCTGCTTGTAATTCCAAATGAACAGGTTTTCACTAAATGCATTTTTTTTTCAAACTTTCTTTGTATTCATAAATATATCTTATTTTTGTTTGTTCGAACGGGGACTACGGGGGTGAAACCGCGTGAAGTCCGCTCGTCCATATATATAAAAATTAATCCCCATTTCCCTTGGTCACGACATCACGAGTGAACGGCTGGCCCGATTTCAATAAAAAAAATTTTTATTGTGTTCGTTATTGTCAGGAGATGGTTCTTAGGAAAGAAAAAACTAAGAAAATTTAGTGGAACATTTGAAAAAAATATTTCTTCTTAAATTTTACCTTAGCGCTTTGGACAATAAAAACTTTTTGATGTAACCTTATGACGTTTGATATAGAATTGACAGAATACGTGCCGCATTCTCATAATTAAGACAGAGCAACGTCTGTCAGGTCAGCTAGTATTATATAAAAACATAAACTTTAATGCTACATACTAGCACATTTTTATTAAAATAAAATAAAATTTCTCAAAGTACTTTCTTTGTGTTCACAAATACATATACATCTAATCATAAACTTTTGATGCTAAGTCTTGAATTCATATTACTTTTGTCTCTTACATACGTTTATCTTCCATTTCAACAAGAAGTATAAAAGTTGCAATTTCGCTTATTCAATTTTGATCCTTACGCCCCAGGCAATAAAATATAGTAATAACTGTCGTTGTTGTTCAATCTTACAATTCTGTATCGACGCATAAACGTCAGTACAGCATAACATTGAGCTGCGTAAAATGTTTTTATGGAGTCATATATTACGATATCAGTTCATTTGTATTCTGGTTGCTTGCTCTATCGATCGCCTATCCGAGTCTCTTGTCTCTGGCCTGGACGGGCTTGTTTTTGTGAAGAAACACTAGATATTGAGTAGTTTTGCATTTACTTGGGTCCATAATATTACTTACCGTGTGTCCATCTTTTACACCGAAAGCTGTTCGTAAAACACCTCACTAAAAGTAGCAGGTGATTTGAATTAATAGATGCAATAAAATGATGAAATTAGATTTTAATACTTAACTCGCTGTGCCCCGCGGTTTCACCCGCGTAGATTTAGTTTCATCCTTATGGTCGCGGAAACCTAATATTTTTAATAAATAAAAGGTAGTATGTCCTTTCTCAGGGTCTGAAGATTGTCTGTGCCAAATTTCATCAAAATCGGTTGAGAGGTTTAAGCGGGAAAGCGTAACAGACAGACAGACAGAGTTACTTTCGCATTAATAAGATTAGTAGGGATTTAATGAATGGCCTAAGATAGTCTGACAACTGGTTTAACCGAGATCACCGATTTTTCTCGTTAGGTCAGATGGCATTCGCTTTGTATAAAACATCGGATTGAATCAAATGCCGTCCCCAACAATGTATGAGATAAGGTTAGGGAGACGATGGTCTACTGACTAACTTGCACCCATGGCTTTGCCTGCGAGGCTGTTATATTTCCCGTACAAACTTTCAACCCCTATTTTGACGTATCGTCTTCTTTGAATGACGTTTTTAGTGGATATTTAGGTACGGCTCAGGATCTACTGGTCCCCTAATATTCGTCCCCTAGAATAACAGTTGTAGATTCGGCCCTGATATAGAAGCCCATTGGTCCCCCGGTAGGAGAACAGTCATCAGGGGACGAACAGAAACCTCAAAAATTAAGGGGACAAGTGTGCACAGGGTGTGAATGTCAGGAAACGAGAGGTTCCTGACCCAATTACACCTCACCAACTTATTTAATAATCAGCAGTTCAAGATAGGGATAGAGCTTTATTTTTATTTATTTTTGTTTATATCCAATTAAGAAACAATTTGGCAAGCCCATAAACTTGAAATACAAAAACCATTTTAAGTATATCTGAAGAGAATTGTAATATTGATATCCAAGGCACAGCAAAGGTTACTTTTGTGGAAGTTTTACTTTGAATAATGACACCAAACTTTTCTAATTTTTCCATCCAACGGCCGGCCCAGGATTGAACTTCCCTTCTTCAGATTAAATTAATCATATAAATTCGTCTCCTTTGATAACTTGTAATAAGGAGCACGCTTTATTACAATTCGCGTTTGAAAGAGTTGTGATATTTTGGTATAGCGAACCAAATTAAAAATCAAATTACTTAATTATTTGGTTTCATGTAGCTATTTCAGTTTGAATATAAATTAACAAGTCTAGGCATAATACCTACCCTCCACATAGCGACCAGAGTGCCTAGTGCGAGTTTTCGTCACAAGTCATCGCGTCAACGTAAACGCAGATTTGTACGGGCTCACAATAGTGTCATCTTGAGGCCGGCAGAGGCGCTGTTCCGATCCTATACAAATCTGCGTTTACGTCGACGCGGTGCTTGTGCCAGCGGCAGTGAAAAACTCGCACTAGGCCCTCAGGTGGAACACCGTGGAGTTTAGTCGGTGCGAGTCCGACATAACCCTCCCACTGCCCCCGCGGTCCATGGTGTATCCATAAAGGATTGTCCACGATAAAAAAATGCATAATACCTACCTGTCGAATGAGCGAGTGAAAATCAGTGAGCCAGGCGGGTGTAATGTCTGGGGAATACCGGCTCCGAATGCTACCTCAAGCACAGAAAATTTCCAAAAAATTTTGTAGCATAATAATCCTATGAATACCTATTCACCCCTTTTCACATTTCCCGGGTGTCATATCCGGAACATTCTCTCTCGGGACATATTCCCGCTAATTTATTCATGAATTCCATGAAGTTCAAACTAAGTAATAATAAGCCATCAGTTATGAAGTCCCGCTACGGATAACTTAATCGCCACTTAACTCGATAGTTTGACTCAATGCAATTAATCACTAAGTTATACACCCGCTTGGTAACTTGAGACAGAAAGACTCCAAGTATCTGAGAATAAATCAATTAATTATTCTATAAAGAATTAAAGATGTTGGTATTTTGACTTACATAATCAGAAAAAATGGAAAGGGAGCTAAATCTATCTTATCTATGCATACAGATAAATAAAATTGAAGTGTTTGTTTGTAATTCCAAAATAACAGCTTTTCACTAAATGCATATGAAAGTATACACGTTACTGACACTAAAAACCATGTTTTAAAATTTTTCCCAGTCTGTTTGTCTGTTTGTTCCGGGTAATCTCTGAAACGGCTGGACCGATTTTAACGGGACTTTCATTGGCAGGTAGCTAATAGTACAAGGAGTAACTTAGGCTACTTTTAATTTAAAAAAAACATAAGGGTCCTGCGGGATACCCATGAAATTAACCCTACGCGGGTGAAACTGCGGGGCACAGCTAGTCTTATATATATAAATTAATCCCCATTTCCCTTGGTCACGACATCACGCGTGAACGGCTGGATGGATTTTAACGGGACTTTCACTAGCAGATTGCTGATGTTTCATGGAGTGGCTTAGGATAATTTTATTTAAATAATCATTAGGGTTCCGCGGGCCACCCATAAATCTACGCGGATAAAACCGCGGGGCACAACTATATTGTTAAATGTATTGGAGATGTCTATAAGACGTGGTTTTGCATTCTTGCCATATTTGCGGGGGTTGTTCATTGAGTGGAGCATAAATCAACATGTTTTTGAAACGATGGTTTTTTTCTACAGATTTTTTTTTTTCATCTGTAACTATACATTATTTTTCGAAATATTCTTATTCCTAATTACACCACGTGTGTGTAAGCACCGTGGCGAGATCATTGACCCGAACCTGCCGACCGAGCATGCGATTTTCTTTCATACATCCCTTAAAAGAAATGACGTATATGATTTGTTTATGTTTTATTCGATTAATAAATAAACCTCTTTATGTATTTATTTTTATAGGACAGATAGACAGGGGTTTTTTTTAAAGTCTTTATGTCATTACCGTACCGAACGTACCTTCATGTGCATTTATTGAAAAGATGTTATTTTTTAATTGCAAACAGACACTTAAATTTATTTATCTGTATAGATGTAGATATATCCATATATAGACTATCTCTACTTGTAATATATATATGGCACGAATGTAAAAATCCTCTAGAATACGCGAGCAAAGCTACGGACAGTATATAGTATTAACATAAAGAAACATTTTGTCCGTGTTCCAACAAGAAGGCGCCGTGTTGTCGAGACGGAACAAATTTTAAATTTCCAATCGGTAGTTCAATAGATGAACGAAATGTACTCCGCACCCACAAGTCGATGAAACTTTTTACAATTGTTATCAGTTTTATTGGAAAGCTATAATAACGAATTTGTTTAAGAAAACGGAAACTACGAAACCGAGCAGGTTTAAGTATATCCTTTACCACCTTAATTCTGATTGTATAAGGTCTATTTTCAAGTGTTTTCCAAATCTCAGTCCGTTGTAAAAACTAAGATTTTGGACCGTTTAAATTGTATCTACAATTCCTATAAAGAAAAAAACTTGCCTTGAAATAAACCTTGTTCTCAGGATCACCTTTCTTCGTATATTTGAGTTAAACCTATTAAAGAAATAAAACCCGCAATTTTTTATTCTGTTTGAAGGTCACTCACTGGCTAATCATATAAAGAACGGAATCCTTAAGCTCAAAATATGAGAGACTGGTCGCAAGCATAGCTGCGAATCACGAGGTTCTGGGTTGAGTCCCCAAGCACAGTTTTAATGAGTTTTTCGTCTCTCATTTCCCAATAGCAGCCCTTAGTCTGAATTAGTGTCTGAAAGATGGTGAGTATATCGCCGTCTTAGGCACTATACACACGTCTATGAAATACTTCTGAGACATGCAGGTTTACTCACGATATTTTCCTTCACCGTAAAGTACGTGGTGCTAAATCACTGCACATTTTTAAAAAAAAACACTTTTTTGCTGGCCCCGCTGAGATTCGAACAAAGTTTTGTAAAAACACTCACTTCTATATTTATTTGATAAATAGGTTGGTGTTTTATTTATTATTTGAGCTCGCAGTCTATTGGTAAAACTCTTAACCTTTTAGACTTCGGATAACTAAAAAGTACTTAAAACTCACGAGTCAATAATAAATTCAACCCAATGCGTAGTTCAAGGTTTTACTCCGGCCTGGAATGAGTCCAACATTTCTATTGTATTTCCTAAATGCAATCCCGGATAAAATATGGGCTTAAAATTGGTACGGTTTAAAGTTTTAAACAGTTTTTTGGCAACATTTAAAGTGGAAAGTTTCCTGCAGTAAAATTGTATATTACCTGTATTTCGCAGATTCACTCGCGTCGACAGAATTCTAGTAGTGTATTCATACATATGCTCACGCCTGTATCCCATGGGGGGTAGGCAGAGACCACCGTTAGCCACATGCTACGATCCTTACATACTTCTTTCGCTTCATCCACATTCATGCACCTCCTCAGACATTTCATGTGGTTACAAGTGCTCCGAAATTGACCTTTCTGAAAAATTGTATTAGTATATTCAGTATATCTTTTTATATTCATCTTTAAAAACCACGTAATTTAGCTACAACGTGAAGAACACAAGTCAGTGCCGCATTTAGGTCGGAAGATTCCTTTTACACATAAACCTATATACATATAAATAAAATTGAAGTGTCTTTTTGTAATTATTATTTAAACAGATTTTCACTTGTCACTTGAAGCTTCAACTTGGCATTTAAAGCTCGACTTTTGCTCCAAGTATTCCAAAAAACCCACAAAAATACCAATTTCAAAATATTTGGCTTTTAATCTGTCTTTTTGTACCAGCTTTTCTGAAACGGCTGAACCGATTTTAACGCTGTTGCACAACAAGTAACTGACGCTACACGTAGAAAAGAATTAAGTAAAATAGTTTGTTTAACGTAGTTCATTATGTAAATTAGTAGTTCCGTTTTTGTACACAAGATGGCGCTGTACCCTTCTAAATCACGCTATTGAAATTCTCCTCTAGTTACGTATATAGTAGTAAGTAATCAAACCAATAGTGGGACCGACCATTGTTCCGTCCTCGCCGTCGAGGCTCGTCGCGAACTCTACGTCATCGTCCCCCCCGTCCTTTGCTTGCACTAGCCTTAAACATGTCCCCAAATCATACTACTCAGATCCTACTCCCTAGCTCATCCCCCAGGAACGCCCTAAGCCGAGATCCGAGCCCCGCACCGGGGCGCCCTTAGCTGTGTTGCTTAGTTTTTAAGTTTAAGCTCGGCTGGAGGCCCTTGGGTCTCGTCCTTTAGTCTGGTTAAGCAGTGGAGGTTACTCCCCCCTACCAACTGCGAGAGACCATATCGTAAAAATAAAAAAAAACCAATCTTGATCGAACCAATAAACCAGGACTGCCGCCCAAGTTACGGAGTTTCATTCCAACCAGCCAAGGTCTACTCCGACTGATCCTGGCTCCCAGGCCTAATTTGAGTCACACATAGTTTCTGTTGTTAATCCTACACTATTAAAATAAGTAGAAAACGGCTTGCAATAATATCACTGAGGTAGACTAAGGATCCATAATGTAATTTAAGAGGAAATAAAACTAAAGAATGGCCGAGCTTATGGTAATGGCCGATATTGTACAAACTGAATCAGTTTGCGATCGTCTCAAGATTTTATGGAAAATCTTCAGATGCAGTTAAGAAATGCACATTTTTAGAAGCATTTTGCTTGAGAATATTTGCTTTAAGTCAACATTCTATCTATATTCATACAGACATAGAGAATTGAAGTGTCTGTTTGTAATTCTAAATTAATAGCTTTTCACTAAATGTATACGAAAGTACATACAGGGTACCATCATCGGTTTAAGCAGAGCGTATTAAGAACTACTGAGATTGACGTTTCATTTTGGTACCGTAAAATTAAAAGTCAAAGGTAAAAAGTTCTTAATACGTGCTGCTTCAATAATCATAATTGGACCCCTGTACTAATATAAAAAAACCATTTTTCTAAATGTTTATTTGTTTGTTGTTCCGGATATCCGAAAGAATTTGTATGTATGTTCGAAACGAATTGGCTTAAAAAGTACTGAACCGATTTTAAAAAATCTTTCACCATTTGAATGCCACATTATCACTGATTAATATAGGCTATATTTTAACCTCGTACTCCCACAGAAACGTGAACTACGCGGGTGAAACCGCGTGACGTCCGCTTATTTATACATATACAAACTATAATTAATGTGAACCCTTGAAATAGTAGTCCAATTAAAACATAAAGTACTCCACAATATAGAAATCAGTGTTGGCAAGACTACCCCCAAGCTTTGCAACTATTCTCAAGTTGGCACGCTCAAGTTGGAGAACTAAGGCCGGGTCGGAGACGAATACTCAACCGTTCACTTTGGACACGATCAAATGTAAATTCCGAAGGCTATTTTCTCTAACACTGGATTTAAACTTTAATCATACGACATTTTTGGCAATCCTTAAATAGTCATTCTTTCAGAAAGGTCAAATTCGGAGCAGTCGTAATCGAAGGACGTGCATGAATGTGGAAGCGAAAGAAGTATGTAAGGATCGTAGCGTGTGTCAAACGGTGGTCTCTGCCTACCCCTATGAGATACAGGCGTGAGCATACGTATGTATGTTTAAACAGTATAAATTGAAGTCGCTTTACCAAAATATCAGAAGGCCAAGTGCAAGTCTTCACTGCCGCCTTCACAAGTCACCGCGTTGACGTAAACGCAGATTTGTATAGGATCGAAATAGCGCTACCTGTCGGCCCACGGATGGCACTATTTTGATGTCATACAAATCTATGTTAACGTGATGATGACTTGTGATGTTAATTTAAGAAAACCCGCAATAGGCACTCAGGTGTTTACTCAATGTGTTTAAAAGTATTATACGGTACCAGTAGTAATAACAGAGCAGTCAACCTCACTAATCTCCAAAACACAAATTTTCATCAAACATGATTAAGTACCTCTTTTTAACCAGTGGTTGTATGCTCAGCTCAGCCATGGCACACGAGATCGTGAGATATGAGGTATTCCAAGTAGTAGTCGGGGGTCTGGATAAGTGCTCGGTTGATGGTAATACGCTCGTCCCTATTGCATGGGACATTAAACATAACTGGCGATGGGGTGTAAGTATACCTCTACCAACCCCATTTGGGGAACACAAAATGTGTATGACTAAGTACTTACGTGACAGATAACTCCATAGCCATGTCAGGCACTACACATACGTCTTTTAACTTCTCCTCAGACAGGAAAAGCTAGAGCATCACTTAATTTTACAGAAAAACTCACCACCAATTAAGCCCAGTGGAGTTTTTTGTCAAATTAATTTAGTCTCTTTACAATTCAAATCATAATTTCCTTAAAATTCATCTTAATTAACATTCCAAAACTCCTTTGACCCTCCATTCCATTATACCTTTTCTTTGATCTCTGATATTCTTTATTTATTTCTTACTTTTAACACCCCTGCGTACTCCTTATGTATACTCTTAATTTCACATTAAGCTTACCTTGCTTTTTCTGCACGATGTTTCCTTCACCGTAAAGCATGCGCTATGAAATCACAGCACATAAGTTTTTAGAAAAACTCATTGGTACAGGCCCCGAAAACAGGCACTGGGATCCGAACTTGCGTCGATTGCATAGCAGGTAACTTGTCAAATCCCACGGCCACCAACGCTCTGTTATGTTATAAAAAATGTTTGATATTTCCAATGTCTTGTATACTGCCAATGTAATAAATAATATCAATACAAGTAGAACTCAAATAAAAGTTGAATGCTCGTAGATTTCATCGTATAAACCGGCACGTACAGACAGACATACGAGCATCTCTTACAATAAATCCAATAGTAAATGCCAGGTGGAAGTTGTCAGACATAAAATCGATGGTTTACTGTGAACGCTTGCTGTGTATTTATTTTTATATGGACACTTATTTGTCCACTTAGACATATGATATCTTCTTATATATAAAAATGAATCCCCATTTTCCTTGGTCACGGCATGACGCGTAAACGACTGGATGGATTTTAACGGGACTTTCACTGGCAGATAACTGATGTTTCAAGGAGTGATTTAAGCTAATTTTATTTAAAAAAAACATAAGGGCTGCGGGACACCCATGAAAATAACTCTACGCGGGTAAAACCGCGGGGCACAGCTAGTCTTCTTATATATAAAAATGAATCCCCATTTCCCTAGGTCACGGCATCACGCGTGAACGGCTGGACCGATTCTACCGGGACTTTTACTGGCAGATAGCTGAAGTTTCAAGGAGTGATTTAGGCTAATTTTATTAAATAAAACAGCATGCAACTATATCTACGCGGGTGAAACCGCGGGACACAGCTAGTAGTCTATATAACTACAATTAGTTGCTAGCCTATGAACAACAAAAAAATACGAGGGAAATTAGATGTTTGTTTATAATAACTAATCTGGCGGGCGAAGTCGATAGCGGTCTATAGATCATCTCCCTCCCATGTATTCTTCGGGGTCGGGGTTGGGGTCGGCACTTAATTTAATCCGATGTGGATCACATGATTTTAATACGAACGCCTTTTTCTAGGATAATCTGCAATCTGGGTAAAACCAAATGTCAGGCCTCTGACTGACCTGTAACGATTGCCAAATTTGTTAAATTGTCAACCAGTACCGACGGCTTAATGTGTCCTCCGAGGCACGGAGGTAACTCGGGCGGTCACCCATCCAACTACTGGCTTGGGTTTGGGTTGCTTAACTTCGCTGATCGAATGATATACGCTATAGCAATTGTCCGACGAGCTCCTCTATACGTAATATTATAAGTCAAAAAAAAATTTTCGCCAAAAAAAAAAACATAAAGCTGGTATGACACTTGTAGGTAAATGGACATTATATACAAAATAAAGTAAATGATTTTATTTAATCTATAAAATATTAAAAAGATAAAAAATACCCACTAATATCCCCTAGCAGAGCGTGGTTTCGATCCACGGACCTCTGGGTTATGGGCCCAGCACGCTTCCACTGCGCCACTCTGCTTGTACATAAGCTGACGAAAATATTGTTTAGTTGACAACAGTTACATAGCGAGAAATGAAACGACACAACAACACAACGTCAAATACATTTACAGCTTTTTATCACATGGTAGTTCTAGACGATCCTCGAATTCTCGTTATTGAAATATTTAAATACTAGCTGTGCCCCGCGGTTTCACACGCGTAGATTTAGTTTCTTCCTTATTGTCGCGGAACCCTAATATTTTTAACAAATTCCCGTTAAAATCCGTCCAGACAGACAGACAGACAGAGAAAATTTTTAAAACTTGGTTTTTTAGTGTCAGTAGCGTGTATACTTTCATATGCATTTAGTGGAAAGCTGTTATTTTGGAATTACAAACAGACACTTCAATTTTATTTATCTGTATAGTTGTATAGATGATTAAAATCAACAGTTTAAATTCCTAGCTACTTGATTTTCCAAAAATCTAAAGATGTGATGATGATGAAAACTCAGCAACTCAAATTTCCTATTACTATTCCATGCATACATATTCACACCTGGACATATTAGTTAAGTCTAGGCTAATATGGTTTCGATCGTGTTTAGGCTAGACCAGTTTGGCCTATGCTTTACCGGTTTATCCTATAGCACATGTAGAACTTTTTATCCTGAAATCAGGTTTGGCTGGTAACATATAAAAGCTGGCAAACTTCGTAAAGTGAGTTTTAGAAACTTCTATGATCACGAAAATTATTTCGTTTTACACATTCCGACCTCGCCTCGACGAATCGACCTCAAAAACTTATAATATTTGGTATCTCATAACAAAAAGCTATTCAACCCGTGAGTTTCTGACACATTCGGGTCACAGGTAGGTCGACATCAAAATTTGTCCTTTCTTCCACCGTAATAGTGGCTCAACCCGTAACCACGTGCCTTCGAATTTGTATTCAACACGCGCCCAGACCACGGGCTATTCTGACAACAGATTGGGTTTATTATACCCGCACAATATTGTGCGGTCTTCACAGAATTCAATGTCATCAGTAGAGGGTTTTTGTTAAAGGATTTCGTCCTCTTATGTGGGTTTTATGACGAGATATCGACACAGTGTGTAGGTGTTGTATGACCCTAAGAATCCATCTGTCAGAGGTCTTGCGTACGTGACAGGCGCAGTAATGTATCCCCAGCTCGCGTGTTTCAGGGTTAAGTGAATATTTTTTGGAATATTTTCCTGTTCAGTTCCGCTCAAGATTATGATGAGATGTAGAGCAACGGTATTTACATATCGTTACGCATATATTTATGTTTATTTCTATGTATTGCGTACGTTTCAAAGTGTTGTAATAATTTGAAAAACATTATCCTGTTTTTATTTTTTTTACCTGCTTACTTGAGTGTGTCTGTATAATGAAATTCTATACTTTCCTTGTAAACTTGAGGTGTATTTTTGCAAAGCTATGTAAATAAGGAGCGTGGTGTTCGAGTGATTTGAGTAGTCGCCTGCTACACAAGCATTAGAGACTCTTATCTCATCAGACTCTATACCAATGAGTTTTAACATTTCTAGAAGTAAATTTGATGGTTTCAAAATTAATCGTCCAAGCTTAGACATTAGTCGCAAATGATCAGTTGTCATAAGTAACGTTGAAAATCATAATACTACCCTTTTTGTGGACCATTAGTACAGTATACATAAAAGCTTTACAAGGAGTAGGTACCTAAACAATCTATTAACAAATCGTTCAAAATGACACACACAGGCGAGCACATCTACAAGATTCATCATTTCCCTGGCCTTATCCCATTCATTTGGGTCAGCTCTTGATTCAACCCGATGTGGCTGATCACCTGATTTTTATACGAAGCGACTGCCATCTGACCTTCGTAACCTCTTTTTTTTCGAGGTAAATCGGCAATCTGGGTTAAACCAGTTGTCAAACTTTCTTAGGCCTCTGACTGACCTGTGACGATTGCCAAAGATGTTAAATTGGCAACCGGGACCGACGGCTTAACGTGCTCTCCGAGGCACGGAGGGAACCCGGGCGGTCACCCTTCCGACTACTGGCTAGGTGTATGGTTGCTTAACTTCGCTGATCGCATCATATGCGCAATAGCAACTAGGCCTAAAAATAACCTGACAACTGGTTTAACCCAGATCACAGATTTTCCTCCTAAATGGGGTTGCGAAGGTCAAATGGCAGTCGTTTCGTTTAAAAATTAGGTGATCAGCCTCATCGGGTTGAATCAAGTGCCGACCCCAACAATGTATGGGATAAGGCCAGGGAGACGATGAGGCCTAAATTTTAAACCTCAAAAATACTCAGCCCGACTGGGAGATTGAGCCCAGTACCTCGTAATCTACAAGCACAAACCCAACGAGGCAGTTTAAACAGCTCTTGAAGGCAACTTGGCCCTTTTTAATACTCTAACCCTACACTATCGCACTATCACTAACCATTACACAGTCACTTAGAAATTATATTCCCGGAATCACCCCTAAAGAGGGGGTGAAAAGGGGTGTCAAAGCGTGTTCAGTAAAACAAAGTAACCGCCGGAAAGCTCGTGTCTTAATATAATTTATCAATTCGTTTTGAGTAGGGTTTGATGGCTTATGATAATTATTTATAACGATCTTTATCACTTAGAGACCATCTCAAGATTGATTACAAATGTTTGTCTTCGTTAAGTTAACATGAGAGGGTTAATTGAGTTACAAATGGCAAATGGCCGTTGGATTTTGATTGAAGTTTATTTTTAGTTATTACTTTTAATTTTAGCTGTGCCCCGCGGTTTCACTCGCGTAGATATTAATTTAATGGGTAACCCGAATGTTTTAAAAAAAACAAAGTAGTAAGTTACATTAGCATTGTAACATTAGCTATAGGCCAGTGAAAGTCCTGTTAAAATCGGTCCATCTGTTTCAGAGATTATTCGGAACAAACAGACAGACAGAGAAAAAATTCAAAAATTGGTTTTTTAGTGTCAGTAGCGTGTATACTTTCATATGCATTTAGTGAAAAGCTGTAATTTTGGAATTACAAACAGACACTTAAATTTTATTTATCTGTATAGATAGGAAGTGACTTCAAGGAGCTTTACATAATATGTACTTGTACTTACCACCTCCACGAATGTAATGTAATTTACTCGGAGTGTAATTTGGTCTTTTGAAGGTATAAGTAGAATGTCGTGTCAAAAATGAACGAGGAAAATAATATCCACGCAGGCTTATCCACAAATTGGATGTTTGATAAATGGATGTGGCTTATTTAACCTTTAGTTATTGTTCAGGATATCATGGATTCCACGGGTTGAGTTTGACGATCGGTTGGTGAACTTATTGAGTTATTTCTTTAGATATGACATCTATACAGATAAATAAAATTGAAGTGTCTGTTTGTAATTCCAAAATAACAGCTTTTCACTAAATGCATAGGAATGTATACACGCTACTGACACAAAAAAACCAAGTTTTAAAATTTTTCTCTGTCTGTCTGTTTGTTCCGGGTAATCTCTTAAACGGCTGGACCGATTTTAACGGGACTTTCACTGGCAGGTAGCTGATATTCCAAGGAGTAACTAAGGCTACTTTTATTTTAAGAAACATTTAGGGTTCCGCGGGAATAAAACTAAATCTGAGCGGGTGAAACCGCAGGGCACAGCTAGTCCATCCTAAAAAAGAGAGGTGAAGTAAAACACCCACTTTTACGAAAGATGGTTAAGTGCTAACGAGACAGAGGGTGGGTACATCGCCGTCTCAGGCACTATACATACGTCTTCGAATTACTTCTCAGACTTTCTCAGGTTTTCTCACAATGTTTTCCTTCACCATAAAGCACGTGAGTTGAAAGTACTGTATTTAAGGTTTTTAGATAAACTCATTGTTACAGGCCGCTCGGATTCGAACTTGCTTCGCCTGCTACGCAATGACTGCTGAAACCTACCGGCTACCACGGCTTATGAGTTTAGGGATGTGTCGTTTGGAATTCCTAACAGCACCACTACTGGATTGGATGTACCCGCCTTATAATCGAAGCCATATAATTACTCCTCAGAGTATTGTTGTGTTCTTGCGGTGATCACCAGTTCTCCATCGAGGAAAGTCAAGCACAGTATTGGTAATGTTAGGTTTATGTGATTATCAAAAACCAATAGAGCCGTGGTGACCGTGGAGTTTGAACAGTCGCCTGCTACGCAAGCGACGCAAATTCGAATCCCAGGGGGAACCAATGAGTAAAACTTATGTACAGGATTTCACACCACGTGTTTTACGGAGAATGAAAACCTGCATAG
Source organism: Watsonalla cultraria (assembly GCA_964035505.1). NCBI lineage: Eukaryota > Metazoa > Arthropoda > Insecta > Lepidoptera > Drepanidae > Watsonalla > Watsonalla cultraria. The sequence continues at coordinate 1,548,136 of OZ037726.1, read as the reverse complement.
TGACGCATGTGTAGTGCTTGTGATAAGTGGGTGTTGTTGTCTCATCACCTCTGCCTACCCCTTCGGAGAATACAGGCGTGAGCATATGTAAGTATGTACCACGCAACTGAAGCAGACCGCAGACGGTAGTCTTGACACTTATGATAAAGTCGCCAATATGTTTTGTTTTGCAAGTAATGACACTGATATTTGGCACAATTCGCGTATATTAACACCGAAAACTCATAAACAACCAATAAAATATATCCGGTTTTTATCTCGAAACGACCGTAAATGTGTTGGTTCGGCCCAAATTACCGGATATTGGGGACTTTGACGTGACGGTTATCCGGATCGCGCTTCATGCGACGTGAGGTAATACGACGTAATGGAATTTTCCATAAAAACATACCTGGCTGTTATTACCATACGTGTAAGTATGTAAGGTAATACGTTTTAGAATTATTGGAATCAGGTGCACCTACTTGTCGGTAATTCTCGAATACCAAAGAAGCATTATGCATACATTAGCTACCTACTCTCCTAATATAGAGACCCGGGTAAAAAATAATTTTACCCAGTTTCTACTTTAACTCAAAAAAGGGTTTATTCGAGTTATGCCGTTCTGATCCACATTTATGAATTAGCGGTGGATCAATTTTATTTTATAAGTAGCTGTACTCCGCGGTTTCACCCGCGTAAACTTAATTTCAAGGATACTGCTCGGAACCCTAATGCTTTTTTTAAATAAAAGTAGCCGAAGTGATTCTTTGTAAAATTTGCCTGTGAAAGTCGCGTTAAAATTAGTCCAGCCATTTTGGAGATTAGCCGAAACAAATAGATAGACAAACAGACAGAAAAACCGACCGACAAACATAATTTTTTTAAATCGTTTTTTTTTGTCAGTACCTACCGTATATCTTTTCATATGCATTTAGCGAAAGGCTGTTATTTGGAATTACAAACAGACACTTCAGTTTTATTTATATGTTGTTGTATTGATATATATGTATAGATTATTTACCGACAAAGAAAGTAAACAATAACACAACATAGTAGAGGTACGAAGCTATGCTTATAGTTTGTCTAAGATGTACATAAAACTCTACCCGACACATTAGTATTAAGACCGCATGTCCGCTAATAGCATTAACCATAGTGCTATTCAAACCGGTCCAAGCTCAGTCCTACTCGGTGGTAGTAAACCGACTATCTGGTACTGCGGTGTTACATACCCTTACTCTTGCACAGAGCATTAAACCTTGCATTAATTAACATTTTAAGAAGGTTTATACTAGCTAATAAAGTAAAAATATAAAATCTTAATATTAATTAACCCGATGTATTGGTGCTAACCACTTTGCACCATAATGACACTAGTTTTTAACTATTTAGTTTTTGTGTATTCAGTTTTGAAATTTCAATTTTATTTTGTCATTGTTATTTGAATTGTTGCCGTTTATTTGTTATCAATAAATGTTTTTATTTTTATTATTATAATTATTTTGTTATATAAATACTCCCAAAAGGTTAAGCAGATGTCTTATAACACACTTATCCCCGAACATGATTGTGTACGGTCTACATGATGTAATGTGGTGAATACTTGATTTTTACACAAACCTCTTTATTACAAAAAAATATGGTTTAAACCGAGGCGAGACCAAAATAATATTAAAACTTTATCCCTTTTGAATTCCGTAGTGAATCACGTAGTTGGAACTACTTTAAAACCAAAGGTTACTTATATTTGGCTATGTTTTGTAATTAAGGAGAAAGTGTCTTCACAGCGCCTTTCGTATTAAATGTAAGCCTAAAAGATTATGTTTTCGCAATCAAAACAAAAGCCCGCAACAAAAATAAATACTAAACAATCTCAGCAATACTGGGTAACTTAAAACGAAGAGTGATGTTTGTGCTAATACCCGTCAATTCCGGTAATAGCTTGGTCATTAAGACCGAAACCTGTAGAGGTTTCGGTTTGCCGTAGGGCAAAGAAACCGGATAAGTAAGCGTTATGTAACTTAGCTACCTTTTCACTTACGTACGTTTAAATGTATTATTTTATATCACATGATAAATCAGCATTCAAACCAAGAAAGTGATCATCGCAGGGGATGGTTGAAATACCAGGAGGATAATAATAGCTTTAGAAACCCTGCAAAATCTCTTCATACCTTTCTTGCGGCAAAAAAGTAAGATTATTTTTCACACAGACGTACATATGTCTGGTTTAACCAAGACTAACGACTTTCCACGCAATAGGAGTTGCAAATTTCAGATGGCAGTCGCTTCATATAAAAATCAGGTGATCAGTCACATCGGCTTGAATCAAGTTCCCCAACAATGTATGGGATAAGGCCAGGGAGGTGATAGCATGGACGCAAATATTGTGTAGCATATGTAATTTAAATATGTTAAAATTACTAACAGACGATAAACATAACAATAACAAAGAATAAAAACTCTCTTGGGAAAAACATCTGAACTCCAAAAACTGTGCTTAACTCTCTTGGGAAAACCACACCAGGCGCTCTTTCCAAAAATCAAGCTGCTTATTTTACTAAAATGATTTTATTACCATCATGTCATTGTATCCAAATTTTCCACGGAGCTGGTAAATATTCATAATTAATTATGCAATTACGAAGAAATACATATAAATACATTAGATATATTTTAAAACAGTCCAAGTGCTTTGTACTCTGAATCACTGAACTGTAATTTTATGCAAATATAAAATTACCCAGAGTTTTAAAATGTTCATAAACATTATTAGAAATAGCTGTCGTGCGAATTTTCTTTGAAATATTAAATATTATTATTGAATAATAAATAAAACTGTGAATTCTAAGCGAGAGAGCTATTAATTTTCAGCAAATTATTCAAACGAGTCAGTAAATAAACTTAAATTTTGCACTTATCTCAAATTTACTGTGCCCCGATTCACGTAAAACAAATAATCGAAATGTCGTTGAACGATTCAAGTCCTCATCATCAGCAACTCCCTGGCCTCATCCCACGTATTTTTGGGGTAGACTGCTATCTGACCTTTGTAAGCGCTTTTACGAAGAAAATCGGTAATCTAGGTTAAACCAGTTGTCAGACTTTCTTAGGCTTCCGACTGACGCGATTGCCAAGGATGTCAAATTGGCAAAACGATTCAAGTCATTCGATCGAAATCCTCTCCCAATATGGTACGAATTCACGTGATCCGAAATCCTACTTCGATAGGACTTCAACTCAATAAGATGTTTCCGCGACGGCGACTAAGCTATTCCGTTCTTTCTAAGTCTAAGTTTAGGTCTAAGACTATGTTGCTACCACATCATTACATGAATCGGGCTTCTGTTGACAAACACATAACATTGGAATAAAATAGGTATTAATAAGGGGTCCTGATGAATAATTACCACAGTTCAGAAGCTTCAAGAAACGCAGACTATGATAAAATATGATATTATCCTGTTAATATTTATAAAGGTCGGTCGACTCATTATTATTTTCAGAACATCATTATTGCTCTTCAAGAATACATTAATCTTGTTGATTTTAAAATTATGAGGAAAAGGAGATACTTGAATATTATATTATTAAGTTATTGTTAATTAAAAAATACATGTATATTAAGCGTTACTTTCGCTGGAAGTTACTTTAGAATATTTAAACTTTTATAAAACTGATACCCTTATCCTGCTAATACTAAGGTCTATCTATCTATCTATTAATCTATACATCTATACATATACATACAGATAAATAAAATTGAAGTGTCTGTTTGTAATTCCAATAAAACAGCTTTTCACTAAATGCATATGAAAGTATACACGCTACTGAAACAAAAAAAACAAGTTTTAATATTTTTACAAATAAACAAAGTTATAAAAATTCTCTGTTTGTCTGTCTGTCTGTTTCTTCCGGGTAATCTCTGAAACAGCTGGACGGATTTTAAAGGGACTTTCACTGGTAGGTAGTTGATGTTTGAAGGAGTTACTTAGGCTACTTTTATGTATTAAAAATATTAGGGTTTCGCGACAATAAGGATGAAACTAAATCTACGCGGGTGAAACCGCAGGGCACAGCTAGTTAGTTCTAATTTGCATGCATATTTGTTCACATTTTCCTTCACTGCAAAGCTCATGGTGAGATCACTGCGCTAAGTTTTAATAAATGTATTATCTAAATTCCAGAAGACAAATAGTTCTTGAAACTCGTCGCAATTAGAAAAGTTACGAACTTCTATCTTAATCAAATTAATAATAGTTTTCACAGTTCAAGTCGGACTGCGAAAACCCATTAACTTCACAGAATCCACAATAATTGAAATAGGAATAGTGCTAGGCAAGCTATTACAATTGGAATTAACCTAATATCTACCCAACTTTGAGTGTTGGAACACTATTTGAAATCATTTCGGATTCAATTCGAATGGAAATGAGTTGCTCACTCTTCCATTGAAATGTACTTAAACAACCCTATGTATATAGAAGGGACACATGTAAAAAAAAAACCGGGGAGTTTGTTTCGCCCTTTCTTCTCCTGACAGGCTTACTTTTGGAAACGGTAGTAAATTAACTTAAGTTAGCGTAAGACAAATGACGTTCAATAAGTGTTCCAAGTGTCCCTTATGTTGAATAAAACTTTTTGATTTGATTTAATTTGATTTGATTGATTGAATATTCTATGTTGTTATTGGGTAGAGTCAGGGACGTAATTGATTTTAGATTTATTTAAAATTTAATGAGCCGTAGTGGCCGTAGGATTTGAGCAGTCTCCTGCTACGCAAGCTAAGTTCGAATGCCTGTAACCTGCACCAATGAGTTTTTCTAAAAATGTAAGTGCAGTAATTTCACACCACGTGGTAACGGTAAAGGAAAACATTATGAGAAAGCCTACATATGTCTGAGAAGTAATTCAAAGACATGCCTGTAAAGTACTGCCTGACGGCGATGGACTCACTCTGTCATGTTGGCACTTAATCATATTCGGTGAACTGTGGGTGTTGTTTTACAACACCTCTGCTTACTCCTTCGAGGACCCTAATCGGATGGCGTGAGCATATTTAAAACTTTATGTGCAATCACGGTACAGTGATGGACAGAATGCTAAAGCATTTTCTACCAGTCTACCACTGAGACCGGAGTCTTTTTGCCCATAACTTCATATTACCTTTGATAATTCGCATGTTATTTATCCTTTCTGCGGCGTCGGACTATTGGCTGCAAGTACTACTAGGTCGGACAAAGTGCTATTGGGTGTTCCGTTGTAATTTCTCAGTGGCAGCCGGGTTATTTAGTATCCGGTTAATAACAATAGGTTTGCGTATTTTTACATACTAAAACATAACTGATATAATGTGGGTGTAGTATAAGTAAACCTCTGGGTATCTTCTTCTTCATTTAAGAGTTAGACTCTTGTCGGTGCAGCTGATGAAGCTCCCTCCACTTGTTCCTGTCCAGTGCTGCTTCTTTGACCTCCTTATACGACGTGACGGTTATTTTTTTCCTTTAATTGTTTGGTGTAGCTTATCCTTGGTCGGCCCGTGCCACGCCTTCCCTCTATTTTACCTTCCAAAATGGTTTGTATTAAGCCGTCATGCCGTATAAGGTGACCAATAATTTTTCCTCTTCTGTTTTCTATATTCGTATACCTTCGGGGAATTCAGGCGTGACTATGATGATGAAATATCTACCTAACTACTTTCATTCATTTATGTCGCTTTTTGATAAGTCTCCATTCATTAGTACGTGCGGCTAACACGGGGTAGGCAGAAGGAATCCCATTTCCAATTAAATAATGGTTTGATAAATTTACAGATGACAACCTTTTACGGTTTTAATCAATTATTTTAATATCACCTGCACCGAATCAAACCGTAAATTCCGGTTCGTCAAAATTAGCTTTTTGATATCGACGTTACAATCGCCAGTGGAACTGTTAAGCTCGCTCATTTGTTCCCATAACAGTAAAGTGGATTATGCCATGGACAGCCATAGCATAATTCACTTTGCGTGGATCGTAAAAAAATATATAACCCCATAAAAATCGGCACCAAACGATGAGGTTCACATAAAAAATCTGTCCGAATACCCTCTATAAGAGGCTATGCGCCTCCTAATATTCTCATGTTTAGGGATGCTGATATTAAATATCTTTTTTTTACGACAGCACTCGACTTTTTACATTACTTACGCTACTTACATACATACTTCCAATGAAACGATTGGCCAGCATTTGTCAGCCAATTTTCCCAGCGATTTGTAACATGTCATGAAGTTTACTTTTACTTCTGTTGGCGTTGTTTGTTCTTGATATGTTTTGTAGATCTACACTAATATATATTTTTACTGACAATTTTGAGCATTGGAACTGAGTTAATGTGCTTGCTTATATTTTAACAATAGTTTTTGTATCTAGCCATCAAAATATTCAACAACTTTCTTTAATTATTTTTTTAAAATATCTGTACCAAATTATGATGGTAAAGGATATTATTATTAGGTACCTAACTACTCGCATCTAATTTGGTAACAAAATAGGTGCACCACATTGGACCCAATATTTTTAATATATCTATACATCTATACAGATAAATAAAATTGAAGTGTCTGTTTGTAATTCCAAAATTACAGCTTTTCACTAACAACTTTAAACCTGTTTTCTTAGTGTCAGTACTGTATATACTTTCATATGCATTTAGTGAATAGCTTTAATTTTGGAATTAAAACAGACACTTCAATTTTATATATCTGTATAGATTCTCAGTAGACTAGGTACCAAACCGGTGGTAAATTTTCAACATTCTTAACTCCCAACGTAAATAAATATTTTTCATTTTCATTTTCATATTAGCAGCGAAATAGAACCTTAATTAAAACAAGTAAATTATTATCGCTTTACATAGTTAATAACTATGTTGTTTTATTAAATTTCCATGCGAATATACATTCCATTCCATAATTAACAATAAACACTGCTCTCTCATTTGAAATTAAATGAAGATTGGAATAACAATGTTTTTTTACACTAACGCTGGTTTTAGTAACATATTCGTAATGTTTCTTAAAAACGTAGTTATGTTTATCAACATATTTTTTTATCATCATCTCCCTGGCCTTATCCCATACATTGATGGGGTCGGCACTTGATTCAACCCGATGTGGCTGATCACCTGATTTTTATACGAAGCGACTGCCATCTGACCTTCGCAACCCCATTTAGGAGGAAAATCTGTGATCTGGGTTAAACCAGTTGTCAGATTATTTTTAGGCCTCCGACTGACCTGTAACGATGGCCAAAGATGTTAAATTGGCAACCGGGACCGACGGCTTAACGTGCTCTCCGAGGCACGGAGGGAACTCGGGCGGTCACCCATCCAACTACTGGCTAGGCGTATGGTTGCTTAACTTCGCTGATCGAATGATATGCGCAATAGCAACTGTGCCACGAGAGATTTTTTTATATATATAAGTCATATACTCACGCCTATATTCCCCGAAGGGGTCGACAAATGTGTACTTATAGTACACCCACATTTCGCCACGTCACAAACGCTACTGGGATGGGAAAGGAATATTGGGTTTTCCATAATATAATTTTCCCAGTAGTAGCCCGCTGTCTGGATTACTGCCTGAATGGCAATAGACTGGCCCCTATTACATGAGAATTAAACATAACTAAACCTAGACGAAGTAACATTCTCTCGCGCTTGCGCTAATAGAATAGATAAAAAAATTATGGAAATGGCATAACATCAGTCACGTGACCTATGTCATACCCATACATTTTGTATCGTTTTTATTAGCGAAGCGTGAGGATAATGTTACTTTGTCTACTGGCCCTGGTATGTGGGTGGAATATAAGTATACTACTGCCTACCGCTTCAGGAAATACAGGAATTTGTTTTGACTATATAAATGATTAGCTGACCCGACAGACGTTGCCCTGTCTAATAATGAATGCAGCACGTATTCTGTCAATTCTATGTCAAACGTCATAAGGTTACATCAAAAAGTTTTTATTGTCCAAAGCGCTAAGGTAAAATTTAAGAAGAAATATTTTTTTTTAATTTTCCACGCAACTTTCTTAGTTTTTTCTTACATAAGAATCATCTCCTGACAGTAAAGAACACAACAAAAAAATTACTATCGAAATCGATCCAGCCCTTCACCCGTGATGTTGTGACCAAGGGAAATGGGGATTCATTTTTATATATATAGATTATATAGTCAAAACAAATTAAACAGAACTATTTTCGACCTTACCTTCATGCTTACATAGTTTACTTTAGCTCAACATATACATAACGATGTTGTGTTAGCGTTTATGTCTTCCTATCAACTTGACAATATTACACAATTAATAATGTCCGATACATTGATTTAGAATATAACTAGATGCATGTATACACTTTTATCGGTAGCATGTATAATCCTGTAAATTGTGTCATTCTGACGATTTGAAAGTGCTTTGTATAAAGTCTAATCGAATAAAGATATTTTTGACTTTGACTTTATCTATACAGATGAATAAAAATTGAATGACTGTTTTTTCACTCACATGTGCGGACTTTTTTCTAAATTCACATAAAATAACATGCGATGCTTACTTACATAAGAAAAAACAATTATATTTTTTTTAATATGCTTTCACGTGCATATAGTGAATTGCTGTTATTTTGGAATTACAAACAGACACACAAATTTTATTCACCTGTATGGATGTATAGATAAATATTAATATTATTATTATGAATACAAATCTTGAAGAAATTAAAACTAATGGAATATTAATTAAGAGTTCGATAAAAAAATATATTAATTACTGAATTTTTTTTCTTTATATCTGAATAGGTTTTCCCTTATCTTGATTTTATATAATCAATGCCTTCAGTTAACGTATTTGACACGATAGTCACAATTCAGTATTATTATGATGTTTTATCGACTTGTTTATGGAGTGATGTATCGTATTATTTTATTAATGCGGCTATACCTCGCGCGGGCATTATTATTAACGTTCGATTTGTTTGAATGTTGTTGTTATATTTTGTGGTGGTAGCTTGGTTATAGGCGTGGATGATCGGTAGGGAAATGATTCGGTTACAATGTTTCGGATAGTGGATTTGAGTTACTCCAAGTTTCTATAAGGTCCCGTACCCAAATGGTATAATCTATACGGATAAATAAAATTGAAGTGTCTGTTTGTAATTCCAAAATAACAGCTTTTCTCTAAATGCACATGAAAGTATACACGCTACTGACACTGAAAAAACAAGTTTTAAAATGTTTCTCTGTGAAACCTACCTACCAGTGAAAGTCCCGTTAAAAACGGTCCAGCCGTTTCAGAGATTACCCGGAACAAACAGACAGACAGATAGACGGATAGACAGACAGACAGAGAAAATTTAAAAATGTTTTTTAGTGTCAGTAGCGTGTATACTTTCATATGCATTTAGTGAAAAGCTGTAATTTTGGAATTACAAACAGACACTTCAATTTTATTTATCTGTATAGATATAGATGTATAGATATAATTAAAGGAAAAACTAATTTCACCAGTTTTGTCGTAGTTTCATGTAATAGGAGGCACTATTACTGAGGCATTACAGATGTAAAAACTAGCACTTTGTCCGACTCGGGAATTGAAAGTAGTACTACGTGTACCGCAGAAGCGCTTGCGATCACCACACCAGCGAAGAACTCATAAAGTGATTAAATAAAACATTTCTTAAAGAACATTGTCGTTGAATTACAATAGAATGCCTCAATAGGAATCTCCTCGTTTCGTACAGGAATAGGTTTGAGCGAACAACTGAAGTTAATCTAAGACGTTCTTACATTCACAGGTACGGGAGTAGGGTACGCAAATGTTACAGAATTATTGGATATTATTTGTTATGTACTGCCCAAATATTATGTTGTGTGGAGTTCTTCTTTAGCTTCAAGATAAATCTATACATCTATACAGATAAATAAAATTGAAGTGTCTATTTGTAATTCCAAAATAACAGCTTTTCACTAAATGCATATGAAAGTATACACGATACTGACACTAAATAACCAAGTTTTAAATTTTTTATCTGTCTGTCTGTCTGTCTGAAACGGCTGGACGGATTTTAACGGGACTTTCACTGGTAAGTAGCTGATGTTTCAAGGAGTAACTTCGGCTACTTTTATTTATTAAAAATATTAGGGCTCCGCGACAATAAGGAAGAAACTAAATCTACGTGGGTGAAACCGCGGGACACAGCTAGTCAAAAAAATCAATATTTGATTGGTTTCTTTAAAAAATACATTATAAATATAATATAAATGTTACCATCGAGTTTGGAAGATTGCTTTTGCTCACGGGATGACATAAGAGCGGTCTGCTATTGAAATGTATATACGTTTATGCGTTTAATGTATTTTTTTATACACATTGATGATAGTTTTTTAGATATCTGCCGCCACGTAAATCAAGCATCGCCTGCGCGGTACTTCAACCCAGATTTCACATACAAACTCCCTTCATTTATACAAACATCTCAGCAAGAACCCACCTTCCAAATTCCATGTCTCTAGGACCAGCAGTTTAAATTATGCGTTGATATATAAGTCAGTCAGTTTGATGAATTTTATATGTATAAATAACTCATGCACACCCTAATCTCCGCTGTGAAAAGTATTTTACAATAAAATTGCGCCCCAGAGATGAATCAGTGATGGAAATTCTTTTGATGCCGTGATTACGTTCAACATATTTCGATCTGGCGATACTGTTTGCCGTATTGTATGTTCCCCTTATATTTATGAGGGAATAAGACTTCTCTTTCAGCTAAGGCTTTGCGACTTTTCACAAAACCTGGCTTCTTTTTGATGACTTGAAATCACATTTACCTTAAGCCTTTAAGCATACGTACATTCATATGCTCCTGTCTGTATTCCCTGAAGCGGTTTGGCAAGCTTTATTATTTAAATACTAGCTGTGCCCCGCGGTTTCACCCGCGTAGATTTAGTTTCATCCTTATTGTCGCAGAACCCTAAGTTACTCCTTAAGTAGCCTAAGTTACTTCTTGAAACATCAGCTACCTATCAGTTAAAGTCCCGTTAAAATCTGTCCAGCCGTTTCAAAGATTACCCGGAACAAACAGACAGACAGACAGACAGAAAACTTGGTTTTTTAGTGTCAGTATCGTGTATACTTTCATATGTATTTAGTGAAAAGCTGTCATTTTGGAATTACATACAGACTTCATTGCCTTTTCATTCCTTATCGCGAGTTAACATCATTGTGAAATTGAAGGTATGGATAGAGACAGCTGTGTGCCTGAACTAACATTTCTTCATCTTCTGCGGCTCGATATTCTGCTGATCCCTTAGCAGCAGATAGAAGAAGGTGTACACGAGGTCCGAGGTGGATAAAAATTTGGATCTCGACTCAATTGACCAATGTCTTGTGAATTTTAAGCCTGAAGCCTTATAGTACCATAGCTCTATGTGCTGTAAAAGTAATACGAGCTACGAGCAACACAAAACTCGGTCAGAGCACACCTTGCGTGTCGTTAAAGCGCTGGATTATGCTTGATTAAGTTCTTACTTGCCATTGTCACTGTCGGCTTGTAGTTGTTGGGAACTTGTGACGTCTTAATAGGGTTTCTGGCTGTGGCTTTTGTAAATATAATATATTTAATAGAATCAGGTGCTACTTTGCGGAAGTCCATGTTAATAATAATAATAATAATAAACGTTTATTGATTTCAATAAGCAGCAATAAAACAAATAAAACTGATACAAAAAAAATATACAAAAAAGAATACACAAAAGAAATAAGAAGTGTTTTTATGGTGCAAAGTGGTTCACACCAGTACATCGGGTGTTGCCGCACATTGTCATCAAAGGGCCACAACTCAACTATACCCGCAGACCTAACTGGAGTCCAGTTCAATCTAGCGGAGCTGATTTTCAGTGTGACCCAAAATGTTTATGGTTATAAAGGAGTATACAGTATTACAATGCTTTATTCCGCTATTTTAAATATACAAATGCAGCTGTAGACCATTCTGAAACCAATTGACTATACTCTGATGCTTGATTTCAGAATGGTCTAGAGCTCCACCCAATGATGCCCCGTTCATGCCAAGTCAAAAAACCCCCACTTTGATCGAAAGCAGCCTGGAATGGGGATTTTTGGACAAATACAACTGACATAGTCATCCGATTGAAGTGCAGTCCAGCATGCACCGAGGGTCCACCAATCCGCAGACGTCCGTCTGGTCTGCCTGCAGCACGTCATTGCTGCCTTCGCTACGTGGAGACTATGTATTTGTACACAGTGTCATCACGACACGTGTTTCGCACCCTGCACGGGGGTTACTCCAATGATCCCCATTGAAAATCCCCACCAATGGGGAATAGTGGAAAAAATGTCCAAAAATCCCCACTGCGATCAAAAGCAGCTTTGAATGGGGATTATTGGTAAAATTTTCCAAAATCCCCATTAGGTTTAAAATTAAATATGAACAACATACTGTATAAGAATGAGGAAAAAGTTATTTTAGAAATCAAACAAATTCATGTAATAAGGCAAAGCCTAAATTTAAATTATTTAATGTTGAAGAACGAAATCAAATCATAGTCTAGTGGGGATTTGTGGAAAATTTGTCGAAAAATCCCCATTCAAAGCTGCTTTCGATCGCAGTGGGGATTTTTGGACATTTTATCCACTATTCCCCATTGGTAGGAATTTTCAATGGGGATTATTGGAGTAACCCCCGTGCAGGGTGCGAAATACGTGTCGTGACGACACTGTGTACAAATACATAGTCTCCACGTAGCGAAGGCAGCAATGACGTGCTGGGGCAGACCAGACGGACGTCTACGGATTGGTGGACACTCGGCGCATGCTGGACTGCACTTCACTCGGATGACTATGTCAGTTGTATATTTAAGATAGCGGATAAAGCATTGTAATACTTTATACTCCTTTATAACCATAAATATAATAATTTATTTTGGAGCAAGCTTTTGTTTGGTTCGGGAAACCTATTATGCGGCGTCTTGCCTGTTATAAACAACAGACAGATCTTACTCGTTACACTATGCTAATACTCATTGCTTCAGCAATTAGGTATTTGGAATGAAGTAAATCAAAACCTCATTCATTTTCTCATATTTGTGTACAACTGTGGTGGCAAACAAGCGTAGTCAAGAATGAAGGTAACTTTATTATTTAACATTGTAAGATGGAACTTACAAAGATTGCAGTAAAATCCCCAGTCGGGCAGATTCAAATTTCCATCGAGACATTCCATAATTGCATACCATTCTTATCTTGTTCTTATCCGTCAGCTTTGACGAATCTCAGATGATGATGATTTAACTGTGTATAAAGCACATATTGTCATTTCTAGTAGTCAGCGAAGTCTATCCGTGTAATATTGTACATCCAGTAGAAACTGCAGTGTATAACGACAACATGTTACAGAATATTAACTAACTTTGTTGAGCTGCATTGATTCATATATTAGCATCCAATGCTGTTGCACTTATATTAGAAATCCCGTAGTTGTATAATACAGTGCCCGAGTTTTATCAAAATCAAAATCAAAATCAAAATCAAAAAGTTTTATTCAACATAAGGGACACTTGGAACACTTATTGAACGTCATTTTTCTTACGCTAACTTAAGTTAATTTACTACCGTTTCCAAAAGTAAGCCTGTCAGGAGAAGAAACGGCGAAACAAACTCCCCGGTTTTTTTTTACATGTGTCCCTTCTATATACATAGGGTTGTTTAAGTACATTTCAATGGAAGAGTGAGCAACTCATTGCCATGTTTGGCTATCATCAATATACTCAGTTACACTATAATATGCTTTTTCACAAAGTTTCTGTTTGATGCTTGCCTTAAAACTTAAAAATGGTAGTTCACACATTTTTAATGGTAGTTTATTGAAAAGGCGTATACTTTGCCCCACAAAAGAGTTACTAGTTTTGTGCAGTCTAGTCACAGGGACACGGAGTTTATCCCTCTTGCGTGTATTTATATTGTGCATATCACAATTTTTCTTAAAACTATCTATATTCTTTCTTACATATATCAAATTTTCAAATATGTATTGACATGCCACAGTCATTATCCCTATTTCTTTAAACTTCTCTCTGAGAGAATCTCTAGATTTGAGTTTATAGATTGCACGAACAGCCCGTTTCTGCAGCACAAAGATAGAACTGATGTCAGTAGCATTTCCCCATAAAAGGATGCCATAAGACATAACACTATGGAAATAACTAAAATAGACCAACCGAGCTGTGTTTATATCAGTTAGGTGTCTAATTTTCCTTACTGCGAATGCTGCAGAACTGAGTCTTTTCGACAATCCAGCTATATGGGGCCCCCATTGCAATTTATGATCCAATGTAACTCCAAGGAAAACTGTTGTTTCAACAAGGTCCAACACTTCGTCGTTGATAAGTACATTGGTTTGCACTTGTTTCACATTTGGCATAGTGAACTTGACACATTTCGTTTTTTTACTATTGAGTACTAAGTTATTAGCGCTGAACCAATGTACTACGTCAGAGAGAGCATTATTCACATCGTCAAAGTTAGCTTTTTGCCGGTCTATCTTAAAAATCAGAGAAGTATCATCAGCAAATAATACAATATCGTGTTTATTGCTTACCATGTAAGGTAAATCATTAATATAAGTTAAAAAGAGAAACGGACCAAGAATTGAACCCTGTGGAACACCCATCTCTACTGGGCACCCCGGAGATGTTACGCCATGTATATCGACTTTTTGTATTCTATTACTTAGATATGAAGATATAAGTTTTAGAGCCAGGTCTCTTACACCGTAGTGATCTAACTTCCTGATCAACGTTTCATGGTGCACACAATCAAAGGCTTTAGATAGATCACAGAATACACCTAGAGCATCCTGTGAAGCTTCCCAAGCTTCAAGAATTTTTCTAATGAGCTCGACACCTGCATCGGTAGTCGAGCGACCCTTTGTGAAACCGTATTGTTTAGTGTGCATCAAATTATGTTCATTAAAAAAGGCTAAAAGTTGATTAAGTATTAGTTTTTCAAAAATTTTACTGAAAATTGGCAGTATTGATATAGGTCTAAAGTTCGTAGGGTCGTTAATACTACCAGCTTTTAATAAAGGAATAATTTTACTGTACTTCATTTGATCAGGAAATTCACCACTTTCAATACAAACATTAAATAATAAAGCTAGATCAGTAGCAACAATATCAATAATACTATTGAGTACTTTAACAGAAAGTCCCCATAAATCAGCTGACTTCTTCATATCTAGCGTTTCAAAAGTTTTGACAATGTCTCTGGGGGTAACAGTTTTAAACTTAAATGCAACGTTACATTTATCCACATGCATTTTTAAAATGGCTTCTGCTGCTACAGGAGACGAATTTAAGACTTTGGTTAATGAAACTGGTATATCAGCAAAGAATGTCTCAAAAGTAGTTGCCACATCAATATCAGTCTTAATTATATGATCATTAATTTTTAGAGTTATTGAGTCATTCTTAAGAGAAGTTTTTCCAGTTTCAGAATTAATAATGTCCCAAGTTGTTTTAGTTACATTGGAGGACTTCAAAATTTTATTTCTCACAGCAATAGACTTGGCGTCTGAACAAACCTTTTTAAATAATTTTGAGTAATTTTTAACATAATTTGTAAATTCCAAATTAAAATTAATAGATTTTTCTTGATAAAGTTCATACAGCCTTCGTCTACTTATGTGAATGCCTGGGGTAGCCCACTCACTAAACGACAAACGTTTTCCCAATAGAACCGTCTTCGGGGTAAATATGCGCTTATGTTCTGCGTTTACAATTTGAAAAAAAGAATTGTACATTGCATTACACGCAAGGTGGTTATTTATTAAAGGAAACTTACTTTGGACATTACCTCGAAAACGGCTCAAGCGATTTGCATTTATGGGAATATAAGTAACTCTTTTCTTGGGAGCTTTCACATTTTTCTTACTGAAAGTTATTAATTGGCCACAGTGGTCAGAGTCTAATTTACTTATGATTTCATTACTAGTGGGCCGAAAGTTTGTGAACACGTTATCAATGCAAGTTGCTGATGAACTTGTTATTCGTGTTGGCTCAGAAAATAAGTAAAATAAATTAGAGGAACTAAAAAGGCATTTTAATCGATTGCTCATGGATGAATTTTCTAAAATATTGACATTAAAGTCTCCACATATGATTATATTTTTACCTGATTTACAAACTTTTACCAAAACTTCATCCATGATTTGTTCAAAATGCTCGAAAGCTCCACTAGGGGGTCGGTATACGCACACAACAATGTATTGCTCTAACTCTATACATGACAACTCAATAGTACTCTCCGCAGAAAGGTGCACAACATCCAGACGTTCTTTATATTTCATGCGTTTTTCTAAAATAATCATGGAGCCTCCTCGTATTGCAACCTTCCTGCTGAAGGCACTAGCAACCTGATGGTTACAGAAGTTGAACATGAACTGCTCGTCCCTAAGCCAATGTTCTGTTAAACATAATACATGAATATCATTACAGTCCATGAACAACTCCAATTCTAATTCTTTATTTAATATTCCTTGGATGTTCTGATGAACAAGTTTAATAAAGGAAGTAGCATTATTATTCATAAAATCGCCAGAGATTGTCTCTGTTGTCTTATAACTTAATTTAAAGTATTTGGAACATATTCCAAAGAATCATTACATATAATGTCCTTGTTTGCCTGCTCAATAGAAGCAGTCTTGTTAGCCAATGATTTGGCTGTGTTCAAATTAAATACGTGTATACAATAATGTAGCATGCTTGCTACTTGTCGTTTATATCTAAAGGAAAGATAAAATCTTTCACTTGTCACATTAAAATATGAAATAATTGAATTGTTATTTATGTCAATAAATGTAAAAAAATTATTATAATTGGTTATTGTTTGCATGCAACAATTCAAATTATATCTAATATTATTTTCCCTCTGTGACAATCCTCTGCTGTAGGGAAATGCAAATAATATTATATTTTTCGCACTAAGGCAACTCAGCGAATCCATTAATTTAATTAATTCATTTTTATTCATATTTCCCCTTCTCCCACATAAGATAGCTAAGGTTGAGCTGGTGCTGCACTGGTCGCTCAGGATGTTTGCCACAAGATGTTTAAAATCTGCACCAGGTATACAGTGGTTAGTACCATGACCAACACTGTGCGATAAGTGCAACCCCATATTTTGTCCCAACTCATCACTATACAATGTCAAGATATTATTATGTTGAAAACAGTTATGGGAAGTACTGCTTGTGAAATGCTTGGTGGAGCTGTCATTCAGTACAGACTGACAAACAGGTGTTTGGACTTGTTGTACATCCGAGTCGCAATCAAATTTATTTGATAGTGATATAAAGCGGTCATAATTATATTTGGACATATCAACTACCTCAGTTAGTGCCATAATGTGCTCCTGAATTTCTTTGCGTGAGCACTCATATTTTGAAGTCATTTTATCTAATGATAAAGTTAATACTGAGATCTCTGCCTGCAGTCGCTGAATGTCAGCTTCATATTTTAAATAACTATTTTCTAATTGTACCGTTGTAGTTTCCAGTTTATTTAGCAATGTACTATGATTTTTACAATATTTTAACTGTTTTTTATTTTGTTTGAGTAAATAATAAAGTACCTAATACGGCGATAGACTCACCATTTGGCAAGTATTTGGGAAGTATTTTGGGATGGCGTGAGTATATAAGTTATGTATTAGAAAAACAATAGTTAAGTTTGTTACTTCTAAGTTTGAGTACAATTAGGAATGGGCATAGTTGAAGTGGTTGAACACATCAATCAGCAACGTATTGTTCTTATGGTTAGCGGTGCGGTGGCCGTACGATGACGGTGCGGCATCCATCACGTATAGGGAGCTGAGCCTCAGAATACATAATATAAGCTTACTAGGCAGTATGGACCTATGATCTAAGATTTGACAAGCCTGTCAGGGGTGCATAGAATCTCGTATATGTGTACGTATGTGTATATGTTTCGTTTCGATCTCGCAACAACACAGCTTCATGAACATGTACAGACCTATTACACAAGTATAATGTAAACAACTGCAAAACAAAGGCAGTTAATAGTTTATTTGTAGCATTACTATAACGACGGGCTTAGCTGGAATTACTTTGATGTTATTTTTTATGGCCCCCAAAGTTTTGGGTTTGTAACTTCGGCCAGTTGTTGGTTAGAGAATAGCTTATGAAACCGCTACAGACTCGTTCCACTACATTAACTGAAATTGTGATACGCTTAGCAAATTCGGGGAATTACTAACTAGTAAAGAGCACACTAATAGAGTAATTCGGAGCACTCGTAACCGAAGAAAGTGTATGAAGAGATGCATGAATGTGGATGAAGCGAAAGAAGTATGTGAGGATCGTAGCATGTGACAAACGGTGGTCTTTGCCTGGTGGCCGTGGGCTTTTAGTCGCCTGCTACACAAACGACGCGAGTTCTGTACCAATGACTTTTTGTAAAAACTTATGTGCAGTGATTTCACACTACGTCCTTTACGGTAAAGTTAAATATCGTGAGGACACCTGCATATGTCTGAGAAGTAATTCAAAGACGTATGTATAGTGCCTGAGACGGCGATAGATTCACCATCTGTCACGTTGGCACTTAATCATCTTCAGTGAAAAGTGAGTGATGATATTACAACACCTCCGCCTACTCGTCATTCTCGTCATACTTGCGAACAGGTGCTGCTTGTGGGGGCTGGTCATCTCAAGCTACGCATTTAGATATAAATAGAACTACTAGACTTTTCTTTATGTTAACTTTTATCGACATTGGTGCATTGGAACTGTATTCATGGGCTTACATTTCTCAAATGATTTATTTTGTTTTTTTTTTTAAATTGTATAATATTTTTGAAAAGAGTAATTACTGAGTTTCTTGCCAGGTTCTTCTCAGTAAAGGCAACCTTCCGAACCTGGCGGTAGCATGTATAATCCTGTAAATTGTGTTATTCTGACGATTTGAAAGTGCTTTGTATAAAGTCTAATCGAATGAAGATATTTTTGACTTTGACTTTGACTTACCCCTTCAGGGAATACAGGCGCATATGTATGAATAATATTCAATGTTACGTGTCCATATATATTTAATTCAGAAACTAAAAGAAATATTTAAAGGGAACACAGATAAGTAAACTTTTACAAGTCAGCTGTGACATTTACGCGCGCTCGTAAAAGCAAAACATGTTTGTAAACATTACGATTTCACTTACATGAGTACTTCTGTTTTAGAGGGACGTTTCTTTACATAATTCAGTTTCTCTGCTTTGTACTTAAATGGTTTTATTAGTTAAGTGAACAGTCGAATTGAATCCTTTTTTTGAAATCGGTAAATAACGCAAAAGTTTGAAGGTATGCATTTTTGTTTTTCTTTCTCGCAAATCATTCTGAATAAATTTTAATGAAACATTACAATAATATAGTTAATACATCAGAATAACACTTATTATGTGAATTACCCAAAATATAACTTTAAGTGTCAAGTAACTAGAAATAAATTTTAATCATACGCAGACGGAGTCACGGGAAATGGCTAGTCTAATTTATGAAGGCAAACAAGAAAGCGGTTTAGCGAGGTATTTTCCTACGATTAGAACCGACGCTCGACCTCGAGCTCGACGCTGAGAAATCTTAAAGAATAACGCGGCTGTATAATTATGTCGTTCTGACGTTTTGAAAGTACTTTGTTAAAAGTCTAATGAAAAAAAGACATTCTGAATTGAATTGAAATTTTATGAATACGAAATAGAGGTGCAGAAACATAAATGTTTTATCATTTACTTTCGCAACTGACTGTCATCTCCCTGGCCTTATCCCATACATTGTTGGGGTCGGCACTTGATTCAACCCGATGTGGCTCCATGTTAGTCACGATCAACTTATTAACTCCTTGTCCGTTATGTGCGCCTGGTACTTCGTGTACCATATCATCATCTCCCTGGCCTTATCCCATACATTGTTGGGGTCGGCACTTGATTCAACCCGATGTGGCTCCATGTTAGTCACAATCAACTTATTAACTCCTTGTCCGTTATGTGCGCCTGGTACTTCGTGTACCATATCATCATCTCCCTGGCCTTATCCCATACATTGTTGGGGTCGGCACTTGATTCAACCCGATGTGGCTCCATGTTAGTCACGATCAACTTATTAACTCCTTGTCCGTTATGTGCGCCTGGTACTTCGTGTACCATATCATCATCTCCCTGGCCTTATCCCATACATTGTTGGGGTCGGCACTTGATTCAACCCGATGTGGCTGGTCACCTGATTTTTATACGAAGCGACTGCCATCTGACCTTCGCAACCTCATTTAGGAGGATAATCTGTGATCTGGGTTAAACCAGTTGTCAGATTATTTTTAGGCCTCCGACTGACCTGTAACGATTGCCAAAGATGTTAAATTGGCAACCGGGACCGACGGCTTAACGTGCTCACCGAGGCACGGAGGGAACTCGGGCGGTCACCCATCCAACTACTGGCTAGGCAACTTCGCTGATCGAATGATATGCGCAATAGCAACTGTGCTACGAGCTCCTCAACTGACTGACTGTACGCAGTCTAAATTAATTAGTAAAAGAAATATCTTTATCCGAGTAATCCCTTACATTGCTAACATGTTTTCATTAACGATATCATACGACCCCCGTTTTTTAATCAAGCTCATTGCTTTTGCCTCTTTATACAGAATGTTCTACGTGGTACCATATATGGTCTAGACTTTATAGAGCGAACATTTCTGTCTTACTCGTCAATCAACCTAACCGTAACCTTTATGTTTTATATATATTATGTATTATATTTATTTATAGCCTTTAATATTTTGCATATCGCTGTTTCCATGTACCCTAAGGTTGTCGGATAGAGATCGCTCTAGCGATAAGACCGCCTTTTGATACCATAATTTAATAAAGTAGAATTTAAATATCTGTTCTATATTATATTACGATTGGGAGAGGACTGCTGAGGACAGGGAAAGTTGGAAAAGTGGAAGGGTGGCCTTTGCCCAACAGTGGGACACTACAGGCTAATAATAATAATAATATTATGATGTGCAATGAAGGATATATTATTATTATGCCACAAACTCATCTACAGCCTGTATACTGTCGGCCTAATTAATTTTAGTCCCTAAGTTAATACGCAAGGGGGTGTAATGTTTGTTTCCATAAATTGGACGTATCCTCATTATAATTTATTAGCATTTACTCTGGCAATAGGAACCGGACCTGTGTTATTAGGATATTATATTCATCAATACTTGCAACGCGTCAATACTCGCTTGCATTACATTTCAGGGGTGTATTTCGTTCGGTGTACAATCACTCACTTTTTCGTGTTTATTTTAAACCATGAGTTTTTCTAAAAAACTTATGTGCACTGATTTCACACTACTTGGTTTACGGTAGAGGAAAACATCGTGAGGAAACCTGCATATGAGAAGTAATTCAAAGACGTATACGTATAGTGCCTGAGACGGCGATGGACTCACCCTCTGTCACCTTAGCACTTAACCATATTCGGTGAAATGTGGGTTTTGTTTGTATTTTGTAATATACATAGTTTTCGTTCCCAACGAACAAGGTTTAGTTCCATTGTTAAGAACTTTATTAGCGAGGTTTTGTCTTTAATTATGATATTACAACAATACAAACATGCAAACATTTTCACTATAGCACCAGATGCAGGTATCTTGTTTTCGCATAACTTTATAACAACCGGTAGCTTCGTTATAAATTGTAATAATCCGTGCTATAAAAGCTAGGAGTCCAGTCACTGCAACATCGTCCTTAAATCTAGGAAGGTAAAGTTGTATATTACTTATTGATTTAAGTGGTATTGTTAGCAAAATGTTGTTGGGAAGTCACTATATCAGACTTGTTATAAGTTAGTTCTGGGAAAGATATATATTTCTTGGGATCACTTAAGCGGTAGTTAAGATTCTTTATAAGTTGACACTTTACTTAGATATGTAAAAATTATAACGAGGTAAAATAGCTTAGAACTCTCACGTTTGAGTGTTAACACTAGCCGCGTTCTTTTTTTAAATAAAAGTGGCCTAAGTTATACTACATTACCTACCTGCCAGTGAAAGTCCCGTTAAAATCGGTCCAGCCGTTGCGGAGATTACCCGGAACAAACAGACAGACAGACAGTTTTTTTTTTTTAAATTGTTATTTTTATGTCATTATCGTATACCTATACTTTCATATGCATTTATTAAAAAGCTGTTATTTTGGAATTACAAAAAGACACTTCTATTTTATTTATCTGTATAGACATAGATATATTAAAAAATAAAACGAGATAAAATTGCTTAGAACTCTTTAGTTTGAGTGCTAACGACATATTTAACACTAGCCGTGCCCCGCGGTGCTACCCACGTAGAGTTCAATTCATGTGAGACAACCCTAATGTTCTTTTTTAAATAAAATTAGCTTAAGCTACTCCTTGTAACAGTAACTATCCGCCAGTAAAAGTCAAGACTTCGTAGACATATGCAGGTTTCCTCACGATGATTTCATTCCCCGTAAAGCAGGTAGTGTGTCAAATCACTGTACATAAGTTTTTAGAAAAACTCATTGGTACAGGCCCCGCAGGGATTCGAACCCCACGGGTCTCATGATAAGTAACTTGGATGTATTATGTGAACTCATCAGTTACATGGCTGAAAGTTTTAGGGTGACAATAAATCATTTCTCGGCCTTAAGTTAATTGCAGCCGGGACACCGCTAACTACGGTTAATTTTATCAAGAGCAAATTTTGATGAATTCACTTCTCTTAGAGTAGCGAAGTGAATTCACTATTACGAACTGAGAACGTTCGTTTACCCAACTTAAAATGCAGGAGGTTTTCAATTTGAAGGCATTTCTACTTCAAGTAGAAATATTCAGTCTTTTCTAATATTATGAAGAGGAAAATTTCTTTGTTTGTTTGTATTGAATAGGTTTCGACACTATTATACCGATCTTGAAAATTCTTTCAGTAATGGATAGCTACATCATCAGCGAGGAACATAGGCTATATTTTATCCCCGTACTCCCACGGGAACGGGAACTACGCGGGTGAAACCGCGTGATGTCCGCTAGTTGGTTATAAGTAGAAATAACGTAAAAGGAAAAGAACATGGTTGAAGTTACTATACTCGTATTATATAATATATACAGATAAATATACTTGAAGTGTCCGTTTGTAATTACAAATTAATATATGCGCTACTTACATAAAAAAACATTTAATTTAATTTTCTGTGTCCGTCTGTTCGTCTGTTTATCTGTCTTTCTGTTTGTCCCGAGTAATCTCTGAAAAGGCTGGACCGATTTTCATAGGCAGATAGCTGCTGTTACTCGGAGTAACTTAGGGTATTTTTTTCTTTACAGTGTTTCGTGAAATTAAGCCAACGCGGGTAAAACCACGGGTCACAGCTAGTATTAGTATAAACATGGATATATAACAAATCGTTTAAAGCAGTCCGTATTTTTCAATACTATAATTTTAGCTTCCACGAGAATGCAAGTCGGTTACTACTAATTGCAATTACGCTACTTCGTAGCAATTGACGTCAGCTACGCCGTAGCCGTACTACGCCGTAGCAGTGCTACGTGTTAAATTGACTTATTCTTAGCGTTCCTCATCAGCGAAGATTCTGCTATTTTCTTTAAGAATTTGTTTGCCCACATACATTTGGAATGGAGGTATCTATACCATATAGATAAAAAATTAATGTCTGTTTGTAATTCCAAATTAAGAGTTTTTCACTAAATTTATACGTAAGTATAATATTAAAAATATTAAAAAAAAAAATCTTTGTCTGAATCGGCGGAACCGATGTAAGTGGGACTTTCACTGGCAGATAGCTAATGCTACAAGCTGTAATTTTTAACGGGAATCCCATGCGGGTAAAACCACGGGGCACAGCTAGTATAATATATAAATTAATAGCGAACACATCTTGGCTACCACAGAGTTGGTAGACCTATGTAATTATAATGTGGAACGCTTTGACTCATTAACTAACAAGCACTCTTGTGACTGTGTGATCTCACTATCAACAGCATCAGATGGTGAGCCTCTGCCACTGCCCTGTAAGTTACAGGTTGCTGAGTTGAGTGAAACTGTGGAACAAATAAACCTATGTCCACCTGGACAAAAAACAATTGTGTATTCAGATAAAATTGGTAGGAACTTTAGTAGCCTTTTAAATAAAAGTATAACTCATTCAGTAATAAATTATTGTATGCCAGGGGCCTCATACAGGCAAATAGTTGAAAAAATTGTTAGTAACAACCATGACAGTCACACCACAGTTATTTTATTAGTCGGACAAACTCCAAACATTAGTAAAGGGGAAATAATAAATAGTTTTGGACAGTTGACAGACCTGCATGTAGGTAGGGTTATATTATGTACCATACCGTATAGCATAAGCTACACTGAAGCACAAAACAAGCATTTATATTACATAAATAGCTTATTACATAACATGACTTCCCATAATGACAAGTTTGTGCTCTTCGATTTAAACAATTTTATTAGTAATGTTAAGGCAACGCGGGGATCACTTTTTATTCCCCAGAAAACTAGACAGAAGCTCGCTACATTGTTAGCTTATAATATTAATAACCCTGTTATAGTGAATATAACACAGCTTAGATTAAGTGACGAACCAGTAATAGATAGATGTTCTACTAGCACTGTGATTGATCCTATTGATACTTTAAACCTTTAAGTAAGACAACAGAGAAGTCAGTTGCATGTATTATGCGACTGCTACACCAGAATATCAACCGCTTCTCTGGCAAAATTCTTGATTTAGAATTATTATTAGACAGAATACCAATTGATTTAATTTGTTTAACTGAAACCTGGTTAAAACCAGATACCATGATATTTAATATTAGTAATTACACCATTGCCAGTTTTTATAACAGACTCTCAGCCGAGGGTGGTGGTGCTATTATTTTACTGAATAGTAACATCAAGTCCAAAGACAGGAAGGATATTACCAGCCTGTCTGTGGAACGGGTCTGTGAAGCGGCTTGTGCAGAGTTAGACAACTATATAATTGTATGTGTATATAGACCTCCGTCCTCTGACTTTCACTCATTTTGTTTAACAATGGAGGCTATTCTTAAGAAGCTCTTTAGGACAAATAAACAACTTTTGATATGTGGTGATTTTAATGTAGACATTTTGAAAAATACTTCTGAGGCGCGTTTATTTATATCTCTTTTTAAAACATTCAACTTAGACTTTATATTTAATGAGCCCACACGAATAACGGCCACTTCTTCTACTTGCATTGATAATATAATAACAAATGCAAATATCATAAAACACTCACAGATAAGTGGCATTAGATCTGACCATATGGCACAACTAGTTGAGTTGCAGTGCAGAAGGCAATCTTGTAAGTCTTTTAGAGAATCTAGAGCTTTGACTAACCATAGATTGCTTAAGTTTAAAAATAATGTTGAGTCGAAAATAAAAAAAACAGAGTCTAGCGAGCCAAATAAATACTTTAATCAGTTACATAATGTCATATGTAAAGAATTTAACAAGGCATGTCCTAAGCAACAAAGTAAAGTAAATAATAAATTACAGTTTAGTAACTGGGCAACTAGGGGCATTAGGAAAAGTAGGGATACCCTGTATGAACTATACCACAAGAAAGCCCAAACAACCAATGCCGCTTTTCACAACCATGTTAGGACGTATTCCAAATTATTCAAAAAAGTTTGCCATGTAGCTAAATCGAGACACATAAGTAGCGAAATAAGCCGTTCTGATAATAAAATAAAAACTGTATGGAAAGTTATAAATAGGGAGACGGGAAAAAATAAAAATAAAGAGCAGGTTAGTGAACTTAAAATTAATGATGATATTGTCTCAGACAAGTTAGATGTCGCGACCGCATTTGAGAAATTCTTTGCTCAAATACCAGCGGAAACTACTAAACACCTAAACTCATGTCCGAATAAAGCTGAAAGATTACTTAAACAATCATTTCATACGATTGTCCCAGATTTTAGTTTTCAACATGTACTTGCTAGTGATATAATTAAAGCTTTTAAGTCACTTAACATGAAAAATACGGAGGATTTATGGGGACTTTCAATTAAAGTTATTCAATCGATTATAACAACGATCGCTCCTGCATTAGCCACTATTTTTAATTCGTGTATTGATCAGGGTGTCTTTCCGGATCTTATGAAATATAGTAAAATAATTCCAATCTTTAAGGCAGGTTCCAGAGAAAATCCTTCTGATTATAGGCCTATATCAATACTTCCTGCCCTTAGTAAGATATTTGAGAAAATAATGCTAAATCAGATGTTAGCCCACTTTAACATAAATAACATATTGCACGATCACCAGTTTGGTTTCACTAAAGGTAGATCCA
The DNA here is from genome assembly GCA_964035505.1 of Watsonalla cultraria. Taxonomy (NCBI): domain Eukaryota; kingdom Metazoa; phylum Arthropoda; class Insecta; order Lepidoptera; family Drepanidae; genus Watsonalla; species Watsonalla cultraria. The sequence goes on along the minus strand of OZ037726.1, from coordinate 1,521,664 downwards.
CAACGGACGCGGCGGCAAAATTAATAAAACATATATTTGAGGCATGGGAGGGCGCCTATGACGCCTTAGGAGTCTTCTGTGATCTCTCAAAAGCTTTTGATTGCGTCGACCATCGTACGCTAATTCTGAAGCTTAAATATTATGGTATTCGCGGAACCGCCCTCGATCTTGTGTCCTCTTACCTGTCCAATCGTCATCAGAAAGTTGGCGTCAGTGGTATAACATCTAAAGGGTCATTAATTAAAACAGGCGTGCCGCAAGGCTCCATATTAGGTCCATTCCTATTTCTAGCGTACATAAATGACCTACCACTTGTTGTAGAAGGTATCTGTGATATTGTTCTGTTTGCAGATGATACATCTTTAGTTTTTAAAGTGAGCAGGAAAGATAAGGAGCTTAATACTCTGAATGAAACACTAACATCTGTTTCAAATTGGTTTGACGCCAATAACCTCGTTTTAAATTCTAAAAAAACTAAATGTATTCGATTTTCACCACCTAATACATCGCAAATAGCTACAAATATATCACTAGATGGTGGTAAACTGCATTTGGTTGATAGTACGGTATTCTTAGGGCTAACAGTAGATTCAAAATTACAATGGGGCTCTCATATTGAAACATTGTCAAGAAAACTTAGCTCAGCAGCATTTGCTGTTAGGAAAATCAAACAAATGACGGATGTCGATACTGCTAGATTAGTTTACTACGCATACTTTCATAGTCTTATGTCATATGGCTTATTGTTATGGGGTTCCGCGGCAGACCTAGATTCTATATTTATACTTCAAAAAAGAGCCATCAGGGCAATATACTCGTTGGAACCCCGTGAATGCTTGAGGGATAAATTTAAAGAAATTAATATACTCACTTTACCCTCACTTTACATTTATGAGAATTTATTGTACATGAAAAAAAACATTCATCTCTTTAATTTAAACTGTGATGTTCATTCGATTTGTACGCGAAATAAACACAAAATTATGGCTCCTAGATTCAGATTAGTTAAAGTAAATAAATCATTCATGGGGAACTGTGTTCGCTTCTACAATAAAATCCCACAATCAATAATCGCGTTAAATTATGATAAATTTAAAACACATGTCAAAACTGTTTTGATGAAGAAAGCATATTATAACATTTCGGATTATATAAATGACAAGGATATATGGAACTAGGTAAATCACTCTGCACAAGTAGCTCCTGGCAAATACATGGTATGCAAACACTTGTAAATCTATCTGGTATTGTTATTTTTTTTTATCTCTTTGATTTTGTTTTATAATGACTTGCATGCTAATACAATTTGTCACTATTGTGAATATTTATACCTATTATCAAATTTGATTTTGTATTATGATTTCATTATGATTTATATTGTTTCGATGTTATGTACATGATGCCTGGCTGAGTTTCTTGCCGGTTCTTCTCAGAAGGCTAGTTTCCGAACCGGTGGTAAATTCTCGACTTTCATAAGTGCCTTACCAGGGCCTAAACTGAATAAATATTTTTCATTTTCATTTTCATTTTCATTTTCAATCACGTACATTTTTAGAAAAAAATGTACTTTACTATTTCCTTTGCCAGATACTCATCTATACATACAGATAAATAAAATTGAAATGTCTGTTTGTTATTCCAAAATAACGGCTTTTCACTAAATGCATATGAAAGTATACACGCTACTGACACTAAAACACCAAGTTTTAAAAATTTTCTTTGTCTGTCTGTCTCTTTGTTCTGGGTAATCTCTGAAACGGCTGTACCGATTTTAACGGGACATTCACTGGCAGGTAGCTGATGTTTCAAGAAGTAACTTAGGCTACTTTTATTTATTAAAAATATATGGGTACCGCGACAATAAGGATGAAACTAAAACTAAACGCGGGTGAAACCACAGGGCAGAGCTAGTAATTAATATAAAAATGATATTTTCGTACTATTTTATATTACTGTGAGTAAAGTCTTGATCGCTACAAAAAATCTGTCAAAAGACTGCAATGTATCTAACATATGCAAACGCAGATGGCATATCCATTTAACGGTAACTTCAATGTCCTTGAATATCCGAGGGTGGTTACCCTTGAATTATTCAATAGATGTGTAACAAAAGATTGGGTGAACATAGTACGAGAGATAGCGGGAAAAATATATGACAATCCACGAGCCGCGTTGGCCTAGTGCGATATATCAGAGTACTCGGAGTCCCCCCTGAGCACTGAGGATGGCCACCGGAGGGGTTTCAGTGCGGTAAAAATCCCACATACCCCGATCTGCCTCTCCCAGGGCGGTTGGGGACCTTTTGAACGTTTCCACTTCATCAATAAAAAAAAAAGTGACGCAAGTTCGAATTCCAGCGGGGCCTGTACTTATGAGTTTTTCAAAAAAACTTATGTGCAGTGATTTCACACCACGTGCTTCACGGTGAAGGAAAACATCGTGAGAAAACCTGCATATGACTGAGAAGTATTTCAAAGACGTATAGTGCCTGAGACGGCGATGGACTCACCATCTGTCACGTTCGCACTTAATCATCTTCGGTGCAAAGTGGTGTAGTTATTACAACACCCCTGCCTTCTCCTCCGGGGAATACAGGCGTGAGCCATATACATAAATAACTAGCTGATTTCATCCGCGTAAATTTAGTTTCATACTTTATTTTACGGAACCCTAACAAAATTTCAAAATTAAATTAGCCTAAGTCACTCTTCGAAACAGCCAGTGAAATTACGTTAAAACCCATTCAGCCGTTGACGCGTGATGTCGTGACCAAGGGAAATGGGTATTAATTTTTATATATTACTAGCTGTGTACCGCGGTTTCACCCTCGTTTTAATTTCATGCTGTTGTTTTAATTATATTAGCCTAAAACATTCTGTGAAACATCATCAACAGCTATCTGCCAGTGAAAATCCCGTTAAAATCCATCCACCCGTTTAGGCGTGATGCCGTGACCAAGGAAAATCGGAATTCATTTTTATGTATAAGATATAATTAAAGATATTGTAACAAAATCGCTAGTATTTCGTCCGTGACTTGTCCCTCACAAGTGCCTTTGTCAAAGCATCGTTCGGCTGAAGATCCGTTTTTTATACCCGGGTTAGAGCGGTCCCGTCCCGCTCCTTATGGGCATTATTTACCCATTTTTTACTATACATTCAGTATTCAAAAGGCTATCTTGAGAATAGACAGCGAATAGCAATTTATAATACTTTATCGGCGTTCGCGCGTTTTTTGTTGGGATTTATTCTTATAATACTTACCGGTTGAGAGGTTTTGACTTTGATGTGTATATTTTTGGTCAATTGTACATACAAAAACATAGCATATCCATACACCTATATAGATAAGACATACATATGCTCATGCCTGTATTCCCCGAAGGGGTAGGCAGAGGTGTTGTAATAACAACACACACTTTTCACCGAGGATGATTAATTACCAACGTGACAGATGGTCCATCACCGTCTCAGACACTGTACATACGTCTGTTGAATTATTTCTCAGACATATCCACGCACGTGGTGTGAAATCACAGTACATAGTTTTTTTTTAGAAAAACTCATCGGTACCGACCCCGCTGGGATTTGAACTTACGTCGCTTGCGTAGCAGGCAACTACGTAGACCGCAACGCGGCTCCAAGTAACTTCAGATATACAGATAAATAAAATAAAAAAAACGTATATTACATAACTACATAAGAATAGAATTATTTTTTTTGAAAATGTATCTGACTGTGCGTCTGGCTGTCTGCCTGTTTGTTACGCCTATCTCTGAAACATGTATATAATGATGTATAGATAATATGTTTATGATTGTATTTAGTACACAAGCCAGTGGACAGTAATTCAGTAGTTTTATCATCAGCTATCGGATGACAAATAGATGGAGAAGGAACGTTGCCAACTCTTGGAGTTTATTGCTTATGTCACTATGGTATATAGTTTTTATTATTGCGTACTTACTTAATATTTTACTGGGTTTACCTCGACATTGACCGCATTTGGCGTCGTACTGTCTATGTTATTTCTCAAGGTTGAAAATGAAAATGAAAATGAAAATGAAAAATATTTATTCAGTTTAGGCCCTGGTAAGGCACTTATGAAAGTCGAGAATTTACCACCGGTTCGGAAACTAGCCTTCTGAGAAGAACCGGCAAGAAACTCAGCCAGGCATCATGTACATAACATCGAAACAATATAAATCATAATGAAATCATAATACAAAATCAAATTTGATAATAGGTATAAGTATTCACAATAGTGACAAATTGTATTAGCATGCAAGTCATTATAAAACAAAATCAAAGAGATAAAAAAATAACAATACCAGATAGATTTACAAGTGTTTGCATACCATGTATTTGCCAGGAGCTACTTGTGCAGAGTGATTTACCTAGTTCCATATATCCTTGTCATTTATATAATCCGAAATTTTATAATATGCTTTCTTCATCAAAACAGTTTTGACATGTGTTTTAAATTTATCATAATTTAACGCGATTATTGATTGTGGGATTTTATTGTAGAAGCGAACACAGTTCCCCATGAATGATTTATTTACTTTAACTAATCTGAATCTAGGAGCCATAATTTTGTGTTTATTTCGCGTACAAATCGAATGAACATCACAGTTTAAATTAAAGAGATGAATGTTTTTTTTCATGTACAATAAATTCTCATAAATGTAAAGTGAGGGTAAATTGAGTATATTAATTTCTTTAAATTTATCCCTCAAGCATTCACGGGGTTCCAACGAGTATATTGCCCTGATGGCTCTTTTTTGAAGTATAAATATAGAATCTAGGTCTGCCGCGGAACCCCATAACAATAAGCCATATGACATAAGACTATGAAAGTATGCGTAGTAAACTAATCTAGCAGTATCGACATCCGTCATTTGTTTGATTTTCCTAACAGCAAATGCTGCTGAGCTAAGTTTTCTTGACAATGTTTCAATATGAGAGCCCCATTGTAATTTTGAATCTACTGTTAGCCCTAAGAATACCGTACTATCAACCAAATGCAGTTTACCACCATCTAGTGATATATTTGTAGCTAGATGGTGGTAAACTGCATTTGGTTGATAGTACGGTATTCTTAGGGCTAACATTAACAGCTTAGGGTTATATGTATAAATCTATCTATCAAATACCATTCTAATAAGGATAAAGATTCTATCCGTATTCGAACCTGGTTTTTGACCGACATTCCAAAATAATCCTGTTTCATCTTATATTCCTAAAGTTAGTTTAGTGGTCACTGGGAAACTTGGAATGCTATCAGGTAGAGTATTTAAAAAGTTTTATGAGACTATATCAAAAACTTTTAGAAGGAGAAATAACTATTATAATTATAGCTATATTAATACTTAGCGTAAAATATACACAGCGCAAATAACCACGAAATAGGCACGTCACTCGTAGAACCAATGGGGCCTGAAAGTCCTTGAGTGGCGATCGTGTACCGGCAGGCGCAGTGTGGGTAGGCCTCCAACGAGGTGGACCGACGACCTGGCGAGGATCTCGGGATCCCGCTGGATGCGGGAGGCACAAGACCGGTCGTCGTGGAGATCGTTGGGGGAGGCCTATGCCTAGTGGGCGTCTGTCAGCTGAAATTATGATGTAAAGTATGAGTGTGTAAATTGGGGGATTTAGAAGGCAGATTTCTTTATTATTCTACGTTTATTCGCTTCTTGATTTTATAGCGTTTTACATTTTAACAGCTCGTCCATTATTCTGGTCACCTGGTATTGAAATCGAATATTATATGCACCTCATATTTTGTTTGCATATTCAATATGAAAATTGTCGCAGTGTCGTTTAATCCGAATTGGAACCGTAGTGATTGTTTTATTAACTAGAGTTTTGTGTAACTCGTAAAGTACCTATATATTTAAGTCTTCTTGTATAATTTAAGTAAAAATTATTCACAATAGTTTACATATAACAGATTTAAAAATATAGTACTAACACTAAAAACCATTAACATATATTATTAAAGGGAGTCCCTGTAGGCAAGGTTCCGAAGATACTGGCAGCATATCTTGCATAATATATCTTCTTTCATGACATTTTGTTTCAAAAGTTATTTTATAAAATATATATTATTATAAAAGTTGGCACTATACGTTTTTCTGCCATATTTGTTTACTGTTCTTATACAAAAATCAGTCACCAACATAAAAAGTAAAAATTATAAAAAAATAATTATATTAATATTTTTTTGGCGATTTGTAAACCTAAGCTTTGTTAATTATGTGACTATTTAATTTGGTTCTATATCAGTGCTAAATGCTCTCTTATTTCCAACATGATGGATCGTTCAATTCGGTAGCAATGCATAGCATTTTCCTTCTCGTTTCATTTCTCGCCACTAATGCTTCGAGTATAATTTATATCTCCATTAGCCGATGCAGTGTCGCCACATTGTCTCGTTATAGGCATACATAGTAGGGTAACTATAAAAATAGCAACACTTATTTTTCCTTTTAAACAAATGAAAATGAATGTGAAGTGAGTGATGAATATAGCCTATTCACTTTGGTCCCTGGTAAGGCACTTCTTTCAATTCAAATATTTTTGCAATGTCAAACTAATAGCATTCAATATATGCTAATGAAATTCAAATTTCAATGCATATAATATAATCCTACCACAATACATATATCATCAAAAACCAGCTTTTTAGATGATTTAATTAAAGAACATACCTGAATTTTAAAAAGACAAGCGTTCTATTTTATTTACCAAAAACAAACAATAGCCGGACACGTCTTCCCTCCGGACGCAACCGGACGTTCTTAAAAATAGAGCCGTGTCCGGACCCGTGTCCGGGACCCGAGCGACGGATGGCGACCCTACTGTGACGGCTGCGGGTTTCTTACCCAACGACAATTCTTTATGTCGTTAACTGGAAAAGTATGTCGTATTGATTGCACTTACTAAATAAAATATTTTGAAGAAAACTGCATATTAGCGAATAGCTATACATAATTTCTGCCCGCGACTTCGTTCACATGGAAAACAAAGGACAAAGTAACATTATCTCGCGCTTGCTCTAATAAAAAGGATAAAAATGTAAAGAAATTACATATGCCACTCTCGTACATTTTGTATCGCTTCTACAAGCGAAGAGTGAGGATAATCTTATTTTGTCAGGCCCAGTAGTTCCTGTGATTAGCACGTTTATATGCAAAAAAAAACTAACAAACTCTTCAGCTTTATATATTAGTAAAGAATATGTTTGAGAAGTAATTTAAAGACGTTATAGCGCCCGAGATAGTGATAGACCCACCCTCTGCCACGTTGGCCCTTGATCGTTCGGTGAAAAGTGAGTGTTTAGAAAGGATATTACGTTAAAGAGTTTTTTTTTATAAACTAGCTGTGCCCTGCGGTTTCACCCGCGCGGATTTAGTTTCATGCTTTATTTCACAAACCCTATTTTTTTTAATTTAAAACAGCCTAAGGTACTCCTTAAAATCGGTCCAGCCGTTTTGGAGATTATTCGGAACAGACAGACAGACAAACAGAAAATTTAAGAAAATTGGTCTTTCTATGTCAGTACCGTGTATACTTTCATATACATTTAGTGAAAAACTGTAATTTTGGAATTACAAACAGACACTTCAATTTTATTTATCTGTATAGACTTTCAAAATTGCACTGCGTTAGATATCTTTAGTGAGCAGGTATAAAATGGCCAATAACTCGAAAAAAGTTGTCATTAGCCTTAGGGGTCAAAAGGGTTGATTTGGTTGCAATGACGTCTCTAACATCCCCTAACAGATTTGCCGCGACATAAGCAATAATCCTGTCTGTATATAAGATCTTATTCAGAGATTAAGATCTTATTATTTATTAAGAGGAGCTTGTGGCATAGTTGCTATTGCGCATATGATTCGATCAGCGAAGTTAAGCAACCATTCGCTTAGTCAATAGTTGGATGGGTGACCACCCGAGTTCCCTCCGTGCCTCGGAGAGCACGTTAAGCCGTCGGTCCCGGTTGCCAATTTAACATCTTTGGCAATCATTACAGGTCAGTTGGAGGCCTAAGAAAGTCTGACAACTGGTTTAACCCAGATTGCCGATTTTCCTCGAAAAAGGGGTTGCGAAGGTCAGATGGCAGTCGCTTTGTATAAAAATCAGGTGATCAGCCACATCGGGTTGAATCAAGTGCTGACCCCAAGGGCCCAACCATAAGCTCTTATTGCAATGTTAATTCAGTTGTGCGACAGTGACAGATGTATGCACGTCACATACATCTGTTTCATAAATGAGTGAAACTATCATGGCAATAAGAGCTCATGGTAAGGGCCCAGATACATGGGATAAGGCCAGGGAGATGATGATGGTATATGATCTTATACAATAAATATTAATAAAAAACACATCGTATTCAAAAGAATATGTATTTAATATCAAATTGTACAGTTGAATCCTATTCACTGATTCATATTAACTTAAGCTTTTGTCAAACAAATAAAATAACATAACATTCCTGCCAACGAATAATACTAGAGAGTTTAACGAAACAAAGAAACGTAAACAAAAGAGATTTACTGTTTCGCATTAAGTTTAACTAAGTTAAACTAAGCTCAATGCAGCCGGAAACGGATGCGGCAAAGTTGGCGTCAGTAGAATACTAAGTGAAATGATTCGCAGCAAAGATTTGGTAACATTTTCTTAAGTCTTAAATTAAAGGAATTGTGATCTCTTTAGGTCTGATGTTCATATATTTTTATGAAAAATTAAAATGAAAATGATTTATTCAGTACACGCTCTTGTAAGGTACTTACAATAGTCGAAGAACTGAATTTATACCTGCAATAAGATACATCTTTTTAAATAAATTTCAGCTCAGATTTTTTGAACTAACGCTATCTCTTTTTCCCCCCACTCTTTCTCTCTCTATTTTTATATCTAAGAGCCGTGGTGGCCCTGGAGTTAGACAAGTCACCTGCTACGCAAGTGACGAATTCCAGCGGTTACAGGGACCAATGATTTTTCTAAAAATCTTACGTACAGTGATTCTACACCAAGTGCGTTGAAAGAAGACAGCGTAGGAAAACCTACATATGTCTGAGAAGTAATTCAAAGACGTATTTAGAAGTGCCTGAATAGGCGATAGACTCACCATCTGTCACGTTGGCACTTAATCATCTTCGGTGAAAAGTGGGTGTTGTTATTACACCTCTGCCTATCCCTTCGGGGAATACAGGCGTGAGAATATGTATCATTTTATATTCTTAAAACTATTTTATCGACATTCATTACATACTAGCTGTGCCCCGCTGTATCCGCGTAGACTCAATTTCTTGAATTAATTGCGGATATCTAAAATTTTTTCAATAAAAGTAGCCTAATTTACTCCGTGTAATATTAACTATCTGCCAGTGAAAGACCCGTTAAAATAAATCCAGGCGTTTCGGCAATTAGCCCAAACAAACAGACACAGAGTGAAAAAAAGATTTTTTATATTGGATGAAAAGCTGTTCATTTGAAATTACAAACAGAGACTTGAATTATATTTATCTGTATATCTATACAGATAAATATATACAATGCGTATCTACGCATTGTATATATTTATTTGGCTTCTTGAGAAAGTAAAGAATTCCTCCAAAAATGTACCAACGATAATAAACTGTAGCAAGTGAGCAGTTTGTGAAATACGAAATATATCTTGGAGGCCCGCTGGGAGGTATAAACTGAAATAAAACCTCCTTACAGTAGAACAAACAAACTAAAATATATATATATAAGTGCGTTGCAACAAATTCTTTTTAAAACAGAGTCGTTTGCTGAATTGAGTGAGTTATGGCGAAATAAACTGTTGGGTTTAAGCTTTGTCTCAGGATTTGGAGAGGCGAGTATTATTCTCTAGATACGTTATTTGACGAGTCGTGGTGGCCTTGGGGTTTGAACAGTCGCCTGCTACGCAAGTTCGAATCCCAGTGGGCCTGTATCAATGAGGTTTTTTTTTAATTTATGTGCAGTGATTTCACATCACGTGCTTTTCGGTAAAGGAAAACATCGTGAGAAAACCTGCATATGTCTGAGAAGTCATTCAAAGACGTATGTATAGTGCCTAAGACGGCGATAGACTCACCATTTGTAACGTTGGCACTTAATCATCATCGTTGAAAAGTGGGTGTTGTTATTATAACACCTCTGCCTACCCCTAATTTTTTTGATTTTTTTTGTATCAGTTTTTAACAAATTTTATCATGATTAGTAAAATAAAATTAATGTTATTTTTATTACATACAAACTGGTATACAATATTAGTATAGACTAACCTCTATTACATATTTACAGGGTTCTATTGTGGACCCTACTACTAAGACTTCTTTGTCCGTCTGTCCGTCTATCACCTAGCTGTATCTCATGAACCGTGATAAACAGTTGAATTTTTTACAGATGATATATTTCTGTATAAAAAATCAAAATAAAATAAATATTCAAAGGGCTCCTATACAACAAAGGTTTTTAGCTCGCCCTTACACACTTGGTCGATTTTTTTTTGAATTACCGAATACACTAAAGCTTAACGTGTTCACTCGTATATTTTCCTCTTTATTCGTCTCTCGTTTGAACACTTCACTCTCCAACACTATTCCTCCATTTAGTTACAAACATAGATACCAAACATTGCGGGCATAAAGGGAATATGTACAAAGAACGCCGGGAGCCACGATTGATATAAAAATAGGGGAAAAAAGGGTTGGAACAAAACTGCTGATTCGGAGACATTGTGGATGTGATTAGGTTTACATATTTGAGAACAAGTCGAGAGCGGCGTCTTATTGTTTTTGTTGGCCTTTATTTCTGACAGTATCAAAATAATGTAATCGTTACCTACGATTATACGATTGTTTGAAGCTTAATACCTCTTGCTGAGTCATCGTAGTGAGCCGTGGTGGCCGTGGGGCTTGAGCAGACACTTGCTACGCAAACGATGCAAGTTCGAATCCCAGTGTACCAATGAGTTTTTCTAAAAACTTATCTACAGTGATTTCATACCACGTGCTTTACGGTAAAGGAAACGTCATGAAGAAACCTGCATATGTCTGAGAAGTAATTCAAAGACGCTTGTATAGTGCCTGAGACTGAGCTTCAATGTTCAAATGTGCATTTAACATGAAAGTAAGAACAATTTGAAAAAAACTCTGTTTGTCAGTCTGTTTGTTCCGAATAATTTCTAAAACGGTTAGACAGATTGCAACAAGATTTTCTGGCAGATAGCTGATGTTACAAAGAGTAATTTAGGCACTTTTATTCCAAAATAAGCCTACGCTAGTACTCAAATACAATAATTTTCTCAAGGCAAATTCATGATCACGTACCAAGTAGCAATACATAATTCATTGTAGAGCTACGAACGGCCTACGAAATGATGTTATATCCTGCACATATTGAGACTTACATACAAAAAAGGGTAGATATTTCTTGCTAATTTATGGGATGGGATGTACCTTTGTCTGATAATTTTTGTAAATAATCCCATTGGCACTGTACTTTTGCTACAATTAATTAATCTTAATTTTGCTTTGACTGGCTGGAATTTGCCATTGTATATTTGTAATATTTTTTTAGTTTTTATTTTTGACAATTGAGCATTGGAACTTTGTCCATGGGCTTATAGTTGCTTGAGTGATTTATTTTGTATTTTTAAAACTGTATAATATTCTTTAAAAGAGTAATTACTGAGTTTCTTGCCAGGTTCTTCTCAGTAAAAGCAACCTTCCGAACCTGGCGGTAGCATGTATAATCCTGTGTAATTGTGTCATTCTGACGATTTGAAAGTACTTTGCATAAAGTCTAATCGAATAAAGATATATTTGAGTTTGAGTTTGAGTTTGAATTCACAGAAAAATCTAACATTTTGGATTTATGAGTACACTAGCTTTCACCTGCGATTTCGTAATCTTCATCATTATATCTACACTAATATTGTAAAGAGCAAAGATTTGATTGTTTTTCTTGGCCCCGAAACTACTTAACTGATCTTGAAAATTCTTTCAGCAATGGATAGCTATATCATCAGCGAATAACATAACCTATATTTTATCCCCGTACTCCCACGGAAACGGGAACTACACGGGTGAAACCGCGTGACGTCTGCTAGTTACGTCGTAAAGTAAACCGTAAGTCCACCGTAATAAAAAAAAATAACACTTTTTTTTTACAAACACGGGTCTTACTCGCGTTGATTAATTTATTTAATTTTAATCGAAAATATATGAAGCAATTTACTTAAGACCAATTAGCCAATTCATATAATAGCAATACAATTAAATTCTAAAAACAAGTTTATGCGAATTTGTATTCATTGGAAAAAATCTTAAGGTACATTATTGTGTACAATACTCAAACAATTATATGAACAACTTGGAAATACGCCAGATCGTATCGCTTTCGTGTTTTCCCTTGTTATGTCATATTTTCCTAACGATAATTTGGGTGTACTTAATTGCATATCGTTGTCAAATTATATTTGTTGTTGTGTTAGATACGGACTATCTTATTTGGAAGAGAAACTAACATTATTACATACTAGCTGTGCTCTGCGGTTTTATCCGCGTAGAGTTAATTCCATGGGCGACCTGCGGAAATTCAATGTATTTTTTTAAAAATTAAAAGTAGCTGAAGTTACTCCTATAATCCATATATATAAAATTCAAAGTGCTGACATATATGTATATCAAAGGCACAGTTTAAACCGCTGATGCTAGAGTTTATATTTTTAACTAGTTGTGCCCCGCGGTTTCACCCGCGTAGTCTTAATTTCTTGGCGGGCTTCATTTAACGGATCTCTTTTTTTTAAATGTAAGCTTTACTTACTCCTTGTCACATCATCTGCCAGTGAATGTCCAGTTAACCATTTTAACTGAAAAAATAGAAGTACATACAGACAAACAGAGAAAATTCAAAAAACAATATGTATTTTTGCCTATCGTATTTTGTTTTCATAATTTTTTCATAACTTGCATTTAGTGAAAAGCTTTATTTTAGTTTATTAGGAATTACAAAAGGGCACTTCCATTTCATTTATACAGTTGTGTATAAATTAGGCTACATAGTGGTATACATTAGTTGATATTGCACAGTCAAGCAGTCCCAACACAAGTCAGTAGTTGAATGGGTGACCTCCATGCCTTAAAGAACACGTTAAGCAGTCGATCCCTTTTTTTTTTGTTTTTTTTTCCGTGCAAAATTCGTCATGGATACGCCAACCGCCGCGGGGGCAGCGGAAGGGTTATGCCGGACTCATACCGGCTAAAAGCCACGGGTGTTCCTTCTCGTCGCTTTTACAGGGGGGCGTGCGATCGCGTAAGCTGTCGATCTCTAGTCCAAGGCCGAAAAAAAGTCAGTCCGATGAATCAATAATTAAATTGTAGTTACTATACACGAAAACGGCCTACGCTTATTTTATGAGCCTTTCGGCTGAACATGGCATAAGTTTATTATAAGCTAAGATTTTGTTCAACTTTTGCTTCTCAAATAATAGTTATTTGTTATACAAGAGTGCAAAGTTGCTTTTTAAACGCGTGTTCAATTTTGATGACCGAGCAAGCGAAGGATTCTAAAATTGAATCACGAGCGCAGCGAGTCATTCAAAATTAGAATCCTGAGCGTTAGCGAGGGAATCAAAAGAGCACGAGGTGAAAAATCTTTGCACTCGAGTGCAACACGTAACTTTTCATTCCACCTCAGCGAGGAAATGACTAAATGCAAAAAAAAAAACGTTTACAATCACAAGATAGGTACACTTTTTTTCAGTTTAGGTATTAATTACTACATTATGACAGGTAAGTATTACAGAATAATCTTTAAATTATAACAATACTAAGGTATAATTAAGAAAAATTTTTAATTCACAAACTTAGTGCACACGATGTTCTAAATTCAATTTACTTTATCCTCTAGAGAATAAAAACGGCTTTTCCACTCAGATATTGAAGATTAAAAATACTCTTTCCGAGATGGTGGGATGAAAAGGTATTTCTTATTGCAAACCTGAATTTGTTACCAAAAAAGATATTATTTAGGTAAAAAAGAATATGTTCGTCAGTAGGTACGTGGCGTAAAAAAATCCCGAACGCCAAAAACCAGCTAATAAGTTTAGTTACATTGCAAATACAATAATTGTATGAAAAAGCTAAAATGTATTATCCTAAAAATGACGATAAAATATTTATGAACGGAAATTAAGTAAAGTAAATATTTTCTTTTTTACAGATTTCGGATTCTGCCACAGAGTAGAAGTTTTGCCGTTGTATTTATATATGAGGTGCGTATATATTTTTTTAAATCTAAGTGTACAAACAGCACGCGATTTAATTTTATACCAAACTAGCTGTGCCCCCCGGTTTCACCCGCGTAGATTTTAATTTCATGGATGTCCGCGAATCCCTAATGTTTTTAAGTTTAAAATCTCTCCGTCATCCGTCATCAATCCGTCAGTGAAAGTCCCGCTTAAATCCATCCAGCCGTTTTGGAGATTACCCGGAACAAACAGATAGACAGACAGACAGACGGACAGACCGACACAGAAAAATGTATGATTCGCGAAAACAACAAAAACCTTCATTTACAAAATAAGTCTTAAGCGAAAGTATCAAAGAATTCATAAAATCTAAAGTGAACCGAATCTGTCATTCACTAAATCTGCCATTCACCAAATCTGTCATTCACCAAATCTGCCAATCACCAAATCTGTCTTTCGCCGAGTTAGCGCACTGTTTCCGTTACTCTATGTCAAATCGAAATAGCAATGTTCGTAATGATTAAGGACCTTTTCGAATATCCCCTTGAATGCATAACGACGTAATTTGTTTGCCCTCAAGCAGCCTCGGGCGTACAATAAACCATCCTTAGATAAAATGATAAGGCGTGTAAATATACCAAGAATTGAAGATCATTTAAATGAATCGTGTTTGTATGGCTTTTGTGGTACGTAATTCTGTTTGATTAGGGATTCTTTTCAAAGTGAATGAATCTACTAGCTGTACCTCACGGTTTCACCCGCGTAGATTTAGTTTCATGCCTAATTATGTGGATCCCAATATTTTTATAAATAAAAGTAGCCTAAGCTACTCCTTGCAACATCAGCTACCCGCCAGTGAAAGTCCCGTTACAATCGGTCTAGCTGTTTCAGATATTATCCGCAACAGACAGACGGACAGACAGAGAAAATTTTGAAATCTTGGTTTTTCATTGTCAGTAGCGTGTATACTTTCATATGCATTTAGTGAAAAGCTGTTACTTTGGACAGACATTTCAATTATACTTATGCTTCATCCTCGAGATTAGAGAACAATTGTAGTTTCACGTATCTACTCGCTAATCATACACTAAAGTTTAAAACCTATTTTAAAAGTAAATTTTAGATTTTTAGACCAATAAAAATCTGTAAATTTGTTTAATATACTGGCATCCCCGACACCACGACATGTTGGCAGTTGGTTCAAACTTCATTCGCGTTTTAGTGCTGCGCTAGTCAACACGTCTTATTTTTTCGCTACCCTACAATTCTTTAATAATTTGTAACAAATAATTTTTTCTTTGGGAAGTGATAAGTTTTACCTATCATGCCAAAAATAAGTTATGAAGGGGACAGTGAAGATTACTTAAGTTAGAAGATCAGGAAACTGGAGAAGAAATGCGCTAACGTAAGAAACGATCTCGATGCATCGAGTAGCAACCACTCCAGAATCACCTGCGCCTAGCCGGCGCCGTCACTACACGAAGGTACATACTTATACATATTATATTGAAGTTATTTAAATTGCTACAACATATACTAGTTGTATTAAAAATCAGTTATGATTACAATTCATTGGAAGCAAATTAAATTAGTATAATAGTATTTACTATTACAATACCTAACTTATTAAAATT
Source organism: Watsonalla cultraria (assembly GCA_964035505.1). NCBI lineage: Eukaryota > Metazoa > Arthropoda > Insecta > Lepidoptera > Drepanidae > Watsonalla > Watsonalla cultraria. The sequence continues at coordinate 1,505,759 of OZ037726.1, read as the reverse complement.
TTAATATAAAAATAATATTATTGTATTACGTAGTGACTGCACGAATACTAGTATCAATCATGTCACCACGTGGCTTAATTGCTCTGCCGGTAGATAATTTTGTACAGTTACAATGAAAATTCAAATTATATCAAATTACCCACTTTACGAAATATATACAAATACTTAGCGTGTACTCAGGTACTGCTTTGTAAATAAATTTGTATTCGTAAATGCAGTCAAGATTTGACTGGAACATTTTATATGTTCATAGTGCAAAATAATAAAATATTATTTATATTTTATGCACTACGTTCCACATGGCCACGAACCGCTGATAATCGAGTCGAACGACTCGAGCGAACTGCTCGGCCTACCCCCACGAAGTGTGGATCTGGAACACTGTGCTGGGCCATCTACGCCAGCGACAGCCGTAACCGGTATTGCGCTCCGATGGGAACATATCGCAATCGCAGGCCTCTCCAAGGAAGTTCGGAAAGAACTCCTTGAAATACATCTATTGCCGGTAACTGCTGCTTGGCTGTACCGCTTTTGAATGCCGAGATAAAAGCTGCTTGCTTCAACAGATACCATAATAGGCAAAGATAAGGCCCCTGAATCGAAGCAAAATCTAATAACATCTATTATCTCTTGCATAGAAAGATGTTCAACACTGATTATGAAGATATTGTGATCACCCCACTACTAGAGGGTGCTCAACTCCTCTGCGATCTCCAATTTAGCGAGTTCATAAAGGAGAAGTCTTATAAGAGCATTAAAAAAAAAAAAAAAAAAAAATACCTATTCTTTTGGGGAGAAGCTGGCCGACACTCCTAAAGCTAATTAAAATAAATAGCTAAAGCTATTAATAAATCGGGCACTGAAATCAAGGCATCAAAGCCAAAAGTGGCCTCCCGGGTTCAAGTTCGGAATTTAAACTCGAAGCCTCCGCCGGCCAACAGCAGGCAGCCGGCGAAGAGGAGACAGGATCCTGCTGTATACTCACAGGCATAAGTCCCGTCTCCAGCAGCTCCTGTGCAACGGCGACAGTGGCAGGCGCCGCCGCCACCGTCGCACTCGCCGCCGCCTCCTACACCGCAGCTGCGGTCCAGGCAACGCCCCTACTAATGTCGCTAGACTCGGTACGTTGTTCTGCTAGACTTACCTTGTTTTATAATCAAGGGTGCCAAATAACAAGTGACCCAACTACATTGTCATGGGTACAAGGATATAGTATCCCTTGTTACAAACCTGTAGCATAGAAGTATATTCCAAAATCACCTAATTTAACGGTTTCTGAGGCTATTGCATATAAAGAAGCTATTAATGAACTTTTATAAATTGGTGCTGTCTCTGAATGTTCACCGTGTGAACTCTGAAAGAATGAACACCATCAATTCCTATTCAGTTATTTGACAATACAAAAAAAAAAAAAAAAAAAAAATTGTATATCACGTTTCACCCTGAACTTGAAGGCGCTAAACAAGTTCATGAAAACTGAGCACTTCGAGCTAGAAGATCTCGGAACAACTTAAAAATTAATTCATAGAAATTATTTCATAGCCTCTTTAGATCTCAAAAACGCATTTTTCTTAATATCTCTTAACGAGGCCTACAGAAAATACATGAGGTTCACATGACAAAATAAAACTTTCTAATTTAATATTCGGCTTAAGCACAGCACCTTATGTTTTCACCAAGTTACTTAAGCCGGTCATGATAATACGTAGGTCATTAGGTTTTTTATCAACTGTGTACTTAGATGATGTATGTTGCATGGCACCTACATATCTATATGTCTATACAACTTGTATGGACAACATAACACGAACCAGGGAATTATTTGATTCCTTGGGTCTCATTGTCAATGAAGAAACCGTCTAATAAATGCACATACCTTGGTTTTGTAATTGACACAATAAATTATCACATATATATAACAGATGCAAAGAAAGATAATATTTTAACAGAACTAATTAGGCTCAGAAGTTTACAACGTTGCTCCATAAGGCATTTCGCTCGTGTGGTCGGTCTCCTTATGTCTGCTTGCCCCGGTGTACAGTATGGCTGGCTTTATACCAAGCAAATGTAAATATGTAAATATCTTGCGTTATTAAAGTCGAGTGACTATGATAGTTACATGAATCATTCATTCATCTGCCTGGCCTTATCCCATGTATTTGGGGTCGGCACTTGATTCAACCCGATGTGGCTGATCACCTGTTACATGAATATACCCACATAATAACAAATGACATAATATGGTGGAAAAAATCGAAAAAACATGCTATTAATCCGATAGGGAAGATATTTACATTTTAGAAATATTCTCTGACTCTAGAAAAATTGGTGGGGGGTAGTATGTGGCGGGAAGACTGCCAATAGCCAATGAAGTGCCGAGGAAGCAACTGAACTTTAAATTTTTTTTTTTAAATTATTTGCTGCTTATTTTGGATTAAGAACAATTATTAAATTTTGATGTGAATATCATGTAATATTAAATGTAATAATTGTCAAATATTATTAAGAATAGATAGCACGACTGCTATATCGTGTAATAACTGCATGGGTGGAGTAAGATTCCCACACCTCAGTCAATTAACAAGAGATATATGGAGGTTTTGCGAATGTAGAAATATACTCTATCTATCTACATCTATCTCTATATGCTCTATGTGTTATTTTGCAAGATAATGATAAAGCAGACGCGGAATATAGACGTTTACACCCTGATACTGAGTGGGAACTAAGTAGCCGTCCATACAATCGTATTATTAATACATTTGGTGGACCGGATGTAGATCTCTTCGCAACAAGATTAAACACAGTGTTCTCGGTACATATTTTAGCAAAGAGATCCAGGTGCCTATGCTGTTAATGCATTTAACTTATTGAAATACAATAAATTTTTAAGCCTTTACTCCGGTTGAAAATGAAAATGAAAATGAAAATGATTTATTCAGTTTAGGCCCTGGTAAGGCACTTATGAATGTCGAGGAATTTACCACCTTGCTGTTGTCGCGAAAGTAATTCGAAGAATCATTACCGATGAGGCCGAAGGAATATTTGCTGCTCCCTGTTGAGTATTGGCCTACCCAAGCATGGTTCCCACTATTTGATAAACTGCTTTCGTCAGATTCTATAATTTTTGATTTCACTGATAACGTGCTAACCTCAATCGCCAACAGTGCGATGGCACTAACACAGCTCAAGCTTATGGCCTTGAAAATTATCAGGGAAGCTTTCTCGAGAAGAAGTGTACCATCAAACTCCTTCGATAACATTTGCGTACCTTTATCCAACAACCCAGTCGAGCAGTACGCTGTAGCATTTGCGCGTTGGTTTAGCTTTTGATATCATTTACCTTTTAACGAACGTTTTTGAAACGGGAGCTCAGCATGGAACACTTCTTCACTTCACTTCTTGGAATAGTTATCGTTCGGCTCTATCCTTGGTGATTGGCTCAACAGTAAGTTCTGATTATCGAAAAATAAATTGTTTAAAGGTTTTTATAGGCTACGTACGTCTTTACCTAAGTACTTACAAAGCCACATGGTATACCTTAATAGCACTGTTTTTTTTGGTAAATTTATATCACAATGCTACTATTGGATCAATTAGCTAAGTAAACATTGACACTTTTAGCTCTTGTCACAGCTCATAGGGGCCAGAACCTATCACTCATAAAATTCAAAATATTAATCGCGGTTCTGATATGATACGTATAAAGATACCCAACACTATCAAAACGTCTAGGTTAGGTTGTCATCAACCCTATCTTAAGATCCCATTTTACAGTGTAAAGCCTGAAATCTGTCCTGCCAGTGCTTTAAATTCCTATTTAGAAATGACTAAACCATTAAGCGGCAATATTGATTTATTATTTATTAATGTCCGGAGTCCTGATAAGCCAGTGTGTAGTCAAACCCTAAGTAAATGGATGAAGAGTACCCTAAAATAATGTGGAAATGTGGAGTTGACACTTCTATAATTTCTGCCCACTCCACCCGGCATCAAGCACATCCGCGGCCAATAGGCTCGGTGTGAGTATTGATGTTATATTAGTAGCACTGCTGGATGAAGCGGAAATTCAACCGTCTTTGATAAGTTCTATAATAGACACGCTGAAAGTCAAAATACAGATGATTTTCACTATCTATACTAGATGCTAGTTGATTGTAAAAAATATACATGTATAGTCCATAAAATATTGACTACAATGAAAAATAATTGTCTTTATCAGACGAAGAGTAGGTACTTATTTAATTTCATGTTTGTTTGTACTGACAAATTATATTTTCTTTTTGTTGTCACAAATAAATCACTAATGATTTATTGACTTTATTTACTTACTTGCTTTATTTTAACTGTACTTGGAGTACAATCGTATTTAAAATAATATTCCGGTATCTCTCAAGGTCTACAATTGTTCTCTAATCTCGAGGATGAAGCATAAGTATAATAAATGATTAAACGAACTTACCTTAGTGACGTTCTATCATTATTATACGAAGGCTTCATCCGAAGAGATTAGAACCCTCCCGCCCTTCTTGCCCTTAGCCTCGTAATATTATTTATAAATATAAACTTTTTTTATAACGTCCCTACGTTCACAGACATATTCTTAACTTGGAAGTCTTCGTTATTAATTTGTTCTCACTTGGTGACCGCAACAATACTCTGAACTAAATGAAGTTTGAACCAACTGCCAACATGTCGTGGTGTCGGGGATGCCAGTATATTAAACAAATTTACAGATTTTTATTGGTCTAAAAATCTAAAATTTACTTTTAAAATAGGTTTTAAACTTTAGTGTATGATTAGCGAGTAGATACGTGAAACTACAATTGTTCTCTAATCTCTTCGGATGAAGCCTTCGTATAATAATGATAGAACGTCACTAAGGTAAGTTCGTTTAATCATTTATTTTATTTATCTGTATATTTAACGAATTATTAGCATTTGAGTGAGACTTTTATATTCATAACGTACGTATGCTATATGTTTTTATATAGCACTTTCCACCAAAAATTTATATCCAATGTGGTCATATCAAGCTACACATTTAGATATAAATAGAACTACTAGAACTACTTTATGTTAACTTTTATCGACATTGGTGCATTGGAACTGTATTCATGGGCTTGCATTACTAAAGTGATTTAATTTGTATTTTATAAATTGTACAATATTTTTAAAAAGAGTAATTACTTCGTTTCTTGCCAGGTTCTTCTCAGTAAAAGCAACCTTCCGAATCTGGCGGTAGCATATATAATCCTGTATAATGATGTCATTCTGACGATTTGAAAGAAAATCTAATCGAATGCAAAGCCCCGTAGACTTTTTGAAACAAAATCCCTTAGAACAATATACCCTCTCTGATCCATCATAGTCCACAATAACTGAAGAGAAAGGATAACTTAACCCTTCTAATGTTTCAATGACCTATTATATTTAAACTCAATCAAGTTTCATTATTAACCGTCACAGGGTTAATTCAAACCGGCGGCTAATACTGGCTTGCATCGTCAAATTGGGGGTTAACTCAATTTGAATGTACAGATTTACAGGGTTTCCGGGGTTATTGTGAAAGAATTATGGGCTTCGTGATAAGTTACAAAGATCGGGATTTAAATAATGGTATTTTAAACCGGTTTTAGAAGGCTTATCTTTCTTCGAGTCTTCAACGACGTCACAATATGAGACTCTAATGGGCAGAGCGATTTAAACGGGACTTTCACTGACAGATAGCTGATGTAACAAGGAGTAGCTTTATTTAATAAATAAATAATTTTATATGAATACTAGCTGTGCCCCGCGGTACCCGCGTAGATGTAGTTTCATCCTTATTGTCGCGGAACCCTAATATTTTTGACAAATAAAAGGAGCCTAAGTTACTCCTTGGAACATCAGCTACCTCCCAGCGAAAGTCCCGTTCATATCGGTCCAGCTGTTTCAGAGATTACCCGCAACAAACAGACAGACAGAGAAAAAATTTAAAACTTAGTTTTTTGTGTCATTAGCGTGTATACTTTCATATACATTTAGTGAAAAGCTGTTATTTTGGAATTACAAACAGACACTACAATTTTATTTATCTGTATATACGGGGTGTCGGAGAAAAAGGAACAGTAGTCTTCTAGAAGTTGTAGGGTTTTATGAATATATCACTATATTGTAATCGTAAAATATCTAGCTCCAACAATAACGTAGTTATAAGCTCTAGCCGAAGAGCTCGCGGCCTTAAGCGATTGAATAAACGCGCGGCCGCGTTTACCTACATGCCGTACGCGGTCATCAATTTTTTTTTAAATAAGGAGAAATTTAATGGTTTAGAAAAATGGTTTTATGAGATTATTTCAGGATTTATTAGTGGGAGAAAAAAAATAAAAACGTAGTTAGATTTAATGTGAATAACTCTACGTTACAGCTGATTTTTATGCGAAAATAAGGTATTGGTATGATGGAATTTGAACGTCAATTACTCGAAAACGGAAGAAGATATTTTGTCGTAATTATTTTAATTGCTTCCTAAAGTTATACCCTATCACACATTTTAAGAGCTGCCCGGAATTAACCGACATCCTGTATATATAGATGTATAGATTATTGTTATTAATAATCATATACTATGTAATGAAATTTACATGATGCCAGCTGAGTTTCTTGACGGTTCTTCTCAGAAGGCTAGTTTCTGAACCAATCAATTCTTCGACATCCACAAGTGGCTTACCAGGGCCTGAAAAACTGAATAAATAATTTTCATTAAACAGGGTTCTGTGAAATAAAGCTACGCGGGTACAACTGTGGGGCACAGCACAAGCTCTGAGATGATAGCTTCAATACTTTAATCTAAAGAAAAACATGGGATATATTTGTTTACAAAAAGGTGGACATGGACAATTCACGGGCAGAATCTGATATAAAATACGGCGGTGATTTTAAATTCACATCACGGCTAGCATAAACACGAAACAATTTTCATTGAAAAATGAAAATGTAATATGCTTCACGGCTGCATAATACAATAACCTTTCGCCAAGTAATATAAGGAGACACAATGGAAATTTTATTTTCACGCCTGCTTTGAAGGGTGTTGAAGGGCAGAAAAGCCTTTCAGCGGCCACCTTTCATTAACGTGACCAGAATACTGGAGACGCCAGAGGTTCCATATTAAACAGGTTTGAGTGAGGTTTACACAATTTTATGGACAATGACTTATAAAAACGCCTTGGATTAGTAGCCTTTAAAGTGTTTTTTCAACTTTACTTTGGATAGTGTGGATTTACAAAACTCCGTCTAAAATAATTACGATCACGTCATCCCAGAAGGGTGGGAACAACACCCACATTTCACTGAAGATGATTTAGTGCTAACATGACAGAGAGTGAGTATGTACACTGCCTGAGACGGCGATAGACTCAGCCTCTTTTTTTTTTTTTTTTAATCTCATTAATGCAGCCCTACTGGGATTTGAACTTGCGTCGCTTGCGTAGCAGGCGACTGCTTAAATCCCACGGAAAGCACGGCTCTTTCCCTGCCTAAGGGAGCAATAATTGGTTGCGTTCTTCTACAATGTAAAAATCAATCAAAATCTTTACAGATAAATAAAATTTCACCGTCAGTTTGTTATAACAAATAAACAGATTTTTACTAAATGCATATGGAAATATATTTAGAGTACTTACATAAAAAAACAAGTCTTTTGTTAATTTTCTTTTATCTGTCTATTTGTTGCTGGACTGATTTTATCGACAATACGATATAGGTACCTCCTTTAATTGACAGTTTTTTTTTATATAAAAGTTTTTATTCAGATAGAAACAGATAAACAACTAACCACAAACTATAACTATAAACCTAAGAAAAAAAAATCTGATACCTAAAATATATTATTAAAAGGGTTGACAGTTACATCAAAGAGATAATTTTAAAATCTTCACCATTGACAACCCTCACATTAAATGAAACACGTTCTTATTTAAGAAACATGTTTTATCCTATTTATACTGTGCCTTTATTGAAAAGCAGTTTTCGAATGTCAATGAACCCTCAAAATGTCTGAAAGAAGTCAGCGCTTTTTACCTGTACCTTTAGAAAAGTGCCATCGACAGAAATGTGTGAAGTTCGATTTAAAAAGGGCCGTCAAGAGGCTAAAAGGGAAAAGCTAATATCCGCCCTCAGCCCTAACAACGTTCACTTTCCAATATATAAAGTTACTCGCCACTCGATATTAAGGAAATACTCGGGATCTATTTGAACTGGACGTATTTGCTACTGAAATATGAATTCTGTTTAATGAAGTTATTATTTAACTTGGTAGTGTATAAAATATTAGCTGTGCCCCGCGGTTTCACCCGCGTATACTTAATTTAATGGGTGACTCGCGGAACAATAGGTTTTTTTAAATTAAAAGTAGCCCAAGTTACTCCTTGTATCATCAGCTATCAAAAGTCCTGTTAAAATCGGTCCAGCTGTTTCTTAGCTTAGCCCGGAACAAATTGACAGACAGACGGACAGACGGATAGGCGGACAGACAGACAGACAACACCTCTGCCTATACTTTCAGAGAATACAGGCGTGAGCATTATGTATGTATGTTAAATTTATAGCAGCCTTTATTCACAGAACGCTAGCGTAAACATAATTATAGATATTGCAAAACAGACCTTCTAACTATTACGTTAGGTACTATAATAGACAAACTTTTTATAGTATTTTTTGTATTGTGTCATAACCGTTTCGGTGGATGAGGTATAATCTTCACCCCAGTTCTTCCTTCCAGCCCACTTGTGCACACTTTCAGCACTCCGCTCATTTCGCTAAGTGGATAAGGGGAAATGCTACGGCTTATGGTGCTGTCACAGAATATCTTGTTACGCATATAAGCTTAGTCTTATAAACAGAAGGCGTGTCGAATTACATATTTAAAAAAATACCATATTATTGCTTCAACATTCAATAAGTACTGACCAAAGAAGGAATATTACTATTTAATCGCTTTCTCAAAACATGGCACTACTAGTTTTTTGGTTAAGTGCTACTTGGTATTCTTGAATTTCTAAATATGAATAAGAGCGATGGCTTACTGGCTACTTAGGCACAGTAAAGACACTGCTTAATTTCTACATGAGCTCCTTGTTTTCCTTCTACGTAGTGGACATTCTGCAAACTGTTTAATCTTTGACGTCGTGGTATAGCCGAGCCGAAACGAAATTGAATTTGCATGTATTAATGTATAATATAACAGGAGGTTTAGACATTGACAGTCTTGAGAAGGCTTCATTATTTACGCAAACGATTTTAAGTCACATTTTCCGTTTGCAAATACGTTGAATGCTCAATCTTGTTTCGAGTTAATTTAACGGTAGGTTAAGCATGGGGTGCCTTTTAAATGAGATCTTCGAATTAAATGTGCAATCAATTTGTTAGCACGATTTTATATACGAAATACTAAAAAAAATATAGTCTGTCTTGTTGGTTTAGATGTCGAAAACGCTACTGTGGAACACGAGGCTTTATGATCGATCTCCGGGTCGGGCAGAGTTCTTGGGTTTTTTCATTTGCAATCACCCAGGCATAGCCCAGAGTATTACACGAGATAAAACATAGCCCGCGAATGGGTGATCTATGAATAAATACACCTCTGCCTACCAGGGAATACAGGCGTAAGCATATGTTAATATATGTACAATAGTATTTTTTTAATATCTTGATCCAATAGATATCCAATAGGCATAATAAGTATAACTGCTTGCAACAGACTAACAGGCTTTTTTTTAGATATAGATATCCTATCACGATATGTTATATACGTCTTTTAAAGATACAGTTAACTTTAAAGAACATTATTTTCATGTTTCTCATAATATGAATTATTGTTCAATTTTTATAATACAGTATTAGAATTTTGTGGGGATTCCAAATTATCACTCGATAATATAAGCTACTCTATCATATATACTCAGTGGTAATGTAGCATTTAATTATAATATCTCAAACCCAATTGAACCCCTTAGAGGTGGAATTTCGAAAAACCCTTTCTTAGTGTGTACAGCACATCAAGAACACACGACACAAATTAAATGTCATTATAACCAGCGGTTCGGGCTGTGCGTCAATTCCAGACGGTCAGAACTTTTATATTTTAGCTAGCTGTGCCCGCGGTTTCACCCGCGTAAATTTAGCTTCATACAAACTTTCATCCCCTATTTTATCACCTTGGGGGTAGAATAAATCAAAATCCTTTCTTAGTGGATGCCTACGTCATGACATCTATCTGCATGCCAAATTTCAGCCCGATCCATCCAGTGGTTTGGGCTGTGCGTTGATAGATCACTATGTCAGTCAGTCACCTTTGAGTTATATATATTTAGATTTTATATGTAAACTAGCTGTGCCCTGCGGTTTCACCCGCGTAGATTTAGTTTCATCCTTATTGTCGCGGAACCCTATTTTTTTTAATGAACTAAAGTGGCCTATGTTACTCCTTGATACATCAGCTACCTGCCAGTGAAAGTCCCGTTAAAATCGCTCCAGCTGTTTCAGAGATTACCCGGAACAAACAGACAGACAGACAGAGAAAAAAATTAAAACTAGGTTTTTTAGTGTCAGTAGCGTGTATACTTTCATATGCATTTAGTGAAAAGCTGTAATTTTGAAGTTACAAACAGACACTTCAATTTTATTTATCTGTATAGAAGATCATTTTGGACGAGAGTTTGTTGTGTTGAAAGCGTAAAAATACACATTAAAATATATTGTTTGTTTCCCTTATCCAAAGAAAATGTGAGGAAAAATCTAAAGGCGACTTTTTATTCTTACACACAAAAAAATCTCTCGGGCTCTTATCTCAATCACTTACCTAAGGATCCCTTAGCCGGAAGAACTCGATGGTAATGACAGATTGCCTCTTTACTGCGTCATCGCCGGCCTATTTCATTCCCATCTTTGCTTTAAGATACGGATTTGGCGTTCTTTTCTATAAATCCGAAATTTTTTCGAGATAAGCTTGAAATCTTCGGGAATTATATCTACATTGGGACTCTGATAAGATAAATGTTGCGCTGTTTTTATCTGTGTCTTTGATAAGAATAAAAATGAAACAAAATACGCAAACTTACTTCTTCCCACAAGGAGACGGCGGTATTTTTCCCAACAATATATATATATTTTTTAAATGTGGTGGCATTTTCCCCCTCAAAAATAAATATTCAAGGTGGCGTTAGGAACCCCAGTCTCGGTCCCAAACCCCCCCGAATCCAAGATTGAACCCTTTTGGAAAGGGGTAACATAGATACTATTCGTTCCCCCCATGTAGTACTGGCGACCTTACACAATACCATCATCGTTTTAAGCTGCGTAGAGTAAAAAATAAATAAGCTTCTGAGTTTTGTCTCTTTGGACCGTAATATTAAACGACAAAGCTAAGAAGTTCTTAATACGCGCTGCTTAAACAATCATAGTTGGCCCCCTGTACACAGTTACACCAAAGGTATGAAATATTTTGCTACGACCTCTAAAATTCCCTGTCGGACAGTACCAATATTTGAACGGGGATATCCTAACATTCTATTATCACAAAATAATTAAACCTGTGTCCTTTGCTCCGGCTTATTGTTAAGTCGAAGTCAAATCAAAATTATCTTTATTCGATTAGACTTTTAACAAAGTACTTTCACATCGTCAGAATGATATAATTATACAGGATTAAACATGCTACCGCCAGGTTCGGATGGTTGCTTTTACTGTGAAGAACCCGGCAAGTTTCATCCTTATTGTCGCGGAACCCTAATATTTTTAATAAATAAAAGTTACTCCTTGTAACATCAGGTACCTACCCGTGAAAGTCCCGTTAAAATCCGTCCATCCGTTTCAGAGATTACCCAGAACAAACAGACAGACAGACAGACAGACAGACAGACAGACAGACAAAAATTTTAAAACTTGGTTTTTCTGTGTCAGTATCGTGTATAATTTCATATGCATTGAGTGAAAAGCTGTTATTTTGGAATTACAAACAGACACTTCAATTTTATTTATCTGTATATATATATAGATATATAGATAAGATGTCTTGTAAGTCTCTTCTAAAAGACAGAATCATAGTCTTATTAAAATACTATCTAGACTAGAGCGATGGGCACGCGGAGCCGGTGACAGGGATAACAAATCGCGGCATTACTCTAACAAATTGTTGCCGGCGTCTGACGGGTCGCGATTGCGCAGAAGACTCTGAAAGACTTCTAAAAATAGTTTTTGACTGAATATACGAATTCAAAGTCATCTTCTATACTGCACTGCGGAAAGGCTTATAAGTTTGAACTAGATAATCTTTGGCCTACACAATGTAACATTGTATCGCGCTTGCGTTGATGGAAACGATAAAAAATATATGGCATTGACATAAATCAGTCACGTGACGTGACATATGTCATTCCCGTACATTTTGTATCAATTCTACTAGCGAAGCGTGAGGATAATGTTACTTTCTCTACAAGCCCAGATACGTATTGCGCTCACGAAACAAAAGAATGAAAAGATCCGTGCGCTTGTCAAATAACTTGTACATAGTATTGAATGGATAGAGGCTAGAGTTCCTCACGCTATTGACATAGCTACCTCTTTTTAATAAAGTCTAATATTGCATAATGGTGCAATTTCGACCAATACTATCAACTTACAGGGTACCTACCATCATCAGTTTAAGCAGGGCGTATTAAGAACTTCTTAACTTTAACGTTTCATTACCTTAATTAAACAAAGATAAGCGGTTCTTAATACGCGCTGCTCATACGATCATAGTTAGCCCTCGGATCTCTTTAATTTAGTCACCAAACTTACTGTTTCATGAGTAAATTAATTAAAATATCAGTTTGAATTGAAAATCCGCACAAAGCAAAGGGTACTAAATCAAGAACTTTCAGAAGCCCTCGCCAAAAAAATAAAACATTGTGTTATAAAACAACCAACAACTGAACGAGCGACAAAATTTTAGCAATTAAAATGCTCCCCACGCATAGCGCTTTCTATTGTTAAACCAATTAATACTTTTTTAATATTATATTCACGCCTATATTCCTTCAAAGGGCAGGTAGATGTGTACTTATACCTGTACACCAACATTTCACCAGTTATGCTTAAAGCCCCATGCAACAGGGGGGAGGTATATCCGGGCACTTATCCAGACTTCGGGCTTATACTGAGAAGAACCTAATAAGTACCACTTTGGCCGACCCGGGGAGAACCAAGGACCTCGTGTTCTAGAGCAGGGCTATGCCATCAGGTAGTGACACGTAAAATCAATCCAACTGTTTCAAAGATTAGCCGGAATAAACAATCAGACAGACAGAGTAATATTAAAACAAATCTATGAATGGACCTGGGGCCCTAACATCATCGGTTTAATGAGAGCGTATTAAGGTTTTCTGAGTTTTGACGTTTCATTTTGGTACCGTAAAATCAAACGTCAAAGTTAAGAAGTTCTCAATACACGCTGGCCAATTCATTTGGTCCCTTGGCCTGTATGTAAGTTTTTATTATTATGTAGGTACCTGAGAGCCTGCCATCATCGGTTTGAGCAGAGCGTATTAAGGACTTCTTAGCTTTGACGTATCATTTTGTGATACACAAATTAAACGTCAAAGCTAAGAAGTTTACTAACTTCTTAGCTTGCTAGTCGCCCCTGATATAACGATGATAGGCCCCCTGTGCCTATTTATAATGACTTTAACCAACACAAACGCAACTCTCATCATCACCATCATCATCAGCATCATTTCAGCCGACAGACGCCCACTGCTGGGCATAGGCCTCCCCCAACGATCTCCACGACGACCGGACTTGTGCCTCCCACATCCAGCGGGTTCCCGCGATCCTCACCAGGTCGTCGGTCCACCTCGTTGGGGGCCTACCCACACTGCGTCTGCCGGTCGCCACTGCAGGACCTTTAGACCTCATCGGCCATCGGTTCTACGAGCGACGTGCCCCGCCCACTGCCACTTGAGTTTAGCGATTCTTCGTGATATGTCGGTTAGTTTGGTCTTCCTGCGGATCTCCTCATTTTTGATTTGATCGCGTAGTGAGACTCCGAGCATAGCCCTCTCCATCGCCCTCTGAGTGACTTTGAGCCTTCCTATGAGGCTCATTGTCCCAACTACGCAAATCTAGTAACTAAACAAAACAGTAACACTACTCTGTGTAATGCAAAGCCTAATAGTTGGCGATAAAACTAACATTGTCGAGTGTTGAGCAAACTCCGTGGGCGACATAATATCGTTGATTTATTTCGCTACTCCCGTCTGTTTTCATATTGTACTTTGAAAGTTGAACTACTGTTATTCTAGTTAAATTTTAGATTGGTTTCGTGCTTATTTTAATAACATGGTAGGCCGTGAGGTGCTCGTGGCACAGTTGCTATTGCGCATATCATTCGATCAGCGAAGTTAAGCAACCATACGCCTAGCCAGTAGTTGGATGGGTGACCGCCCGAGTCCCCTCCGTGCCTCGGAAAGCACGTTAAGCTGTCGGTCGCGGTTGCCAATTTAACATCTTTGGCAATCATTACAGGTCAGTCAGAGGCCTAAGAAAGTCTGACAACTGGTTTAACCCTGATTGCCGATTTTTCTCGAAAAAGGGATTGCGAAGGTCAGATGGGCAGTCGCTTTGTATAAAAATAATGTGATCAGCCACATCGGGTTAAATCAAGTGCCGACCCCAAATACATGGGATTAAGGCCACGGAAATGTATGGTAGGCCGTGAGGTTTGAGCAATCGCCTACGTAAGCCAACCAATGAGTTTTTCTAAATACTTATGTGCAGTGATTTCACACCACGTGCTTAACGGGGAAGGAAAACAGTGGGGAAACCAGCATATGCCTCAGAAATAATTCAAAGATAAAGTGCTTGAAACGGCGATAGTCTCACCATCTGTCACGTTGGCACTTAATCATCTTCGGTGAAAGATAGTGGGTATTATTATTACAAAATAAAAGGGTAGCCTTTCGGGAAATACAGGCTTGAGCATAAGTTTTTATTGTATAATTTGTCTTTATCTTATGTATTTCTGAATTATAAACCTTGTAGATTTATATTTACACAACATTATTCTTTGACAATATTGTTGAATATGAAACGTAGAACAACATTTTCATAGCCGTTTCTTCCTTTGAACTTAGGATGCATGATTCC
The DNA here is from genome assembly GCA_964035505.1 of Watsonalla cultraria. Classification (NCBI taxonomy): domain Eukaryota; kingdom Metazoa; phylum Arthropoda; class Insecta; order Lepidoptera; family Drepanidae; genus Watsonalla; species Watsonalla cultraria. Next base: position 1,490,591 of record OZ037726.1, on the reverse strand, counting down.
ATCTAAAAACAATATAACGAAATAATTTGTTAATTTTTTGATGCAAATAAGATAAGTCCTATGAAATATCTCGTTTGAATCTTCATTGTAAAGAACATCACATCTGCCTTGATTCATCGCCTAAGATAATCCTTGGTCTAAAAGTAGTTCCATCTCTTTTTGTGATAAGGATTTCAAAAGGGATTGATATTGACTTTGATTTACATTGAGGAGGATTTTGTTTAATATAGAAAGATTTTAAAATAGCGAACTTATTTATAAATACAAGGAACAGTACTTAAAACTAATTAAAGGTAGAAAACTTGTCCCAAGTCGGTGTCTCTCGGGATTGCATTGCGGGCTGCCAAGAAGGTTGGCAGCATTGCCACGTCGAATAGCAATGCTGATTCTCTGAGCGAGAAAAGCCCCAGCTCTCTTGTCACGAGAGGCTTCTACCGGACGTCGTGCAAGCTCTATGAAAAGTTAATGAGTATCCGGACCCCAAGGCCCCAGATTTTCAACCGAAAACGCAGAAAATATGTATCCTTGACCAATGCAAGCATATTTCCGGCGCTTGAGGCACTACTGCTGAGCACCGGCTTAACTTATTATAACGCAATTTGTCAGCAATGTATGATCTATCTGACAGACATGTATGTCTGCCTCGTTGACCTAGTGGTCGTAAGCGTAACTGCAGAACACGACTTCTGAGTTCGATTCCCGGGATAGACAAAGTGTTATTGAGTTTTTCCATCTGTAATTTCTCAGTGGAGTCTAGATAGAGCCCGGTTAATGGCAATAGGTTCGCACCCTATTACGTGGGACTTAAATATAACTGGCGAAATGTGGTATATAAAAAGATCACTGCCTACCCCTTAGGTGAATACAGGCGTGAACCTACTTAGCTTGCAAATTTCAAAGTATAATTTCCGATCCGAACGTAACGTTAAGGACGTTTTTTGCTTGTCATGTTTTCCAAAGGCCTCACATAAAACCTTCATCGGGAAAAATATGTCCTAACATCATATAAATCTCGTTTTTATTCAAATTAAACCTTAATACACGTCCGGCGTATATCATACGCTCAGAGTGGACCGTTCATGTCATCGAAAACCTGAAACTTTCAAGCATTCATTATTTCAAGTGTCATTGGTTTGAGGGAAATTGAATTCTGAGGACCTGGTTTTATGTATGCTTCTGCTTAATAGAATATTTTATGTTTGGGACTCAACATGTTAGCCATAAAATGAACGGTGAAATCTATACATCTATACAGATAAATCAAATTGAAGTGTCTGATTGTAATTCCAAAATAACAACTTTTAACTAAATGCATATGAAAATATACGGTACCCACGTAAAAGACCTAATTTTCTTTTCTCTTTGTCGTTTGTCTGTGTCTTTGCTCTGGCTTATCTCCGGAAGGGCTTGACCGATTTCAACGGGACTTTCACTGGCAGATAGCTTATTTTACAAGCTGTTATTTTGGAATTACAAACAGACACTTCAATTTTATTTATATCTGTATAGATATCTATACATCTATATCTATACAGATATAAATAAAATTGAAGTGTCTGTTTGTAATTCCAAAATAACAGCTTTTCACTAAATGCATATGAAAGTAAACACGATACTGACACTAAAAAAACAAGTTTTAAAATTTTTCTCTGTCTGTCTGTCTGTCTGTCTGTTTGTTCCGGGTAATCTCTGAAACGGCTGGACGGATTTTAACGGGACTTTCACTGGTAGGTAGCTGATGTTTCAAGGAGTAACTTAGGCTACTTTTATTTATTAAAAATATTAGGGACCCGCGACGTGAAACCGCAGGGCACAGCTAGTATATTAATATACATATATTGTCCAATAAATTAAATATGAATTAATTTGATAATGTAAATTTGATTATTTAATGTTTATAAATGTAACTGTAAGCTACAACTTCTTGTTTTTGCCCGCCTATGAGGTATATTACAGCAGAACCAAACTTTATTTGTTGTCATCGAATTTGTGCTCCTGTAATAATGCAAATAAATGATTATGATTTGATTTGATATGTATGTATAAAACTGTAAATTATTTCTTATGAGTCCAAGAGATTCAATAAACATTCTCGCCTGATAGATGAGATTGCACAAGCCCAATAACTTGGGAACTACCTCCGCTAATGAGTTTAGTAATTAATCAAGGAGACAGCGTTTTATTAACGATGCGTGTGTTTAGAGGGGAATCTTAGCAAATACGACATAATTAGCTATTATTTAAACCGGACGGAAATGGAAGGGAATGCAAAATCTATACAGATAAATAATATTGAAGTGTCTGTTTGTAATTCAAATGAGGAGCTCGTAGCACAGTTGCTATTACACATATCATTCGATCAGCGAAGTTAAGCAACCATACGCCTAGCCAGTAGTTGGATGGGTGACCGCCCGAATTCCCTCCGTGCCTCGGAGAGCACGTTAAGCCGTCGGTCCCGGTTGCCAATTTAGCATCTTTGGCAATCGTTACAGGTCAGTCAGAGGCCAAAAAATAATCTGACAACTGGTTTAACCCAGATCACAGATTTTCCTCCTAAATGGGGTTGCGAAGGTCAGATGGCAGTCGCTTCGTATAAAAATCAGGTGATCAGCCACATCGGGTTGAATTAAGTGCCGACCCCAACAATGTATGGGATAAGGCCAGGGAGATGATGATGTTTGTAATTCAAATTAGCAGGTTTTCATTAAATGCATATGAAAGTCATCATCTCCCTGGCCTTATCCCACGTATTTGGGGTCAGCACTTGATTCAACCCGCTGTGGCTGATTATCTGATTTTTATACGAAGCGACTGCCATCTGACCTTCGTAACCCCTTTTTCGAGGAAAATCGGCAATCTGGGTTAAACCAGTTATCAGACTTTCTTTGGCCTCTAACTGACCTGTAACGATTGCCAAAGATGTTAAATATAAAGCTTGGAACATATAATTTAGTTGGTCGCGAAGTCAGTTACAACTCAAAGGATATCAAATACATATATTAACTGATATTATTAGCCGATACAATTTTCACTATTATGTATCATGATTTTTTTGTTATTAACATTGTTTACTAAGTAATGAGATGTACATAATGCCAGCTGAGTTTCTTGCCGATTCTTCTCATAAGGTTAGTTTCCGAACCGGTGGTAAATTCCTCGACATTCATAAGTGCTTTAACAGGGCCTAAACTGAATAAATCATTTTCATTTTCAAATAAATTGAAGCGTCCGTTTGAAATTGCAAAATTGCAAGGCCGACAGAGAAAGTTTTTTATTTTTTTGTATATAGCGTCTACACTTTCATATGCATTTAGAGGAGCTTGTGGCACAGTTGCTATTGCGCATATGACTCGATCAGCGAAGTTAAGTAACCATTCGCCTAGTCAGTATTTGGATGGGTAACCGCCCGAGTTCCCTCCGTGCCTCGGAGAGCACGTTAAGCCGTCGGTCCCGGTTATAATTTTACTGTAGTACAAAGGGCTAGAAAGTGTTACAATAATACCTATACGCCACGTAGATATTATTTATTTATTGCAGCCAGAGGTAATGGTTTACAAATTATATTATATGTAGTGTGCAATAAGATTAAATATAAGTAAATAAGATATTGAACAATACATAACATCTTATTGAAATGGCAAAATAGATACCATATTAAATAATAAGCAATTGTTTTAGATTGTTATGCGAGAGATTTTGATGGCGGTATTGTCCGGGTAATGTGGCGTGAAATAAGGCGCGGATGGAAGAAGCTGTGAAATAGTGCTTAATGTTTATTAGGGTTGACAAAGTACCAGAATAATACTTGTTTTCGGGCCTTCGTTATGTTTAAGGCAGTTTATTCATATTAATATTATAAATGGGAAAGTGTCTCGGGGGACAACTATGAGCGGTGCTTATTAAGAACTTCTTATCTTTGACGTTTAATTTTACGGTACCAAAATTAAAAGTAAAAGCTCAGAAGTCATGCGCTCCTTAAACCAATGATTTAAGAAAATGTGTTGTGAGTAAACAAGTTGTCCGTCTGTCTAGTAACTTTTCACGGCTGAATAATTGAAAAAACAAGGCTTAATTTATTCTAAGGTAGGCAAATTTGCGTGGTATTGTTCCTAATAAAAATAAAAACAAATGTCGACATCAGAGCCATATGGTCGTATGTCCAATTGTTCTCAAATGGTGGAGGACATAGGCTATTTACGAGTATGTCTAAATAGTATTTACCTGATTGACCGAGCTGTGCTCGGTTTCTTTTAAAAGAAAATACTTGACGCTTTCTCTAATAAAAAAAAGTTGAAAAAAAACTTAATTTTGTAGGGAAGTAACAATGAGGAAAGGAAGAACCTTGGAAGGATATTGGTGGGATATTTTAAATAGTATAATCTGAATTCGACTTCCATACAAAATTATTTTGCCTGTTTGAACGCATCGTTCTCTTAAGATACCTTACTGATCTTTATACGCTTTAAACTACCATGAAGGAGTTGAACTTTGGTGGGTATGTAGCTTATGAAGTCATATTATATTTAGGAGGTGACCTCACCCTCTGTCACGTTGGCACATAATCATCTTCGGTAAATAGTGGATCTTATTATTACAACACCTCTGCTTACCCCTTCTGGGATGGCGAGAGCATTTAGATATTAGAGAACAGAGAGAGTATTTTTTTCGTAACCCGCAGTAAAGTTAGCGTGATAATACTATTAGATATAGTAAGTACATGCGAGCAAAGGAATAAACGAGAGCTAGTAGCCGTATAAATGAAATACACAGCCTATTTGGCTTCATGTATTCGGTTCTCAATGTATCCACTCTATTAACTCATTTGGCTCAAATATATTTGAACCATACATAATGGCCGTCAACAAATTAAATTGAAACCACATCAAAACACGGAAACAAAATAAAAACAGGCCCACCGAGGACTCCTGCCAGAGTTGGAGGGCACTTGGCAAGGGGACAGTTGGGTACGACGGGGTAATTCACGAGAGTAAGCGATTATGACAAAAAAATTGCGATTTATTGCGTCACGTCTTCAGGTCCACGAATGGATACAACAACCCTGGGAACGGTGAGTTCATCGGCTTATCTTTATTGAGATTTTGACACTTCGTTCTACTTCATTCAAACTCTTGTGGTGTGACATGACTGCTTTCAAGTATGTCTTAAGTGCCATGTGATAGGGGGCGAGCCTATTGCCATTAACCGGACTGCTACTGTGAAGTTATTAGTGGAAAACCCCATTAACATTTAACCCAACCCCAAATAAGGTGTAAAAGTCCTTCATACATACATAAGTAAGCTCACGCCTGTATTCCCCGAAGGGGTAGGCAGAGGTGCTGTAATAACAACACTCATTTTTCACCGAAGATGATTAAGTGCCAACGTGACAGATGCTGAGTCTATCACCGTCTCGGGCACTATACAAACGTCTTCTAATTACTTCTCAGACCTATGCAAGTTTCCTCACTATATTTTCCTTTATCGTAAAGCACGTGGAGTGAAATTACTGTAAAATGAAAATGAAAATGAAAATGAAAAATATTTATTCAGTTTAGGCCCTGGTAAGGCACTCATGAAAGTCGAGAATTTACCACCTTTTATCTGCCTCACCTTACTTTTACCTGCGTAAGTTGTTATGAAAAACTCATTGGTACAGGCCCCGCTGGGATTCAAACTTGCGTCGCTTGCGTAGCAGGCGCTCAAACCCCACGGCCACCACGGAAAAAAAACTGCACTTATAATTAAAAAGTAAGCTAGTTATAAAAATCGCTGTCACCTAAAGCTGAAGGCACACCCATCGTTCGCCTGCCTGGCCTCTCTCCAGCACCGGCCGATTATAAAATCTATAAAACGTGCAAGAGTTTGTTTTCAACCGATTTGGACGGACCCTTGCCATTCCATTCGGCCATATTGTTAACAAACTAAAACCTTGTCCCGACCAATTTTTATAATGGACCAAGTCTTGCCAAGTCTTCGGGCATCATTTTATGGACAAATTGGTTTGGGCATTTGATATTTGATACCTTAATGATATGGAGTTACGTATGTTACTCCTTGGGGAATCCAGCTAAGGAAATTGAGTTTATATTAGTGGAGCCATTGTGCTATTGAATAGCATATTTAGAAAGGTTTTACACAAATCGCTGTGAGGATTTCATTACAAACAAAACATAAGCTTCAACGCGAAAATATTAAGCTCTAAACAGAATAATACACTCAATTCAAAGTCCTGACTAACTGACTTATATACCTACAGCATAAACCGTTGCACTTAGAAACAATTGATTTTAAGGGTGGGTTCCTTATAAGGTGTTCACTAAGAAAGGATTTTCCGGATTTCTACCCATAGGGGGGTGAAGAGGGTTGAATTTTCTATGAAACGTATTATATGTGCAGTGATGTCACAACACGTGCATTACGGTGAAGGAAAACATCGTGAGGAAACCTGCATATGTCTGAGAAGTAATTCAGTGACGTGGGTATAGTGCCTGAAGCGGTGATGGATTCACCATCTGTCACGATGGCACTTAATCATCTTCGGTGAACAGTGGGCGTTGTTTACAACACCTCTGCCTACTTATTATTTTCGGGGTGGAATCACATGAGATGGAATAAATAAATAAAGAAATAAATATGAGTAGGATTTGATTAAAACGATAGCAAAGCAAAAGTATCAACTAAGCGTAAATCCAATGGTTCTCAAAGAGACCTTCCCGAGCCATATAAAGCGCCGTAAAAATACATTATTCTCAAACTATTTCCCACCAAATAGCGGTGCCATTTTGACATGACCACGTAACCTTGTAAGGACGTCTTAATTTCCGCTCGTAGCATCGGAGGTTTAACGTTCTTGGGGAACGTGACTTTGCTAACGTTGAGAATAGTCCAGAATTCCTTGGAATTTTATGATATTTTGTGGCTGATTGGATCGTGAACGACATATTATTGTAGTTTAATTCGTTCATTGAATAGAACTAAAATCAATCATTAAATGACGGACGTATTTTTCTTTATATTTGGAACGTTAATAAAAATTGTGCGTGTTCAACTTTCCTGTTGTAAATAAGTCAGTGTGTATGCATCGATATGCACACAATAGGTAAACAAACTAAGAGTAGACGCTCGAGTCAAACAAGGTAAGTTTCTCGTACCAAACGTAAACATAAATATTGCTTTCATAGCAAAGCCAAAGTAGTTTAATATAATAATATAAGTTTTTCAAGTTTGTAATTAGCGCACTAATCATATTCGGTGAAATGTGAGTGTTGTTTTTACAACACCTCTGCTTACCCCTTCGGAGACCCTTTTGGGATGGCGTGAGAATATATTATTTTATGTAACTAGTGCGAAATGAGATTTATCGCTTTTTCCAAATCTACGTATGTTTTTACACTCAAGGCTATCCAAGATCATCCCAGGTCAACAATATAACTACGCGAAAACAGACATGAACGGTTAATATACTCTGACTCTCAGTATAGATTTTGATACGTGCGAACGTCGTCGCTTGGCGTTGCGTTTTGCGCTTTTTTTGTATGGTCACATAAAACTTCGTACACTCGCCACTTGGGCCGCTTTTTATTCCATCAAAATGAGGAAAATACTTACGCGATATCGTCTACGTAAAAACATGAACCTTTACTTATGGCACTGGTTGCGTAGGTGTCGAAGTTCACCGTGGGCACACCTAGTCGCCGCCGTGCTCGCTGGTCGTTAGCTGGGCCTCCCCCCACGGGGTCTCACCCGGCTGGCTTGTACCGCGCTGAGGGCGGCGTGAAGAGGATTTCTCACCCGTGCCATACTCACTGGTTGCCCAGTGTCAAGGCGACATCATCGGCCAGCACTCCTCCGGGTGCAAGCACACCACTCCAATGCCCCGCGCGGCGATCGAAATCTCCGTCAGGGGGCCAAAAGCCCCGAAACGGATGCCCCAGTCCCCCTACAGGGGCTGTGAGAAGACCCGCACGTATTAGGTGTCGAAGTGCGTCAATATGACCCACATTCAATACGTAATAAGTAAATGAACCCAGCGAAGGCACTTCAAAGAACAATGTTGTAACCCGACGATCGCTGCCAACTTAAAGCCGAACTGAGTTATGGCAAATTTAAATTTTCGACGCAATCTTTTAGGCAATAAGCTTTATAATAGCGTGCAAAGTTCCGTTTAATGGGAAAAGTTTAAACAATTTGTGAGTCGCGAAGTGTGTTAATGGTTGAGACATTTTAATTTCCCGCGGTACTTGTTGTTGAAGCCAAACACCACACTGATGCTGACTAATTACTGAAACTTAATTAAACATTATTTTAAACTCTATAAATAGATTCCCGAGGGTATGATTTTGCTCGCACACCTATCTATATCTACATATATAAACAAAATTGAAGTGTATGTTTATATATATAAATTAACCGCTTCTCACAAATACACATGAAAGAATATATAAGGCACTTACATAAAAAACTGTTTTGAATGTCATTCTCTGTCTGTCTGGCTGTTTGCTTCGGCTTACATCTGAAACGGCTGCACCGATTATACCTGGACTCAAACTGGGTTATTCCAACTGAAAATTTCCATCAATGTTCAGATGGCTAACAGTAAAAGCTGCGCAAGTGATATTGTGCACGTGTGCACGTGCGAAGCACGTGGTGTGAAATCACTGCACATAAGTGTTTTTAGAAAAACTCATAGGTTCAGAACCCGCTGAGATTCGAACTAGCATCGCTTGCATAGCAGGCAAGTGCTCAAACCCCAAGGCCACCACGGTTCTAGTATACCAATGAACTTTCAAAAAAAATAAGTGTGATAAATTATTGCTTTATTATTATAGAAAGCCGGAAAAGAGATTCAATATCTATAGTGCCTGAGACGGCAATTGACGCGGAATTATCTTCGGTCAATGTGCGTGTTGTATGCCTGCTTCGAGAACCCTTCTAGGTTGGCAAAAATAAGGGCATTGAACTGGTCAAACGGTCAGTTCATTCACCTCCACAGAAGGTCCAGATAAATGGTACAATCTGCGAGTCCTCTCGGGAGACCACGCCGTTGATTATTTTTTTATTTATTTTCTTTTCAATGCTTGTATCAAAATAGGTTTTATTTCCTTGTCTAGACGTTTTCCAATTGAGTAGTTCCATGCAGTTTGTCATACTGTAGATAACACTCCCCAAAAGAGTACCTACAGCTTGGGATTGTACGTAAAATAACTTTTTGAAGTTGATATCATACTATGACAAAGGTGTTCTAAGTATCATAGATATCAATTCAATTTTTTTTTTAACAACTTGCGTGATCATTTGTATGTACGTAAAAAATCCTATTAAGTATCATATAAAAATAGCAGGTATATTATGTCACAATGTTAAATATACGGGACCAGCTTTACTTGGGTCATACCCATTACATTTTAAGCCATTAAAATTGGGTCAGCCGCTTTCGAGAAATCCGATAACATATACGAAATTTTAATCGGGTTTAAAAAAATACACAAGTCCTCTTAAAAGTTGGCGATTTTTTTTAAAACCCACATGATACTTGCTGATGTTATAATACCTAGACAAAGTAACATTCTCTCGCGGCTTGCGCTACTCTAATAAACGATACAAAATGTATGGAAATAACATAAATCAGTCACGTGACATATGTCATTCCCGTACATTTTGTATCGTTTCTACTAGCGAAGCGTGAGGATAATGTTACTTTGTCTACAGGCACTGTACTTCAATACATGTAATAAAAATCGTAGCGACATCGAGAAACCAGGCTGTTTAGTTTCTATCCTAATCGATCAAAATTAATTCGATTTTGGATTCGAATGACTTTAATCGATTAACGAAATTTCGATTGTTTGTTTACGTGAGTCGGGCTTAGTACTTACTCTTTTGATATCTCATGAATAATTCATACAATTCGAAAACCATAAACACCGATCTCAAATGTCAGACATTTTTCTATTCGATAAAACGAGTAATAAATAGTCGATTCCGAGATATTGTCTAGACGATTGATGAGTCAGCTACATAGGGGCTGTCGATTGGTGATCGGTTCAATCACTATCGATATTATTCGAGAGTAAAATCGATTACAATCTTTATTCGATCGGATAAGAAAATATGTTTATACGAGGATGGTGACTATCTAATATTGTCTAGCAGTGGGACACAACAGGGTCATAATAATATTAATGGTGCCCTAAAGCGAATAAGTAGTGAAATTTGCCAATATTGCAAAGTAATGGATTAACAATTAAGGACAGCTTATAATTCGACCAACCTGTATATTAATAAAAGAAACTTCTTTAAAAAAAAAAACTTAAATTGATTATAATAATAATGAAACAGAACTTAATTCTTTTTTCTCTGTGTGTCCGTCTGTCTGTCTGACTGAGTTTACTAACATTAAAAAAAACATGGTCCGCGGGCCACTTATGAAATTAAGTCTACGCGGGTGAATCCGCGGGGCACAGTTAGTTACAAATAAAATACGGAATTTAAATTAATGACTGCAGGAAGGAACGCTAAACTGGGGCCCTACCATGAGCTCTTATTGCCATGATAGTTTCACTCATTTATGAGACAGATGTATGTGACGTGTATACATCTGTCACTTTCGCACAACTGAATTATCATTGCAATAAGAGCTCATGGTTGGGCCCCTGATCCTCTGACCGAAGTAAGAACCAGCTCGACGGTCACCAGAGACGTCAACCAGGCGTTTTGAGAGTTCCTTACTTATCATCATCATCCTCCTACTCTTATCCGATGTATTTTTCTTCACCTGCCGTCCTTACTTAATTGGACAAAAAGCTAATTATTACAAAATAAAATAAATGATTTAAATTTATAAAAATCAAACCCGCTATTGCCTAATTAAGTTTTTGATGAACATAGAGTGAAAAGGTTTGATACAACACATTGTAGCCCGAGGATATAATACTATAATATATAATACTCTCCCAATTGCCATATATTTGCAATAACTTCAGGGATAATAAACATGACATGGTCCCGTTTGTTCCCTTTATCGCCGCATATAATATTTGGTAATCCGGCAAAATGAATTATCCCGGCACAATATTCTGCGGTAGTAATTAAGTTTTCTGGTGGAGACATTTATTTATATGCAAATATCCCAATAACGTATTCATTTTTACATCAAATTAAATATACTCGAAAAATCATCATCTAATCATAGGCTATTTAATAATAATAAAATAAATGCACAAATGTCGATAAAAATTAACATAAAGTAAAAGTGTAGTAGTTCTACTTATATCTAAATGCGTAGCTTGAGATGACCAGTCCCCACAAGCAGCACCTGTTCACAAGTATGACGAGAATGCCAACCTTCACCCTCCTCAACCATTATAGAGGGAAGTGAGCGACCCGTCATCCTGAGGCCGCCGCAAGCAAAGGCATTTTAGTGAGCATGACAACTCGTGTAAAAGGGCGATGTATGCAAGACACGTCTGGATTTACGTAACTTAAAAAAATACGTTTTTCATGACTTATTTATGTTCTTTACAATTCTACAAACATGGCACCATTGCAAAATACCATCCTGTATAGCACTGTGTAGCAAGATACCACTATAAACCACTGCAATGTTAATCAATGCTTTGAATACAAGAGTGTCATTCATCCTTTGGAATGTGGGCTACTCCCATTATACTTATTTCTATGTATTAGTGTTTTGTTTTGGTGCATTGGAAACGCGGCTCGAGGTGCTTTTCCAATGCACCAAAACAAAACACTGACTTACTAAATAATAACTGCGTGCAGTATTTCTATTCTACGGGCTGGTACAAATAGTCGCGTGTGAGGGATAATATATAATATACATAGAAATAAGTATAATGGGAGTAGCCCACAGGAATATCATAATAACCCTTTAAAGAACTCAATATTATAAAATGTTGATACAAAATCCTCTTTCACCATAGAATATAAATCCGAAATGCTCTCTACAGATAGAGTCTGTGAGAAATTGTCGTGATACATCACCGCACGAAGATGTACCTTTTGTAAAGAAATAACGAATGATCGGCGCGTATTCCAGAGATATCAGTTACAGAGGCGGCATATTTTATCTTTCATCGTTTTATATTGTTGGTATTGCGGATTAGGTGAAATGTACCGTAATAAAAGTATTTTCTTAAATAGTCCAGTACTAAAGATTATCTATTACCATTGAGGGATTCTCACAAAATAAATCAGAGGAGCTAGCGCGAATTTTTCTCTGGCACTGTCAATAGTGAAATCATCAACAAAAAGAATACAGATCGGAAAAGTACTTTCAAATCACCAGGTTCACAAGGTTGCATTTACAGAGAAAAACCCTGCAAGTAACTCAGCAATTACTCTTTTTAAGATCTTTTTTTTTTAAATCTAAACTATTGAAGAGGCATGATTTGATTGTGATTTGATTTTTGTTTGTTTGCATTGAATAGGCTCCGAAACTAGTTCATCTATCTTGAAAATTCTTTCAGCAATGGATAGCTACATCATCAGCAAGTAACATAGACTATATTTTATCTCCGTACTCCCTCGGAAACGGGAACTACGCGGGTGAAACCGGGTGACGTCCAGTAATACAAAAAAATTACCTAAGAAATAATAACCACGTGGACATTCAATGCAAAAATGTCGATAAATGTTAAAATTCTAATTATTCTACTTATATATAAATGAGTAGCATGATAAACTGAAGCCTTCTTTTTCTAAGTAGGTTTATTAATCCAGCCAATTATCTACCAGTGAATAGGCTTATCATAACAAGAAGGCAATATTAGTTCCTTATAAAGACATCGTCGGATTGCAGTCTCACAATAGGCATTGTTATTCCTCTAAGATTCAAAGCAAAGCAGTTACACACAGACGCAGCGATTTTCGTACAAAAACTGCTACAGATATTTTTTTTTTTTACATGATAATTTTTTTTTGTATATTTGTTCTCAAGATGTAAGTCACTGGGTAAATAAAGTATTTAACTCTTTTTAACCAACTTTAAAAAAAGAAGGTTATCAATTTCACCACTTATTTTTTATTCTCATATACTATATATATATCGGCGAGACTATTGTTACTAACCAGGCATTAATCCAGACTCCAGTGTTACTGGGAAATTACCAAAACCCTTTAACACCTTGCCCGACCGGGGATCAACCCAGGATCTCTCGAGACCAACGACGCAGTCAGAACAGTAAAATCTATAATATAAAAATGGTGTTGCTAAGCTCAAATCTCGAGAGCAGCTGAACCGTTTTGCTAATATTTTTTTAGAATATTCCTTGAAATATGAGGATGGTTCTTACGTAGAGATTTTTTTTTAAAAAATTAAAGAAGTGACTGTTAGGCGTTACGAAGTTCGCCGGGTCAGGCATAATAATAGTACTAAACTTCTAAATTCATTTTAATCCGTGCGTCGTTATGCAACAAGCTGTAGACTTCATTCCGTAGGTTGGATGGTAACTGGGAAAATTGCCCGCGAGCTAACCACTGAATGGAAGCAATCACATAATGCACTTTGAAATATTGGAGCGCGCCATTGTTGGACATCCGGTTGTATAAACTAATTATGGGAACAGTCAATAAATAATTTATTAAAAACTAGCTGCGCCCCGCGGTTTCACTCGCGTAGATTTAGTTTCATCCTTATTGTCGTGGAACCCTAATATTTTTAATAAATAAAAGTAGCCTAAGTTACTCCTCGAAATATCAGCTACCTGAGCCAGTGAAAGTCCCGTTAAAATCGGTCCAGTCGTTTCAGAGATTACCCGGAACAAACAGACAGACAGACAGACAGACAGACAGACAGACGGACAGACAGACAGAGAAAAAAATTAATACTTGGTTTTTAAGTGTCAGTAGCGTGTATACTTTCATATGCATTTAGTGAAAAGCTGTTATTTTGCAGTTACAAACAGACACTTCAATTTTATTTATCTGTATAGATTACTTTACTTAATTTGTATTTAAGTTCCCCATTTTTTCCAAGGTGGCTCCTGACCTGCAGACAACAAGGCAAGGAAGAAATTGACGCATGAGCATCAGGTTTTGACGTTCAGGGGGCCAACTGACTGTTTAAGCAGCGCGTATTAAGAACTTCTGAGCTTTGACGTTTCATATTTGCACCGTGAAATTAAAATTTGTATTTTACGTTTCTTTGGAGGACGTCACAGGATACTTAAGGCTTCCTACACATAACCTACCTTTAAGGTTCCCATACAAAATGAGGAAAATTCGCAGGCGATATCGTTAACGTACAAACATGTTAAAATCAGGCAGGAGAAAAACGTCATTCCACTCTAAGCATTCTTATACGCTACACAGAAACTTTTTATTCGTGTTATATTTTATAACTAGCTCTATGCCCGACAGTTTTACCCACTTAGATTGAATTATCATCATCTCCCTGGCCTTATCCCATACATTGTTGGGGTCGGCACTTGATTCAACCCGATGTGGCTGATCACCTGATTTTTATACGGAGCGACTGCCATCTGACCTTCGCAACCCCTTTAACGAGGAAAATCAGTGATCTGGGTTAAACCAGTTGTCAGACTATTTGAGGCCTCTGACTGACCTATAACGATTGCCAAAGATGATAAATTGGCAATCGGGACCGACGGCTTAACGTGCTCTCCGAGGCACGGAGTGAACTCGGGCGGTCACCCATCCAATTACTGGCTAGGGCTAGGGTTGCTTAACTTCGCTGATCGAATGATATGCGCAATAGCAACTGTGCCACGAGCTCCACTTAGATTGAATTATATGGGTGGCTTATTTACACCGATCCCCATTTTTTTTTTCAAATAAAAATAGTAGCTTTATATGCCAGTCCAGTTAACGTCGGTCCAGACAGAGGTAAATATTAAAAAAAAAAAAAATTTATGTTTACGTACTGTATATACTTCATATGCATTCAATGAAAGTTTTTAATATGGAATCACAAAGAAATTTTATTCATCTCTATAGAAGGTAATAAATAAGGTCTGATAATTAAATTATTATAAAACCCTTTAAGTATAAGCCTTCTCTTTACGAATACCTACTCTAATCTCTCATGTCACAAAATTTGTCACTGAACGCCAAGAAAATGTTTAGGCTAAAGCCTCCCAATTCTTTGGTCTTGACAACATAATCTTAGACTTATGTCTTAAGGCCAACCCTCGACACGATTGGGGCCCGGTTCGCATTAATAAATCAATCCGATCGGGATTATTGAGCTGAAATCGAATGGATAACTCGAAGGAACCTCACGACGGGAAATTACTTTGGTTTTTAACTCCCACTCTTAGATGTTTTACAGAAGTAAAGAGAGTAGTGTTTTTATTGAATCTTAAAAAGGTTTTGAGAATGCTACTATTAACTTGGATTCTATAAAATACACAAGTGATTGCAAAAAAAAGAGATTTGAGTGGAGACGTATTCGACAAACGTAGTGTAGGACCCCCTCCGGCCAGGTGGGATGACGATCTGCGATAGACTGCAGGCAGATGCTGGATGCGGCAAGCTGAAGACTGGCTGCTATGGCACTCAGTAGGGGAGGCCTATGTCCAGCAGTGGACAAACATAGGTTGTAGATAAGATTCTAGTTAAGCTTGGGGGCCGACCATCGTCGGTTTAAGCAGCGCGTATTAAGAACGTATAATTTTGTTACTGTAAAATTAAACGTCAGAGCTAAGACGTTCTTAATACGCGCTGCTTAAACGATCACAATTGGCCCCCGGTAAGGCACTTGTGAATGTTTTGTGGATGTTTTACAGGAGCGAAGAGAGAAATGTTTGCGTATCAATAAAAACAGAATGGTTTTAGATAAATATCCCTATAATAGTTAGGTATCTACCAATGAAAGTCCTGCTAAAATCGGTCCAGGCGTTTCAGAACTTTGTAGGCAAAAGAGACAGACAAAAAGACAGATAATTTTTTCATTAATGAAATCTGATGATGTTATGTGGAATTACAAACAGACCCTTCAATTTTATTTACCTGTAATTAGACTGCTTAGCTATGTAGTCCAACCATAGAGGTGTCGCGGTCGTGAACTCGCGGTCTGAAGCTCGTTTCGATTATAATTAAATCCCGCGGGTGTCAGTGGCGTGTGCAATTCGTTATAGATTCATGAGGGGTGTGGATTCCTTAGCTGTTGTTTTTACCAATCAGTAATCATACAATATTCCAATACCCCCGGGTATCGGGTTGATTCTCCATTGCGAGAAATAAGGGCAAACACACAATTTCGTATGCATACATACTCACTTATGCTCACGCCTGTATTCCCCGCAGGGGTAGGCAGAGGTGTTATATTAACAACATCGACTTTTAACCGAAGATGATTAAGTGCCAACGTGGTGGAGATGGAGATAGTCTATCGCCGCCTCAGGCTATACATACGACTTTGAATTACTTCTCTGTCATATGCAGGTTTCCTCACGATGTTTTCCTTCTCCGTAAAGCATGTGGTGTGAATTCACTATACATAAGCTTTTAGAAAAACTCATTGGTACAGGCCCCGCTGGGATTCGAATTAAAATATATGTGCAGTGATTTCACTAAAATTAAATCAGTATAAAGTTTTATTTGGAACCAAGTAAAATCGTAGACCAATTTATATTTAATTGTAAATTTAAATCCGCACCATTATAGAATTGTTTGTAATAATGGCTTGTATTGTACCGAAATATAAACTACAATTTGCGTCATATTTGCCTATCCGATAGCATAGGCAACGATTTCATTAGTTAAATTCTGTTTTACGTTCATTTTGGATGCTAATCGGACAAATACAGTGAACAAACTACACACAACAATTATTATGAACTAGCTGTGCTCCACGGTTTTGCCCGCATATAATATTATGTAATCTATATACAGAAAAATAAAATTGAAGTGTCTGTTTATAAGCGGAAAGAATATACGGGTCTGACATAAAAAAAAAACAATTTAATTTTTTTCTCTGTCTGTCTGTTTGTTCCGGTTAATCTCTGAAACGGCTGGACCGATTTTAGGAGGACATTTACTGACTAATAGCTGATGTTACAAGGAGTAACGTAGGCTCCTTTTTTAGATACGATCCACCCATAAAATAAAGTTTACGTGAAACCGTGGGGTACAGCTTTTAACAATACAAACTAACACAGTTTTATCATGATTCTTTTATCTAAATTAAAAGTAGCCTTAGTTATTCTTATAGCTCATGAATGTCCCGTGAAAATCGGTCAAATCATCGATTAGCCGGAGACAGAGAAGATAAGCTGGAACAAGCAGACAAGCAGACAGACAGAGAAAAAAATAAAACATGATTTTATACATGCACTCAGTGAAAACCTGTTAATTTGAAATAGCTAACAAACTCTTCAATTTTATTTATCTTAATTATGCATGTACAAATGTATGTTTATATCCGTATAGATATTTGACGCAGTGCCCGGTTGATGGCAATATTTTTTTATAAATTCTTGTGTTCCTGCTCGTTCAGAGAATATAAGCGCATATGTAAGAGTTTTAGCTATATTAAAGGCATTCATATCGCTGTCAAAAAACTAATCTGAAAGCACTTGAAACGACACGTCGGTAAATATAGGGTTGGCGCAATCAAAGGCCCGACTCGGTCACACTTTGCTACCAACTTGTAGGCACCTAACTTTACTCCTTGCTCCTTTGTGCCACTTGGCTTAAAGACATGAGGTGTGAAGAAGTTGATGTGGTATTTCTTGCAATATGCATGAAGGGAAGTGGCCGTAGGGCTTGACCAGTCACCTGCCACGCAAGCGGCGCAAGTCCGAATTCCAGCGGCCTGCACCATTAAGTTATTCTAAAAAATAAAGTGCAGTAATTACACCCCACGTGCTTTACTGTGATGGAAAACACCTGCATATGTGTGAGAAATAATTCATAGATTGTATAGTACCTGAAAGGGCGATGAACTCACCCTCTGTCACGCACTTAATCATGTTCGGTGAAATGTGGGTGTTGTTAGTCCTTTTTTTTATTTATGGCGTGATGACTGCATGATTAGGAGCTCGTGGCACAGTTGCTATTTTGATTATCATTCAATCAGCGAAGTTAAGCAACTTGAACCCTAGCCAGTAATTGGATGAGTGACCGCCCGAGATCCCTCAGTGCTTCGGAGAGCACGTAAAGCCATCGGTCCCGGTTGCCAATTAATCATCCTTGGCAATCGTTATAAGAGAACCTAAAATAATCAGCCAACTGGTTTAACCCAGAACACAGATTCTCCTCGTACAAAATCGAGTGATTTGCCTCATCGGGTTGAATCAAGTGTCGACCCCAACAATGTATGGAAAAAGGCCTGGGAGATAATGATTGCTTGATGACGGCTGGTGACTAATCGACGGCTAAAAATGCCTTTCTATTAAAATATATCCATTTGATTAGCTTTTAACCAAATGCTTTCAAATTGACAGAATGACATGTAAATGATAATATGCTACTGCCGAGAGCAACCTCAAAAATATGATAGGTTTTCAATTTATGGAATACCTCCTCCATTCGCATTCATATTTCACAGCTCCCAAAAACGTAGGTACAAAGTTTCAGCCGCAGCTGAAACCTAAAACTTCAACAAATGTGTGCACTCTAATACGTTTGTATTTAATCCCAAGTAAAGATATCAAAACATATTTACGCCTTCACACAAGAATCATCTTTGCAAACCACACCAATATTACTATGAAGCCAGTTTTAGAACTAATCAGCTTATGCTTCCCCAAAAGCAAGGATTCCAGATAAGCAGGGGTGTTACAACAACCCCTTTTCACCGAATAAGATTAGGTATTCCATTGTAGTTTCAAGCCCTATAGATATATCTTTCAACTTCTGAAACGTATGCTGATTTTCTCACACTGTTTTCCTTTGAAAAGATACGGGCGTGACCGATGGTACGAGTAGCGAATAATGAAAATGAAAATGAAAAATATTTATTCAGTTTAGGCCCTGGTAAGGCACTTATGAAAGTCGAGAATTTACCACATATAAATATAACTTTCAACTTCTCAAACACATGAAGATTTTCTAACGCTCTTTTCTTTCGCCGTAAAACTTTGTAATGTATCATCACTGCATTTAAGTATTTGATAAAACTCATTGGTGCAGAAAATTTAATTTGCGTCACTTACACAGCAGGTGACTCGACCATCACGGCGCGTGGTAAAATAAAAATAAAAAAGCCTGCAAGGTTGGAAATTTAAAGCTTAACGAAATTCGGGGCTGTCCGACTGGGAACTTGAGACTTATTGTAAGATGAAAAATAGAGGGGAAAAGGCTACGGGGGCGAAGCCCAACACGCTGGATAGATCAAATCCGTACCAAACTTGGGAGCACGCTACGTGAAGCCATGCATGAGGACAGATCCAGCTGCCGTCATATGTTAAAAGATAAAGTGAACCAAGGGTCACTACCCTCAGCAATGAGGAATACGACGCGAAGACAGAGAGAGAAAGTACTGTTGTTGTCTCTTTCTAAGTTGAAACAGTAATTCAATTCTGCATAAAGTAAGTACGCAATGAAAATTAAAATGATTGGTTTAAAACTGACTACTGGTTCCAAAACCAGCCTTCTGAAAAGAACCGGAAGGAAAATCGTCTTCCTAGAAACTTTAGCCTACAATAAACAATTTAAATCTATACATCTATACTCTATATATACACACATACATACATACAGATAAATAAAATTGAAGTGTCTGTTTGTAAATACAAAATAACAGCTTTCCACTAAATGTATACGAAAGTATACACGCTACTGACACAAAAAAACCAAGTTTTAAATTTTTTCTCTGTCTGTCTGTCTGTTTGTTCCGGGTAGTCTCCGAAACGGCTGGACTGATTTTAACGGGACTGTCACTGGCAACAATAGGGATGAAACTAAATCTACGCGGGTGAAACCGCGGGGCATAGCTAGTTACTTATACTAATTTCAATTCTTTTAAATTATTCACTGCGTGAATTTCTGTCCAATTAAATGCGTCGACACACTGGTGTCAGTCACGTTTATAGAATAGCCTCTACCATCAGGTGGCCTGCAAGATTTTTTGCTATCAATTTATTAAAAAAATTGCTATACAGCGCTGTTCAAGGACTCAATATACCATTACATACTCATAACAAAGACATGAGTATCAAAACCATTAATCTAACAGCATCGCAGCGAATCATTAGTTTCAGATTAATTAACGCTGTCTCGAGTTACTGACGACAGCCAAATTGGTTCCGAGCCGGGAAAGTAATGCTTCATTTGCTACTTTATTAACGGAAACGAAAGTATTCGCGAATTTTATGGGATTTTTTCTTATCTATGAAAAATGAAAATGAAAAATATTTATTCAGTTTAGGCCCTGGTAAGGCACTTATGAAAGTCGAGAATTTACCACCGGTTCGGAAACTAGCCTTCTGAGAAGAACCGGCAAGAAACTCAGCCAGGCATCATGTACATATCATCGAAACAATATAAATCATATGAAGAATCAAAAGAAATATATATTGAGAAAGCTACAGATGATCTTCAAAATGTTTTTTTCCGAAAAGTTTTTAATTAAATCTACACAAATATTAAAAAGAGTATTTGTGTATGTAACGGATAAGCTTACAGAAAATAAATAATATTATTTCACCTATAAACAGCTACATTCTCAGTGAATAGCATATTTAACCGAGTTTAATATAGGGTCTGTAATAACACAAGCAAATCGACGTATAGCTAGTGTATAAAACAGGGCATATACATGTGTTTGTATGCTTTTATCTCATGGATATTATATTTTTCGTATAATTTGTATTTATACATTCTATTTTCGCAAATCCTGAAAATAATATATGTGGCCAAATGAGTTTTGTGGTTCGCGGAAAACATTGCGAGGAAACCAGTAGGTCTAAAACGGCCACTTTAGGAGAATCATAATGTGATCCGAATATGATTCATCTACGAAATTACAAAATGGTCACTTAAGTGCAATTCATATTTATGATTCACGAATGATTACAATAATTGTAGATGTTAGTCACTATGTAACTTTTAATGGTTCTGCTATTTGTCACAAAAGCAATTCATATCGGTGGCCCATTTTAGGAATCTTCATAGGAAAGTGTCAAACAGGTGAATTGTGAAATATGAATCATTCCTGAATCATATTCGGATCACATTATGATTCTCCCAAAGTGGCCGTTTTAGACCTACAGCTTACGTCTGAATTCATTCAGACACACCTATACCAATGTGATAAAGAGGAAAGGTTTTGTATGTATGTTTGAAACGAATTGGCTCAAAAAGCTCTGCACCGATTTAAATAATTCTTTCACCATTTGAATGCTACATTATCACTGATTAGTATAGTCTATATTTATCCCCATACCCCCGCGGAAACGGGAACTACGCGGGTGAAACCGCGTGACGTCCGCTAGTAATATAGTAGTCTAAGCTACTTCATCATCATCTCCCTGGCCTTATCCCATACATTGTTGGGGTCGGCACTTGATTCAACCCGATGTGGCTGATCACATGATTTTTATACGAAGCGACTGCCATCTGACCTTCGCAACCCCATTTTAGGAGGAAAATCTGTGATCTGGGTTAAACCAGTTGTCAGATTATTTTTAGGCCTCCGACTGACCTGTAACGATAGCCAAAGATGTTAAATTGGCAACCGGGACCGACGGCTTAACGTGCTCTCCGAGGCACGGAGGGAACTCGGGCGGTCACCCATCCAACTACTGGCTAGGCGTATGGTTGCTTAACTTCGCTGATCGAATGATATGCGCAATAGCAACTGTGCCACGAGCTCCTCATAGTCTAAGCTACTTAAAGCATTTAATTAATTCTAGGATATGGCGTCATACACTAACAACATAGTACTCAATTCACAACAACACAATTGCGAAGCATCGAGTTAAGTGCAGAAATTAAGTGACGTGATTAATTATTACATTCGTCCTGGCTTTGTTTACGGAACAAGGGTCATGTTGAAAGGTTTCTCGCCTTCCAATTGGCTGAGCACTAATTAGTTCTACTGCATTGCAGGTTTATAAGACAAAGATCCAACATGTTATTGGCTAAGAGGCAAAAACTTAAGAAGTATTATAGTGGGTTTTTAGGGCTCTATGTCAAAGGGAACAGAAAAGAAGGTAGATATTTTCTTACGAAACGTTCCAATGTTTTGATGCAAAAATAAATAAGTTCGCTACGAGATACCACCGTCAAAATTGTTACCGATAATTTTTTCCCTTAACGATACTCGGGTACCCAAATCTATACATTCATTTATTTATTAAAACGGCCTACATACTGATAAATAAAATTGAAGAGTCTGTATACCATTCCAAATTAACAACTTGTCACATAATGCATTTGAATTTTTTTCTCTCTCTGTCTGTACCGGCTAATCTCAGTAATGGCTGGACCGATTGTAAAGGGAGTTTCACTGACAGATAGTTGATATTTCTAAGAATAACTGAAGCTACTTTTCAAATAGGACTGAAATAAAGTCTACACGGGTGAAACTGCGAGGCACAGCTAGTTATAAAGTCATTCGTATTCACATTGACACCTAGTCAGCTTTGATTAAAATGACTATTATCTACACCATCGAAAATTCTTTGAATAGTCATCAAGATACATTATAATTTAAGTCCCACGCTGTCTTTTTCCTACCGTCGAGGGTATAAATCCCTCATTTGTATTAAAAAGGGTTCAACCGCGCGGGGTTTGACGATAATCACCTAAAAAAGCAGGAAACCTCCTCAAATCCCGCGGGACGGTAATACAATAATCTTTCCATTTACGTCACAAAGGAGAAAAATAAAGTCAATTTTAAAAGCATCTACTATACATGGACCATAACAACTCGATGTTTATGTAGAACTAACTGAGCCCCGGGGTTTCACCCGCGTAGAGTTTTTCATGGGTGTCTTGATTTCATCATCAACCTACTTAAGTCCACTGCTGGAGATAGGCCTTCCCTAATGAGTGCCATAGCGCCCTGTCTTCAGCTTGCCGCATCCAGCATCTGCCTGCAGTCTTTCGCAGATCGTCATCCCACCTGGCCGGAGGGCGTCTACACTACGTTTGCCGAGTCGTAGTGCCACGAAACCTCATTTTTTAATCATAACAATAGCCTTTGTTACTTCTCGTAACATCAGCTATCGGCCAGTGAAAGTCCTTACTAGCAGGATCAAACAGACAGACACCAAAGATATTAAAAATTGTTTCTTTCATGTAAGTACATACATACTTTCATTTTACGCATTTAGAGAAATGTTGTTAGTTTGGAATTACAAACAGACACTTCAATTCTATTTATCTGTATATATGAAGATACATATATAAATATAAGCGGTTCCTTCTGACTTTGAAGCACCATTTAACATATCGTAAACATGCGATTTTTTTTGCTTAATGCCGTAGAAACACATTCGAACGTATCTCGCATCGCAATGACGGTTTCCATGACGGCCAATGACTTGTGAAGAAATGCTTTTGGTGTACAAAAGAGTGAATATGAAATGGAAATGGGAATGTGTATCTTAATGAAATTACATGGTTAGAGTCCTTTTTTTACTTTGCTATGCGGTTTCATTCGCGTAGACATCATTTCGCGGAAGGCTTAATTTTATTGAACCTTTATATTTTTCTTAAATTTGATTAATTTAATTTAATTATATGATACCATAATTACTCCTTGTAATATCAGCTATCTGTTAGTGAAATTTCCGTTAAAATTGATCTAGCTATTTCAGAGATTTGCCGTAACAAACAGACAGACTCTATCTATAAAAAAAATGGTTTTGTGTTTGTAGCTACTGTATATGTATTTAGTGAAAATATATTAAATTGGAATTACAAACAGACACTTATTTCAATGTTATTAAATCAAATGACAGTATTGGAAAGCTTTATTCACAACAGTTTGCATATTAAAAAATAGAATAAGAACACTAAAAACCATAAAATTATAATATATTATTAAAGGTAGTCCCTGTAGGCAAGGTTCCGAAGATACTGGCAGCATTCCCCCTTTGGATGGCATGACTAATTCTTTGTCCGAGGAAGCTGCCAGCTCTTCGGTCTCCTGTGATGTCGACTAACCATTTTGTGATTTCAATGTTATTTGTGTACATCATATTAAATTAAAAAAAATATTGTTTTTAAAACTACCTGCCTTACTACTACTACTACTACTGTCTACTTATGTGTTTATAACTTATGGAAAGCCTCGTTTGTCTAGTGGTACTACAAAATGCAATAGTCTTGTCCTGGGTTCAATATCCACGGGTTGGAACAAAGATAACTCATAAAAAAACCTCTTGAATATATTCCTCCACATGAAAACTGATAACTATAAAGCCTATTTTAACCACGTGTTATCCAAACTTGACTTTAAATGACACCCATTGTTTTACCACAATCGAGAATGTGATGTGAACACTGAATAAATTATATCGGAACAAGTCATTGTTGGCCGACAGCCACGCCTGTTGCACTGTCCGGGATAATCAATCAAGCAAAAACAGACTTTATTGACACTACAGCTCGTTTAATATTATGAAAAAGCTTTAAAACATAGACTTTTTGAGGTCGCTTTATCCCCCATACATATTCTTTAACAAATTTTAAACACGAAGGCAAACAAACAGAGCACGTTAGGTGGAAGGTCCGGGGCTTCTAGACATCATCTCCCTGGCCTTATCCCATGTATTTGGAGTCAGCACTTGATTCAACCCGATGTGGCTGATCACCTGATTTTTATACGAAGCGGTTGCCATCTGGCCTTCGTAACCCCTTTTTTCGAGGAAAATCGGCATTCTGGGTTAAACCAGTTGTCACACTTTCTTAGGCCTCTGACTGACCTGTAACGATTGCCATATTAAATTGGCAATCGGGGCCGACGGCTTAACGTGCTCTCCGAGGCACGGAAGAAACTCGGGCGGTCACCCATCCAACTACTGGCTAGGCGAATGGTTGCTTAACTTCGCTGATCACATCATATGCGCAATAGCAACTGTGTCACGAGCTCCTCCAGGTCCAGGGCCTCTAGACAAAGTAACTTTATCCTCATCACCATTTCAGCCGACAGACGCCCACTGCTGGGCATAGGCCTCCCCCAACGATCTCCACGACGACCGGTCTTGTGCCTCCCACATACAGCGGCATCCCGCGATCGTTACCGATCCGTTTGATCGCGCAGTGAGACTCCGAGCATAGCCCTCTCCATCGCCCTCTGAGTGACTTTGAGACTTCTTATGAGGCCCATTGTGAGCGGTCACGTCTCTGTACCGTTAGTCATCACTGGCAGGACAAACATTATCCTCACGCTTTGCTAACAAAGACGATACAAAATGTACGGGAAGGACATCTTTTGTATCGTTTCTATTAGCGCAAGCGCGAGAGAATGCTACATTGACCAGGCCTACAGTAGTCAAATGATTTGTCACGTTCTAACGTCATCGCTTGACCTTGCTTCTCTTGACAGGTTTAAATTTGGAAACGGTAGTAAATTAGCCTAAGTTAGCGTCAAAAAATGACGTTCAATGAGTGTTCCAAGTGTCCCTAACCGGAATATTTTTTTTTAGAATTTTGTTATTCTATTTTGCGTATAGCTCGGTTCAAAATGTATTGATACTTTTTCAGAGGCTTATTGTGGTTGAATGCCAAAGCTAGCCGATCAACTCATATTAAGCCCCGCTTAGCCACAAGGTCAAGCGTCGCTTAGCGTCAAGGCATAGTATCCCAAGTAAAGATTTGTCATGTTTCAAAGCGGACTAATGTAGTTGCGTATTAGTATGACTCCACCGTTTTTGGAACCACAGCCTGGCTTCGAAGGGGTAACGAAGGTATCGCTTTCTTTATATATAAAAACTAGCTGTGCCTCACAGTTTCACCCGCATAGACTTAATTTCAAGGCTGGCCCGCGGATCCCTAATGTTATTTTAAATGAACGTAGCTTAAGTTACTCCTAGAAACATCAGCTACCTGCCATTGAAAGTCCCGTTAAAATCGGTCCAGCCGTTTCAGAGATTCCCCGGAACAAACAGACAGACAGACGAAGAAAATTTTAATCTTGGTGTTTCGGTATCAGTAGCGTGTATACTTTTAAATGCATTTAGTGAAAAGCTGTTATTTTGGACTTACAAACAGACACTTCAATTTTATTTATCTGTGTAGATATAGATGAATCCCTATTTCCCTTGGTCACGCCATCACACGTGAATAACTCTGCCGATTATAATGCGCTGCTGTTTCAAGGAGTGATTTAGGCTAATTTTATTCAGAAAAAATATTCGGGTTCCGCAAAAAAAGGATGGAACTAAATCTACGCGGATGAAACCGCGGGGTCCAGCTAGTCAGAGATGATTTTCTATTAACAACGAACATGACAGATAATTAAACCATCGCCGTGTCAAGCACTATACATCCGTCTTTGAATTCCATCTCCTGAAAATCCTTCGTCAAAAGATTTCACGAAGCTGTCCTTCACCTTAAAGCTCGTGGTGTGACAACACGGCTTAGGTTATATTTTGATATTGGGATAGAACTATCATAACTTGCAGAGCAGTCGCCTATTCAAGCCACTATGCCACCGCGGCTCATTGAAAATGAAAATTATTTATTCTGATTAGGCCTCGGTAAGGCACTTATGAACGTTGAAGAATCGAACACCGGTTCGGAAACTAGCCTACTGAGGAGAACTGGCAAGGAACTAAGCTGGTATCAAGTACATTAATTACATAGAAAATCATTATTAATTGCAATACAATTCATATAATATTGTTTCACTGCCATCTGACCATATTAAGGCCCCATGTTTTACCTGCTATGTTTTTTATTTAGTACCTACATTGTACAATGTCAGTTGTATTATGTAGTTTGTTGCGACGTCATGCGTTTTCATTCACCTAGTTCCCGTTCCCGTGGGAGTACATGGATCAAATATAGCCTATGTTATTCGCCGATAATGTACCTTTCAATTTCTAAAAGAAAGTTTTAAATCGGTCTCAAAGTTTTTCAGTTTATTCGTTACATATAAATCTTTCCTCTTATAATATTACTATAGATATAAGTAAAGATTGCAGCAAAATATACAAACTACACATGTTTTTACGTACAAAGTTGGCAACCCTGTTCAATAATGCGACCAACACTCGGGGGTAAACGTCGAGTTTGGGTGAATACGTGATCAGAAATTTGGTGCTTATAAAATTATGTTCCAAATTTCGACTGTACCATTGTTATCGATAAGTAAACAACTTACCTCAACCCTTTGATGATTGCTTGTGTGTGTTTTTCCTTACGTAGCAAAATCTATGCATACAGATCAATAAAATTGGAGTGCCTGTTTTGATTCCAAATTAACAGCTTTCCATTAAAGGCATAATGAAAGTATATACGGTAACTCACGCACAAAAACCATTCTCTGTGTGTATGTCTGGTTGTCTGTCTGTCTGTTTGTCTGTCTGTCTGTCCCCGTCTGACAACGCGGGTGAAACACAGCTAGTTTAAAGTAAGCTAGAAGAAATTACAAAAGATTTTTTATTATATTTACAAGCTTTCTACTGAATTTGAAATCAGTTTTCTTTAACCGATTGAGTTGAATTTGGGTACACACGCTTATTTTGGATAACGATGCATGCTTTGTGACGACATTCTTATTTCCAATATGGCGGATCATCCAAGATGGCGGTTATGGCTAGTTATTTTTTCTGCACTTCCACAGTATGGGCATCAAATGAAAGGACTTGCTGAGGAGAAACCTTTTTTTACATTTAATTGATTCATTTTCTCACTTCAAAAATTAAGTTTTAGAATCATCGAAAAAAAGTCACACCCTATTGACACAGCAAATTTGGCACACGTCAGCACATTCACATGTTCCCTTCGATCCAGGCCAAGTAAGGAGTTACTCTTGTATGTACAGATGGGAGGCCTCGCTCGCAGCTCTGCGCGAAGTCTAAGGACACAATACCCACCTAGAAGAAATAATATACATGTTGTTACTATTATTGTAATGAAGAATATTGGTTCACAAAAGATTTAATGCGATACTCTCCGTATGAAAAAACTTCATAATAAATGGTATGTGACTAACTTGTTATGTGATCTAGTGTACAACGAATTTAGAAGCCTACTCTACATATGGTCACGCTGTTGTAGGAACCTTTAAAATTGGGTTGTTCCAATAATCCCCATTGAAAATCCCCATCAATGGGAAATAGTGGAAAAAATAACCCAAAATAATTTTGGCAGCACATATCCAGCTTAAGATCAAAAGGTCAAAACTGTAATAGGCTTAAAAAATCGTAATCCGAAATGAAGGTTGGTGAATCGCTAGTTTATCCCTACTAATCCCTACTAATATTATAAATGCGAAAGTAACTCTCTCTGTCTGTTACGCTTTCCCGCTTAAACCTCTCAACACATTTTGATGAAATTTGGCACAGACAATCTTTAGACCCTGAGAAAGGACATAGACTACCTTTTATTTATTAAAAATATTAGGTTTCCATAAGGCGACCATAAGGATGAAACTAAATCTACGCGGGTGAAACCGCGGGGCACAGCTAGTAGATTATAAAATACTCACCAGAATCCTCCGATTATTCCAAACAACAGTGACAGGACCGCCGGAGTCCCCGTCGCAAGTCCCAAGGCCCCCAACTCCGCTGGTGCACATAACTGTGTTTGGTATAGTCTGCACAGAACTCGCCTGACACACTGTATTCGATATTATTAGTACTGAAGCATGGTACAGCGAGGTCGTTGTTGGAAAACTGTTTTGAGCTGCAATAAAACAACGAGGATAATTAACTAAAAAAATTCTTTATTTCATTAGACTTTTAAGCAAGTGTATTTCATGATTATACAGGATTATAAATGCTATCATAATAATAATGTGGACGCCGTATATATTAGAATTAATCTTGTTAAATTTTGTGCTTAATCTATACATCTATAGAGATAAATAAAATTGAAGTGTCTGTTTGTAGATCCAAAATAACAACTTTTCACTAAATGCATATGAAAGTATACACGGAACTGACACAAAAAAAACAAGTTTTAATTTTTTTCTCTATCTGTCTGTCTGCCTGTTTGTTCCGGGTAATCTCTGAAACGGCTGGACCGATTTTAACGAGACATTCGCTGGTTTCAAGGAGTAATTTAGGCTACTTTTATTTATTATTAATATTAGGATTCCGCGACAATAAGGATGAAACTAAATCTACGCGGGCACAGCTAGTATATAGTAATTTTAAATACTGTTTTTTGTTTTAATTATCACATACTTTGGTAAAATTTGGTATTGCGATAATGATAGAGTTACAAGAGTCCCCAATGATATTATAACAGTTATAATGCGTGAAATACTAACAAGTAGCGTGAATAGTCTAATAATCTTGCCGCCTGTCATCGTGTTAGTTTAAAAGTATTACTCTAAAACAAATTCTAAAACAAGCTGTGAAAATTAAACATTATTAACACAGAGATAAATTAAGAGTGCCATCTATTACAAAAAGTCCTGTGTTATAAATAAATAACCAAATAGAACTTAAGTATTTACAGAATCTCGTTAATTATATCAGCTAAGGATTATGAAAAAAAATTTTGTTTTGAATTTTATGCTACAGCATTAATAAACTATTTCCACATATCTATACATCTATATACATATATTTACAGATAAATAAAATTAAAGTGTCTGTTTGTAAATCCAAAATAAAACAGCTTTTCACTAAACACTACTAACACTAAAAAACCAAGTTTTGAAATTGTTATCTGTCTGTCTGTCTGTCTGTTTGTTCTGGGTAACCTCTGAAACGGCTGGACCGATTTTAACGGGACTTTCACTGGCAGGTAGCTGATGTTTCAAGGAGTAACATAGGCTACTTTTATTTATAAAAAAAATATTAGGGTCCGCGAAATTAAGCATGTAACTAAATATACGCGGGTACAGCTAGTCATCCAATAAGCATCGAACCTTTAGTAAATCCTAACAACTACACTTTACTATGAAAATAAAATGACGAAAATTATAAAGTTTAGGATGTTTTATATTATTTTTAAAATGAAAAAAAATCCACCAGTCGATGTTCTGCCAAAAATGTGCGCCTCAAAAGTTTCGAGTTGTATATATATAGATATATTTCGGTTGTTCTTAAAATCTCTTCCACAAGATAATTAGAAGCGCAGTGAACAAGGTACAAGCCCAAACCCTTGTGTTGGATTAACTTAACTTTTTCCAAGTATTCCGCCGCAGGAGATACATAGTACGTAATTATTAAATTTACCCGGGAGCCCCTAATTTCCTTTGTTCCTTGCTTAGAATACTTGTTATACTTGCAAATGTATAGCAAGTACTGTATCTGTAAAAGGAGTCGGCTTATTTTCCGTGATTTGAACGGTAGTCATCCCTTAGAAGTCCCTATTTGTTATTGCTCTACTCAAAGGGTGTTGGGTGTGGACGGCGAAGCTTGTTATTAGTTTGGAATAAAATATCTACTTACGCACTCTCGGTGTTGAGTTTTATTGTATTTAAATAAAGTCGGGTTTACAATGTCATGTTTAGAACAGACCCAATTAAAAATCTATACAGATAAATAAAATTTAAGTGTCTGTTTGTAATTCCAAAATAACAGCTTTTCACTAAATGAATATGAAATTATACACGCTACTGACACTAAAAAACCAAGTTTTAAATTTTTTTCTGTCTGTCTGTTTGTTCCGGGTAATCTCTGAAACGGCTGGAGCGATTTTAACGGGACTTTCACTGGCAAGTAGCTGATATATCAAGGAGTAACTTAGGCTACTTTTATTTATTAAAAATATTAGGGTTCCGTGACAGGGGTGCGAAGGCGGCAACCTCCACGTGGTGCACCCTGGGCACCGGCCGTAGACCGGTGGCAAATAGCCGGCCATGGGGGGGTACACTCTACAGGGCATACACACACACACACACACATACTTTACTCACACAAGTCACACATACAAAATTCCTTGCACACGCACATACAGCACACAACAGTTACAAATATACATACAAAAACTACACACACAAGCAAAAACTCGAAACACAAATCCCTATCCCTTTCCTGTCCTAATCCTATTTCCTTCCCGAAATTCCGCTGCGGTGTGCTGGGGTTGGGCATCGCGGTCCTGCCGTCTCAATCAATGTAGGTGGTGGGAGGGGGGACTGACCTCCCGCGTGTTTGCCGTGCGCGGGGACCCGTAATGGGGGGCGAAGGAGTCCTGGTGGTTGAGTCCGCGGCGGGCCGGGTAAGATGTCCGTCGCCGACAACACGCCTCTTTGGTCCGGAGCTCCTCTAACACGGGAGGCCGGTATGTAGCCGCATACTGGTCAATCGGCTGTAAACCCGCCCTTAAAGGCGGGGGGGGGCTAGAGTCCTGGGGTGAAGAGGTCCGCAGCCGGCGGTGTAAGCGGTCACCAAAGTGGTGGTGGCAGCGAGCGTCGTCCGTCTCGTGGGCAGCTAGCCTCGGGGCTCTATATCCTGGCGGTAGCCCTGGTGTCAACGTGGCATCCCCAAGTGTGCGGGCTCCAAGGAGGGTGGGGAGCCGTCAAGATGAATCAGAGGATACGGGCATATGGAAACCAAACTAAAACCCAAGGGAGGAGAAGGTGTAATGGAGGGGAGGGAGTTGCGCACTGAATCGGTACGCACTCCACTGACGGGAGAGGAAGAAGTGGAAAAGGTGGGAAGAAAGGATAGTGAGCAGGAGACCAACGGCCGCTTCTGGGCTCCAGAAAGAGAAGGGCGTGCGGCCAGTCCATCTTCGGAAGAGGACATGCCTGCGCCGGTCAGCTTAACGGGGCCGGCGGCAGCAGTGCGGAGTCGTAGGGCATCAACTGTAGCCCTGACTCAGGCCCAGCAGCAAACAGCACGCAGGACGTACAGCCGGAAAATCCCGATCTCGGAGGAGGTAATTGAGAGTGACTGCTCGCAAACTTCCGCCCCATCTGGGCGTGAGGGGAGCGGCCACTCTCACTCAGGAAGGAAAAAGGGTGGCAAAAAGGTGCCACACTCCGCCGTTACAGCCGAGGAGGCAGACAGGAGCCTAGAAGCAGAGATGGCAGCAAAGTTACGTGGCCCGACGGAAGTGGCCTTGTACCAAAAAATAGAGGACGCGGCTGCCCTCGTTATTGAGCTGTCTGGCAAATCCGCAAGCTTGAAGGGCACCGTCCAAAAGGCACTCAAAGGGTGTGCTGCCTCCATTCGAGAGGCGGCGACAATGCTGCGGGAGACTACCGCCACCACCGAAAATAAGAAGCTTCAGATGGAGAACGATCGCCTTCGGGCTGCTCTGGAGAAATCCACGCAAGTGGGAGTCGACAACGACCGCCTGCATGCTCAAATCGTAAAGAAGGAGAAGGAAATGGTAGCGTTGCGAGCCGAGCTGACGAAGCTCAGGCCCCAGCAACAGCAGACTTCCAAACATGCAGCATCGACGTCGCCGGCACAGGATGTGGCCGCTTTAGTGATGGCGGTCATGGACAAGCGTTTTGGTGAATGGGAGAGGCGAATGGGCCATCCTCCCCAAGCAGGCAGACATAAAGCTCTCTCTGCAACCAGAGGGCGATTGCAGTCTGAGACTGTGCCTGTACCAGATACCCAGGATCATAGGAGGACTCAACAGAGGCGAGCCGATCCAGTGGCAGATTTGCCAGCAACACCAAAGGGCGGACTTCATATGCCGACGGTACCGGGTGCGACAACATGGGCAAAAGTTGTGGGGCGCAAATCAAACGCATCAAAAAATGAGAAGGCTTCGCAGCCTAAACCTGTTGAGAAGCCAGTTGACGCTCGCAAGGCAACAAAGAAGGGAAAGAAACCCAACAATGGACAGCCAGTTGCAGCAAGATTGCGCGCCCCCCGCACGGCAGCAGTGGTTCTTACTCTGCAACCCGATGCCATCAAAAGGGGAGTAACGTACGCCACAGTCATCGCCGAAGCCAAAACAAAGATTAACCCGATGGAAATGGGTATCACGGGGGTTCGCTTCAAAGAAGCGGCCACGGGGGCCCGAATAATGGAGGTTCCAGGCGAAGGCAGTACAGAGAAAGCCGAAGCCCTTGCTGAGAAGCTGCGGCTGTCTCTGAACGCAGATGATGTGCGGGTGTCCAGACCCGTGAGATGCGCTGAGCTGCGCGTCTCGGGGCTGGACGACTCGGTGACTACTGCAGAACTGACCACGGCTATAGCCTTAGCGACTAGCTGCCCTGAGAGCGCCATCCAGGTGGGTCACGTGCGTCCTGGCCCTTCGGGCGTAAGAGTGGCGTGGGTACGCTGCCCTGTGACAGGCGCTAAGACGCTAGTGGAAGCGGGCCGCGTGCTAGTGGGATGGGTGAGTGCACAGGTGAAACTCCTGCAGCACAAGCCTGCTCGCTGCTTTCGTTGCCTTAGGGTCGGCCATATGGCGCCTCAGTGTGCATCGGCAGTGGACCGCAGTGCAAGCTGTTATCGCTGCGGTAAAAACGGACACAAGGCTCGCGAGTGCTCAGCAGCACCACATTGTTCCCTGTGTGCCGAAGCCCAGAAGCCGGCCGACCACGTCGTAGGCAACAACGCATGCAAAGCGTCGCCTGTCAAGGCGAAGAAGAGATCAGCGCCCATAGGAGGAAGTGCCTCCGCTGCTGAAGGACTAGCTCAACGGGCTAGTCAGGAAGAAAGAGTGTCCGACGATGAATAGTCGCCCAGCCAAGGTCCTGCAGGCAAATCTAAACCACTGCGCCCGGGCTCAGGATCTTTTCCTGCAGTCCCTGCTGGAGTGGTCTATAGATATTGCGGTGGCTTCGGAGCCCTACTTCGTCCCGAACAGGTCAAACTGGGCGGGTGATGTTTTGGGTACCGTGGCCATAGCCGCAGCCGGGGACCTGGCCGTTAAGGAAAGGGGTCAGGGTTTCGTCGTAGTAGCCTGGGAGGACGCCGCTCTTATTGGGGTGTACTTCTCTCCCAACAGGACCCGCGCCGAGTTCGAGGCCTTCCTGGACGAGGTTGGGGCGGCGGTGAGACGAGCATCACCGCTGCCGGTATTCGTCTTGGGAGACTTCAACGCAAAATCAACGGCGTGGGGCTGTCCAGCTACGAATGCTCGGGGCGAAACCCTGGAGGAATGGGCGACTCTGACCGGAGTCTCTCTTCTTAATCGGGGGTCCGTCAGCACCTGCGTGCGGTGGCAGGGAGAGTCTATCGTGGACATTTCGTTTGCATCTCCTGCTGTCGCATCGCGTGTTCAGGGCTGGCGGGTTCTTGAAGGGGTTGAGACATTGTCGGATCACCGGTATATCCGGTTCGACGTCTCCCCCACGATAGGGACTCAAAGTAGTAGGAGAGGTCAGACACGTCGGACACCCTTTGTCAGATGGGCGCTGGGACAAATGGACCCCAACTTACTTGAGGAGGCGGCTTTAGTACGGTCTTGGTTCTCGCAGCCTCCGTCGCGTATAAACGTTGACGAAGAGGCGGCGTGGTTCCAGGAGTCAATGACGGAGGTGTGTGATGCGGCAATGCCGCGTGCACGCCGACGGCCACCGAAGAGAGAGGTGTACTGGTGGTCGGCGGAGATTGCAACCCTCCGTTGGAACTGCGTCGCCGCACGTCGAGCCCTTCAGCGGGCACGTAGAAGACGATTGCGTGACGAGGCAAGCGAAGGTCAGCTGTATGAAGGATATAAATTGAGTAAGAAGACTCTGCAGCTGGCAATCGCACAGGCCAAGACCAGAAGCCGGGAAGAGATGCTGGATGAACTCAGTCGGAATCCGTGGGGCCGCCCATACCGGTATGCGCGCAAACAGCTGCGTGGTCAGGCCGCCCCACTGACTGAGACCCTCCAGCCCCGCCTCCTCAAGGAAGTTGTAGCGGTGTTGTTCCCCGTGAGGGTTGACTTCCAGCCGCCGGGAATGACACCGCCAATTACTGGACGTGACACTGACGCGGCTCCCGTACCCCCCATAACGGATGGTGAAATGGGAGCGGCGATCTTACGGCTCCGCGCCAAAAAGACCGCCCCAGGGCTTGACGGAGTTCCAGGCCGTGCATTGGTCCTGGCCCTGGGAGCGCTCGAGGCCCGTTTCAGGGGACTGCTTGACACGTGCCTTGCATGCGGGCGGTTCCCCTCGATATGGAAGCAGGGCTTACTCGTCTTGCTCAGGAAAGAAGGTCGTCCTCTTGACTCGTCGTCAGGACTTCGGCCCATTGTGCTGCTGGATGAGGCGGGCAAGCTCTTTGAGCGCATAATCGCTGCCCGCATCAAAAACCACTTGCGCACAGTGGGCCCAGATCTGGCCACCAGCCAATACGGCTTCCGGGAGGGACGTTCCACAGTTGACGCAATTTTACGCGTAAAGTCCCTCTCCGAAGCAGCTGTCGCAGGGGGTGAGGTAGTGTTGGCAGTCTCTTTGGACATCTCTAATGCCTTCAACACCCTCCCCTTCAGCTGTGTGGCTGAGGCGCTCCGATACCATTGTGTACCGGTGTACCTCCGACGGGTCCTGGAGGACTACCTGCTGGACAGGAGTGTCGTCTGCGTCGATGGGGACGGGGAGCTGCTGCGACAGCGTGTCGAGTGTGGTGTTCCACAGGGATCGGTATTGGGGCCGCTTCTGTGGAACATCGGGTTCGACTGGGTGCTGCGCGGTGCTCTCCCTCCCGGGGTGGACGTAGTTTGCTACGCGGACGATACTCTCGTCACAGCGAGGGCGGCGAACTTCGCCGAAGCGGTCCCTCTGTCGGAAACTGGTGTGGCGGTAGTCATCGACCGGATCCGACAGTTGGGCCTTCAGGTCGCCCTGAGCAAGACGAAAGCCTTGTGTTTCCACAGGCCTCGTAGGAAGCCACCAGTGGGGGCGCAGTTGGACGTAGGGGGCGTAGCCGTCGAAATAGGGGCTGAAATGAAGTACCTCGGCCTCGTTCTCGACGGCAGGTGGAAGTTCCACGCACACTTCAAGTGTCTCGCCCCCAAACTCGTCGCTGCGGCTGGTGCGCTTAGCCGGCTCCTGCCCAACACGGGAGGACCCAGTGCGTGTTGTCGTCGCCTGTACACCGGGGTGGTGAGGTCGATGGCCTTGTACGGCGCGCCAGTGTGGGCGGAAGCCCTGGGCGCTCGCAATAAGGCTCTGCTGCGGAGACCGCAGCGGGTCATGGCGAACAGGGTGATCCGTGGGTACCGCACCATATCACACGGCGCGGCCTGCGTATTGGCGGGGACCCCACCCTGGGACCTCGAGGCTGAGGTGCTCGCAGCCGTTTATCGGCGGAGCGCTGAGGCCCGACAAGGCGGCGGTGCTGCCGCGCCCGAAGAATTGAGGCGCGAGCGGCAGAATGCACAACAGCAGGCACTGGGAAAATGGCAGGAGCGGCTCGCGGAGCCGGAGGCCGGGCGTCTGACCATAGAGGCCATTCGCCCGGTCCTTAAGGAATGGTTAAGCCGCCGGCACGGGTCGCTCACCTATCGCCTCGTGCAGGTACTGTCCGGACACGGCTGTTTCGGAAAGTACCTGCATGGGGTGGCGCAGAGGGAAGCGACCCCAAGGTGCCACGAGTGCGGCTGCGACGTGGACACCGCGCAGCACACTCTGGAAGAATGTCCAGCTTGGACGGTCCAGCGCGGTGTTCTGGTCGCTCATACCGGAGGAGACATTTCGCTGCCGACCCTGGTTCGGGCCATGGTCGGCAGCTCCCAGTCATGGGATGCGGCCGTGTCCTTCTGTGATGACGTGATGTCGTCCAAAGAAACGGCGGAGCGGGTCCGAGAGGAAGATCCTCTGTCTGACCCAATCCGCCGTAGAAGGACCGGCCAACGGAGGCGGGCCGAGGAGCGGCTGATGCCTCCGTAAAGAGGGCCGCGGGCGCCGGGACGGGGGTCTTGGCGCCGACGCATGGTCCTCGCGGTTGAAGGGCGCGTTCGTGTTCCGACGCGCCCTCCCATAGTGTAAAAGCCGGGTACAGCCTGGTACCACAAGGAGAGGCCAGACAGGCCAGTCGCCGGGAGGGTCACGGCGAAGCATGTGAAAACATATCACGTGCACCCCCCCACTTAGCGACCTGGAGGAACACCGTGGAGTTTAGTCGGTGCGAGTCCGACATAACCCTTCCGCTGCCCCCGCGGCGGTTGGTGTATCCATAACGGATTCTCCACGATAAAAAAAAAAAAAAAAGGGTTCCGTGACAATAAGGATGAAACTAAATCTACGCGGGTGAAACCGCAGGGCACAGCTAGTAGTGAATAAAATCATATGGTTGAAAACAGTTGTAACTTTCAATGGTTAGTATTGGAGAACTTATTAAAGTATTTCTGGATTCTGGATAGCAAGTCGAAACACAAAGGGATACCAGCCAGATAAGATAGAAATTAGACCGGGGCTAAGAATTAAAATTATCTGGCCATGTGAATTTACTTATAAATTAAGGACTGGGAATCCACTCACATCGGTAAATCCATATATAAAAAAACCACTATGCGAATTTTGATTTTATGGGTTATTTCATTTGAAGCAGCACGTCTCCGCTCCTTGCATAGATGGCGCTACTCGTGAACAACTGCAAAGTTTTAAGTAGAAATACACGAGAACCTAAATCGCACTACAAGAGTTTTCGAGCGCATTGCAGTGTAAATACAAGTTTCCAACTAGAACAGTTAGAGCCGTGGTTCCCCAGACATGACACCCGCCAAAATGGAAGCTGGGGATGAGCATGATCACTCGCTCTCCCCACAGTGAAAGTCATATAATAGGGGATGACCATTGCCACTAACCGGGCACCGATCCAGGCTCCGGGTTGCTACTAAGACATTCAATTCAATTCAATATATCTTTATTTACTTTTAACAAAGTACTATCATATCGTCGGAATCACATAATTATACAGGATTATACATGCTACCGCTAGGTTCGGAAGGTTGCTTTTACAGAGAAGAACCTGGCAAGAAACTCGGTAATTACTGCATTCATTATAGATGGAAGAACCCAATAACTCTGTGTTCTGCAGAAGCACTCACGACTAGCCTAGCCTAATTTGGTGTAGTGACCAAATTAGACTCTTGGTTAATTGTAATGTATAAGTATGTTGAAGTTTGTTCTTACCATCACTGGTCTTCCCATATCCAGACACGATAGCCATCAATCCTTCAAAGTTGTTGTTAACATCAGCCATCGAAGGCAGCGGTATTGCTTGTATGTTATCTGTGAAAATTTTGGAAACGATTTAACACATAGCTTATAATTAAAACAGACAGACAAATCCAATAATAATGCATCATAAAACCATTTATGATAATCTGATGAATAATTAGAAATAAGTGATTAAAGATAACACCATTCATTAACATGATAATTTAGTACACAAGTAGCCATGAAGTGGGCAACACTGATACTGCTCGTATCGTACTGCACCGGTGATCTAGTGTTGCCATATAATTATCATGTAAGAGTTGGTATACCCAAAGCTAGAGAGTTGATGCGAGAGGAATTTGCTCCGACTGGTAGAATTGTAGGAGGCAGTCAGACCACAGTATCTGCTATACCACATCAGGTAGGAATAACTTTGTTTTTTTATAATATCACTAGCAGTGCCCCCCTGTTTTACCTGCTAAAGATTAACAAAAAAAACTAAGTACATTCCTTATAGATATTTCTGTAATAAATATCTATATCTGCCAGTGAAAGCCGAGCCAAAGATTAGCCGGTACAAACAGACGGACAGATAGAGAATTTATTTAAAAA
This sequence comes from Watsonalla cultraria, assembly GCA_964035505.1. Classification (NCBI taxonomy): domain Eukaryota; kingdom Metazoa; phylum Arthropoda; class Insecta; order Lepidoptera; family Drepanidae; genus Watsonalla; species Watsonalla cultraria. The sequence goes on along the minus strand of OZ037726.1, from coordinate 1,451,857 downwards.
ATGGTTTCTATTTTTATGTCAGCACCGTGTATACTTTTATGATATGTATTTATGTAGTGACTAGCTGTTAATTTGGAATTACAAATAGACACTTCAAAGTTTTTGAACTTAAAGTTTATCCTTATAACAGCAGCTATCTGCCAGTGAAAGTCCCGTTTAAATATGTCTAGCCGTTTTAGAGATTAGCCGGGACAACGACACACATCCAACAGAGGTCTAAGCTAAGGCCAAAGCTCGGTCGGGCCCCGTTCGGCCAGCGTGAGTCATCTTTAAGTCCAAAGATCATCATCATGAATTTAAGAGTAATTACTCTTGTCGGTGTAACCGATGCAACTCTTTCCATTTGTCTCTGTCAGTGCAATGTACTAAAGTTTTTATTAGGTACCTGTTTTTTTAAGGCCGGTATCATCGTCCGTCTTGTTACTGGTTGGACGTCATTATGCGGTGGCAGTCTGGTCTCCAACAATCGTGTCATTACAGCAGCACACTGCTGGAATGACGGCGTGACTCGTGCTGAGTCCTTCACCGTAGTTCTCGGCTCCCTCACCATTTTCACTGGAGGAACAAGGATAGACACAGCTGATGTTACAGTCCACCCTTCATGGGGAAGCCAGGATATTGCCCACGATGTTGCTATTGTCAGGATCAGCAATGTTGAGTATAGTAGTAAGTTTATACCATGAACTCATACAGTCTCAGTCAGTTGTATGTATGTTTGTTTGTAACGAATTGGCTCAAAAAGTACTGGATCAATTTAAAAAATTCTTTCATCATTTAATTGCTACATTATCACTGATTAATATAGGCTATATTTTATCTCCGTGCTCCCACTGGAACGGGAACTACGCGGGTTAAACCGCGTGACGTCTGCTATTTATATTAAGTATTAGGCTACAACTTTATTTAAACTATTATCGACATTTGTGCCCTGGGACTGTGTCCATGGGCTTACATTTCTGATGATTGATTTTGTATTTATAACATTGTATAATATTTTTGAAAAGAGTAATTACTGAGTTTCTTGCCAACTTGCTAAGTACCCAAGCTTCAAATTAAACGGAAATTATTTATTCAAAATTCAATAATATCTGGATTTTACTGAGTACTTAATTATCAGAAGGACACAGGAAAAATAACATTTTACAGCTTATAAATGTTATTACTGGGTTCAGATGGTTAATTGTATTAGGTTTAGTCCCTGGAAGGGCATTTATCTTGTAATGAAAAAATTAAAATAAAATTGACAGAGGGTCATTATTAAACTTAAGTTTAGTAACAAATATATTAATTTGAAGCTTGGGTACTTAGCAAGTTGGCAAGAAACTCAGTAATTACTCTTTTCAAAAATATTATACAATGTTATAAATACAAAATCAATCATCAGAAATGTAAGCCCATGGACACAGTCCCAGGGCACAAATGTCGATAATAGTTTAAATAAAGTTGTAGCCTAATACTTAATATAAATAGCAGACGTCACGCGGTTTAACCCGCGTAGTTCCCGTTCCAGTGGGAGCACGGAGATAAAATATAGCCTATATTAATCAGTGATAATGTAGCAATTAAATGATGAAAGAATTTTTTAAATTGATCCAGTACTTTTTGAGCCAATTCGTTACAAACAAACATACATACAACTGACTGAGACTGTATGAGTTCATGGTATAAACTTACTACTATACTCAACATTGCTGATCCTGACAATAGCAACATCGTGGGCAATATCCTGGCTTCCCCATGAAGGGTGGACTGTAACATCAGCTGTGTCTATCCTTGTTCCTCCAGTGAAAATGGTGAGGGAGCCGAGAACTACGGTGAAGGACTCAGCACGAGTCACGCCGTCATTCCAGCAGTGTGCTGCTGTAATGACACGATTGTTGGAGACCAGACTGCCACCGCATAATGACGTCCAACCAGTAACAAGACGGACGATGATACCGGCCTTAAAAAAACAGGTACCTAATAAAAACTTTAGTACATTGCACTGACAGAGACAAATGGAAAGAGTTGCATCGGTTACACCGACAAGAGTAATTACTCTTAAATTCATGATGATGATCTTTGGACTTAAAGATGACTCACGCTGGCCGAACGGGGCCCGACCGAGCTTTGGCCTTAGCTTAGACCTCTGTTGGATGTGTGTCGTTGTCCCGGCTAATCTCTAAAACGGCTAGACATATTTAAACGGGACTTTCACTGGCAGATAGCTGCTGTTATAAGGATAAACTTTAAGTTCAAAAACTTTGAAGTGTCTATTTGTAATTCCAAATTAACAGCTAGTCACTACATAAATACATATCATAAAAGTATACACGGTGCTGACATAAAAATAGAAACCATTTTTTAAATAAATTCTCTATCTGTCCGTCTGTTTGTACCGGCTAATCTTTGGCTCGGCTTTCACTGGCAGATATAGATATTTATTACAGAAATATCTATAAGGAATGTACTTAGTTTTTTTTGTTAATCTTTAGCAGGTAAAACAGGGGGGCACTGCTAGTGATATTATAAAAAAACAAAGTTATTCCTACCTGATGTGGTATAGCAGATACTGTGGTCTGACTGCCTCCTACAATTCTACCAGTCGGAGCAAATTCCTCTCGCATCAACTCTCTAGCTTTGGGTATACCAACTCTTACATGATAATTATATGGCAACACTAGATCACCGGTGCAGTACGATACGAGCAGTATCAGTGTTGCCCACTTCATGGCTACTTGTGTACTAAATTATCATGTTAATGAATGGTGTTATCTTTAATCACTTATTTCTAATTATTCATCAGATTATCATAAATGGTTTTATGATGCATTATTATTGGATTTGTCTGTCTGTTTTAATTATAAGCTATGTGTTAAATTGTTTGTAAGTAAAGGGCTCTTCAATTTGTAACAACACCCCTTCGGTGTGTTCTCAATCTTGTATTCCCCGAAGGGGCAGGCAGAGGTGTTGTAATAACAACACCCACTTTTCACCAAAGATGATTAAGTACCAACGTGACAGATGAGTCTATCGCCGTCTCAGGCACTATACAAACTAAATAAACGCAGGGCGAGCGGAGTCGGGACGTAGATGTCGTATCATATCGCGTAGTTGATATCTAATCAGATTTAATTGCTTTGATATTTCCAGATTAATATTAATATATATTTATTATTTCACAGCTATGTTTATGATATTGAGAAATTCGTTTGAGGCTTCTGTCAAGACATTAGCTGAGTATTTTTACTGGTTTTTCCATGAAGACTCGTTTTTGAACTGATGGTACTTTTTCCGACATTCATAATTTGCCTTAACAGGGTCTCGTCTTACATCCATACGCTCACGCCTGAATTCCCCGAAGGGGTAGGCAGAGGTGTTGTAATAACAATACCCACTTTTCACCAAAGATGATTAAGTGCGAACTGTTATACGGGATTCAGTGAAAGGCTTTTTAAAAAAAGACTTTTTAAACTTAAACTATATAATATAGAAAATGGAAATAGAATTAATATAATTATGGAATTAGAAAATAGAAAATGAGTCTGTCTTCCGACCCGTACCGACTCTGAGACCCGACTGACTGGATGGCCGTCTTCCATCCAGACCATGAATGATAATATGCTGACGAGAGCAGTCTCGTCAGCCAAACTCTATACATTGACGGGGTATAACAACCCCCCGCGGAAGTCTGAAGTTCGGGGATGAAACCGAAGTTCAGGGAATTAAACAATTTCTCTTAAGCGAGGTAGCGGTATGGACGAGCTTTCAAGTTGTTCGTTACTACTGTCATTGTCGGTAGGAGTCAGATTAGTAGATGTTACAAACTTATTCTTAAATTTAAACAAGATTTTACAAAACTTAAAAATTACAAAAGATATTACAGTTAAAGATATAAAAGAAGTTAATATAACATAATGTGTCTCATACTTTACGAGAATAGGTTTTTGTTCAATGATTTTATTTAAATTTGAAAACAATTTATCATTTTTATTATTCAAAGACAAATCATCTAAATTAATATTTTGAAGTAAAATAGGAGTTATATTATTTGAAATATGAGATATGTTGTCTTGTTTACAACACTTATCATTTATAATATTAAAATCTAACATAGGAATAGGAATACTAATATTAATAATATTGTTAGACGATATGAGTCTGGTACTCTTTGTATACACTGTGCATTGTTCCGGTGTATGCAGTACACCTGTGCCGAACACAATAATTTCTCGTAATTCCGAGCCACAGTCAACAGATATTTTATTAGAACGGGATTGCACGAAAATCCACTGATTGTTCATAAGTGGTTTCCAAATGTCTAATTCACCGTAGATTGTTTTGGTCTTACACTGTACAGGAATAGCACTGATAGGTTTTGTTAGCAGTTCACTTTCACATGTAGGGTTGCCACTCGTTAGCAATATTAACGACACTTCACACAGATAGAACTCAGGTGTAACCGTCCTACACTTATCTAAAGTTTCTAAATTACAAAAGCTAATCTTATCCTTAGAGATAGCAGTGTATGAACTAGAAGGTAAAATTAAACTAAAAGTATTAGGGTTTTGAATATCATGAGGAATTGGCAAAGCTAAATTATGATACAAATGAAATTCGTCAATAGTGACAAGGGGTATTTGTAAAACAAATACGAGCTTATTCTTATAATAATAGCATGCTACATGACATACACTTAAAATTAAATGAATATTATCTAAACTTATTGGAATCGCAACCCCAGTGTCTCTAGACAGGTACCTCTCGTTATCAACGAGCTCGCGGTACAATTGAGTGGGCGTAAGAATGTTTGGATGCAGGATGTTTTGGCTACTGAGTAGAATAGCAGTAATTAAATCTTCCAACTGGAATGATAAGGTAAGTAGAGAGCTTTCGAGGCTAGTTACTATGGAATGGACCTTTGATATATTATAAATTATATTAGTAACATTATTTGTTTGATTCATTAAGTTATTAATAGCATTATAAAGAATTTGTTGATTTGTTTTTAATTGATTAATGGTTTGTTTATATGAGTTTAATGTAGAGTTTGTAATTAAAATATTTTCTTTCATTAATTGTGCAATTTTCTTTTCATCGTTTTGTACAGATTCAATTGCGGAATCGTATTTTAAGGCGTCGTCCTCGTCAAGAGTACCAAAAATATGTTTGAACATAGTACCTATACCACCAAACCAGGCTGAACGCTTATTACGCTTAGTAATTAAATGGGAAATAGAATTATATTCACGCTTAATATCATTGAAGCGGACTGTCAGAGGAGATAGTATATTCTTACATTGTAGTATGTCTGTTTGTTGACACAGATGTCTAACTGTATCTAAGGTTTGATCGATATTCTGAATGTGAGTACTTATAAAAGATATATCTAGGTGATTAATTATATTCAATTCACCATTAATAACTTTAAGTTTTCCTAGTCTATCGAAGTAAATGCCGGAACCAGAGGGAAGCGGCTGGACAAAGTCTTGTTGCGCATTGATCGTGACGCTGAAATAAAATTGAGTAAATGTTAACTTAATAGAAGTAAAAATAACTATAATATGTTTTCATAATAATAACTAGTCAAATGATAATTAATATATATATATTTTTTGTATACAACATATAGTATGTGTAAACATGACTTATAATGTTGAAATTATATGTCTCATTTATGAATTAATTTGAGCAGGTTTAATTTGGTCAAAATGGTGTGTGACATGACGTCGATTAATAAGGAGTGTGGCTGTATGATTACTGTGGACTTTAACGATTTTGTATGGCCCTTTCCAAAGGGGTGACATTGCTTTACGAAGTCTTAGATGGTTTTTGAGGTAGACATAGTCACCTATGTTGTATTGTGGAGGTGCTTTTGCACGGGAATCATAGTAGGATTTAGAAGATTCTTTCGATTTTAAAATGTTTTCTACTGCTTTACCACGGGTATATTTCAGCTTGTGTTGTAGCATTTTAATATAGTCGGTATACGTGGTACTGAGACTACTTTCATATATAGAATTTGGGATGAAAGGCTTATGTCCGAACACAAGTTCGTAGGGAGTGAATTTAGTAGTTGAATGTGTTGTAGTATTGTAAGTTAATATAGCAGTGTAAACGTATGTGGGCCAATTGTCCTGATTTTCATTGATGAATGATTTTAAATATTCCTTTAGAGTTGAATGGCTGCGTTCTAGGGCGCCTTGAGTTTGCGGATGATAAGGTGAGGACCATAACTGCTTTATCTTTAAAAATTGGCATGTACTTTTGAAAAGTTCGGATGTGAAATTTGTTCCTTGGTCGGTAAGTATTGATTTAGGGATTCCAAAAAGGGAAATAAAATGAATGAGACAGTCACTAGTTTCTTCAGCGCATGTGCTGCGTATAGGATAAGCTACAGAATACTTGGTTAGATCATCTTGTAAGGTGAGTATGTATTTGAGTTTTGCAGGACCAGACTCGGGCAAGGGACCTACGATATCTAGCGCTATTCGCTGGAACGGGGCTGTAGATGTAGAAGTAATTTCCATAGGGGCTCTGTGTACTTGTCTTAACGCTTTATTTTCTTGACAGGCTTTGCATTTCTTTACATAGTCTTCAATATCGCTTCTCATACCTTTCCAGTAAAATTGCTCTTGGATTCTATTGTACATACGAGTTGAACCTAAGTGGCCTGCAATTGGTATGTCGTGATTGTCACGGAGAATTTTACTTCTTTCGCTCAGACTGGGATATATGATTTTGTTAAGGTAGACATGTATGGTAATATTTGTATTGTTAAAAAGATGTGTAATGATATTATAAATTTTGGTATATGAGTGTTTGTCAAAAGGATTCTTAAAATCGGAGATTGCAATATCGGTTATTCCTTCGGATTGTATAATTTCGTCTCTTACTCGTTTCAGAGTGTTGTATATAGAGGGATACGGTGATTCATCAAAATGATGAACTTTAGTGAATATGAGATAAATGTCTTTGTTACCATAATTTAGTTTTAAGAAAGAGTGTAATTCCATCTCAGTGTTAAATATTTTATTCTTTATTTCAGGATCTTGTAAAATCTCAAGAACGTATGGGTTTGATTCGTCCAGATCTATTGATGTAGGAATTAGTATTGTTTTGCATGGGGATTTCAAGAGTGTTTCGTTGTGTTCTTTTAATTTAGTGTTAGGTATAAATTCTTTGTTAGATACGGCTTTTAGGAATTTGGAATAGTCATCATTACTTAATTGCGGATTAGGATGAATGTTAGGATCTGAGCTTGAGGATGGAAATTGAAGTAACTCGGTAGGGTCAATATCAAGGTTTGGGTCATTTGAAAGAGGTTGAATATCTATATCGGCAAAGTCTGACAGAGGGGACATTTGATGATCTTGAATCGGCAGAGGATTTGGTATTTGACTTTGTGTTGGAACTGGAACAGTATTAGTATCAGGATTTAGTAATGGATTTGGAACAATATTAGTATCGGGGTTTAGTAGAGGATTTGGAACAACATTTGTAGGATTAGGATTTAGAACTTCTTCATTGTCGAAGGAAAATGGAATTGGAGATGGCAATTCAAGTAGAGGGTCTTCTAGTGGGTTGTCAATTTCAATGTCAAAGTCATTAGGTAGGAATTGAGGTGACGTTTGAGGTTGTTTCTCTATAGGATTAACTGGGTATCGAGACAGTGCATCAGCGTTGGTATTTATTTTACCCTTTTTATAGACAATGTCATAATCGAATTCTTCGAGTTTCAGTCGCCAGCGTACTAGTCGGGAACCGGGGTCTTTACAATTAAATAGCCACTGAAGAGGTTTGTGATCAGAAACGATAGTGAATCGATTTCCGTACAGGTAAGGACGGAAGGCTTTAGTTCCAAAAATGATTGCTAAGCATTCTTTCTCGGTAACGCTATAATTACACTCTGCTTTGTTCATAGTACGTGAGGCATATGCGATTGGGCGGTCTTTACCGATTGGGCCTTGTGATAGGATTGCGGAAACAGCGTAGTTGGATGAGTCACATGTGAGGATGAATGGTTTGGTAAAGTCAGGGTATGCTAGGATTGGGGATGTAGTAAGTTTTTCCTTAAGTCCGTCAAATGCAAGTTGTTGTTCGTTTTTCCAGTTAAAGTCTGTATCTTTTTTCAAGAGGGATGTTAAAGGTTTTACAATTTTAGAAAAGTCAGGAATAAATCGTCTGTAATAAGAGGCTAAGCCTAGAAATGATTTTATGTCTTTGGGAGATTGAGGTGTTGGAAATTGGCTTACGGCCTTAATTTTTTCGGGATTCGGCTTAACACCATTTTCAGTGATGATATGACCTAGATAGCCTACTTCCTTTCGTAGGAACTCACACTTGTCAGGTTGAAGTTTTAGATTGCTCTGTCTTAACTTTTTGAAAACTGCGGATAAGTTATCGATATGGGATTTTAAATCTACACTGTAGACCACTATGTCATCAAGGTAGACAAAGCAACGCTCTCCTTGGAGTCCGGATAACACAGTATTCATAAGCCTTTGAAATGTAGCTGGCGCATTTTTTAGGCCAAATGGCATACGATGGAATTCAAAGTGTCATTGGGGAACAGTAAATGCGGTCTTATTTGAGTCTTCTGGTGCCATTTTTATTTGGTGAAAGCCAGAAGAAAGGTCTAATGTGGAAAAATATTTTGATTTTCCTAGCTGATCTAAGATTTCAGTTATGTTAGGTATGGGATAAGTATCACCTATGGTTATATCATTTAGCTTTCTATAATCTATTACTATACGCCATTTTTTATTTCCAGAGGCGTCCAGTTTTTTGGGGACGATCCAAATTGGAGCTGACCAAGGGGATGATGAAGTTTTAATGATTTCGTTCTTTAACATTGTATCGATTTGTTTTTGGACTTCATCTTTATGACAATGAGGAAATCGGTATGATTTTACGTTAATGGGTTTGTCGGATGTCAATTTAATGTCATGTCTTGACATTAAATTGACATCCGACAAACCCATTATATGTCTTAAAATGTCAGTAGAGGTCAGTATTTCGTCAGGTAAGTGGAATATGTCGGAGTATTGGGAACATAATTCTATTAGGGACTCTTCTTCTTCATGGTTTAGATGATCAGTGCGGAGTAGTTCAAGGACTTTTCTAGTTCGTTGAATGGAATTGGAACACGAGGTTAGAATGGGATAGAATTCGTCGTTTAAAGGGCATAGTTCAAGTAGGAGGTTGGAATTGATTGAGACTGGATTTTCTGATAAGTTGATTACTGAGATATTTACTCTGTTGTTGTCTTTAACTTTTACTACACAGTTTGCTACTAGGAGTGTATCGGAAACATGTTGATCAAAAATAATGCCTTCTTTTAGTTCAGGGTTCTTAACTGAACATTCAATAACTGTTTCTGTTCGGGGTGGAATCTTATAAACGGGTTCTGAGAATTTTAATTTGATTGAAGCGTTGTCTATGCGCAATGTTTCTAGGGAATAGTCAATTTGGCAATTTAAGTCTTTAAGTAGGTCGTTGCCTATGATACCGTCATGGATAAGGTTAATATTTTCGACAACGTGAAATTCGTGAGTAAGCGTTTTATTCGCTTTTCGGAATATTTGCATATTGAAACTACCCAGAGTTGACGTTGTTTTGTTACCGGGATCAATGCCCTTTATAGTAATTATCTCATTATTTAGAGTTGGCATTTTGGATAGGGATTTTAGTTTTAACAGACTTATGGCTGAACCAGTGTCCACTAGAAATGAGAGTGGTCGATCGGCGACGGAGGTTTGAATCAACACATGAGGTAAGTATCTTTTCTCTGAGTTATTATTTATTTCATATATTCTTATGCTTTGTTTTTTTGTTTTCAGGTTTTCGACGGAATGGGAGACTGCGGTTGGAGCACTTGGATTTGGAACGGGAGTTGACTCAGTAGATTTAGGATTTTGAATTATAGATATATTAGATTTAGTATGTTCATTTGATTCAGGGGTATATTTATTTGATTTTGACTTATGAGTAGGATGAGGGATAGTGACTGAAGTTTGAACTTTTGAGATTAATTTAGATTTAGTAATTGGTATCTTTTCTTTAATAGGTTTAGCGGCTACGGTGCTATAAAGTTGGGGCTGGTTACCCTGGTTGTTAGCACGTTTCAACGATATAGAAGATGCAGAGAGATTATTAGTGCTATGAGATTGGGGCTGGTTACCCTGGTTGTTAGCACGCTTCAACGATACAGAGGATACAGAGACTTTATTATCACGACGTTTCAATGATACAGCGGATACAGAGATTTTATTGGTGCTATGAGATTGGGGCTGGTTACCCTGGTTGTTAGCACGACGTTTCAAGGATACAGAGGATACAGCGACGTCATTGGTGCTATGATATTGGGGCTGGTTACCCTGGTTGTTAGCACGACGTTTAAACGATACAGAGGATACAGAGGATTCAGAGAGTTTCGCGGTACCGACTTTATATTTATTGGAATAATTTCCCGGGCGATACCGATCGGGAAATTTTATTCGTTTAAATCGATATTTTCATTCTCATCGTCTTGATCACGTGTATCGTAGGGTTGATCAAGAGTGTAGACTCTACGCGATGAGTTTGGAATGGGATTTTGTCTCAAACTATTTTGTTGGTTTTGAGATGTAGAAGCGCCAAAATTGTTTTGGCTATTATTGTATTGTCGTTTGCGACAATTTTCAATAGTGTGGCCCGCAAATTTGCAATAGCGGCAGACCACTTCACTTGCATTCACATTCTTGAAATTTTCGGGGCGATAATTTTGTGAGGTTGGAAAATGGTTAGGCCGGCCTTGAAAATCGCGACGAGGTTGGAAATCACGGCGTGTTTGAAAGTCGCGACGGCTTTGAAATTCACGACGGGGTGGAAAGTCAGAACGCGGTTGAAAATCGCGACGGGGTGAGAATCTTGGTCTATCAGCGTTATTGATAGGAGATGGTTGCGACCTTTTATAAATGCTAGATAGAATTTTTTCCTCAGCAACTGCAGGATTTACTGCCGAATTTAACGAGTCTGGATCGCGGCATCTAACGACTTGAGATAGTCGTGGTTGAAGACCAGTCATGAAAGTGTGGAGGGCAAGATCCTCCATAGCAGCTACGCGACCAGCTAACTCTGCCTTTCTTCTAGTTGGAATTGAGATATTAATTTCTGTGAGCAGTCTAGCTAGGCAAGTTTCAATTTTAAGAGCAAATTGGTTGACTGATTCTTGAGAATGTTGTTTACATTCTTGCAATTCAGATAAGAGGTGAGTATAATGTTTCTTTTCACCGAATTGTTGTTTTAGAAATTCTACAAAAGGTTCAAATGAGTCGAATTCTTTAATACTGCATGTTGTTTCAGCTCTGCCTTCGAGCTGGCTCAGAATATATCTGAATAAAATAGGCTTTTGTGCCTTGTTAGCAAGGTTATATGCGTTTTGGCAATTTGAAATAAAGGGGTTGAGTTTATCTCGGGACCCGTCAAATGGTTTGATAAATTTAAGTAATACATTCAGTTCAACTTTCTCGTCAGTATCAGTGCGAGTTATCGTCCTTGAAACACTGGGGGTGTCAGATCCCGATTCTGTTTTCGATGTCATGTTGAACTAGTATAACTAAACAATAACACACTTTAATATTAATACATGCAGGTCTTATCCATACTAAGCTAGCCAGTATATTATAGGTACAGACAGACAGACATATGTATATCAGTTCTCGAAACTGGCACTGTATTTAAAACACAATTTTACACGATATCAAATTACATTAATGACAAAAACTTCAGTAAAATATAGTAAAACTTATCAAGATGATGTAGAATGTAGAAACTTGTAAAGAAATAGTTTGTTCACGAAACCTGAGTTCTATTTTATATTGAGTTCTTTAAATTTTGATATTTTCCTTCACGATTCGCTATTATGAAAACGTAACTCACAGGAACGCCGTCAGAAGTATGGGAGTCAGCATCATGACCTTGGTCACTGTCCGAGGGGTGTCCTGGTAGGCACGTCAGGATCGCGACACGGACCACCGTGTCTCAGCAGGAGTTTGCAGGGATAGCAAAGGACTTGCTAGGCCTTTGCATGTAACGCCAAATTCACGAAACACAAAGCAATATACACTTGCTTTCATAAATTATAATATGTGATTCACTTTAATACACTGCACTTGGATATGGAACTTCGAAGACGTATTTGGGTAGGGGATTTTCGTATCCCACCGCTGCCACCAAAATGTTATACGGGATTCAGTGAAAGGCTTTTTAAAAAAAGACTTTTTAAACTTAAACTATATAATATAGAAAATGGAAATAGAATTAATATAATTATGGAATTAGAAAATAGAAAATGAGTCTGTCTTCCGACCCGTACCGACTCTGAGACCCGACTGACTGGATGGCCGTCTTCCATCCAGACCATGAATGATAATATGCTGACAAGAGCAGTCTCGTCAGCCAAACTCTATACATTGACGGGGTATAACAGAACGTAACAGATGGTGAGTATATCGCCGTCTCTGACATGAATTACTTCTCACATATATCTAGGTTTCCTCACTATGTTTTCCTTCACCGTAAAGCACATGGTGTGGAACGTGGTTCGTCATCTGGGCGCCAACGTTTTAACATGTTTGTACAATGACTATATCGTATTATCCTTATTTTGAACTAGCTGTGCCCTGCGGTTTCCCGCGCGTAGATTTAGTTTCATCCTTATTGTCGCGGGACCCTAATATTTTTAAGAAATAAAAGTCTGCCTAATAAAAGCCTAAGTTGCTCCTTGAAACATCAGCTACCTGCCAGTGAAAGTCCCGTTAAAATCGGTCCAGCCGTTTCGGAGATTACCCGGAACAAACAGACAGACAGACAGAGAAAAACGTTATAACTCTGTTTTTTAGTGTCATTAGTGTGTATACTTTCAGATGCATTTAGTGAAAAACTGTTATTTTGGATTTACAAACAGACACTTCAATTTTATTTATCTGTATAGATATAGATGTATAGATATAGATGTATAGATATAGATGTATAGATATAGATGTATAGATGTAGAGATGGGAATGTTAAAAAGCGTCTCAAGCGACGAGTGTAGGATGTTTTACCGTACAAAAAAGCGCAAGGTCTAGCGAGGTTTGAACGTGTCAAAACCTTAGGCCTGTGTATGAGAAAACAATTCTAGTAATTTAACCAAAGTAGAAGAATACAGGGTAAACAGTACAGTCGTTCCTCAAAGTAACAAAGTATAATCAACGTTGATTGTTATTATTTTAGTAGCCGAGGAAGCCGTGTAAATCACGAACTTCCAACATAGTTGTTTAGTCTTCACAACAACTTCTCAACTCTCGCTTTCTTGTTGCATTGTTTAGGGACGGGGTTACATCGATGTCGATGTTTTGAAAAAATATTTCGCAATTTTATTAAATTATATTATAATGTAAAATTAGTACCCATCCTTACGCTGGTCAACATCATCTCCCTGGCCTTATCCCATACATTGTTGGGGTCGGCACTTGATTCAACCCGATGTGGCTGATCACCTGATTTTTATACGAAGCGACTGCCATCTGACCTTCGCAACCCCATTTAGGAGGAAAATCTGTGATCTGGGTTAAACCAGTTGTCAGATTATTTTTAGGCCTCCGACTGACCTGTAACGATTGCCAAAGATTTTAAATTGGCAACCGGGACCGACGACTTCACGTGCTCTCCGAGGCACGGAGGGAACTCGGGCGGTCACCCATCCAACTACTGGCTAGGCGTATGATTGCTTAACTTCGCTGATCGAATGATATGCGCAATAGCAACTGCGCCACGAGCTCCCACGAACCCATCCTTACGCTGGTATTCCCCAAAAATGTAATCACCATCATTATGATGTTATAATTCAAATAATAGCATAGAGAAATACCAATGTTCTTGATAGAGAAATTTACGTTTATTCAATGCAGGTAGGTACTTCTTCTTCTAAGTTCGATTAAACTTTACATGCCAGCAGGTTCCTATGTTTGGAGTGTAACTTATTTATTAAATTTAGTTTAGACCTATTTTAGAGTGTATCTCATTTATTATATTTATTTACTAGCTGTGCCCCGCGGTTTCACCCGTGTAGATTTAGGTTCTTCCTTATTGTCGAGGAACCCTAATATTTTTAATAAATAAAAGTAGCCTTAGATACTCCTTGAAACATCAGCTACCTGCCAGTGAAAGTCCCGTTAAAATCGGTCTAGCTGACCAGAGATTACCCGGAACAAACAGACAGACAGACAGACAGACAAAGAAAAATTTTAAACCTGTTTTTTTAGTGTCAGTAGCGTGTATACTTTCATATGCATTTAGTAAAAAGCTGTTATTTTGAAATTACAAACAGACACTCCAATTTTATTTATCTGTATAGATATAGATGTATAGATTTACCCTATGGAACGTCTTGAGGCCCTTAAACTAAAAGGAAACTAGTTTGTATTGTATGGTATGCCCTTAGCACATAAAGAGAACAATTGGTGGTAAATTCTCGACTTTCATAAGTGCCTTACCAGGGCCTAAACTGAATAAATATTTTTCATTTTCATTTTCATTTTCATTTTCATTTTTCATTTTCAATTAGCGACATTATCACACTAAGTGATCTTCTCCGGACAACGATGGGATGGAATATTGCTAAGTAAATAAGAGCTTAGTCGATAAACTAATTTTTCTATCGATATATTTCAGTAGTAGGATAATGTCATCCCTAAAGCTGTAACCTTATAAGATACCTGTACCACCAGCGGTGTACAAGTTACCAAGTTCCCGCAGATTATTCTAAGGGATTCTATTCAAAGGATTCAGCGTCTAATTACCAATTAGATTCTTAAAAGGAATTTACAGTTTCTTAATTTTTCTTAGGAGATTTAAGGATAAATTTAATGAGGAAACTGATAAAATTGGTTACTGGTTACAGGAGTAATAAGTCATTTGAGATACAAAAGAATTGGAAGCTTTTGTCAAAATGCATTTGAAAGAATATACAGGTGGTCGGAGAAAAAGGAACAGTTGTCTTCTAGAAGTTGTAGGGTTTTATGAATTAAAAACCTCTAGCTCAAACGATAACGTGGTTATAAGCTATAGCCGAAGAGCTCGCGGCCTTAAGCGATTGAATGAACGCGCGGGCCGCATTTACCTAAATTCCGTACGCGGTCATTAAACTTTTTAAGTTAAGGGGAAGGTTAATGGTTTCGAAAAATAGTTTTTTGGGATTATTTCAGGATTTATTAGTGGAAGAAAAAAAATAAAAACGTAGTTAGATTTTACGTGAATAACTCTACGTTACAGCTGATTTTTATGCGAAAATAAGGTATTGATATGATCAACTTTGAACATAAATTACTCGAAAATAGAAGAAATTATTTTAGTCATAATAATTTTAATTGCTGCCTATAATTATGCCCTATCACATATTTTAAGAGCTGTCCCGGTTTCCCCGACACGCTGTATAGTACTAACATACAAAAAAAAAACATCTACAATATTTTTTCTCTGTCTGTCTATCTGTCTGTTTGTTCTGACTTATCTCCGAAACGGCTGGACCGATTTTAAGGGAACTTTCGCTAGATTATAGCTGATGTAACAATGTTTGTACATGCGCACAGTATTCAATGCTATTGATGTGGGCACAGCTAGTATTCAATAAATTTAATATTTATATTTATTAATTGACTTGCTGTGCCCCTCTTGCAAATAAATATAAAAAAAAAAAAAATAATAACATTATTAGACTGTAACTATCAATTGAAAGCGAATAATTCGCAAAATATCCCTTTTTAGAAACCATTTTAACCGAGGAACACCGTTGTAATAACAGCAGATTATGTTTTATTATTCGCGAATCGCGTGAAATTTTAAGAATGAAATTACGTGGACGCCGGAAGCTTCGTTGGTGCTATTACACTTTAGTGGCGTATCTAAACAGGTCGTAAAATTCACCCTGAAGACTTCAAATACAATGCTTAAGGGCCCCGTTTAGGGACAGTTTAATAACAACCCAAGGGCTATCTTGAAGGGCTGGCGGACGTCCGGGTTTCGAGACTTTCTATTGAACACGGTGTTAATGATAACACGAATTTTGTTGAAGTAGGTTTATTGGGATTGAAAGAAGATTTTACATTGGAACTCTTAGAAAGGTTTGTTTTCTTGTAAATACTACAGGGGCCTTACCATGAGCTCTTATTGCCATGATAGTTTCACTCATTTATGAGACAGATGTATGTGATGTGCATACATCTGTCACTGTCGCACAACTGAATTAACATTGCAATAAGAGCTCATGGTTGGGCCCCTGAACGTAGGTTATCTATAGTAATTATAAGAAAAAGTTTTGTTTGTTACAAATAGGATCCGAAAAGAATAATTACTGAGTTTCGTGCCAGGTTCTTCTCAGCAAAAGCAACCTTCCGAACCTGGCAATATGTGTAATCATGTCGTTCCGACGTTTTGATAGTGCTTTGTTAAAAGTCTAATCAAATAAAGTTATTTTTGACCCATGCACTTATAAAATAATCTTCGAAGTCATAACAAAACAAAATAAATTAATTCTTCTACTGCTGTAAAAATGTAAAACAATTAGTGAGAGCTTCAGGGGAAGTAATATAACTATGAAACTTGAGTTTCTTTTCATTTGAAAACTGCGACGTTGAGACACGGACAAAGTTTCCTTATCGCGGGGACGTTAGTTCATTAATTGCTCGAACTTCTGCCTGAGGTCTAGGTTTTGTGGAAAGCTATTTTGTTCTTTGGAAACGGTTGGTGTTCTATTCTGGACCCTATGTACCATACATCTATACAGATAAATAAAATTAAAGTGTCTGTTTGTAATTCTAAAATAACAGCTTTTCACTAAATGCATGCGAAAACATGTACTACTTTTTTCTCCATCTGCCCCTCCGCATGTCCGTCTGTCTGCTTGTTCCAGCTAATCTCAGATACGGCTGGACTGATTTTAACGAAAGTTTCACTGACAGATGGCAAATGTTACAAGGACTAACTTAACCTAGCCTCCGCGAAATAATTAAGCCACTAATGAAATTAAGTCATTAATTAGTCTATAATAATATATAAAGCTGGAGAGATTGTTTGCCAAAAGTCGCTAATCTCAGAAACTGGACCGATTTAAAAAAAATCATTGTTAGATAGCCCATTTATCGAACCAATCGAGGGCTAAAGTTAGCGTTACTCTAAGTAACTATTCCACGCGGAATGGCGGGCTGCAGCTAGTATGTATCGTTCACGCCATCCCAGAAGGGTCACCGACGGGATGTTGTTACACTGCGGTGTTTTCATAACAACACCCACTTCTAACCGAAGATGATTAATAGCCAACATGATGGATGGTGAATCCATCGTCATCTCTGGCTATACATATGTCTTTTAAATTGCTTCTCATACAAAACTATGCAGGTTTCTTCACAATGTGTTGCTTCATTTATATTTGAAATCACTGCACACAAGTTTTTAAAGTAACTGATAGAACCAGGGCGAGCTTGAGTCTCTTTCTAACCGACTTCAAAAAAGGAGGAGGTTATCAATTCGATCTATGTGTATTTTTATGGAAGAATTCTGGTAGAAGCCTCTCGTGACAAGCGTGCTGGGGCTTTTCTCGCTCAGAGAATCAGCATTGCTATTCAACGTGGCAATTCTGCCAGCCATCTTGGCACGATCCCCAGAGACACCGATTTGGGCCAAGTATTCTAATTGTAATTCGTTTTAAGTATTCCTTGTTATATCATTATGTTTTTATTCAATAAATGTTTAATATTTTTTCTCCTATCTTGTCACGAGAGGCTTCTACCAGACGACGTGCAAGCTCTTTGAAAAGCTAATGAGTATCCGGACCCCAAGGCCCCAGAGTTTCAACCGCAAACGCCGCAAATATGTATCCTTGACCAATGCAAGCATATTTCCGGCGCTTGAGGCACTCCTGCTGAGCAGCAGCAGCACTGTTTTTTTTTATGTTTGTTACGTCAGAACTTTTGACTGGGTGGACCGATTTCAATGATCCTTTTTTTATTTGAAATATGTTCTCAATTTGGTTCAGTTCTGATGATGGTATCCGTGAGAAATCGAGAGGATCCTTCGAACATATTAGTGGCGACTAGTGCTTTTGTTAATTATTTTCATTAAGAATTTGAAGCACTACTTTTTCATGAAGGTGTGGAGTCTATCAGATAATGGACCTGAAAGACAGTCGAAGGAACTCCTCAACGATTTACAGCAAGTACCTAGTGTTTGGGCTTGATTAATTCGTATTGATGAGAACTTTAAACCTAGGTAGGTAATGACAGGTGTAGGTGCACTTTGCAAAAAGTCATATAAAAGCGAGAATTTTTATTCACAAAAAAGTAAAACCGCCATCAAATTTTTTTTCGTAAAAATTTTTTTTTCATTTTCATATCGTCGTTGCGCGTACAAAAGTAGCTATGTGTTTTTACACACTTTAGGAGACGCAGAAAATGATTTTCTCGAAATATGGCCCGAGTATTAAAAAAAAATATTCTCACTATTGATAAAAAATTTATCTAGGTTTTTTTTAGATTAATGTTGGATAGGTATTATTATTAATAATGACAAAATTAAACATTACTGGAAATTTTGATACAGAGTTCACGAAATACACATAGCGACTTTTGCACGCGCAATGACGATATGCTATTTTCATAAGCATTATATAATGCTTTTACACTTAATCGAGATTAAGTTTTCCGCAAATGGCTCTAAGAAAGAAAATCTATTCATTTCTGAATCAAGATAGTTTAACTCGAGTTCAACCGAGTATGTATGATAATAGGATGGAAGGAGAATGCTTTAGAAATATGCAGATAGTGCTTGTTCTTTCCCAAAAACAGTTTAAAGAACATTGAACCTTAAGGTTAACGATACAAGGACACGTATCCTTAAGAGGCGACCTCCGTCAAGTTTTACAGTCAGCTTGAAACAAAGAATGCTCTCAGTGAATAGCTTGAATAATGGGCTAACGTTATTTTATCAAGTTTAAAAGAGGTACTGGAAGAGTCTCGTTGAAATTACTCATGTATTTTTGAAGTAGCAGTTGCAAATGTAAGCTTAAGCGTGGTGGTTGAGAGGTTTAATGGCGAATATTGCAACAAGCCACTTCATCTCAATTTCCTAAAAACTTACGTGCTCTGATACCACAAAACGATGAAGATATAATATTGACAAGTAATTCAAAGGTGCACGAGTTGTGATGGTCGTAGGGTTTGAGCAGGCGTCTGCTATGGAAGCGACGCAAGTTCGAATCCTTTTTCGAATGACTTTTTCTAAAAACTTATGAGCAGTTATTTCACACCATGTGGTTTACGGGGAAGGAAAACATCGTGAGGAAACCTGTATATGTCTGAGAAGTAATTCGAAGACGTACGTATAGTGCTTGAGACGGCGATGGACTCACCCTCTTTCACGGACTTAATCATATTCGGTGAAATGCGGGTATAATAACAACACCTCTGTTTATCCCTTCAGGGACCCTTCTGGGATAGCGGGAACATATTTATATATACGGGTTTTTGATTGTTAAAAAACCTGCATAAGTTTGAAAAACAATTCAAAGACGAATGTATACTTAATTTTTATCTTAAATTAACCATTATGTCTTTTCTAGTAGGCAGCTTATCCGTGCGACAGTTTTTAATATCGCAGGGAGCCAAGAGATGAGTGGGCAAACATTATTATAAAGGGAACGTCTACACGTGCTAATTACGAGACCCTATTATGTCAACCAACCCTTAAAATTGCTCTAGGTTTTATGAAAAAGGCTTTATTTAGGCTGGGTCGTTCGTCTGACTTTGAGGTTTTTATTTTTGGTTTCGAGCATAATTATTAGACTTATTTACCTGTATGCTCACGCTTGTATTCCCCGAAGGGGCAGGCAGAGGTGTTGTAATAACAACACCCACTTTTCACCGAAGATGTTTAAGTGCCGACATGACAGATGGTGAGTCTATCGCCGCCTCATGCACTATACATACATCTTTGAATTACTTCTCAGATATATGCAGGATTCCTCAAGATGATTTCCTTCACCGTAAAGCACGTGGTGTGACATCAATATACTTAAGTTTTTAGAAAAAATCATTGGTACATTGATACAGTAGTATGAGTATATATACATATAATATCGAGCATAGTGTTGGATTATTATATATGAAAGAAGACATTATTTGGCACGATCTTCTGAAACATACAGACTTTTAATTTAGTTTCAAATTTCCGCCGCGAGTGGTTAATTCCATAATCACAGTTGAAATCCTTTTTAATTTAAAACAAGCTAAGATCAAGTCTCAATCCTTTAACAAACAAACTTTAACGCTGTGAAGCCCATAGAAGTTACTTCAGGCTTCTTTGAGAAATGTATGAATTAAGCTCACGTAAGCTCGTGCCTTCCCAGAAGGGTCCGCAGGGGGTGGAGACGTGCATAGATTGCAATGCTAATATTATAAAGAGGAAAGATTTGTTTGTTTGTTTGTATTGAATCGGTTCTACGAGCGACGTGCCCCGCTCACTGCCACTTGAGTTTAGCGATTCTTCGGGCTATATCATCTATATCATCGCTCATTGCTCGTAGATCCGATGGCCGATGGGGCCTAAAGGTCCTTGAGTGGCGACCGCGTACCAGCAGGCGCAATGTGGGTGAACCCGCTGGATGTGGGAGGCACAAGTCCGCTCGTCGTGGAGATCGTTGGGGGAGGCCTATGCCCAGCAGTGGGCGACTGTCGGCTGAAATTATGAGGATGATTGTATTGAATAGGCTCCGATCCAACTAGACCGATCTTAAAAATTCTTTCAGTAATGGATAGCTACAACATCTGAAACGTTTTTCTGAAATATTTTTTAAGATTGGTCTAGTAGTTTCTCAGCCTATTCAATACAAACAAACAAACTAATATTTTCTACATACATACATACATATGCTCAAGCCTGTATTCCCCGAAGGGGTAGGCAGAGGTGTTATAATTTTCAACACCCACATTTCACCGAATATGATTAAGTGCCAACGTGACAGAGGGTGAGTCCATCCCCGTCTCAGGCACTATACATACGTCTTTGAATTATTTCTCAGACATATGCAGGTTTCCTCACGATGTTTTCCTTCCCCGTAAAGCACGTGGTGTGAAATCACTGTACATAAGTTTTTAGAAAAACTCATAGATACAGGCCCCGTTGGGATTCGAACTTGCGTCGCTTGCGTAGCAGGCGACTGCTCTAACCCCGAGGCCACCACGGTTATTTTTTCCCTTTATAATATTATTAAGATTGCAGCATAAATTATATATAAGTGTCTGTTATTGCAATACTTTTAAACCGGGATAAACACAGTTTCTAACAAACGTTTCACACAAATTGTAAATTATTGCCATACTGCCGCTGTGCCCCGCGGTTTCACCCGCGTAGATTTAGTTTCTTCCTTATTGTTGCGGAACCCTAATATTTTTAATAAATAAAAGTAGTGTAAGTTACTCCTTGAAACATCAGCTACCTACCAGTGAAAGTCCCGTCAAAATCCATCCAGCCGTTTCAGAGATTACCCGGAACAAACAGACAGACAGACAGAAAAAAATTTAAAACTTGGTTTTTTAGTGTCAGTATCGTGTATACTTTCATATGCATTTAATGAAAAGCTGTTATTTTGGAATTACAAACAGACACTTCAATTTTATTTATCTGTGTGTGTGTGATTTACTGAACTCCAATATTATACCAAACCAAGAGCCACAGAGTAAGAAACCTATAAAATACTTGAGGTATCGCAACGACGGTGTAACATCTGCATATAACGACCAGTTAAGTTTATAGTGTTGGTTTCAATCTACATCCGGAGCAGACAGTCAACGCTCTGGTTATGATGCGCAGTGAGAGGCTGTGGGGCCATGACAAAAGCAATACCCTTACCCTTGTATTCTGAATTGACTTTAGCCCAGTTTGTGAACCGGTGGTCAGTTCTTCAACGTTCATTAGTGCTTTGCCAGAGCCTAGAGGTAAAGTAACATTTTCTTTCCTCACACTTCGCTTGTCTATACAGATCTATACATACATACATACATACATACAGATAAATAAAATTGAAGTGTCTGTTTGTAATACCAAAATAACAGCTTTTCACTAAATGCATATGAAAGTATACACGCTACTGACACTAAAAAACCAAGTTTTCAAATATTTCTCTGTCTATCTGTCGGTCTGTGTGTCTGTCTGTTTGTTCCAGGTAATCTCTGAAGCGGCTGGACTGATTTTAACGGGACTTTCACTGGCAGGTAGCTGATGTTTCAAGGAGTAACTTAGGCTACTTTTATTTATTAAAAATATTAGCGTTCCGCAACAATAGGGATGAAAATAAATCTACGCGGGTGAAACCGCGGGGCACAGCTAGTAAAAAATTGAAACGATACATAATGTATGGAAATGACATACGTCACGTGACTGATTTATTTCATTTTCTTACATTTTTATTTTCATACTCTGTTCGTTACTTTTTAGTAAATGAAATTTGGAGTAGATATATAAATAATAAAAGCGAATAAATGATAGGTCTATAAAAAAAACTCACACGTAATATCGAATAAAAAGTAATTACATATTCTATGGCCAAACAAATTTAGTTGACGGATAATGCACAACAAAAATGGTCACCGACGATAGAAACCGCTTCAAATTTACATCTTATGTACATAAACATACGGTATATATTTGAGGCTAACAACTATGTTTGTATTTAAAACTATCTCGTTTGTACAACACATGTACGGTATGACTAGCCTACCTAACTGAGCCACACTTGCGAAAGTTCTCTTAAGAAAGATGGTTCTTTTAGTGTTGTGAAAGATTGAACTATCGATAAAATCGTTTATTTGTAAAGCATCTTGCCGTGATACTCCTGCACTCCTATTACGAGTTTGTTGGCGCACTATATTTATATTAGAAACTAGCTGTGCCCCGCGGTTTCACCCTCGTAGATTTAGTTTCATCCTTAATGTCGCGGAACCCTAATATTTTTGATAAATAAAAGTAGCCTAAGTTACTCCTTGAAACATCAGCTACCTACCAGTGAAAGTCCCGTTTAAATCCGTCCAGCCGTGTCGGAGATTACCCGGAATAAACAGACAGACAGACAGAGAAAAATTTTAATACTTGGTTTTTTAGTGTCCGTAGCGTGTATACTTTCATATGCATTAAGTGAAAAGCTGTTATTTTTTAATTACAAACAGAAACTTCAATTTTATTTATCTCTGTTTGTTCCGAGTAATCTCTGAAACGGCTGGACGGATTTTAACGGGACTTTCACTGGTAGGTATATGATGTTTCAAGGAGTAACTTAGGCTACTTTTATTTATTAAAAATATTAGGGTTCCGTGACAATAACGATGAAACTAAATCTACGCGGGTGAAACCGCGGGGCACAGCTAGTTATGAAATAAAAATTATCACGAAAACGTGATTGGGGGAAAATGACACGGCTATGATTAAAATAAATATTAAATTTAGAGTGTCGATACTTTTTTATACTATATGAGAACTACAACACTAGTTGTTAGATATGAAAGAAAACTTGCTACAAGTTTGGAGCGCAGGTGTCGACAAAGTTAAAGTCATTCTTTTTGTTCAACTCTTTACAGCTAAAGTGGCGAGGTGATCTGAAATAATTTATACTGGGGTCTGAAGTTTTGTGTGCATGAGAGGCATTGATACAAGGAATGGTGTGTGGGCTTAAAAACCCATAAAATGGTGTTTCGTGCATTTATATCCTTGACACAATCCAATTTAAAATATCGAATTTGATCCAGCCGTTTTCTAGTAATCATACTCGAGAATCATGTCCCTCCGCCTTTTTTAAGTCGGTTAAAGAAACTAAACAATCATATTACTTAAGTCAACAAAATTAAACACTCTTTAAAATCATCCCTCTCCACCAAGCATATCACAGTCAGGATTGGAGGCCAGGGGGCCTACTATCATCATTATAGCAGTAACGTCGTATTAAGTTCTTAGCTATGATATAGCTAGCTGTGCCCCGCAGATTTAGTTTCATGCTTTATTTCGCGGAACCCTGATATGTTTTCTTAATAAAATGTGCCTAAGTCACTCCTTAAAACATCAGCCAGTGAATCTCCCGTTAAAATCGGTCCAGCCGTTTCAGAGATCACTCGGAATAAACAGACAGACAGAAAAAAAATTTAAAACTTGGTTTTTTGTGTCAGTGGCGTATATACGTTCATATGCATTTAGTGAAAAGCTGTTATTTGGGAATTACAAACAGACACTTCAATTTTATTTATCTGTATAAATGTATAGATAAGATTAATTCCCGCGACCTCCACGTTAATTCAATTTCTTGCATGTCGTGAGTATTCATTTGTATACCAAAACAAAAGCCGTGGACAAGATAAAATCATGGATTTCTGAGAATAAGACCCCCTGAACAAAAACAAAACAAAACACAATAGTACTTGATAACCGCTAGATGCTCTCCCGTGCAGATGATGTAGTGGTCCATGAATCATTTCAGGGTGGAATAACAAAATGCATTTGATTTTCGTCACCAGGGTTGTCAAATTGATGCACGGAGTTTAGGTTATAAATCCATGCGAATTTTTCTTCTATAGGTAATGGTCTACACAAATACTATTTGCTGTGGACAGACATCTGCTTAACCTTAAAAACAATATCTTATATATAAAAATGAATCCCCATTTCCCTTGGACACGGCATCACGTCTAAACGGCTGGGTGGATTGTAACGGGACTTTCACTGGCAGATAAGAGTGTTTTAGGCTAATTTAAAAAATAAAAACAACATGGAACTAAATTACGCGGGTGAAACCACGAGGCACAGCTAGTAAGTAATAAAAGTTAATATTTCTCAATTGCACTTTGCCATTTAATCTTTACATGCAGATAAATAAAAGTGTCTATTTGTAATTCCAAATTAATAGCTTTACACTAAAGCATATTTAAGTACTCGTATATAGGTCGGTCACATAAAAACCGATTTTTTTTTTAAATCACTGGATCTCTGTCTGTTTGTTCCGACTATTCTCTGACACGTCTGAGCCGATTTTCACGAATCTTTCACTGGCTGACCTAATGCTACAAGGAATAACATTTATTTTAAAAAAAACATTAGTTTTCCCGCAGGCCACCCAATTAAATCTACTCGGGTGTAACCGCAGGGCACAACTATTGTAAAATACATAAATATTTTTGATTGCAAATACTTATCTAAAAATTTCCATCATCATTCTTCTGCTTTTATCCCATATTATTGTGGTCGGCGCAATGGATTTCATTTGGCATGCACCCCCATTCTAGCCATATCATCTTTTACACAATCCATCAATCGTTTCTTAGGTCTTCCTTTCCCCTTGTAAACATTCATAAATAAACTGTTTTGCATTGTCCTTATAACATGTCCACACCACGACAAAAACTCCACCATAATAAAAAAAATTAGATAATTTTATATTTTTCCAACGGTATGTTTTGGTAACCCTAGAGAAGCAAGCAAAAATGTTCTCGTATTTCCGTCAGGTCCGCCCTTCACTTTACATTTTGTATTCAACACAAATCTAACACTGGGAACTGCGGTCTACAAGCTTTACTGTCGCACTTTTGGACTTTGCGACGCTCTGAAACGTGTTTAGTTGTTCATGCAACTTTATACCTTAATGCATTCGCTGCGTAAGAAAAGAGTGCATGTTAGCAGAAGTGTATGTAGAGGGCGTCCAAGAAAGAAGTACTATGACGAAATTAAAAGTATTTTTCAAAAAGGTCAAATTCGGATCTCTCGTAACCGAAGGAAGTGTATGAAGAGATGCAGCGAAAGAAGTATGTAATTATTGTAGCATGTGGCAAACGGTGGTATCTGCCTACCCCCATGGGATACAGGCGTGAGGACATGTATGTAGGTATGTGATAGCGTAAAATATCAACATCGTAATTGGAACACTTTCACTTGAGTTCAATTTTATTTTAAACCCCATAAAAAGCTAACATTTTTATCGCTCGCAAAAGGAGTTAAGTGTACCGTTAAAACATAAAAACAATATCAAAAAACGATTCATTCATGTTGAAATTATGACAGCCTATCCTATCTCATGTTTCATTACTTGAGTATCAAGATTTTGATATGTCTTTGTCATGTCAGTTACACTATAATATGATTTTTCACAAAGATTTTGTTTGTTGGTGGTAGTTGGTGTTAGTTTATTGAAAAGTGGTATACTTTGCCGCATAAAAGATTTACCAGTTGTATTGATATGTTTGCAACTCTGGTTGTGAAAGACCCATTAAAATCAGTCCAGTCGTTTCGGAGATTAGCTGAAAGAAACAGACAGACAGAGAAAAGTTTTTAAATAGTTTTTTATGTGAGTCCCGTATATAGGTTCACATGAACTTAGAGTAAAGCTGTTAATTTGAAATTACAAACAGACACTTCAATTATATTTATGTGTAAAGGAGATAGATATAATAATAATAAAATGGGCTGAAATTCATCAAACGTTTTGCAGAAGCCCGCGAGCTACCGACCAAGTATAATGATATCTGCAATTTTAATTAATTACAATAAAGGTTGAGTTTTGGGAAACCCAAACCTTGCCGGGGAACGCTTAATTGGACCACAAGGGTTTCCCTTAAGAAGAGCCGTAACCAGGTAGATTAAATTGCTGTTTTGTTTATTGCTGTGGGCTTCGTCAAATACTTTTGAAGTGCCGTTATCACTAAAGGAATTGTGCTTTTCACACATTTTTCATTATAACTACATAGACACTTCAGTTGAAAAAAATTAAGTTTGTGCTTGATTATTGAGGTGGTACCAACTTCAAGAGTAAATAAGTAATTAATTCCACATATTTTTTTTCGTTTTGAAGGCGGTTTTTTTTTTTGATGGCCAATTGCACAGTGCGCCTACACAGAAGACTTCATACCAACTATTTAGATTTTTAAACTTATATGTAGTGATTTCACACCACGTGCTTTACAGTGAAGGAAAATATTGCGAAGAAACCTGCATATGTCTAATAAGTAATTCAAAGACGTGTGCATGAGACGGCGATAAACGCACCATATGTCACGTTGGCACTTAATCATCTTCGGTGAAATGTGGGTGTTGTTATTATACCCTCTGGCTATCCCTTCGGGGAATACAGGCGTGAGCATATGTATGTAATGTATGTAAATACTCATATATCTATATACGAAATACATTAACATATTTTTTTTTTATAGAACTTACTTGGGGTAACGATCTTTAGAGAATTTAGATGAATTTAATTGAATTGTTTAGTAGGTATGATAAAAACAAATTCTAAATCCCGCTTACCTATTATTTCTGGCAAACATTTGGATATAATTGATATCGTTCCATGACCACATAAAACGTTTCGACTCTTATGAAAAAGCGCTAAAACTTTACTCGTAAAAATCATTGTATATTCGCGATTAGGAAATTCAAAGTAGATAATGTTCGTATTATAAGGGTACTTTGCGAATGTTTTTCCCAGAATATGAGGCAATAAAAGGGTAGTTACTTCCTGTGGTTATAGGATTATGTTTCCGGGATGCTTTTTATATTCCAATGTACTAATCTTATTCGCTATGAATGCTGGTTAGAAGAACAATGGACATGGAGATAGGAACCCCGCGGTTTCACCCGCGTAGATTTTAATTTCATGGCAGACCCGCGGAACCCTAATGTTTTAAAAAAAATCAAAGTAACCTTAGTTACTCTTTGAAACATCAGGTACCTGCTGATAATCGCTGCAGTCGTTTCGTAGATTAGCCGGAACAAACAGACAAATACTTTTTTTGAAAATTGGTTTTTCTATGTCAGTACCGTGTAGGTATACTTCCATGCATTTAGTGTAAAGCTGTTATTTTGGAATTACAAACAGACACTTCAATTTTATTTATCTGTATAGATTATGTATAGATTATTGATAAAGCATGTGGTGTGCCAGAGGTCTAAGAAAGTCAGATAATAATGCCTAGGACCAGGGGCGTGCATTGGATTTTCAGAGGGGTAGGCATAAACAATAAGTAGGTAGGTAGGCAGGTTAAGTACATACCTATGTGTCGCGGCGTAGGTACGTACGTCTTGGTAAAGATACATATACAAACATAATCACACACACACACGACACGAGTGTATTCAGTGATCACAAATTGTAACTTCTGCTTACCTGCTTATATGCAATGCACGCCACTGCCTAGGACTAGTTTCAAAGAAAATTCAATCCCGAAAAGCGAAGAGTTCATGTAATTACCACACGACTCTAAAGTAACATCCAATAAAACAATTTCATCAAATTAAACGCGTTCATCAAATCACATATTGATGGTATTGCTAGTTTTAAAACTCCTCCACGCAGATAACTTCCCATCCAATTCGGCCCAGGACGAGCTGGTTGTGTGGGAATAATGTTTGATTGAATGCAGCCGCCGCGCGACTCATGAATTTATAACGAAGTCCGATAGTTGAGAACGTAACTTTTTATCAACGGTTTTATTTTGCTGTGCCCCGCGGTTTTAGCCGCGTAGATTTTAATTTCATGGATGGCCCGCGGAACGCTCATGTTTTTTGGAAACATAGTACCCTATGTTACTCCTTGTAATATTAGCTACCAGCCAGCGAAAGTCCCGTTAAAATCTGTCCAGCCGTTTTGGAGATTACCCGGAACAAACAGACAGACAGACATTACAATTTTTTTTTTAAGTCAGTATCGTATATACTTTCTTATGCACTTAGTAAAAAGCTGTTATTTAGGAATTACAAACAGACACTTCAATTTTATTTATCTGTAAACTTTTTTTACAGGCCAAGCAGTCTCGTGGAAAGTCACCGTAAAGATGTAAAAACACTGCACTAATGTTCTAACATAAACTAGCGTAGCAGACGACTACACAAAGCTCACGGCCACCACGGCTCTATTTACAGACGACATCAGAATCTGAAAATGAATCCTAACGTTCTCAAATTACGTTCTATATTCGTGTAATTTTATGTCAAAAACTGGACGTTACCACAGTGGGTACTTATCTAGGACAAACAGGTCAGCTATTGAACCTCTTGAACATTGTTAACACATGTTGTATTAAAGGTAATATGAGGCTTGTTCAAGAATCTACTAGTAACTTAAAATAGAGGGCCTATCTTCATCGGTTTAAGTAGAGCGTAGTAAGAACTTCTGAGCTTTGACGCTTCATTTCTAAGAAGTAAAAACTAAGAAGTTCTTAACACGCGTTGCTTAAACGATCATGGTTTGCCCCCAGTATCCTTATTACGATTTTTGCACTGTTTTCGTAATCTTAACGCTCTAGCATCACCCACAACATTTGCATGAGATTTTAGTTATTTCGTCATCGCTAGAAGGCGCTGTTTGTCCATATGTTATACCAAGGCAGCTATTATCTCGTAGATGTGCACGTCTGTGTGAGTGTGTAATTTCGAACGATTTGCTAAATTCCGCGTTATTCTGTAAGTTTTCTCAGTGTCAAACTCGACGTCGCTTTTGTCTGAGTCGAGTCGGTTTCGGATAAAGTTCAATTTCGTATCTTTAAAACCGACACTCGACGTCGAGTGCGATGCTACTTACACAATAACGTGACTGTAACTCCTTGTAGTATATTTTATACTATAGTAATTGTGTGGCTTGAAATTCTTTGATACTTTCCGAGTTTTGGTTGAGCTTGAAAGGTGGCAGATCAAAACATTTCGAAGCACACCTAACACGCGTTCGAATTTCGACAACATTTTAAAAATGTACAAAGCCTACACTTCGGGTTCATACATACTCAAAGCTCACACCTGTATTCCCCGAACGGGTAAGCAGAATTGTTGTAATAACAACACCCACTTTTCACCGATGCAACGTGACAGATGCTGAATCTATGGTCTCAGACACTATACATACATCTTTGAAGAACTTCTCAGACATATGCAGCTTTCCTCACGATGTTTCCTTCACCGAAAAGAACGTGGTGTGAAATCACTGCACATAAGTTTTTTTAGAATAAATCATTGGTACAGGCGACTGCGCAAACCCCAAGGCAGCCAAGGCACTTTACATTAAAATAAAGTAAATGCTTCACAAAACACAAGAGCCGTGGTGGCCTCAGGGTTAGAGCAGTCGCCTGCTACGCAAGCGACGCAAGTTCGAATCCCTGCGGGGCCAACCTATGAGTTTTTCTAAAAACTTAAGTACAGTGATTTCACACCACGTGCTTTACGGTGAAGGAAAACATCGTGAGGAAACCTGCATAGGTCTGAGAAATAATTCAAAGACGTATGTATAGTGCCTGAGACGGGGATGGACTCACCCTCTGTCACGTTGGGACTTAATCATATTCGGTGACATGTTGAAAATTACAACACCTACGCCTACGCCTTCGGGGAATACAGGCGTGAGCACATGTATGTATGTATGTATGCTTCACAATTACAGGAAAGGTATACAATTTAGCTAAATGCTAACATTCTCCATAACAATTGTGTTTATTGTTGTCTTGAAATTTTGCAGCACTTGTGATGGTTTTCCTCGTTTTCTCCTAATTAGATATTGTTCAAGTGGATGTTAAACAGGTTAATAAAAATATTTCGCTCATAATGCAGCCATTGCGCCATCTTACAAAGAGACTCGTTATTATAACTTAATGTACGTATAAAAATAAAAGAAGTTAATTAAGCCGGTTGGTTTAAGACACAGATTATTAGCGGAAAGAATGATCTATACCTAAGTCAATATTTTTTCTACCATTGAAAAGGCAAAAAATACGTGTTCATAGGTATATAGGTAGGTAAGCTACTAGCTGTGTAAGCTAAGCCTGTGAACATGACCAATATCAGAGGCTAAAAAGTCATGATAAGAAATCATGGTTTTCTTTCAACTGAAAGCAGTAAAACTGAATTGAATTAATGTTTTGACACGAAATGTATTTCGTAGTAAAATTGCGTAGGTGCTCCCGTAATTTTTACGATATGGTCTCTCGCAGTTGGTAGGGGGGAGTTACCTCCACTGCTTAACCGGACTAAAGGGCGAGACCCAAGGGCCTCCAGTGGTGCTCCCTTAATTTAAATTAAATTGCAATGTATTAACCAAAAGAGCGCAATGCTACCCTTTTTTAAGAAATGTCATAACGCCATCTTGTGGTGTGAATTTGAATCCAACAACCTCCATTCATACTCCAGCAAACCTAGACAATGTAACATTCCCTCACGCTTTGCTTAAAGAAACGATGTAAAATGTATGGAAAATACACAAATCAGTCACGTGTCATATGTCACCTTTTGTATCTTTTCTACAGGGCCTTTTTTTATTGACGAGAGGGAAACGTTCAAAAGGTCCCCGACCGCCCTGGGAGAGGCAGATCGGGGTATGTGGGATTTTTACCGCACTAAAACCTCCCCGGAGGCCATCCTCCGTGCTTAGGGGGGACTCCGGGTATTCAATTTAAACGTATTATTTTTATTACGTTATCAGACTCCACGAGTTTCTAACCTGTGCCACCTTATTAAGGCGAAGCTCTCTCCGTCAAGTGGAACGTATAAATTAAATAAACCGTCGGCCGATGATTTAAGGTTGCTTAAAGTCATTGCTTTAATGAAGTTAACTTAAGTTATTATATTTGTTCACTGCGTAACGTGGCTTCGAAGCGAGTTTGTTTAAATGCTTTGTTTATGTCTTGGTATAGAATATTTTATTATTATAAAAAACCGTTGTGGCCTTGGGGTTTGAGCAGTCGCCTGCTATACATGACTTAAGTTCAAATCCCAGCGGGGCCTGCACCAATGAATTTTCTAAAAACTTATGTGCAGTGTTTTCACACCATGTGCTTTACGGTGAAGGAAAACATCGTGAGGAAACCTGCATATGTTTGAGAAGTAATTCAAAGACGTATGTATAGTGCCTGAGACGGCGATGGACTCACCCTCTCACGTTGGCACTTAATCATATTCGGTGAAATGTGGGTGTTGTTGGTACAACACCTCTGCTTACCCCTTCGGGGACCCTTCAGGGATGGCGTGAACATATTAATTTTATTTTATTACACTGCACATATTTTTTTAGAAAAACTCTAAGGTAGACCCTAACCTAGATTGATACAGTACAATTAAATAAGTATTATATACATATAATATCGAGCATAGTGTTGGATTAATATAAGTGAAAGAAGACATTATTTGGCACGATCTTCTGAAACGTACAGCCTTTTAATTTAATTTCAAATTTCCGTCGCGAGTGTTACAAGACTAAATTTTTTTGGAAAAACTCATTAATGACAAAAGAATAAAATGTAATTGTGAACCTTCCCTTTTTGTAAAGAGGGTTGAAACAAACAACACCATTAGCTCTACAATCAGCTGAGTACGTGCTACCTTCCAAACCCTGAGAAGACACTTGGAAGGCACTTCAGGTGCACTCCACTCCGTACCGCTAATTGCACTCGGATCGATTTTACTTTACGCTTCCTGACCCGTGATACTTCGGACACCGACTTGGTACTCATTGCATAATGTTTTGTTTAAAAATCTTTTGCTAACTAGTAATATAAATATAAAGGGTTATAAGAGGAGAAAATCAAAAAACCATGGATGGATTGTGAGAAAAATTATATGGACGCTCACACGTGTATGTGCTAAAGACGACAGCGCTTAAATGTCGTGAATCGAATATGCAACAGTCGATATCATCATATCCCTGGTCTTATCCCATGTATTTGGGGTCAGCACTTGATTCAACCCGATGTGGCTGATCACCTGATTTTTATACGAAGCGACTACCATCTGACCTTCGTAACCCCTTTTTTCGAGGAAAATCGGCAATCTGGGTAAAACCAGTTGTCAGACTTTCTTAGGCCTGTGAATGACCTGTAACGATTGCCAAAGATATTAAATTGGCAACCGGAACCGACGGATTAACGTGCTCTCCGAGGCACGGTGGGAACTCGGGCGGTCATCCATCCAACTTATGGCTAGGCGTATGGTTGCTTAACTTCGCTGATCGAATCATATGCGCAATAGCAACTGTGCCACGAGCTCCTCATAACAGTCGATATAATAAATTTAATTAATTAATTCCAATTTTTTCTCACTAAAGCTTTTCACTAAATGCACATGACAGTATACACAGTACGTACATAGAAATCTGTGAAGAGAAATACAATTAAAGTGTCTGTTTGAAATTCAAAATTAACAGGTTTTCAATAAACGGTAACGGTACTTACAAGAAAAAAAAATCCTTCTTCTTTCTTTAATCATTATGTCTGTCTTTTTGGTCCGGTTTATGTCTGAAACGGCTGGACCGACTTTAACAGGACTTCACTGGCAGATAGCCGAGGTTACCAGGACCAACTTTACTTTTTTTTTAAATGAGGGATCCGCAAAATAATCCACTAGTTTGATAATAAATTGTATTACAAATATAATTTTGTTAAAATTTGGTAACACAATATTGAAATAATTCACAGTACATTACATAGGTGGGTAGGAATACTTGTGTATCCAATTACGGCATGCCAGCGTGTATTGTCCATATCAAATCGGGTGGATGGAGTGCTGAGCAAACCAATCACATATTATAGCGGAGTGATTGAAACTGCATGTATTGCAATACTGGAGCCCTACCATGACCTCATATTGCCATGATAGTTTCACTCATTTATGAGACAGATGTATATGATGTGTATAAGTCTGTCACTGTCACACAGTGGAACTATGATTGCAATAAGAGCTTATGGTCAGGCCCCTGAAACATAGTGCAATTAGAACTTAGTCATAGAGTTAAGTATATTAAAAATTTAAATTTTATTTATATCAATGATACTTACAAACAGTTTCAAATCGTCAGAATGACACAAAAATACATTATACCGCATTAAAAATGTTACTAACGGGTTCGGGAGGTTGCTTTTGCTAAGAAGATCCCGGCAAGAAACTCAACAATTATTCTCTTTAAAAGTATTATATTTTTTTTTTTTTTTTTTTTTTTTTTTTTAAGAATTTATATTATATTATTATATTATTTTAAAATTACAAATTAAAGAGCAGAAGCCAGTTTTAAGAAGGTGTTGGGTTTTTCTTTCATTTCTATCTACATCTACGCTAATATTATAAAGAGGAAACATTTGATTGGTTTTTTGTTTGCTTGTTTGCATTGAATAGGCTCCAAAACTACTTGACCGATCTTGAAAATTCTTTCAGCATTGGATAGCTGCATCATCGGCGAGTAACATAAGCTATATTTTATCTCCTTTATTTCACGGGAACGGGAACTACGAGGGTGAAACTACTTGACATTCTAGTTTAGTGATAAACTGCTATCTTGACATAGCAAACAGAAACATCAACTATATTTTATTTGTACAGAAAAAATAAAATACAATTTGATTTAATACCAACTCATCGTAAAATACAAAGGCTATGAAACTCTGCATCGCGTAATCAAATACCCATCCTGCAATTGTATTCCTTTACAATACACAATTTATTTGAGGGCTTTCACAACTCAGCAATAATATTAATAATCAGTTTAACGACGAAGTGAATAGCACCTTAAAATACCTATTCCGAAATCAGAATATAACTTGACAATGGACAATTTCTAAATACGACAAGTATTTTATTTGAAAGATAAATTGGCTGTTCTGGCGATTCCAGAGATTTTAATAGCCAAATACTTTCATCTCGAATCGTTCTTTACATTTTAACATTGTTATTTTTTCCCCATCAATTCGGAATGAGTTTATTTCAGACGAAATTATGAATATCTTTAGTTATTAGAAATTCTGGTATTGTTCAAACAAAAGGAATGGAGTAAGGGAAAATTTTGTTGAAATTTCTCAATTTTCTTATTGACATTTTCTTTATCTTTCGGCGACATTTAGTAAGAAAAAGTCGTATTCTTCAGTTCATCAAACGAGTCGTGTTCTGAAAGTATCGTAAGACCACTACTGGGCTAAGTCGTATTCTTCAGTTCATCAAACGAGTCGTGTCCTGAAAGTATCGTAAGACCACTACTGGGCTAAGGCTAAGTTTAGATGTGGCTATCCATTGCTGAATTTTCAAGATCGGTCTAGTAGTGTCGGAGCCTATTCAATACAAACAAATAAACAAATCTTTCCTCTTTATAATATTAGTATAAATACTACACACTAGCTTTGCCTCGCGGTTTTACCCGCGTATGGTTAACAATAAAACCATGTAATTCCGTATTTTTCTCATTTTGGAAACATTTTCCAATGATGCTTCTCTCGTATTAGTCGCAACATGATGTTATAAAGCAAATAGTATCGAGTGGGAATGAATAAAACACGAATCTAAATTATTCAATTTAAATCAGTACTTAGTATTGAGCTTTCTGATATTAGTATCTGTAATATATATTACAGAAGATTACGTTACACGCGGAGCTCGTGTCACAGTTGCTATTGAACATATCATTCTATCAGCGAAGTGAAGCAATCCTAACCCTACCCAGTAGTTAGATGGGTGTCCGCCCATGCTCCCTCCGTGCCTCGGAGCGCACACTAAGCCGTCGATCCCGGTTGCCAAATGAACATTTTTGGCAATCGTTACCCGTCAGTCGGAGGCCTAAGAGAATCTGACAACTGGTTTTAGATTACCGATTTTCCTCGTAAGAGTGGGTTAAGAAGGTCAGATAGCAGTCGTTTAGTATAAAAATCAGGTGATCAGCCACATTGAGTTGAATTAAGTGCCGCCACCCAATAGCCAGGGTCTAAGAATTTGGCTATGGTATCCCCTGCCTGTCGTAAGAGGCGACTAAAAGGGGGCCGGAGGCCCTGCTGGCGGTGGTCGGGGTGGGAGCATTGACCACCGAGCCGCGGGCCCGGGAAGGTGGCAGCGCGATGTGGCTCGCGCTGCCATGCACAGCGAGGTCTCCAGGGGCGGCGACACAGCTGGCCCGGGGATGTGCCCCGGCAAAGTGTGGGGGGACACCGGTGCGATCTATCAGAGTACCCGGAGTCCCCCCAAAGCACTGAGGATGGCCACCGGGGGGTTAGCAATAATATAGGCGAAATAATGCATGAAACTAAATCTACGCGGGTTAAATCACGGGGAACAGCTAGTTATCCATTAAAACGAAAAATCACGTTTTTTGTATGGGAGACCTTATATTTATTTTATTGTGTTTTTTTAGAATTTGTCGATGTAGTGGCAATAAATCTGTGAATTTTTTTTACTCTTTGGGTATGAAATGAAACCCTAAATATTTAGGTCGATAGTTGTATTTATTGACTAGTAATCAAGATATCAACCTCCATAAATATCGCACCAATGCAAAACAACACCCTATATAGACGCTGGTAACTAGATATAATGTCAACTCGCTCTAGCAGGTACCCAAGTCGGTATGTAAAATTAATCTTAGAAGATTTGTCAACAATGTAGTAATATTAAGTTTCTGATTATGAACCTTCTTTGAGATTGCAAAGATTTGAAACTTGCATTTTAAGTTTTGCTTGCATCTACATTAAGTGTATAAACATGAGAATATAAAACACTAACTCATAAAGTACCATTGCTGAAAGCATTTTCAAGATCAGTCGAGTACATTTGAGCCAATTCGATTAGTCAAAAGTCAAGGTCAAAAATATCTTTATTCGATTAGACTTTTTACAAAGCACTTTCAAATCGCCAGGGGCCCAACCATGAGGTCTTATTGCAATGATAGTTCAGTTGTGCGACAGTGACAGATATATGCACGTCACATACATCTGTCTCATAAATGAGTGAAACTATCATGGCAATAAGAGCTCATGGTAAGGCCCAGGAATGACTCAATTTACAGGATTATACATGCCAGGTTCGGTTGCTTTTACTGAGAAGAAACTGGCAAGAAACTCTTATTTAGATTACAAACATACTTACATACAAATCTTTCCTCTTTATTATATTAGTATAGAAGTATAGATATAGACTAACTGTGCCCCGCGGTTTTTCCCGCGTATATTTAGTTCATGCTCTAATTCGCGGAACTCTAATTTGTTTTGTAAATAAAAGTACTCTTTGAAACACCTAAGTTACTCCTTGAAACATAATCTATCTGCCAGTGAAAGTCCCGTTAAAATCGGTCCAGCCCTTTCGGAGGTTAGCCGGAGCAAACCGACAGACAGATAGACAGATAGACAGACAGACAGACAGAGAACAATTATAAAACTTGGTTTTTGGACTACCGTATGTACTTTCATATGCATTTAGTGATGAAAAGCTGTTGTAAATACAAACAGACACTTCAATTAATTTATCTGTATAGATAACATCGTCAAATCTACTGTTGGTGAAGTATGCAAGCAGTGCCGTTCCCTGTTTCAATCACTGTGTTAATATCGTGAAATCTTGCATTCGTACGGAGCTTTGTGACTGTGAATAATTAAAATGTACGCAGAGTTCCCGCGTTTTCATTAATGTTTGGAAGCAAATAACTGTGTAAGGGAACCGTACCTACTCATCATGTGTACTTCCATTACGTTACTTGCAGATAGTTTGCAATAGCGACGAGGGGGCCTACCATCAATGGTTTTAGCAGAGCGTCACTTCTTAACATTGCCGATTGATACCAAAATTAAACGTCAAAGCTAAGAAGTAATTAACATGTCCCTGCTAAAAAGCGTACAAAATAAAAAATACTACTTTTTATTTAATTTTACAATCATCAATATCTATTTCTATACCGATAAATAAAATTGAAGCGTCTGTTAGTAATTCCGTAATATAGGTACGGTACAGATATTTAAAAAAAAATTGTTTTTTTTTCTCTGTCTGTCTGTTTGTTGCGGATAATTTCGAAACGGCTGGACCGATTTTAGCGGTAGACTATCACTGGAAGATAATAATACAGGCTAACAATGGCTAATAAAATTGTACAAGGAATAACTTAGGCTACTTTTATTTTTAAAAAAACTTGAGCGTTTCGCAAATCACCCATCATCATCTCCCTGGCCTTAATCCCATGTATTTGGGGTCGGCACTTGATTCAACCCGATGTGGCCGATCACCTGATTTTTATACGAAGCGACTGCCATCTGACCTTCGCAACCCCTTTTTCGAGGAAAATCGGCAATCTGGGTTAAACCAGTTGTCAGACTCTCTTAGGCCTCTGACTGACCTGTAACGATTGCCAAAGATGTTAAATTGGCAACCGGGACCGACGGCTTAACGTGCTCTCCGAGGCACGGAGGCAACTCGGGCGGTCACCCATCCAACTACTGGCTAGGCGTATGGTTGCTTAACTTCGCTGATCGAATGATATGCGCAATAGCAACTGTGCCACGAGCTCCTCCGTTCCGCAAATCACCCAATTTTAGTATAATTGTCCAGCTGTTGCGAAGCTATCGCAATACATGTAATACCTCCGCAGGCCTCATCAAGCCCGCTCCGGCAGCCGGACGGTATTAAAAACGGTCAGTTCGCACCTAAAGCTTGTTTTTGTTGCTACGATCATTTGAATACTACACTTGTCGCTGCTGCACCGCAATTTTCGCTGCAATGCAAATGTTGTCTAATTGTAATGTATTTAGGTGCATTTTTAAAGTAAACAAAAATGTTAGTATTATTTCACGAATGCAAAAGAGGATTCTTGATGGTGGGGAAATAAAATCTATACATCTATACATACAGATAAATAAAATTGAAGTGTCTGTTTGTAACTGCAAAATAACAGTTTTTCATTCAATGCATATGAAAGTATACACGGTACTGACACTGAAAAACCAAGTTTTAAAATTTTTCTCTGTCTGTCTGTCTGTCTGTCTGTCTGTTTGTTCCGGGTAATCTCGAAAACAGCTGGACGGATTTTGACGGGACTTTCACTGACGGATAGCTAATGTTACAAGGAGTAACTTAGGCTACTTAGATTTTTAAAAACATTAGGGATCCGCGGGCAACTTGAAATTAAAATCTACGCGGGTGAAACCGCGGGGCACAGCTAGTTTGACTATAAAAGTGGGTGATAATCTACATTAATATAATAAATGAGAAAGATTTGATTGTTTTTTTGTTTATTTGCATTGATTAGCTCCGAAACGGATCTTGAAAATTCTTTCAGCAATGGATAGCTACATCATCAGAGAGTAACATAGGCTATATTTTATCCCCGTACTCTCACGGGAACGGGAACTACGCGGGTGAAATCGCGTGACGTCCGCTAGTTTTATATAGAGGACTGTGCGGCTCCACCCGTGTAGACTTAATTTCTTTTGTAGCGTAATTATTTTGCGGAGTCTATTCGGAGTAATTTTTTAAATTAAAAGTATCCTACGTTACTCCTTGCATCATACGCTATTATGATGTATAAGTAGTCTATATGTATACAGGTAAATAAAATTGAAGTATCTGTTTGTTATTCCAAATAAACAGCTTTTCACTAAATTCATATGAAAGTATATAATGTACACACATAAAAAAAACCTATTAATATTTTTTTCTCTGTCTGTCTGTTTGTTCCGAATATTCACCGAAACGGCTGGACCGATATCGAGACATTCGCTGGCAGTTAACGAATGTTACAAAGAGTGACTTAGGCTACTTTTATATCAAAAAAAACATTAGGGTTTCGCGGGTCACCCATCTTATTAACCAGGCGGGTGAAACCGCGGCGCACAGTAGCCAATATGAAATTCCTCATCAACACATAACTTAAACCTTATCTCGAACGATAAGCGTCTATATTACATCAATACCAAACTAGAAGTTGGTAACTAGTTGGAGCTCAATTTCGCGCGAAGTGCCTGTGAAGACTAGAGTTGTAACCACCGGTTTTACGCTTACCGAGTTTCCAGTTTGAAATTCATTCGAGCGGTACTACTTATTGTTCTCTACTCGAACTCACTTAATAGATAAAGATAATAGTGATATGTATGCAATTCGCGGCAGATAGTCACTTTGACGTAACGAGGTGTTGTGGTCAGTAATTTTTGTGGCATTGGGATTGATTTATGGTAGAAATATTTTAAATAGAAAATAAAATAAATACTTACGCCATCCCGGAAAAGGTAAGCTGTTGTGGGAATAGCACCCGAATTTCACCGAGTATATGATTAAGTGCCAATGTGACAGTCCAATTGAATTACTTCTCAGACATATGCAGGTTTCCTCACGATGTTTTCCGTGGCCGTAAAGTACGTGGGATGAAATTACTGCACTTAAATTTTTAGAAAAACTCATTGGTATAGGCCGCTGAGATTTGAACATGCGTCGCTTGCGTAGCAGGCGATTGCTCAAACCTCACGACCACCACGTCTCCTAAATAGAAAACATATTCTTAAGTAACGGATACATAGGCAGTTTTCGCCACTATTTTCGTTGAGCGGAACTTCTGACTGCACCTGAAGGCCTAAACAAACTTACATTCTCTCGCGCTTGCGCTAATAGAAATAATACAAAATGTATGGAAATGACATAAAGTCACGTGTCTTGAGTAATTCCCGAACATTTTGTATCGTTACTATTAGCGAAGCGTGAGGATAATTTTACTTTGTCAACAGGCCCAGTAGTAGGGGAGAATCTACCGCGGTCACACGGCCGGGATATCCGCAACACTAGATAACACGGGCAACCCGACAAAATGCAAAACCATTTGGAAATGTACGCGGAATATTAACAAAAACACACCCCCACTTGCGCACGGCTTATTTATTTTTAATGTTTGTGTTGTCAGCTTTCGTTTGTGTTGGATTTGACGGGCTGATGAAATATTATATTTGCCTACTTGTTATGCGATACGTACAATTCAATGTACCTTTTGTACACATGAATAAAGGGATTTGATTAGGAGTTTTTGTTGATTGTTTTGTGCTGTTACATGAGTCACTTTATGAAAACACTTCATTTGAACAAATTATTTACAAAGAGTGAATAATGATACAATACGTTCACGCCTGTACTATGTGTACGCTAGCTTGACGTCAAGCTAGCGTACCGAAAACAATGTCCTATATTTCCGAAATTATAGTGGCACTATTTTTATAAATATGGCACTAATTAGACACTATTTTTGAGGCTACTCCCGAACCTGGAATCCACCATGTGTACGCTAGCTTGACGTACACCCCAGAAGGGTCATTAGGTATGTATGCCGTTGCACTATAAACAATTAAATTCCTCTCGTTGTTATCCTTCACATGTATTTTTAAGCGAATGTGGAAATATTTTCATGAAAAAAAAATAGTGCCCAGTGTGGGCACAATTTTTTTTTTTTACTTACTTACTTGTTGAATGATTCAAACGTTACCCGAAAGCCCTGGGAGAGACAGTTCTGGGTATGTGGGATTCTTACCGCAATAGAACCCCCTCGGTGGCCATCCTCCGTCTTTAGTGGGGACACCGCCGGGTAGTCTGATAGATCACACCGGTATCCCCCCACACTTTGCCGGGGCACATCCCCGGGGAGCTGTATCGCCGCCCCTGGAGACCTCACTGTGCAAGGCAATGCGAGGCCCATCTCGCTGCCACCTTCCCGGGCCTGCGGCTAGGTAGTCAAAGCTCCCACTTCGACCGTCGCCAGAATGCCCTCCTAGTCGCCTCTTAATACAGTCGATACCATAGCCAAATTCTTAGACTCTGGCTATTAGGTGGATGGGACAGGGCTAAGGTGCTTGCTACCAGATGAGACGATTACTTTATGAAAGTCACCTCAGTGATACTCCTTCATTTAAAGTTTTTATCAAACAATAGCTGTGTAATAACTTTCATCCCCTATTTTATCCCCTTGGGGGTAGAATTAATCAAAATCCTTTCTTAGCGGATGCCGACGTCATAACATCTACCTGCATGCCGAATTTCAGCCCGATCCGTCTAGTGGTTTGGGCTGTGCGTTGATAGATCACTATGTCAGGCAGTCAGTCAGTCACCTTTGAGTTATATATATT
Source organism: Watsonalla cultraria (assembly GCA_964035505.1). NCBI lineage: Eukaryota > Metazoa > Arthropoda > Insecta > Lepidoptera > Drepanidae > Watsonalla > Watsonalla cultraria. The sequence continues at coordinate 1,409,969 of OZ037726.1, read as the reverse complement.
TAGATATGTACTACATCGGGAATAAAAAAACATCCCCAATGCCAAAACAACATATTTTTTCAATGTCCATAAATATCTCGACCATTAACAACGGAACATACTTTCAGTTTTAAATTATATCTTTAATTTATGGCCGAGTTATTTGGTTTGGAGAGAAAGTTTAGCCATAAATAAAATAAGGGCCGGGCACGACTGGCCGTGCAACCGCCAAGTCTGTGTTTGGCTTAAAATCTTAGTTGTGCATTATTTAAATCATTTTCTCACTTAGATATCAGGAAGTCATAGTACTTATAGACTTTTGACGAATGATATTCAAGTGTGTATGCATCTACAGTAATATAATAAAGAGGAAAGATTTGATTGTTTGTTTGTATTGAATAGGTTCTGAAACTACTTGACCGATCTTGAAAATTCTTTCAGCAATCGATAACTACATCATCAGCAAATAACATAGGCTATATTTTATCCCCGTACTCTCAAGGGAGCGGAAACTAAGCGGGTGAAACCGCGTGACGTCCGCTAGCAAGAAAAGACTGGTTTTTACCTGCGACTTCATCCGTATTCCTTGCAGTCAAAGCTATCCCTATTTAAAATTTCACGAGAACTCGACGATTTAGTCGTGTTGGTCGACGTATAGACATACAGACGCAACGTGACAATGGATATTTAAAATACGACCAAGCTCGTACATAACGGCCGGAGACAAGAATATAATTTTTACTAACCTCTTTGAAAAGTGGCTTTTAGAAAGAAATGTGGTATTATAATCCTGTTTAATGATGTTTTGTGTCCTCCTGACGATTTGAAAGTACTTTGTAAGAAGTCTTATCAAATAAAGATATTTCGAATTGAATTGAAATAGTAAGCAGAAAACACACCCACATTTCTTCAGTTATGTTTAATTCCCATGTAATAGGGAACGAGTCTACTGCACTAACCGGAAACTAATCCAGACTCCGGGGTGCTACTGGGAAATTGCAAATGGAACCCAATATCCCCTTTCCTGATCGGGAATTTAACCCGTAACACTCGTAATAAGTGTTTATTCTCTAGTTTTATTATTAACTAGCGGACGTCACGCGCTTTCACCCGTAGTTCCCGTTCCCGTGGGAGTACGGAAATAAAATATAGCTTAGGTTACTCGCTGATGATGTAGCTATCCATTGCTGGAAGAATTTTCAAGATCGGTCAAGTAGTTTCGGAGCCTATTCAATGCAAACAAACAATCAAAAAACAATCAAATCTTTCCTCTTTATAATACTCGTATTAGTCTAGATTTCTGAAGTATTAAAATATTATCGCTTTTGAGATTAGCTAAGTTGGTACCAAGTTTAATTATTATTGATTACCTCACGTTTAAGCTCCTTCCAAAGACAGGCCTGTTTTCAGCCTATGATAACCTTTGAACATAGATTAGCATTCAACTAATCTCCTAGCTCAAGCTTTCGTACAACACAATTTTAACTACCCTAAACCCACAGTATAAATATAAGCATACTAAGCAGTATGGAATCTAGATCAATATTTTAAAATAAGAAAGTATGCTCCATAGAGCTATTTACTGTCAAAATAGAGTCGATTTGAAAATAAGAAAAATGTATGTCCACGGCCACGACGTGACACCATACCAGTAGGTCTAGACAAAGAAACATTATTCACACGCTTCGCTAGTAAAAACGATGACAGGAATGACATATGTCACGTGACTGATTTGTGTCATTTCCATACATTTTTTATAGTTTTTATTAGCGCAAGCGCGAGAGAATGTTCCTTTGTCTAGGCCTACCGGACCGCGTATTATCTTGTATATGCGCGCGTCTGTGTGTATGTGTGTAATTTCCAACAATTTATTTCTAGATTCCATACTGCTTATCGTAAGCTTATATTTATTGTGCCAAAAGCCTTGAAATAAACAATGTTTTGTAAATAATCTTTTAGCAGCCGTCTCCGAGGCATCCGCATGATCCGCATCAGAGAGATTAATGAGAGGCACAGTAATTAATTCCAGGAGTCAAGGGCAAGAGTCGTGTCACGTAGCTTTGACCTTTATGCTGTTATGCACAATCACGCTTGTTCCCTGGCAAAAACGTAGACGCGTTATATAAGTGGCTAGTGGTCGTAAAACAGCCCTCGCTGGATTGTTATTACCCTAATTTGTAATTTTGTAGTGGTGTTTAACAGTTTTACGAGCCCCCTATTGAAGGCCGGGAAAAATATATTTTCTTTAGACATTATTACGAGAGTTTAATCTTGAAAGTCGTATAAAGCGAAGGGTATTTTTTAGGTTGACAAAGTTCTCCTTCCTACCATCATATAACAGACTCATTTAATACAAACACAATTATTAATTTACTAGCTATGCCCCGCGGTTTCACCCGCGTAGATTAGTTTCTTCCTTATTGTCGTGGAACCCTAATATTTTTGATGAATAAAAGTAGGCTAAGTTACTCCTGGAAACATCAGCTACCTACCAGTGAAAGTCCCGTTAAGGTCCGTCCAGCCGTTTCGGAGATTACCCGGAACAAACAGACAGACAGACAGAGAAAAAATTTTAAACTTGGTTTTTTAGTGTCAGTATTGTGTATACTTTCATATGCATTTAGTGAAAAGCTGTTATTTTGAAATTACAAACAGATACTTCAATTTTATTTATCTGTATATATGTATATCTGTATATAGTCTGTATAGATGTATAGATTTGTAAAAGTGTACATTAGCTGTGCCCCAGCACTGCCTGTAGACTCATGCTCTTGAAGTTATAATACGAAACCCTCAATCTGCTTTGAGATAATAAAAGTAGCTTGGGTTATTTTGAACATGGCTACCTGCTAGTGAAATTCCCGTCAAATTTGTCTAGCCATTTCAGTCAGAGATAAGCCAAAAAAAAAGTAAAATTATTAAAATTAAATAACTTTTTTTGAATGTATGTTTCAAATTTACAAATAAACACAGATATGTGAGTAAAACAGAATGAAATCAACTGCATGATCATAATATCAGCGCTACATTTACTACACGATTGTAACATACATATGCTCACGCCTGTATTCCCCGAAGGGGCAGGCAGAGGTGTTGTAATTTTCAACACCCACATTTCACCGAATATGATTAAGTGCCAACGTGACAGAGGGTGAGTCCATCGCCGTCTCAGGCACTATACATACGTCTTTGAATTATTTCTCAGACATATGCAGGTTTCCTCACGATGTTTTCCTTCACCGTAAAGCACGTGGTGTGATTCACATGTACATAAGTTTTTAGAAAGCGACTGCTCTAACCCCGAGGCCACCACGGCTCTATTGTAACATATTGCAGAAAGTAAGTGCTACTCGTATTACGCACGCAATTCGTTCAGATCATTTAGGCTGAAACTAAAGTGGTACGTTCGATTCAGAATCGCACCGGATTAAAACTAAGTGCTACTTAATACGTACATACCCTCGACTCGGTGTTTCTCTGCGATTATTGAACCACATAAGAGATCATAGCCTAAGATAAGACCAGGGGCCTTACCACGAGTTCTTATTGCTATGATAGTTTCACTCATTTATGAGATAGATGTATATGACGTGTATACATCTGTCATTGTCACACAGCTGAATTATCATTGCAATAAAAGCTCATGGTTGGGCCCAAGATCTAAATCACAACACCTTGCAATTATTTTTAAGACCTGCCGGGTTATTCACTAAGATTTGATCGAACGAAAACTTGAGTTTGATAAAACCAAAACGATACTGTAACTACGGTTGATTCTCTTTTGTTTTCGTAGAAAGTAGACCCCCTGTGCTACGATTGTAACGTGATTGTAGCAAGTTGAAATTTTGTGGATTATTTTTAGAAGTCATGAAAGTAAATATCAAACGTAAAAATCTTTTTATTTGAAATTATAATTATGTAACAATGCAAATATTTGGCCTAGAATACAATCTTAGTTCAGGTGTACGGGAAAATTCTCCGTAGTTCTTTCGGTTTTGTCTATAAACATAGTACCGGTACCAATATTTGTCTAGTTCATTTTATTGACCTTCGTTGTTTGCGGAGGTCTCCGGGATTCCGCTCCCCGCGGCTTGTCAAACAATCGGTATTTGTCCCGGATACGTGTCACCTCACTTGCAATTATTTCCTAAGTGCGGTCTGCGGTTCTCTGAGAAATTATTTGCTACAAAATAAATGTATTAATGTATGATTTCCGAATCAATTTTTCAAAGTCAAAGTCAAAAATATCTTTATTCGATTAGACTTTATGCAAAGCACTTTCAAATCGTCAGAATGACACAATTACACAGGATTATACATGCTACCGCCAGGTTCGGAAGGTTGCTTTTACTGAGAAGAACCTGGCAAGAAACTCAGTAATTACTCTTTTCAAAAATATTATACAATTAAAAAAAAAAACAAAATAAAACATTTGAGAAATGTAAGCCCATGGGTTTAGGTTGTAGTTTTTACGATAATCTCCTACATAATATCATAATTATAAACTTAACATCTCTTTAGATATTGGTATGTAAAAACTAAATATATACTATTTGGAAATGAATAACATACATACATACATGTGCTCGAAGAGATTAGTATAGGTGTTCTTATAGTACACTAATATTTCACCATTGTTTAAGTCCCATGTAATAGAGGGCGAGCCTATTGCCATTAACCGGCCACTAATCCAGACTGCGGGCTGCTACTGGGGAATTAGAGATAGAAAAACCAATAACACTTTACTACTAGACCTACGAGGCAGCAATGTATATCAATGATTAAAATACATGTACGAGTAGTTTGTTTTATTACATACTAGCTGTGCCCCGCGGTTTCACCCGCGTAGATTTAGTTTCTTCCTTAGTGTCGCGGAACCCATATCATCTCCCTGGCCTTATCCCATACATTGTTGGGGTCGGCACTTGATTCAACCCGATGTGGCTGATCACCTGATTTTTATACGAAGCGACTGCCATCTGACCTTCGCAACCCCGTTTAGGAGGAAAATCTGTGATTTGTGTTAAACCAGTTGTCAGATTATTTTTAGGCCTCCGACTGACCTGTAACGATTGCCAAAGATGTTAAATTGGCAACCGGGACCGACAGCTTAACGTGCTCTCCGAGGCACGGAGGGAACTCGGGCGGTCACCCATCCAACTACTGGCTAGGCGTATGGTTGCTTAACTTCGCTGATCGAATGATATGCGCAATAGCAACTGTGCCACGAGCTCCTCGCGTCGCGGAGCCCATATGTCGCGGAACCCATATATTTTTAATAAATAAAAGTTGCCTAAGTTACTCCTTGACACATCAGCTACCTACCAGTTTATGTCCCGTTAAAATCCGTTCAGCCGTTTCAGAGATTACCAGGAACAAACAGACAGAGAAAAATTTTAAAACTTGTTTTTTTTGTCTCATTATCGTGTATACTTTCATATGCATTTAGTGAAATGCTGTTATTTTGGAATTACAAACAGACACTTCAATTTTATTTATCTGTATAGATATAGATTATGCTTACACCTGTATTCCCCGAAGGGGCAGAGGAATTTTAATAACGACACCACTATTCACCGAATATGATTGCCAACGTGATAGATAGTGAGTCTATTGCCGTCTCAGGCACTATACATACGTCTTTAAATTACTTCTCAGATATATGCAGGTTTCCTCACGATGTTTTCCTTCACCGTAAAGCACGTAGTGTGAAATTACACCACATAAGTTTTATAGAAAAAATCATTATTGGTACAAGCTCCGCTGGGATTCGAACTTGCGTCTCTTGCGTAGCAGGCAGGCAGCAGGAGGCTTTTTAGTTTTGTTTCATCATATTTAAAAACCCTCAAGTTCAAAATACATTTAACCTAACCTAAACAAGTTGTAAGTTAGTTCGGCGCCGCCCCGGTTGGCCCGTGTCCAAGCGTATCTGCTCTTAACATACACATTCCGATGCTAGCAGTTTTAAATGAAAGATGGATGTCTTAACTTGATAGCTATGCGGCATTCGCTTTGCCAAGAACACGGATTTGAAATGTTGATCCACAAATTGATGTTGTGTTCCAGTTTGCAGTGACATTTATATAATACTAGGCTGTGCTCCGTGATGTTTCAAGGAGTAACTTAGGCTAATTTTATTTAGAAAAAATATTACCGTTCCGCGATATTGAGTATGAATCTAATTCTACGTCCGCGGGGCACAATTAGTTAGCCTATATTTATCACTGGTTAATGCAACATCAAACATGATAAACTTTATATTACGTAGAATATATAAAGCTTACAAGACAATCAGGCAGCCAAACAATACCTTTCAATTGGTAACGTCGGCAGATATTGTGGAATTAATTACCGAAGGGCCAGCACTTGCAAGATAAAGGGGAAGCCCTTTATCAAACACTTCTAATTACCAAATTGGTGACTAGACACCCGGGAGAAATAATCCTCTACCCGGACACAAACCAGTTTACACGTAATTCGGTGTACTTATAAATTTTGGTATTGAATTATTATAAACTAGCTGAGCCACTATATTCCGTAAATGTAGCGGCACAATTTTTACCACCAATTAGGCACTACTTAAGCACAATTTTTTGAGGCTACTCCCGAACCTGTTGGTCTAAAACGGCCACTTTGGGAGAATCATAATGTGATCCGAATATGATTCAGGATTTATTCATATTCCGCAATTCACCTGTTTGACACTTTCCTATGAAGATTCCTAAAATGGTCCACAAAATATGAATTGCTTTTGTGACAAATAGAATCATAAAAAGTTACATAGGGACTAACATCTTCAATTATTGTAATCATTCGTGAATCATAAATATGAATTGCACTTAAGTGACCATTTTGTCATTTCGGTGATGAATCATATTCGGATCACATTATGATTCTGCCGAAGTGACCTTTTTAGACCTACTGATCTCTATCATGTGTAGGTACGCTAGCTTGTCGGACACCCTATGGGTACACACACGTATATTTTAACTACCCCGAAAATGTATTTCTAATAGCCTATGTGTTCTTCTAATGTATCTATACTCTATATACAGATATATACATATATACAGATAAATAAAATTTAAGTGTCTGTTTGTAATTCCAAAGTTACAGCTTTTCACTAAATGCATATGAAAGTATACACGCTACTGACAGTAAAACACAAAAATTAAAAAAAAAAACTCTGTCTGTCTGTTTGTTCCGGGTAATCTCTGAAACGGCTGGACGGATTTTAACGGGACTTTCACTGGTAGGTAGCTGATGTTTAAAGGAGTAACTTAGGCTACTTTTATTTATTAAAAATATTAGGGTACCGCGACAATAAGGATTAAACTAAATCCACGCGAGTAAAACCGCCGGGCACTGCTAGTAAGCTATAATCTTGTTAGGTTTCATCAAAATCCATTCAGAATTTTTTGCGGGAAAGAGTAACAAACATATTTCCATACATACATTCTTATAAACATTCACGTTTATTAGATTAGTAGGATTTATAATTTAAATTTAATTTGGTCATTTAGTTTCGAAACCTATTTATAGCAAACAAATAAAAAATTACTCTTTATTATAATATAAACTAGCTGTGCCCTGCGGTTTCACCCGCGTAGATTTAGTTTCATACTTATTGTCGCGGAACCCTAATATTATTAATAAATAAAAGTAGCCTAAGTTACTTCTTGATATATCAGCTACCTGCCAGTGAAAGTCCCGTTAAAATCGGTCAAGCCGTTTCTGAGATTAACTGGAACAAACAGACAGACAGACAGACAGACAAAGAGAAAAAATTAAAAACTTGGTTTTTTAGTGTCAGTAGCATGTATAGTTTCATATGCATTTAGTGGAAAGCTGTTATTTCGGAATTACAAACAGACACTTCCATTTTATTTATCTGTATAGATGTATAGATATATTGATTAATAGCTGTGCCCACGCTTTCAATGTTTATCGACTATTATGTTCGTATCTTAAAATAAATTAATTCTAGACTGTTCTCCTCCCGGCGGACCAATGGGCACCTATATAGGAGTGGTTCCTGAGCCTATTTAGTTCCAAATGTGAACAGAAAAATGCTGTCATTTCTAATGTTATTTATTAAGACATTGTTGTACTTACAAAGTGCACATTAATAATGGTAAAAACCTGTGTCTATTCAGTGTAATTTTGGAATTGCATGCCGTTCTAATTATTGAATAAATAAATGTTTTCAATACAATACTGCGAAGAAAGAGTATGAAGAGCGGAGTACCTGAAAAATAGAACAGATTCAGAGGAAAATTACAAAAAAATAACAATTAGCTCCTCTTATGACAGAGATTCTCGTGTATCGTACGCACCCACAGCGCAGTTGTTTTGCACAAAAGGTGTGGGCATTGGAATTATTTCTAAACTAGCTGTGCCCCGCGGTTTCACCCGCGTAGATTTAGTTTAATCCTTAGTGTCGCGGAACCCTATTATTTTTAATAAATAAAAGTAGCCTAAGTGACTCCTTGAAAGATCAGCTACCTGCCAGTGAAATTCCCGTTAATCCGTCCAGCCGTTTCGGAGATTACCCGGAACAAACAGTCAGACAGAGAAAATTTTTAAAACTTGGTTTTTTAGTGTTATTAGCGTGTATACTTTCACATGCATTTAGTGATAAGCTGTTATTTTGGAATTACAAACAGACCCTTAAATTGTATTTATCTGTATAGATATAATTGTGCTCTTAATTATTATAGATATACATACATACATATGCTCACGCCTGTATTCCCCGAAGGGGTAGAGGTGTTGTAATTTTCAACACCCACATTTCACCGAATATGATTAAGTGCCAACGTGACAGAGAGTGAGTCCATCGCCGTCTCAGGCACTATACATACGTCTTTGAATTATTTCTCAGACATATGCAGGTTTCCTCACGATGTTTTCCTTCACCGTAAAGCTAATTATAGATATACTTATATGGAAAACAACAAATCTGATTACTCTCCTTCATTCATCCTTTCTTTATACTCACCGAAATAAAGTTAGTATAAGACAAAGTAATGACTCCGAAGGCAGTCATTACGACAGGTACTTGGCTCTGCTGCAGAGCTATCACAGTGAGCACCCTCATATCCTCGTGACGAGTCAACTCCCACCCACTATGAAATATTGCTGTCGATACCAGAGATGCCTGGAATATTTACGTAAATAAGTAATCTATACATCAATACAGATAAATAAAATTGAAGTGTCTGTTTGTAATGCCAAAATAACAGCTTTTCACTCAATGTATATACGGTACTGAAATAAAAAAAAACTAATTTTTAACATTTTACTTTTTATTTTATAAAGTCAAAGTCAAAGTCAAAAATATCTTTATTCGATTAGACTTTTTACAAAGTACTTTCAAATCGTCAGAACGACATGGATTATACATGCTACTGCCAGGTTCGGAAGGTTGCTTTTACTGAGAAGAACCTGGCAAGAAACTCAGTAATTACTCTTTTAAAAATATTATACAATTTTTAAAAACAAAGTTAATCACTTGAGAAATGTAAGCCCATGGACACAGTTCCAATGCACAAATGTCAATAAAAATTAACATAAAGAAAAGTCTAGTAGTTGTACTTATATCTAAATGCGTAGCTTGAGATGACCACAACATTAGGGTTCCGCTTGTCACCTATGAAATTAACTCTGCGCGGGTAATATTGCGGGGCACAGCTAGTACACAGTGGCGTGCATTGCATATAAGCAGGTAAGCAGAAGTTTCAAATAGTGATCACTGAATACACTCGTGTCGTGTGTGTGTGTGTTTATGTTCGTATGTGTATCTTTACCAAGACGTACGTACCTAAGCCGCGTCACATTGGTGTATACTTAACCTGCCTATCTACCTACTTGTTGTTTATCCCTACCCCTCTGAAAATCCAATGCACGCCCCTGCTAGTACATACATAAATATGTTCGCGCCTGTATCCCATGGGGTAAGGAGAGACCACCGTTTGCCACATGCTACGATCCACCACAGTTCTTACATGAATATTTACATGTTTTTTCTCATTAATATGTTTATATACGATAAATCTTAAAGTAATTAGAGCAAAGCAAACAAACATCTTGGGACACTCCCACTATTTACGCAATTTTCACGGACATATTGTGACATGTTATTGTAGTGGAGAAATTCTACTATTTACAACCGACCCGCCCACAGTTCGCTTAGGGTTACGATTTTTTAATACTATTGCAAAACGCTTTCTTTCTCTACTTTTTATGTTAATAAGATATACCTATGTAATTATCTATTTATTTTATTTACCTATTCAAAGGGGGAATGCTGCCAGTATCTTCGGAACCTTGCCTACAGGGACTCCTTTTAATAATATATTTTAGGTTATTATATTAGGTTATTATATTTTAGGTTATTTTAGGTTACCAACATAGAGTTAAAGATACGACGTTAAATAAAACACAATAATTATTTTATTACTAAAAAATATATTGAAGTGTCTGTAATTCAATATTAACAGCATATCACTAAATGAATGTCTGTTTGTCCCGGGTAATCTGCTGTGGCTGGACTGATTTTAACGGGACTTTCACTGGCATATAGCTGCTGTTACAAGGAGTAACTGTAGGTAGTTAAAAACCATTAGGGCGCTGCAAAAAAGTCACCCATTAAATTAAGTCTACGCAGGAAAAACCGTGTTGCACTGCTAGTTTTAACCATAAATGCATCGAAAGTCAACTCTAAAAATTTGTTTGGAAAAAGTTATGTTCAAACGGACAAAAAGTTTAAAGTGTAACTCCCAATGTTACTATTGAAATGTACCACGTTTTACGAGGGACCAAGTGATTCCTGCATTGAAATTACGTTTATAACTTTAATAAACATGGAAAACTTTTTCCATTTAGCTTGCACCAAACTCCACCTGTATATATTTTCTACGTCAAGCTTCGTACTTTTAATTGACTATGAAATTATGGAAAAAATTGTGTTTTGTTTTATCTATGGTTCAGAAACTGTCACATTATATAGGTACTTAAGACGTAATTACATTTATTTAAAAAAAACTTAACTATTAATGGTGTCGGGGAAAATAGGACAGCTGTTAAAATATGTGCGGGAGTATAATTTTTGGAAGCAAATAAAATTATTATGACGAAAATATGATTTTCCGTTTTCGAATAATTGACGTTCAAAGTTGACCATATCAAGACCTTATTTTCGCATAAAAATCAGCTGTCACGTAGAGTTATTCACGTGAAATCTAACTACGTTTTAATTTTTTTTCTTCCACGAATAAATCCTAAAATAATACCATAAAACCATTTTTAGAAACCTTCCCCTTAATTTAAAAAGTTTAACTACCGCGTACGTTATGTAGGTAAAGGCGGCCGTGCGTGTATTCAATCGCTTAAGGCCGCGAGCTCTTCGGCCATAGCGTATAACTACGTTATCGTTGGAGCTACATATTCTACGATTTCAACATAGTGATATATTCATGAAACCCTACAACTTCTAGAAGACAACTGTTACTTTTTCTCCGACAGCCTGTATGTAGCTACTTATTTCATAACTGGCTGAGCCCCGCGGTTATACCCACGCAGACTAAATTCCATTAGTGGCTTTAAATAAAAGCCTAAGTTACCTTCTCCTTATAACATCAGCTATCTGCCTGTGAAAATCGGTCCAGTTGTTTATTAGTCAGAACAAACAGACAGAGAAAGGAAATTAAAAACAAAAGATTTTTTTAATGGAAGTACCATAACACTTTCAATGTGACATGCTATTAATTTGGAATTACAAACAGACACTTCAATTTTATGTATCTGTATGTAAAGATGCTTTATAGACCCACTTATATCTTATCCCCACACGTACTATCAATTAAATTGAGTTTTAAAAAATATATAAAGATTTTCGAACGCCTCAAGGGCCGTGACTGTTACGACTGTGCTTGCAATACCTTTCTGCAACTCCAACTTACGTGTTCAAAGTACTTGTATATACTATAATATTGTACTACAATAAACGTTCTACAAGTTGACACCAGTCTCAATAGCTATATTAATTACTGTGCCCTGCGGTTTCACCCACGTAGATTTGATGTCGCGGGACCCTAATATTTTTAATAAATAAAAGTAGCCTAAGTTACTCCTTGAAACATCAGCTACCTACCAGTGAAAGTCCCATTAAAGTCGGTCCAGCCGTTTTAGAGATTACCCGGAACAAACAGACAAACAGACAGACGGACAGACAAACAGAGAATAATTTTAAAACTTGATTTTTCAATGTCATTAGCGTGTATACTTTCAAATTAATTTAGTGAAAATCTGTAATTTTGGAATTACAAACAGACACTTCAATTTTATTTATCTATATATACCTGTATATGTATGTATGTATATGTATGTATGTATAAATGTATAGATATAGATAAGTACTTGCTTCGTATGTAATATCTCCAGCAGCCATCATATAAATGCCAGTCAGAAAAGCCAGACACAGTATGAATATTGAGTTCGCGACCAGAAACGTGAGATTCCTTTCATTTGTCTGAAATATTTGCAAAAGAAAGATAGTAAAGTGACCTCGATGGTCTAATCGCAAACACGAGACCCTGGCTTCGATCTTCAGGCAAAGTATTATTAGGTGTTTCCATTTGTAATTATTCCAGTAGCAGCACGGAGTCTGGATTAGTTAGGTATGGTTAGGAAAAATACGAACACGAGGTGGGACTCGAACCCACGACCTCTGCAACCGTGCAGTTGTTCTGCCAACTGGGGCCCAACCATGAGCTCTTATTGCAATGATAATTCAGTTGTGCGACAGTGACAGATGTATTCACGTTACATACATCTGTCTCATAAATGAGTGAAACTATCATGGCAATAAGAGCTCACGGTAAGGCCCCTGAGCTACTCGCGATCACACCTCTTGTGTGAAATTTTTCCTTCACTTTTTTTGGGGCTTAAAAGGCCGCCTTGAAACGTAAGTAGTTGAGAAATCAAATCAAATCAAAAAGTTTTATTCAACATAAGGGACACTTGGAACACTTATTGAACGTCATTTCTCTTCCGCTAACTTAGGTTAATTTACTACCGTTTCCAAAAGTAAGCCTGTCAGGATAAGAAACGGCGAAACAAACTCCCCGTTTTTTTTTACATGTGTCCCTTCTATATACATAGGGTTGTTTAAGTACATTTTAATGGAAGAATGAACAACTCATGCATACCACAAACTTGACAAGGCACATGACTATCAGTGCGACGCACTCGAACACCTGCACGCTGTATATGTGACCCATTGACTGCTGGATGTTACGAGCACACCTGGAATATGAAAGATTTTACTAAAATCTGTAACCCGCATAGACTTAATTCCACGATTGACTTCGTGGAATCCTGTTTTTAATTCAAAAAGGGGAAGTTATCAATTCAAATGCATGTTTTCAATATGTTTGTTCCCTCAGAACTTTGTAAATAAAATTAGCCTACTCCTTGTACTATCTGACAGTGAAAGTCCTGTTATAATCGGTTCAGCCGATTCAGAGATTAGGTGGAATAAACAAACAGGCAGATAGACAGGAAGGCTGCCAGAGAAAAACTAAATATAGCTGTTTTTATATAACTAAGTACCTTCATAGTCCGTATATATTACGTGACAGCTGTTAATCTCGAATTACGAACAGACACTACAAGTTTATTTATATGAATATAGATATATATAAAATATATACACTGTACTCTTTATATACAGTTCCCTTCGTGCCTCGGAGAGCACGTTAAGCCGTCGGTCCCGGTTGACAATTTATCATCTTTGGCAATCGTTACAGGTCAGTCGCGAGGCCTCAAATAGTCTGACAACTGGTTTAACCCAGATCACAGATTTTCCTCGTTAAAGGGGTTGCGAAGGTCAGATGGCAGTCGCTCCGTATAAAAATCAGGTGATCAGCCACATCGGGTTGAATCAAGTGCCAACTCCAACAATGTTTGGGATAAGGCCAGGGAGATGATATACACTGTACTCTTATAATATTGGGGTATCCGGTTTAAACAAAAACTTTACCATAACAAATCTTCATGAAGTTCAATCCCAGTTATAAAGCCTTTTTTAAATTCTCTTTCGGCTTCCCTTCGATCTCCTTCCGACTCCAAGATCTCCCTCAAGTTATTAAAATACAGCCGTAGAAGTTTGAACTTAAATCCTAAGAATATTAAGGATCCAAATGCCATGATATCAATTAAGATCATGATGAACACAATGTACCACCAGTGGAATGTTAGAAGGAATCTTAATACGTTGAAGAAGACACCGGTTTCTGAAGGTTTGGGGTAATACGTCACTTCTATTTCTATCGGTACACCTGTAATAGAAAAGTATATGGGTCGCTCACTTACCTATCTCTTTAATGCTTGAGAAAATGAAAATGATTTATTCAGTTTAGGCCCTAGTAAAGCACTTATGGATTTCGAAGAATTGACCACCTGTTCGGAAACTAGCCTTCTGAGAAGAACCGGCTAGAAACTCAACTGGCATCATGTACATTTCATTACATAGTAAATAATTATTCATTACAATAATGGTTGTGAACGGTGATGTACCAGTGCCAGTGAAAGTCCCGTTAAAATAGTCTAACCGTATCAGAGATTAGCCGAAACAAACAGACAGACAGACAGATGGTAAAATAAAAATTAAGATCATTTTTTTATCCGAGTACCGTTTATACTTTCATATGCATTTAGTGAGAAGCTGTTGATTTGGAATTACAAGCAGACACTTCAATTGTATTTATTTGTATAGATAGAATCACTATACCAATACGAGAGGCTGGCATAGCCCACACTAAGGTAATGTGTTTTTTTGCGATATTATATGCTAACTAGCTGTGCCCTGCGGTTTCACCCGCGTGGATTTAATTTGATTACCGCGGAACCCTAAATTTTCTTTATAAATAACAAGCCCATGATACTCCCTGTAACATTAGCTATCTGACAGTGAAAGTCCCGTTAAAACCGGTCTAGCCGTTTCAGAGATTACTCTTTGGCAAATAACTCATTATTAGGTACCAATTCTTTGCGTTTTTATACTCGTGATAGAGAGTTAGATATATGCTCTCGCGGACTTTTTTTGTAGATCTTAATAATACCTACAAACCCGTAGTACATAATTTTGTTCTATTGTCAATAGTTTTTGCAGCGTACGCATAATTAAGTTTTCGATTTTACACCTTAGGTTACAAAATTGAAATTTTCTTACGGACCCCTAATTGTTATGAGAATAAAATATAGCCTTTCTCGTTAAATGGACTATCCAACACTGAAAGAATTTTTGAAATCGGACCAGTAGTTCCTGAGATTAGAGCGTTCAAACAAACAAACAAACTCTGCAGCTTTATAATATTAGTATAGATAAGTATTCAAACGTACCTTCTTTCATATGTCTCCAAAAAGCATCTGCAGTAAAAGTCGTCATCGTCATCAGTGAAAAAGAAGCGAAAATGACACAATACTTCATGAACGCCTTCACTGACTGCCTCTCAACGTCCAGCGATGAGAAGACACACCTCGATCTTTCTAAAAACCTCTTCAAAACGACCTGAATTTGATTCCTCTTGTAACAAACCGCCAAAAACTTGGTACAAATAGAAGGATGAGCGAATGTCAATTGAACTAAATCATTGCTCTCTTTGTCAGTTAAATCGGTTCGGAAATGAGCGAGGAGTTCGTTCAAAAGAACAGAATATATATAGAAGTTAGATAAAAATACCCATATTTTATAAAGGTTTTTGTGCGTCCGTTCGGTTTTCTCATACCAACAGTCTCCCAAACCGAAATAGTATAGCCATTGGCAAATTAATCTCATGTAGTATTTTTGAGGATGTGTGTATTTCAAACCGTCCATCGTTGTAGCTTGACTTAAAGTGTGTAAGTGTACTGAAGATGGACTAAATCGTCAGTAATACCACCATTTAAAAGTTTGCGTATTTAAATTGTTTCAAAGAAAAATTATTGTCGAGCAAATTACACAAAAATTGTAGTTACCATGTAACGCGGGCTTGAATTTAATTGAAAAATCTATCTTCAAACTAATTGATGAACCAATTACAAAACGATTTGCAGTAGTTTTGAACTTTCAAAGGAAAAAAATTATCGTCGAGCAATTAGAATTTGAATCTTTTAAATTATACCCATAGGTATAATACCTTTATGGACAAAGTTTCTGTCTTTAAATGAGTACTTGGAAGTACATGGAACTTAAAAATGACGTTGCTTTGAGGTCACGTCGAGGTGTCGGCGTGGCGTCATGGAGGTGCATTTAGCAATCGTGTCAATCGGCAAGGTGTCGTATGGGTTTCGTTGAGGTGACATATGGGCAGTTGCGAAAAAAACGTCTAGTTATCAAAGTTACGTCGAGGTATGGCGTGGGGTACGTCGACATACGTATATACTACGTCGCGGTGTCGTCGAGCTGTCGTCAGAGTGCCTAGTGCGGATTTTCTTAAATTCGCGGTCACAAGTCATCGCGTCGACGTCAACGCAGATTTGTATGGGCTCACAATCCTGTCATCTTTAGGCCGGCAGAGGCGCTGTTCCGATCCTATACAAATCTGCATTTATGTTTCGCAGTGACGTGTGCCGGCAGCAGTGAAAAACTCGCACTAGGCCCTCTGGTTGCTTCGAGGTGTCGGCGTGCGGAACGTCAAGTATAACAGTTTCGGTTCAATAAATTTTATACCTACTATTCAGACTCATTTAAGTTTCCAAACCCATTTATTTATAAGAATAAACGTCTATTGTATAGCAACATATTTTATATTCAAGGTACCATGACTCAAAAGCTCTTTATTACATTCAAAGTGTGCGCGGTGAATATTGCACCTCTTGCAATATTTCAAATATGAATCCAACGTGCTTGCACGACCTCTCTATATTAGATTTTCTGAGACCTAGTATAATATCCTGAAGATAATACGCTTTATGGCTAGATTCTTAGCGGTGGAGGCTGGGAAAATGATGTATAGCACTTCAAGCCACAATAAAATGTAGCCACAATATAAATTGTATAATACGGATTATTTTCACTTCCTTATGCTATCATTTCCACCACAATCGTACTAATGGTTTGACAGCGCATAAAATACAAAAAATCTTTTTGTTACGTCACCATAAAACTGCTAAGTATCAGTTTATTTTCCTACTAGCGGACGTCACGCGGTTTCACCCGCGTAGTTCCCGTTTCCATGGGATGTGGGGATAAAATATAGCCTATGTTACTCGCCGACGATGTAGCTATCCATTGCTGAAAGAATTTTCAAGATCGGTTCAGTACTTTTTGTGCCAATTCGTTGCAAACATACTTACATACAAATCAAACAAAACAAAGTGATTATATTAATCACTTTTTTTAAATGTAGTCTCATGTTTTAATATATTTTATACCTAGTTAACAAACCGCCATATTTCCATCGTACCCGGATGCGATGCAAATTGAAGTGTCAACGAATTTAAAATCTCTATGAATTTTAAAATGTCTACGCCTCTAAGGAGCCGCGGTGGAGATCCAAGTTGAGACGTTATTAAGTTTTAAAAAAGGGACGTGACGGTATATCTCCTTGAAGTAACGACTCTTCTATCATAGTTACGTTACTCTGTATGGTAACTCAGTGGCGAACTCTATACGTCGAGTGTTGGTTTCAATTACAATAAAGTGATAGATAATAAATAATTATTATTCCCGTGTCGTCGATTCCCTACACGCCGAGTCGCTTTACGCCGAGTGCCGTTACGTCGAGTCTCGCTATGTCGAGTCAAAAACAATTGCCTGCTACTTTATATCGAGTGTGTGCGTATACACTATAAAGTTCAATTTCGTATATTTGTAAGCGACAAACGAATTCGTCGCTGAAATACCTACCAGAAGAACGCAGCATGAGTCTAGATCAATTCTCGCTGAAGGTAGATGTTACTCATATATCATGTCTTCGTGTTTACGCGTGATGCTGTGACCAAGGGAAATGGGGTTTCATTTTTATATATAAGATTATAATTGAACTAAATTAAGGACGTCGTCTCATAAGAGACCCGTGGCTTAATTGGGAAGTCAGAAATAAAATGCAAATTCTGGCACCTTTAAGGTTCCACTCCTTCCAGTAAACTTGAAGCTTGACAAAAGAGGGCACTTAATCCAAAAGATTTATGACGACAGTCGCTTGAGCCGCGTTACAAAGATGAATGGCCGCCACAACCTCGGCTGCAGATGGTAACAGCATATACACAGAGACTACACACCTTGGTTTACAACGAGAGACCCATCTGCGGTGAGGATATGTCTTCATTTTTTGTGTGTGCACTTGTATAATCAAAATCGTTATTTTCTCAATCGTCCCATGCAATATGTTGGTGGGTCGAACGAAAAAAAAAAGTTTAATTATTATTAGCTGTGTATATTATAATAAAAAGATATCCGTCATAATATATAAGCCTTCAGAAACACGTTACACTACAAAAATGTCCAGAATAAGAAACAACAATATCCCACAGATTAACATTTTATGCAGAATAGTATTTAGTGGCACTAAACTAATAACGTATGACCTTTCATCTCGCTAAAGCTCCAAGTGCATCGATCAGGAACAAATTTGAGTATTGTAAATTCCAGTACACTATCAGAGATCACCAAGTCTCAATATTACGATGAATAGAATCTAGTCGAACTAGATGTTTCATTACAAAGATTCAAAAAAAGTGTCATTAAAAATATAAGTAAAATGCGTGTAAAAATTTGATATTTATTTCTTGCAGTACTGATGTTACAGATAGCTTTATATAAGTAACACGGAATTTCAATGAATCGACACATAATTTTATAAAAACAAATTGTACTTCAATTGAGTCAAAAAAATGTCAAAGAAACAAAAATTGTGCCAAGTAAAACAGGTTAACGAATAATTTCTTTGGAACAACACACACAATCATAAATTAGTATTCCTTAGGCTCAACACTTAATCTTGCTTAGACGCTCCACCCTCAATTGTTAAAAAACTTTTCACTTTTAAATGTAAGACAACGGTCTGTGATCCCTAAGGTATGTGTGACGTCGAATACACCTGCATACCGTGTATTCTCCGCAAATTTGAGAGAGGAAATCCAAAAGGGACACTTCCCAAACTTTTTGCAATCATATTAATATAATGTTCCGTAGGTAGCTTGTCACTTGTCAAATAAGTATAAAAACTTGAGAGTAACTGAGGGAAGATAGGCTAGAGGTCTGATAAGTTTACCGTCTCAATTTTGGCAATTTAAAGACATACTCATATCTATTTCTTTTAAAATAAGCCTCATATCATTGTGTGTAATTTTTTCAAATTTATGTCCAGCGAAAATTACTTTCTTTGTGATAAAAATCATTATGTACGCTTCCCTGGTGTATCGGACACATAACCAAGATCGAGCATAACATCCTTTTGAAAACTTGTTTTTGAGCCAATGTCCACATTAGGTGATTTTTTACCACTTCCATCGCTAATCATAATATTTCTTGCTTCATTTTCTACAAATTTCTTAGATCCCTGTTCATCGTCATTACATACTTCGGTTTTTGGAACTAACATTAAATGCTCGTTTTCCATGTTGCCAATTCTTCTCTTATAATCATCTATTGTAATCTTCTTCATACACTTCCTAAAAGTCGCCGTATCTCTGTCTAGATTTGTTATTTTCTCAACCAAACTAGTATTTTTGTTCTGAAAAGATTCGAGTCTATGACTAAAATCTTTTATGGTTGTTTCGATACGATTTTTGATATCAGTGTTAACCCTTGACAGTAAATTTTGATAGGTGGGTATGGGTAAAATTGGGGGCGAATATCCTTTTTCTTGAAGTTTAAAAGTTGTGAGTTGCCTTTGTTTTTGCTTGGGAGATGGCGTGTTAGGTTTTATTCTCTTTTCACTTGGCCCTTTTTCACTACTCGATGGGTTTAGAACTCCCAAATCAGCATTAGTTTTGTCTGTGACGTACGGTCTTTTTAGGTAATTTAACGGCCTGGTTTCATTTACTATTCTGTCTAATTCTTCAAGCATTTCGTCCTTAGTGTTGGCAGGTTTGTCAGTTACCAAATAATTTTGTGCAGTAATATCATGTTTCAATTGATTAGCAACATTCTTAATACTTTCTGATGGCGGTTTCACTGTTGGATCTCTTTCTGCGTTGGTCAGTGTGATGGAAGATGAAGGAATATGAATCTTCTTGATAACACCGCTTGTATTATTTCCAATAACCGAACCATTAGGAGCTGGACCAACTGGATGTGGCATACGACTATGGTTATAATTCCAAAATCGTTCCTCGTTACTATTTCTATTGGGAGCAATGTTTCTTCCCATTTGGGCATAACCATTGTAGCTGGTATGATATTGAGGATACATATTATGATTTAGATTGCGACCATCTAGAGCATACTGACGATGTAATGGTAGTTGTCCAGTGTATCCCAACATATTCTTAAGAATAGGATTACTGCCAGCTGCATATTGAGGTAACGGAGGAAATTTGATAAGGGAGGATTTTTGTGGCCTTATTATAATTTGAGACGCTTGCGTGTTAATTACTGGTATTGTATATCTAATATTATTATTGTTCATATGAGCGTTCATATTCTGTCTGGAAAATTCATTGTTTATCTGATTATTCAGATAAATCGGCGTAAGATTATTCGTAGTCATATTATTGCTGAACATTTCATCATTGATGGTAGGATATACTCTGATTGTATTATTTACGTTATCCGAAGCAGTTACTGGAGTATAGGGGATCGTGCTCTGACCGAAAATTACGGTATTTTGTGCTGGTTTATCAATATTATCAACAGTTTCAGTGTTTGGGTTTGAAGCAGCTTGTACTGTATGCTCTCTGTTCGTGGAACCATTATATTTGAAGTTATAAGAGATTATGTTCACATCAGAGCTATCTTTCAACTCACTATTGGGAGCTGTTTTAATTTGATAAGACTGATTTATCATTCTTCTATCAGAAACATGGTTAACATGATTTTGACAATAATTCTCAGATCTCCCATCCAACTTTGAGCTTATGGAAGTAATTTGTTGAATGGTTTTTTTAGGTAATTTAGTACATTGTAGTATTGGTGACTTCCTTTCAGGTGATTCCATTACAGGTACATCGACCAAGTTATCATCACTAATCACTTTGCTTGTTTCTTGGCCCTTTACACCTGCTTCGTTGAAATTTGATAGTTTCTCAGATTGCGGATTAACCTTTTGATCTAAAACCATATTTTTAGGAAAACTGCATGAATTCATGTTGTTCATTAAATGTAAGTGAGATTCTGATGTCACATATTGTTTTGGTGGTAATTTCTGCGAAAGCCTTAACTCTACACTTCTATTGCCTATATTTTGATCATTTTGCTGGTGATTATTGTAGTGGTTGGTGATTTTCATGTTGTTTACACTCACATTTTCAGTGATTGTTATATCAGGAGTCAGCATAGTTTGTTGAGAAAATGTCATGGGAATACTGTTTCGATTTATATTATGACTGATTGATTTTTCTGCTGTGCCCGCAAAACCATAGAGATTTGGAATTTGTTGTTTCTTACTTGCTTTGCATTCATATTTCCCTCTGTGATTGAACGTTTCTATTTGAACTATATTCCTTAGCACACTTTCTAGATTATTCGTCTTATTCACAAAATTCAATGCAGTTGTGTCATTTGCAATCTTCTCAAGGTGTGTTGACTTAGGCTTTTTGGCATATTTTAAAGTCCTACTTTTATCATCAACATTGTCTGGGCCACGACTAGCATTGTTAGGTACACTATCTATTTTGATTTTAGCTGCAGATGCCTTTGACTTTTTATGCCTCTTGCAGTTTTCACTCTGGTGAAAAGAATTTTTTATCACTTCAGCGAGATATAAATTAGCATATTCGTCCTGTGGTAATGTTGATCTACGGGTACCTATAGACTTAACGTGAATACTCAATTTTGTTTGATTATTCGAAGAAGCCACGTGGGCACTTGTTGCCTCTTGTTGCAAACTTGATTTGTGACTTTGAGCCTTGCCATTTTTACTTAGATCTTTAAGTTTCGCAAATCTGACACTTCGATCAGCTTCGCTTTTTTGGTTAATCATAGACTTGTCAGAAAAAGCCGTGTGCGAGTCTAAGTGAGTATTGTTTGTTTCATGTCGCTCATTACTCACGTTAGTATTTACAGCATCTTGTTGCAAACTTGATTCGTGACTGTAAACCACACCAGTTTTGCTAGGACTTTCAAAATGTTTAGCAGCTTCTTTAAATTTAGCAAATCTTAAATTTCGATCGGCTTCGCTTTTTTGGTGCATCATAGACTTTTCAGAAAAAGCTGAGTGAGTCTCTAAACAGGTAATGTTTTTGCCAAGTCGCTTATGATTCTCGTTGGTATTTATTACCTCTTGTTGTGAACTCAATTTATGACTGTGAAGCACGCTGATTTTGCTTGTACTTTCAAAATGTTTACTAGCATCATTAATTTTAGTATCTTCGTGTTTTTGTTGACCCTTAGATTTTTCAATAATAGAAGGATGGCTCTCTAAACGAGATCTGTTCTCTTCATCTCGCCTAACGAATTTATTCTTATAAGTAATATCACTTGACTTGGCAGTATTTCCAATTTTCTCAAATTTCTTACTGCTATGTGCACTGCCATGGTGGCTACTGGGACTTTCTATTCTAAGAGATTTTTTCAATGCCTCCGGTTTGGATGTAGATTTTTGTGAAGAAGATACAGGAGAACAACTCACTTTAAATTCATTTCCATGGAGGTTAGAAATGTTATTTATAATAGGTTTCTGCACTGCCATATTATGGATTTTGTTATCAGCTCTACAACTTGGGGCTTCTTTTGAATGTTTCTCCTTCAATAGATGCTTCAATTCTTTTGTTTTCATTGCTTTAGCTTTCTTCAAACTCAATATCTTATTCAAAAGTTCAACTGATACGTTCTTCAAACTACATTTTGTATCAAACTGTCCGAAGACTTTATTAACTTTAGTTTTACCATCTTTGATAATTGCTTGTTTTTCCTCTGTTTCTTGTAAATCACGGTTTTGGGTAGTTCTTTCAGTATCTTTTACTTCAGCTACACTTTGTTCAGTATTGCTATTTTTGCTTGAAGTGGCTTCATTTTCCTGTTCCAGACTTTCATCGTCTATCATATTATTCTGATCACAGTCATCATCTAGCGTACTATCGCTAACAATAACTCTTCGAGTAATTGTCAAACCTATCAGTCCCTTGTTTCTCTTAAAATCTACATTTTCAGGATCTTTTTGACACAATGCTTTAATAATTTCTATGTTAAGTTTATTATTTAACATCTCACGTCTTTTTTCTTCAGCTGTATTCACAGTAATTGGCACCTCAGGTTCTAAAGTATGTTCTAAATTAGATTCTACAGTTAAGTCTATAATATCTTTACAATTATTGCTATCTAGTTTATCTTTTATAGTATCTGCCTTTTTAAAATACCAAGGATGTTTGTAGTAGTCGACCAGCTGTACTCGAAGGGGCAGGCATTCATTTAGTTTTTCTATATTGCTCGGTATGTCGAAGAAGGATAGCGGCAGCATGTAGCAACTCTTCAGGGAGAGCTTGTACTTCAAGTCATGATGAATAGGATTGGTTACTGGAGCGTTGTAGTAACTACCTGGAAAAAAATTGCACCGTGAATACTTCTGTCATCAAGATATCATAATCATAATATTCATGCTATTATCATCCTCCTGCCTATACCCGAAAAAAATAATCTTATCAAAAAACATGGTTTGAATGAAGAATATACACTGACTAAAACTATTTTCATGCGTTCTTAAATCCGTATCACAGATTTTAAAAGGCACGACCGGCATGAAAGATCTATTTTTAGCTAAGAATCTTAGATTATGTTTTTAAATAAAGGGGAATATGTTTATCTTAATCAGACACCATCTATCCGCATTAATTGTATTTAAGGTCATATACTTTCCATCCTTAATCATCCTCATTCATAAACAAACTCGTTTTGCCGTTGCATCCTCAGCTTAAAACCAATCATTGGTCAATTGATGTGTCGAAATAGCACTTACTTCTTTTTTCATATTATTTTGTAGACTAGTGGGCCCGCCCGGCTCTACATATAAGTTACCGAGGTGCGATTTTAACAACCCGAGTCGAGAATTATTAAGTTACTAGCTGTGCCCCGCGGTTTCACCCGCGTAGATTTAGTTTCATGCTTCATGTCGCGGAACCCTAATATTTTTAATAAATAAAAGTAGCCTAAGTTACTCCTTGAAACATCAGCTAACTGCCAATGAAACTCTTGTGAAAATCGTTTCAGCCGTTTCGGAGATTACCCGGAACAAACAGACAGACAGAAAAAAATTTGAAACTTGGTTATTCAGTGGCTGTAGCGTGCAAACTATCCTATGCATTAAGTGAAAAGCTGGTATTTTGGAATCACAAACAGACATTTTTTATCTGTATAGATATAGATGTATAGATGTAGTATTTTAGCTCGTACCAAAATTATTATCCTGTTAAACGCGCCCTTTTCTTCTTTCTTTGGGTGCTTGCCATTAAGCGGGCTTTACCTTTATAGTATGTTTTTAAAGAAATAAGAATAAACAATACCATTGTAATCACTGTAGTTGAATAGCCTTATGGGGTCATCATCATATTCTTCGTCTTCCGTGCTCATGGTCACTGCTATCTGTAAAGAAAAACAGATAACTTAATGTATTTAAAATTGAAATAAAACATACAGTAGGTAATTTCGTAAAATGCTTTAAGCCTTTTGTAAATATATTTCTTTAACTAACTGTGCCCCGCGGTTTCACCCGCGTAGATTAAGTTTCATCTTTATTGTCGCGGAACCCTAATATTTTTGATAAATAAAAGTAGCCTAAGTTACTCCTTGAAACATCAGCTACATGCCAGTGAAAGTCCCGTTAAAATCGGTCCAGCCGTTTCAGAGATTACCCGGAACAAACAGCAGACAGACAGACAGACAGAGAAAAAATTTAAAACTTGGTTTTTTTGTTCAGTAGCGTGTATACTTTCATATGCATTTAGTGAAAAGCTGTTATTTTGGAATTACAAAAAGACACTTCAATTTTATTTATCTGTATAGATTTGAATTATTTGGATTTGATTATGACATATCAAACCAACACGAAGCGTTCACTCTCAGAGGGATATGAAAAAAATGGTGTGATGGTGAAGACATCTTCAAAAATTTCACAATATATTTTTCGTGTAGACATCTTTGAAATATTTCACGAAAAATAAGCCATGACTACGTCGTTTTTGGAAGTCAAATAATAA
The DNA here is from genome assembly GCA_964035505.1 of Watsonalla cultraria. Classification (NCBI taxonomy): domain Eukaryota; kingdom Metazoa; phylum Arthropoda; class Insecta; order Lepidoptera; family Drepanidae; genus Watsonalla; species Watsonalla cultraria. The sequence continues at coordinate 1,384,652 of OZ037726.1, read as the reverse complement.
TGGCTTACAATCTAGGTCTAAAAAGGCCACTTTGGGAGAATCAATATGATCCGAATATGATTCGTACTCACCAGTATCTTAAGCAGCGAACTTTTTAAATAAATTATCTATTTATTTTTAAATTCAATAAAATACACTGTAAATTAAAATGTACATCCTCATCAAATTGAACGAAGCGATTGTTTGCATTGACATCATTTTCTATCTTATTTTATTTTATTTTGCAAACATTCTAAATTCATTCGAATGCAAGCCAGCTATTCGAAAGAAGTATTAAAATGTAAGTAATGAGGTTTTCTTAAACCACAAAATATAATTTGCCTCACGTATTCTAAAATAATTTATAGCTTTTGAATACATTTTCATATACAGAGTCTAAATGAAGGAATGAACAAGATTCCTGGCAGAGTTTCTTGCCAGTTCTTCTCAGAAGGTTAGTTATATTCGTAAATATTTTGTTATTCTACGAAAAGGAATCACTGAACTTATGTATGAATCATACTACTATTCCAGTGCTAGACCAACGAAGCAGTATGAATCCTGTTTTGGAATGTATGAAATAGAACTATTCCTTACATCCACACCAAACGAGAGTAGGTCGAGCATGATATCTTTTATCTAAACGCCCTATTCACCGCACAGATTGTAATTACGATAGTAAATCTCTTGCGAGTGACGTGAATACTTCGTGAATAGGACTAAAAAGCCCACTGTAAAAACCTCTTTTGACATTATGCCTTTGAAAATAGCCTGCTTGTTTTTTTTTAATTGCGTTGCGTTTTAAAATTCGAACTTAATAAAACGATAAATTGTGACGTTTTTTGGTGCCAGTTATGGTGTTAAAGAGTATTTTTAAGTGTATGCTTTATTCATTTTTTTTATTTGTAACTAGCTGTGCCCCGCGGTTTCACCCGCGTAGATTTAGTTTCTTCCTTATTGTCGCGGAACCCTAATATTTTTAATAAATAAAAGTAGCCTAAGTTACTCCTTGAAACATCAGCTACCTACCAGTGAAAGTCCCGTTAAAATCCGTCCAGCCGTTTCAGAGATTACCCGGAACAAACAGACAGACAGAGAAAAAATTTAAAACTTGGTTTTTTTGTTCAGTAGCATGTACGGACAGACAGACAGACAGACAGACGGACAGACAGACAGAGAAACATTTTAAAACTTGGTTTTTAGTGTCAGTATCGTGTATACTTTCATATGCATTTAGTGAAAAGCTGTTATTTTGGAAATACAAACAGACACTTCAATTTTATTTAGCTGTATGGATTATAACCGTGATATTACTCAGATATAATAATAATCGCAATTGACAAGAAGTGATGTATATACATACCTACAGTTCCTAATGAATTATAGTGATCCACTCAAATAACCCACAAATTTTCCGATAGCTTCATCAAGTTCAACTCTATGCGACTCCTTGTTTTTTATGATTAAGTAAAATATAAGTTCAACATTATACCCCGTTGACTTGTAGATTTAAACTAAAAACAAAAGTATTCGGACACTTGATTCCACTCCAGTCCTTATCAAAAGAGTCTGGAGTCTAAGTAAGAGCTCATTCAATAATAAGCTTTACGGCTAAAGAAATATGATTGCAAATAGATGCGACCAGTTGTGCGCTGTAATAACATCAGCTCAAGTGTCACCTATACATTAAAAAAGTAAATGAATATATAAAGGTTTCAGATAACCCGCACAGTAAATCTATACGTCTTCTATACATCTATATCTATACATCTATACAGATAAATAAAATTGAAGTGTCTGTTTGTAATTCCAAAATAACAGCTTTTCACTAAATGCATATTATGAAAGTATACACGCTACTGACACTTAAAAACCAAGTTTAATTTTTTTTCTGTCTGTCTGTTTGTTACGGCTGCACCGATTTTAACGGGACTTTCACTGACGGGTAGCTGATGCTTCAAAGAGTAACTTAGATTAACTACTATTATTTATAAACAATATTAGGGTTCCGCGAAATTAACCAAGAAACTAAATCTACGCGGGTGAAACCGCAGGGCACAGCTAGTCCATCTATAATAGGATCATTAGGTGGAATCACTCTGCTAGCAGCATAAGACATAAAAATCCCTCTGCTAATAGCGTCTTGTGAGCTGTACACAGTGTGGCCAACTCCCCTTATTTTTAAGTAGATCTACGTATTTTAGACCTTTCTTCCTGAGCTACTAACTTCAGTCCAGAATCTAAGTATTTTTAAAAAAATTCCAAAGCAGGTCTCATAAGGCTAAATGGGCGTAATTGCCAGTACCTACGTAACTATACCTTCGCGCAAAAAAGTTTATTAACGTCCCGTTCATAACAGAGTCGTGGTGGCCTCGGGGTTAGAGCAGACGCCTGCTACGCAAGCGACGCAAGATCGAAGCCCAGCGGGGCATGTACCTATGACTTATTCTAAAAACTTATGTACAGTGATTTCACACCACGTGCTTTATGGTGAAGGAAAATATCGTTAGGAAACCTGCATATGTCTGAGAAATAACTCAAAGACGTATGTATAGTGCCTGAGATGGCGATGGACTCACCCTCTGGCACGTTGGCAGTTAATCATATTCAGTTAAATGTGGGTGTTGAAAATTACAAAACCTCTGCCTACCCCTTCGGGGAATACAGGCGTAAGCATGTGTTGTTGCATAACAAGCACACTTAGTTCGCCTAACAAGATAGTATAGATGTATGTAGATAGATTTTTTTAGTTATTTCCTATAGATATCCAGCCAACAAGAGGTTTTATGCCACCAATCTGAAGAAACCTAAACTACAAATAGCAGCTTGGTGAACGTTAGTAGATCTTCTGTCATTGCATAAGCTATTTTTACTAAATCTACGTAAATACGTAGATACGTACTAACTGAAGAAATCTACGTAAAAACGTACGGGGTTTGATATTTGATAAATATCAAACCCCGTCCACGCACTATTCAAAATCAGAGTTGGTAACACTGGCTGAACATGCCAACTGCAGGTATTCCGTATAGATACAATATTCATTATATAGGGTCTAGACTTTTTATCTGAAAAGAGCTTATATATCGAAACAATGTCGGTCACACACAGCTGTTCACTTTATGCATATAAAAGGATATACGGTACCGACATAAAAAAAAACTATTGTTAATTTTTTCTCCGTCTGTCTGTACTTACGTCTGTTCAAAATATAAGTAGCCATAACGGTCTACATTCCACGTATAGTTTTAGTGAGACGAAAGAACAGCGATTAATTTTTATATTATAGAAAGAAGACTAGTTGTGCACCGCGATTTCACCCGCGTAGATTTAGTTTCATCCTTATTGTTGCGGAACCCTAATATTTTAATAAATAAAAGTAGCCTAAGTTACTCCTTGAAACATCAGCTACCTGCCAGTGAAAGTCCCGCTTCAGAGGTTACCCTAACCAAACAGACAGACAGAGAAAAAATTTAAAACTTGGTTTTTTAGTGTCATTAGCGCGTATACTTTCATAATATGCATTTAGTGAAAAACTGTTATTTTGAAATTACAAACAGACACTTCAATTTTATTTATCTGTATAGACATAGATGTATAGATTATGAATTTCGTCGCTGAAGACTTTGTTCTCTCTCTGTCATCCTTTAAAGAGGCACTCATGCAGGTATAGAGAATACAATTAGAAATTAATTATACATTTTATTACTTACAACATAGTATTTTTTTAAGTGTGCAATATATGAATAATAAAGAAAAATGTATATAATATTATGATTGCTCATACTTAATTATAAAAAAAAATATTCTAGTATGTATAATATTAATATGTGGTTAAAATGTAACTGCAGTAGCTAAGTAGACAACTAAGTTAATATTTACATGCCCTACAATTGGGTGAAATATGTGATTCTTGTGACCTTTATAACACCTATATTGTACCATATTTCATGTGAATAAATATTATTTCTATTTCTATTTCTATTTCTGCGTTAGTCTGAATACACCTTCATAAAATAAACGCTTATATTTATATTAACTCCTGAACTAGAGTCGGTAGCTCCGGGTCTAACAGTGTCAAGTTCCAAACAATGATTTCCTGTTAATAACCTACTGACGTCTGCAAAGTGTCGTGTTCTTTATAATGTTTGTGAGTTAAAGTGTATGTAAAGTATATATGCTCACGCCTGTTTTCCCCGAAGGGGTAGGCAGAGGAGCTGTCATAACAACACCCACTTTTCACCGAAGATGATTGAGTGAACCGTAACTGACCGTGACAGATGGTGAGTCTATTGTCGTCTCAGGCACAATACGTCATTAAATTACTTCTCAGACATATGCAAGTTTTCTCACGAAGCTTTCCTTCACCGTAAAGCACGTCATGTGAAATCACTGCACATAATTTTTTGAATAACCTATTGGTACAAGCACCGCTGAGATTCAAACTTGCGTCACTTGCGTAGCAGGCGGCTGCTTAGATCCCACGGCCACTACGGCTCTTTTATGTAAAGTACATAAATAAATAATGCGACATCTATTCCCAAACTCAGCAATACTGTACTATGGGTACCAGAAATAATCCTAGTTTATTTTTGAAGCGGAACTCTTAAGTGTTTTTAAGTGAAGGTAACCTTAATTAGTAACATCAGCTATATCTGTTAATGTAAGACACGTTAATTTCGGTCCTGTTGTTTGGTAGATTAGCCGGAACAAACAGACAGAAAGACGAGGAAAAAAAAATGTAGATTTGTTAATTTGATTAAGTGATAGGCTGCAATTTGGAATTGCAAACAGATTCTTCAATATTATTTATCTTTAAAGAAAAGGTTATTCCTACCTAGGAATGGATTCGCTGTGCTAGCAATATTTAGCATTATGTTGGCACAAGGATTTCAATGTTTACAATGCACTGATGAAACTTATCTAAAACTTTTGAAAGGCTACAGTAGTTGTTTACTCTATAAAATCAAATCACTTACCAGAAATCACAGACGACACTCGACACCCTTTTATAGTCGTATGTTTTTTTGAAGTGGCAATTTGAAGCACGGTAAATATGGAGTCACATCTACGGTTCAATCACCGACTATGACTGCGACTAAGAAATATGTTTTGAACTTGCGCAATATTTCATGCAAGCATATTAAATACAGCTCTATACAATTCCACTGTCTCAGCAAAAACCTTATATAGAACGAGTCGGTGTAATGCATAGCTTGCAAATTCACAACTAGTATGTAAAGAATACGGACTTGCAAAATAATACCTGAATATTATTGTAAAAAAATGTTATATTTGAAAAGGAAATGAATATGATTTATTCAGTTTAGGCCCTGGTAAGGCACTCATGAATGTCGAAGAATTTACCGCCGGTTCGGAAACAAGCCTTCTAAGAAGAACTGGCAAGAAACTCATATGCTCACGCCATCCCAGAAGGGTCCCCGAAAGGGTAAGCAGAGGTGTTGGGACCATAAAACCCATTTCACCGATATATATACTCTTAAAAAATACTTAGTACAAATATAGGTGCAGCAGTGCAAATGAAGAATATAAATAATTAATTGAAAAATTATTTTTATTTACACAAAATTAAAGTTAGATCCTTACATATTTGCCGTTCAATATTTACTGTCATACTCGTATCATTATTTTGTTCAACATTGCGCCTACTTATGATAATTATTATAAGATTTTTCCTGTAAATTGCTACTATATTTGGCATATGAAATATAACTTAAATATTTACTAAACAAATAATTATTCACAATTATGCTGAGTACAAAATTTTTGACACATTCGTAAAGTTAATGAAGGCCAACTCCACCCAATTATTTAAACTAAAATAAAGCTAGATCAATGGTTATCCTGACATAACCTATTCAAGAACTCCGTGCTGGTCGTTGATGTTACCTCGAATCGAAGTTTACTTGGTGCATTCCAGCCTTAGTGAGTACTCACGTATACTAATACAAATAAGATGTGAATCTACTCTCCAAAGGTAGGGCTGTCACACACTCAATAGTTGGTAATTTGGAATTGGATATTCATTGGAAAATACAAATAATTCTTCTATATACAGCTACAGCTGGAAGTATATCTATTTACTATTGTAAACAAAATTTCCTTTATTTGTATAAATTTGTATCTAAATACGTACAAACATCATCCAACACTTATGGACACTTGTATCCTTGTTACTAAAGCTTACATTTAGGTTTGGCGCAAACGGGCAACCACAGCCACCGCAACCAGCGACAAGCTGTTCACGCACTTTTTCTAGCAATTTGTAGAAATAAACAGACATGTGGCCAGTCGGCCACGTGCTGCGCGTGTAAAACCGTGTGTGCTTGACACTTGCCAGATTTTTCATACTACTAAAGCGACAAGCGTGCAGACTGCTAGGTAATAAACAGCTATTGCAGCCTATAGATGCTTATAACTTTTAGCGCTTTGCCTACTTTATAAAGAAATAAATCCCTATGCTAACATAAAGCGACCCCACTCCTACTCCTCCCTTTCATGGAGCTCTGGTGACCTTTTTCCCCGCAGGGACGCAACGCAACGCAAATTTGGCTGCGATCTTCTGTAAGGTGGACGTACAGTCGCCAGTCCAGCTCCAAATATAAATTTAAGAGTCTGACTGTTGTCGGACACATCGTTGCTGTAACAGGTGCTATTTCTTCCATTCGTCCCTATCCTCTTTGACCTCCCTATACGTCATGACAGTATGTTAACCTAGATCTTCCTCTTCCTCTCTTTCCTTCTACTTTTCCTCCTAATATGTTTTATAGAAACTGTCATGTCATACTGGCCATCTTTCCTTTTCGATTCTGGATTGTATTCCATTGTACTCTTTTGAGTACATCTTCATTTATTACTAAATCGGCTGTGGTTTGTGGTCCGTTTAGGCCTGCGTTATTCACTAAGGTTTCAACGTCGCACTCGTCGCCGAGCGGTTTCAAAAATGCGAAATTGAACCTTATCCTCATGTGCTATGTATCAATTTCCTATGATTGAAACCAACAATCATCGTTGAGAAACCTTAGTAAGTAAAATTATAGTCATAATAAAGTAATCTTGACTAGTGAGTCAGCGGGGTGCAGTGTGAGCGGCGAGCGGGGGTCGGGGGCGAAGGGCGCCGCGCGGGGCTCGGCGAACATGCTCGACGCTGGCTCCAGCCTCACGTGCCTTAGTAAACGTACTAGGCAACACTTCATCTGAATTAGGGCGAATCTTTTACCTATAAAACACAAATGACTATTAGCGTATGAACCCATGCAATGTTTGTTTGTAAGAAATGTATGTCTTGAGCGTAACAATATGCTGTACTTTATTATATGAGGTGAACAAATTTCAAGGTTTGTAATAGCACTCTCACTCTCTCTCCATCTGTGTCTTAGCTTAATTGTTAAGTCCGTGACAACCCTATGGTAATTTGGCTAACTCGCATTTCCTATGTTATTAGTACCTAACCGTAAGGTATAGAGCATCGTGGGTTCTGTGACAGGATGTCACATAAACTCCGCGTAAAATTTTCCATCTTACTTCTTTAAAACTAAACAAACGTCCAATTTCATATAACGATATAAATAAATTACGACACAGGTGTTTACACTCGGGTGCAACAAACCGTCTCACGTCGTAATATCGACTTACCGAGTTATGCGTTCTGAGAATAATGTCGTCACACCTTAGATGGAAATACTTAGTGTGGGAAAGTAAATGGATTGCAAAACGTAATGACTGTAGTTAGGGTTCCTTTTAAGTACTTGTTTTTTAATCTATACAAATATAATAAAGAGGAAATAATGATTGTTATTTTGTTTGTTTGCATTGAATAGGCTCCGAAACTACTAAGCCGATCTTGAAAATTCTTTCAGCAATGGATAGCTACATCATCAGCGAGTAACATAGTCTATATTTTATCCCCGTACTCTCACGGGAACGGGAACTACATGTGTGAAACCGCGTGACGTCCGCTAGTTAGTTCCATGCAAATAAATTAGGGTCTAAAGGCAGCATACCGATGCAGTACCGAGGTCCGTCTCCAAAAGGCATATAAACTCCTGGTGGGGGCGCAGGCCGGCCCTCCGCCCAGCGCTCCGGATTGAATTCCAGCGGGCGATCGAAGAACTATAAAAAACATAAACAAATGCATATACTCAAGCTTATTTTCCTTGGGGGTAGGTTACACAAGAACTAAAACAAAAAATTAAAATAAATTGAAAGAAAATGTTTATTTAATTTTTATACGGATCAAACGCACTATAGAAATATGTAGATATAATCTCACGAGCATAACGGAACGGGGGTGTAAACACCGCCAACTTCGCAACTCCGAGCATTTATTGTGAATTTTTTGACCCATTATCCATTTATTACCCGACCCGTGAATAAATCCCGGGAACTGGGCGGCAGTCAAACTAACTAGTAGACCATCAAGGCAGGCGACTGCTATTATGAGATAGATGTATATGACGTGTATACATCTGTCACTGTCAAACATTGGAACTATAATGATAATAAGAGCTCATGGTATGGCCGCAGGGGCCCAACCAGCCAACCAACCTAGACATTGCAAATAGTTTTTACATACGTCTTTGAATTACTTCTCTGACATGGTTCCCTTACGTTTTCCTTCACCGTAAAGCACGTGGTGTGAAATCACAGCTTATAAGTTTTAAAGCAACTCATAACTACTGGGGCCCAACCATGAGCTCTTATTGCAATGTTAATTCAGTGGTGCGACAGTGACAGATGTATACACGTCGCGTACATCTGTCTCATAAATGAGTGAAACTATCATGGCAATAAGAGCTCACGGTAAGGCTCCAGGACTTTGAATGTTTTATCTACACTAATATTATTAAGAGGAAAGCATTGAATAGGCTCCGAAACTACTAGGCCGATCTTGAAAATTCTTTCAGCAATAGATAGCTACATCATCAGCAAGTAACATAGGCTGTATTTTATCCCCGTACTCCCACGGGAACGGGAACTACGTGGGTGAAACCGGGTGACGTCCGCTAGTGTACAGATAAATATAGATCACCTGTTCATCCCTTTGGATCCCTAAAGTAGGAAAGAGGACAATGGTTCCCTTCTCGACCACAACCTCACTTCCCGGGATGGTGTAGTCCTTGGTGCACATGCGCTGGATGCTCGGGAACGGTGGATACAGCCGCAACGTCTCTGAGAAATATTATTATGGCATTTAGTATACTGTATTTAAATTTCAAATTGGATTGGCTTGACTATTCAGGCTCCGAAGCGGAGTGGGAATGAATAGAATTTCAGGTTCAATTGAATTCATTGCTAGTACTTTATTTATGAAAAGTAATATTAAGATTTCAGTTTAGGCCCCGATGAGGTAAACTTATGAACATCGAAGAATTTACCACCGGGTTTCTAAGAAAAAATCTATAAAATTGAGTCCATAGACTTAATCCATAGACAAAATACTTATTTTCTTATACAGTGAAACCTGGTTAAGTGAGACATCAAGGGACCTGCAATGTCGTTTCACTTATACAGGTATTCCATTTACCCAGTGTCTCAGATAAACAGGTATAAATAAATATCTGTCTCATTTACAGAGGGTTCCATTAATAGATTAAGTGTGGAATTTGTGGGTAGAATAAGAATGAGTAAACAAACAATGTTATCTCAGTTACAGAGGTTTATGCATATAAAATTTACTCGCTGTCTCAGTTATAGAGGTAACTATGATGATAAATCGAAAGAACAAATCCCAGATATAGGCTTACCTCGTCCCACTAACAGAGGTAATTCAGTGCCAAAGTGTTGGGACCTCAGCATGAGTTCCAGTTATGGAGGATTCTCACTTATCCAGGTCCCACTTAACCAAGTTTCACTGTATTTAAATTTATTTAAACCAACATTGGAGTGTATATAAAGAGAAGCAAACACCGACAAACCAAGTGACCTTGAATCACCATCTCCATATACGTTAGTTCCTGCAGTACTTCGTATGTGAACACTTCTCCATGTCTCTCCAAGACTTCGTTGATCTCCATCCTCAGCTTGTCCTGGACTAGAGGGTTAGATGCCAACTCCAGGAACAGAAACGCCAGTGTTGAAGACGTCGTTTCAAACCCACCAAGAAATATTATGAATGCATTCGCTGATATCACCATGTCAGCTGAAAAAGAAGCAAAACAATAAATAAGAAAATGTGTTCACGCCATCCCCGAAGGCTCCTCAAAAGGTTAAGTTAGTATACGAGGTAAAAATCCCACATACCCCGATCTGCCTCTCCTAGGGCGGTCGGGGACCTTTTGAAGGTTATCCCTTCGCCAATAAAAAAAAAATAAAAAAGCTGTAAACGAGTACCCGGAGTCCCCCCTGAGCACTGAGAATGGCCACCGGGGGTGCCCGTTAGTGGCAATAGACGTGTCCCCTATTTCATGGGACATATAAACATACCTGGCGAAATGTGGATGCTATAAGAACATCGTTGCCTACCCCTTCAGAGAAAACAGGCGTAAACTTATATATATCATGCATATCATTATGATAGTGACCCAATTACTCGAAGGCGAAGTCACGAGAAATAAACACGTAGCGTTAATAGTTGCAATGATTGCGCATGTATTTTTCCCTCTCTCTCACCAACATCAAATATATATATATATATTTTTTTTATTTATTATTCGGGCCTTTTGTACATTATTACATGTCAGTCCCACTCGGACTCTTACTTTGTTTTACCAACTAAATTCTAATCTTTCGTCAAACCCTGATTAACAAACAGAAAAAGTAATTTGGCTGCCTCAGTTGTAGGCGTCGACAATATTGTATGGAACATTCCAACATCAAGGGTATTTATGTTCAGTTTTGCAACCAACACCGGCCTCTCCAACTCATATCTGACACACTCCACTAATACGTGATGCACATCCTAGGTTTTGCCACAAGTGATGCAGTTTGGGGAATCTGCTTTCTTCATTAGGTGTTTGAATTTATTTAGCGGAACATGTCTTGTGACCGTAAATACCCTCTCACACCGTTTGCTACCTCCAATAACACCGTTCCGACAATTGTAACACCTTATATAAGTGTCACCTTATATACATGTCACCTAGACACGTAAGTGAAAATTGTATTTCTCAGGCAAATTGTCTTTTATCAGAAATACATCTAAAACCAGATTTTTCTTCGCGTCGCATTCTTATCTATAACTTTCAAATCGTAAGAATGACTTGGTTATATAGGGTTATAAATGATACCGATTATAATTAATATCTCAGTGATCGCATAGAGTTGGAAATGTAGAGGATAGTTCATCAATATTATTAAGTGCCTTCACTTAGCGGGAACTAGTTATCCGCACTTGGCATCATTACTCACAGATATACTTCAATTTGCTTTGACCTCTGTACTTGATGACGCCTGCCGTAATATTCTCACTATTAAGCTTTATAAATAGAGAATTATATGTATTACACAACTGGTTTAAACGTAGACTAGACTGAGCTGAATGAAAAATAGCCTATGGCTCCTTATAACAGCTATCTGCCAGTGGAAGTCCCGTTAGAGAGTAAAAATAATTATCAACATCGGTTCATAAACAATGAAGTTATACGCGAACACACAAAAAAAAATATTTCGACTAGCTGTGCCCCGCAGTTTCACCCGCGTAGATTTAGTTTCATCTTTATTGTCGCAAAACCCAAATATTTTTAATAAATAAAAGTAGCCTCAGTTATTCCTTGAAACATCAGCTACCTACCAGTGAAAGTCCCGTTAAAATAGGTCCAGCCGTTTCAGAGATTACCCGGAACAAACAGACAGACAGACGGACAGACTGACAGAGAAAAAAATTCAAACTTGGTTTTTTAGTGTCAGTACCGTGTATACTTTCATATGCATTTAGTGAAAAGCTGTTATTTTGGACTCAAACAGACACTTCAATTTTATTTATCTGTATGTATATCTGTATAGATGTATAGATGGAATTGAGAAACCTCCTCCTTTTTTGAAGTCGGTTAAAATAATTGAATCAGTAATTTCGTGGCAAATAACTTCGACGAAGAGAATTACCTAAATTGCTCTGCACCCATCTAAAGTCGCGCATTAATTCAGTTATCGTGAAAAGTTAAACGTTTTAAAGGAAAAAGTTGGAATTAGTTCGTGTCAACTTTCTTTACGGTACAGTTTTGTCGATATCACTAAAGCACTCGAGTGGAATTATCTAAAAGAGTCTAGGTATTATGTCTGATAGTAAATATATGTATGGAATTTACATTGCCTTATAAAAATAATCTTTTATATTCTTTTTTTTTACATAACTCTGTCTCCTCTTGTGATACGTATTTAAAAAGGGATGCACATATATGTTGTCTGGATTCGGTCTAGTCTTGATTTAAACAATGTTTTGTAATATGTAAAAGTCGAGTGGTGTTTGCTCGCTCGTTCTTCCATACACATAAATATGTATTTTGCTTTTATATCATTTTAGTTTACTTTACTTTTATATCAGTGTAGGTATTTATAATTATAACATAATACATTGCAAATTATTCTTTTACATTAATATATTTTTTTCACATATAGTAACCATCACACGTACAAGTATATATACTTTTATTATATAAGTATCTTTTTATTTTTATTTTTTGGCCGACGTCGTGCGCCACTCAGTGGGTCACACTGAAAATCAGCTCCGCTAGATTGAACTGGACTCCAGTTAGGTCTGCGGGTATAGTTGAGTTGTGGCCCTTTGATGACAATGTGCGGCAACACCCGATGTACTGGTGCGAACCACTTTGCACCATAAAAACACTACTTATTTCTTTTGTGTATTCTTTTTTGTATATTTTTTTTGTTTGAGTTTTATTTGTTTTGTTGCTGCTTATTGAAATCAATAAACGTTTATTATTATTATTATTATTATAATTAGGTGGTTAATGAGAAAAAAAAGGAAAAATCCAGACAAAAACAAACGAACGGAAACTATACTACCTAGTGTTAAAAAAATTGAGACATTGAAACACCAATAACACCTCATGATTAAAGATTTGGCATCTCTGTTAGATTTGTGCAAGTGTTTGTGCAACCAGAAAGAATTGCCTCGAATTTAAGAGCCGGCGCAAGGTGCTATGTGAGCAGCTACTGCAAAGGGGCCAACAATGATCTCAGCCCGTATTAAGAACTTATTTTGCGGTACCAAAATTATACACCAAAGTACAGAAGTTCTAAATACGATCTTCTTAAACCGATGATGGTAGGCCCCTGTTATTAGAACCGAATACAGTTGCGTTATCTAAGGTGTCTCAACGTCGCACTCATCGCCGAGTGTCGGTTTTAGAGATGAACCTTATAATCTATGTGTTATGTATCAATTTCCTATAATTGAAAGCAACTCTCGTCGCTGACGCTGAGAAACCTTAGCTAATAACGTGGCAGAATATACTTGATAAAGCTTACTGATCTCAACGTCTCCGTCAGATTTCCCGTTGTTATTATTGGTATCATCACCGCGCAGAGTCATCATCATGTCTATGAAGTCGCCTCGCTTCTCTTGGATACCTGAAACCAGATATTTTGAAAGCTTAAATTATAACAAGCTGTATTTTTTTTAGAAGATTAACTAGCCTTTGTCGACCCAAAAGTAAGATCGAGTAGAAATCTGAAATGGACACAAACATTAATCTTAATATTCGTAATAAACTTTTAGCCCTCTGGGGGGGGCGAAGCATGTGAATACATAATATCACGTGCACCCCCCCCACTTAGCGACTTGGAGGAACACCGTGAAGTTTAGTTTTTAGCCCTAAAGTTCAATGTGTTAAATACCGATGGTAGGTTATCTTTTTCAGGGCCTAAACCGAATGAATCATTAACATACAATCTATAGATGAATTGTGTGAATGACGATATGGCTACAAAGGGAGTGAATACAGATATGACGGCTGATAGAGAGTAATGGAAGAGAAGAACACATTGCGGCGAAAAATAACATGGGATAAGGGCAGGAGAATGATGATTCTTATACATAGCTAATGAAGATTCAAAGTGATACCTTCTTCCCTTGCCCTCAGTACGGTAGTCACAATGTTGGTGAAGAAGTCATGGGTCTTCTTGGGTATTATTCTCATACGGAAGAATAACACGAAGGCAGGCCAGAATTGACGCATGGTCCTGGAAAATGCAAAAAATATAATGAGATTGTTACTAACTAAATCCAAAAATCAAACACCCGATTCACGTATTTAAACCGACTTAATCGTTGGCAATTTCGTATTCATTATATCAAAACTAGCGGACGTCACGCGGCTTTTTCGCCCGCCTATATCCCGTTTCCGTGGGAGTTCGGGGATAAAATATAGCCTATGTTAATCGTTGATGATGTAGCTATCCATTGCTGAAAGAATTTTCAAGATCGGTCAAGTAGTTTTGGAGCCTATTCAGTGCAAACAAAACAAACAATCAAATCTTTCCTCTTTATAATATGTATGTAGAACAAAACGGAATAGCTCACGAAAACGTCCTATTAAGTCGAAGTCTAACTACGATTTCGGATCACGTGAAAACCGCACTGGGAGAAGAGTTCGATCATTTTTGACTTTAAGACCAGAGAGTAGATTTTCCTTCAAAATCTGTTCATCCGTATCTTAGATTAGCCTGAGCAAACAGATTGATACACAAAAAAATGTTTTTTGCTAGTTGTGCAGTTCATTTCAATCTTATTTCTATAGATGTCGGTGTATTTTTGCAACTGTTTTATAACTCTCCAATCACAGAAATCTATTTAAAATTTCTTTGAGTTTGCTCATTCAATTCCAACGAGGTAAACAAAATTCCAAGTCTGCATTTCTGAAGCCAGTACATAAATTGCAAGCCGCGATCGCCCAATCAATAACTCCAGATTAACTTACCAACAAGTTGGTCGGTAAGCTAACTTCAGCCTTTGTATTTGAAAACTAACTTATAAAATTTGTTTTATTGAGTATAATTCAATTTTAACATCTAAAAGATTATTGATTAAGGGATGGTTAGAGTTTTGGAGACTGGTTTTAAATATTCTGTAATTACGCTCCGTGGAATTAAATTGCGCGTCTTAATGTATTTTTTACCGCGGTATTCTCGTGGGAAATAATGAATACTGGTTTAACCTTAAATAAATAAGCTTCTTATGCATCGGTAAAGTGATGCGCAAGTAGGGGTGTACTTATGGTACACCCACATTTCGCCTGTAATGTTTAAGTCTCATGTCGAGCTTATTGCCACTAACCGGGCACTAATCCAGACTCCGAACTGCTACTGGGAAATTACAGACTAACCAATTGCGCGCCAAGAAATTTGCTGGCTAAGGCTTACTAAATAAATTCACAATACAGGCGCCGCGCCGTCACAAGTTACGAGCGCTAAAATTCGCGTCGCGTCATATTGACAGACAGAGACAGGCTCATAAAATGACTACTGCGAGCTACTTACTTTTCGAATATGTTATAAGCAGACATTTCGTAGAAGGCATGAAGGGCTACGGCAAAGGGATCCTTGTCGTCATCCATGACGTTGCTCTTAATTCCGAAGGCGCAGGGTACGATGGCGTCCGCCGTGTAGCCTCCCACTAGTGCCTCCGAGTTCACTACAGTGTCCTTATGCCCTTGCTTTTTGGGAAGTCTCTCCACTCGGGTCAAGAACTCTTTCGCTGTGTTGTCGATGATCGGGAACATGCTTCTCAGTTTATTCGGCCTGGAAGATTATTTCAGTAAAGATTAGGAAGATTAGCAGTAGCTACCTGCGAATAATTGACGAAGTGTTATTTTCTGTTAATAAATTAAATGTAACTTTAGACGCATCAGTTGAGTTTGGTACGCCAACCAACAGATGGCGCTAGGCAGCCCCTAACACCGCAAAAAAAACAAGGGAAGAAAATTCGATGCATGAGGTGTGATCACCGGCGGAGTTTTGCAATTTTCTAAAGATGTTTAAGAATTATTAGCCCAATGAATTCAGAAATTACGACTGACAGAGAAATCATAATCGTCCTAGACTGTATAATGTTGGGCTCAGCACTCGCTTTATACCAGTCGTCAGAGGCTTTTGACTGTAACTTATTAATTGCCGGATTGTCATGGATATTCAAGTGTCATCTGTAACCGATGACTTAACGAGCTCTTAGAAACACAAAGGCAGCTCGGGGGCTTGGCGTTGCTTAACTTCGCTGATCAAAAGATATGCGCAATAGCATGTATGCCACGACTAATATACGCTGACCAGAAATTGCTTGGAATATTGGAATATGATGCCACTTACGAGAATATAGGTGATATCTTAGCTCGGAGTCGCTTCCACTCGTTCCCTCGAAGGAACAGCACTGACGCAGCCAGGGGGTCGACGTCCTTGTTGAAGAAGAACCCTCGGTCCGCGAAATAATGGAAGTCATTGACACAGATGCGCTTGATCAACTCCGGGTCACAGACCACCAAGGTACGTTGGAAGAATTGATGCGTGCCTGGAAATTGGAATAGAATTAATATTAGAGAAAACTTGCCAATAAAGAGTCAGAATTTAGGATCTTCAAGGAGAGTGTGAAGAGATTTTAAAAGGGTGTGCAACGAGCACTTGATGCCTGTTGTATTGCAAGCGTCCATAGTCCACGGTAACCACTTTCTATCAGGTGGGCCGTATGCTTGTTTGACACCTTATGCTTGTTAACCACGCGCACCAAGAGGACAGTACATTGTACAGTGGTTTGTCATCACTGTACATAAGTTCTTACAAAAACATATTGATACAGACCACTGAGGTTTGAATTTGCGTCGCTTGTGTTAAGTGCGACTACTAAAGCACTCAGCCACCACGATTATAAATAATGGTAATGGAATAGAAAATGAACGCAGGATGAGCTTCCTGAAATACACAAAATCAAGGTTTTACTGTTTCCTGCTTCATGAATTACCTAGTTTATTTTGTTGTGCGTCAATGTAGTTAGTGTTCTATATAATGATAAAGTTATGTTTATTTGTTTTGCATAAGATCTACTGAATCACAGGTTTATTCAATACAATCCCAGAGAGATTCAGCTCTGGGCCTAGTAGAAACGATACAAAATGTATGGGAATGACATATGTCATGTGATTAATGTAATTTCCATAATTTTTTTATCGTTTCTATTATCGCAAGCGCCAGAGAATGTTACTTTGCCTAAGCCTACTAGTTCGCGTCAGTTAGGTCCTGAATATAACACCAATGCGTATTGAACTGAATACGAACTCAACGTTGACCTCTTTGATTTCGATCTCATTGATTGTGAACTGTATGTCCTATTTACATATTGAGTAGAGAATCTTGATAGCGCGATCTAATTGGGACAAGCGCCATCTAGTGCACTTGAGTGAACTAATATAATAGTAATTTGGTCGTTAACAAATCACAAAAAAGCCTGAGTCACGCGTCAGGCCTTAGGATTATACCATGATACTTTATCTGTATGACAGTGACAGACTGATACACGTCATAGACATCCGTCTTATAAAATTTGTAAATCAATGATGGAGATGAAAGGTCTTAGGGCCCTAGATCCTAATTCACTTCGCCGCCGCTAACAAAACTAATAGCAAACTAGAATTTAATTCAACCTCGATAATTCGGTTGGTTTCAGGAGGAACTATCTCCAGAGACAATCTTCAGTGAGATATCGTATGATTTATTGAATCCGGCTTTATGTCCTGGAAATACACGAGATCTAACATTTATTGGGCGTGTTAGTTACACTTTCGTTTGATTTGTAGGGGATAAGTAATACCGAAAATATATATCCATACAGATAAATAAAATTGAAGTGTCTGTTTGTAATTCCAAATTAACAGCTTTTCACTAAATGCATATGAAAGTGATGACACAAGGTACAGACATAGAAATCCCAATTATTAAATTTTTTCTCTGTCTGTCGGTCTGTCTAATCTCTGAAACGGCTGGACCGATTTTAACGGGACTTTCACTGACGGGTAGATAATGTTACAAGGAAAAAAAAAAAAGCCTTTGAGTTATTTCTAAGACATATGCAGGTTTATTCACGATATTTTCCTTCATCCTGGATTAACATCGCTATATTTAAGATTTATCGTTTGCACAGCGACTCAAACCACTTGACTACCACGGCTAATATCCACAGCTGCAATAATTACATGAATTTTGAACACTATTAAAAACGTTTCTCCTATGATTACAGTTGGTCCTTCGACCACCATCCAAAAATAGAAAAAAAAATGAGATTGTAAAGTTGTTCACAGGACCTAACAGGATTTAAAGAATATACCCTCAGCTTCACCCTTGTATTAATGTAGGCACTAGAATAGTTCTATCTCCTTTTATGACATTACGGTTGGACATAGTTTTATAAGCCCAGAGTGAAATAGCAATCTACCGTCTTATAAGTCTTCAACCGACAACGACATGCGCCGGCGCCAAGACTCTCGTCTTATTCCTAAGTAAAGCAAGGTAAAATGGACCTAAATCTCACCTAGAAACCTCTTCTTTTTGTATGCATCATAGATCCTTTTGAAGCACATTCCTCCCTGCTCCCTGAACAGAGCCACTGAGAGAATGTGCCCCACGAGCGGCAAGGCTGGAGGTGCGAACACCCCACGACTCTGCCAGTAGTCATGGTCGTAAGTACTTATAGCCAGTAACAATGCTACACACAATGCACATACGATTATATACTTTAACACAGCACAGTTTAAAGTCCAGTATTCCAGGAGCCATAGCAGGAGGATCACACTTTGCACTAAAGAGTTTTTTATTCCGAACATTTTGATGTTCACGGGGACTGCATCGTTCTAGAACACATGGAAATCTGAGTTTTTAATTTATTTCTCTCCTGTTTTATTGAATTTCGAAGGCAATTATTGTTTTTTTTTTGTAATTTTAAGTAAAAACAACCATTGAATGCAAATTAGGTGTCAATTAACAATTTGTCACAAAATAACAAATTGTCAATGAATAAAGAAAAAACAATGATTTCCAAACAATGCAGTAGGTATAGAACTCACAGTAAGCAAAATATCATTTTTCAATGTGGATTTTCGCGCGTCATGGCGTCCGCGGCGCGCTCGCGCATGTGCTCAATACAACGAGTCTCGTGCCAGCGCAACTGATGCTGTAACAGAGAAAGTGACCCAGGCCGGACTTGTCAGTTGTCCGAACTTCATGCTCGTTCAACTGTTGAGCAACTGTGGCGTAACTATTTTTTAGTCTGTGTCAAGTACTGGTTTGGTACCACTAAGTTATGAATAGGCGTATTTCATTTGATTGAAAAATATTAGTCGTACGCACATACGAGCAGGGGCGTGCATTCTATATAAGCAGATAAGCAGTGCTTACCATTTTTGATGACTGAATACACTCGTGTCGTGTGTGTGTCTATACCGAAACGTATCTACCTACGCCACATTGGTGTGTAACTTGCCTACCTATGCCTACCCCTCTGAAAATCCAATGCACGTCCCTGAATACAACCCAGGTTTCGCGAGATTCATTCCCGCATACAAGAAATATGTGCACATACATGAACACACAACATACTGATTTAATATGTATATGCGGCAATTACGAGGAAGGGAATCTTCTAGAAGACTAGTGTGTACCCGGTGGTAATAATATTCTCGATGTTTTTAATAAGGTGTAAGTAAAGAGGAGGTTAAAAATGTATAGGCACTTTTAAGAGTTCCAAAATTCCACCCCTAAGGTTTGAAGCGGGGGCTTAAAGGTTGTATGTGAAATAGGCACGCACTTAGGCACCACGCAGGCAAAGCTGCGGGCTGAAGCTACTCGTCATACATATCCTCTTTTTCTATTTAATTTAATACTAGCTGTGTCCCGCGGTTTCGCCTGCGTGGATCTAATTTCATAGATGACCCGCTAAACCTAAATGTTTTTTTCTCAATAAAAGTAGCCTAAGTTACTCGTTGGAACAATCGGTCTAGCCGTTTCGGGACAAACAGACGGACAGACAAACAGATAATGTTTTTGCAAATTGGTTTTTTTATGTGCGCACCATAAATATTTTCATATTATGCATTTAGTGAAGCTGTTAATTTGAAATTACAAACAGACACTACTATTGATTACATAGTATTCTGCAATATGCCATCACTCGGACACATGCACATGATATGTACGTCATAGATTCAATGTATTGTATGTTTATATTGTTGAATAGCAACCGATTTAACCCCACATTGGGTCGCGTTGGTGCCAAAGCCATAAAGCTTGACACACACCGAGGCAAAACCTTACATTTGACTAAAAATTATTTAATATCAAAATTAAAAATATCTTTATTTGATTAGAATTCTTACAAAGTACTTTCAAATCATCTGAAATACACAAACAATAATTTATACAGGACTAGCTGTGCCCCGCGGTTTCACCCGCGTAGATTTAGTTTCATCCTTATAGTCGCGGAAACCTAATATAAAAAAAAAGTTAGTCCTTGGAACATCAGCTACCTACCAGTGAAAGTCCCGTTAAAATCGGTCCAGCCGTTTCAGAGATTACCCGGAACAAACAGACAGAGAAAATTTTTAAAACTTGGTTTTTTAGTGTCAGTATCGTGTATACTTTCATATGCATTTAGTGAAAAGCTGTTATTTTGGAATTACAAACAGACACTTCAATTTTATTTATCTGTATAGATTACACTAACAGCCTTAAAAAGAAATATATAAACTAAAATAAACTAAAATATAAACTACTTGATCATGTACGTGGTAGATGAGTGGTGGAATAATCGGTTGCTACGCAAGCGTCGCAAGTTACAATCCCAGCGGGTGAAACACCTCTACCTTTCCCTTCGGAAACCTTCTGGAAGGGCGTGGAGCTTACTCACATATTCATTGGTCCCTGCCACAAATTTGTGAGAAGTCATATGAACCTACACGTTTGAGAAAACACGCACACACGTAGAAAAATACACACACAGACAGTCATTTTGTTTATTTAATTCTGTGCCTCGCGGATTCGTTCGCGTAGACAGAATTTTATGAGTAGGTAAATAAATTTAGCCTTGTGATATCAGCTATCTGCCAGTGAGAGTCCCTTTCAAATTCGGTCCAGCCATTCTAGAGTTTAATAAAAAAAAGAAAAAAAATATTGTTATGTAATTACTTACTTAAGAAAATACTTTTTTATTTTTTCTCGTTTTACTTACGTACTGCACTTACATACTTTCATGTGCATTTGAAATGTTATTCATTTGGAGTTACTTAGGATAATCCATGTTTAAGGTTGAATAAATAGGTATTTTTTCCGATATCAAGGAAGATGTGAGTGAGGAGATTCATTATCTTCTATATAAAATGATATAGCGTTATGTAATAGCAGAACAAAGTAGTACCTTTACCCAACATTTATTTTGTTTAGAGTCTTGATCATTTTCACATTGTCATGAGAAATCCCCAAATACAGAGAGCCTAGTGCGAGTTTTCTTAAAATCGCTGTCACAAGTCACCGCGTCGACGTGAACACAGATTTGTATGGGCTCACAATAGTGTCATGTTTAGGCCGACAGAGGCGCTGTTCCGATCCTATACAAATCTGCGTTTACGTCGACGCGTTGGCTTGTGACGGCGGCAGTGAAGAACTCGCACTAAGCCCTCAGTGTGCGCGTAGCTTAGTTGATAATGGGGAGTGCAATGGGCCGTTATATTTCCAATTTGCATTATTAATGTCACAGGATATTGCGGTCAAGCCATTCAGTAATGCCGTAGGGCATGGTTGTATGGCGATGGGCGGAAAAAACACCAGTTTTTAGCCCAATCAAAAATCCTAGAGATATTTAATTGGTTAGTTTTTCATACGTATTTGACACTAGCGGACTCAACGCGGTTTCACCCACGTAGTTCCCGTTCCCGTGGTAGTACGGTGATAAAATCATCATCTCCCTGGCCTTATCCCATACATTGTTGGGGTCAGCACTTGATTCAACCCGATGTGGCTGATCACCTGATTTTTATACGGAGCGACTGCCATCTGACCTTCGCAACCCCTTTAACGAGGAAAATCAGTGATCTGGGTTAAACCAGTTGTCAGACTATTTGAGGCCTCTGACTGACCTATAACGATTGCCAAAGATGATAAATTGGCAACCGGGACCGACGGCTTAACGTGCTCTCCGAGGCACGGAGGGAACTCGGGCGGTCACCCATCCAATTACTGGCTAGGGCTAGGGTTGCTTAACTTCGCTGATCGAATGATATGCGCAATAGCAACTGTGCCACGAGCTCCTCGGTGATAAAATATAGCCTATATTAATCAGTGATAATGTAGCATTCAAATGGTGAAAGAATTTTTTAAATCGGTCCAGTACTTTTTGAGCCAATTCGTTGCACACATAGCTTTCCTCTTTATAATATTAATATCGCTATAATATAGGTTCGAAAACTATATACATGTTAGCTGTACCCGCATAGACTTAAAATTATCATCATCACCATCACCATTTCAGCCGACAGACGCCCACTGCTGGGCATAGGCCTCCCCCAACGATCTCCACAACGAGCGGTCTTGTGCCTCCCCCATGTTAAAATTATGGATGACCTTATTTCGCGGCACTCTCAGTTTCTACATACATACATATGCTCACGCCTGTATTCCCCAAGGGGAAGGCAGAGATGTTGTAATTTTCAACAACCACATTTCACCGAATATGATTAAATGCGAACGTGACAGAGGGTGAGTCCATCGCCGTCTCAGGCACTATACATACGTCTTTGAATTATTTCTCAGACATATGCAGGTTTCCTCACGATGTTTTCCTTCACCGTAAAGCACGTGGTGTGAAATCACTGTACATAAGTTTTTTTTTAGAAAAAGTCATAGGTACAGGCCCGCTGGGATTCGAACTTTCGTCGCTTGCGTAGTAGGCGACTGCTCTAACCCGAGGCCACCACGGCTCCCACACTCAGTTTCTTTTTAAATAAAAAAAGTTACTCCATGCAATCGCTGAACATCCATGGGGATGATTCGGGTACTATGGGGTACCCGCATAAGGCATCCAAATTTTCCTATTAGACGCCTATGAACAGGCTACCCTATATATTCAAAATGACGTACCGTGAAATTATCTGTCTCACAGACACATCTTGTCTTGAACATTTTAATTAAAATACTGCACAGTTACATAAATGTACCAAATTAACAGAATGTCTCGTGTAATTTAGACACAGCATACATTTTCATTCGTCTCTTTAATAGCCAAATAACAATGTATTATGTGTGCTTTACGATGTAAATTGCTATTTTAAATATTATAGACATCTCATCTTGTGTCTCGACTTTCATAAATATGCAATCTATACAAAAATCTAATATATATAAATCTATATAAATAAATTGAAGTGTCAGTTTGTAATTCCAAAACATATGGTAATATCACATAGGTAATGACATAAATAAAAACAATTTAAAAAATAATATCTATCTGTCTTTTCCTCTATCTGTCTGTCTATCATAATTATATAAATAATAACTCTACGCGGGTAAAGCCGCGGGGCACAGCTAGTTTGTAATATTATAGATATTTCATCTTTCATAAATATGCAATATGTAATCTAAAGGAGAAAAAATATATATAGTACAATATTTAAGCTGCCATGTCCTGATGACACCTTAGTTCCTTATCTTTTTAGCATGTAATCCACGTCCAAGGAGCCAACTACGATCTTTTAAGCAGCGCGTATTAAGAACTTCTTAACTATGACGTTTAATTTTACGGTAACATTAACACTTTAAGTAATTTTTTTAAATTATTTCTGTATCAGCCTGTTGCTGAAATTGTTGTTAAATGAATTTTATTATTCTTATCAGTATTATTTTTTTATTATTACATACATATGCTCACGCCAGTATCCCATGGGGGTAGGCAGAGACTACCGTTTGCCACATGCTACGATCCTTACATACTTCATTCGCTTCATCCACATTCATGCATCTCTTCATACACTTTCTTCGGTTACGAGTGCTGCGAATTGGTCCTTTCTGCTATTTTTTTTATTATTAGTAAATAAATTACTTACTTTTCAAGTTGGCGTTTGATATCGATTTTCCTCCTCTATTTTATGAAGTCGGTAAAAAAAGGAAATCATTAATATAAATTCTCTGTAGGAAACGATCCCCATTCGGTAATCGAACCATGATCGATTACGTAGCAATATCTCGATTATTCAAACCGATGTCCGTTCTGGGGCCCAACCATGAGCTCTTATTGCAATGTTAATTCAGTTGTGCGCCAGTGACAGATGTATGCACGTCACATACATCTGTCTCATAAATGAGTGAAACTATCATAGCAATAAGAGCTCATGGTAAGGCCCCTGTGCGGTTACTTTTACCGGTGTTCAATTACCCACTTTTTCCTCAATTAGGCTAATCGAAACCCAATTAGTCATTGTTTGAGGAAAACCGCAATGTTTTATATTTAAACCAATATGTTAATCTAGTACCAGGTTGACCAAGTTCCGCTCGTTTTTTGTTTGATACTTTCTAAAACCTTTGCTAGATCGGTTTATCGCCTGCAAAACCCTCTGCATACTAAATTTAATGAAAATTATGATATATTCAGTTTAGGCCCTGGTAAGGCACTTATGAATGAATATCGTTAGAGCCGTTTCCAAGATTCAGATTATCTATATCTATACAGATAAATAAAATTGAAGTGACTGTTTGTAATTCCAAAATAACAGTTTTTCACTAAATGCATATGGAAGTATACACGGTACTGAAATGAAAAAATCATTTTTAAAACTTTATTCTGTCTGTCTGTCGGTCTGTCTGTCTGTCTGTCTGTCTGTTTGTTCCGGCTAATCTCCGAAACGGCTGAACCGATTTTAACGGGAATTTCACTGGCAGAGAGCTAATTTGACAGGGAGTA
Source organism: Watsonalla cultraria (assembly GCA_964035505.1). Lineage (NCBI taxonomy): Eukaryota > Metazoa > Arthropoda > Insecta > Lepidoptera > Drepanidae > Watsonalla > Watsonalla cultraria. Next base: position 1,359,769 of record OZ037726.1, on the reverse strand, counting down.
CTTAGGCTACTTTTATTAAAAAAACATAAGGGTTTCCGCGGGTCACCCATGGAACTCTACGCGGGTAAAACCGCTGGGCTCAGCTAGTATATAAATATATATACAAGAATTGCTCGTTTAAAGGTATAGCATATATAGATTAGATTAGATAGATACAAAATTCAAAGTCTGACTGACTCCAGAGGCGCAGAAAACCACTGAAAAACACACCCCTTCAAAATTCATGCCTCTAGGATCATTTTTTAGTCAATCAATCAAGAATTTGAATTGTGTAGATTTTACTTTTTAATAAAATAAGTATATAAAGAAAAAAAAATATATGCATATACCATCTACGCCTTGTGCCCAAAATATATGCATATACCATCTACGCCTTGTGCCCAAAATATATGCATATACCATCTACGCCTTGTGCCCAAAATATATGCATATACCATCTACGCCTTGTGCCCAAAATCTTCGCCAAAAAAAACTAAACCCTATATAATAAAGCCTTTTATTCCGAATTCACTACAACTTTGGCGATACAATTTTTGGATTATATTTAAAGTCAAAAGTCAAAAGTCAAAAATATCTTTATTCGATTAGACTTTATACAAAGCACTTTCAAATCGTCAGAATGACACAATTTACAGGATTATATATGCTACCGCCAGGTTCGGAAGGTTGCTTTTACTGAGAAGAACCTGGCAAGAAACTCAGTAATTACTCTTTTCAAAAATATTATACTATTTAAAAAAAAAACAAAATAAATCATTTGAGAAATGTAAGCCCATGGACACAGTTCCAATGTACAAATGTCGATAAAAATTAACATAAAGAAAAGTCTAGTAGTTCTAATTATATCTAAATGCGTAGCTTGAGATGACCAGCCCCCACAAGCAGCACCTGTTCACAAGTATGACGAGAATGCCAGCCATCGCCCTCCTCAACCATTATAGAGGGAAGTGAGCGACCCGTCATCCTGACGCCGCCGCAAGCAAAGGCATTTTAGTGAGCATGACAACTCAAGCCAGTCAAAACAAAGATCAAAAGTAATATTAAAAAGAATTGTAGCATAAGTACAGTGTCCATGAGACTACTTACAATATTTGTCTGGTAATACATTATTCCAAGTTTCCTTATCACACATATAATCACTAACTGTATAATAACCCTTTTTAAGTAATACAGATTTTACAGTCTCTTTAAATTTATCAAAGGGCAAATTTACAATACATGTAGGTAATTTATTATAAAAGCGTAAACTTTGCCCTAAAAATGACCCCTGGACTTTCTGTAAGCGGTGTGTAGGTACTACTAATTTATTTTTATGTCTTGTGTTGACATTATGTACATCACGCTTCTTTTGAAAATAATTTATATTAAAGTATGTCTCGCAAATCGGTGTGCCTCCTGGCATGGGCCTCCTCCAACTCCCTCCATTGGGACCTCTCTCTCTGCCACTCTAGTCCAGTATAATCCCAAGGTTTGGCGTATATCGTCTTGCCATCTTGTTTTCGGTAACTAAACCCTATAATGTAGACCAACTTCCACTCAAAACGACAGACACGCAAGCCATTTAAACTGTAGTAAATTGTGAGCGTGCGAATAAAATCACCTTGAATTTCGTCACGTTATGTAGAGCACGTGGTGAAATGCATCATTCATTCAAGCATTTAAAGCCGTGGAAGCTCTTGGTGACACGAGATTAACCAACGTGGATTTGAGGTCACCGTTTTAACTAATCACTGAGGAGTGCCAACACGAAATGTCATAATGATACCAGTAATAGCAACCTTCCGACCCCGGCGGTAACATTTATAATCCCGTATAGTGTAATTGTTAATCTGAAGATTTAAAGCACTTTGCTAAAATTCTAACCAAAGAAAGATATTTTTATTTTTAAAGGGATAATTAGGATCAGGAATTACACCCACTTTCGTCGTCTGCTACGCAAGTGACGAAAGTTTGAATCCCAGCGAGGCCTGTACCAATGAGTTTTACTAACAACTTATGTATAGAGATTTCACCACGTGCTTTATGGAGAAAGGAAAACTTCGTGAGGAAACCTGCATATGTCTGAGAAGTAATTCGATGACGTACATAAAGATATATTCACTATCCGTCACGTTAGAATTTAATAGTTATTTGTTATACAAGAGTGCAAAGTTGCTTTTTAACCGCGTGTTCAATTTTGATGACCGAGCAAGCGAAGGATTCTAAAATTAGAATCCTGAGCGTTAGCGAGGGAATCAAAAGAGCACGAGGTGAAAAATCTTTGCACTCGAGTGCAACACGTAACTTTTCATTCCACCTCAGCGAGGAAATGACTAAATGCAAAAAAAAAAACGTTTACAATCACAAGATAGGTACACTTTTATTTCAGTTTAGGTATTAATTACTACATTATGACAGGTAAGTATTACAGAATAATCTTTAAATTATAACAATACTAAGGTATAATTAAGAAAAATATTTAATTCACAAACTTAGTGCACACGATGTTCTAAATTCAATTTACTTTATCCTCTAGAGAATAAAAACGGCTTTTCCACTCAGATATTGAAGATTAAAAATACTCTTTCCGAGATGGTGGGATGAAAATATCTTTGGTGAAAAGTAAGTGTTGTCGACATCTCTCGCCCACCCCTTCGGGATATACAGGCGTAAAATTTAAATGGTACAATACGTTATTCTGCTATTACAAATATATAAACAACACAGTTAGCCTATTGAAGTGCAGTCCAGCATGCACTGGAGATCCACCAGCCTGAGGACGTCGCGCCTTCGAGATCATGTACTCGCACACAGTGTCGACCCTGCATGGGGCATCATTTATAACTTTAAAAAAAAGTCCCGTTAAAATCGGTCCCGCCGTTTCAGAGATTACCCGGAACAAACAGACACACAGACAGACAGACAGGCAGAGTTTTTTTTTTAAATTTGGTTTTTTAGTGTCCGTAGCGTGTATACTTTCATATGCATTTAGTGAAAAGCTGTTATTTTGGAATTACAAACAGACATTTCAATTTTATTTATCTGTATATAGATGTATAGATAGGTGAAAAGTAGTATTTTACTAGTCTCACGAACTAATGGTTGTAATTGAAAAAGAATGTTTAGTTGTTCAGTAATCAGGAAAGGATTTATAGGTATTATGACATCACGCTGCAGCGGTGCGATTAATAAGAGCTAAGTATCAATGGGAAATGTTACAAAGAACGGGAAAAAATATCTCTTAGTAACATTAGTATTTCTTATTGTTATTCTTATACGATTCACAGTTGCTTTGCGAGACAGCGTTTATCTGTTAAATATTATTATGTCTGTGGTCGCTACTAGCCTTCTTCGGCAGAAAACTTCGTGCTCTCACTATATTTTCGAACTCCCAAAGGTCATGACGAAACTAGTGGTTTGCTAATTGTTTTCTCGCAATGTCGTTGCACAATGACACTCACGCAAGCCGTTTGTTGTATTAGAGTTCAAAAACCTCTGTGAGGCCATTCACCAAAATAATGACAAGGTACATTTGAAGCCCACTAAAATTGAGAATATGCGAAATAAACTTTTAATCATGGGTGTGATTGATTAATTTTACCGTCAGCTATTCATGTATAATATCATAATCATGAATTTAAGAGCAATAAACTCTTGTCGGTGTAACCGATGCCACTCTTTCCACTTGTCTCTGTCCAGTGCCATCTCTTTGACCTCCTTATACGACATGACAGACACCTTTTCTTTAACTTGTCTCATGTATGTTAGCCTTGGTCTTCCTCTTCCTCTTTTTCCTTCTACCTTTCCTTCTATTATGTTATAATATACGTTATGATATAGTTACACAATGTTTAGCTTGTAGGGTGACACCATTGTTCTGACATTAGTTTTTAGAAAATTTCAGTCTTCACGCTTCTAGAATTTGAGCTTTCGTCGCTTGCCTAAGGGGCTAATACTCACACCACTCGGCCTCACGGCTTTCAAGGTTTTTATTGATATAAGTAACACATTTTTGTAAGTATTTTCTACGATTACAAGACCTTTAAAAGTGGCACATCAACAGTACCTAATTCTCAAGCAATTTATGTTAAAAGAGTGTTTAAGTACCAATCACCTGAACGAAGGCGTCTTTTTACATTAGCTCTTCTTCCCAGCCAATTATGCAGCTCAATTAGGCAAGCAATTCCGCCTGTGAACAGTCGAATGAGTGGCCTCTTTCAAGCAATTGTCTTCAAATATGTCTCCCGAACCCCAATCAATAAGGTTATATTCGTGAAGCGTGCCGTTTATCATGATTTTCAAATTAAATCAGTACTTCATCTTCATAAAGGTTTAATTGTCTAGAATTGGGGCAATTTATCTCCTATGACGAAGAGATATTAGCAGTTACGATTCTCTAATTATTGACCAGTCTCAGGCATAGATTCTCAAATGTATTTCGTATTGATTTTTCTCAGTCATATGCACGCTTTGTCACAACGGGTTACTTTACTAGCTGTGCCCCGCGGTTTCACCCGCGTATATTTAGTTTCTTCCTTATTGTCGCGGAACCCTAATATTTTTAATAAATAAAAGTAGCCTAAGTTACTCCTTGGAACATCAGCTACGTGCCAGTGAAAGTCCCGTTAAAATCGATCCAGCCGTTTCATAGATTACCCGGAACAAACAGACAGACAGAATTTTTTTTTAAACTTGGTTTTTTAGTGTCATTAGCGTGTATACATTCCTATGCATTTAGTGAAAAGCTGTTATTTTGGAATTACAAACAGACACAAATTTTATTTATCTGTATAGATATATATCTAAACTTATCACGAGTTTTGCACCGTTACCTAATCTGTACTCGCTAGCGTCTCCACCCAATATTTGTAAGAGATATTTCAGTTCTTCATTTCACCGCTAGGAGGCGCTGTACATTAATTTTTCGGCGGAGACCTTAGCCAGTATAGATTAGTAAAACGGTGCTAAACCAGTATTGGGTACGTAAAGTAAAGCTAAAAAGTTTTTCATACACGCTGTTTAAACGATCAAAGTTAGCCTCCAGAAAAAAATAATACAAAAAAATATATTAAGACTTATTTATTTACACACTGAATAGTCCAAAATATAAACGTGATGTCGTGTGTGTTACGATAAAGGACTATATACGTTGTGATCTTAGTTCCTGAGGGAGGCACCGATGACCTGCTCGATCCATTCCAATTGGGGAGCGACTGGCAGGAATGCTGGAATTAAAAAAATAAAGCCTGTTTAAAAACTATACGTTCTAAGAAATAAAGCCTATTTTAAAACAAATATTTGCCTTTTTTGACATTCTCGGGTAACGCGAGAATATAATAAAGTTAGATTTGTTACGGAATCATAGATCAAATGTTGCCATATCGTATATTGAGCCTTGAAGTGAATATAGTAACAGAATATGCATGCTAATAAAATTGCCACACTTAACCGAGAGTGTTGTGAAAAGCCGGGGAGTTTGTATCGCCGTTTCTTCTCCTGTCTGACTTTAATTTGGAAACGGTAGAAAATTAACCTACACTAGTATTAAAATAATATGTTTTATTTATTTTCCGAGTTACCTTATATTGAACTAGGTTCAGACTGCAGAATCGCCTGCATAACAGTCAGATTTCATACGCAAACTTTTAATCCCCATATAACCCTCTTAGGGGTGGAATTTTTAGAAACCCCTTAATGATGAGACGGTGCGTTTATATATAAGTCTGTCAGTCATGACTTTGGATTTTATATGTATAGATAGGAGATACAATTATTTGATTTTGCAGGTGGATAATGATGGATACTCACTACCAGCGCTGTCACCTTCGGCGGGCGTCACTAGAACTCCGTACAGCACGCCGTCACTCACTAAAGCAGCGCCATCATCGAACTATACAAAAAAACAAGTAACACATTACCACAGTATACATATAAGCACTAAGTACGGAATCTAGAAACAAATCGTTCGAAATGACACACTCATACACGCGTGCATTCACGAGATTATAAGCGGCATCGGCGTAATATCACTATGGGGCCATATACCTCAGTTACGTGTAGTATTATATTTCTAAATTTCAAATCGACGAACGACATTTTTTAAGAATAAATACAGTATTTTCCGGGGGAATCCAATGGCTTCCTTCACATATTTTAACAATTTACAAGATATTTTTTCTCAACTATCACTTGACTTTGGTGGAATAGCTGTACTCAAGCTCGTCGCCATTTAAATAAAAGAAAGAAAGACATTTTTTGACATTAAAAACTTTTAAGTGTGACAAACCTTCACGCTCGATGGAGCAAACGTTCTTATTTCGAAAATGTGTGACATTACGCACATTACATTACAAAAATTTGACATTACGCAAATGTCATATAATCAAATCACGCATTATTATACTCACAGGAGTAGCAGCACCATCTTCGCTCTGGGCAGAGATCAAACCACCTTCGGCTTCGATGGCGAAGGTGTAGCAGCTCAGGTTCTCACCAGGAGCTGAACCTGTTACATTATACATAAATAAAAACTTTATTATATATACGAGAAACAGTATTTAATAATAACAAGTAGAAAACTTGGCCCAAATCTGTGTCTCTCGGATTGTGCCAAGAATGCTGGCAGCATTGCCACGCTGAATAGCAATGCTGATTCTCTAAGCAAGAAAGCCCCAGCCCGCTTGTTACGAGAGACTTCTACCAGACTATACTACACATTTGCAATCAAAACAAATCTATGTCAATCTACTATGTCAGGTAAGCAGTTTAAACATATAATATCAGATTGTACATCTTACCGTCAGCAGAAGCTCCGAAGCCGCAGAATGTGGCGGAATCAGGGAGAGTGCTCTCAGGAGTGGCCAACTTAGCGTACCCGATGTTTGCTGCGAACAAACAGAAGGACATACACATTTAGTTAATGAGTAACATTAGTGAAGAACACTCTTTTTTTCCCTCGCGAACACGCTTCGAAACCTTACCGAATAACACGACCGGAAATTTTACGATCCCATACTAAATGAGGAAAATACGCAATGAAACATAAATATTCAACGTATAATTTGGGATTTTTGTAAATTGAAATAATTAGGGAGTTAACTTCCACCAAAGGATGGAAATAGGATACTTAAAAATTATCATTACACGAAGTCCCAAGTAAAAGCTAATTTGATTATAGTATTAATTAACTGTTTTTGAAGCAAGAATCAAGATGTGAAATGTCTATGAATACGATAATTCCCCGAACGCTCGTCAAAACCGATTATAAGTTACGGTAGTAATTACCGCGGAAACTATTCAATGGATATTGCGTGCTCAAGGGAGGGATGCGTATTTACAAACGCTACACATTCAATTTCATCAAACAGCTAGTGCCCTGCGGTTTCACCCGATTATAGCTTTTATTAAATTTTTTTTAAATAAAAGTTGCTTATGTATCATCAAGGCTAATAGAAACGATACAAAATGTATGGGAATGACATATGTCACGTGACTGATTTATGTCATTTCAATACATTTTGTATCGTAATACATGTGAACGTTACTTTGGCTAGGCCTACAGATATAGATCGGCCCGCGAAATCCTCGTTTTAGAAATTAGTCGGAACAAACAGACAACCCGACAGAGACTCCTTTTTTATATAGATATTTATATAGAAATACCTAATATTAGACTTTTATTTTATTTACTCACATAGACACTTCGATTTCATTTATCTGTATAAGTTCCTTATAAACTTTTATATGCATTTTGTGAAAACCCGTTAATTTGGAATAACAAACAGACACTTAGTTTTTATTTATTTGTATGTATATGTATACGGACGAAGTAAGCTTATTGGTTTCTGGAGTTCAATTAAAATGTCGGGAAATGGCGCGCCCTGTTAACGGGTGGAAGTTTGAACAACTCCTTAATTAATGGACCAATCGTTTCCGAACCTGGTTTTATTGTCGCCAGCGGGACGACCGTGGAGTTTCAATTACATTACTGGTGTGATATTCAAACTATTGACAATTATCCGTTAATAAATGCTTCTAAATTACATTCCATAATGCAATAAGAAATTCTTATTAATTCTTCTAAGTCTTGTTTTTGTTATTCGTTGGTTTGTATGTTTATTGTTATATATTTTCCAACCAGGGTCTCATATTGCCATGATAGTTCAACTCTTATTATGAGACAGATGTTTAGAACGTGTATAATCTGTCACTGTTACACAGTGGCAATAAAAGGTATGGTATGGTAAGGCCCCAAGTTTCATGCCTGAGGAACCGGCAATTGTTCTAGTTGGAAATTTTTATTATTTTGTATCGTTTCTACTATCGAAGCGTGAAGACAATGTTACTTTGTCTACAGGCTGGGCCTTAACTGAATAAATCAATTTCATTTTCAAACTATGAAATTAACATATCTAGTGTTACAATATTATTGATGACAGGTTATTCTTCATCATTCATTCATGTCATTAAAATGACAGGATACTCACCAGTACTGTGTACAACCCTGTTGATGCCGAGGAGAGCCAAGTTGCCCTCGTCGTTGATGCGCGAGGCGCTGCTCTCAGTCACCAGCTCAGGATTGAACACGTAAATAGTGCCGTAGCGGGCCCAGATGAAACGTACACTAGATGGAAGAAGTTGAAGGTGGAAGTTAATTTGGCATTACAAACAGACACTTCAATTTCATTAACTGTATCTACTATATTATAAAGAGGAATGATTTGATTGTTTTTTTGTTTGTTTTCATTGAATAGGCTCTGAAACTACTTGACCGATCTTGAAAACTCTTTCAGCAATGGATAGCTACATCATAAGTGAGTAAAATAGGGTATATTTTATATCCCTACTCCCACGTGAACGGGAACTACGTGGGTAAAACCGCGTGACGACCGTTGTGTGTTATATATGTGAATATGTCGCTATCTATCTGTCTGATTGAAAGTGTTAATTGTATGGGACATACTTGACAACGCAGCTGGCAGAGGAGAGGATCCAAGACTCGTGTACAAGGGAGCCGGCGCAGGTGTTCAGGAGGCCGCTGGTGATCACGGCTATGCGGAGGTGCACCACCCATGGAGCGTCGCCCGCTGCTGCCTCAGTCCTCACATCTATAGTAGGTAAAAGGTCCCGAATGGCGTCACGAGTATTGAGCGCTCAGCGATAACAGTGGGGAAAATTACACTTATATGTATTTGTTTTACAAGCCCAAGAAATACTAGGTACCGAGCATTCAAGGTTAGCGCTCCTATCTCGTGACGAAATGCAATAGGTCAAAGTTATGTCTGTACTGAGAGCAAAGCTAATAATCTCAATTATCGGCATTGCTTCATAAGTTTGACATAATAATTATGTTAACTTTTACTATAGCTACGGTATACCACGAGCTTTTCGGTGAAGGAAAACATCGTGTGGAAAGCTAATAAAAAGAACCAGTTAAGTATTAGATAAATTCTATTCATGATTTTCTTACGTTGCACAGCCGTGCTGCGGGCCTGAAAAGAAATAAAAAATAATGTAGGTTTAACCATCGACAGTGTTATAAAACTAAAGTAGTCTGCGATGTGATGTGGTATCACGTTAATTAAGCTGAAGTGAGCTTTTTCGCGTTTAAGCCTTTTTATTAATGAACGTCTCCTAATACTATCGTAAGTACTTAGGTTATCTATCGAATACAGTGAACATTTGATTGTTTTTTTTTTGTTTGTTTGCATTGAATAGCCTCCGAAACTACTTGACCGATCTTGAAAATTATTTCAGCAATGGATAGCTACTTCATCAGCAAATAACAAATTTAACCCCGTACTCCCACGGGAACGGGAACTACGCGGATGAAACCGCGTGACGTCCGCCAGTAGTAAGTAAATACTGTATGCAATAGTTAGAATAGATAGAATTAAATCTTCTCCACTTTAAATAAATGTATGCGTCGAGAGGAAAGTACTTATATATCTATTACATTCTTACGAACTTAGAATTTAGCTGGCAAAGTCAGTTTATAACTGATAACCATACCTCTACTAGGATATATGGAGTTTTCTTGATGGTACTTATATTTTATTTTTTATCATAGGACTTATAGCTTAGATCTCATACAGAGGGTAGGCAGATTTGGCAAGAATACGGCGGTGATAAAATTGATAGTATCATAATACCTATTTGATGCATCGATTTGATTACATTGATAAATGCTTTTAGAAAAACTAAATATTTTTTAAAGATAATAATGTAATCTCTGCATTAAATGTTCAAAATGATTGATTGTAATTGCGATTAGATACATGGAGTTTGGTGGTGGTTAGGAAAAGGGATATATAACTACGTCCGTTGACGTTCGTTACGAAGTATGTGTGGGGTCACCATTGCCTGTGTTCAAAGCATGGATTGACATGTTCAAACGTCGACGTACCTTTCGTTTTAGTGTGGCTCAAAATGTGTTGATACTGTGACGGAATTTGGATGGAGACGGGTTATGGTTCCATTTCAAATATAGCGGATCAACTCATTTCGAGCCACTCCAATTTCAACAAATACGTAATCGAATATCGACAACGTACAAACGTGAGCTTGGATGCTATTTACTGCAGATCTTATGACAAACAGTGTGATTACCTACCACGAACAAAATTGAAAGAAGTATGTTGAGATGGTTTGGAAATATCAAAAGGATGAGTGAAAGAAGATTAACGAAAAATAATTATAGAGCAGATCTGAGTGGAAGTTGAGGGCGTCCAAGGAGGAACTACTCCATGACCAGAATAATAGGTAATCTATTTCAGAAAGGTCAATTTCGGTCCACTCGTAACCAAAGAAGTGTTAAAAGATGTATGGATATGGACGAAACAATTGAATTATGCAAGGATGCTATCACTGAGAAGAACTTAAGCATTAGGAATTAGCATTTTGTTTTTTTGAAGTGAAAATTTAGTGCCCGTCTGCTATCTTTTCAAGATTTATTTGAGATAGCTTTAGCCCCGGGAATAAAATTATAAATCACGAAATACGAGATTTTTTTTTTTAAATTATTTCCTTGCTTAAGAAACTTGTCTTTAAGGTGTTCTAAGATTCAAAATTATAATACCTTATATCTAATTGATCTGTGTTAAGATATTGTCTGATTTGAATAGGTGAAATAAATACTAAGGTACCTAGTACTTAATTGTTTTAGTATCAAATATTATATTTATAAAAAATAATAATTTTGGTATTGACTCTACCCACCTATAAACCCTAAGAGCAGAATTCAGACCTTATCTATATCTATACAGATAAATAAAATTGAGGTGTCTGTTTGTAATTCCAAAATAACAGCTTTTCACTAAATGCATATGAAAGTATACACGATACTGACACAAAAAAACCAAGTTTTAAAATTTTTCTCTGTCTGTCTGTCTGTTTGTTCCGGGTAATCTCTGAAACGGCTGGACGGATTTTAACGGGACTTTCACTGGTAGGTAGCTGATGTTTCAAGGAGTAACTTAGGATACTTTTATTTATCAAAAATATTAGGGTTCCGCGACAATAAGGATGAAACTAAATCTACGCTGGTGAAACCGCGGGGCACAGCTAGTACTTAATATAATAAGTGCTCTAAATTTACCTGTACAGCGGCGAAGGCACACAAGATAATCAGAGCTAGCACCTTCATGATTGCACAAGTCCTGGACGATTGACTCTAAACTAATCACTAACTAGATATTATACTAATTAGCACCTTATCTACGTACCTACTCAACGGTGTTATATCGTAATCTAGTGATATAAAAACTGATTAATTATTCAACGCGCAGCCTAATTTGTGGTTAATCCACAGATAATATTGATACAATAGGAAAATACAACGGATGTTAAGATTAATTATCATACTCGTACCTACCTTCTCTTGCTGAGAATGAAAAAGAAACTAGAAAATATTTGATTCAGTTAAGATAATTATGAACGTCGAAGAACTAACCACCCTTACCGATTGAAAGCAGACTAAAAGCTGACCTCGTTTGTCCACTTCTAACAATCTCGGAGCCGTGGTAACGTTTGAACAGTCGCCTGCCACGCAAGTTCGAATCCCATCGGGGCCTGTACATTGGTACAAGCCCTGATGGGATTCGAACGAGTTTTTCTAAAAGCTTGTGTGCAGTGATTTTACACCACTTGCTTTACGGTGAAGGAAACCATCGTGAGGAAACCTGCATATTATGTCTGAGGATTAATTTAATGACGTACCTATGTATAGTGCCTGAGACGGCGATAGACTCACCATTTGTCACTTTATCATGTTCGGTGAAAATTGGGTGTTGTTATTACAACACTTCTGTCTACCCCTTAGGGGAATATATATACAGAAGTGAGCATATGTATAAATATCACTTCAATGCGGGGTTAAAAGGGACCCCTTAGCCAAGGCTTAAGAATTTAGCTATAGTCTATATCCCCTGCCTGTCGTATGAGGGATCCAAAGGCAGTGTAAGTAATTTCAGCCCCAGTAAGGTATCTATATGACCATCATGGCAATAAGAATTTATGGTGTTTGCCTAACCTTATCTTTGGTAGATTGTCATCAAGCGGTATATAGATGTTATATCTCTAGGATCGTTGTCTATGATCGCTCTATATTTCTTATCTATCGATAGATACTCTTTTGAAGTCTGTCGCCTTACTATTTAGCGACATTGCAGTTTATTTCAAAAAGTTCGATTGCAATGTATGGATTTCACGAATGTATTCAATCAAAACTTATATTAATGCTAACTGAGCTTTCCTTACTGCGATTTACGCAATGCTATACCCCTGCAAATAAATATTGTAGCGACGCCCACAATGCTGTCCAATTCCTCTTTATGTTTATACAGATAAATAAAATTGAAGTGCCTGTTCATAATTTCAAATTAACAGCTATTTACTAAAAACTAACTTTCGATACTTTCACTGGCACGTAGCTAATGTTACAAGGACTAACATGTGCTACTTTTATTAGAGAAAAGCTTTAGGGTTCCGCGGGTCAAACATGAAATCTAATCGGGTGTCTACGCGGGTGAAACCGCGGGGCACAGCTAGTACACAATAAATTTAAAATTGATCTTGCACCGTTGTGACGCATCACACAAAACAAAACTTCTACATGTTTATTTGAAGGGTTACAACTTAAAATAAAAACATATCTCGGAAGAATATATTAATTTAATTAGTTTTCTCTTTAGGACTCTTGGACCAGGCCTTCTCTCCATCTTTGGGTAGAGACCAGCTCTTAGACCGGTCCCTGGTCCTCATTTTGCTCGGGGAGACAAACTTGGTGCTGTCCACACTCTGTCTGTCTTGAAGAGATGGAGTCCTTGCCTTCACGGGACTCTTCGATCTTGACCTTCGATTGGATCGCGAACGCTTGCGGGATCGCGATCGGGAGTGGTGTGACCTGAAAATATATTTTCACGATTAATTTTGTGTAATTTTTAGCAGCCCGGAGTCTTGATTAGTCTCCGGTTAATAGCAATAGGCTCGTCCCCTATAATAAGAGACTTCAACATAACCGGTGCTGAGTGTACTATAAATACTAGATTTTTATGCATGACATACATATTTACATTCTAAATTCTTAAAAATGGTTAGGAAAAATGCGAACACGTGGCGGGACTCGAACCCACGACCTCTGGAAGCCGTGCAGTTGCTCTGCCAATAGCTCGTGATCACATCTCATGCGTCGAATTTTTTCTTCAGTTTTATTGCGATTTAGGGGCCGCCTTGCGCCATCTGTTGGCTGGCGTCCCAAACTCTTAAGTTACATTCAGCTACATCTGTTGGTTGGATCGTGTCTGGTGTTCGTATTTTTCCTAACAATTCTCAAGAATTTTGCATGTAAACGTGGTGATACGTTCTCGATCTTATATATCTATCTAAATATATATAACTCAAAGGTGACTGACTGTCATAGTGATCTATCAACGCACAGCCCAAACCACTGGACGGATCGGGCTGAAATTTGGCATGCAGGTAGATGTTATGACGCAGGCATCCGCTAAGAAAGGATTTTGATTAATTCCACCCCAAGGGGATAAAATACGGGATGAAAGTTTGTATGAAACTAAATTTACGCGGGTGAAACCGCGGGGCACAGCTAGTTTGATACATATGTTGACTTGCGTTGCTTGCATACAGGTATTTACTCAAACCACCACGGAACTATTCCATCATTATTACGCGAATTAACTTAATTTTTTTGTTTACCTTGTACTACGACTTCTGGAGCGTGACCGGCGACTTCTCGAGCGGGACCGTCGAGGGCGTGACCGTCGACTGTGGGATCTGGATCTCGATCGGGAGTAGGAGCGGCGCCGGGACCGGGACCGGGACCGGGATCGAGTGTAACTCCGCCGGGACCGGGAGCGGGACCGGCCGCGGTCGTCGTGCTCGTTGCGATGCTGGCTCTCCGACAGCTTCTTGAAGTATCTACGGGTTGCATTCAATAAAATTGTAGGTATACTGTATACAGGATGTCGGGGAAAATAGGACAGCTGTTAAAATATGTGATAGGGATGTGATAATTTTAGGAAGCAAATAAAATTATTATGACAAAAATATCTTCTTTTGTTTTCGAGTAACCATATCGAGACCTTATTTTCGCATAAAAATCAGCGGTAACGTAGAGTTATTCACGTGAAATCTAACTACGTTTTTATTTTATTTCTCCCACTCATAGTTCCTGAAATAATCCCATAAAACCATTTTTCGAAACCAGTAACCTTCTCCTTAATTTAACAAGTTGAATTACCGCGTACATAATGTAGGTAAACGCGGCCGCGCTTAAGGACGCGAGCTCTTCGGCCCTTAGCAATCATAGCCTTTAACTACGTTACCGTTGGAGCTAGATATTTTACGACTTCAACATAGTGATATATTCATTAAACTCTACAACTTCTAGAAGACAACTGTTCCTTTTTCTCCGACACCCTGTATACCTGACTTGAAATATTCGAGGTAATGGTATCTAATTTTTACAGATAAATAACATTGATTGTATTTCCAAATTAAAAGCTTTTCACTAAATGCATATGAAAGCTTATACGGTTCTCAAATAAAAAAACACTTTTAATATATTTGCTCTGTCCGTCTGTCTGTCCGCTTGTCTGTCTGTCTGTCACAAGGAGTAAATTTGGCTACATTTATTTCCACGGGCCACCCACGAAACTAATTCTACGCGGGTAAAAACGCTGGTCACAGCTAGTAAATAATATAGCGCGTCACGTGGTCATCACCCACATAGTTCCCGTCACATCTTCACGACAAAATAAAAAGCTAATCAAACCCTAAGACTAAGTTATCAAGATGGATATCTCACGTGTACGACGTCGTTTGACTATCGCGCGATATTAGATTCTGTTTGATAATTAAGTACTCATAACAATCTTCCATTCTTCAATCTTTTCGACTCGACTTATAAAAAAAAACAAAAATAGACAAAAATATAATAACAAAAAACATCGAAATCAGTTCACCAGTTCTGAGGTAACATACATATGCTCACGCCTGTATTTCCCGAAGGGGTAGGCAGAGGTGTTGTAATTTTCAACACCCACATTTCACCGAATATGATTAAGTGCCAACGTGACAGAGGGTGAGTCCATCGCCGTCTCAGGCACTATACATACGTCTTTGAGTTATTTCTCAGACATATGCAGGTTTCCTCACGATGTTTTCCTTCACCGTAAAGCACGTGGTGTGAAATCACTGTACATAAGTTTTTAGAAAACTCATAGGTACAGGCCCCGCTGGGATTCGAACTTGCGTCGCTTGCGTAGCAGGCGACTGCTCTAACTCCGAGGCCACCACGGCTCTTAACAAACATAAAAAACATACAGTCGAATTGATAACCTCCTTTTTTGAAGTAGGATAAAAACCTGCTCTCCTGTTTAAATGTATACAAAACTCGAAAGCCTAAAATTATAAAGTGCTTACTTGTAATACTGATGTGTGGCGTCTGGTCCGTCGAAGTAAGGTAGTCGTGGCCTCCCTCGGCCCGCGAAGGGTCTCCCTCGGGGTCTGAAGCGCGCGCGATACGTCTCAGGCGGAGGGTAGCACGCGCCGCGCATCCCGTAATACACCGGCGCTAGAACACCGCACTATACTAGCTGTGGTCACTTATCATTACGTGAGCATAGACTAGACTTTATAAGCAAACATTTTTGTAAATATCAATTTTAGAATATCCTTTGAAATTCTATCAAAAATAATAGTAAGAATAGTTTCTAGCCAGGTTCAAAGTCAAAGTCTAAAATATCTTTATTCGATTATACTTTTTACAAAGTACTTTCAAATCGTCACTATGACATTAATTTACAGGATTATACATGCTACCGCCAGGTTCGGAAGATTGCTTTTACTGAGAAGAACCTGGCAATAAACTCAGTAATTACTTTTTTCAAAAATATTATACAATTTTTAAAAACAAAGTAAATCACTTGATAAATGTAAGCCCATTATTCTTCCAGTTCTTCTCAGTAAAGGCAACCTTATAACCTGGCGGTAGCATTTATAATACTGTGTAATTTTGTCATTCTGACGATATGAAAGTACTTTGTATAAAGTCTAATCGAATACAGACATTTTTGAGTTTGAGTTTGAGACGAAGAAATATAAAAATGATTAAGAATTTTATTTTTTAATTTGATATCAACCACCTACCGATACCGCGCGCATATGTTCCCCTAATAAATCTAAGTCTTGTATATTTGATACACTGTGCTTTGTTGCTATATTAAAAAAAACGTGAAATACTTTATGATTTAAATATGCTCTACTTGCTGGTCCCCGCGAGATTTGACCTAACATTATATTTTAGACAATTCACACACTACCTTTATAAATTATAGGCCATATGCTCTGTTATGTAAGCTATATTATTGTGAAGTTTCAATCCATTCAGTAGTTTTTACGTGAAAGAGTAACCAACAGACATTCTTACAAACTTTCGCTATTATAATATTAGTAAGATTCAATGAGAATATAAACCTCCGCAAATATTGCACCAATCCAAAACCACAGCCTTTATGTATTTTTTATACATTATACCAGTTTAATCCGGCGACCACTATTTTTTTTTCTGCCACAATTTTCGGTCTAATTTTCCTAAGAGTTAATTCATGTTTACTGCTCTCCCCTTTGACAGCTAAGTATCTTACAAAAGAATGGAAATGAAAATGAAAAATATTTATTCAGTTTAGGCCCTGGTAAGGCACTTATGAAAGTCGAGAATTTACCACCGGTTCGGAAACTAGCCTTCTGAGAAGAACCGGCAAGAAACTCAGCCAGGCATCATCGAAACAAAATGAATCATATGAAATCATCATACAAAATCAAATTTGATAATACTTTTGTTCCTGATAGTATTGTTCGCTCCACGTGGCACTATATATATATCTCGGGCTGTGGTGAATCATGCTGTAACATCAATGACACAAAACAGTGATTAGACTAAGCGGACACAGTACACATTAGAAACTTACTACAAGCAGCATGGTAATGAAGCATGCTTTCTTGAAGGTTACTGGACACATTTGAAGTTTTTATAACTGTCAAAGTAAAAAAACCACAAAAAATTTTTTTATTTTCTTCATTATACTTACTCGATGCTTATCGGATGATATGTGGAATAGGTTTTGCTTTTTTTTTCAAAATTAAGTTCAAAAAACTATAATGCCTCAAAAATTAATAAAAAAGACGACAAATTAAAAAAAATTAAATGGCACCAGCTGGTGATCTGTGACAAAATTTTACGTCTATAATGTAATTTTTCATCATCGGCCACGTCGTGTATGGTGCTCAGAATAGAATAGATCCGTGCGTCTGTGTGAGTGAGTTGTTTCGAACGATTTCTTCTTAGTTACCATACTGGTTGTAGTAAACTTATATAAATATGGTGTCGTTAACTTGTTATAATGTATGTTCAGTTTAGCATAGACAGGTCATACGTTGTGTGGGGCACGGGAAGGCTGGTGGACACGCGGCGAACGGGTACGGGAAGCCGTAGGGCGGCGCCATGCCGTACATACCTGCAAACAAACAAATATACAATTACTATAGTTTCAGTTAAGAGAGCCGTGGTGGCCTTGGGGTTAGAGAAATCGCCTGCTACGCCAGCAACGCAAATTCGAAACCCCAATGAGTTTTTTTAAAAACTTATGACCAGTGATTTCACACCACGTGCTTTATGGTGAAGGAAACCTGCATATGTCTGAGACTGAAGTCAACGCACAGGCATTCAAAATTCCAACCCTTGGTGAATGTAGGTTTGATTTTGAAATGTCACTGCCACACAACAGAAGCTACTGTGTATGTATATGTACTCGTATGTATGTAAAAATGAATCTGCTAGTAACAGCTGTTAGAACATTATATGCATATGTATGGAGGGGAGAGCGAGTGATCATGCTCATCCCCAGTAATGTGAAGATCTTCCAGCCAGGCGCGTGTCATGTCTGGGGAATATCGGCTTCAACTGTTCTAGTTGGAAACTTATATATATACCGCAGTGCGCTCGAAAACTCTTATTGCGCGATTTAGGTTCTCGTGTATTTGTACTCAAACTTTGCAATTGTTAGCGAGTAGCGCCATCTATGTAACGAGTGGAGAAACGCTGCTACATATGTATGGATGAATGGTCTACTTACTAGTAGCTTTATTATACTCCATTTCCCTCTCAGGCGTGTTAAGTTTTTCCATTTTGATGCGTTCCCTGCGGTCCCGGACTGGCTCTTCAGAGGACATCGAGCTGATGGAAGACTCCCGTTTTGGCTTCTTAGTCTCCAACGCTGACCGGATCACTATGCGACCTGGATGCACCAAAGTGGCATATTAGTACTAATATAATATTTATATTTATAAGAGCCGTCGTGGCCTCGGGGTTAGAGCAGTTGCCTGCGACGTAAGCGACGCGAGTTCGAATCCCAGCTGGGCCTGTACCTATGAGTTTTTCTAAAAAACTTATATACAGTGATTTCACAACACATGCTTTACGGTGAAGGAAAACATCGTGAGGAAACCTGCGTCTGAGAAGTAATTCAACGACGTATGTATAGTGCGAGGGTGAGTCCACCCTCTGTCACGTTGGCACTTAATCATATTCGGTGAAATGTGAGTGTTGAATATTACAACACCTCTGCCTACCCCTTCGGGAATACAGGCTTGAGCATATGTTATGTTATGTTATGCTATAATATTTATTACTCTGCATACACTATTGTGACAGGTTAGTGATATTTATAAGTGAGTTGAGGGGAGGTAGTGGTAGAGCCCGTCCAACGAAGAACTATCACGACCAATTCATTATCAAATCATCTTTCCTATAAATTTCGAAGTTCGAGCACTCCCCGAAGGAAGTGTATAAAAATATCCGTGAATTTAGAAGCAAAAGAAGTAAATAGAAGCATGAATAAAATCGTGAAATTACTCTTTTGTTTAAATTATCACCAAACAAATTAATCTAAAACAACTTTATAAATTTACTTATGCTGAAAAGAAAACTTTTGAACAAAAACTTAAATACACAAATAACTGTTACAAAAGTATGTCAAATGCAAAGTATCATGCTCACCAGCGAAAGCACTCTTCAGTTGATTCCTCTGTGCTTCAAGAGCGGCCTCCTGTTCCCGTTTGAATTTATCGACGAGTCTCGCGCGCGCCGCCCTCTCGCCCGCCGCGTAGAAGCGCTCCGCCCTCTGACCGTTGCGCTGAAGCTCGGGACGAAGCTGGCAAGAAACAAAAATTCTATTACATGATACTAAAATTATTTCATTCACAAAAGGGGACAGTTGGAGCACTTGTTATATGTCATTGTTCTTTTACGACATCATTGGTCTAATGGTCGGTATATCTTACTGCTACACTAGGTGTCACAGGTTTGATTCCAAAGGCCTTGTGTCTAGGTGTTTGGTATGTTATTATAAGTGTTATATCCCTTATCTGGTGCATAATACACGCATAGCTTAGCTTAGGACTAGATGGCGCTGTGTGATAATATTCAAACATTATTTATTATTTATTTATATATTTTAGCATGAAGGGTAAACTAAACCTAAGAAAATGTGGTAATACCATTTATAGGCTTAAGCAAACTAGATACCAACAGGTTGTTTACCCACTGTTTCACGCCTTTGTTAAATAATTTTAGGTAATGGAAGTCAAAAACAAATTTAGAATCCAGAGCAGGGACACAAAGAAAAATATATATATGGTTATATCAGAATAATTTATGATATTTTCATTTGGTTAAGAAATACGCTATACTGTTATATTTATTAATATAACCACAATACAGTTATATTAATATAACTAGCTGTGCCCCGCGGTTTCACTCGCGTAGATTTAGTTTCATCCTTATTGTCCCGGAACCCTAATATTTTTAATAAATAAAAGTAGCCTAATTTACTCCTTGAAATATCAGCTACCCGTCAGTGAAAGTCCCGTTAAAATCGGTCCAGCCGTTTCAGATTACCTGGAACAAACAGACAGACAGGCAGACAGACAGAGAAAAAATTTAAACCTTGGTTTTTTAGTGTCAGTAGCGTGTATACTTTCATATACATTTAGTAAAATGCTGTTATTTTGGAATCACAAACAGACACTTCAATTTTATTTATCTGTATAGATGTATAGATATAATATTATTGCGCCAAATGTTGCGGCCTTAATGTCATACCTCTATTCTCTTAAACAGTTCCTCAATCAGTCTTATAGCTTGAAGTTTCTTTTGGGCCTTCATCAGCTTACTCTTCTGTTCAGCCACTTTACTATTCAGATCTACGTCCTCTCTCTCCATGAGTTTTGCCAATTGCTTTTTCTTCCTCTTCTCCTCTCTCTCCCGCATCCTCTCCAACTTGTCTTTCTCATGCCGCTCATGCTTTTGCCTTCAAAGAAGAATGTAATATGACACTTTCTCCTATAAGGAACATTTAATTGTTAATTTTTCACAAATATTGTAAGGAAAAGAAAACAATATACCTTTCTTTGGCCTCTTTCTTTGCAACTCTCTCCTTCTCCAATTTCTCCTCTTCATCCTTAGCTTTTTGACGAGATGCAAGCCTCTCCCGCACAATAGCTCTGCGTTTCACCGCTGCATCAGTCATGTGCTTTGTTTTGTCAAAATCTACCTTTATCTGACACCATTCAGCAATGTCATCTCGCTTCCGAAGTAGTTTATGGCCTCTAAGTGCATCCATACATCGCACAAATGCCACATATTCACTAAACTGCACATATCCCTCAAAATACAACCCTGCATCGGCTGCTGGTGTTGTGATACCTCTCATTGCAGTTTTCATCTGCATTCTGAATGGATCTGAAGCTGGCACATCAACTTGGCGTATTGAACCAAATTTTTCAAACACTTTTTTGAATATGTTCTCAGAAGGAGGTGCTTCCTCGTCGCGGTCACGCTCATGGACAAACCACTGGATAGGTAGATTAGTTATGTGGATAGTGTCAGGACGTTCACCAGGCTTCATCTCGTCCATGTCAGTAGCATCACGAAAGAATGAGTCCCACATATGTCTAGTTGGGAAATCAGACTTTGCTTCACACACCTTCACTTTCAAGGGGTCCGGGTAGTCGGTGAGCTGTACGATCCTGTCCTCGAGGCGCGCCACCACGCGCTCGAGCTTATTACGATTCTCCAATTCCGCGTCGAACCGAATGACTTCAGAACTATGCTTGGACACTTTCAGAACACTAAAGCTTTCAGGTTGGATCATTTTCCTCAACTTCTCCATCAGTTCCCAGTTGGAAATGGACTTGCCGTGCACCTTGTGGGGAGGAAGCTGGACAGAAATGTTAAGCCTTGCATAAGATTTTAAGTACAAACGCTGAGGCAGATACAAAGCCACCGCGTCTGATGTATCCCTACATACTTGAATATGCATTTTTACGACCTAATATAACAGCTAACCCTTAACAATGAATATAATATAAAAGTGACGACGGGCGATTGTGGAATATGAAATGGAAAGTATACAAAATGAAAAACCTAAGATTCTATCTGAGCTACAAAGTAAAAGCTAAATTGGAATTTGATAATGCTAAGTAAATGACCAAGGCAGAATTGTTCAAGCATAGCTCCCATAGTTGAGAATATCCAGCAATCCAGTCTCTAACGAAATTTTGTAAGTTCACTGTATTTTCATTTCATATTTAGCACTTCACAAAGTAATCGGAATTGGGTAGTCACAAAAACTATGCCAATTGCAACAATTAGTTTTCTTTTCGTTTTGTCAGAAGCGAGCCACAGAGATACAAAAGTTTTAAAAATTGCTTAATCTATGAACTATATCCACAGATTAGAATCACCTGATAGTCACCATTATAAACACTGGCCAAATGCGATTCGGATTCGGAAACTAATAACAAAGTTGTATTGAGGATCAGTCCTAGTTTGCTATTGGAAAATTATTGTCTTTGCATAATTTTACACTCGGAATGTAATCCTATGAAATATTATGAAAACAGGCAAGATAAGGTCTTAGCACAAAGAAAAAAATCGAATAACCATTAATAGAAGAGGTCGATCATCACTACATTATCAGTTACGTAAATTCGTAGACTAATTTATATTATGATTTCCATATTGATATTCGTATAATAGTCGATAAGAAACACCGGACGGGTCCACTTATAATATGAAAATGAAAATGAAAATGAAAAATATTTATTCAGTTTAGGCCCTGGTAAGGCACTTATGAAAGTCGAGAATTTACCACCGGTTCGGAAACTAGCCTTCTGAGAAGAACCGGCAAGAAACTCAGCCAGGCATCATGTACATAACATCGAAACAATATAAATCATAATGAAATCATAATACAAAATCAAATTTGATAATAGGTATAAATATTCACAATAGTGACAAATTGTATTAGCATGCAAGTCATTATAAAACAAAATCAAAGAGATAAAAAAATAACAATACCAGATAGATTTACAAGTGTTTGCATACCATGTATTTGCCAGGAGCTACTTGTGCAGAGTGATTTACCTAGTTCCATATATCCTTGTCATTTATATAATCCGAAATTTTATAATATGCTTTCTTCATCAAAACAGTTTTGACATGTGTTTTAAATTTATCATAATTTAACGCGATTATTGATTGTGGGATTTTATTGTAGAAGCGAACACAGTTCCCCATGAATGATTTATTTACTTTAACTAATCTGAATCTAGGAGCCATAATTTTGTGTTTATTTCGCGTACAAATCGAATGAACATCACAGTTTAAATTAAAGAGATGAATGTTTTTTTTCATGTACAATAAATTCTCATAAATGTAAAGTGAGGGTAAAGTGAGTATATTAATTTCTTTAAATTTATCCCTCAAGCATTCACGGGGTTCCAACGAGTATATTGCCCTGATGGCTCTTTTTTGAAGTATAAATATAGAATCTAGGTCTGCCGCGGAACCCCATAACAATAAGCCATATGACATAAGACTATGAAAGTATGCGTAGTAAACTAATCTAGCAGTATCGACATCCGTCATTTGTTTGATTTTCCTAACAGCAAATGCTGCTGAGCTAAGTTTTCTTGACAATGTTTCAATATGAGAGCCCCATTGTAATTTTGAATCTACTGTTAGCCCTAAGAATACCGTACTATCAACCAAATCCAGTTTATCACCATCTAGTGATATATTTGTAGCTATTTGCGATGTATTAGGTGGTGAAAATCGAATACATTTAGTTTTTTTAGAATTTAAAACGAGGTTATTGGCGTTAAACCAATTTGAAACAGATGTTAGTGTTTCATTCAGAGTATTAAGCTCCTTATCTTTCCTGCTCACTTTAAAAACTAAAGATGTATCATCTGCAAACAGAACAATATCACAGATACCTTCTACAACAAGTGGTAGGTCATTTATGTACGCTAGAAATAGGAATGGACCTAATATGGAGCCTTGCGGCACGCCTGTTTTAATTAATGACCCTTTAGATGTTATACCACTGACGCCAACTTTCTGATGACGATTGGACAGGTAAGAGGACACAAGATCGAGGGCGGTTCCGCGAATACCATAATATTTAAGCTTCAGAATTAGCGTACGATGGTCGACGCAATCAAATGCTTTTGAGAGATCACAGAAGACTCCTAAGGCGTCATAGGCGCCCTCCCATGCCTCAAATATATGTTTTATTAATTTTGCCGCCGCGTCCGTTGTGGATCTACCTTTAGTGAAACCAAACTGGTGATCGTGCAATATGTTATTTATGTTAAAGTGGGCTAACATCTGATTTAGCATTATTTTCTCAAATATCTTACTAAGGGCAGGAAGAATTGATATAGGCCTATAATCAGAAGGATTTTCTCTGGAACCTGCCTTAAAGATTGGAATTATTTTACTATATTTCATAAGATCCGGAAAGACACCCTGATCAATACACGAATTAAAAATAGTGGCTAATGCAGGAGCGATCGTTGTTATAATCGATTGAATAACTTTAATTGAAAGTCCCCATAAATCCTCCGTATTTTTCATGTTAAGTGACTTAAAAGCTTTAATTATATCACTAGCAAGTACATGTTGAAAACTAAAATCTGGGACAATCGTATGAAATGATTGTTTAAGTAATCTTTCAGCTTTATTCGGACATGAGTTTAGGTGTTTAGTAGTTTCCGCTGGTATTTGAGCAAAGAATTTCTCAAATGCGGTCGCGACATCTAACTTGTCTGAGACAATATCATCATTAATTTTAAGTTCACTAACCTGCTCTTTATTTTTATTTTTTCCCGTCTCCCTATTTATAACTTTCCATACAGTTTTTATTTTATTATCAGAACGGCTTATTTCGCTACTTATGTGTCTCGATTTAGCTACATGGCAAACTTTTTTGAATAATTTGGAATACGTCCTAACATGGTTGTGAAAAGCGGCATTGGTTGTTTGGGCTTTCTTGTGGTATAGTTCATACAGGGTATCCCTACTTTTCCTAATGCCCCTAGTTGCCCAGTTACTAAACTGTAATTTATTATTTACTTTACTTTGTTGCTTAGGACATGCCTTGTTAAATTCTTTACATATGACATTATGTAACTGATTAAAGTATTTATTTGGCTCGCTAGACTCTGTTTTTTTTATTTTCGACTCAACATTATTTTTAAACTTAAGCAATCTATGGTTAGTCAAAGCTCTAGATTCTCTAAAAGAGTTACAAGATTGCCTTCTGCACTGCAACTCAACTAGTTGTGCCATATGGTCAGATCTAATGCCACTTATCTGTGAGTGTTTTATGATATTTGCATTTGTTATTATATTATCAATGCAAGTAGAAGAAGTGGCCGTTATTCGTGTGGGCTCATTAAATATAAAGTCTAAGTTGAATGTTTTAAAAAGAGATATAAATAAACGCGCCTCAGAAGTATTTTTCAAAATGTCTACATTAAAATCACCACATATCAAAAGTTGTTTATTTGTCCTAAAGAGCTTCTTAAGAATAGCCTCCATTGTTAAACAAAATGAGTGAAAGTCAGAGGACGGAGGTCTATATACACATACAATTATATAGTTGTCTAACTCTGCACAAGCCGCTTCACAGACCCGTTCCACAGACAGGCTGGTAATATCCTTCCTGTCTTTGGACTTGATGTTACTATTCAGTAAAATAATAGCACCACCACCCTCGGCTGAGAGTCTGTTATAAAAACTGGCAATGGTGTAATTACTAATATTAAATATCATGGTATCTGGTTTTAACCAGGTTTCAGTTAAACAAATTAAATCAATTGGTATTCTGTCTAATAATAATTCTAAATCAAGAATTTTGCCAGAGAAGCGGTTGATATTCTGGTGTAGCAGTCGCATAATACATGCAACTGACTTCTCTGTTGTCTTACTTAAAGGTTTAAAGTATCAATAGGATCAATCACAGTGCTAGTAGAACATCTATCTATCACTGGTTCGTCACTTAATCTAAGCTGTGTTATATTCACTATAACAGGGTTATTAATATTATAAGCTAACAATGTAGCGAGCTTCTGTCTAGTTTTCTGGGGAATAAAAAGTGATCCCCGCGTTGCCTTAACATTATTAATAAAATTGTTTAAATCGAAGAGCACAAACTTGTCATTATGGGAAGTCATGTTATGTAATAAGCTATTTATGTAATATAAATGCTTGTTTTGTACTTCAGTGTAGCTTATGCTATACGGTATGGTACATAATATAACCCTACCTACATGCAGGTCTGTCAACTGTCCAAAACTATTTATTATTTCCCCTTTACTAATGTTTGGAGTTTGTCCGACTAATAAAATAACTGTGGTGTGACTGTCATGGTTGTTACTAACAATTTTTTCAACTATTTGCCTGTATGAGGCCCCTGGCATACAATAATTTATTACTGAATGAGTTATACTTTTATTTAAAAGGCTACTAAAGTTCCTACCAATTTTATCTGAATACACAATTGTTTTTTGTCCAGGTGGACATAGGTTTATTTGTTCCACAGTTTCACTCAACTCAGCAACCTGTAACTTACAGGGCAGTGGCAGAGGCTCACCATCTGATGCTGTTGATAGTGAGATCACACAGTCACAAGAGTGCTTGTTAGTTAATGAGTCAAAGCGCTCCACATTATAATTACATAGGTCTACCAACTCTGTGGTAGCCAAGATGTGTTCGCTAATCTGTTTCTGGGCACTTGTATATTTATTTGTTAAGTCAATTAAATATTGCTCCTTGCATTGTAAGTCAGATTGCAATTGTTGAATGTCTGTGTCATATTTGAGTTTTAACTTACTTAATCTACACTCATATGTATCTAAACTATTTCTTAAGGACAAACAGTCTTTAGTTAATTTCACATTGTTGAAAAACTTTCTTTGATTTTTAATTAATTTCTTAGTTTTCTTAATGAACCTATTATACCTAATATACTTTTTTAATTTATTATGGCTAGACATATGTACATGTGAGATGGTAATAATAAAACAAAGGTAAATGAATGGTAATAAATAAAATTAATCTGACAATATATAAAGTATCCTTTTATTATTTTAATACAGAATCAATGAGTTCACAAAAGATGCTGTATTTATAGAGCTATTGCGTAAAACTGCAATTTACAGATATCAAATCGACCATATCTAATACTTACAGCTATATAAATAATTTAGCATATAATTTACACAGCTTTGCGTTTACTATATTATAATTTAAAAAACTAGATACTCAGGACTCGTACAAGGCCCAAACCCGACTTCACTTACAAAATTAAGCTACAGTGAAGTCACGCGATGTCCTATTGACAACTAGGATTTCATTAATATACTATACATTTTGTGCAATACCATCACCATAAAATAACATATGTATTTAAAAAAGTATGTACAAAATGGTTACATGTACATATAAACCAATCTCTTCTTTAAAAATCTCATGTATAGGTATCAGACATAAGTACATAATTTACGCTTGAGATGTGGCAAAGATCATCTTATCATTTTTAACTGAGAAAATTACTATTGGCAGTGTACTCAGTTTATATTTTACAACTGACAGACGATGCGAAGGCGTACAAATGACCAAAACAAACTTATTCTCTGCATAGAAAGGCTCGATGATATGTAGCAAGCCACCACGCGTCTTATAATATAAATATCGGAAGCATTATGGTATTCTCCTAAGTCTAATTTTTTTATGTTTGCATTTTATACAGCCTACTATAATATTGCTTTATTACACTATGTAATTTACAAAAACAGGTGTTCTGTCTCAATGTCTACTAAGAATACCAACTAAATATACAAACTGAATAGTTAAACCCGGAATAATACTTAATTGGTCTGAGATTATGTTGTTACATAAATACAACCTTAATAAATACTAGCTATTAAAGTAATAAAGCAATTTATCTATGCTACATACAAGTGGCTACTATACTATAAATGATAAATACAAATATGTATTGCATTATAAAATGTAAAAATGAAATCCCAATATTGTCAATTTATATCTATCTATAGGAACTAACATTCTTATGCAATTACTGGAAATGTTTACAATAAACTTTTTATTTTATTTATTTGCCATTATTATATCACTGGTGAAAGGTCAGTTTACCATTATTATCTAGGAAATTGACGAAGACATTTAAAAATAATTTCCTAGTCAAATTGCACAATCTCTCATGACCTCAGCTATGAAAAGCAATAGTTCTTACATTTTGACAAGGCAAAAACATAGACAATAAATTATATTTTTAAATGGAAACAAAGTCTTTTAGTTCAGGCCTACATACATGGCCCCTAAAATTGATATTTTTTTACACCTATGTATGTGTGTATAAAAAAACATACACATAAGCACGCCGAGTCCCTTGTGGGGTTGGCAGAGAGAAAAGTTGTCATAAGACCGATACATTAAGATATCTTTTAAAATAACAATCGAAATTTACATCTAAAATTATAAATATAATTCGGTCATTGATTTACCAAAAAAATGTGACCAAAGATTGTGAAATTCTATGATATTGTGATGTTGTTTTAAGCGTATATTTATTAGTTTATAAAATAACACTTACATTTTCAGTGATACACTAAAATTTTAAGAATTATTTTACAGTAAACTAGCAAAATGTACTATTAAAAATATAGCGTCGCTGCTAAACGCAGGCAGTCTAAAATGAAACAACACATGGGGGCTTACTATGATCTTTAAAACAGAATGTATTAAGAAGTCCCTAAAACGATCACAGTTGTTCCCCTGAACGCATAATTTTGCATTGCGGCGATGGTGTTTCACTTTAAACCAATCAACCTAATTATGTACAATAAAAATATTTCGTATACAAAACTCAAAGTAATACACGAAAATCACACTAACGGGAACTACCAATAATAATTCTCGGCTACAAAATTAAACTTCAGTCTTCTATCATATAGTACTAAGATCATAGATTAGATCTGCCGGTTTAGATACAATTTATACAAAGTTAAGGGAGCAGTCCCTTTACATCTGATGTTATAACTTCTACAAACACTGATGGCGTGAACACGAGATGATATATCGGGAGACTTGATGACAGCCGTACCCCTTATTACAAAAACAAAACCTCTTTTTGCGATACAATGCAAAACAACTACCACTGGAGCACCTCTAGTCTCACTGCAGACCACATCCTAAATCGAAACCAAAGAGCGTTTACTGACAATCATAGTTACTGTATCCCTGTCTGCGCAGTTCTCCAGCAAGTCGTGCAGCAGCGAGAAATCTCGGTACGGGGGTGGGTTGTCCTGAGAGTCTCGTTCCATTGCGGGTACGATACGGGGCCAGTAGTAGTGGTGGGAGCGCTAGTTAGCTTCAAGGTTCTCCAGATGCGTAGGCAAGTCGTGCAGCGGCGAGAAATCTCGGCACGGGGGTGGGTTGTTCCGGCGACCTCGGTCTATTGTGGGCGAGGATACGGGGCCAATAGTAGTGGTCGGAGCCAGGATGGTGCTAGTTGGCCCGGGCTCGCTTGGCGTGTGGATGTGCGGGATGGGAGTGCGCGGGCCGCGGTGCCTGCTGCGGCTCGTCGGCCGCCATGCCCGAGCGGAGCATGTACTTGAACTGGATCATGTGCTGCATCACGTCGCGGATCTGGACCAGCGCGTGTCCGTTCTCCCCGGCCGCCGCCGATTTACACTTGCCCGAGTTGCGCAGCACTTGCAGCTGTGTTCTGGGGGACGAAACAACTTGATTAAAAAATGTTACTCCTAGGGGCTTAAAGCTTAAAAAGGGTGGCTCAAGGGAGATGGCCAAGAAATGTATAATCCTAAGAGCGTGAGGCCGAGCGCGTCTAGCATGGCGCGGCAGGTGGAGAGCGGGTCGCTAGTGAGAGAGTGCAACTAACGAGTTGGGCTTGTAGAGCGTGAGGCCGAGCGCGTCTAGCATGGCGCGGCAGGTGGAGAGCGGGTCGCTAGTGAGAGAGTGCAACTAACGAGTTGGGCTTGTAGAGCGTGAGGCCGAGCGCGTCTAGCATGGCGCGGCAGGTGGAGAGCGGGTCGCTAGTGAGAGAGTGCAACTAACGAGTTGGGCTTGTAGAGCGTGAGGCCGAGCGCGTCTAGCATGGCGCGGCAGGTGGAGAGCGGGTCGCTAGTGAGAGAGTGCAACTAACGAGTTGGGCTTGTAGAGCGTGAGGCCGAGCGCGTCTAGCATGGCGCGGCAGGTGGAGAGCGGGTCGCTAGTGAGAGAGTGCAACTAACGAGTTGGGCTTGTAGAGCGTGAGGCCGAGCGCGTCTAGCATGGCGCGGCAGGTGGAGAGCGGGTCGCTAGTGAGAGAGTGCAACTAACGAGTTGGGCTTGTAGAGCGTGAGGCCGAGCGCGTCTAGCATGGCGCGGCAGGTGGAGAGCGGGTCGCTAGTGAGAGAGTGCAACTAACGAGTTGGGCTTGTAGAGCGTGAGGCCGAGCGCGTCTAGCATGGCGCGGCAGGTGGAGAGCGGGTCGCTAGTGAGAGAGTGCAACTAACGAGTTGGGCTTGTAGAGCGTGAGGCCGAGCGCGTCTAGCATGGCGCGGCAGGTGGAGAGCGGGTCGCTAGTGAGAGAGTGCAACTAACGAGTTGGGCTTGTAGAGCGTGAGGCCGAGCGCGTCTAGCATGGCGCGGCAGGTGGAGAGCGGGTCGCTAGTGAGAGAGTGCAACTAACGAGTTGGGCTTGTAGAGCGTGAGGCCGAGCGCGTCTAGCATGGCGCGGCAGGTGGAGAGCGCCACGCGCGGGAAGAAGTGCGACGAGAGGTCTGGCAGCGTCATCAGCAGCTCCGTGTACTGGTAGGGCTTGGCGTTGATGCACGGCACCATCGTGTTCTCCACCAGTGCTTTCTGAACCTGCACACAACACACATACATTGCATCAATAACTAATTTATAGCACTATCAATATAATATTATTGTTGAGAAACAAAGTATGATATCCGCGCGGAGTGAGGTAATTCGGATCGGTGGAGATTCGATGTGTTGGTATAGCCTGGCTGAGTTTCTTGCCGGTTCTTCTCAGAAGGCTAGTTTCCGAACCGGTGGTAAATTCTCGACTTTCATAAGTGCCTTACCAGGGCCTAAACTGAATAAATATTTTTCATTTTCATTTTCATTTTCATAGGATTTTTCATTATTCAAGCACACCTGATAGTAAGTGGTTACCGCACCCTTAAGATACTTGCAAAACCAGGATTATTAGGGTCGCGATACAGACGCTCAAATTACAAATAAGCAAATTTATATGACTAATGGGTTTCAAATATTCAAGATTCTGACGCATATCTTTCAAACCTGTAAACTCACTTGTTTATGCCGCCATATAAAGCTGAACCCTCCTCACGAGTTGAACACCGTTTTCGACATCTATATTTAACTGCCGTTAGGTTACCGTTAGGAGGCGCTGTACAATTTCTCATACAAATATTTGGCGGAGCATTGACGAGTATAGATTAGTAAAAAACTTATTATAAGTACCAAAATGTTACCTTATACGGCGTATGGTTGCCAGTTGAACTGATGTCTGGTATGGGGGTAAGCCTTTTGCGGCTGTCCACCGCGTGTGAGGTTGAGTGGCCATTCATATTCGCCGTCACTTGCGGGGGTACACTGCAAAGCAATTTACAACTTATAACATGCGACATACAGGTCACATTTACAATGACAAAAAGCTATTGAATTTTGAGGTGAAGTAAGTATTTCTTGTATCTTAAATTGCAGGAACTTTTATGAAATTTATTCAAACTGTAGCAGAATTTTCGTCGAGTAGTTTATTATCTACATAATATTAAAACTAAACATACATATTATTATATATAATAATTGCGTGATGTATGAATATATTTATGGATATAAAATGGTGTGAAGCAAATGATAAAAATACAAAATTTCAGTGTCAAGACAATGGCGAATGGAAGGCACAAACATCTAACGTAACAACAGCCGTAGCAATAATAACATATTGCATCATCTCACCGATACATTCATTTAAAAGAAATATTGAAAAACTCATATTATCATCCTTATCTTTCGAGATAATAGGTATAGTTTTCTTAATAAAACCCCTTGTCAAATGCCATTCTATTTGTATTTTACTTCCATACTTTTCTCACACTCACAAATTGGGATATACAGAAATGAATGTAGATTTTATCGAATAATTTAAATTTAACCCAGTGTTTCGAATAAACTTCACGCAGACTCCAAATCCATACTGAAATACTAACTAAGCAGAAGAGTTTTTTTGTGTATTTTTGCTACCCAATCTCTGGAACTAATATTAGTCTGAACTAAAAAACAAATTAGCTTATACTACAGCAAGAATCATAATATACCTATCATTAGAACCTTTCAGCCAGTCTCGTCTCAACTATCTGTGGTCATACAATAACCTCTCATTGCCATGATAGTTTTGCAGTTTAGGTAATGGTAGAGTTCCTGGGGTCTTTATCAAAGCATATCATAAATTCTACCACATCTTGTTCAGTCTACTATCAAACCCGTTTTCAATGAAAAACTACTAAATACATAATATTACATTTATCAACTGGTTACCCCAAAATGAGTTTGAATAACAAATCTCACACAATCGTCCAAAGTGATGTTCTACACACTATTCGTAATATCTCCACGGCCAGGCTGTTGTTACGTAGAGGATAGGAGTATGAGGTAGGTAATAATGCTCACTTCATGGCGTTGGTGTTGGTTGAGCTCCTCACCAGAGGTGGGGGGGGCTGCTGGCCCATCGCCATTGTTATTGCACTGTTCGGAAACTGAAATGAACGAAACACAACATTCACACCTGCACCGACACACTTTTATCGACACGCTTACTAAATTAAAAGGCTTTTTATCGTCTATTGAGATACCTAATAATATTTAAGTAATTTTAAAACTACCTTAAGTTAAATATTACTGGTTTACATATGTAATTTTGGGTTGGTTTGAAAGTGAAACTGAGTTATCCAGTTTAGGCCCTGGTAAGGCACTTTTGAATGTCGAAGAATTTACCACCAAATAAACGGGTAAGCTTTGAAGTAGGTAAGCGTTTCGCATACATGACACTGCACTCTGGTAAGCCTATCATACTTAAAATAAAAATACATATATCGATTGAATTAATCAGTAGGATTATGAAATTTAAGAATACTTATACATATAAAAAAAATATCGGTAAAATAAAGCAAGGAATGTTGTGTATCTTTAATTGAGAGTTCTGTCAGTATTAGATGTA
This sequence comes from Watsonalla cultraria, assembly GCA_964035505.1. NCBI lineage: Eukaryota > Metazoa > Arthropoda > Insecta > Lepidoptera > Drepanidae > Watsonalla > Watsonalla cultraria. The sequence goes on along the minus strand of OZ037726.1, from coordinate 1,326,590 downwards.
TTTTTCTAATGTGCAACTCCCGTTATGTGTAATTAGGAGTTGAATGACAAGCGTAAATAATTACTATTTCCAAAGAGGCGTAGCTTCGTATAGGTAGTATATAGGATGTGTATTTCGTTGCTATGCACATACTATTGGTATTGCTTACATACATAAACGATCCACGGAGCAACTTCATAGCGCCTTCCTTTCCATCAAACAAGCTACACTCTACGTAGCATTGTCGCAAATGAGAGAAAATACGCTTCGTGGTCGAGTATTAGGATGTAAGTGGCACTATGTGTTTGAAAGAACTACGAAGCTACAACTCTGTGGATAGTATGGCTTATCGCAAACGACCAGCAACCACAGCCACCGGTGGTAGCGACAAGCAACCCACACACGCTTTTACACGCGTAGTGAATGAGTGTGGTGCGTGTAGAGAGTTAGTTGACTCCACTGGTCCGTTTGCGCCAAGCCCAAGTTCATCACAGTATACATATAAGCTTACTACAAGCACTATGGTGACAAAATTTGCTCCATTGGAGCGTAAATATAATAACTGTATGTTTTTTAATTTACTTTTTAATATTCTGTCAAAGTCATTTACGTAATAAAACGTAAATCACGTATACTCGATCAGGCACGACGTATGACAGTGCTACTAGGGCGCTTAGAATCTCGTCGAAGTGAGCGTCTGTATGACCATGCCGTATCGAACAATTTGTTCTTCGTTACCATATTCCTTGCAGTAAGCTTATGTATACTGCACCGAGAGTGTTTGGGTAGTGTATAAAATTACCTGCACGTTACGTTGGTGCTGGGAACGATGCTGGGGCATGGCGGCGGCGGCGGCGGCCATCGCCGCGTTGTTGTACCGCGTCGCGGCCGCAGCCTGCGCCTGGGCCTGCGCCATTTGTGCCTGGCGACAATAACCCTACATTCATACATGCACTCTTGTGTAACACGTCATACATGCATGCTCCGGCTCCTTACACACGAGGGAAACTTTGACATACGAGCTACGTGTGTCCCTAACCGACGTAGGTCAATTGGCAGAGCAAATGCACGGTTTGCTGGTGTGTGTTCTAATGCCACAATTTTTAAGAATAAAGCACTTTTGTGATTGTCTCATCGCTAGTCGTGAGTACGTCGTTTAAATACCACGTATGATGAGAGATCATCACGTCTGATGAGTGGATGTGCGTCAGCGTAACAATATCTCAATGCCCGTTTCAACACCACTTAACATGGAATGAATAGAATATTTTTGTTTGTAAACATTATTTAATACAGTTGGCTTCTTGAGCGCTTTACAAAACTGTAAAAGACAAAAAGACGCAGCTTGTATTTAACATACGTCATACTTCGTTAGTTCGTACTACGTCTACGTCATACTATGTTGGTTTAAAATTATAAGCGGATTAAAAAAAAAAAGCACACCTAAAATTTGTCATCTGAAAACGAAATTATGTAGAAAAACGTCTTATAAAATTATTTTATAAAGTAACGCCCACGCTAGCGTAGGTGGCTCATGAAGTAGAGTAGACTCAAGTGGGTGGTGTAAGAATGGAAATTTAAAAAATAAATCATATCATAAAAACTTTTATAGGTATTCTTTGCAAAAAAATACAATTATCATTTATGTCAGAATCGTTTTATAGTTGACAACTAATAAGGGGAAAACGCGACACAAAACCACTACTTACTTACCTAATGGACTCTACTTAAAATTTCCCAATGACTTATTCGTGGAATGGATGATTAATAAACAATTTTATTGATATTCAGTCGCATACAACGTACCTACCTACCTAACAAATCTGCTTTCTTATACGAAGGTTATTGAACGGAGAATCTCTCTTTCACACTAAGATCAAATCCAGGAGGCCTACTCACCGTTTCCGAAAAACGAAGCTTCCTCCGAAAGATCGAAGGTTCCTACCAATGTTCTCAGTCGTTGTAAAATTGCGTCCAAACGTGGTCCGCTAGAAAACTCTTTAATGCTTCTATGGTCTAAGCCTACTTTAGTTAAATTATTAACAGAACGAAACCTCGGAGTTTGATAAAAAACAATACTGAAAAAACGTTTGATTTTCGTTCGTATGCGAAGTTTCGTTTTCGGAGAGAGTAGAGTAGAGTCGAGAGGTCTTGTCAGAGAAAGACCAAGAGACAATTATCAACGTAGTCATGTGGTCAAAAGTCTGTGAATACCCTGGATAAGATATATTTTTTTCTAATACTTTAAAGGTGGAAAACAAGCGTACAGTAGCCAGACTCACGGAACGAAAAACCGTAACGATGTCGTATCGTCATAGTCATTGATGGTATCCTATTGAGTTGAAGTCCTTATCGAATTGGAAGAGGATTTTATCCTATTGAGTTGAAGTCCTTATCGAATTGGAAGAGGATTTCGATTGAATGACATCAATCGTTCACGACATTTCGATCGATTTTTTAGGTGAATCAGGGCACGGTCCGCTTGAGGGCCGCAAGTACTGGAATTGTTTGTTTAATTAATAAAGAACACCAACTTCCTAACAATCCCTAATACAAATTATACATTTTCCTTATTCAATTCACTCGAGGGAATAAACCGCCTTAAGCATGATGTTACACTAAAAGGTACAAGATTTGTAACACCATTGAGTAACTTTGTATGATTCCAGCATAAATACAATCTTACGAGTAGTTTTCTGTAGGCATGGGGAGACAGTAGCTATCTCAAAAGTTATGCGAGTATCGAGATATACCGCAAAGGTTTGCTTCCAAAGTTAGTATGCCAGAAGGGTCTCAGTAAAAGAGGCAATATTATCTATCGACAGATAAAGCCTGTGTTAAGAGGTCAGAGATACATTACAGTCGAGTGGATGTTAGTGAGTATGGACGAAGAATGCTCCTATACCCTGCCGATCTGCAGGCCTAGACAAAGTAGCATTCTCTCGCGGTTGTGCTAATAGAAACGATACAGAAGGTATGTTTACAAATTGTATGTTTCTACCAGCGAAGCGTGAGGATAATGTTACTTTGTCTACAGGCCCTGTTTTGATATCGTTTTCAAGTTACAAAGATACGTTTATATGTCCGTTCAGCTACTTTTAAAGCTACGTTTTCACAATAAAGAGAACAAACTACAACGTACCTGTGCGAGCCTGAGCACTTGTTGCGTTTGAACAGGCGTAAGGTTTTCGGGGAGGTTCCTCCAGCCGCTGGTGAAGGCTTGCACCGCAGCGGCCGAGAGTCCCGCGTGGGGCATCTGTATGCTGGCCGAGGGTTGTGCGTGGCGCTGTGTGGCGGCGCGCCGGCCGCGGTTGGAGGTGCCCATGGCGGCGAGATTGACGCCCGCGCCCCCGCCCGCGGCCCCCACGCCCGGCGGCGGCGCGGGCGGCGCTCGCGTCCATTGACCGCCGCCCAGCACTGATCCTGACGACCCAAATACCAACTTTTGAATGGAAATAATTTTTTACTTTACGCCCTGTAAGGCATTTCTGATCGTCTGAGAATAACAGACAAGAAACTCTGCCAAGCATCTTGTACATTTCATCAAAACGTTTCAATTGGTACATCACGTGCCTACCCGTTCGGATGCCTTTATTGGAAAGGTGCAAACAAGACTGTCAGAGATAATTAACGGGAATTATTTTTTCTGAGCTAAAAAGACACTCTCAATATGATATTGTGAAATAAGCAAACAAAATACCTATTTAATAATGGAATAAGATAAATCTTTCGAAGCTACTGTAAAGTAAATTCTGGTAGTCGCCACGTATAAAAATCTGCACGTTGGTTAGTTTCGATTTTGTGAAGTGATACACGGCTTCGGAAATGGTTAACGGAACTCTTAATAAAATAACGGTGAATAAATCGTTGCTAACACAATCGTTTAGTTTATAGTCTCAGTTTATAGTTTTTTCCTTGTACTCGATTGTTGAAAAATAAAATATTATAAGTACAGTTCCCGTCACGAGCTATGATCATCTATATGAGCGCGTAATTTTGTGAGAGCCGTGGTGACCGTAGGGTTTGAGCAGTCCCCTGCTACGCAAGTTCGAATCCCATGGGTGCCTGTAAAAATGAGTTCTTCTAAAAACTATTGTGCAGTGATTTCTCAGCACATGCTTTACGGTGAAGGAATCCTACATACGTCTGAGAAGTAATTCAAAGACGTATGTATAGTGCCTGAGACGGCGATAGACTCACCATCTGCCACATTGGCACTGAATCATCTACGGTGAAGAGGGGTATTTGTTATTACAACACCTCTGCCTATCCCTTCGGGGAAAACAGGCGTGGGCAATATGTAACTTTATGTGTCTCTGTCTATATGGCGAGAGGCGAATAATAACATGTACACTATCCTCACTATTTTCGCTGCGCGCTCATAACTTGTGACGACACCTGTACTGTACTTATATTTTGTTGAATAGTCCAGTACAAAAAATACCTACCAACATAAATAACAACTACACAAGTTACTGGTACTTTGTTCTATAAATATTTCAGTTTAACTGAATCAAGGGAACCGGAAGACTTCATCAGATAATAATAAAATCAATGTCAATTCGGTTGATAGGATAGTAGGGTGACAATCATTCATTTCTTTAATGACAAAATATGTTTAATTTTTCTGCACTAGATGACCCGGTGACCTTTTCCTTTACTTATTATTTATGTTTCATCATTTAAATCTTCCCTGAACTTATACCTGTATATGATCAAAATTATCAAATTTTTTTTTTATTTGTGTTACGTTGTCCTGCATACCGACTGCAGCGCCATCCGCCGGGCTGATTTGTGAATCTAAACCATCCAGAGCGACACCCAAATGGATACAAAAAAAAATGTTCAAATCGGTCCAGCCGTTTAGGACGAGTTCAGCGACATACACACGTACAGTAGAATATTATATATCATCCTTGCGCGTTCAAAAGTAGCTGTGTTTTTACACACTTTAGGAGACGCAGAAAATGATTATCTAGAAATACAGCCCGAGTATTCAAAAAAAAATTCTTACTATTGATACATATAAAAAAATTACATAGTTTTTAAATTAATGTTGGATAGGTATTATTATTAATACTGACAAAACTAAACATTACTGGAAATTTTGATACAGAGTTCACGAAATACACATAGCGACTTTTGCACGCGCAACGACGAATATATAGAAGATTATTTACGATACGCATTACACAAGTACCTACTTTATATACGTTATCCTTAGGTGCTCATAGGGGTTACATTTTTAAAGTTTGTTTACGTCAGTGCATAATATTTCAAGCAATATATTAATATAAAATACATTAAATTGTTAACTACTTCTTTCAACTGCAAACAAAAAAAAATATACTGAACAAAAAACAAATGTATACTTTAAATGGACAAAGTAGCTTTGAGACCTTGACAAGTCTACCTTTTTTGTGTAAAATTTTATTCAAAACGAATATTTTTATAATTAACAAATTGCACCACGATATTTTATAAAGCATATTGCACATTTTTGAGCAAAATCTAACATGGTGAATATTGCAAGATGGCGGAGTACCACTTCCTCCAAAATGACAATGGAAACAAAAAAAAGACGCGTAAAGGTTCCATACCATTATCCTAAAAAAAGGTTATGAGTTAGCATGATAAAAAAATATAAGCAGAAATAGATTTTCGTAAAAACTTGTAAGTATTAAAATTTACCTTAGCTGTAAGTAAACGTGTTTATTTTTTGAAATATTTCGTTTATTTGTGCTGTAAGACTCTTTGCCGTGAATTGTGATTCTAGGTAGTGATCTTATAAGGGTTGTTTTTTTACCTTATGAGATATGGAAACTTAAAAAATATATGTTTGAATATTTAAAGACATTATTTATAAGGCCATGTTTTTCTTTTTTACGTCTGTTTATTTGAGAAAGAGACAAAGTAACCTTGCCTTCCAAACTATTTGAGTGAACTTGTCCTTCTTATGAACCTTGACACGGTTTTTGTGGCAACACTGTTGAGCAAAATGCAAACCAAGGAAGTTCTTTACATTTAAGTATTGTTGTCTTAAGTTAGGCTTAGTGCTGTTTGTATATACATATTGCCGCAAAGCTTTTTATTGTAATAGATAATCGTATAAGGTATGAAAAAATACTCTTCTCAGGATGCAACCTTCCGAACCTGGCGGTAGCATGTATAATCCCGTATTATTATGACCATTTGTTTGAAAGTACTTTGTTAAAAGTCTAATCTTTATCGAATGAAGATATTTTCAAGTGTGAGTTTGATTGTATTATAAGTCAATAAAATTATAATTAGCGCAAAATGGGTACCAAGTACACAAACATTGCACAAAAGTTTTCGTACAGAAGAATACGGATCCCTTTTGCACGGGCAAAACGTACAATTATTTGTTACTTAAGAGTATGTTTATTTTAACATTTTTTGTTTGAATATAGCTAGATAAATAACAACATAGTTTTTAATGAGGACGGAAAATAGACATAACTGGCTGACGAATACCGATATAATGATGGATGATTTTATTTATAAATAGAATCCAATTGTCATCATCATCTCCCTGGCCTTATCCCATACATTGTTGGGGTCGGCACTTGATTCAACCCGATGTGGCTGATCACCTGATTTTTATACGAAGCGACTGCCATCTGACCTTCGCAACCCCATTTAGGAGGAAAATCTGTGATCTAAGTTAAACCAGTTGTCAGATTATTTATAGGCCTCCGACTGACCTGTAACGATTGCCAAAGATGTTAAATTGGCAACCGGGACCGACGGCTTAACGTGGTCTCTGAGGCACGGAGGGAACTCGGGCGGTCACCCATCCAACTACTGGCTAGGCGTATGGTTGCTTAACTTCGCTGATCGAATGATATGCGCTATAGCAACTGTGCCACGAGCTCCTCAATAGAATCCAATTGTATCGGACATAAATGTTTTTATAAAGCTGTTTAAACATTTATACATACATACATATGCTCACGCCTGTATTCCCCGAAGGGGTAAGCAGAGGTGTTGTAAAAACAACACCAACTTTTCACCGAAGATGATTAAGTGCCAACGTGACAGATGGTGAGTCTATCGCCGTCTCAGGTACAATACACATTTGTTTCTCAGCTATTATTCTTAGAGATTTGTATTATATTTTTCATTAGCCTTTGCGTAACATAAACAAACCCGAACAAAGTTGTTTTTCTTTTGTTATCGTCATCATTTCCCTTATCCCAGAAATTAAGTATTACAAAAATTGATTACTAAGGATTTTCTAACATTTCAACTATGTACATATTTTTTTATTCATAATTAATACCAACAGAACTGTTTTAATGACGAAGTAGCTTTTTCAAGCAATCAATATTTTTTTTAATCCGGGTCAAGGCTCCAATGCTTGACCTTTTTAAGCATATTATATTTCTGCAACTCTTTTGAGACACACTAAAATGGTTATTTTGTACTGATATTGGCATTATTACGAATCTGATTCGAAATCTACTATTGCCTATTGGGCACCTTATCAGGCATTCTATCGCCATGAGAACAAAATTCTGTGTAAAAAGCCTCGAGTCTTTTACACAGAATTACGAAGGAAACGTAGGATCTAGGTTCTATGGTACGGTACGAAGGTACGATTAAGGAGTTGTAGAGCATCTTCTTTCCAAGGCTGATATCCACTGACAGCATGATTCATCAGGATTTATGTGATACATACATTATGTATTCTATTCACAAATCCACATAGCTTTTCAGTAATATAAGCCAGGGGCCCAACCTCTTATTGCCATGATAGTTTAACTCTTATTATGAGATAAATGTATATGACGTGTATAAGTCACTGTCACACAGAGGAACTATGATGGCAATAAGAGCTTATGGTAAAGGTCCAGCTCTGTTATTAACGACTCATATCTACACTAATATTATAAAGAGGAAAGATTTGATTGCTTATTTGTTTGTTTGTTTGCTTCGAATAGGCTCCGAAACTACTTGACCGATCTTGAAAATTCTTTCAGCAATGGATAGATACATCATCAGCGAGTAACATAGGCTATATTTTATCCCCGTACTCCCACAGGAACGGGAACTAAGCGGGTTAAACCGCGTGACGTCCGTTAGTCTTTAATGTAGAGATCGTATATCTACCACGCTGTGTAATGTTAGATTTATTTACAGGAATGGTATCAAAAAGACCTTTTCAAATGGGGAATGGGGAATCGGGAACGCCATGACGGTTAGGGTAACCATAATTCGTATTTATCCAGTTTTGAAACCTTTCTTCTTTCGTCCACTTTTGCAGTATAGTAAGTAATAACTATACTAGTGTTATTGTATGGGTTTTAGCGATTTATTATTATATGATTTATCAGTTGCTTAATACCAATAGTGCAAGCTTTGCTCTAATGTTTGAAAACTATTTACATGTAATAATAAATTCAGTTTTTTAAATGTTCAACACTTCTACAAACAATTGTCTAAATGTGTGATAACCCTAATCTCTGGTTATTTTATTTTATCTCTGGTCCTAAACAGTGGGTTTTCAGAAGTAGGTATCATTCAGCAGCTTGGGACAATATACCACATTCTTTTTAAATAAAGTGGATGGCCATCTAGAATCTATTTACAATAAGGCATTGAGAAAGATTATGTACTTAATCATAAATATATTTAAAACCCAGCTCATGTTTGCTGTTAAGATCTCTCAAAAAAAAAAAAAACAAACAGAAAAGTTAAATGTAGTAATTATTTGAAAAAGAGTGCCCATTGATTTATTAATAGATCAGTCTAATTTCAATTAAATGGTTTGTTCAAATCAGAAAATCTAATGTGTATTTATTTTATTTATATTTTTAACATGTTTATGGTCACCTTAGCCCTCTCAAATATTTAAAGGTTTGTATACTCAGCTGGTTGCCAGTATTATACACATTTTTTATGCTAGATGTGTGTGTGTATTTGTGTGGTGTGTGTGTGTCAAACAAGCATAAAATGCATCTGATGTTAAACATCAGTATTTTAAAACATCCCTTTGTTACAAGGCATAGACTATGATAGTCTTTGCTGAAGTAGCTCTTTCTTTTTCTGTGATATGGATTTAAAAAAGGATGGACATAGTTTGTATCAGAGTTTAACATAGTCTTTGTTCAAACAATGTTTTGTAGGGGGTCTAACTACAGACAGGAACCTGGGAGAGAAAAAAATGTATTATCCAATGATATTAAGTAAATTATAAAAACTTTAAACAAATAGTATTAAAAAAATCTGACACAAATAACAAACATTTAAGACTTATATATTTTTGTCATGTATGCTACTGACAGAACTAGACAAAACAGAAATGGTGGTCCCTCAGGACCAAAATTCAATTTTCAAATAGTCCTGAAAATCAGCTCGCCCAGTTAAAAAATTCTGAGGAAACATACTAAACTACAGAACCTCATTCTTTTTTAAAGTTGGTTAAAATAAATGCTAATATGGCAGAATAATGACAACTTGAATACCCTCATTTGGAGCATGTTAGTGACTAATCAACCTCTCTTTTCAAAAGTCTAACATCATTGTCTATAATACCATCAAAATACAAACTTTAGATAAAGAGTCAAAATCTCACCTTTTGCCGAGATCAGGAGCTGTGAGTCCACAACCTTGTTAGGCCAGTACTCCTCGAACTCTGTCCCCGGAGGGAAGTAGCTCTTGATGTCCGACAAGCTGATTACTGAACAAGTCTCACTTGCAAACAGTTCATTCCTTATCCCCTGCACTTTGCAACAAAACTTCAGGTACGATAAGTCCCAACCCTTCAACTGATCTGCTTTCAACTTGAGATTGTCCGTTTCTCCCTCAAAGTAAAACAGAGGTACAAATTTCTGATTGTCCCGCACTGTGTACGGCACCACTGACTCCTTGTTTATCCGAATAAACCCGCACTTGTCCTTACTATTGGTTGTACCCCGCAACAACTTATTATAACACACATCTAAGAAATTATAGAACTCATAAGCGTCTGATAGTCTTACAACTAAGTCCTTCTGTGTAAATGGCTCTCGGCCAAACTGTCCGTCACAATGCCTGTTGTTGATCTCATTCAACAACCTAGCCTCTATCTCGGTGATGTAGTAGCTCCGTATGCATGTACACGAGTAGATGTCTGCGTGGAGGTAGTTCAGGTACTTGTTGAGGAGTTTGATCTCCACCATCCTAACTGCCACGTACTTCTCGCTGGAGCGGTAGATGTACGGTATGTGGCACTTGCCCAGCATGTCCCAGCCGAAGTGGCCTTTCCAGCTGGCCTCGTCGGGGGCGGGGGTTTTCTTCTCGGCGTCGCCGGCCGGGCGCTGGTCGCCGCCGGCGCCCGTCTTCCGCGTGAGGAAGCTGATGATGCCCATCTGGCCGCCGGAGCCCGGGGGCGCCGTGAGCGCGCCGGGCGGGGGCCGCGCTGCAGCCGCCGAGGCCGCCAACGCTTTCGCCTTATTCGCCTCCACCATCTTAGCAGCTAACTCCCTAATCTCAGCCTCGTCAGGCCGCTCTGTCTTCACCTTCACCAGCGTCATCGTGGTGTCCGTCATCGTGCCGTCAAATTGGCGCGTTCTCTATCAAAACCCTCGAATATCACTTTTCACAAGCACATTTATTGCAGGCTACATTCTGCACACCGCACTGCTAGTTTTCAGTCAAAAACACGTAAACAATCGCATCCCGCGATGCGCAACATTGACTTATTACTTCACTTTTTTGACAGATCAGTGATAAGTTTGATTACTTTGATTTGAACCGTATTTAATCAAACAAAAAAGTATTAAAATATATCGCACACTCCACTGAAAACTATTTTTAATTCTAGTCCATGTGCCGAGGGTTGCTCTCGCCGACTGCCTCGGTCGCTGGAAACTACGCTACCGCGATCTTGTGGACAGGAACTTTTGAAAATATTTTTCGCGGCAATTTCTTATCCACTGATAACGACTGGTTATCACGCTTAGAACTGTTTTAATTAATACAAAACTATTTTTTCTTATCAAAATCCAAGCTGTGGTAGGTAAGGAACATGAAACCCAAATTTTGTGTTCAGGGAAATGCCCAATACCGTTGGATAGTCTCGTGGGGAGTGCACATTAATTCATGTACATTTTTCACCTTTTGGTGACTCAGCAACAGCAAAATGGCCGCCAACAAGGCTTTTTGGCCAATCAGGCCTGAGCTAGCGACTATACATAACTACAAAAAGTCGTAGTGATGACGTAGCTTGCACTCCCCACGAGACTATTTCTCAAGGACTTTTCATTTTGTTCTATTTTCGAATAGTCTATATTTGAAACCTGAGACTTATAATCCTACAACGAAGCCTCATAAAGTTATGCTTTAATAAATGTAAAAAATTAATGTCTTAATTGCTTGATAAACCTTAGTTAACCATAGTTTTAATTTAATTTACGAATGTACTCCTTACAAAGTAGACACTATTGGTAGTCTCGTGTCACAAGTTTCACTGTCAGTAAGTTGTGCTCATTTGATGAGATTTATAAAAATGAACTCTATATCTAGAGCGCTAGAGTTGATTCAATGTGCAAAAGTTTGTAATATCGACCTTAAGGCAGTGTTGTACCGAGACTAGCCGACGCGCGCATTCCACGAACAATAATCCCCTGCATGAGTGAACGAGACGGCAACAAGTAAAAAGTAGATGTCAAATGTTTAGGTATTTTACTATGAGCGTAAAGAGAAGGTAGGTACTGAAGGTAGGTATAATGCAATTACAAGCTTACGTAACCTACTTAAAAATCTAGGTAGGTAGGAACGGATACATACATAGCGGTTTTGGTTCAAATTACCACTTTTTTCTTTGAATTTTTGTTGGTGTCGCAACTTAAAGTACTTACCTACTTAGAGGAAGCTGTAATTTTAATGTAGATGATTGTGTAGGTAAAAATAATTAACCACTCTGTATACAAGAAGCAGATAGGTCTAGATCTTAATTTTGTAGGAAATGTGTGTTATTCTAAAAGTACTTGGGAATCGAAAATAGACTTTTTTATATTTCCCACAAACTATATAAGAACTTTATGGTAATCAAGTATGTATGGCACTTTATTGGTACTATAATATCCTACAATGTAGCTAGGTACGTAAGTTCTATATATTATTAGTTCCTGTTAATTAATTACGTACGATCATATTCATAGGTGTAAGATAAGAACAAAATAATGCGATAGACTGCAGGCGTTTAAACGATGGCCTCTTTTTACAAGTGGTCTTACCTACCTATTAAGTTATTCTATTTGCTTCCAATTTGTCTCAAAATCTATATACAGATAAGTTAAATTGAAGTGTCTGTTTGTCAACTTTTCACTAAATGCATATTGCAAAGTAAGTACCTACCTATACACCGTACTTATATAAAAATTCAATTTTCAAAATCTCTCTCTCTGTCTGTCTTTCTGTTTGTTCCGGTCAATCTCTAAAATGGCTCAATCGATTTCAACGGGACTTTCACTGGCAGACAGATGATTTTACATGGAGTAGTAGGTATAAGCTTCGTTTGTAAAAAAGGGTTCTTCGAAATAATGCCACCCTTGAAATTTAGTGAACGCTGGTGAAACCGTGGGGCACAGCGGGTAGGTACACTATAATATTTATACAACAATAATATAATTTTCTGTAATCTGGAATTAAGGAACTTACACAATTGGCTTAAAACCATTTATCATCGCAGAAATGAATATTCTTAGATCTCCCAAGTTAGATTTAAATAGGCTGTGGTGGACGCGTGGCTCGGGTAGTCACCTGCTACGCGATCAATGCCCGTTCCAATCTCACCGGTCTGCGCCAACGTGTTTGTCTCAAAAATCACGTGGAAACCTTGTAAATGTCTGAAAAGAATTAAAAAATAAAAGTAAGTATTGTAGGTAACTAGGTACCTACTTAGGTAGGTTATGTACCCTATTGGTACTTAGTAAATAGTAGGTACAGAATTAGGTACTTTCGGCCTGAGAAGGACTGGAAACATCATGGACTGCGTCTGGAAACGCTTCTTTAAAATATAAGGGTGAAGAATGTCTAGGTGATGCAATTTTCAACCTAGACATTGCAAATAGTTTGGAAAAAATAACCAACGTGACGGATGGTGAGTATATCGCCGTCTCAGGCAATATACATACGTCTTTGAATTACTTCTCTGACATGGTTCCCTTACGTTTTCCTTCACCGTAAAGCACGTGGTGTGAAATCACAGCTTATAAGTTTTAAAGCATCTCATAACTACTGGGGCCCAACCATGAGCTCTTATTGCAATGTTAATTCAGTTGTGCGACAGTGACAGACGTAAGAACGTCACATACATCTGTCTCGTAAATGAGTGAAACTATCAAGGCAATAAGAGCTCATGGTAAGGCTCCTGGCCGCTGGGATTGGAACTTGCGGCGCTTGCGTAGCAGACGACTACTTAAACCCTCACAGCTCTTCAATCTCTTAATAGTAAGAGGATATTCAAAACCATACGACCTCTACATTTGTATCTCGTGATCTTTGGTCGCTATGCACCTAATCATATTGGTTTGGTACGTAATGTACCTACGTACCTATTATGTAACTGATTATTTTTGCACACAGACGCTCTGTCGAATTACTCTGATATACGTCTACATTATTAGATATTTTTCAACTCTTGTCATTTCGCAATAATTACCACATACTAAATACTTAGGTTATAACTAGTACTTATAAAAGAACGTCTTAAAACAAACCTGCGAGAAGTCTGTTACCTACGTTATTTCATGATGATGAAGCCTAAAAACTTACTACTTAAAAAAGAACAGACGAACCGCAATGTAGGTACCTACTAACTTTGTACCTAATCTACCTATACATCTGTACAGAAAACTAAAATTGAAGTGTCTATATTTCATTGTCTCTGCCTGTCTGTCTGTTTTACCGGGACTTTCACTGGCAGATGGCTGCTATTACAAAGAGTAACTTAGGCTACTTTTATTCAAAACACAAGGGTTCCGCGGGTCTCCCATGAAATTAAGACTACGTTGGCGAACCCGCGGAGTACAGCTAGTCAAAACAATAAAACCGTCCATTTTTCGTCCCTAACGAGAATAGCAGACACAGCATCTTCGCTGCTACGAAGTCGCGAATATCATGATTGCAAAATTATTATTTCAACACCATCCGTGATTGCGACATCGATGGACTCACAAAGAGAACATACCAGCGCTACCAAGACACATATTGGAATCACGATCACACCACCTACTTAAGCAACCGCGATTACAACATCGATTCCCGTGTTAAATGTAACAGAGATTACAAAGAAAAAATACTCACATTGGCATTTATAATATACTAACGAACGTCAAGCGGTTTCACCCGCGTAGTTCCCGTTTCCGTGGGAGTATCGGGATAAAATATTACCTTAATCAGTGATAATGTAGCATTCAAATGGTGAAAGAATTTTAAAAATTGGTCCAGTAGATTTGTATGTTCAAATGTACAGGACCAATTTTTTAAATTACATACAATTCTTTCCTCTTATAATATTAAGTATATATCTATCTATACGGACCTATAGCATAGATTTACCAAGAATATTCTGGTCCGTAATAAATAAATCATGAGCCTCGTTACACTTACAGCCACGAGGTTCAGACTAGTCGACCTTGAATATGTAAGACAAAAGCCGACATTTTCATCAATACCTAGGTAAGTCGGTACCAACTTAGCTAAGCACCAGATGTATAGAATGAGTAGGTCATACATATACTTATATATTGAGACATTGTATGTATGTATTACCTAGGTACCTAAGCAGGAATATCCCCAGACAACACTTCAAAAACCAGGAGGTTCAATTTTGGACGGATGGCAGCAGCCTACGAGCATTTAATCAACGTAGACAAGTAACTACCTAACACATTTTTCAGAATGTAAACCATTCTGAAAAATAAGGTCACAATACCGCTCTCGCCTACCTAATTAGGTAGGTAGGCACAGCTAGACCCTGCCGTCTATTATTGAGCGTTGCTTGTATTACCATACTCTACATCAACTCGGTATGATAAAACGAAACATTACAAAAAAAAATATTCGGACCGCACCGCTGCTAGCCAGCTACCCCGCATTCCCTTGACCAACTCCCATAGGCATTAAAAACCTTTCCTCATCGATTCCATCAAGGTCCATGGAGGTTTGATAGCTAGGAGATAAGCACCTCCACGGAACAGAAAATCCATCAAGTTTATGTCAAATGTCAATGTCAATTTCGCAGAAGTCTTGTTCGATGTCATGTCAGTGCGACTGACAGTTAAATCAACAAAACAAATATGGCAGACAGTTTTTGGTTGTTAGGTTAGCGTCTTCTGAAATATAGACGTTCTTTCATATAAACGGGCATTGGTATTTAGTTGTTTTTGTATGTAAAACGATATTATGAGTGAATTTTAGACAGTTTTTTCTAATAACATCAAGTTGTTTAATTCAATATTAGGCCACAAATCAAAGTTTTCGACACTGAAAGTCTTCCAATTACTGTAATAGGAATTCTATTTTTTGTAACTCTACAATGTAGGGCCGCGAAATATTCAACTTTTGTTTTGGAATAAAATGTCTCTGGAAACTTTTTATAACATGGAGGGTGTTATAGCGTGTCGTATTTGCCTTATAATGGGTGTAAAAATGCATGATCTTAAATCAGGTCTAATGGAGTTGTATTTGGATACAATATCAGGCACAGACGTAAGTATTTATCGTTTTTTTTGTTTATTTATGCTCTCGTGTCAACTATATCATTTGGTCTGAAATTTTTACTGGTACTGCACACACTATTACTGACTAAGATATTTTAGTAGCTGGTCGTATAAAGGTTTCCTACAAGACAATAATGTTATATGAATTTTATTAATCATTATTTACTATGTATTAAAATGTATTGTATGTACATGATGCCAGCTGAGTTTCTTGCCATTTCTTCTTAGAAGGCTAGTTTCCGAACCGGTCGTCAATTCTTCGACATTCAAGTGCCTTACCAAGACCTAAGCTGACTAAATCATTTTAATTTTGACATCAACCCAAATACTTTGCTAATTCCATAAAATCCATAAGCTATAGCAACCAACCGCTTAGGATGTTCAACATGTCTCATCTTTGTAAATCAATTTTTAGCCATTAATCCTGAGTGAACTGCCAAGATATGTCTGCTATGAGTGTGGAGCCCTGTTGGCGAAGTTCAGCTCCTTCAAGGAGAAGTGTACAAAAGGCCAGGATGTTCTTAATAACATACTACACACAAACGGGAAGGTATGACAACAATGTTTTTTCTAATTAGCAATTTAACACATTTGGTGCTAGTGTCACAACATCTCATCATCTCCCTGGCCTTATCCCATACATTGTTGGGGTCGGCACTTGATTCAATTAGATGTGGCTGATTTTTATATGAAGCGACTGCCATCTGACCTTCGCAACCCCATTTAGGAGGAAAATCTGTGATCTGGGTTAAACCAGTTGTCAGATTATTTTTAGGCCTCGGACTGACCTGTAACGATTGCCAAAGATGTTAAATTGGCAACCGAGGCACGGAGGGAACTCGGGCGGTCACCCATCCAACTACTGGCTAGGCGTATGGTTGCTTAACTTCGCTGATCGAATGATATGCGCAATAGCAACTGTGCCACGACCTCCTCTAGTGTCACAACATCTGTGATCGTAATATTCACTCTCTGATGCATTCATTGCTAATATTGAATCAGTTTTCATTTTGTCCTATAGATAACAACGGAGTCAATCCAGGACATAGACAGGAAGCTTTTAAACCTGACATCCAACCTATCCCATCAAACAATACCTTTGAATAACATCAACTTTCCACTACGGTCCGTAGTTGTTAATAATGGTTCAGTACAAGCAGACCTGGTTACGGACAGAACAGATGAGACGGTAAAAACTGAACCAGACAATGAGAGTGATTCAAAATTTTTCATGGAAATAGAAGATGTTAAAGAAGAAGGTGATGATTTCCCTTCACTCGGTGAAAGCAGTGATGATGAGCCTTTGTGTTACCAAAAGAGTAAAAAGATGAAGGCAGATCAGGATTCAGTGGACAATTCTGGTTTAGAATCGCAGCTCTTGGTGAAAGATGTAAGTAGATTTTTTTATTAAGGTGTACATGTCACATACACTATCTACTACTAGGTGTATTTGTCATCACTGTATGTGCCTCTAACTAATATATTCATATTCATACTTCATCTATATCTATACAGATAAATAAAATTGAAGTGTCTGTTTGTAAATCCAAAATAACAGTTTTTCACTAAATGCATCTGAAAGTATACACGATACTGACACTAAAAAACCAAGTTATAAAAAAATCTCTGTCTGTCTGTCCGTCTGTCTGTCTGTCTGTCTGTCTGTTTGTTCCGGGTAATCTCCGAAACGGCTGGACCGGCAGGTAGCTGATGTTTCAAGGAGTAACTTAGGCTACTTTTATTTCTTAAAAATATTAGGGTTCCGGGACAATAAGGATAAAACTAAATCTACGCGGGTGAAACCGCAGGGCACAGCTAGTAGGTAATAAAATAGATGTTCCTACTGGTCCTATCGTGAGTTTTGAGATTTTGGGTTCGTTCGGCGCGACATGCGCAGCTCTCGCCTCTATTTTCGCACAGCTCTGAAAATTCTGCCTAAAAATTTAACAAACAAGATTAGGAACTCACATGAGATACGAAGGTTTTAAACATATGTTATATTGTGAGTCCATCTCGGTCTCAGGCACTATACATACGTTTTTGAATTATTTCTCAGACATTTGCAGGCTTCCTCACGATGTTTTCCTTCGCCGTAAGGCACGTAGGCGGAAATTACTGCACTTCAGTTTTTAGATTTTTTTTTAGACAGAGACAGAAACGGCTATACCAGGAGTAGCAGTGAAGGTGAAGAAGAAGCGTGGTCAGGTGAAAAATGATCAGTGCAAAGTGAAGAAACCCAAGAAACCCAGGATATGTAAAAGTTCGGGAGAAACTACCAACAGTATTGTCCTGGAAGAATATGTCACCGTTATCAAATTAACAGTTAGTATATTTACTATTTATTAGCATGGGATAAAAGCTATCCTTATACCAAATATTTGCTACATTGGTTCAGCAGTTTGACTGTGGTTTAGGGTAAAACAGGTGTTCCCGGTCTGCGTTCATGACAGCAAATTAAATTTCATAGTGAATAATTTTAATAACTATAAATCATAAAAAGGCTTGGTATCAAATCGCGAAATTGTAACTAAATTTATAAAAAAAAAGTAAGTAAGTAATCTGAAAAAAAATTACATAACTTTTTTTTAAGGAGTTGAAAAAGTCTGCATATCCGATGAACTACATTGAAAATACTGTAAAGAAATGTGGTATAATTGATTAAAGAAAATTAAACATTCTCTTAATGTACAGGAAGAGCAACAGAGAGAAGAGATAGTGAAACGCAAAGAGTCATCCAACTATCAGAATGCACCGTTTAAATGCGACCTGTGCTTCAAAGGATTCATAGACACCAAGGCTTGGAACCACCATTTACAGAAACATAAAGCGGTGAGTTATGTATTGTTTACTTTGTTGTTTGTGTACTTTTTAAACTACAAAAATGGCAGACATTATTTCCGCCTAATGGTCTACGACTCTATGGTACGGCACTTATCATGACATTGGTAGGTTTTATTCGACCATAAAAAATTGTCAAAACTATTTTTTTCTCCAAACGTGTTCCTTTTAAAGCTAGGTATATATGTCAATAAATAACTTAGTTTATATTATTCCCCAGAGCCCCGGCGACTTTGAGTGTACCGTATGCAAGTTTAGGTTCAAGACGAAAAGGCACCTCCACAAACACGCGTCGAGCCATGAGAAGAAATTCGCTTGTAAATTTTGTACCTACATTTCTAAAACTACGTAAGTTATACTTTTTATTACGTAATTTTTTTCTGTAAATCTTTTGCACAGGTAAAATAAATGACACAAAATATTTACAAGGTACACGAAAGTTACAGATCGTGTGTGATTTATAAGGTTTTATGAAATAAAATATTTTATTTGAGGATCTACTTGCTACTGCGATATCCGCACCATATTTAATGGATTATACCCACTTTAGGGATCTATATAAAATGTCAATAAAAGCAGATCATATAACAACTATTGCACTAGAATGCCTGAGTGCCTAGTGCGCGTTTACTTAAAATCCCCGTCAGAAGTCATCGCGTTGACGCAGATTTGGCAAAATAACAGTGCCATCTGTGGGCTGATAGGTGGCGCTTTATATCAACGCGGTCAATGTGACGGCGGCAGTTAAAAACTCGCTTGAGGCACCAGGGGCGGATTCCTCGATTAGGCGGAGTAGGCCCGGGCCTAGGGCGGCAAAATTTGGTCGTTTTTTTTTATTTAGTTGCGTCGCGTGGTAAGAATCAGTATCTGGAATACTGATTGAGATAATTAAATCATTTACTGACAATCGTAATTTTTTTTTCATTTTTATTTAATTTCTATAGCTGGTTTAATTTTGCATGCTTTACAGCACATAGGGGGGGGGGCGGCAATCTTTCGTAGGCCTAGGGCAGCCAACGTATCAAATCCGCCCCTGTAAGGCACTCTGTCCACTGGAGTTGAGCGAGGGTAAAATCTTAAATCCACTTAAAAATGCACAAAATCTTTGGTGCAAATATATTGATGGACTTTATCCTCACTCCGTTCCAGTGAACTGCCAGCCTTGTAGTTTATAAGAAATTAATGTTTTCGTCAAAGATATGGTGGATTGTTACAGAACGCAGGCCAATCAGCACTTTGGTTGGCATAAAGGTGTCACATACAAATGCCAGTACTGCAACGAGGTCTCCACGTAAGTATTTATCAAATTAGGATTACTTGAAAACAACAAAGTAAATATCAGCTTGGGTTTTATATCGATACTAATATTATATAGAGGAAAGATTTGTTCGTTTGTGTTGAATATACTTCGACACTTGTAGACCGATCTTGAAAATTCTTCAGCAATTAATAGCTACATCATTAGCGAGTAACATAAGCTATATTTAATCCCGTACTCTCCCGAGAACGGGAACTACGCGGGTGAAACCGCATAACGTCCGCTAGTGTTAACATAGAAAATAATGATATTTGTCGAATCTGTTCATCATGTCGTAATTCTAATAGAAGTGGCATTGCATAAGGTGTGAACGTAGATAGTCAAATTCGGTACAGTCAAAACCTTAGGAAGTGTCCACCGAGCGCCTGTTCTTAGCATGTTTATATATAGAGTGCAATGCTACACTGGTTTATTAAAAGAGGAATATTTACACGAATTCCCTGACCACAAGACATAGACTTGGTTTAAAAATAAGGATTTAAAAAGGGATGGAAGCTTAGTCCGAGTTTAGTCGAGTCTTTGGTTGAACCATGTTTTTTAAAAGGGGCAGTATTATTCCCTACCTAAATAAAATAAAAAATTGATCTTTAATATTGATGATATATTTATGTTTTATTCAATGAATATATCAACCACAGTACCTAAATAGCTATTGCACCACCAATGCAAAATAACAGTTACCTGTACCCCTATCACGAGTTTTGCACGGTTTTCGTAATCTATACTCGCTAGCGGCACCTACAATATTTGTACGAGATATTTTAGTAGTACACGTCACCGCTAGGAGGCGCTTTGCAATTTCTCATAAAAATATTCGGCGGAGACGCTAGCGAGAATAGATTAAGAAAACAATGGCAAACTCATGTTAGGGGTACTGTATAAGTATAATGTTGTCAGCAAGTGGACGTCGTACCTAAGCCACCTGCGCATAAAGCACCCGTCGCAGTTCATATGCGGCGTGTGCGGCTACTCCTTCGTCAGCAAGCTGGGGCTCGTCATGCACAACACTATGATGCACAAGGATGTCGATGTGAGTTTACCACTTTCATCTTGTATACACATATGTGGGGAGAGCGATTGATCATGCTCATCCCCAGCAAAGGGAAGATCTTCCAGTCAGGCGGGTGTCATTTCTGAGGAACCGCGGCCCCAACTGTTCTAGTTGGACACTTGTATAAATACTGCGATGCGCTTGAAAACTCTTATAGCGCGATTTAGGTTGTCTTGTATTTGTACTCAAACTTCGCATTTGTTCGCAAGTAGCGCCATCTATGTAGCGAGTGGAGAAACTCTGCTACGCGCCCTTGTATATTCTTATTATTATATATGTGATTACCTATTTTAAGTTAGTTTTGTTCGTGTAGCAATCAGCTGAGAACGTGGAAGGTCCGTACTGCGAGGTTTGCGACGTGAAGTTCCTCTCCGAAGAGGCCTGGAAGAGGCACATGGTCACCTCGGTCAAACACGCGCCCGACGATGTCAAGTATGGATTTTTTATTATATTTAATACATTTATTATAGTGTTCAGGATTGGAGTATTGTGTATTTTATTAAAACTGCGTACGAATCGAATTCGTATGTCAGTGCGCAGTCATTTTATGACTGTCTTCTCTCATACTGTACTGTGTACACTCGTAACGAGCTCGTGTTTTGCTTTGGTTATAGAGAGTGTCATAGCAAGTGAATTTGTTGCTTTGTATGAATTTTATGAGTAGCGTTCACTGGATCAGCATTTTTGCTGAGAGTTTGGTATTTCGGTTGATGACGTCATTCGTCCCCGTTACTGTATTCCATAACATGCATTATAGTTGGATTTCGGTGTAGTGTAATTGCGTTGGATAATATATTTTTTTTTATTTACGATGGTAAATCCAAAGCAGTGGATGCACCCTATCGGTATTTTGTAAGTACCGACGACCGTCCGCTCCGGTTCTGACGCAGTGGGCTCGCAGGTCCGTGCGAGCGTGCATGAAATATGGCGCACGCTGTAGTCGTATGTGATTGTACGGTGTACGGTGTGCGTGTGTGCAGCAAGGGGTGCCGCGTGTGTGGCGAGTCGTTCGCTACCAGGGAGGAGGCCCGCGCCCACCACCGCGCACAGCACGCCCGCGCCCGCCCCCGCAACTACGGCCGCCCGCCGCCCGCCCGCGCCTGGCCCGCGCCCTGCGACCATGTACGTATACCACCACTCGCCTCTACTATACCACCGCCCCCGCAACTACGGCCGCCCGCCGCCCGCCCGCGCCTGGCCCGCGCCCTGCGACCATGTACGTATACCACCACTCGCCTCTACTATACCACCGCCCCCGCAACTACGGCCGCCCGCCGCCCGCCCGCGCCTGGCCCGCGCCCTGCGACCATGTACGTATACCACCACTCGCCTCTACTATACCACCGCCCCCGCAACTACGGCCGCCCGCCGCCCGCCCGCGCCTGGCCCGCGCCCTGCGACCATGTACGTATACCACCACTCGCCTCTACTATACCACCGCCCCCGCAACTACGGCCGCCCGCCGCCCGCCCGCGCCTGGCCCGCGCCCTGCGACCATGTACGTATACCACCACTCGCCTCTACTATACCACCGCCCCCGCAACTACGGCCGCCCGCCGCCCGCCCGCGCCTGGCCCGCGCCCTGCGACCATGTACGTATACCACCACTCGCCTCTACTATACCACCGCCCCCGCAACTACGGCCGCCCGCCGCCCGCCCGCGCCTGGCCCGCGCCCTGCGACCATGTACGTATACCACCACTCGCCTCTACTATACCACCGCCCCCGCAACTACGGCCGCCCGCCGCCCGCCCGCGCCTGGCCCGCGCCCTGCGACCATGTACGTATACCACCACTCGCCTCTACTATACCACCGCCCCCGCAACTACGGCCGCCCGCCGCCCGCCCGCGCCTGGCCCGCGCCCTGCGACCATGTACGTATACCACCACTCGCCTCTACTATACCACCGCCCCCGCAACTACGGCCGCCCGCCGCCCGCCCGCGCCTGGCCCGCGCCCTGCGACCATGTACGTATACCACCACTCGCCTCTACTATACCACCGCCCCCGCAACTACGGCCGCCCGCCGCCCGCCCGCGCCTGGCCCGCGCCCTGCGACCATGTACGTATACCACCACTCGCCTCTACTATACCACCGCCCCCGCAACTACGGCCGCCCGCCGCCCGCCCGCGCCTGGCCCGCGCCCTGCGACCATGTACGTATACCACCACTCGCCTCTACTATACCACCGCCCCCGCAACTACGGCCGCCCGCCGCCCGCCCGCGCCTGGCCCGCGCCCTGCGACCATGTACGTATACCACCACTCGCCTCTACTATACCACCGCCCCCGCAACTACGGCCGCCCGCCGCCCGCCCGCGCCTGGCCCGCGCCCTGCGACCATGTACGTATACCACCACTCGCCTCTACTATACCACCGCCCCCGCAACTACGGCCGCCCGCCGCCCGCCCGCGCCTGGCCCGCGCCCTGCGACCATGTACGTATACCACCACTCGCCTCTACTATACCACCGCCCCCGCAACTACTGAGTACGCTCCTCACATAGTATTATTATCTGTTTTAGTGTTCGGAGGAGATGGGAAGCGCGCGCGAGTACTGGGCTCACTTCCGTCGAGCGCACCCCGACAAAAACTACCCCATACAGAGGAACTATGTGTGCGACATCTGCGGGAAAAGTTTCCGGGTTAGTGCTTACATTATACATTATACTATTTCTCCTGACCAGATATTTTCTCTAGAGGTTTTTCATTCCCATAAAAAGTTATGGACACTTTTCCATATTCTATTGTTCCAAGATTTTTTTACGAAATATTTCATGTATGTCTTTTTGTCGCGGAACCCTAATGCTCTTTTAAATAAAAGTAGCCATCTATTAGTGAAAGACGCGTTCAAATCGATTCAGTCGTTTCAGAGATTAGCTGAAACATTTGTTTCGGCTAATCTCTGAAAGACAGGCAGACTAAGAATAAAATAAAATTTCTATACTAGTTTGACGCTGTGGACGGCGTATCACCTTTTTTTTTTACTTATTTTTTTTTCTCATATACCGAGATCAAAATTACCAAAATCGGTGCAGGCATTCACAAGTTTTAGCAAGACTAGCGAACAGCAATAAATTTTTACATATTTTACACATTTGAATTTGGTATATACTTTCATATGCGTTTAGTGAAAAGCTGCTAATTTGGAATTACAAACAGCCACTTCAATATCATTCAAGTATTATTTGGTGACGTTAGGGCAACGCGTTCCTAACGTACCACAAG
The DNA here is from genome assembly GCA_964035505.1 of Watsonalla cultraria. Classification (NCBI taxonomy): domain Eukaryota; kingdom Metazoa; phylum Arthropoda; class Insecta; order Lepidoptera; family Drepanidae; genus Watsonalla; species Watsonalla cultraria. Next base: position 1,302,445 of record OZ037726.1, on the reverse strand, counting down.
CGCACGCACTCGGAGGAGCGCCTGTACAAGTGCGAGGCGTGTCCCAAGGCCTTCCACAACCGCGCCAACCTCCAGCTGCACGAGAGGACGCACTCCGACCGCCGCCCCTATCCCTGCGCATTGTGCTGCAAGGCTTTCAAGGCTAAGGGGGCGCTTGATAGGCACTTTAGGGTATGTACTTGCTTAATCTACACTAATATTATAAAGAGAGAACATTTGATTGTTTTATTGTTTGTTTGCATTGAATTGGCTCCGATAATAATTGACCGATCTTGAAACTTCATTCAGCAGTGGACAGCTACATAATCAGTAACATAGGCTATATTTTATCCTCGTACTCCCACGGGAACGGGAACGCTCGAATCTCAGCGGGGCCTGCACCAATGAGTGTTTCTAAAAACTTATGTGCATCGATTTCACACCACGTGCTTTACGGTGAAGGAAAACATCGTGCAGAAACCTGCACACGTCTGAGAACTAATTCAAAGACATTTGTATAGTGGCTGAGACGGTGATAGACTCACAATCAGTCACGTTGGCACTTCATCATTTTCGGTGATAAGTCTCGGCCTACTCCTTCGGGCAATACAGGCGTGAGCATATGTATGTGTGTATGAATGATGAACGTTTATCTCCACAGTCCCACACGGGTGTGAAGCCATACGAGTGCGAGGTATGCGGCAAAGCGTTCGGTCAGTCCAACAGCCGCAAACTCCACATACGGACCGTTCACCTCAAACAACCGGCGCCTTACGTCTCCAAAGCTAGGCTCGAACGACGGAAGGCCACTAAAGACCCCACGCAATGCTCTATGGTCTATATATCATAGACACACTTTGGTTTTTAGATAGATAGACATATAGCCATGTGTGGTGAATGCTCAAACCTTAGTAGCCTGTTTAGTTATGGTGATAATCTGCAAGAGGCATGGATAAAAATGCTGACTTTAAAGTTTCGTATGAAGGATAAGTCATATTCGTAATTTTATTGTGTGGCAATGCGTTACGTCACTGGAATAGTTCTAGCTACTTAATAACATATGGCACTACATGTTGACTTGAAAGTTGGATATTATAGGTATTTAATCGCTAAAAAAATTGTAAAATCTTATTTGAAACATGCAAACCACCTTGAAGCGTCTTCCAGCATTTTTCATGTCAATTCCCACTTACTACTTAATTTGTTATATTTTTTTTTAATTTATCATAGACACCTTAACAAAAGAGTATTAAGCAAAGTACTATTTTATTTATACCTACATACTATAGTTAATAATAAAAAGTCGACTGATACCGCCATATTAGCATTTTGTGTAACTTTGTCAAATTGCATCAAAAAATAAGATTATATTTACCTACCCCCATGGGATACAGGCGTGAGCATATGTATGCATATAATAAGAATTGGAATGTCTTCATTTCGGCTGAACGAATCAATTTCATATTCGACTCGTATTGAACATCTAATTTATATTATAACATCACATGGGTTCTTCTTTTTACGGTCCGGGTTTTAATAGCATAATATTAATAAAATGAAGTGCATAAACTAGGAAATATTGTCTTAAAATACTCGACGCGTGGAGTAAGATATCCTCCAGTGAAAAATGTTTACTCGTTGAATGCGTTTGAAGCATGTAATAAGTTATAAATACTTTAATAAGACGACTTTGTATGCATAGAAGTATGTTTGTACTTATAATACTGAGCATGGTGGGTAGGAGCTTGATCTTCCTCTGCCCAATCCATAGTACTCAGTCCACGTGCTTTATAGTATTAAATTGATTTGTACAAATCCAGAAGTTTTATTTCTTAAATTTTCATATTTTCGGCCCTATTAAGCAATAGGGCTCTAGCTACTTTTAGTTCAATCCTAGTATTTTATTAAGACTATTATTTTTTTAGTACTTTGTATTAAACATTTAGAGTGGATTTGCAAATAAAGGAAGTCCTTTTTTCGAGAAAAGGAATTAAGCACGAGCTTGATTAACTTAAATCTATTTTACACGACTGTCCAGTACGGACCGGTTGCATTTGCAGAGTTATAATCTGAAGAATAAGATACGCTCCTTTTGCTTTTCTTTATAATTAAAATTGTTGAGGGTAAGTTAAGTTACTGACTGACCTATGCTATGCGTTCACTATCTTATGGATACTTGTAGAGTATAGTAGAGGTCAGTAGGTAGCTCTCAGTTGTCACTTGTCAATCGTAAGATCAAAAATAAACATCTTATCTACCTACATGTGCAATGTGCATACATTTTGTAAATAAGGAGGGAGTAAACAGTATGTTTGTTTCTTTATGTTAAAATAGTTTCCACCTCTTGTGATAAACTTATTGCATTGTAACTAAACGATAACGAAGTCACACTGATAATGCTGAAACGAGGTAAAGAACAGTAAGAGCATTGGTTTGTATTTTGGAAATGAATGATCACGTGAATGATGTCGAAGAATACACGGACGCGATTAACTGGAGGTTCTTAAGAAATCCAGTTAGAAATTATCGTGGTACAGTAATTTGAATACTATAATGACTCTCCACTGTATGCGGAGTTACTCTTTCTAATTATTTATTTATTTACTTACAATAACCGGTACCTACATATATACTACAGTATACCTTATAACCACTACATAACCTCTGCTTTAGGTAAATGACATTATAGATCAAGGTCTTTGTCTAACCTTTGATAACACAAGTAACATATAAAAGTCATAAATAGTGTAGATCTGCTGCCTGCTAACACAAGATGCAGAGTGAGGCCTTAGAAATATCTAATTAATAATGTTATTCCATAAAGTAGAGATGTAGACTTGCTTTATTATGTACTTAATTTACCCACCCTTCTTGAGGGACTTCCGAACTTCAGTTTATACTATTTAAAGATTATAAGCCATTGCTCCGAAATAATAAGACTTTAATTTGTAGGTCTAAAGATAGCCCTTGTGCAGATGAAAGTTGGTTCGGATAAGGCGAAAAATGTATCCGAAGCTGTGAATCAAATATACAAAGCCAAGGAAGAGGGGGCTCAACTGGTGGCTCTGCCAGAATGCTTCAACTCACCATATGGGACCAGTGAGTATGACAGCATTAGCATTTGGACTGTGAGATACATTTTTATATCAAGATGTTTTTGAATTGAAAGTAAAAAAACTTTAAAAATTCATGTTGGTATAGAGTAGGTGCTGAAACATCTCTCTGAAAGTAATCCTGGTTGTGCTTAGGTCCATACCCCAAGCTTGGATTGTACTTAGATCATGTAGGGGTAACCTACACTATGAATGATAATAATATAATGATAACTTGATATAAATTGACATTGATCTTGAGTGCCGAATGAGGGGGAAATAAAACTGCTCCATCCGAATGATAATTCTGCACTGACTTTAATTGTTGTTTGCTTAACCTAAATATGCTATGATGCATCGGCGTCGGCCGCTTACGCTGCACATTTCGCATACATGTACGGAAACCCATACAGACCATAACATGAATTTGCCTAGTGCAATCACAAGAGTCATTATGTGCCTAGTGCAATCTCTGACTTCATAAATCCAGTGAGATCCAGGGTTTTTTTTTCTCGTAGGGGCTCAAGGGTAGGGCAATAAAATACACAATTGCTAGATTGATATTTTTAAGATCTATCATACTTTGATTTGCTTCTAAGTATTTACTGTGCATGGTACTGTGATGAAATGTCAGCAGTACACAAAATAGGCCCCATGCCTCCCCTCAAAATCCGTGCTTGTCATATATTATAACCTCCTTATACTTTTGTAAGTTCAACTAGTAGAACTAGTAGGACAACAATATTCCAATAATAGTGTGTCTAAACCTACCTACTTGCCTTATTTGCATTGCTATACTCTTTTGCCTATGAGTGTACACTGATTTATTACAGAATATTTTGCGGAGTATGCAGAGGAGATACCTTCAGGGGAGACGAGTAAAGCCCTGTCTCGCGCCGCCGTGGAGGCCGGCTTGTGTGTGGTCGGGGGCACTATACCGGAGCACTGCGGGGACAAGTTGTATAACACATGTACTGTTTGGGACAAAACTGGAAATTTGCTGGCACAACATCGCAAGGTATATCTCGGAGATTTCTTAAAATCCCCATCACAAGTCATCCTGTTGACATAAATGTATTGGGATCTACATAGTGCCATCTATGAACCGACAGATGGCGCTGTTTCGATCCCATACAAATCTGCGTTTACGTCGACGCGGTGACTTGTGATGGCAGCAGTGAAAAACTCCCACTAGGCTCTCTGATGTAGCATTGACATAGGGATGTGGGGAGAGCGAGTGATCGTGTTCATCCCCAGTAAAGGAAAAATCTTCCAGCTAAGCTGGTGTCATGCCTGCAAAACCACAGCTCCAACTGTGCTAGTTGGAATCTTTTGTGTACATACCGCAATGGGCGCGAAAATTCTTATTGCGCGGTTTACGTTCCCGTGTATTTGTACTCTAAGTTTCTAATTGTTAGCGAATAACGCTATATATGTAGCGACTGGTGAAACACTGCTACAGGGATAATATTCTACAAACATATATATGCTGATGATCACGGCTTTATTCCCCTAAGGGGTAGGCAGAGTTTTGCTTGTAGTTCAACCATATTTGGTCTGTTGCCTGTCACCTGGCAATAATCCACAGACTTACTTTTCTATGAAGCCAAAATTAGTTGACTCTCTCGTTCCTGAGGTCGAACTGAGGTTGTACTGTACTTACGCGGACATTGTCGCAAAAAGCTATATGTATACGTAATTTTATTTATTTTGTCAGGTCCATCTGTTCGACATCGACATCCCAGGCAAGATTACCTTCAAGGAGTCAGACACCCTGGCACCTGGAAACAAAGTCACCACGTTCGAATACGAGGGGGTGACTATAGGCGTCGGTATCTGCTACGACCTGCGCTTCCCTGAGCTTGCACACCTCATGGCTAACAAGGGTAAGGAAGTACTATAAATGTAATTTTCTCAGTTTTATGACCTCAATCTTGGTTAAATAGCTCTTCATTATATAATTTTTCCAACAAAGACGACAACGATTTTATGCCGGAATTTAATAGTACCTTATCAGGGCCTAAACTGAATAAATCATTTTCATTTTCAATGTATGTATATTATATTGCAATGTACTTTTATGATATACCTTTATTTTATAGCAAAACATCGCCTAAGTTAATCCTTGGTTTAAAATTAGTTCCATATCTTTCAAGGGGGTGGATATAGTTTGGTGTAGTTTGGGTTCAAAAGGGATGTTGTTGAATGGTGAAGGAAAATATCGTGAGGAAACCTGCTTATGTCTTAGAAGTAATTCAAAGACGTATGTTCAGTGCCAGAGGTGGTGATGGACTCACACTCTGTCACATTGGCACTTAATCAACACCACCTCTTTATTACAACATCTCTGCCTACCCCGTCGGGGAATACAGGCGTGAGCATATGTATGTATGTTATGGGATTTTGTTTTTTGTCAGGTTGTTCCCTCCTGGTGTATCCTGGTGCGTTCAACATGACGACGGGTCCCCGGCACTGGGAGCTGCTGGGCCGCGCGCGGGCCACCGACCAGCAGCTGTGGCTGGCGCTGGTGTCCCCGGCGAGGGACTCCAGCGCCGACTACGTGGCCTGGGGACACTCCATGCTCGTCGACCCTTGGGGAGTCGTGGTGCAACAACTTAACGATAAGCCCGACGTACTTATACAAGATATTGGTAAGGTTTTTTTTTTTTTATATATATTTTTTTTGTATAATGGGCTTTTTACCCGCTTGTTTTTAAACGTCTTTGTTTATTTTATTTGAAATATGAACAGCATACATACAATTATGCTACCCACTAATTTACAAACTCGTTCAAGTAAAGGTTACGCACATAGCACGCGTTATAATAAAAAAATGATAGTGGCAACATCTATACATACATACATACAGATAAATAGAATTTAAGTGTCAATGTGTAATAACAAATAAACAGGTTTTTACTAAATGCATCTACTAACACAAAAGAACCAACTTATATTTTTTTTCTCTGGCTGTTTATTTTTAAGCTTGTTTCTTGTCTGAAACAGCTGGACCAATTTTAACAGAACTTTCACTGGTGGCAAGTATGACCTCTGCACTATCCCACTAATAATTATGTTTATTGCAGATCTGACTGTGGTCGAGGAAGTGAGGAGTTCAATACCCATCAGGAGGCAGAGGAGAACAGATGTTTACGACACTATTCTCAAACAAACATAAGTACAAAAGACAACGTAATATGGACCCTAACTCTACATTTATATGGTCCAATTCTTATCAAATAACGAAAATATTTTTATATAATTAAATAAGTTTTTATCTATTCATGTCAAAAGCATTTACTCACATAACAATATTATTGTAATACTCAGAACCAGAACATTTTCTTATTACTCAATGGTGTTTGGTTAACCAAAGATGTTATATATTTTTATCAAGGTTACACATTTTTTTATGTTAAGTTTTTTAAATATATTGTACCTATATTGAAATTGTTTTATTGTTATACCAATGAACGCAACCAATGTGGATGTCTTGTTGGTCAAGAACGCAAACTTATACAGATCTTCAAGTAGAGAAAGGTTGCTTATTTCAGACACGTCTTTCGGCACGTCATCCCAGGCTACGCTTTTAGATATAAGTAGAACTACTAGACTTTTCTTCATGTAATTTTTGTATCGACATTTGTGCATTGGAACTGTGTCCATGGTCTTACATAATCAAGTGATTTATTTAGTTTTTTTTAAATTGTTTAATATTTTTGAAAAGAGTAATTACTGAGGTTCTTGCCAGGTTCTTCTCAGTAAAAGCAACCTTCCGAACCTGGCGGTAGCATGTATAATCCTGTAAAATAATGTCATTCTGACGATTTGAAAGTACTTTGTAAAAAGTCTAATCGAATAAAGATATTTTTGACTTTGACGAGAGATACGAGCTGCTCCAACTCATCATGATAGGCAAAATAGCCGGCAGACGAGGAGTTGGCTGCAGAAAGAAGTCCTGGCTGAGAAATATTCGCGCATGGACCGGCATTCCACCTCGCATGAGATGGCAGAAAATATTCAGAGCTGGTTGCCAACCTTCATTAATTGAAGAGGCACTTGACGAAAAAGAATGAAATTCGCTTCGATTTATAAAAGATAATGTACTTATGTCAGCTATACATTTATAGCTTACACTTTAATATGTTGTTTTGTAAGTGCTGCTCTAGTATTTGGAGCACTTCTGAAGCACAGCCCCAAAATAATGTTAGACCGCTCCCACCTGAAACAGTCATGAAAAACGAAGGATGTTATATATATTTATTTATCAATCTTACAGCTATCTTTACAGGCTTCCCCAATACAATAGATTTTGAATATAATATTAATGGTACCTTTTATTATGTTTGTTTCGGCCAGCAATAGCCTATTAGACCCACCACAAAGCGATTTTTTTCTTTATCTCGGGCCCACCCCGCCTGGCAAATGTCAAATTTCTTTTTCCTGCTGTTCATACCATAGACTATGTGGGTTGCTTAGTACCTAATCGTTATTGATGTTACTGACACTCACTTCTAGGTGCGGAACAAAACGTCATCGCTTGACTTTGCGCTTTGCGCTTTTTTGTATGGAGACGTAAAACTTCCTATACTCGCCGCTTGGGGCGCTTTTTAACTTTCCCATACAAAATGAGGAAAATACGCAGGCGATATCGTCAACGTAAAAACATGTTAAACCAATACTCGGGGCAGAGTTACTTGAACGAAGATAACGGGCAGTTCGGGCCCCTGCTTTCTCCATAAACTTACAAATTTAAAACTCACCGTGTCCATAGTTATGTATATAGAGCTTCCCTCCAATTAGCTCAGCCTCCAGCCTGACTTGACTCCTGCCGGGGCGCAGGCCTGTCCAGTGCTTCACTATCTTAGCGTGCTGCAATCATCATGCATATCCTCACAATTATTGTATACATAGAGAATAATGTACACGATAAAACCAAGTTCCGTTCGTCTGATAGATTCGGGCAGGGTGCGTTGCAGGATAAGTAGAGACTGGTAGAAAGCACCCAAGCTGAGAAGAGCCTTAGAGGATAGTTTTTGAAAAAGAAATTTGATAATTATTTTTCGATTAAAAAAGGTTTTTTTTTATAAATAATTACCTTTAACCCTGGCACAATACTCTGACATCCGCCCAGAATGGAGTCAGAGTCCTTGTTGTCTATACTCTTGTTGTAATTGTGTTCTTGATGAGTTCCGCCCAGCACGCACGTTTCGGCACTGGAATTTGATATCATTTTAATAACAACCCTTTTTCTAAGTCACATATTTTAAGTCGTTAGAGTAGACAATAAATAAAATACGCGCGAATTTAAATACTATGTACCAAGTCACGCGACTACTAAAAAAAATATTATTCCAGTATAATATGCTTACTTTGGTATGATGTAGAAGTCGCGATCTTCGTCCACTATAGTTTGGTATAACCAAGGCGCGTTCACCTTCAAAAGAAAATTTATACTCTTTGACGTGCGTATTACCAAAGTAAAAAGGACGCACTGTATACACGTAAAAAGCCCAATTTGTCACATGCATCCTTACACACTTTCGTTTCATGTATATTCATGCAACTCTTTACACGGTTATGACAAGTTATGAGAGCTCCCAATTGTTTTCTTTTTTTTAAACGAATTCTTATTTAGTTAGAAGGACTTGAGTTTTCAAACTTACTCTAATCACTTGTCCCCTAATAGGGAACACTTCATTATCAGGCACGAGGTATTTAGCGCCAACTCCGCTACAATTGACGACTACTTGGAATCCATTTAGTATTGGATCCTGCAATGACGTCACTTGGCTCTGCAGTATTTCGCCGCCAAGCGCTTGGAACCGTCGGGAGAAGTTACCGAGAAGAGAGGTTGGAGGCACGATGAATGTTAGAAATGAGAAGCCGGCGCTGTTGAAGATACAAGCAGTTTTTTCTTCATACAAGCAGTTCATTCTTAGGTAGGGCTCTTTCAAATTGCACTGCAGCGGTGCGGTTGTTGTGCTTTGCTTGGTCGGCTGTTTATTGTTAACGTAAAGAGCCGAGAGAGAGATGGCGCATAGCATACTTTTTCTCGTCAAATTCAAATAGTTTTATTCAACATAAGGCAGCCTTGGAACACTCTTTGAACGTCATTTTTAAGACAAACTTGAGATAATGTAGATATACAAACATACCTAGTACCTACAGTTACCAAATTAAAGCCTGATAGGAGAAGTTAGATATTCGGAGGTGATAGACAGGAGACTGTAGGTACCTTAGAATATGGCAGCGAAATAATGCTACCATAGAGTAACATTGTGTTAATGTGGTGAGTAAGGTCGCCAGGGCGTAGGTATTTATATGGGCGTATCGTGGGACTTGTTCATATGTTGCTACAGTGATTCCATTCTTTATAAGAAAAACTGTAGCTAGTTTTTCTACAGTTTTTTGAGATTTCGCCAGCAACGTTTAGAAAACTTAACTCACAGACTTATAAGATGTAAGTTCCAGGAGGGACAACTTTAAAACTCACCGATATTTGGCAGAGTACAACCAATTAAGATAGTCCAATTGTTTTGGACTAAGCTCTTGGTAGCCGAATACTTCATTGATCCAGTTAGGTCGGCGGAAATTGCTTTCATCTGTATACAAGTCGTGCATAGGTATGAAACATATGTCGAAGCCCCCACTTAACCAGAGTTTGTGCAGATATTTGTATGTCTCCCCTCCCCATTTTCTGGAAGTTAATTAGAAAATAATACATTCCAACAATGACTTAACAATAGTGCGGGACGGTTTCCAGCTAGTCTTATAAAAAGTTTAAGAATCCGTCAATGTACTTACGTCAACAAGTGTTCCGGGGTATCTCCACATAAGTAGGGGTACCATAGACCCCCCGAGCCATCGCCTGTCGTATCAGGTGAAAAATGTTCCGAAATTACTGTTACCTAAATAAATAACAAACTTTTCAATAGAGATTAAAGAAAATACACTCTATAGATAGCTTTAAAATAATCATGTACGTACGTGCGTGTTTTTAAATCTTTCCTTAATTTTCAAAGCACAAGATAATCCGTTAATACCAGCCCCAATGACTGCAACTTTAGCCATTTTAGTTCGTTCCCTCGAGCAACCGTTCAGGCGTCTAATCAAAGTGTGATACTCAATAATACTTGGGTAAATATTTAAACAATGAGTGTAAACAACTAAGTACCTATCCATTAATTACGTAGAAACATAGTCCTTATCAAAGCAAAAGGTTAATGCATTTCTACTATCTGCAAAATGCATTGAACTGTCGAAGTACTTTTCTAATTAAATGCACTACTCTGTTTAATCTAGTTTCGTTTTTACCTGTTTTGGTACGGAACAGAACAATACCCTAAAAATAAGGGGCAGAGGACTTCTTTCATTATCCACGCAAAATAGTAACATTTCAATGGTTTTCAGAAACTTTGTAGCATTATTTGTAATCAATTTAAAATCTATCAAGGTCATATAAAATAATGACTAAATTTAAAAATCATCTACGGGGATTACATTATATACAATACTACATTCTAATCGAAGAAACTAGGTAGGCTGTTTTCAATAAGATCTGTAGGAATAAGAGTATCTTAAGTTATCTACCTAAATAATATTAGTAATGTATTATATTGGCGTAAAAACCAACTAGATCACACAAGATTTGATCTGTATCTGACTACTTCCGAAATAAATAACTCAATACTTGGCTGTATATGTAAAGTTTTTAGCCTGAGCATTTTAAGAAATCACAGAAAATAACAAGATCCGTCTCAGATAGCGTGACAGGTGAAAACATAAATGTCAAATTGTCAACTTCGAGTTGACGTCTGTCGAATCGAGTTAAGTCAACAAACAAACAAACAATATAAATTGTATATCTCCGTCGTTTATCCTCAACAACCACGTGACATTGGCGGAATAGCTGCACCCAAGCTCGTCGCCACCATTAAAATAAGAAGAAGAAGATAAATTGTATATCCGTAGCAAGCAAGAGCTTTATTAAATTATTTTTAATTAAACATTTACGAGGAATTTAAAAGACTCTAGTCGTCCCAAGAAAATGAAGTACGTTACTATGGTAGATTAGCTTTAATTTATTGCTTTCTTTATACTTTACTTTACATATTTTCGGTATTTCAGGTTAACGGTAGATGGTTTACTCGTTTATTTTCCTTACGATTACATTTATCCCGAGCAGTATGCCTATATGTTGGAGTTGAAAAGAGCTTTGGATGCTAAGGTAAGAATATATACTACTATCTGATAATATTAAGAAGCCGAAAATTTATAGGTTATGTTTGGTAGTGAAGTTTGTTAGTACATAATAAGTTAGAAACCACGAAACGGACTAAAACACAATAATAACTAAACATACAATTTTAATGCAATATCTATCTATCTTTTGGATTAGCACTCTCGAAACAAGCAGAATACTAAAGATATAAATTCATTAATTTCATATTTCTACTTTTAGGGCCATGGACTACTGGAGATGCCTTCTGGAACAGGAAAAACTATTTCATTGTTGTCTCTGATTGTTGCTTACATGATACAGAATCCACATCAAGTCAGGTATTCCAATTTTAAACCCATTCGCCTTAAATAATAATGTTACATCAAAGTGTTTAACTGGCTAAATAACATTACAACAGATTTTAAACCTCATAGCAAGCACACAATTAACTTGTTACCATCAGGTTATCTATGAATACATGCGCAGTCCTGTATGCTGTTCAATATTATTTTGGATTTAATCTCATATCTAGAATTGGCGTGCAAAACAGAAGTTACAATTTGTGATCACTGAATACACTTTTGTATGTGTAACTTTACCAAGACATACGTACCTATGCCGCGTCACATAGGTATGTACTTAACCTATCTACCTACTTACTTATTGTTTATGCCTACCCCTCTGAAAATGCACACCCCTGATATCTAGATTATCCAGTAGAGAGTTAAATGAAATAGCCAAAAATACAGTAAAGCATAAATAAAATCTGAAGATGCAAATTTCAGGAAACTCATTTACTGCTCCCGTACAATGCCAGAGATAGAGAAAGTACTTGAAGAGCTAAAGAATCTGATTAAGTACTACGAGAAGAGTCAGGGAGAGAGGCCCAACATCACGGGGCTGGTGCTCAGCTCTAGGAAAAACCTTTGCATACACCCAGATGTAAGTAATCTTCTTAGTGTGAATATTTTCTGGAGGTCATGTAGTGATCAAAAACACATCCTCCAAATTGTATGTCTCGGATCAGCAACTTAGGTTGATATGTGTATAAGTCAGAACTTGAAACGACCAATTTTTACTGTACTTTTACTGATGATATTTTACTTGTTAATTCTATGCATGTAAAACTGCAGGGCACAGCTAGTGTAGAGATAAATATACTTAAGACAGAGCAAGTTCTTCATTGTAGATGGTAAAGGATGCCATTCTATTTGACACAGAGAGATCCTGCTCAACTCATGTAAATGTTGTAGAGTAAATGTTGCTCAGCGCTCACAAGACGGTAAAATTTACACTATTTCCAATTGTTTTTCCTTAGGTATCGAGGGAGAGAGAAGGCAAGCTGGTGGATGGGAAGTGCCACTCTCTCACAGCCAGCTACATCAGGGAGAAGCATGACAGAGATAGTTCTATACCTATTTGTAAGTTTCATTACTCATAGCATTTTTTTATTGAAAGAAGGAAGTGTATAGAGAAATGCATGAATGTGGATGAAGCGAAAGAAGTATGTAAGGATTATAGCATGTGACCAATGGTGGTTGGCATATATACACAATAATATTAGGCTGCAGGTAGATATGCCACTAGCTTGCTCTTAAAAGAGTAATTGCTGATTTTTTTGCTGGAGTTTTTTCAGCAAAAGCAACCTTCCTAGCCCGGTAACATTTATAATCCTGTTTATATTTATTTCTGTGTCCTTCTGAGGATTTGAAAGTACTTTGTAAGAAGTCTAATCAAATAAAGATAGTTTTAATTTGAACTTGCCGAAATTAAGGCACTAAAGTTGTTAGAATTCTACCCTCTATCCTCAGTTACACTCAAGTTGTTATTTGTCAAGTGACAAACTGCAAAAGGAACATTTTTTTCGTTCATATAATGACTGCATAACGTAACTGTACATTAAGTATCATTGCGTTTTTGTTTCTAGGTCAGTTCTACGAGGGTTTCAACAGAGAAGGCAAGGAGTCCATGTTGCCGTATGGAGTATACACAATGGACGACCTCAAACAGTATGGGGCTGATCGGAACTGGTGTCCGTACTTCCTGGCAAGGTTTGCTGTGAGTATGCAATGTTGTTGGAAACTATTTTGTTATATTTATGATTTATGTTTTTTTATTTTTAGTCTTTTTTATCTTTCACTTGTTAGTTAGTAAGTTGTCAAATAAATACAGTAATGTCAGCTGCTTTTTTCACTGCTCTCTCTATCTCTAAATTCTAATATTCGCTATCGTCTACAAATGTATTAGGTAATAAGTTCAGAATGTGAACATATTTTACTTTTATCCAGGAGTGAAGCTTTATACCTCCTCTGTGCTTTTAAGTACTTTTCAGTTTAGTTAAATAAAATGTTTTTTTGCTTACAGTAATGGCAAACCTTCGCTAAGATGTCTATTCAATAGATATTGTATATTTTTACAGATAATGCCATAAGATTGATTTTTTGGATAGTTATTTAAGCTCCAAAAGGTTATCAAAAATTACAGTTAGGTTTTATTTTTGGTACCACGGCTCTTCTAAAAACCTAATATTACGTGGGATTTGAGTAGTCGCCTGCTACAACGGTTCTTTTTATTTAATTATTTATAATTTTTTTGTAATGCACAGATAGTACACGCAGAAATAGTGGTGTACTCGTACCACTACCTACTGGATCCGAAGATAGCGGAGGTAGTGTCCAAAGAGTTGCAGCGGGAAGCCGTAGTGGTGTTCGACGAGGCGCATAATATCGATAACGTGTGCATCGACTCTTTGAGCGCGCGCCTCACTAGGCGGACTATCGATAGAAGCACCATAGCATTGCAGCAACTTGAGAAGACTGTCGCACAGTAAGAATTATATTATAATTATTTGTATGGAAATGTCGTTGGCGTTGGAAATGTCACTATGGTTGGACCACAGATCTTTATTATAGACTACCAGATGGTCCGGCGAACATCGTAACGCCTGACAGTCTTTAAATATTTTTTTTATTACGATATATCCTCTATCTTCTTCAAGGAATATTCTATAAAAATAATTAGCAAAGTCGGTTCAGCTGCTCTCGAGACACATTCAGCCAGCGCTTCATTTTCATATTATAGATAAAAAAACATTGAGTCTTCTCTACTATCTATCTATCTTATATATAAAACTGATTCCCCATTTCTCTTGGTCACGCAACCACACGTGAACGGCTAGACCGATTCTACCGGGACTTTTACTGGCAGATAGCTGAAGTTCAAGGAGTGTTTTTAGGCTAATTTTATAAAAAAAAAACAGCATGAAACTAAATCTACGCGGGTGAAACCGCGGGGCACAGCTAGTTTATAAGTATACTACGGATTATTTTGTTACTAACCCATCGAATCTCATCGTTCAAATCTTACACTTATAAACCATAATATGAAGATCCTTAAAGCAGCTTAGAAGAACAATGCGGAAGAGCAATGTCTGAGAAGTAATTCAATGACGTATGTATAGTGCCTGAGACGGCGATAGACTCACCTTCTGTCACGTTGTCACTTAATCATCTTCGGTGAAATGTGTGTGTTGTTATTACAACACCTCTGCCTACCCCTTCGGGGACTACAGTCGTGAGCATTTGTATGTATGTATGTGTGTTGATAGGATTCGCGAGGATGACGCGTCCCGTCTGTCGGCGGAGTACGAGCAGATGGTGGAGGGGCTGCGGGCCGCGGCGGCGGCGCGGGACGCCGACACCATCCTCGGGAACCCCATCCTGCCCGACGAGGTGCTACACGGTACTTACTGAATACACGTTCTACCTTTAATACAGGCTGTCGGGGAAAATAGGACAGCTGTTAAAATATGTGAGAGGGTATAATTTTAGGAAGCAAATAAAATTATTATTACAAAAATATCTTCTTCCGTTTTCGAGTAATTGACGTTCAAAGTTAACCATATCGAGACCTTATTTTCGTATAAAAATCAGCTGTAACGTAGAGTTATTCACGTGAAATCTAACTACGTTTTAATTTTTTCTTCCACTAATAAATCCTGAAATAATCCCATTAAACCATTTTTCGAAACCATTAACCTTCACCTTAAATTTAAAAGTTGAATGACCGCGTACGGTATGTAGGTAAACGCGGCCGCGAGTTCATTCAATCGCTTAAGGCCGCGAGCTCTTAGGCCATAGCTTATAACTACGTTATCGTTGGAGCTAGATATTTTACGATTTCAATATAGTGATATATTCATAAAACCCTACAACTTCTAGAAAACAATTGTTCCTTTTTCTCCGACACCCTGTATATCTATCCATAGAAAGGTAAATTCTAAATTGGTAAAAAAATGGTAAATTCTCGACTTTCATAAGTGCCTTACCAGGGCCTAAACTGAATAAATATTTTTCATTTTCATTTTCATTTTTTTCATTTTCATTTTCAAAGAAATTATATTGAAGTGTCCATTTGCAATTATAACTTTTTATTAAACGCATGTGAATAGACTTATGGTAATTAACTATAAAAAAAAAGTATATCATTTAAAATTTATTTCTGTGTCTCTTTCTGTTACTTCGGGCTAATCTGTAAAGGCTGAACCGATTTTAATGAGACGCTCAGATTACTTTTATTTAAAAAAAATGGGTTTCGCGTAATGAAGCCATCGATGAAATTAAGACCACGCGGGAGAAACCTGGGGGTACAGTTAGTTGTATATAAAACGCGAGTGAAACGGGGGACGGTAGCTTATAGTATTAACTGATCTTCCATTGTATGGAAAGCCAATACAAAGCATAGAAATGATATTGTTGCGTTGATAGCTCGGATGGAAATGAAAGTGGAGTGGAGTGAATAATCTATATTTATTCTATAAAAATGAATCCCCATTTCCCTTGGTTACGCGTGAATGGCTGGACCGATTTTAACTGGACTTTCTCAGCAGATAGTTGATATTTCAAGGAGTGACTTAGGCTAATTTTATTTAGAAATAATATTAGCGTTCCACGAAATACAGGATGAAACGAATATTCATAAAATAGTTGATATAAATAATGAATGTCGTGAGACCGTGCTTCTTTATTGACATTGAAAAGACTGGTCTTTTTTAATGTGTCTTTAAATGTGATATGTGTACATTTTCCAATAAATAAGCAATAATTTGTTCACAGAGGCAGTACCAGGTAACATCAGGAATGCAGAGCACTTCCTGGGATTCCTGAAAAGGTTCATAGAATACCTGAAGACCAGGCTCCGGATACAACACGTCGTCCAGGAGTCACCTGCAGGTATTTACAACACCACGTGCGTGATGTGATTTCACATCACGTGCTTTACGGTGAAGGAAAACATCGTGAGGAAACCTGCATATGTCTGAGAAGTAATTCAAAGACGTTTGTATAGTGCCTGAGACTGCGATGGACTCACCCTCTGTCACGTTGGCACGCAATAATTGTGTGAAATGTGGGTGTTCTTACATCACCTCTGCCTACCCCTTTGGCGAATAAAGGCTTGAGCATATGTATATAATAAAAATTAAATTATGAGCAATTCTTTATCTTATTTTTAATTGGCCTAAAAAATCTCGACCCTATATAGATATTTATATATATAGATATTCATTTGTAATCGTTCCAGGTTTCCTCAAAGACGTAGCTTCCCGAGTGTGTATAGAGCGTAAACCGCTTCGTTTCTGCGCCAGTCGCTTGTCGTCCCTACTGCGTACACTGGAGATAGCGGACCCGTCCCACCTGGGCGCGCTGACGCTGGTGACCCACCTGGCGACACTGGTGTCCACCTACACCAAGGGCTTCACCATCATCATCGAGCCCTTCGACGACAAGACGCCCACTGTCTCCAACCCTATATTGCATTTCTCGTGAGTTATCAATTAAATATTTTGCTTAGGTATATGTTTGTTCAAAGCGCTGTAAAAAAAAATTGTTCCCCTGAGGTGAGAATAAAGATAAGGCCCGCTGTATGGTAACCACAGCTTATTGACGCCTGCAACAAAATTTTCATATTTATCTATACAGATAAATAAAATTGAAGTGTCTGTTTGTAATTCGAAAATAACAGCTTTTGACTAAATGCATATGACAGTATACACGGTGTTGACGTAAAAAAAAACAATTAAAAAAGAAAATTTCTTTCTGTCTGTTTTAAAAAAAAAACAATAGTTCCGCGCGCATTAAATTAACTTATGCGGGTGAAACCGGGGGGCACAGCTAGTATACCCATAAAATGTATAATTGTTTGTTTTAAATTGTGTTGTATATATTTCAGATGCATGGATTCTTCGATAGCCATGCGGCCGGTGTTCGCAAGGTTTCAGACAGTCATCATTACATCAGGTATATACGTTGTCTCGTACCCATAGTACGAGCTTTGCTTAATTTGGCAATAGATGGCGCTGTTCAGTTGTTTGTGTAAATTACCGATTGTATAATGGGATGATTTATCTATAATTAACATTTCTAAAATCAAAAATAAAATTATACCTTATCACATATTTTAACAGCTGTCCTATTTTCCCCGACAGCCTGATATTACTATGTGTCAAACATACCACCAGCCTATGGTCTGAGACCCTATACTATAATGTTGCAGGCACGCTGTCTCCGCTGGACATGTACCCCAAAATCCTGGACTTCAACCCCGTCGTCATGAGCTCCTTCACCATGACGCTGGCTCGACCCTGCATACTGCCCATGGTAACACTTGCTTTATTATACATATTTAAATATTTATACATACTGTCCGTCTGATGGTAAATTGCTACTGCAGCCTGTGAACTCAAACTCAAAAATATCTCTCAAATCTTCAGTGTAGATTTTAGGGACAGGTTAATGGAAAGGTCAAAAGTTAAAGCGGCAAAACTATTTATATTCATTGAACAAAACTATTAGAACTCTTTACTAAACTATTTTACACTTTTCAACAATTTTAAAAGGCTGTGAGGACGGGACGCGCGGGAACGTGACCAATTTTCAAAAGCGAATCCGGCATCTTTTTTCTTAACGCGAATGTTAAGAAAAAAGATGCCTTCGCGCGTCAACATTCAATTCCCACACGTCAAAGTCAAATGTCATCGGACCGCGCGTCCGTTCCACAGACAAACAATATTCGAGGAAAGCTGTGCTACCATTTATCGTTCACATTCAGAATAACATAATTATACAGGCTTTTACTAAAAAGAACCTGGTAAGAAACTCAGTTATTACGCTTTTCAAAAATAGAAATTTAAGCCCACGGACACAGTTCCAATGCATAGTAGGCACTACGTATACTAGTGTAGCTTGAGATGAGCAGCCCCCACAAGCAGCACCTGTTCACAAGTATGACGAGAATACCACCCATCGTCCTCCACAACTGTATAAACGGAAATGAGCGACCCGCTAGTTTTAGTATACAAGCTGATGCCCGCTACTCCATCTACAATATTATTGAAAAGTTTCATCAAAATCCATTCTTCTTTTTGCGTGAAAGAGTAACCAACATACATTCTTATAAACTTTCACGTGTATAATAATAGTAGGATAACCACACGTTGTAGTTAGTGTGAGTATATTTATTGTTTCAGATAGTGTCAAAAGGCAGTGACCAAGTGGCAATATCATCCAAATACGAGACGAGGGAAGATGTGGCTGTCATCAGGAACTACGGCCAGCTGCTCGTCGAGGTGACTCATTATACTATGTTACAGATACCGCTCCGCATACTTTATCTATGTTGTATGATGAAATAGAATCTCCGCCTGTTGCTTATGCCATTTTGAGATAACGTTCGAAACAAAATGCAATAGTTTATAGAAATAAACGCGTATTCTAATCGTTGCGTTTTCTGGGCCCATATCCTGTTGGGATTTATAGTAAAAGAAGTCGTGATTTGTTGGATGAATATAAGATTCCGTCGTTGCGAGTTCAAAAGTAGCTATGTGTTTTTTACACACTTTACAGGAGACGCAGATAATTATTTTCTCGAAATATGGCCCAAATGTTCAAAAACATATTCTTACTATAGATATCACAAATTTACATAGTTTTTTTAAATTCATGTTGGATCTCATTAATCAGGTATCATTAATAATAATGACAAAATTAAACATTACTGGAAATTTTGACAAAATACACATAGCAACTGTTGCACGCGCAACGACGATTTATTCAAAATCAAAATCAAAAAGTTTTATTCAACATAAGGGACACTTGGAATACTTATTGAACGTCATTTCTCTTACGCTAACTTAAGTTAATTTACTACCGTTTCCAAAATATAAGCCTATTAGGAGAAGAAACGGCGAAACAAACTCTCCGGTTTTTTTTACATGTGTCCCTTCTATATACATAGGGTTGTTTAAGTACATTTTAATGTAAGAGTGAGCAACTCATTGCCATGCTTGGCTATCATCAATATACTCAGTTACACTATAATATGCTTTTTCACAAAGTTTCTGTTTGATGATTGCCTTAAGACTTAAAAATGGTAGTTCACACATTTTTAATTAAATAAAAATATTGTATACGGTTTATACGAACAGTCACAGTGACAGACACACGAGTGTCAGAACAGGAGGAAGCAAATTAAAAATAAATTCCCCTGACAGGTTCAAACCTTCTTACAGACTAACAGATACAACTCTCCCTTTCTAACATATGAAGTTGAAACTAGTTTAAGATACTTTTAGTATAAATAAGTTTAAGAACTAAACCCGGGAATAGAACCCATGGTCTCGTGTTCCGGATAGCGTTAGGTCCAGTACCAACGGGGCAGTCACAAATATGTTGTATGTATATAGATAGCGGCGTGCGTGCCGGACGGCGTGGTGTGTTTCTTCACGTCGTATTTATACTTGGAGAGCGTCGTGGGTGCCTGGTACGATCAAGGTAATATCATAATCATAATGTTTTTATATATTTATGTTAATACTAGCTGTGCCCTAAGTTACTCCTAAAATCATCAGCTACCTATCAGTGAGAGTCCCGTTAAAATCCGTCCAGCCGTTTCAATGATTACCCGGAACCAACAGACAGACAGAGAAAATTTTTTAAACTTGGTTTTTCAGTGTCAGTAGCGTGTATACTGTCATATGTATTTAGTGAAAAGCTGTTATTTTGGAATTACAAACAGACACTTCAATTTTATTTATCTGTATAGATATAGATTCTAAGTGGAAAAGTGTCTGTTTGTTATCTTTTCACGACTAAACCGATGATCCAGTTTTCACTTAAATTTTTAATTTAAATAGAATTTACGTTAATTTTATTAGTATCGATCTTATGGGGAGAGCGAATGATAATGCTCATCCCCAGCAGTGTGAAGATCTTCCATTGAGGCGAGTGTCATGTTCTAGTTGGAAACTTGTATATATACCGAAATGCGTTCGAAAACTCTTATTGCGCGATTTAGGTTCTCGTGTATTTGTACTCAAACTTTGCAATTGTTAGCGAGTAGCGCCATCTATGGAGCGAGTGGAGAAACGGAGCTACAATTTTAAACAGCCCTCCAGAAGTCTCAATATTGTTTGTCTGTATTCCAGGAGTGGTAGCGAGTTTGCAGCGACACAAACTGCTGTTCATCGAAACACAAGACTCGGCGGAAACCAGTTTTGCACTCATCAACTATATTAAGGTAAACAAGTACATCTACCATCATCGGTTTAAGCAGAGCG
Source organism: Watsonalla cultraria (assembly GCA_964035505.1). Classification (NCBI taxonomy): domain Eukaryota; kingdom Metazoa; phylum Arthropoda; class Insecta; order Lepidoptera; family Drepanidae; genus Watsonalla; species Watsonalla cultraria. The sequence goes on along the minus strand of OZ037726.1, from coordinate 1,281,537 downwards.
TATTAAGAACTGCTGAGCTTTGAAGTTTCATTTGGGTACCGTAAAATTAAACGTCAAAGCTAAGTAGTTCTTAATACGGGCTGCTTAAACGATCATAGTTGGCCCCTAGCTGATGGTAAGCGTACAAAGCCTATGAATATAATCATGTATAGGTTATTGGACCTTCTTGCTGTTCTGAACATGGATAATCTTTGGAATACACTTAATATCTATACACATAAAGAAAATTTAAGTGTCTGTTTGTAATTACAAATACACAGCTTTTAATTATATGCATATGAAAATACATACGGTATTTACATTAAATATACAACCTATTTGTTTTTTTTTTACTGTCTGTCATTCGGTTGGTCTGTTTATGTTTGAAACTTGGTAATGGTGGCCTTGGGTTAGAACAGTCGCTTGCTACGCAAGCGACGCAGGCTCGAAACCCAGCGGGGCCTGTACCAATGAGTTTTTAAAAAAAAAAATATGTGCAGTGTTTTCATACCACGTGCTTTACGGTGAAGAAAAACATCGTAAGGAAACCTGCATATGTCTGAGAAGTAATTCAAAGACGTATGTATAGTGCCTGAGACGGCGATAGACTCACCATCTGTCACGTTGGCACTTAATTATGTTCGGTGAAAAGAGTTGTTATTACAACACCTCTGCCTACCCCTATGTATGTTTGAAACTATGGACCGATTTTAGAGTTACTTGGACTGACAGCTGATGTTATAATGTTGTTATATTGACTCGTCAATATAATGTAATGTTGTGTTGGAGGCGTGTTGTGGTCGGTGGCTCGTCAATATAATGTAATGTTGTGTTGGAGGCGTGTTGTGGTCGGTGGCTCGTCAATATAATGTAATGTTGTGTTGGAGGCGTGTTGTGGTCGGTGGCTCGTCAATATAATGTAATGTTGTGTTGGAGGCGTGTTGTTGTCGGTGGCTCGTCAATATAATGTAATGTTGTGTTGGAGGCGTGTTGTTGTCGGTGGCTCGTCAATATAATGTAATGTTGTGTTGGAGGCGTGTTGTTGTCGGTGGCTCGTCAATATAATGTAATGTTGTGTTGGAGGCGTGTTGTGGTCGGTGGCTCGTCAATATAATGTAATGTTGTGTTGGAGGCGTGTTGTTGTCGGTGGCTCGTCAATATAATGTAATGTTGTGTTGGAGACGTGTTGTTGTCGGTGGCTCGTCAATATAATGTAATGTTGTGTTGGAGGCGTGTTGTTGTCGGTGGCTCGTCAATATAATGTAATGTTGTGTTGGAGGCGTGTTGTTGTCGGTGGCTCGTCAATATAATGTAATGTTGTGTTGGAGGCGTGTTGTTGTCGGTGGCTCGTCAATATAATGTAATGTTGTGATGGAGTGTTGTTGTCGGTGGCTCGTCAATATAATGTAATGTTGTGTTGGAGGCGTGTTGTGGTCGGTGGCTCGTCAATATAATGTAATGTTGTGTTGGAGGCGTGTTGTTGTCGGTGGCTCGTCAATATAATGTAATGTTGTGTTGGAGGCGTGTTGTGGTCGGTGGCTCGTCAATATAATGTAATGTTGTGTTGGAGGCGTGTTGTTGTCGGTGGCTCGTCAATATAATGTAATGTTGTGTTGGAGGCGTGTTGTTGTCGGTGGCTCGTCAATATAATGTAATGTTGTGTTGGAGGCGTGTTGTTGTCGGTGGCTCGTCAATATAATGTAATGTTGTGTTGGAGGCGTGTTGTTGTCGGTGGCTCGTCAATATAATGTAATGTTGTGTTGGAGGCGTGTTGTTGTCGGTGGCTCGTCAATATAATGTAATGTTGTGTTGGAGGCGTGTTGTTGTCGGTGGCTCGTCAATATAATGTAATGTTGTGATGGAGTGTTGTTGTCGGTGGCTCGTCAATATAATGTAATGTTGTGATGGAGTGTTGTTGTCGGTGGCTCGTCAATATAATGTAATGTTGTGTTGGAGGCGTGTTGTGGTCGGTGGCTCGTCAATATAATGTAATGTTGTGTTGGAGGCGTGTTGTGGTCGGTGGCTCGTCAATATAATGTAATGTTGTGTTGGAGGCGTGTTGTTGTCGGTGGCTCGTCAATATAATGTAATGTTGTGTTGGAGGCGTGTTGTTGTCGGTGGCTCGTCAATATAATGTAATGTTGTGTTGGAGTGTTGTTGTCGGTGGCTCGTCAATATAATGTAACGTTGTGTTGGAGGCGTGCGAGAGTGGTCGCGGCGGCGTGTTGTTGTCGGTGGCTCGCGGGAAGGTGTCGGAGGGAGTGGACTTCGACCACCACTTGGGGCGCGCGGTGCTCATGTTCGGGATCCCCTACGTCTTCACCCAGAGCCGCATCCTGAAGGCGCGACTCGAATACCTAAGGGATCAATTTCAGGTATAGTACTTTTTTATATGCTTGCCTTGCCTGCCATAGCTAATTTGGACCATAATGCACGAATAATTTTTTTTTTGCGTAATTTTGTCTGCGAGTTTTAAATCGCATTTCAAATTAAACAATATCTATAATTTATTTGACTTCTTATAGGGAACTTTCATCTGTCAGACGGAATGACCTAGAAAAAAAATACTAGATTGTTAATATTGCGCTATTAACGTGATATTTATGACAAGTAGTTACAACTTAGAGAATAATATTTTTTTTTTAACTTATATTAAAAGTTCATAAATTAATTGTATTTTGATGTACACCCACTTCAGATCCGTGAAAACGACTTCTTGACATTCGACGCGATGCGGCACGCGGCGCAGTGCGTCGGGAGAGCTCTGCGGTAAGGATTCACTTTTAGACAATAATCAACTTAGAAGGGTTTTTCCTTCACGTTTCACAATCGTAGGAAGCATAGCCCAGAGTATAAGCTCTTATTTTGCCCGGAGAGGTAGGCAAAGGTGTATTTATTACACTCACAATTTTATGGGGAAAATCGGTAATCTGGGTTAAACCAGATTTTAGACTTCGACTGACCTGTAACGATTGGCAAACGGGACCGACGGCTTAACGTGCTCTCCGAGGCACGGAGGGAACTTGGACGGTCACCCATCCAACTACCGGCTTGGGATAAGGTGGCCTTACTTACTATAAAGAGGAAAATAAATGTATGTTTGTATGTCCAGCGGCAAGACGGACTACGGCGTGATGATATTCGCGGACAAGCGGTTCAGCCGCGCCGACAAGCGCTCCAAGCTGCCGAGGTGGATACAGGAACACCTCAAGGACTCCTTCTGCAACCTTAGCACTGAGGAGGCTGTGCAGGTACCTATTTACTACCAAGGTGGCAAATACACGTACGCCTGATGGAAGTAAGTGGCTTAGTGTCACTCATGAGTATTTATTTATTACAAAATCCACAGCTTTTAAATAAAACAAAGACTTACGTATTACTCTTACAGTTAACAAGGGTTTGAAGAGTAAAAGACAGGGTGCTATAGTATAGCTAGCAGTCGCCCTTGTGGGCGTCGGTGGCCTAGAGTGGGGATGTATGAGCCCAGAGAACCCAGATATATTTTTTTAAAATAAGAACGTTCGGTCCTTTGAGCGTGAGAGGTACTAATTAAAAAAAAACCTCTTATTTACTGTCAAAATAATGTAGATTTGTTGTTTTGAAGTTTTGATAAATGACTGTAAAACACGTAAATTACGCACGTGACACTTACCGTCATTACGCCTATGCCGCTTATTTTCTCGTAGATTCACGCCTGTGTGAGTGTGTCATTTGGAAGGATTTGTTCCCAAAAGCTTGTATAAGCTTTAAACTGTGTCGAAAGGTTTGAATTGCATATTATTGTTAAAGCAACAACCGTTGTTTGTAGATCTGCAAGCGGTGGCTCCGCCAGATGGCGCAGCCGTTCACTCGCGAGCAACAACTGGGAGTGTCGCTGCTGACGCTACACCAACTACAGTCGCAGGAACAACAGGATAATATCGAGAAGAAAGTTATACAGAAGTAAAGGAAGGCCAGTACCCCTATCACGAGTTTGCCACCGTTTTCGTTATCTATAGTCGCTAGCGTCACCGTCGAATATTTGTATGAGGAATTGTACAGCGCCTCCAAGCGGTGACGTGAAGAACTAAAATATCTGGTACAAATATTGTATGTGACGTTAGCGAGTATAGATTAAGAAAACGGTGGCAAACTCGTGATAGGGGTACTGTAACTATATCTCTCGCTTGCGCTAATAGAAACGATACAAAATGTATGGAAATGACATAAATCAGTCACATGACATATAATTCCCGTACATTTTGAATCATTTCTACTAGCGAAGCATGAAGATAATGATACTTTGTCTACAGGCCCTGTGCCCCAAGTATAGGTTTTGTCAGGTTCCTACACTCGCCGCTTGGGGCGCTTTTTAACGTTCCCAAAAAAAATTGGAAAATACTCAGGCGATATCGTCTACGTAAAAACATGTTAAAACTTATACTTGGTTGAGACTGGTTATACTGTAAAGTAAATGCTTACGAACTCCGCGAGCGTTATATTGTATTGATAAACGATTAATCTTTATTCGACTGTCCTTTAGAAGAGTTGTAAATATTATTATTAAGACTTCATTATTATTTGATAGATTTAAGTAATAAATGTTTTTACGTAAAACTTTGTGAAGATAATCTTGTTTTGCTTTCTTTCTGTTATCCAACAACATCGAACAAGTGACAACCAGATGGAAAAGCCCTTTATAGCGTAATGTTGTCGTGGTAATTTCCATCACCGACATGTCACTAATATTGGTATTGCTCTTTGAAAAGCCGTCAACCGTTCTGCTGCCCTGGTACTTTAGAAACACGTTTTACCCATAAATGCTGATTGGTTGATTTGCTAACTGCTGATTGGTAGATTTCCTAACTCCTGATTGGCTGAATTTCTAAATGCTGATTGGTTCATTTGCAAATCGGTTAGTTCTGTTAACCAATCACAGGCCAACGTTTGAATGCGATTGACAGATCCAGTACCAATCGGAGTAGAGCAACGCTGAACGAGTAGCGTCGTTTGGCGTTATGTATTCCTGGTACTTTGAAACAAAAACATCACTAGAATAGTAGTAATTTTCCTTTAGTAACCTTACCTGAAGCAAGACTTGTCAAGTCACGTGTTCAAAAGTACCAGGGCAACAAAAATCTAGAGCAGCCTTTCAATCAGTGACATTTCCTATCTCAGTACTATGAATGAATTGAAGAGATATTGTCGAGCACGAGTGTATTTTATCATCTTTGTTTTGCCAATCTACCTTGGTTACATATAAGTATAATAAATGATTACTAAAGTTTAGGCATATAAAGACGTCATGACTTTAACTGCCCACGTTTTTCTTGATATTGATATTTTACTATGCTTGCTATTTCAACAAATTAAAGTCATGGCTATTTATTGTCTTTGTCGAATTTGCAAACTATTTTCGTGTTAGGTGATGTAAAAATTGTTGTCAGTAGTGACAAAGGAAAATAACTACTATTTTAGTAGTGTTTTAGTTCCAAAGTACCAGGACATCAGAATGCTAGAGGGGACTACTCGGTCAACGTTGATCAACTCTGATTGGTTGAAAGTTCCAGCTGACATTCGCCTGTGATTGGTTAACAGATGCCGCCATCTTTGAAAATCAACCAATCAGCATTTTGCAAACCTACCAATCAGCTATTTGCAAATTAAGCAATCAGTGTTTTGTGTCAATTAAGTCACGTGTTCAAAAGTAACAGGGCAACAGGGGGCCTACCATCATCAATTTAAGCAGAGCGTAAAGAACTTTGCTTGGACGTTTCATATTGTAATACAAAAATTAAACGCTTAAGTTACGAAGTTAGTAAGACGCCATTGCTATAAGGATGATAATAGGCCCCCCAGAATGCTAGAGCAAGCCACTCAATCTTTCAAATGTGAATGTCAGCTACAAAATAACATTAAAAATCTATATAAAGTTCCAGACTTTTGAAGCATATTGGGTGAAGAAATTAAATACGACAAATAGTTTATCAATATATTTCAAAACTTAAGTTACTGCTTTTAAACGTGACATCAACTTTACAATAAAACCGTAATGAAATTCATTTTTAAAAGGTAACATTAAATATAGTTACATCTTGGGTAATATGTACACGGCCATAACTTTACGGTAAAATCTTATAGAATCAACTCGGATGTCAAATGTCACGAGTTCTTAAATCACTGGTTTACACAACAGATATTCGTTTAATAATAATCTAATATTAAAGGAAAAATATAACATTCGGTCGGTGTAGCTGAAAATGTTATATTTTTATAATACAAACAGAATTATTTTTGTAATTTATAAGAAAATATGATTCAGCTAACATCAACACACGCACACGAACCTAATTAACAAATCTATATGTGATAATATATGATTCTTAATATATCTGTTAGCTGTTCTAATAAGTGTTAAAAACATTGTTAAGTACTAGGAAACCTTAGTAAAACTAACAAAAAGTAATATTATTAAAATAATCTTTTAATTTAACTGCTGCATTGTAATGTATCACAAGGATCAGTATATCTTAAAAAATTTTATAAACCCAGAATAATTAATTAGTTTTACGTATATTACAACTATTATAAAAAACATTTACAACGATAATCGTTTAGTTTAAAGAACGTGAAATGTAGCAGAATGCGAAATTTACTCAGTTCAAAACGTAATAGGTAAATTTGGTGAACATTTTCATAATACTAGAATCGACGGTTTAAACGTAACCATATATCGTTAATATGCTACAAGGTGACAACCAAATTAACCGCACTGTTGATGGTAAGTACTAAGTAGTCACTGCGACCCATGAACGCTAGAATAGCGAAGATACCGCGCATTGCCCACAGAATGGCTAAAAAATAAAAATAATGGAATCACTGCGCCAATATGACAACAAACCTTCAAGTAACGCTAACACAACGACTCCACACCTATTCCTCACCTCCGTGGAGCATCAGGGCCCCAACCATGAGCTCTTATTGCAATGATAATTCAGTTGTGCGAAAGTGACACATGTATACACGTCACATACGTCTGTCTCATAAATAAGTGAGACTATCATGGCAATAAGAGCTCATGGTAAGGCCCCAGCGATCTTATTCGCTACACCATTGAAAACAACACAGCTCTAAGGTAATATTTAATTGCAATTCGTTTGGTGGACTAATGTAGTCACGAGTTTTGAGGCTCACCTTGAATGCAGTTGCGCGCATGCGCATACCTTCCCATTATTGCTGATCGTCCAAAACACGTGACGGTACCGTGCCCCAAGAATAGGTTGGTAAATGTTTAAACGACGTCGCTTGACCTGGGGCCTTACCATGAGCTCTTATTGCCATGATAGTTTCACTCATTTATGAGACAGATGTATGTGACGTGCATACATCTGTCACTGTCGCACAACTGAATTATCATTGCAATAAGAGCTCATGGTTGGGCCCCTGGTGTTTTAGCGTGGCTCAAAATGTGTTGATATCCATAAGTTTTTCGTATGTAAGTTGTGGTTGAATGCAAAAGATAGCGGATCAACATATTTTGAGCCACACTATAACGCAAGGTCAAGGGACGACGCTTGAATATTTAAAAACCTATACTTGGGGTACGGTACCTACTAAAAAAATACTTTAATATATATAGAACGGGAGATCCAGTAATGTCACACCTCTCTTAAAACATAAAGCTCCAATTTATCACACACTTGGCAATTCTCTACTAAATCTCTATAATCATACAATAATTTGTCTATATTCAAGTCTCCTTTGAACAGGATACCCATAATAAACAATTATAATTATATTCCGAAATCATTCCTAATACAATATAGTTTTATAATATTGCTCTATGTTCCAACGTTTGTTCTATATACTAATTAAAAGCTGCGGTTTCATTCACAATCTATCAAATATCGATATGTTGGACCATATATCTATTTCATTATCTTATGCCTTTAATCAGATGTCTGTTTTAGGCTCGTTCTAAAATGCATTTTAATAGTAAGAGATTCACATTTGAATTCAAAAACTCATTTTGATACAATTTATATTGCGTTCACGATGACAAGTTAACAGACTTACTTATTTTAATATTAGTATAGGCTACAGCTGCGTTATTCACTAAGGTTCCTCAGCGTCGCACATTGAACCTTATCCCTTATGTATTATGTATCAATGTTGATTGAAGCCAACGCAACCTTAGTGAATTATGCGGCAGATCATGTCACGAGCGATGTGCGCAGCCGTAGTCATTTTATAAGTCAGTCTCTGTCTATATGTATGGCGCGAGGTGAATAAAAACATAGGCAATATCCCACTATTCTCACTGAGCGCTCTTAACTCGTTCCTACCATTATTTTATCAATATGTCCATCTTACCATTTCAAAGTACTTACTAAGAAGTCTAATGAAATAAAGATATTTTAAATTTTGTTTTTCTTAAAGGGGTATTGTGATTATTGCACTCATTATAAAATGTCTTAACGTCCGTGCATATCTAACTAAAACTAATGAAATCACAAATTGCACAACACAACCTACTTTAAAACATTACATTAACATTAGATACTTAACTTTATACAAAGATATACTTAACAGTTAGTAAAAAGGCAATATCGTAGTTGCGCGTTCAAAAGTAGCTACGTGTTTTTACACATTTCAGGAGACTCAGAAAATGATTTTCTCGAAATATGGCCCGAGTATTCAAAAAAAATATTCACACAATTGATACATATAACAAATTTACAGAGGTTTTTGTTAGATTAATGTTGGATAGGTATTATTATTAATAATGACAAAATTAAACATTACTGGAAATTTTTACACAATTGTTCACGAAATGCACATAGCCACTTTTGCACGCGCAACGACGATATGTAGTTCTAAATTAATGTAGAAATTTAAGCTAGAATCACTTTACGATGTCGGAGTGTCTACGCACGAATCCTTTTTGTATACCGATTATATAGCTTAAAAAGTTAGTGTGACTGACTGATATCAACACATAGCCTCTACCGCTTCGTTCACTTAGGTTTCTCGTGAGTCGAAGTCGACGAGCGTTGGTTTCAATCATAGGAAACTGATACATAATACCTAGAGGATAAGGTTCAATTTCGTATCTTTAATAACACTCACCGATGAGTACGACGCTGAGAAACCTTAGTGAATAACGAGGCTGGTTGAAGAAATTTGCAGGTCGTGTTCTTGGTGAGGTGTAAAATTAAACCCCTAAGGGAGTTAAATTGGGGTTGTAATAAGGTTGTGGTAAGGTCTCATACCTTAATTCGTTAATAATAATACTAGTTGGAACTAATGCTTCTCCAAAAATTTTAATAATCTGAGCAGTAAGCTAACCTTACACAAACAACCCTTAGAACCACATATGTTTTGTCTGTGTCATTGATTGGTTGAGATGAGTCAAAAAATAATTTCAAACTAGCGAATTTCACGCGGTTCACTGTGTGAAAGATGATATGACTAGAATGGGAGTGAATACAGATATGACGGCTGATAGAGAGAAATGGAAGAGAAGACACATTGCGACGATCAAGAATTGCGATAAGAACAGGAGGATTATCCAAACTATTATTTTAATATTCATTGATAGAGTTTCTTTCACATACTGCATAACATACGTATGTATGAATTTCTGAAACATTAATCATAGTTAAGTACTTTACTAATTCATATAACTAGAGTATAACACAAATTAATATGCTAACGCCATCCCAGAAGAGTTCCCGAAGGGATAAGCAGAGGTATTGTAATAACAACTCCCACATTTCACCGAATATGACTAAGTGCCAACGTGACAGAGAGTGAGTCGATCGCCTTCTCAGAAACTATACGTACATCTTCGAATAAATTCTCAGACATATGCAAGTTTCCTCACGATGTTTTCTTCACCGTAAAGCATGCGGGGTGAAACTTAATCCGAATAGTGAATAAATAAAACCCCCCTTATTACAAAATATAGACTAAGATAGTCCTTGGTTAATAGTAGCTCCATCTCTTTCTATGGTACGGATTTAAAGAGGGATGGACATAGCTTTAGTCAATGTTTTGTCTGGCCTTCATTTAAACCATGTTTTGTAATAAGGTGGTAATAAACCTTATATAATTCAGTATAAGGTTCATTTTAAAACGTAGAAGTGTTAAAAATTAACACAAGAGGCCAACAATATTAAAACTATAATAATTAAGTTTCCGTTCTACTTTTAGAATTGAAATGCCACAATTAAATCTAAATAGCCAGTAGCACAAATCAGTAAAGTTATTTGTTTAAAATATATTTTCCTTCTCTAACGCGTTCACAGCTAACGACGCATCTGCGAGTCTTTTTTTTTACGAAGAATTTGTTTACGAAGAATTTATTTACGAAGAAGATGCAATGTTAGCAGTGAATGTGTTAAAACATTGCACTATGAAGAATCTTTAATATTACATATTTATTTATTTCTTGTTGTTTAGATTTAGTTAGTTTAGTACAAAGTGTGGTTTTAAATTGGTCACATATTTGCGAAGGTCGATGCATTTTTTTTAAAGTCGACGCACATGTCACTGACCTCTACCTTTGAATTCATATAGCCTATTCTAAGCCTTGTTTACCTTTTATGTGCAAAGGGCTATGCACACAGACGGTTTTTTTAAACGAATGTTTTACACATACGGCTTTTTTCGAACCAAACTTACAAAAATTACATTTATCATTGTACAATTGATTTATTTTCTATTCAATGAATATATCAACCTCCGGCGCAAATTAACAACCACATCTGTATAATTGTACATTTAAATAATGTCTCTTTATTAACTCCTCATCAAAATTTTAGTAAATACTTTTCAGCTAATACACCTAAATTATCTAAACGAGTGAGATATTTTCCAAATCGGTTTCAAATACACCGGATAAAAGATAGGTTTTATAAGTAACTAGCTGTGAACGGCGGTTTTGCCCGCGTAGAGTTCATTTTATGGATGACTCGCAAAACACTAACGTATTAAAAAAAAGTAACTTAGACTAAGTTCCTCTATCTATATATATCTATCTGCTAGTGAAAGCCCGTTAAACAGACAGTCGGACAGACAGACAGAGAAATATTTTTGCTATTGGTGTTTTTGGGGCCAGTACTGTACATCATATGCATATAGTGTAAAGCTGTTATTTGGGATTTACAAGCAGGCAGTTCAATTTAATTTATCTGTTTACTTAGATTAATGTAGTCAACAATTCAACAGTAATAAAACAGTGTGTGCAAATTTACTTAACTAACACGAATCTTAAGCTATACATACAAATTGTGAAGTATAACAACTTTTATAGAAAATGTGAATATATCAGGGATTTTTGTCTTAAAATTTTACTAACTATTCTTCCTTGTTTTTCCCGCGCGGGATGTAATCACAAAAAAGTTACATGGGGCTTAAGTAATGCTACGTTAACTTTAGATACGGCGAAATTTATACTATTATGTACCCTTCGACACACTAACGTGTAAATGTTGTATGAATTAGTATGAAGTGTTTACTGGTCGAGGTTGTGTTTCTGTATGGGCCGGGGAGGGTGCGGCCGGCGGCGGTGTAGTAGCGCGAGCAGTATGAAGTGTTTACTGGTCGAGGTTGTGTTTCTGTATGGGCCGGGGAGGGTGCGGCCGGCGGCGGTGTAGTAGCGCGAGCAGTATGAAGTGTTTACTGGTCGAGGTTGTGTTTCTGTATGGCCCGGGGAGGGTGCGGCCGGCGGCGGTGTAGTAGCGCGAGCAGTATGAAGTGTTTACTGGTCGAGGTTGTGTTTCTGTATGGCCCGGGGAGGGTGCGGCCGGCGGCGGTGTAGTAGCGCGAGCAGTATGAAGTGTTTACTGGTCGAGGTTGTGTTTCTGTATGGCCCGGGGAGGGTGCGGCCGGCGGCGGTGTAGTAGCGCGAGCAGTATGAAGTGTTTACTGGTCGAGGTTGTGTTTCTGTATGGGCCGGGGAGGGTGCGGCCGGCGGCGGTGTAGTAGCGCGAGCAGTATGAAGTGTTTACTGGTCGAGGTTGTGTTTCTGTATGGGCCGGGGAGGGTGCGGCCGGCGGCGGTGTAGTAGCGCGAGCAGTATGAAGTGTTTACTGGTCGAGGTTGTGTTTCTGTATGGCCCGGGGAGGGTGCGGCCGGCGGCGGTGTAGTAGCGCGAGCAGTATGAAGTGTTTACTGGTCGAGGTTGTGTTTCTGTATGGGCCGGGGAGGGTGCGGCCGGCGGCGGTGTAGTAGCGCGAGCAGTATGAAGTGTTTACTGGTCGAGGTTGTGTTTCTGTATGGGCCGGGGAGGGTGCGGCCGGCGGCGGTGTAGTAGCGCGAGCAGTATGAAGTGTTTACTGGTCGAGGTTGTGTTTCTGTATGGCCCGGGGAGGGTGCGGCCGGCGGCGGTGTAGTAGCGCGAGCAGTATGAAGTGTTTACTGGTCGAGGTTGTGTTTCTGTATGGGCCGGGGAGGGTGCGTCCGGCGGCGGTGTAGTAGCGCGAGCAGTATGAAGTGTTTACTGGTCGAGGTTGTGTTTCTGTATGGGCCGGGGAGGGTGCGGCCGGCGGCGGTGTAGTAGCGCGAGCAGTATGAAGTGTTTACTGGTCGAGGTTGTGTTTCTGTATGGGCCGGGGAGGGTGCGGCCGGCGGCGGTGTAGTAGCGCGAGCAGTATGAAGTGTTTACTGGTCGAGGTTGTGTTTCTGTATGGGCCGGGGAGGGTGCGGCCGGCGGCGGTGTAGTAGCGCGAGCAGTATGAAGTGTTTACTGGTCGAGGTTGTGTTTCTGTATGGGCCGGGGAGGGTGCGGCCGGCGGCGGTGTAGTAGCGCGAGCAGTATGAAGTGTTTACTGGTCGAGGTTGTGTTTCTGTATGGGCCGGGGAGGGTGCGGCCGGCGGCGGTGTAGTAGCGCGAGCAGTATGAAGTGTTTACTGGTCGAGGTTGTGTTTCTGTATGGGCCGGGGAGGGTGCGGCCGGCGGCGGTGTAGTAGCGCGAGCAGTATGAAGTGTTTACTGGTCGAGGTTGTGTTTCTGTATGGGCCGGGGAGGGTGCGGCCGGCGGCGGTGTAGTAGCGCGAGCAGTATGAAGTGTTTACTGGTCGAGGTTGTGTTTCTGTATGGGCCGGGGAGGGTGCGGCCGGCGGCGGTGTAGTAGCGCGAGCAGTATGAAGTGTTTACTGGTCGAGGTTGTGTTTCTGTATGGGCCGGGGAGGGTGCGGCCGGCGGCGGTGTAGTAGCGCGAGCAGTATGAAGTGTTTACTGGTCGAGGTTGTGTTTCTGTATGGGCCGGGGAGGGTGCGGCCGGCGGCGGTGTAGTAGCGCGAGCAGTATGAAGTGTTTACTGGTCGAGGTTGTGTTTCTGTATGGGCCGGGGAGGGTGCGGCCGGCGGCGGTGTAGTAGCGCGAGCAGTATGAAGTGTTTACTGGTCGAGGTTGTGTTTCTGTATGGGCCGGGGAGGGTGCGGCCGGCGGCGGTGTAGTAGCGCGAGCAGTATGAAGTGTTTACTGGTCGAGGTTGTGTTTCTGTATGGGCCGGGGAGGGTGCGGCCGGCGGCGGTGTAGTAGCGCGAGCAGTATGAAGTGTTTACTGGTCGAGGTTGTGTTTCTGTATGGGCCGGGGAGGGTGCGGCCGGCGGCGGTGTAGTAGCGCGAGCAGGGCGCGGGCGGAGGGAGCGCACAGTTCGGTCCCGTCCCGCGCGCCCGCCACTCGCGCTCCGCCCGCCAACGTGTTCACTATGTGCCTGCAACCACACATATATCCAATAGTAGGGGAGCGAGGATTTTGCGTTTTACTCAAGCGCGTCAGAAAACGGTACAGAACATGAAACCTTTACCCTGTTACGTAAGAACACTACGAACCCTTGATATAGAAGCTTTCGATGAGAGCAGCCGATCAGGTTGGTAAAAAAAGACGATCCGACGAAAAGGAAACGAAATAATGTTTTTTTTTTCTTATTGTTAGACTAGCTGTGCCCTGCGGTTTCACCCGCGTAGATTTAAATTCCCGCGGAACCCTAAATGTTTTTTTAAATAAAAGTAGCCTAAGTTACTTCTTGAAACATCAACTACCTACCTACCCAGAACAGACAGACAGACGGACAGAGAAAAAATTTAAAACTTGGTTTTTCAGTGAATGTAGCGTGTATACTTTCATATGCATTTAGTGAAAACTGCAATTTTGGAATTACAAACAGACACTTCAATTTTATTTATCTGTATAGATAGTACAAATATTACCTGATCATATGGAAGGGCGCGTGTTGCGTGGAGAGCCACTCTAGGGTCCCGTTGGGGTCTAGTAGCGAGGCACAGCCCACGAACTTCGAAACGGTCGCACACGAGAAAAATAATATCACGCGACCACCCTCCTAAAAACAATATAATTCTTAACGTCGACGAGCGTTGGTTTCCATCATAGGAAATGTATGCATATGAAAATGAAAATGAAAATGAAAATGAAAAATATTTATTCAGTTTAGGCCCTGGTAAGGCACTTATGAAAGTCGAGAATTTACCACCGGTTCGGAAACTAGCCTTCTGAGAAGAACCGGCAAGAAACTCAGCCAGGCATCATGTACATAACATCGAAACAATATAAATCATAATGAAATCATAATACAAAATCAAATTTGATAATAGGTATAAATATTCACAATAGTGACAAATTGTATTAGCATGCAAGTCATTATAAAACAAAATCAAAGAGATAAAAAAAATAACAATACCAGATAGATTTACAAGTGTTTGCATACCATGTATTTGCCAGGAGCTACTTGTGCAGAGTGATTTACCTAGTTCCATATATCCTTGTCATTTATATAATCCGAAATTTTATAATATGCTTTCTTCATCAAAACAGTTTTGACATGTGTTTTAAATTTATCATAATTTAACGCGATTATTGATTGTGGGATTTTATTGTAGAAGCGAACACAGTTCCCCATGAATGATTTATTTACTTTAACTAATCTGAATCTAGGAGCCATAATTTTGTGTTTATTTCGCGTACAAATCGAATGAACATCACAGTTTAAATTAAAGAGATGAATGTTTTTTTTCATGTACAATAAATTCTCATAAATGTAAAGTGAGGGTAAAGTGAGTATATTAATTTCTTTAAATTTATCCCTCAAGCATTCACGGGGTTCCAACGAGTATATTGCCCTGATGGCTCTTTTTTGAAGTATAAATATAGAATCTAGGTCTGCCGCGGAACCCCATAACAATAAGCCATATGACATAAGACTATGAAAGTATGCGTAGTAAACTAATCTAGCAGTATCGACATCCGTCATTTGTTTGATTTTCCTAACAGCAAATGCTGCTGAGCTAAGTTTTCTTGACAATGTTTCAATATGAGAGCCCCATTGTAATTTTGAATCTACTGTTAGCCCTAAGAATACCGTACTATCAACCAAATCCAGTTTACCACCATCTAGTGATATATTTGTAGCTATTTGCGATGTATTAGGTGGTGAAAATCGAATACATTTAGTTTTTTTAGAATTTAAAACGAGGTTATTGGCGTCAAACCAATTTGAAACAGATGTTAGTGTTTCATTCAGAGTATTAAGCTCCTTATCTTTCCTGCTCACTTTAAAAACTAAAGATGTATCATCTGCAAACAGAACAATATCACAGATACCTTCTACAACAAGTGGTAGGTCATTTATGTACGCTAGAAATAGGAATGGACCTAATATGGAGCCTTGCGGCACGCCTGTTTTAATTAATGACCCTTTAGATGTTATACCACTGACGCCAACTTTCTGATGACGATTGGACAGGTAAGAGGACACAAGATCGAGGGCGGTTCCGCGAATACCATAATATTTAAGCTTCAGAATTAGCGTACGATGGTCGACGCAATCAAAAGCTTTTGAGAGATCACAGAAGACTCCTAAGGCGTCATAGGCGCCCTCCCATGCCTCAAATATATGTTTTATTAATTTTGCCACCGCGTCCGTTGTGGATCTACCTTTAGTGAAACCAAACTGGTGATCGTGCAATATGTTATTTATGTTAAAGTGGGCTAACATCTGATTTAGCATTATTTTCTCAAATATCTTACTAAGGGCAGGAAGTATTGATATAGGCCTATAATCAGAAGGATTTTCTCTGGAACCTGCCTTAAAGATTGGAATTATTTTACTATATTTCATAAGATCCGGAAAGACACCCTGATCAATACACGAATTAAAAATAGTGGCTAATGCAGGAGCGATCGTTGTTATAATCGATTGAATAACTTTAATTGAAAGTCCCCATAAATCCTCCGTATTTTTCATGTTAAGTGACTTAAAAGCTTTAATTATATCACTAGCAAGTACATGTTGAAAACTAAAATCTGGGACAATCGTATGAAATGATTGTTTAAGTAATCTTTCAGCTTTATTCGGACATGAGTTTAGGTGTTTAGTAGTTTCCGCTGGTATTTGAGCAAAGAATTTCTCAAATGCGGTCGCGACATCTAACTTGTCTGAGACAATATCATCATTAATTTTAAGTTCACTAACCTGCTCTTTATTTTTTCCCGTCTCCCTATTTATAACTTTCCATACAGTTTTTATTTTATTATCAGAACGGCTTATTTCGCTACTTATGTGTCTCGATTTAGCTACATGGCAAACTTTTTTGAATAATTTGGAATACGTCCTAACATGGTTGTGAAAAGCGGCATTGGTTGTTTGGGCTTTCTTGTGGTATAGTTCATACAGGGTATCCCTACTTTTCCTAATGCCCCTAGTTGCCCAGTTACTAAACTGTAATTTATTATTTACTTTACTTTGTTGCTTAGGACATACATACATAATAAATAGAGGATAAGGTTCAATTACGTAACTTTAAAACCAACACTCGACGACGAGTGCGACGTTGAGAAAGCTTAGTGAAAAACGCAATCATAGGGAATTGATACTTATTTTACACGGAATAAAGTTTAATTTCATTTTCATTTGCATCAGTTTGCTGGCGAAGGATGGAGAAAATTAAATGGACAGAAAGAGCAACTAATGAAAATGTACTCAAATTGTGAAGGAACATAGAGTACTATGGAGAACAATCCAAAATCGCAGGGGAAAGATGATTGGCCATCTCATGCGACATGACAGCTTCTTTAAAACATAGTAGAAGGAAAGGTAGAAGGGAGGAGAGGAAGAGGAAGACCAAGGCTAACATACATGGGACAAGTTAAAGATAAGGCGTCTGTCATGACGTATAAGGAGGTCAAAGAGCTGGCACTGGACAGAGACTAATGGAAAGAGTTGCATCGGTTACACCGACAAGAGTCTCATTATTCTTAAATTCATGATGAAAGTTTAATTTCGTATGTTTAAACCTGTTTTCCAGTGTTCCAAGGCAGTCGATATAAGATATGTATAAAATGGTCACCTGTTTGATCTTGTGCAGTTTCTTGGCGGTGAGCGGCGTGAAGGGATACGAGCCGGTGGTCTGGGCCACTTCCACGCTGTGTGCGTCGTCCGCCTTCACCACGAAATACCTGACGCAAACAACAATCACAACTATTATTATACACCAAAAGGTATCGTTTCGATCGCCCAATTTTGTAACTTATCTGTAATATAAAAATGAATCGCTGAATGTGTTGCTAAGCGCAAATTTCGAGAGCGACTGAACCGATTCTGCTTATTCTTTTTTCAGAATATTTCTTGAAGTACGAGGATGGTTCTTACGGAGAGAAAAATTAAAAAAAACAAGTTTACGTAATTTTTTTTTTTACAGAATCGATACTTACGCGGTACGAAGTTCGCCGAGTCAGTTAGTTTTATTAATTTTTATCAACTAGTACGGCTTAAAGCCAATTACACACTGCTTCACGGTTCAAGTTATATGTATATAAGACTTGGCTATTATAAGCTAACTGCTGCCTTTCTGTCACTCACCTGACATTGCCTTCCCCGTTCTCAGCATACTTTTCTATATTCGCGAGCAACGTCTTCCCATTGGGGGACATGGGGCTTTTAGGTCCATTAAACGCCTGTTGCGGGGAGAACCCTTGCACCTCATCCGCCCTCCATCCCCTGCCCTGACCATTCCTATACCCATACGCATTCTGGTAGAAATTCCCTGGATATTCCTGACTGTATTGCGGGAACTGTCTCTGATCGTGTCTGTATTGCTCATCTTCGACCCTCATACGCCAGTTGGGTGAATCCACCGTCAATGGCTTTGGTCTCTGTCCTATGCCACTCGGTTGGATGAGGCCGACGTTTTTCTCTTCAGCTCCCAAGACGTGTACTACTGTACTGAGAATTTGTTCGTCTAACGGCGTCATTGGTTTGGCTGGATTCGACATTCGACGTATGACTAGAGCACACAGTTTCTGTCTGAGATAATAAACGCTTATAGCGTCTGAAGCGTCGGCTGTGAACGCCATCCAGTCGTCTAGCGTTAGCACTGCTGTGTCTGGGGAGGAGTTGTTCTCGTCCGCTTCGCTGTCAGAATCGCTTGACAACCCTGGAGGGTTCGCCCTTTGGGTCAGGGCTCCAGCTGGCAACCGCAGAGTGCCTCCGAACAGTGACACTGTTAACGGAGTCACTAACGTATTACACCGGATAAAGCAAAACCGTCCCGCACGCGATATCTCTTCAAAAACCACCCAGTCTGTTGGCAAGTTTTGGACTGACTTTTGAGAACCGGTCACTCCTCCGCCTTTGTGTAGTGTCGAACTGGGATGGAACGCCACTTTGACCTCCTTCGACGTACGTAGAGTACAAGAGTCTCGGTCCACCCTCGCCACTGAAGGGTAGAGGCCGCTGACCAGCACTGCTTTGACCACGTGCCACTTTTCTGAGTTGAGATTCACGTCTTTAATATCGCCTGGGCCTCGTGCTTTCACTAGACCGAGGGCGCGGAGTTGTGCGAGCAGTTGCGACCTGTATCCGACAATCATCTCCATGGTGGCGCCGCAGATGAGGTTCCTAGCACAAAAGGCTCTTTCACTGCCGTTAGATCGCGCCGTCTGCCACGCTTGGAAAGCTCTTAGTAACGCCATGTGGTCGGAATAACTCTCAGCGGCGAATTCTTTCCGCGCGGAACTCCCTCGCTTCCTATTCTCCGGATTCATGGATATCTGGAACGGCTCCTTATTCGCGAGGCTGCACACGATCGTCAGGATCGGGTCGAGGCACTTCATCACGCAGGCGTAGAGCAACATTTTACCCAATTTGGGTTCCACCGTCAGGTCGAGCAAATGCTGGCCTATTTCTGTCAAATCTTCCATGGGGGTGAGGGCACCGATGGTTTTGAGAAGAGCGACCGCGTTGCGAACTGCTAGGAACGAGGGGGGTTCGAGTGCTTTGGTAAGGAAGTCTGCTATGGGGGTGTTGGGCGGGGCGAGGAGCTTGGTGTGGAGACATAGTTCCTGGAGTGGTACTCTTAGTACTTCAGGCACGGCGGCGAGTGGTAGGGCGTTGTATCTTCGGTGTGAACACAGATGCCAGCACTTGCCGGGTCCAGTACGTCCAGCCCTTCCAGCTCGCTGCACACAGCCAGCCCGCGAGGCCCACACACACTGCAGTGAGCAAACGCCGCCTGCTGACTCGTAGTACTTTTCCTTTACCTGCAACATACAAATATTTTATACTTAAGTGAATACATACAGTCGACCTGACAGTAATTGGCAACTGCAAGGCTATAGTAAGCGTTCATAGGTATGAACGCCAACGACCAAGCAACCTTCCAAAGCCAGTGGTACTACGTCATTTATAATCCTACTAGCGGCCGTCACGCGGTTCCACCCGCGTAGTTCCCGTTCCCAAGCGGGGACAAAATATAGCCTATGTTACTCGCTGATGATATAGCTATCCATTGGTGAAAGAATTTTTAGGATCGGTCAGGTAGTTTCGGAGCCTATTCAATGCTAACAAACAAATTAAAAAACAATCATTCCTCTCTATAATATTAGCGTAGATATAATGTAATTTTACACACCCTTCGTGTTAGGTTATTAGACTTTTTGAAATATGACATGAGTGCAACCAAATTGAGGCTTTCAATTTTTTTTTTTATATCATAGCCATAAAAAATCTTTACAATTAAATTAGTTACCTTACAAGAATCCACAACATACACGACATCGTCAATCGTGATCGAGGTCTCAGCAATATTGGTAGATATTATAATCTTCCTCGCATTAGGCAGAGGGTTGAACACTTTCTTCTGGTCCAAAGTCTGCATATTACTATGCAGCGTGAATATCTGATACTTCAACGCGTTCATTTCTGTACAACCCTGGATCAAGTCCCTTAGGGTTACTATATCATCGTATCCGGGAAGGAAAATCAATATACTTCCTTTGGGAAGTGTCACGTGGATGTATTTGATTAGAGCGAGCATTAGTTCGTGGTCTATCAACTCTTCGGAGGACGTGTGGTGGTAGACGTCTAGGAGAAAATTGTCGGCTGATGAGTCCTCGCTATCCTTCGAGTCTTCGGTAAGGTTGTATGAGGCGAGTAGTTTAGCGCATTCAGTGTGACCGTTTTCTATCGCGTAGTCGTAGGCTGTTTTGCCATCCTTGTCTTTTTGAGTTGGATCCGCTCCTACGAAGAATAAAAATGCAAGTGATTTATTCTATTTAGACCCTGGTAATGTAATCTTCTGAGAAGAACCGGTAAGAAACTCAGTCGGACATCTTGTACAGGTCCCATTAAGATTTAAAAACGAGTTACTTTGAATGCGCTGTAGTTATGTAATGAGTCTGTGTCTGTATATATGCAGGTTATGTCTGAGAAGTAATTCAAAAATGCCTAACTTTATTACTAAATCTTTGAAAACAGCCATGGACTTTTATAATCATAAAATTGCCACTAAATAATCTTCGGTAAAAAGCAGGCTTAATTGCTATTATAATAACGTCAGCATTAAAAAAAAATCCAACAAATATTTCAAACTAGCGGACGTTACGCGGTTTCACCCGCGTGGTTCTCGTTCCTGTGGGAGTACGGGGATAAAAAATAGCCTATGTTACTCGCTGATGATGTAGCTATCCATTGCTGAAAGAATTTTCAAGATCGGTCTCGCAGTTTCGGAGCCCATTCAATGCAAACAAACAAACAATCAAATCTTTCCTCTTATTAGTGTAGAAAACTTCACTTTATAATGTGAACATACATACATTTGTGGAAAAACCCAATAAAAGTTTACCGAATCGAACCCAGGACCTCGTTTCGCAGGAGCACTAGACCAATGAGGCGGTGAATAATAATTCATACATGCTTAAAGGGTGTTATATAGTCAGTTACCAATATGTAGCATTTGTGCCACAGTCTCGGGCAGTCCCCTGGAGGCGGCGGCCATGAGCCCGGAGCGGCGGCTGGCGGACTGCGAGCACTGCACCGGCACTCCCTCCGATAGATACATGTACAGGATTTGGCAGAAAGAATCCTGGACAATTGAAAAAAAAACTATAACTCAATAGTGTTTTTATTGAGGTTATCCTAGACTATAGCACAGTATCAGGAGTTGACCACCGTTATTCTAATCTACACTCGCTTTGTATCACATATTTTAGTTCTTCACGTCACCGCTTGGAGAAGCTGTACAATTTATCATACAAATATTCGACCGTGACGCTAGCGAGTATAGATTACTAAAACGGTGGCAAACTCGCGATAAACGATCTCAGTTTAAATAATAACAATACGTTCGAAATGACACACGCAGTAAGAGGTGTCACGCCGTAGCCTATCGCGTATACGTCATTCACGTGTTTTACCGACATTTTTCAAAGCTTCAAAATGACAAAACTACATTATTTTGACGGTAAATAAAAGAGTAATTTTAAAATCAATTCTAACGTTCTATAATCTGATTCACTAAGTCAAAGTCAAAGTCATAAAATATCTTTATTCGATTAGACTTTACAAAGCACTTTCAAATCGTCAGAATGACAAAATTTGCAGGATTATACATGCTACCGCCAGGTTCGGAAGGTTGCTTTTACTGAGAAGAACCCGGCAAGAAACTCAGTATGTAAGCCCATGGACACAATTCCAATGCACAAATGTCGATAAAAATTAACATAACGAAAAGTCTAGTAGTTCTATTTATATTTAAATGCGTAGCTTGAGATGACCAGTCTAAAAACAAAAACCTATTTCTAAACATAACGTGAAACAATCCTTGGTTTAATTGCAGTTCAATCTCTTATTGTGATATGGATTTCAAAAGGGATGGACATAGTTATAGTCCTAGTTTGGTCTAGGCTTGGTTTAAACCATGTTTTGTAATAAGTAGGAAGACTTATGCAAATGTGTATTCACGTGTTACACAATCGTCGAATTCGATACGATTCAACGCAATAGGATCGTCGACTAAAATGTTTCTTGACGACTTTTAAGTCATTACATTTTATGTATAAAAAGTCGCTACAATATCGCTACGCTTTTCATTACGTGTAAAAGGCCTATTGTAGGCCTAGACAAAGTAAAACTCTCTCGCGCTGGCGCTAATAGAAACGATACAAAATGTATGGACATGACATAAATCAGTCACGTGACATATGTCATTCCCATACATTTTGTATCGTTTCTACTAGCGAAGCGTGAGGATAATGTTACTTTGTCAACAAGCCCTGGACTGGCTATTCCATCCAATAGTAGACTTATATAACTTAGACATAAGGGTATTATTCAACTGACCAGACTGCCCTCTTTGAAGCACTCTTCTAGGAACTCGTCCATATCAGCCTGCAGCTGAGGGTCTATAGCATTCTCTTTCTCTTCCTTGTTGTCCTGCTTACTCGAGCTGTCCTCCTGACTTTTCTGACCTAAGGAAAAAACAAAATTCAAAATATCTTTACTCGTGACGTGACCCGAACCGTATACATTTTCATGTGCATTTAGTTAGCTGTCAATTTGGAACTAAAACTTAAATTTTTGTTACTGTATAGATGAATGCTATTGTCGCTGCTGCTTCTACTGAGTACAGTAAGATATGAAATTCAGCAACTATTGCATATTGCGTCACAACGCTGGCTCGCAATTTCTTGATCCGCCTTCGGAATCCATCTCAACTCGCCGCCGAAAAAGTATCAACACATTTTGTGCCAAGAAATTCGCCGACTTCAAGGCATAAACCTGAAATAAGAGTGTTTATGAAGTTTGTAAGCTCACCTTCTAAATGTGACCAGTAGCTGTGTCCAGTCTTGAGTTTGTTCCTGAGTTCCTTCTCGACCTGAGCCATCCTGGGGGTCCTGTACTGGGTGACCCGCAACACGTCCTCCAGGAAGTAACGCTGCACCTCGTGCAGACGACCCGGGATCGTGACCACTGGGCAGTTGTTGAAATATCTAACAATACAAAAATTACTGTTTAATATACAAAATCTTATATCATCCTCATTGGTCGAGAGGCCCCGGCAAAATATAAATGCATTATTCCATCTGTTATTTCCCAGTAGCCCAAAATCTGGATTAGTGCCCGGTTAATGGCAATAGACTTGCCCCCTAACTCAAACTCAAATTCAAATATATCTTTATTCGATTAGACTTTATACAAAGTACTTTCAAATCGTCAGAATGACACAATTACACAGGATTATACATGCTACCGCCAGGTTCGAAAGGTTTCTTTTACTGTGAAGAACCAACCCTATTACATGGGACTTAAATGTAAGTGGTGAAATGTGGGCGTACTAGATGTTCAAATACACCTCTGCCTACCCCTTTGGGATAATACAGGTATAAGCAATATGGAAAAGAGTATGTACTGGAGGTTGTAGGTAGGATGTAATCTTCAAAAACAACTCGATCAATTACAAAAGTTCTTGCATCAATATAAAAAAAATTACTTCCAGATTGTATCAGTTTTGAAGTTCAGATGTTTTTAAAAATACATACATACATATGCTCACACCTGTATTCCCCGAAGGGGTAGGCAGAGGTGTTGTAATAATAACTCCCACTTTCAACCGAAGATGATTAAGTGCCAACGTGAAAAATGGTGAGTCTATCGCCATCTCAGACAATATACACACGTCAAACCTCATTTGTACAAGCCCTGTTGGGATCACAACTTGCTTAGCTTGCGTAGCAGACGACTGTTCAAACCCTCACACCACTGCTCTTTATTATTTATAATTATTATTATATATGTAGCTGTGCCCCGCGTTTTCACCCGCGTAGATTTAGTTTTATGCTTTATTTCACGGAACCCTAATATATTTTCTAAATTAAAGTAGCCTAAGTTACTCCTTGAAACATCAACTGTCTGACAGTGAAAGTCCCGTTAAAATCGGTCCAGTCGTTTCAGAGATTACCTGGAACAAACAGACAGATAGACAGACAGACGGGGAAAAAATCAAAAAATTGGCTTTTCTTTGTTAGTACCGTGTGTACTTTCATATGCATTTAGTGAAAAGGTGTGATTTTGAAATTACAAACAGACACTTCAATTTAAATATATGTATAGATATAGATATAGATGTATAGATTTAGATTTGTATATATAGTGCTAGAGTCGTTTCAATAAATAAGTGTTACCTGGAGAATATCTGTGTGTCCATGGTGGCGGACATGAGCACCAGCCTCAGGTCCTTGAGCCGCGGGAGAGCGTCCCTCAGCGCGATCAGCAGGAAGTCGCTGAACTTATCCCTTTCATGCACCTCATCCACGAATACGTGGGTTACACCTAACAAACAAAAACCTTGGTTACTAGTGCTCTTAAAAAAGTTCTTTAAAATCGGTATTATTGGCGGAATTTAAAACAGAAAAGGGTACCGATCGGTTCTCGAGACTACACGAATGTTCTACCTCTACCTCTTGTTATTATCCCATGTTATTTGTGAATTTGTGATCGGCGCAATGTTTTCTTGCATTTTTCTTGATCATCTTTCACATAATACATCCACCATTTATTTGGTCTTCATCACCCCATGCATTCATAACTACCATTTTTTACGTCATTATCTACTAAAACACAATTTTTGTTGATTCGAAAAAAAGTTAAGGACACAAAAACCGCAACATACTTTTTTAGGAAATCTTTATCTAATGTCATTTATTACAGGATTACCTTTTACGAAACAGAACACTAGCTAACATCTGGTATCTTTTCAACTCAGAACAAGAACTAGATACAAACAAAGCAATAAGGACCTTATTCTTGTATAAATATGATAGATATAGGTGTGATAAAGCATAATACCAGCAAGTGCAGAGTCTCCAGCCATGAGCGTCCTGAGCAGCACCCCGTTGGTGCAGTAGGTGAGCACCGTGCGCGGACTGACGCGGGACTCCAGGCGGATCTGGTACCCGATGGACTGACCTATCTTCTCTTGACGTTCATACGCCACCTAAACATACTAAATGTTATAAATTACAGTTTTCTACATTTTACACTCCCCTATGTCTGTCTCTTATGCCTGCACCAATTTCACACCACATACTTTACGGTGAAAGAAAATATCGTGAGTTTATTCGATTAGACTTTATACAAAGCACTTTCAAATCGTCAGAGTGACACAATTTACAGGATTATACATGCTACCGCCAGGTTCGGAAGGTTGCTTTTACTGAGAAGAACCTGGCAAGACTCAGTAATTACTCTTTTCAAAAATATTATACAATTTAAAAAAAAAAACAAAATAAATCATTTGAGAAATGTAAGCCCATGGACACAGTTCCAATGTACAAATGTCGATAAAAATTAACATAAACAAAAGTCTAGTAGTTCTATTTATATCTGTCTGAGAAGTAATTCGATTCGATTCGGCGATGGACTCGCCCTATGTCACATTGGCATTGTACAGGCCCCGCTGGGATTCGAACTTGCGTCAGTTGCGTAGCAGATGACTGCTCAAACCCCACGGCCACTACGGCTCTTAATCATGTGGCACTTAATCATATTCGGTGACATGTGGGTGTTGTTGCAACTTTCCTTTCTTGTTGCTTACCCCTTCGGGTACCCTTCTAGGATCCCGTGAGCATATTTATTTAGCAGAGCTTATGTTTTTATAATATCAAACTCCATACAAGTAAAACATACCCTCTCAGCAACGGAGACAGCGGAGATCCTCCGTGGCTGCGTGCAGTATATCCTGGCGGGCTGCTTGTGTTCCTGGCAGTAGTCTAACACCAGTTGGGGCAGCTGCGTCGTCTTGCCGCACCCAGTCGCTCCAGCCACTATGATAACCTGTTTACAATAATACATGTATTCATTGCGAAATTTACCGCTTCATTTGTCTATACATACCACTTTTAATTCCTAAATTTACTGCCTCATTCATCTAATGGTAGCAAGCATGACTGTGGAACTACTTCGTAGAGTACTTTTACCTTACAGGTCAGTCGGAGGCCTAAGAAACTCCAACACCTGGTTTTACCCAGATTAATGATTTTCCACATAAAAGGGGGTATGCAGCTCAGATAATGTTCACTTCATTTAAAAATCAGGTCAAAGTCAAAGTCAAAAATATCTTTACTCGATTAGACTTTATACAAAGCACTTTCAAATCGTCAGAATGACACAATTTACCGGATTATACATGCTACCGCCAGGTTCGGAAGGTTGCTTTTACTGAGAAGAACCTGGCCAGAAACTCAGTAATTACTCTTTTCAAAAATACAATTTAAAAAAAAAACTAAATAAATCACTTGAGAAATGGAAGGTCGCCACATTGGGTTGAGCCAAGTGTCGACCCTAACAATGTATGGAATAAGGCCAGGAATGATGATGACATAATTATGTTTGCTATATACCTAACTAAATTATTCTTATTCAAAAACTGTCCTCAGAAAGTTTTTTTTTGCATAGTGGCTTTAAGTTTTTATGTATGCATACTTAATTTATTTATATTAGTCCAATCCATAATGAGTTAATGCACATACCTGATTGTGGGTAATAGTATTAATAAGATCCTTTCTCTGTTCATATATGGGGAGCTTGTCCCGGAACTTGATC
Source organism: Watsonalla cultraria (assembly GCA_964035505.1). Taxonomy (NCBI): domain Eukaryota; kingdom Metazoa; phylum Arthropoda; class Insecta; order Lepidoptera; family Drepanidae; genus Watsonalla; species Watsonalla cultraria. The sequence continues at coordinate 1,254,675 of OZ037726.1, read as the reverse complement.
AGCTCCGGATTGTATGTAGTATTGGGCACCTGGAACAATGCAAATACATATCATTATATATAGTAGAACTACAGTGGGATTTGAGAATGCCACATTGATTTGTATGAAGGGCAATCAGTTAATTCATTTTAATTTTAATTTTCCCCTATAATATACCTACACATTGTTACTTGAGGCAATTTATTTATTTGCCTAGAGTTTCTCAAACAAACCTAATAAAGGAATGGAAACAATGTGAAAAACAAGTCATCCTTATTTCAATATCTTAATTTTTTTCTATCTATATCACTCTTCTATTGAATTAATGGCCAGGCACCTATTTAACCAATTAGTTGTAAAAAGAATAAAGATTAGATTTTATAATAATGTCAATCATACTTGAGCAACACCATTATTCAACTGTCCAAGAGTCTTATGTGCAAGCTGGGGGCTCCTTTCCTTCTCTGGGCAGCAGCTCAGGTCATCCTTCTCCTTACTAGTGATGGGGAAGGCATTGAATAGCTCCGCAATGCTGCATCGCATGTTCGAGTCCAGGATGAGTTTAGCATCATTCTGGATTATTGTAGAGCCAATGCGCTTGTATATTGTTATGTAGCGGTTCACACCTGAAATCAATTGAAAAGTTTACACCAAAGTATGTAAAATAAGGTATTTATAATTTTTGATAATAGTAGTTTAGAATGCTTTTAAAATGTTGCTAACAATGCAACCTGCATGTTCAACAGTGAGCGCATTTACGAAGAACATGTAATGTTAACAGTGAATGAGTTAAAAAGAAAAAAAATTGTTCTATGAATTTGGCTTCAAAATTTTATACTATTATAAATATCAATATCTCTTTATTTATCATATACAGTGCTTAGACTTACATTAACACATAAGAAGACGAAATTTCAGCAGTGAATGTGTTAACTTATGCAAACATTTTCAGCTATAACTATTGAATAAAATGTACTTTCAGAATGTGAAGAAGCAGTACAGAAATTTATCTCTGACATATCTCACATCCACAAACAAAAACAATACACCTTTACCAAAGTACAGGGTGTGAGTAAGATAAGCCCAAATTTGTATAACAATACATATTTGTGTAACAAAGGTAGCATCATATTAAAAATAGATTTTTCATCATTGCACCATTCTTTAAAATACTAAGTACACTCATAGGATTTCATAACATTGTACAAAATAATAATTTGATAGATGTTAGCTGAACTTGTTTACTTTTCAAGTTAATCTGTGTTTAATAGGGAAATTTACTGCATAACAGCATTTGGAATATCTTAAACAGTAAAGTAGCACTAGAATTAATTGGGGTCTATTCGTAATAAAGTAAGAAAGTTGAAAGTAAGTATAATAACAAAACATTGTTACCTTTCCCGCGCGATTTAGACTTGAGTCCCAACTTAGCGACTATCTCATGAATGAACCCGCGTTCTTGGGCCGACAGGAAGGTCGGGAACTTCAATTCAGTCTCATTTTCATCGCTGATAAATTTATCCAACTGGATTTTCAGTGCGATGCTCACAGATTCTGCTACAGGAAAATGTTTATTGTTCAAGTTCCTTCTACCCTTTTTAGAACTCATATTGAAACAAGATACTGTATTTAACAAGAAATTCACAACATATCTTTCTTCTTACACAAGCTATAAATATTTATCCAGTAAAAAAATACAACGGTGAGCGAAAAGTAATGAAAATACACTTTTTAAATTAGGTTAGCGATGTCAGCAGTATCAACTAAAGTAACTAATCGTACGTCATTCGATTTTAATCGATTATCGAATTAGTCGACTATTGTAGAGTAGATAGTTTATTAAGATTATTTAGTATGTATTTAAATATTTCTTATTATGTGTCTCTTTTATTTAAATAAATTTAAAATATTAGTGCAATCACTTTTCCACATATAAAAAAATAACAACGTGTTCGAATAAATACTTCTATCTCGTTTTGATTCTACTTCATAGTTCTACGTAAAGTTACGTATATTCTAGTTATGTTATATATAAATTAATCGTAAACCGCCTTAATATGGGTAAATCTTTAATGTTACGGAGGAGCCCATGGAACAGAAAAATACGGTTTTCTACAAATTCTAACTTGCCCATCGTCGTTGATTGGTGATGGCAGCACAGAAAACATTTCCTATAACAACAGCGAGTAGTCAAGCGATGATTTCTCGATATATTTTAATAATATGAATACGAACGAATTTTTTTTGTGATGGTTTTCATCGTATTTTGTAGTAGGGTGATTTGCAATAGTAATGTTGGAATCAGGCGATTAAGCTGATTCTGCAAATTATGGAATTATCTGTCACAGCACTACTGTCAGTCAAGCAAGTGTCAGTGATCTATCAAATTAATACAATAAAAAAGGTACCTTACGTTCGTACGGAAAACAACACGTGAGGCTTGAAAATATAAAGATTTATTATTGTATTCTTTATTCTTTATGACTATAATTTAAAATGCCGAAGAATATCAATCACCTGGTGGTCGATACAACAGCTTTTATTAAAGCTGCTAATCTACAAGAACTTGCTGAAAATGTGTACACAGTACAAGAGGTTATTGATGAAATTACCAACGATAGGCAGCGAAAAAAGCTCGTTGTATTACCCTACGACTTAAAAGTTAAGGATGTATTCACGGAGAACATCAAATTTGTCTCAGATTTTGCTAAGAAAACTGGCGACTACACGAGTCTCTCAGCGACTGATATTAAGGTTATGGCTCTCACTTACCAGCTTGAAAAAGAAAAGGTGGGCACAGAACACTTGAAAACTGAACCTAAGATGCAGAAAACTATAAAAGTCACTGGGATTCCTAGTAATCCACAGACAGATACTCCTAATCAGGTAAACAAAGATGACACAAACGAAACTATTCCCACTCAAGTGAACACAGACAAAGAACAGACATCAGAAAACTCAGCACCAGACAGCACACCTAAGGAAAGTAGCCCTGATGAAGTAAAACATGTCCAAGTTGAAATATTGGGCGAGAACGAGAGTGATGATGATACAGACAATATTGCAGCTCAAATAGAGAACATGGATCTCAAAGATGAAAAGCTCGATGAACTGATGACCAAAGTGTCTTCAGATGAAGAGGAATCTGAATCAGAGAGTGAAGATTCAGACAGTGACGGCGGAGACTGGATAACACCAGGCAATGTTACAGAGAAGAAGAAACAGATGGAAATGGGAGAGTTTGAGGAAATCGCTGTAGAAGTAGCATGTGTCACTTCTGACTTTGCTATGCAGAATGTGCTCAAACAAATTGGCCTCAATGTGACCGCTATTGACGGCAGGGTCATCAGACAACTACGCACATTCATATTTCGGTGCACGACCTGCTTCAAAACCACAAGTGTGATGACTAAACTCTTCTGTCCTAAATGCGGTCACTCAACTTTAAAGAAAGTTGCCGTGAGTATTGATGATGAGGGTAACCAGCAGATCCACATTAATGGCCGCAAACCTCTCACTGCAAGGGGGAAGAAGTTTAGTTTACCAACTCCGAGAGGTGGTCAGCATTTCCAGTACCCCATTTTGTCTGAAGACCAGCATCTGCATAAGAGATTTGTCACCAAAATGGCAAGGAACAAAACAAATGCCTTGGACCCTGACTATACAGCTGGCTTCTCACCTTTTGTGATGAAGGATGTCAACTCCAAGTCTGCTGTGTTAGGTGTAAGGGCTAACAAACAAGATGTCAAATACTGGACTAAAAACTTTTCAAAAGGAAAAAAGAAATGACCATAGAGTATACAAAATAGAGTTTATTTCCGTTGTATGTATATTAAACATTTTTAAATTGTACACTTGTTTTTCATTACTACAACACTTACATTATTGTAACAGATAACTTTTGATAAATACCTCCGAATTACAAGAAATTACAAGAAAATCCTGCTTTAGAAGTAGTTCTTTTTGCAATATGGACTTAGAGAGGGTGTGGTCCAAGTTTAGTTTTGGTCTTTGCTTAATACATGTTTATTATAAGGGTATATAACAATAAGAATGATGCTGGACCAACAGTTTCATAACTACCAACAATATTCATAGTTTATTCAGAAAACTTATCATCAATAAATTGAAATACAGACTCCATGCATGAATATGATGTCATCTCGTGTCTAGGGTGTCCTGAAAATAAAAAAATCAATTAAAAGGTCATTCACAAAACATAGGAATATATACATACACCTGTATTCCCTGAAGGGGTAAGCAGAGATCTACTTATAGTGCACCCACTCTGCCATTTATGTTTAAGTCTTTTGTAAGAGGGGTGTACCAATTGAACATAGTAAATACTGTGCCCCGCGGTTAAACCTGCGTAGATTTAGTTTCTTCCTTATTGTCGCGGAACCCTAATATTTTTATTAAATAAAAGTAGCCTAAGTTACTCCTACAAATTTGATTATGGTCTGGCGACCGATTGCAAATGAAAAAAAAAAAAAAAAAAAAAAAAAGTTACTCCTTGAAACATCAGCTACCTGCCAGTGAAGGTCCTTTTAAAATCGGTCCAGCCGTTTCAGAGATTACCCGGTACAAACAGACAGACAGACAGACAGAGAAAAATTAGTCAGTAGCGTGTATACTTTCATATGCGTTTAGTGAAAAGCTGTTATTTTGGAATTACAAACAGACACTTCAATTTTATTTATCTGTATAGATAAGTAACAAGAAAGGGAACTACCTGCTGAAACTCTGAGAATATCAAACTCAGGTGTGATCATAAGAGAATCTAAGGGATCCTCACTTGATATCCAGTTTCTTGCAACCTGCAATCAAATACAAAACATTTACTATCCTTACACCTGTATCCTATGGGGGTATAGACTATCAACTTGGGGCCTAGCATCATCAGCTTAAGCAGCGCATATTACGAACTTCTTAGCTTTGATGTTTAATTTTGGTAAGAAAAGAAAGAAAGCAAATTTATTTTTCATACATAAAAAATGTGATGCAGCATTAAAAGTCAAAGCTAAGAAGTTCTTAATATGTGCTGCTTAAATGATCATAGTTGGTCCTCTGTTTACCACTTGCAATGATCCTTACATAAGGTCCATATCATTAGTTTGCCATTGTCTCTTCTCATCCAAATTCGCCTAAATATATAGGTGATGTAGGTGATGATAGCAAGTATAGATTGGGAATACAGTTGAAACTTATGATAAGGGTACTGATTAGTGATTCCCAATCATGCATTCAAAGACATGATGGTTAAGGTGACATATTTATAAATTTCATATACATCCATCTTAAAATATGAGTCAAACTGTAATGCTAATAAGAGCTCATGGTAAGGTCTCCAATGGTTAAACTTATCTTTTGAACAATGTGTATTACTCACAGTCTGTATATATATATTATGTCAATACCATAGTAATCAATTTATAAATATAAATGACTAATACAAAATATTCAAGATATTACCTGTTTCATATATGGCGTGACTTTGTGATTTGAGTAACTATGTACTGAATCAGTTAAAGCTATTGCTTTGACTCTATTCTCAAAGTCATTTTTATATTTATCTGCTAACATTGAAGTCACCACACCACCATAGCTGTGCGCTACAATGGCTATAGAAGAAGCCTTTGTATTTGCTATGTAATTCTCCCATACATATTTAGCATGCTCCTCAGCAGTATTACTTTTCGGAATCTCCTTTCCATTGGCCAGATAGTTGTCATTTGTATTCATAATTACAATGCCGAAATCTCTGGACATTGCTTTCCGAATGTATGGTATCTGTGTGCCCATGTCTAAGCAATTATTGATTATAAGGCTGTAAGTTTAATTATTTGTAAGTAAATTTTTATGTTTTAGTCCCATGTAATAGGTATCAAACCCAATGCAATTTCTCATTTAGTGCCCAGGCTGTTCCTGTGCAATAATGGATCGAAACCTAATAATGCTCCCTGACATGGGAATCAAACCCAGGACCTCATGTTCTACAGTAGCAGTTTCAACCACTAGACCAAAATATGAAGTCAATTCAATCAATTAGTTTGAAATGCAATATGATTGGTTGATCAAATAAATGTAATGCAAATTGTATATCAAAACATGTATAATATCGCAAATCAAAACTTACGATCTAGCCCACTGGCCAGCTCTTACAGCTCCAGAGCCATGTATCAAAACCATCAAATTGTCTTTCTTATCATAATCAGTTGAAACAAATATGAATGTGCCATCCTTTGAGTCCTTAGGCACAGGTAGTCTAGTCAGATTCTCCTGTGTCTCCAGCAAATGATAAACATAATCTGTGACTGCGGTGCCAAGCTCTTCGTAGTGGGCTTGACAGCCTTGGTGCTCGTCGCACACATTGAATTGGAAGGGCTCATCTCCGGGCTCCCCATTCTCAGTTATCTTTCTTAGCTCACCTGCTATAATATTAATTTAAATTATGGTTAGTGAGTCACAGCTCGTTAAAAGAATGGATAAAAATATTAATTTGTATAAGCTATGTTCCATGTAGTAGGAGCGTCTTACAAAAGACTCTAAATAAATCAAATTTAAGATAGATGGTTGATCAACTACTAAAAAAAATTATATTAGTAGGGAGTGTTGGTGTCAGTATTCATTTTATTAATATACAATATTTACCTGCATTGAAAGCATATCCCAAACTCTTAATAGTCTTAACGGCTTCCATTTTTTTCACAACGTTTTGTTCACTATTAGAAACTTGAGATAAATCTCGTTTGAATAAATTCGCAGCAATATTGCGAATGTTCTTCAAATATTTGAAGGACATTAAAGCCGGTATTTGAAGTTATGAAAAAAAGTAATCACTCAACTCGCTACAAAAATTTCCTTGATTAGTTTCATAGCATAAAGGAGTAAATTGTTAATTATAATAACAATAATTAATAAATTAACGACTACAGTATTGAGCGATTGTTTACAAATTAAAAATATCGAGAATTGACAGGCCGACCGTCAGACAGTAATGACAGTATTGTCATGCCTAAAATCTAATTTGACGGTTTGAACTCGGAACGTTCGGAAATCAATGGATAAACTCTGTGGTGCTATATCTATACATACAGATAAATAAAATTGAAGTGTCTGTTTGTAATTCCAAAATAACAGCTTTTCACTAAATGTATATGAAATTATACTCGCTACTTACACTAAAAAAACCAAATTAAAATTTTTTTTCTCTGTCTGTCCGTCTGTTTGTTCTGGGTAATCTCTGAAACGGCTGGACCGATTTTAATGGGACTTTCACTGACGGGTACCTGATGTTTCAAGGGATTAACTTAGTCTACTTTTATTTATTAAAAATATAAAGGTTCCGGGACAATAGGGATGAAACTAAATTTACGCGAGTGAAACCGCGGGGCACAGCTAGTATATAAATAAAATCTTTATTGTTTCTACGCTATAAATATTTTTTGTCTAATTGCCGGTTTATTCATGTATTACGCTAACTTGAGTATAAAGTTATTATTAAACTGTTCACTTCAGATTTTCTATTATGGGAAATACTTTTTTATATTGTATAAAAATGTTATAAATCCTCCAAGGTATTTAGATCATTACTCTATTAGATCTACTACACAAATGAAAAGACAAAAATGTAACACATTAGTTTAATCATTATACCAATCTAGAAAGAGCAAGCTGAATGACATGACTAGAAGAAAGAATAGTATATAGACCCTTAGGCCTGCATTCCTCTGTATAGCTTGTTTAATCTGTTCATTTGCATCCTTCACATTCTCTGTAGAGCCAACCACAGTTGTTGATATTCTGTCTATGTCTTGCTCTTGTTGTAATACCTTGAAAAAAAAGATTAATTTAAATAGTCTCTAAAAGGCATTCAAATAAGTATTTAGCATAGGTTTTAGGAATAACATAAATACATACAAATGCTCACACCCGTACCCCATGGTGGTAGGCAGAGACCACCGTTTTCCGGAAGCTACAATCCTTATATACTTCTTTGGCTTTGCCCACATTCATACATATCTTCATACACTACCTTCACACACAGGAATTACAATAAGTAATAATATTGACCAGGAATATAACAAACATATGAGCATGAATACATAGACAAGGCTATACCAGAAAGGCAGCAATAGACTCTCCATCTAATATTCCTTTTGTTATTTTTAAACGAAAATACTTTTTTTAAAGTATGGAAAAATAATAATGTTACCTTTTCAGTGAATATCTCCTGTAACTCTGCAATGTGCAATACTTTGCTCTCAATCTGCTTCACCTCCTCCGTCATGCTGTTCAGCTCATTGAGCAGTTGCACATTCTCCGATTCAAACATCTGGAGCTCCTCTGCACTCAGCTCTCCTTCATCCGACATCACAGCTATTTCATTCTCAGATAAATCTAACTTAGTCTTAACATTTTCTATTTCTTCCTTCACCTCTTCAATGTCCTCATCTTTTTCTATCACTTTCTTTGTGAATGTTATTGGAATGCTAGATTTAGTTTGGGGTAACTCCAAGCGAGACAACTTACGAATATCAAGTGCTCTTTTTACTCTTAAAGCTTTTAGTTCACTGTGTATCTTACAAACAGCCTTCAGATACATGTCAATGAGGTCTGTGACTGCTTCCATGTACTCCCGCGTTTGCACCGACACCGAAAGCTTGCGATTGTCGTTTCTGAACTCCTTGAGCAAGTGGGAACAGGTGTTAATGATTCTTTGAGCGCCCGTATCTATCTGGTCTCTTTCAGCCTCTGTCATTTCATCTCCAGTCACATTATTTAAGAAACTTAAGTACCTCACCCTGTGCTCCAGCAGAAAATCACGTAATCTAGTTATTTGCAATGATATATCTTTAGCGGTAGTTGTAAAAGTGCTTTTCGGTTTACTTCTAAGTAATCGCTGCTTTTCTTCGCTAACAGGACTTTGTATGCCGAATGCCTTGTTCCGCGCCTTTACAGTTTTTATACATGCTTTAAATAATGGTGTGATATCCATTTTAATTCGTTAAGTTCACCACTTTAAATTAGATTAATGTAGAAATTATTTACACAATCAACCCCAACCAACATAGAAATAAATTATATTTCTTACACGTTGAATGAAATTTGTCAATATAGCCTGATTTGATTGATTGATTGTTGACATCACTCTGACAATTTTGTTTGACAGTACTGAAATATTTGACAAATTTTAGGGCATGTGCACCACAGACTAAAACTATATATTACACAGGTAAACAATCTATAACTGTATGTTGATATAACGGATATAGAATACTATCTACATCTGTGGTTGATGGTGAAAAGAATATATTTTGCTGGCAGCACTTGATGTAAAACCACAATAAATAAAAACAAAATCATCCGATGTTATTTTTACTACAAAGTAAATAGATACCTATTAAAGTTCTTTCTTGTTAATTTTAAGAAGATGGGTTCAACGGCAGTTAGTTCCAGCAACAACCATAACAAACATTCGATCCCTATCGATATCTTGGACGACCTCTGCAGGTAGGTTAAACGTTTGTTTCATTTCATTCTAACAATATAATTTCACTACACCATATTCATCACTAGAATAATCGAGTATAATTAGTCATAAATAAATGAACTATATTAGTGGCTGTTCACATTTGTACATACTTAAAAAACATTAGCTAATGTTTATCTAGAATAATCTATGTGGGTCACATTCAAGTCACACATTGAAAACTTTTCCTGTGCACTGAAAACAACAAACAACAGTATAGAAGCAAACTGGTGCATACATTAATATCTCTGTGAGTTCTTCAGGCGGTAGGCAGATATAACAGAGCCCCATGTAACATTACTAATTATAAATATTGGCATTCAAATGCATGGGCATGCAACTTTACTAATAATTATTAAAAGCATTTATATGCACCTTTGTTAACATTGCATTTTGTTTCAGTCGGTTCATAATAAACCTGCCTCCAGAAGACAGGGGGAACCTGGTGCGAATATGCTTCCAAATTGAGCTGGCCCACTGGTTCTACTTGGACTACTATTGTACAGATGAGAGCGCTCGGCTCAATCCTTGCGGCATTAGGGAGTTTGCGGCACATATATTTCAGGTATTTTATATATATTTATATTATCAGGCCCATGACTATTTTACAATGGTAGTGTTACATGACTATTCAAGGATATTGGATAAGGACCAATAACATGACCTCCAGCTTAATATCCACTTAGGCTGATCCCAGAAATAATAAGAGACTTAAAGAACAAAAATTCTGCCAACAGTCATCTATATACACATGAATGGTATTGAAGGTTTAGTAATAATGAAAATTTAAATTGATTTATTCAGTTTACGCCGTGGTAAGTCACTTATGACCACCGGGTCGGAAACTAGCCTTGAATAATGAAATAATTATTAATTACAATAAAATTCATATAAAAGTATAGTATTACCCTCAGTTATGTGTATCATTATTGTCATATTTATTTCAAAGGTTATTCATTGTTGAACATAGGCCTCTCCCATTGATTTCCATAATGATCTAAGTAATGCTGCTTGCATCTAATGCTTACCAAATTCTTCTTTTACCAAGTGATCAATCTAGTAACTAGATGAAATCAGCAAAATCAGCAACTAACCAGATTCAAATTTAACAAATCAGTATTAAATTTTAACCTAAATGCATTATTTTATCTGTTCTAGCATATTCCCCACCTCCGTGAGCATGTGACCAGTCTAGACACAGTGCTGGACAAGTGGCGTGAGTACAAACAGACAGTGCCTACGTACGGAGCCATCCTCTTAGACACCGACCTGACACATGTGTTGCTGGTGCAGTCCTACTGGACCAAGGCCTCCTGGGGCTTCCCTAAAGGGAAGGTCAACGAAGATGAGGAGCCGTGGAAGTGTGCTGCTAGAGAGGTTAGTGTACAAACTACAAAAACTAACATAATGAGCTAATCAGCGTGGCAATGCTGCCAGCATTCCTGTCAGAATAATTAGTATTAAGTACTTTTTCCTGTGAATATAATTAAGTTTTTGTTCAATATATGTAACACACAACTCATTAAAGAGTGATTTTTTCTCCATGAAGAAATTTAAATTTTAAATTTTTTGTTAAACTGTTTGGAATACCTACCTATATTAATAACTTTTTGGAACTTTTTTAAATGTAAGAAATACTTACAGGATTTTTAGATGATTACACTTCGATCAAAGTGACAAATTCAGGGACATAGTTTGTATTCCTTGCTTAGATGTTGCTCCAGATTAACTAAATAGAAAGCCTTTACTTGATTTTATTTTGCAGGTGCTAGAAGAAACAGGTTTCGACATCAGTAAGTTGATCAACAAGAATGAATACATAGAGGCGATAATACACGAGCAAATAGTGCGTCTGTACATCATAGGCTACATCCCTAGGGACACCAAGTTCCAGCCACGCACCAGGAACGAGATCAAAGCGTGTGAGTGGTTCCCGTTAGCGGACTTACCCTCAAATAAAAAGGACATGACACCTAAAGTCAAGATGGGTGTTAGTCCTAATGCATTCTTTATGGTACTACCATTCGTGAAGCGCATGCGACGGTGGGTAGCGGAACGGAATCCTAAAGTGTTCACAAATACCAGAAGAACCCGCCATAAGTCTATGGGTGACATTGAATCGTCGACGAGCAAGCCTAAGGCAAAGATTACGCAAGGATTGCAGACCGAGATACAAGACTACCAGCAGAGCGAAAGTTCAGGGCATAAACCTTTTAAAAACCAATCCCAACCCCATAATGGCCACCAATCCCAACCCCATAGTGTTAAGAATGGCAATGGTAATGGCACGAGGAAAGAACGGAAGGTGACGAAGAGACAGCTCTTCACTCCTCAGAACACTCACACTAATAACTTCTCCCCAGTCAACAAGGACACCAGTCCAAATGAATCTCCTAAAGAAGCTTTCTTCTCTTTCGTGGCACCGTCTTGGGCCAATTTCAAGTTCGATCGACGCGCCATCTTGGATTGCCTCACTTGAATAGCTTATAATGTAAGCATTGGATCTCTTCTGTACTGACAATTGTTGTTTTTCGTACGAATTGTAACGAAAATAAAACAATTACGTTTAACAATTACCTTGTGGTTTCACTTGCGCGTCCTACTTAAAGGGCGAAATTTTAATTATAACTAGCTGTGCCCCGCGGTTTCACCCGCGTAGATTTTGGTTTCATGCTTCATGTCGCAGAACCCTAATATTTTTGATAAATCAAAGTAGCCGTAAGTTACTCCTTGAAACATTAGCTACCTGCCAGTGAAAGTCCCGTTAAAATCCGTCCAGCCGTTTCGGAGATTACCCGGAACAAACAGACAGAGAAATTTTTTTAATTTGGTTTATCAATGTCAGTAGCGTGTATACTTTCAAATGCATTCAATGCATTTGAAATTACAAACAGACACTTCAATTTTATTTATCTGTATAGATTGTAATAATTACCACCTCTACATTTCCCCGCGAATTGATGAGCGCGATCTCCCCACTATTTGAGCGCTAAGCCCTCAAAACTCGTGAGGGCTTCTATATAAGTAAGTATGTGGCGTATAATGTTGGAACTAAAGAAACAACTTAGTAAAATAAAAGTAAATTGATTTATTCATAAGTAATACACATAGGAGTACAAACCACGGTCAGATAAAAAATAATATCACAAACTATTAACTACATTTTACAAAATAAAATAACAAAAATATACAAGTGTTTCAAAAAGTTTTGAGTTAAAACAGTTCAGAATTTTTTGATAATATTATAGTGAGCATCGGATTTGTAAATATAAAGGTATTAATTTCTGTGGCTGCAATTAAAAAAATATGAAAATATGACGAAATAAAAATATTATTCTTTTCTAACTATACATTTTAATTTAAAATTTCTAACTAATATACTTTTTTTATTTCGTCCATTTATTGGCTCGTTTCATAAATGTATAAGGAGACTAACTCAAATATAATAAAGTCGCTATTTAACTAAACATAGCCATAAACAAACTATGATTAAACGCATGATTCTCATAAATATACGATTTGTGCGTAATATTATCTATACAAAATACTGTTTGTTTATTTATTCACAAATTAACATAACATCAATTACGCTAAGTAAACAAAACAATAGTTACATCACATTTTTAATGCTTTGTTTTGAGTGATACATCGTCGTTCTATTTGAAGTCACGTTAGTTTTAAATTTTCTAGCTGAACATTTAAGTCGCAAATTATGGCCCTAAAAATGACAGTTATTATATTAGTGAATAATATACTCATTACATACTATTTATAATGAATTACAGATCATTCTATTTTTTGAAATGTTTACTAGTTTTCAAAGATGTTCTGTACAATATTTAGGCACTTCCAAAATTATATTTATATATCAATTAGCTTCTTATCTCTTATTTATTACTAATATATCTTTGTTTATTTTATGAGATGCAATAATGTCCAACTTAAAATATTAAATTTACACCAAAAATTATGGCTAATGTCACAATTAAAATGATTTATGTTTTTTTTATGTTATGTTATTAAGTTCTAACTTAATTTATATGTAAATATAAAATAGTTAAAATTCTTAATTTTCGACTATAAAGTATCATTAAAACTAGGATGAAAAGGAACTAATAATAAGAAACATTAGGACATGATATATGTAGAAGTATTTATGAGAATAAATAATATTTCAAAGTAACTAAATATTATATTATAATATTTATTGATTAATTGAGAGTGATATACGATTTATATATATTATTAAATTACATATTTTAGACATTACATTATATATTTACAATAAAAAGAAATAATAATTTGTTGTATAGTAGAGGTCAGTATTTCTATTTAATTGCTGATGATGATAGCCTATTACGTCAATCTATTAAAAATTAAACGCTGTACATGAAAAAAAAAAAAAACCATACGCCTAGCCAGTAATTAGATGGGTGACCGCCCGAGTTCTCTCCGTGCCTCGGAGAGCACGTTAAGCCGTCGGTCCCGGTTGACAATTTAACACCTTTGGCAATCGTTACAGGTCAGTCGGAGGTCTAAAAATAATCTGACAACTGATTTAACCCAGATCACAGATTTTCCTCCTAAATGGAGTTGCGAAGGTCAGATAGCAGTCGCTTCATATAATCAGGTGATCAGCCACATCGGGTCGAATCAAGTGCCGACCCCAACAATGTATGGGATAAGGCCAGGGAGATGATGATATGGTACACGAAGTACCAGGCGCACATAACGGACAAGTAGTTAATAAGTTGATTGTGACTAACATGGAGCCACATCGGGTTGAATCAAGTGCCGACCCCAACAATGTATGGGATAAGGCCAGGGAGATGATGATATGAAAAAAAAAATCGTGTAATTTACAGGTACGTTATGTCTGACGTGCAAGCGCGCGGTTATACTATAAATCACAAGTACAATATTATATTTGTAGGTGTCCAATGTAATCAAAGATCTTAACGACATAAAATTACAATGATTGAATAAGTCAAAAATTTTTTTGGGAAATGTCAGCAAAATTAAATAAAACGCAATGGATATGAACAAATGAACTTATTTACCGAATTATGAATGCATTATTGTATGGAATGGATGACTTATGTATTACTAATCAAAGTCAAAGTCAAAAAAACAAAATAAATCATTTGAAAAATGTAAGCCCATGGACACAGTTCCAATGTACAAATGTCGATAAAAATTAACATAAAGAAAAGTCTAGTAGTTCTATTTATATCTAAATGCGTAGCTTGAGATGACCAGCCCCCACAAGCAGCACCTGTTCACAAGTATGACGAGAATGCCAGCCATCGCCCTCATCAATCCATAATGTATACTTGGCTATTTAAAATACACATGCATTCTTAGAAACATGATAGTACCTTACTTTTCTCACTTGCTTTGTATAAAGAGAACTATCAAAGTGACAGATACCTTAATGGCAAGAATGTTGGCAACCCCGCAGAAGCCATAAATAACAAGTGATGTACATGTCATTCTTTCATATATTGGACGATGAGCCTCTTTTAAATTTTCCTAAAATTTCAGTGGAGATATTATTCACGTTAATATCTTACGTACATTCCCAATTTGTTAGACTACTCACGCTAGGCCGAGCCGGATCCGAGTCGAGTCCGATCCGAGTGTTGTCTGCGTAGTGTTACCATCATTCATCGTCATAGAGTCTCTGTGGTTGGTGTCGCTGGCGACATCGTTTGGAGAGCACGTACACAATGCCGGACAATGCTAGCAACACCGGCACTGCTAAACCCACCGCTATGACGATGATCACGAACAGGGAGAACGACTCCACCGGCGGCTGGCCGTAGCCCACTGTGAATGACCTGGGGACACATTCATGTAAATCTTTCTGTATTCCTGAAGATGATTTGATAAAAGGAAAGCAAACGATTATTTTGCCCCACAGGCTCCAAAGGGCCTAGTGCGAGTTTTCTTAAAATCGCCGTCACAAGTCACCGCGTCGACGTAAACGCAGATTTGTATGGGCTCACAATAGTGTCATCTTTAGGCCGACAGAGGCGCTGCTTCGATCCTATACAAATCTGCGTTAACTTTGACGCGGTGACTTGTGACGGCGGCTGTGAAAAACTCGCACTCATACCACTGAACTCTAAATCTGGCACTGATCGTTAACAATTGTTTAGTACAAATAGTTTGAGTACAAATACACGAGAACCTAAATAGCGCTATCAGTTTTCGAGCGCATTGCAGTATATATACAAGTTGCCAACTAGAACAGTTGGAGCCGGTGTTCCCCAGACATGACACCCGCCTCAATGGAAGATATTATCTTTGCTGGGGATGAGCATGACTACTCCACGCTTACATTTCTATTTACAATACGGCGTTCAAACTATCTATACCAATATTATAAAGAGGAAAGATTTGTTTGTTTGTTTGTATTGAATAGGCTCCGAAACTACTTGACCGATCTTAAAAATTCTTTCTGCAATGTATAGCTACATTATCAGAGAGTAACATAGGCTATATTTTATTCCCGTACTCCCACGGGAACGGGAACTACGCGGGTAAAACCGCGTGACGTCCGCTATAAGAAATACGTTTTTTTTTAATTTTTTTTGTTTGTTGAAATTGTCCTTTGCAATCAGATTTGATGATTATTGAAATACAATTGCTCAAAATTCAAAACTCAAATATATCTTTATTCGATTAGACTTTATACAAAGTACTTTCAAAGAAAGAAAGAAATTGCAGCGAAGGAAGTATGTAAGGATAGTAGCATGTGGTAAACAGTGGTCTCTGCCTACCCCCATGGGATGCAGTACATACAAATACAATACACAATCAAGAATGTAGTTAACTCACCAAGCAGTAAAGTTGTGTTGTTTGTAGAACCCGTCTCCCGGCATACCGAAGGACACGTAGGCCGACTCTACGGCCAATTCACTTGGATCGTGACCTCTCAACAATACTCCTGACAATGTCTTCGATGCGGCGAATGATGATCTGTATCAAACATTCATGTTCAGGTCAAAGGTCAATACGTATTTGATGTCCTATTAGGGTCAAGTCAAAAATATCTTAATGCGATTAGACTATTAACAAAGTACTTTCAAATCGTACTAATAAAGATATTTTTGAATTGAATACGCATTAGTGGAAGATGAAACCTTTCGGTCGCACGAAATAGGCAAGCTCTGGATCGTTTCCTTTCATAAAGCTCGTGGTGTGAATACACTTAACGTTTGTAGAAAAACTCGTTGGTGACATTGTAATTTGGGTCAACAGGTGTAAAATATATATAAAAAGGGTGTATTACGGTCTGAATGGTGTGATGTAAGCATTGGTGGAGGAGGAGACGCTCCGCTCGCTCTCGGTGTAGGCCACCGGCCGGAACTGGACGAACGCGCCCGCGCCGCCCGCGAACGATTCGGGACTCTTCACTTCTATTATCTATACAACACACAAACCACCTTATTCAATGATATACGTAGTTATATAATGATAAAATATAATGTAATTTTTCTTCCGATTTAAATAGTTTTTCCGCACATTTTGACAAATTAAACTTATTTTTGATTCTCACCAAATGAATGATGTGTAAATAGTACATATGAACATTATACAGCCTGTATTCCCAGAAGCGGTAGGCAGAGGTATTGTAACAACAACACCCACATTTCACCGAATATGATTAAGTGCCAACGTGACAGATGGTGAGTTCATCGCCGTCTCAGGCACTATACATACGTCTTTGAAATACTCAGACATATAGTTTCCTGACGATGGTTTCCTTCACCGTAAAGCACGAGGGGTAAAATTGCTGCACGTAAGTTTTTAGAAAATTTTTGGTGCAGGCCGCTGGGATTCAAACTTGCGTTGCAGGCAACTGTTACCCCACGGCTAACACGGCTCGTTTTAAACAATATACTGACCTCAAACACTCCTGGCGTATGTTCATCATCTAAGCTTTTCCTCAGCGTGCAATGTAAGGCTCCGCGTTCTGTAGTCAGTATAACAAGTCGAAGTGCGAGCCGCGACGAGTTGTACTCCGGGGACGTCGTCACGTTCACCAGCCGCACATCTATTAGTGAGGAGTTTGCTGTGTGGATCAGGTGAGGCAGCTCCGATGCGTAGTCCCTGAATGGGATCATGTCTAGCTGAAAGGATAATATACAAGAATATATAAGAAGATAAGTTCTTCTCAGTAAAAGCAACCTTCCGAACCTGGCGGTAGCATGTATAATCCTGCATAATTATGTCATTCTGGCGATTTGAAAGTTTTGTAAAAAGTCTAATCAAATAAAGATATTTTTGACTTTAACTTTGATATATCTAATATTATAAAGAGGAAAGATTTGTATGTTTGTAACGAATTGGCTCAAAAAGTACAGGACCGATTTTAAAATTCTTTCACCATTTGAATGCTACATTATCACTGATTAAAAAAGGTTATATTTTATCCCCGTACTCTTACGGGAACGGGAACTACGCGGAAACCGCGTGACGTCCGCTATAATGAATAAATTTTACATTTTGATAGTACAAAAAAGATCGTTTTGTAAACAGTAGGTGATTACTGAGTTCCTAGCCGGGTTCTTCTCAGTAAATCCAACTTTCCGATACACATGTATAATCCTGTATAATCATAGCACTCTGACAATTTGAAAGGACAATGTTGCAAATCTAATCAAATAAAGATATTGAGCCGTGGTGGCGTCGGGGTTAGAGCAGTCGCCTGCGACGCAAGTTCGAATCGCAGCGGGGCCTGTACCTATGAGTTTTTCTAAAAACTTATGTACAGTGATTTCACACCACGTGCTTTACGGTGAAGGAAAACATCGTGAGGAAAACTGCATATGTCTGAGAAATAACTCAAAGACGTATGTATAGTGCCTGAGACGGCGATGGACTCACCCTCTGTCACGTTGGCACTTAATCATATTCGGTGAAATGTGGGTGTTGAAAATTACAACACCTCTGCCTACCCCTTCGGGGAATACAGGCGTGAGCATATGTATATATGTATGAATAAAGATATTTTGAAATTTGACGTTATTTTTTGATAACAATTAAACAAGAAATATTTAAAATCGCTCTGCAATTAATTAGGTAAACAAGAGATAACATTATGCAATAAAATGCAGTTACATGATTTATCTCGAGTCAACAATGTCAATGCATTTATAATAACGCACAATTAATTACCGCGACCTTTGAACTCCTCCCGCGTGTAATTACAACTTACATTATTATTTTTATAATTATTAAATAATTCATTATCAACATCGGGACTTCATAAGTGTATAGGTAAGAATGGATAATGTAACTTTGAAAAGATCCAATACTTATTATTAATACAAGTGGGAGAAGTGATGTTATTTTATGGAGAGCTTTTATCGATTTAAGAAAACGTAATCATTTCGAGAAAAAAATATAGATTAGTTTTGTCTTCGATGAATTTGTTATATTTTTCAACAACTTGTTCTTTCTGTTATTTGCGTGCTGCTTTTTATGAAGAATGTTTATTATGAAAGCAACCCTAACCCAAGCCAGTAGTTGGATGGGTGACCGCCCGAGTTCTCCCCGTGCCTCGGAGAGCACGTTAAGCCGTCGGTCTTGGTTGCCAAATTAACATGTTTGGCAATTGTTACAGGTCAATCGGAGGCCTAAGATAGGTTTAACACAGATTACCAGTTAAGAAGGTAAGATGGCAAGGCGCTTTGTATAAAATCAGGTGAACCGCATCGAGGTGAATCTAATGCCAAGCCCAACATTGTAAAGGATAAGGCCAGGGAGATAATGGTTAAAAATGCAGTGTTATAAGTAGTACCTTAAAGTCAATAATACCGGAGCGGCCCCGATCGTCGTAGTGTCCGTGTACCCGCAGCAAGGCCTCGCGGGGGCCGATGACGTCACCCGCGCGGGTCCACGTCACGTCCCACATGTTGTATTCTCTCTGCGGACATGTCTCATCTATGTGCCCTTTGTCTTCTATGTCGTCGTACTCTACCAACTGGAAATGTATACAGTGCCCATTTTAATTTGCGCAATGACAAGGATAGTGAACAGCATACAACATACATACATATAGATAAATACATAAAATAGATACAAATATATCATTAGTTGGGAGTCAATTGGAGTTGGTCGAAAGCACAGTATTCTTAGGTCTTACCTTAGATTCTAAATTACAATGGGGCGCCCATATTGAAGCATTGTCAAAAAAGCTTAGTTCAGCTGCGTTTGCGGTTAGAAAAATTAAACAAATGACGGATATTGATACTGCTAGATTAGTCTACTACGCTTACTTTCATAGTGTCATGTCATATGGCGTATTGTTATGGGGTTCCGCAACAGACTTAGATTCAATTTTTATACTTCAAAAGAGAGCCATCAAGGCAATATACTCGCTGGACCCCCGAGATTCTCTTAGAGATAAATTTAAAGAAATAAATATTCTCACCCTACCGTCACTGTACATTTATGAGAATTTGCTATACATGAAAAAAAATATTCATCTATTCAATTTAAACTCGGACATTCATTCAATTTCAACACGAAATAAACACAAAATTGTAGCTCCTAGATTCAGGTTAGCAAAGGTAAATAAATCATTCATGGGGAATTGTGTTCGTTTCTACAATAAAATCCCACAGTCAATAAACGCGTTAAATTATGATAAATTTAAGACACACATTAAAACTGTACTGATGAAGAAAGCTTATTATACAATTTCGGATTACATAAATGATAAAGACATATGGAATTAAAACTCTGCACAAGTAGCTCCTGGCAATGACATGGTATGCAAACATGATATGTAAATCATTTGGTATTGTTTTTACGTTTTTAATTATTATTTTTTACACATGCATGCTGATACAATTTTCACTATTGTGAATAATTTATGATGTTTTTTTTTTTGTAATTATTATTATTTTACTGTGTAATGAAATGTACATGATGCCAGCTGAGTTTCTTGCCGGTTCTTCTCAGAAGGCTAGTTTCCGAACCGGTGGTAGATTCCTCGACGTTCATAAGTGCCTTACCAGGGCCTAAACTGAATAAATCATTTTCATTTTCATTTTCATTTTCATTTTTCACATATGCTCACGCCTGTATCCCATGGGGGGTAGGCACTTACACACAAAGTTCAATATAGATAAAGCATTACATATTAAATGTAGAATGCAATAATTCATAAATGAACATGCACATGCCGAGTATGTAGGTTAAGCTATCATTGGAACAGATAAACAGACAACCTATGACACATTGCTAGTTCTACGTAATTTAATACTGTGGTAAATCTGAGTCAATATCCAAAACTATTGTTTGAAGGATTTTATTCAGCGACCTATACTTATTCTTTGCCACTCTCCTTAGTCTAAACTCTTTAATTGCCTGTTAAATGTAAAATTTATTGATTGACTGTTTGTGATTTCATGAGACTTTCTTGTTGAGGACAAATCATATTATATACACCACTGGGTTGTCTGTCTGCTTATTTATCGTTTTTACCAATGCTCAGAGACAGAAAATGTTCTATCCTTTTCACATGTAAGATTACTAAGTAAATATGAGACAATACATAAATGTCCATGCAAGATTAAAAAATCATAAGGTACAGGTACCATCACAAGTTATAAGCACTGACATTGAATGTGCAGTAGACATTTTATGTGTCTGTCTCTATCTATATGGAGAGTTGAATAAACCTTGCACAGTATCTATACAGATAAATAAAATTGAAGTGTCTGTTTGTAATTCCAAAATAACAGCTTTTCACAAAATGCACAAAAAAACCAAGTTTTAAAATTTTTCTCTGTCTGTCTGTTTGTTCCGGGTAATCTCCGAAACAGCTGAGCGGATTTTAACGGGACTTTCACTGGTAGGTAGCTGATGTTTCAAGGAGTAACTTAGGCTACTCTTATTTATTAAAAATATTAGGGTTCCGCGACAATAAGGATGAAACTAAATCTACGCGGGTGAAACCGCGGGGCACATCTAGTCTCCACTATTTTCACTGTGTGCTCAGAATTTGAACTTGAGACAATACCTGTTAAGGTGTAAACCAACTTACTTTATCAATAAGAGTGGCAAATGTGTACATGGGAGTTTCATTAAATGTCAAGTTGACGAGCTTATCCTTATCCCAAGTAATGTTCAGCTGGGATTGCAGGCTGGCAACTGCAAAGATCACCATGGGAATCCCAGCTGTGAAGTCCCATAGCTGATGGATGGTATCATTGCCTCCATCTGCCCGTATGTACATGAGTGTGGTGTTCTCTGTACATGTTTTACAACCTGGGTTGAGCTCTGCTTTTATCTGAAATTAGTAATAAATAGACTAAAAACAATATCCCAAATGAGGGTAGTGTAGTGCTCAAGTGACAGGTGCCCGAATAGCATTAAAAATTTTAGAAAAGTAAATGGAACCCTAATTACTTTTGCTGGGTAGTAGGAAATGTAGGCAGGTAATATAGGAAATAAAAAACATAATTTGTTATGCCATAGTGTTACAGTTCTGATTTTAAAGGATTTTGTAAATAAACAGCTCTTCAATTTGAATAGAATAAAGGCAATAAAGGCTAAATAGGAAATATCATGTACCTAAAAATAGTAAGTCGCTTCGAAATACAATTTGCTTCATATAATTTTATTATGATGATGATAAATGCTGATAACGCAATATTGCTTTGTTACATTTGACCTTCCTAATCACGTAAAGCCCAAAAAGGGGAGTTTCCAACACGTCATTCCAATTAAAAAAACATTTACTCACCCTCCTATCTTGTCCATTCACAAAGGAAATCGTCAAGAATAATATCACAGTCCGTAAAACCACATCCTTTATCGTATAGGGAAGCATGTTTTTGCCTTAAAACTACAATCAATTATTATGTATCGTTAGACTGCACTTTTGTAAACAATAGATAATACAACGGCACGTGTGGAACAACTGCACGCAAAGTACCAATTAATTAATCTCACAACAAAATGATAACACACATTTTATTAAATTTATTGCTTTCCCTCAATCACCATTGCGTAACATGTTACTAAATTGAAAATATTTGTCTGCTTGAAATGACAGCTGTCAGAAGCTTGCTTGAATTGAAATTTATTGAGGAAGACAGAGATAGATATACTTCTACAATTTCCCGACGTGACTATTTCTATGAATCGGGTTATAGAGACGTTTAGAAATCAGAAAGTGATACGAGGTTAATTCTTTTTCGACCTACCTACTATTAGTAGTGTTTTCTTTTTGAGATCGAGATAAAGTATTTTTCGATCATTATTCGGATAAGATAATGCACAATAATGTCGATTTAAAAACTTGGAAGTATATACGAACGAAACTTGAGTCATAAAAGTGGGGAATGAACGGGGACGAAGATTTTTAGTCTGGGACTTTCAAGGATCCGGTGAGTTCCATCTCATCTCGGATTTTTCCCTAATTAATTGAAATAGTAATTTTTTGTAGCACAATTCGGTTTCAGATTCTGTGCAGTAAATTTTCATAAGTAATCTGTGCGGACAAATAAATTATTTTCTTAATTCTTTCAAATTAAAAATGAAACAACGCATGTCTTCTGATATGAAGGTGTATATTATATTTATTTACACTGCAGTCTGCTCTGGGTCTGAGCTTGCTTTTTTGCGCAAGTCTTCGTCGCTGGGCGGCGAATGTTCTCTCTTTGGGTTCTTGCGTTTGCTTTTGTACTTATTTTGATTAAGCATCGCCTTCGACATGTTGTGTTCGCCCACGCTGTAAAAGACAATTTATTACACTCTGTCAATTATAAATGCACTAGGAGACACAATATGTTTTATCTTATGTAATACAGCGACATAAATAGTAATTCCTGATAGATCAACTATTTTTGCCCAACACGACTGCGTGGAATACTTTTTGTAAAATACTTGGGGTAACTGCGCATGTGTTTTATTCGCACTATACAGACAGACAATCGAGATCAGCGCTCATAAGTCCTGACAGCACTTATAGTATCATATTATTAGGAATATTTTGCCAAAAAAAAAACCGTAATGTTACATTTTACATATTTTTATGCAATACTTAGCCACCTGGGAGCTCAGGAAACTATACACAGCAAGAATACAAGTTATTTAATTTTTCAGTTATGATTTGACAGAAGGATTGAATTTCTATAAAAATTTTTTTTTCAGTTCTTCTTTATATCTCCCCTAACCTCCGCATCCAAAGTCCTCAGTTACAACCCTAATAAAAATCATATGAATATTAGTGAACTAACTTGACAGCGGCCCTAGAGCCGGGCCCCCAGTAGGGAGTAGGGTTGAACTGGAACCGCAGCTGGCCGTCCTGCCGGCTCACGGGGTTGGCATCGGGACGCTCGCTCAGCTCCACTACTGATGTTATATCCTGCGATAGTATGAACTTTGCTACTAGGTCGGATTCTAACCTGAAAACAAAAAGATCTTTATTTTACTTTACTTATATACTTTTACTGAAGATAATTAGGTTTTATGTGACTCTTGGTGAGTCTGTCACCGCACCGTCTACTGCACTACTAGGGATGCAGAAAAAAAGTTGTTGTTGGTTGGACTTCTTGGTCTTAATAAAGGTGTATATGAATTATTAATTCAAGAACTTCTCGGGAAGTCTAGAACTGAAATAAAGTAGTGTGCACATTTTATGTCGGTTTATGAGATATGGGAGGGATATCGAATGCACTATAAAAACACAAAGTAAACATTTAAAATAAAATAAGCTCAGGGCATTCCAGAAGAGTCCCCGAAGGGGTAAGCAGCGGTGTTGTAACAACAACATCCACATTTCACCGAACATATTTAAGTCTCAGGGGGCCTACTCGCTTTCTCCGACAAACGAAGCTTCGGCCGGAAGTTCGCAAAGTTCCTAACACGGTTATTATTCGTTCTAAAATTACGTCCGAACGTGGTCCGCTAGAAAATTATTTGATGTTTATATTTTCTAAACCAACTTTAATTAAATTATTAGACGAAGAAAAATTTGAGTATGATAAAAACAAAGCGATAATGAAACTACGTTTAATTACCGTTTGTTCACGACGTTTCGTTTTCGGAGAAAGAGAGTAGACCCCCAGGCACTTTAGTGTTTTTCAATTAGGTACTACTCACACAAACAATTCAAAGGTGACGTTTTAGAGATAGCTTATCTAAGATGTAGATATGAAATATTCGAAGATACAAACCTAGAAGGTTTCACGGGGTGTGTTTTCTCCCAAGTCCGTATAATGTCCCACAAGAAATGCGCGGGCGCGTTGGTCTTGATGGACACCTTCGATGCGTGCGAGTACGACACTTTGTAACCCGCGTTCAGGATTGCTGATCTGAAAAGGTGGGGAATTTTTTGTATATGACGATGACATAAACATTATTTTGTACCTCATACAAAATCTATACATATAAAAATGAATCCCCATTTCCCTTGGTCACGAAATCACGGGTGAACAGCTGGACCGAATTCGATATTTTTTTATTATGTTCGTTATTGTCACGAGAAGGTTCTTATGAAAGAAAAAAATGATGTAAAAGTCTTGGAAAATTTGAAAATTTAAGAATACTTAACCACCATATAAAATTATGTCTTTCTTCTTAAACCTAACCTTAGCGCTTTGGACAGTAAAAACTTTTTAATGTAACCTTATGACGTTTGACATAGAATTGACAGAATACATCCTGCCTCCTAATTAATTAAGACAGGGAAACGTCTGTTGGGTCAGCTAGTCCTCTGTATAAATAATAATACTCGCTGATGATGTAGCTATCCATTGGTGAAATAATTTTCAAGATTGGTCATGTAGTTTCGGATCTTATTCAATGCAAACAAACAAGTAAATAACCAAATCTTTCCCCTTTATAATATTTATGTAGATTTATATCCTCATTTATTTCTAAGGGTAGGAAGAGGTGTACAATATCTTATTTCAAAGATAATCAGATGCTATAATAAATTTGTATTTTCATTGTTTTTTTTCAAAATGAGATACATTCACCCATAGTACACATCTGTAGGTCTAAAACGGCCACTTTGGGAGAATCATAATGTGATCCGAATATGATTCAGGAATGATTCATATTTCGCAATTCACCTGTTTGACACTTTCCTATGAAAATTCCTAAAATGGTTCACAAAATATGAATTGCTTTTGTGACAAATAGCAGAACCATAAAAAGTTACATAGGGACTAACATCTACAATTATTGTAATCATTCGTGAATCATAAATATGAATTGCACTTAAGTGACCATTTTGGCATGTCGGTGATGAATCATATTCGGATCACATTATGATTCTCCCAAAGTGGCCTTTTTAGACCTACTGATTATTGCCAAATAACAAAACAGAGATTAAGACTAGACCGAACTCGGACTAAAACTATGCCCATCCCTTTAAAACGCTTAATCATGAAAAGAGAAGGAGCTACTGTTTTTTTTTTTTTTTATGAGGTTTCTCTTGCAGATTAAACTCCGGGTTAAGTCATTTCTGCTTAACCGGACAATGGCGAGACTAATTAAAGCCTCCAGCCAGGCGCAAAGCTTTAGGAGCTACTGTTAACTCAGGGTGGCATTTATAGAATCTGACATTTGTCGAATAAGCCAATTAGACGGCGATAGATTGATCATTTGTCATGTTGGCACTTAATCATCTTTGGTGAAAAGTGGGTGTTGTCATTATAACACCTCTGTATGCTACCACTTCGGGGAATACAGGCCAGGCGTATGCATTACATATGCTATGTATGTAAGCTAATTTTCTTAATATATGTTTTGGTATAAGGAGGATTATGTTTTAATAAAATAGAACTCTTACCGCAAAAGCAACATGGACATAGTCTCCAAATGCACTGTCCCGAAGAGCCTGTCCATAGAGTAGTAGAGTGGCACATCATGGAGTTCTTCGCGGACCATAGACAACACTCCTTGCAGTCTCTTGTTGGTGCCGAAGAGGTGAGGTTTATCTTGCACGAGGGACAGTACTCGGGATACGAACGACTCGTCGTGGATCGGGGCTGACCAGATCGGTCCACCTAACTGGAAATATTAATTTATTGATTTATTTGGGATAAAAACCAAATATTTTTTATGAATAATAGTAGAAACATCGTTAAAATCGGTCCAGCTGTTTCGGAGATTAGCCGGAACAAACAGACAGACAGACAGACAGAGAAAAAAAAATACTTAACCGATCATCATGAAACTTTGTACATATATTAATTTAAAAAAAATATATAAAACGTTTTATTTTTTTGCAATGCAAACTACGCCGGTTATAAGCTAGTATATGAATATTTTTTCTGTTTTATTTTTGGAATTAAATACACTGGTGTAATTCCCGTACATATATTTTTTTTAAAACTCATTGATACAGGCCGCGCTAGGACTCGTGAGCTTGCGTCGCTTGAGTAGCAGGCGACTGCTCAAAACCCACAGGCGCTACCGCAATTTATACAATTGAAAGAAATTATGTTATAAAAATGTAAACTCACATGATGCCTCTGATTGCAGTGAACGCAGTATTCTGAAACGGGCGGCACGGGCGGCAAGTAAGCTTTCGTCTGCTCTGGGTTCTTGGCAGTGGGGTTTGGCTTGAACCCTCCGAGCGGCTGCAGCGTCAGGTGGTCGCATCCAGTGCAATGATACACCATTGACAACTTGCTGGGGACAGTCATACCTTGGATCAATTAATACAAACTAATCTAGTAACAAACTAACTTACTAACTTCAAAATAAAACAAGTTTCTATAGAAAAAAGTATCACATTTAAGAAAATTGCTATTTATTTATTAGCATATTATAAACAGTCGCCTGTAATGGTTTCTATGGAAATGAGACTCCTTTATTTTAAAATTAATTATTAAAAACAATAGATTAAGCCCATAAGGATAGTTTCCAAACCAGTGGTAAATTCTTCGAAATTCATAAGTGCCTTACCAGAGAGTAATTTTTTCATAAACATACTGTGATATGAATCAAGTGAACATCTGTGAATGAATATTTTTATACTCCTTTTTATTTCGAGTTTTCTTTCTTTATTGTGCTTTCCTTGTCGCCTTTCCCGACATCGGCCATATACATACTTTACTAATAAAAGAACGTATATAAATATTCAACTAACCTAGTAGTCTTCTTACAATGGATTGCACCAGAGTACACTTTGACAAACACCCTAATGTAGAAGTCAGCTGATATGCTCAGTAGCGGCACTATGTACCGGCTGTATCTGTTTGCGTGCTGCTCTATGCATTGGAGCATTATTCTTAGTGCCTGGAATTAATATTACAAGTGTTCAAGCAAATTCTAAATTTGAGACAGCAAAATGTTTACTACCTAGGAGGTGCTCTTAAAATTAATTAATCAAGTTGTGTTGCACTTTTCATAATAAAATAATATTACACTATCCAGGCAGAGACATACGAAAATAATCCATTGAACTTTACAATAAAAAGGTACATAATAATTTTAACTTTATAAGATCCTGTTATAATTCAAAATCATTTGCCCATATGAGACATTTGACAAATCAAAGGCATTGCACTACTCTATTGTTCCTAAGTGAGAGAGATTTTATAAATTGGGATGACTCGTCGCGCAATAAGAGTTTCCGAGCGCATTACATTTCCCAACTAGAACAGTTGGAGCTGTGGTGCTCCAGGCATGACACCCGCCTGACTGGAGGATCTACCCTTGCTGGGGAGCATGATCACTCACTCTCCCCACAATGTTATAAAAATTACCTTACCATTTCATGGCAACATTTAGTCTTGAGACTGACAGCACCGTATTTACAGTAGCATGTCTCTGGTGAGTTGCCAGCGAGGACAGCCATATCAGTAGCCGTGACCAGCAGTAGTCCACCGTCTTGCACACTCTGCACGGCTGAGTCCAGGAATTTGGACGGACAGCCGTAAGGATCCAAGTCTATTGCTGCAAAGCGGTCTGATGGCTTTTTGTGTTTGTACATTAGCATGCTGAAATAGAAGAACAATTATCATGTGTGACACCATCTTGTGTGCCTACACTACACCATCAACACAATTTTTTTTTTATCTTTAAAACTGCTGGATGGAATTTAACAGGACTTTCACAGGCTGATGTTACAAAGAGTCTGTCAGATTATTATTAAAAAAAATATGGTTCTGTTAAATAAAGCATAAAAATGAAATTGAGTCTATGCATGTAAAACCACAGGGAACATTTAGTCCTGTATAATTATTGAATCAAAACATAATATGTACAAACCATGCATCATCATGACTGGTTTCTATCAAGTTCTCCACTCGGTTCCGTACAATATTAGAGTTGATAGTTTCAACAGCTTCTTCAGAGAGGTCATTGGCCACTATCTTGGTGACATTCGGTACTTCTTTAGCGTATCGGATGCTTCTCAACCCTGTGGCTGATAGAGCTTCTAGTATTGATATTTCAACCTACATTAAAAAAAATAACAATTATCTATACAGATAAATAATTTTGAAGTGTCTATTTGTAGTTCCAAAATAACAGCTTTTCACTAAATGCATATTATGTAAGTATACATGGTACTGACAAATAAAAACCAATTTAAAAAAAAACTGCTAAACTGCTGGACCGATTTTAATGGGACTTTCACTGGCAGATAGCTAATGTTACAAGGAGTAACTTAGGCTACTTTTATTTATAAAACAATTTTAGGGTTCCACGGGACACCTATGAAATTAACTCTAAGCAGGTGAAACCGCAGGGCACAGCTATATGAAATATCCCTCTAACTATTTTTAAAGGGATGTGTAGTATTGTAGTATCTAGACTCCTCACATAGACAACATTAACAACAGAACATTTAACTGGACTTTCCCCTCTCCACATAGACAACATTATCACAGTCTTATCCCATTAGTATTATTGTCAATGTAGTATTATTGTAAACAGGGCTGATATTCAGCATTTTAATGAGTGTAGGAATTAAATTAGATATTTAAGGCAAATCATACACAATTTATGCAAGCAACTTTTAATTTTAAAATGTGATTAAATCTCACATTCAGCCTGACTGTGGTACATACACAAATAAATGGTAAAATAATAATGTTACATTTAAAACAAACCTCATGTGCACCACCCACTGTGTCCTCAACAATTCCTTTATTCTGGGCTACTTTCTCCGCTTTGGCAAGTTTCTCTGCCTTATAATCGTCAGTGAATATGCTCAGCACAGCTATACTTAGGTCTCTGTTGAATTCCTGTACTGGATTGTAAAATACTTTTTCTGTTGTCAAAAAAATTTCAGCCTGCCCTTCCTTTATTGACTTCTGAGCTGCTGATGACTCCATTCTTATAAGTTTCTGTTTTAATAATTAAATGAAATTAACTAATATGTGTGAAGGTATAGGTTATGTACAAGTGTTGTGAAGGAAATCCTTTTATACGGACCTGGACGAAGGCATTAAATATTCTTCTACAGTGCCAAATAGACATTAAATGCCTCTAGCTTAAATTTTACTCAGATATCTACTTATTTATTAATTTCATACAAGAATAATCTAGGAAAATAACAACACGAAACAATATACAATACGAATGAATAGAAAAGCAAATTCGAATGACGTGACGTTACATGGATGTTGCCTGCCTTATGTAATTTGCCAATCCTTCGGAACCTTGCCTACAGGGACTCCCTTTAATGATATATTTTAATTTTATGGTTTTTAGTGTTAGTATTATATTTTTTAATCGATTATCATGTAATATGTAAACTGTTGTGAATAAATTTGTCAAAAAGAGGATAATGTTGCATATTGAAATAATGTGTCAAATATAAGTCAAAATCACTCTGTCATATCAGTCAAGTGAAGTGAAATATCTGGAAAAATAACCTCACTAATTTATAAATTAACCAGAAATATCTGAATTTTAAATGAAACACAATAAATAAAATCGCCAACCACTGATAGTTGAGTACGAAAATGCACACTGCCAGTGCTTTGTTGCGGAGCACCGTCCTAAACACTAAGTTGAGTTCATCGCCTTCACGTCTAGTCAGGAACTTGACGAAAGTTGCATCATGCAGCAAACCGGCGGCGAGATTATACAGTGGAATTAGAACACACGCGAGGATATGCAGTTATGGTGGCAATTATGTGTTGTGCAACGGCGACAGAGCAATTGGGTCGGCTAGGTTATTTTCAACTGGAAATAAGAACGATCCCCCTGAGGAAGACCCGGAAGGCAAGGACGAGACTCCGCTGTTCAGCAGTCAACTGCCGGCGACGGTGGCCGTGCCGGAGGTGTGGCCGCAAGTCCCGGTCATTGCCATCAACAGAAATCCAGTGTTCCCTAGGTTTATAAAACTGATAGAGGTAAGTCACAGAGTCTCATAAATATAAGAGTTTATTTCTTGTCATGTATCTGAAGAAATTTCCTTCATATTTTGACTTGTATCATAGATCTTGTCTGAGTGTTTACTATGTTAATGGCCTAACAAATAAGTAAATATTGGTCTATGAAGTGTAATAATATCTGACCTCTTTGTAATGTTTTGATGGACACATTCTCTTTGACTTACTAATTGCATTATTTGCTGAAATTATATTTGACATGATAATATTTTTTACCTAAAGATTATTTATTATAAATATTATTACCTATGTATCAAGTCTTAGAAACAATACCTTTATCAATTTCCAGATATCAAATCCAGCACTAATAGATTTAATAAGACGTAAGGTGAAGTTGAACCAGCCTTACATTGGTATATTCCTACGCAAGAAAGAGGATGACAAGTCAGATGTTGTGTCAAGCTTGGACGACCTGCACTCAGTTGGAGTGTTTGCTCAGATACATGAGATGCAGGACATGGATTTTAAGCTGCGGCTCGTGGTCATGGCGCACAGGAGGATTAAGATCACTGGACAGTTTATTGAAGAGGAGATTGAAATGGGACCAGCTGGTGAGAGACATTATTTTTTATTTCAATTCAATATCCTTATTGACTAATATTGTTTTCAATATGGAAACACCACTTTCAATAGTCCATCATCTGTCTGCAAGATAATATACTTTAGTCTGTATTTTCTAAGTTCATTCTTGGAGTTATAACTATTTATAAAGTATCAGTTATGTTTTATTTAATGGTTAATTTTATGAGTAGATAGCAGACATACGGATTTTTTTTTAGGATCATCTACATTTATATATTCTGTGCTATAAGTTTCCACATCAACAATATATCTCGATATGAATTTTTAAGAAAAATATTTTTGTAATTTTATACAGTGGTCATTTTAGCATACATCTTGCCTGATTTTTAGATATTTGTGAATAAAAGTGTTATGTCATTAAAAGATTTCTAAAGTAGATACTTATTCATAAATATACTAAACTCAGGCTTGTAATATGGTCCTAGTTGGTTTGTTGCCCAGCTCAGTAAATTGTTACTTTAAATTGAATCCATAAAACCTTCTTCATAAGGTATAATTTAGTGTAGTATTGTGGTGTACATGAACTAATTGATGTAAAAAAAATTGCTAGGGATGTAAATTAATTTCATAATTAAATTATATTCTTGTGCCCGTGGAAACATAACCATTTCTGAAATGATACAACTATCATTTCAGAAATGAAGTTAAAATTTCCAATATTTAACGTGGAGTTTGACGTTACGCGGGAAGAGTCCGACGCCGAGCGCCGGCGCCGCAAGCATCGCAACGTGAGGAAACCTCGCGTCGAAGAGGTTAAGCCTGAAGTTGAAGACAAGTCTGGGGAGACGACCACAGCAGAGAAGGCCGCAGCGGAGAAGAAGCCACTCCCCGACCAGGTGATGATGGTGAAAGTGGAGAACATGATCCATGAGAAGTTCCAGCAGACTGAGGAGGTCAAAGCTACCACACAAGAAGTCATAAAAACCATCAGGGATATTATTAATTTGAATCCTTTGTACAGGTAATAGAGATTTAATTTATCTATATCTATACCTCTATACATACATCTATACAGATAAATAAAATTGAAGTGTCTGCTTGTAATTCCAAAATAACAGCTTTTCAGTAAATGTATATGAAAGTACACACGCTAGTGACATAGATAAACCAAATTTAAAAATTTATCTCTTTGCCTTGCTGTCTGTTTGTTTGTTCCGGGTAATCTCTGAAACAAAAGTCTCAGGGACAATGACGATAATCTCACCATCTGTCACATTGGCATACACTTATTATTTAGTTAAAAGTGGGTGCTCTAGCCTAACCTTTACAGACATTTCTGACTTACACATAGATAAACAATGCATACAAATGTAAGAAGTTATATTTAGACTATTGCAACATATTTTTAAACCGGTGGTAAATTCTTCGACATTCATAAGTGCCTTACCAGGGCCTATACTGAATATATAATTTCATAAATCAGTGATGTTACTCAAAAATCCATAAAAGATATTGTTAAGAGTTTAAAAGTGTCCTATATTGGAATGTAGGGAGTCCTTGCACCACATGTTGGCCCAAGGTCAGCGAGTGGTGGACAACCCGGTGTACCTGAGCGACCTGGGGGCCTCGCTTACTGGCGCCGAGCCCGCCGAACTACAGGCCGTGTTGGAGGAAATGGACGTGAGTTTATTTATACACACATTTTTTTATTGGGAAATGCTCGTAGGGTATCTGTTTGCCATGGGTGAGACAAGCAGATGAAGTGGTATGTACGAAGTTTTTATTGATTATGTACCACTTACAAAATATTTACTTATTTAGGGAAACCAAAGTGTGACGTGATTATATGCTGCATAGCAGGCTAGTAGCTTGACTAAACACTTGTTTCACTACACAAATTATGTCAGAATTCTACTGACATCCACTGTGTTCCTCTCCCCGCTCTGTTGACGGGCCGCGGTTTTTGGACGCATGGGCGTCCGCGGTCCGTCAGCGGCTGGCCTGTTGGGCTAGGACCTTCAACAGCCCTATACCAACACGTGATGTATGGCGTTCACTGTGAGTTCGGTGGGAGTTATACATTAGTACCACCAATTTAATTAAAAAGAGATTGATTGCGAAGTTGGTCAACAGTAGCAAACTCGTGGTACTAATACTTTTAATCTATCTTAGTCTAGGTTTTATAATAAGGAGGATATTGTATGACAGAAAATATCTTATATTTTTTTTTCCAGATTCCCAAAAGACTGATGATGTCACTCTCTCTCCTGAAGAAAGAGTATGAGCTATCGAAACTGCAGCAGAAGATTGGCAAGGAAGTTGAGGAAAAAGTCAAACAACAACACAGGAAGTACATACTGCATGAACAACTCAAGGTAATAAATTTTGACCAATATTTATGCTTTACGGTGAAGGAAAACACCATGAGGATACCTGCTTAATATGTCAGAGAAGGGTTTGAACAATTTAGTAGGAAGATATTACATATGTTGGCACCGAATTATATTATTCGTTCGTAATACCATTGATCCATCTCTATAGAAAATACATGTGTTAAATATAATACCTTATTTTGCACCCCCACTATTCGTTTTCAAGGCTGGGTTTTTACCTTCAGAACCAGGCGGTAACATTTGTAGTCATTCTGACTTTAAGCAACTGATATGCAAGTGCCTTTATAATACTCCACTGGAATTGTATTAGTAAGCTTTATAAGTCAGCTTGGGGACTGAACTTCGCTGAGCATCTGGTTCTTGATGGGTTGTGAGTGCAAAAAATAAATTATGGGCTTACATTTCTCAAGTGATTTACTTTGTTTTTAAAAATTGTATAATATTTTTTTAAAAGAGTAATTACTGAGTTTCTTGCCAGGTTCTTCTCAGTAAAAGCAACCTTCCGAACCTGGCAGTAGCATGTATAATCCATGTCGTTCTGACGATTTGAAAGTACTTTGTAAAAAGTCTAATCGAATAAAGATATTTTTCACTTTGACTTTGACTTTGACTAAAGTTTGACTGAAAGGGCGAGGAGCAAGAAGAGATCGATTCATAATTAGCTACAAACGTCAGTGCTCTATAAACTGACAGCTGTCAGTCACAATGACAGTTGACACATATAATTTAATACAGCAACATTAAATTTAGTCTTTACCAATTAACCAACAGTTCTATCTCTATCTTCTTAGGTGATAAAGAAAGAGCTGGGTCTAGAGAAGGAGGACAAGGACGCGATAGGAGATAAGTTCCGCGACCGGCTCGCTGACAAGACGGTGCCCGCCGCCGTGCAGACTGTCATCGACGAAGAACTCAACAAACTCAACTTCCTCGAGAGCCACAGCTCAGAGTTCAAGTGAGGTCACTTTATTGGAACAAAATTACGCCATACAAGCTTACGCCATAGTAGCTTATGTGTTAAAAACGAAATTTTGCGAAATATTTATTGTAAAAAAAACACGCCCGCTTCATTTATTTTAACTAATGACTTACCCTTGCAAGTAGATTTTTTTTATTTGTGTTCAAAAAGTACCAGACAAATTAAGTTAACAATTTTAAAAAACTTCTGAGAATACAAACCCACGAAAACAAACACAGATAAGCAGTTACATTTGGATTATATGCCCCCAATTATTGTTTTTTTTCATATATCCTGCATGTATTTTTAGAAAAAATTACCTTACCTACAATAGAAAAGAATGTAATTAATTTGTGAATGTAAAAAGGTTTTAAATAAAATCTTATCATACAGATCAAGTTAAGAATTGCGCAACTGAAATTTTTCGCACTCCGAATTTTTACAAACTCCATAATGTTTCCCCCAGTGTAACCCGATGCTACCTAGACTGGCTGACGTCACTACCGTGGGGCATCACTTCCCCTGAGAATCTTAAGCTAGAGGACGCTCAGGTGATCCTAGATGAGGACCATTACGGCATGGAAGACATCAAGAAGAGGATCTTGGAGTTTATAGCAGTCTCTCAGCTGAAGGGCTCCACACAGGGGAAGATACTATGCTTCCACGGACCACCCGGAGTCGGGAAGACTAGTATAGGTAGGTGGATTGATTTGTAAATGTCTTCTTTTTAAAAAAAAATATAAGGTAAATTTTATGCTATGTTAGGTTTAAACAATGAGTGTTTCAAGGGTTCCTTTTGTTGGTTTTTTTTATTTATTTACTTCTTCAGGTTCTCGGCGGGCGGCACTGTTTATTGTGTGTATTGTATGGTTGCAGCGCGGTCGATAGCGCGCGCGCTGAACCGCTCGTACTTCAGGTTCTCGGTGGGCGGCACTGTTTATTGTGTGTA
The DNA here is from genome assembly GCA_964035505.1 of Watsonalla cultraria. Classification (NCBI taxonomy): domain Eukaryota; kingdom Metazoa; phylum Arthropoda; class Insecta; order Lepidoptera; family Drepanidae; genus Watsonalla; species Watsonalla cultraria. The sequence continues at coordinate 1,218,953 of OZ037726.1, read as the reverse complement.
TTGTATGGTTGCAGCGCGGTCGATAGCGCGCGCGCTGAACCGCTCGTACTTCAGGTTCTCGGTGGGCGGCACTGTTTATTGTGTGTATTGTATGGTTGCAGCGCGGTCGATAGCGCGCGCGCTGAACCGCTCGTACTTCAGGTTCTCGGTGGGCGGCACTGTTTATTGTGTGTATTGTATGGTTGCAGCGCGGTCGATAGCGCGCGCGCTGAACCGCTCGTACTTCAGGTTCTCGGTGGGCGGCACTGTTTATTGTGTGTATTGTATGGTTGCAGCGCGGTCGATAGCGCGCGCGCTGAACCGCTCGTACTTCAGGTTCTCGGTGGGCGGCACTGTTTATTGTGTGTATTGTATGGTTGCAGCGCGGTCGATAGCGCGCGCGCTGAACCGCTCGTACTTCAGGTTCTCGGTGGGCGGCACTGTTTATTGTGTGTATTGTATGGTTGCAGCGCGGTCGATAGCGCGCGCGCTGAACCGCTCGTACTTCAGGTTCTCGGTGGGCGGCACTGTTTATTGTGTGTATTGTATGGTTGCAGCGCGGTCGATAGCGCGCGCGCTGAACCGCTCGTACTTCAGGTTCTCGGTGGGCGGCACTGTTTATTGTGTGTATTGTATGGTTGCAGCGCGGTCGATAGCGCGCGCGCTGAACCGCTCGTACTTCAGGTTCTCGGTGGGCGGCATGGGGGACGTGGCCGAGGTCAAAGGTCACCGCCGCACCTACGTCGGCGCCATGCCCGGCAAGCTCGTGCAGTGCCTCAAGAAGACTGGTACCGAGAACCCGCTCGTGCTCATCGACGAGATCGACAAGATCGGCAAGTAAGGGAATCTCACCAACTCTTTTTTATAAGCAAACTAAGCGGCCACACACACGTGTTTATTATTTCAATGACTGGTGTCCGCGACTCCCTCTGCGCAGAATTTGACTTATCATTATAATTTGGATAATTCACATAATATCGTTATAAATTATAGCCTACTGTGCGCTGGGTGGGACACCCACGTAGACTTAATTTCATAGGTGGCCCGCAGAAATTTATTGTTTTTTTTTTGAGAAAAGTTGCCTGTTGAATGTCCTATTAAAATTGGTCCAGCCGTTTCTGAGATAAGCGTTTCTACGTTAACCACTATATCAGGCAGTCTTACTAATATATATTTTTTAATCTTTAGGGGTGTCCATGGCGATCCATCGTCAGCCTTATTGGAGCTGTTAGACCCGGAGCAGAACGCGAACTTCCTCGACCATTACCTGGATGTGCCCATCGATCTATCCAAGGTGCTGTTCATCTGCACGGCGAACGTGGTCGACCACATTCCCGAGCCGCTCAGGGATCGCATGGAGCTCATTAATATGTCTGGTCAGTGATACTTTTTATACTTATCTATATTTATTACTTTATATACATATATACTTTCATATTGATTTAGTGAAAAGCTATTAATTTTAATTGTATACAAAAGACTTAAATTTTATTTATCTGTACATATGGAAAATGTGTTCTGTCACTATTCAGTAGGCAAAGACACTAGAAAAAGTAACATTCTCTCGCGCTTACCTTAATAGAAACGATACAAAATGTATGGAAATGACATAAATAGTGACATATGTCATCCCCGTACATTTTGTATCGTTTCTATAAGCGAAGCGTGAGGTTAACGTTACTTTGTCTTCCGGCCCAGACTGGAATCTAAATCTTATATAGTTAAAAAAAGTTGTTCTCGTGAGTGCTTTACGGAAGTTTCACGTAAAGAGTGTGTGATATTTGCGAGGGATTTGAATGTAAAAAGTATATTGTGTAATTGTAGGTTACGTAGCAGAGGAGAAGTTAGCGATAGCCCAACAGTACCTGGTGCCGACAGCGCGGAAACAATGCGGTCTTAGCGACGAGCAATTGCAGCTGAGTCAGGAGTCGTTACACACACTCATACGCTCCTACTGCAGAGAGAGTGGAGTTAGAAACCTGCAGAAACACATCGAGAAGGTAAAACACCAACGCAGTCCTTGCCATCAACTTTTATTGCCATATGACTGATAGCAAAGACAAGATCTTCCCTTCCAGACAGGTGGGTGTCTGGGGAACACCTCCGAATACTGTTCTACTTGGAAAAGTATATATAGGGTCTTGATATGCTTTTTATGTGAAGATTTTTGGCAGAGAGCTTCGGTTGGTTGTACATATAAATTTAAAAATATAGAAATAATCCTCAATGTTTTTTGTGAAATTTTAAGAACTATGCCAGATACTATAAATTAAATAGTAAGTATAATGACGAAAAATCAAAATGGTACAGTATTTTTGTTATATTTTTAATTTGATGAATATGTTCACCTAATAAGCCTAAGGCCTGTATAGGCTGTATATACTGCAATGCACTCGAAAACTCTCATAGCGCGATTTAGGTTCTCGTGTATTTGTTCTTAAACTTGCAATTGTTAGCAAGTAGCGCCATCTATGTAGCGTGCCGACGAACGCTGGGAAACTTCAGATGGAAAAACCCAGTAACATTTTATCTGAGCCGGTGATTGAACCCAGGACTACTAGACCAACAAGGCAGCCAACAAACCATTTTCATTTTAAAACAATTTTTTTCTCGTATCAGAAATGTCACGTTCTATTCTCAACAAAACCACATACAAAATGAAGTTTATTTCACTTGACAGATATCGCGCAAGGTTGCATTTAAGATAGTGAAAAAGGAATCAGATAAAATGGTGGTGACTGAGGAGAACCTCACGGAGCTGGTGGGGCAGCCGACTTTCAAACACGATCGGATGTACGACCTCACACCGCCTGGAGTTGTCATGGGACTCGCTTGGACCGCCATGGGTATGTTACGTATGAAAACTTGTCGACAACGGGCGCTTTCACATTGGACGATAACTGTAACGACTCGATATTGTCGGACTAGTTGTTTGATACAATTACTACTGTACCTCTATCACGAATTTACCACCATTCTCGTAATCTATACTCGCTAGCGTTACGTGAAGTTACGTTAAGTTACGTGAAGAACTAAAAATATCTCATACAAATTTGAATATGAATATGATTAAATGCCAACACGTGACAGAGGGTGAGTCCATCGCCGACTCAGGCACTATACATCTTTGAATTACTTCTTAGACATAGGCTGGTTTCCTGCACCGTAAATCATGAAGGTGAAATTACACATTCGAACTTCCGTCGCTTTTCAAACAGGCGACTGCTAACCACGGCTACCACGACTTTTTTTCGGTACCAATTTAGAGTGGGTACACAAAGCTTGATTATTATATTCTCGTAGGAGGAAGTACTCTCTTCATCGAGACAGCAATACGTAACACGATCAAAGACGATAAGTCTCCATTCGGGTCTCTGGAGGTGACAGGCCACCTTGGGGATGTGATGAAGGAATCTGCCCGGATCGCGCTCACAGTCGCCAGGAACTACATGTCTGCTAACTACCCGGATAACACTTTCCTTAATACCAGGTAAGCGTTTATTATTTGAACTGATCAACATGCAAAAGTAAAGGAATTCGATACACGAGTAGCTCTTGCAAGTAGTAGAACAACTGGACGGTTTGCAAGAGGTCGTAGGTTCGAAATCGACTTGAAAAAAATTAATTTCTTCCTTCTTTAGTGTCTTCTCTTGTCTATAGCCACATCCACCTACATTTTCTTACTTTCTGCAAATGTCTGACCGCTGAGAAGAATCTCATGTCAGCCACATCTTTCTAAATTTTCTTTCTTTTTCCGCATGTCCCTAAGGACACATGTGGCTACCCACATCCACCCCAATTGTGTGTCTTGGCAATAGTCACATCCACCTCAATTGTGTGTCTTGGCAGTAGTCACATCCACCTCAATTGTGTGTCTTGGCAGTAGTCACATCCACCTCAATTGTGTGTCTTGGCAGTAGCCACAACCACCTCAATTGCGTTTGTTGTCGCTAGCCACATCCACCTCAATTGCGTTTGTTGTCGCTAGCCACATCCACCTCAATTGCGTTTGTTGTCGCTAGCCACATCCACCTCAATTGCGTTTGTTGTCGCTAGCCACATCCACCTCAATTGCGTTTGTTGTCGCTAGCCACATCCACCTCAATTGCGTTTGTTGTCGCTAGCCACATCCACCTCAATTGCGTTTGTTGTCGCTAGCCACATCCACCTCAATTGCGTTTGTTGTCGCTAGCCACATCCACCTCAATTGCGTTTGTTGTCGCTAGCCACATCCACCTCAATTGCGTTTGTTGTCGCTAGCCACATCCACCTCAATTGCGTTTGTTGTCGCTAGCCACATCCACCTGCACGTGCCGGAGGGCGCGACGCCGAAGGACGGCCCGTCGGCGGGCTGCACCATCACCACGGCGCTGGTGGCCCTGGCACTAGGCCGGCCTGTCAGGCAGCACCTGGCCATGACCGGCGAGATCTCGCTCACCGGCCGCGTGCTGCCCGTCGGCGGCATCAAGGAGAAGATCATCGCGGTAAATAGCACACACAGTATAACACTTGACTTGGCACTGGCCCGGCCTGTCAGGCAGCACCTGGCCATGACCGGCGAGATCTCGCTCACCGGCCGCGTGCTGCCCGTCGGCGGCATCAAGGAGAAGATCATCGCGGTAAATAGCACACACAGTATAACACTTGACTTGGCACTGGCCCGGCCTGTCAGGCAGCACCTGGCCATGACCGGCGAGATCTCGCTCACCGGCCGCGTGCTGCCCGTCGGCGGCATCAAGGAGAAGATCATCGCGGTAAATAGCACACACAGTATAACACTTGACTTGGCACTGGCCCGGCCTGTCAGGCAGCACCTGGCCATGACCGGCGAGATCTCGCTCACCGGCCGCGTGCTGCCCGTCGGCGGCATCAAGGAGAAGATCATCGCGGTAAATAGCACACACAGTATAACACTTGACTTGGCACTGGCCCGGCCTGTCAGGCAGCACCTGGCCATGACCGGCGAGATCTCGCTCACCGGCCGCGTGCTGCCCGTCGGCGGCATCAAGGAGAAGATCATCGCGGTAAATAGCACACACAGTATAACACTTGACTTGGCACTGGCCCGGCCTGTCAGGCAGCACCTGGCCATGACCGGCGAGATCTCGCTCACCGGCCGCGTGCTGCCCGTCGGCGGCATCAAGGAGAAGATCATCGCGGTAAATAGCACACACAGTATAACACTTGACTTGGCACTGGCCCGGCCTGTCAGGCAGCACCTGGCCATGACCGGCGAGATCTCGCTCACCGGCCGCGTGCTGCCCGTCGGCGGCATCAAGGAGAAGATCATCGCGGTAAATAGCACACACAGTATAACACTTGACTTGGCACTGGCCCGGCCTGTCAGGCAGCACCTGGCCATGACCGGCGAGATCTCGCTCAAATAGTAGATAAGTATTTGTTAGAAATTACGTTGTTTTTTTAACATATGGAATGTTCTGTCATTCGATATCAATCTAATTGAATTGATTAGATTGAAAGATAAAACAATAAGTACTTTACTTAAATAAATAAATAAAAATAAATATATTTATTTTTCACGATGTTTTCCTCAGGTAAACTTGTAACGAGGCCTGATAAAAAAAATATATTATTGCTTTAGATTGAGAATGACTAAATACATTTAAAAATGTTCTTTCAGTAAAACTAAGTAAAAAACACGTTTCCTTTTAATCCAGGCAAAGCGCGTCGGCGTTAATTGCGTGATTCTCCCCGAGGAGAACCGTCGCGATTTCGACGACCTACCCTCCTTCATCAAGGATAACATGGACATCCACTTCGTGAGCCAGTACGACGATGTCTTCAAGGTCGCTTTTGAAAGTGAAAAGGTCTAATTCTACCCTATATTGCCTAATGTAGGTGTAGAGTAGCCTATCGATCGAATTTGAACCTAATTAGCTAAATTTGAATGTAGTTTGCAGTAGTTTCAGTACATTGGTATTTTCGAACTGTACTACGTAATTATCTCAAAATTTAAAAGTGTAGATTTTTGAGCATTTTTGTTTTGAAATTAATGACAGCTTTACGAATAAATTTTGAGAGATGTCAGATTTTCTCAAAAAATATTTACTGTAAATTAAATTGTAATAATTTTGCATTTCGATAAAATTATGAGAGAATATTCGCTGTACATTCATATAAAGATTTAAAATTTGACTAAAATTACACTGACTTAAAATAAAACTAATATTTTTAGAGTTAAACATGCACAGAAAACTTCAAGAACACTACTTGATTACAGTAAGTATATTGAATATATATTATGTACTTATGTGCATATAAATAATTACCATATTAATGTATAATAAATATTAACTGTACTTACCCTGATACGATGTATCCAACTGTCCTGAAATTCCAAGGTTTTCAAAGGTAATTTCAATGTTGTCAAAATTGCATTTATACGCACCAAAATTGTGATGTATAACATTTGAGCATCTTTAAAACGCTTTATGGAAAGGGTTAATGTCTGCCTTGCTTGAATGGGTCGAATGGAATGGGGGCGTTGTGACTCTCGATTCGATATATATACGTTTAATATTTTCTCGAGTGTCCATAACCTTGTCCCAAACTACTGTGCCCCAAGTATGGGGTTTAACATGTTTTTCCGTTCGCCTGCGTATTTTCCTCATTTTATATGGGAACGTTAAAAAGCGCCCCAAGCGGCGAGTGTAGGAAGTTTTACGTACACATACATACATATCCTCACGCCTGTATTCCCCAAAGCGGTTGGCAGAGGTGTTGTAACAACAACACCCACAGTTCACAGAAGATGATTAAATACCAAAGTGACAGATAGTAAGTCCGTCATCGCCGTCTAAGGCAATATACGTACGTCTTTGAATGACGTCTCGGACATATGTAGGTTTCCTCACGATATTTTCCTTCACTGATGACTTGCTTAGGAGACCAGAAATTGGGATACAACGTGGTGCCATTGCAAGCTTCCATGGGCTGCGGTTATCATTTATCATTACGTGGGCTTGTTTGCCACCTAAGTAGCATAAATAAATATTTTCATATCTAGAAAAGACACATATATGAATATTGGGCATTTAATCGATTTGCGTAGAGTAAAGTTGGAAATTCTTAAACCAAATATATATTATGTTTATAGCATGCATGCAGATAGTTTAAGCATTCAATGTATTATAAGACTTAGCGTTAAGTAGATTGATGTAAGTTGTTGAAATATATGATGATGTAATATGCATGTTTGGTGAAAGTTGTTACAATATACAATATTATTTTGCAATTTGTAGTTTTTTTTAAGTCCTCATAGGAAAGTTCTCAACGCCAACAATTCAGATTATTCTAACAAGGAATGCCGAAGTATATTATTATGGAATTGTTATATTAGATACATTTATTGTATTTTTTTGAGACGAGAATCTAAAATAGATTATAGGTACTTTCCTCAGTGTTAGACCAAAAGTAACGTGAAATAACATTAACGAGAAACAATTTTTTTGGAATTTGAGTCGTTCATAAAATTTGCTAGCTCCACCTAATTTCAACAATAATTAAATTTATAAAAATTGAGGTCCTAAAAATTTATATTGAAATTAAAAGGTGCTTGTGTGATTTGAATATTTTAGGTAATTATATTGTAATATTTCTTATAGGCGTGTGTGGGTGCCTATCACTGACGTCATGAGGCTTGCAAGTACACAACTAAGGTTCACTTGAGTACAAGTGCCTAGAAGATTAGTGTTGAAGGTAAGGAGCGTAAGTGTTTTGTTGTAACAGAATTTATTTCTTAATAAATATTTTCATACAAGTAATACAAATTGGTTTTACTTATTTATTAATGCTATAACAATCTTAACATATCTATACACGTAAATAAAAATGAAGTGTCTGTTTTTAATTCAAAATTTACAGCTTTTCACTAAATGCATAATATGAAAGTTTATATGGTACTTACATTACATTAAAATAAAATTCAAATTGTTATATGTCCATCCGGAAAATATTTGAAACACTGGACCAATTTTAACTGGACTTCCACTGGCAGATAGCTGTTGCTAAAAGTGACTTAGCAAACTTTTATTTTAGAATGACATCACTAAGTAACATAGTTTTTATTGTAAAGATAAAACCGCGAGACATACTGTCTATTTTTTCAACGTTTGCCTGCCATCCTCAAGCAACTGCAGTAACACCGGGTAGACCTCATCATAAGTGGCTATTTGGTTCTGCCTCACATGGTTTTGGTACCGTTGCAAAGCCCCAGCAACAAACTCCAACCTCTCTCGCTCATTCTTATGCGAGTCCAACCATTGCATCAGTTTCTGCACATTCCACCCGGCACAGGTGTGAGGGGCAAGCAGCTGGTGACCACCATATGAAAACAAGAACATCATTACCAACGAGTAAGGTAAACTAGCCCCTTCAGACTGACTCTTGGCTATTTCCTGAGGAGACTTGTCCAGCAAAAGATGCAGAGCTTTCAACTGTCTATAGTCATCACCTAACTCTGTCATATCACCAACCAAAGGTGTCAGGGCTGTCTCTAAATGCTTGCAGTCAATTTGAAGCTTCACTCTCCCAAACTTGCTCAAAGGTCTCACATTGCAAATGTGTTTTATAAACCGGTCAATGCAAGCCCTTGATATGTTTAGACAGCATTCATTCAAGGCAGACTTTTCAGCGAACATTGATAAGTAAATATCCTTGCATCTAGACACAAATTGTTGGAGCTCTTTCATGTAAGGGGAGCATGATAGGGTCTTGCCCATTGGATCATCGGCTCTGATCAAATCTGGTTCATCATGCATCGTCATCAGGATGATGTAGAGGGAGTTTTTGATTGATTCAGCAAATAGTTGCAGTACTGGCATGCTTGAGATGTCTTTAAGACTGTTCTGGACAATTTGGATGCTTTCCTGAGGCAGCATTGAATTCATATTGACTAATACTCTCTTGATTTGTGATGTGAAGTAGAAGAGGGAGTTGCAAAGGTCTGCATTCTTTTGCTGAGAGCTGGTTGGTGGTTCAATGATTTGGGCTACATCACTGTCCAGGGACAATCTCTGCTCAGCTTCCACACTCATTTGTTTTATGGACTTGGCAACACTGGTGGCCAGGCTTATGCTCAATTGTTTGTCACCAAGGGATATACTCAGAGCCTCTGCTATTACTCTTACAGCATTGTCTATTTGATCCATATTAGGCACTTGGCTCATGTGCCACATGCTTCTAACAGGTTCCAGCAATTTACCTAAGGACTTGGACAGGAATGAATTTTCCCATTTGGTAAGACTTGATCGGTTCATCTCAAGATCCTTGCATTTTAGCTGAGAGATCAAATCATTGAAGCATTTCAATAATTTCGGGAAGTCAATCTCCACAGCTTGGTTGACAGTCGTGGAGCTTTTCTCCAACTCACTGCTGAAGACCAAAGACAGGTCAGACCAGAAGTTCTTAGCAATGTTCCTGAAATTGCCAATAGCATGAAGTTCATTCACAACATTCTGCAGCATGATAACTTTAGTGCAGCTGTTGTAAATGTCAACTTTGAACAGTTTCTCAATGTTATCCCATAGCTTTATCTTAAAGTCTTGTGCGTTCATGATATTAGCTTTACCTGGGGCTATTCTACCCGAGCTCGACTTCTTCATTTCTATTGACACCATTTGGACATTCAATGCTGTATTTATTTCTTTTTTTAAGTCATTCATGATGCTGTCTACAGTATTTTTAATCTGTTCATTAGTACACTGCAAGTTGTGAAACACTTTGAAGCATTGAAGGAGGTTCACTTTATTGCCATTCAATAAACTTGACTGGAGCAATTCAGTAGAATTGTTGAGCAACTCATTTCTTCTATGTTCCACTGCTTTCAATACCTCCTCTAATAAAACAATGCCGTCGAAATCATAGTCGCTGATCAACTCATTCAACTCAAACAGTACAATAGCCTCTTTGGAAGGGTTGTCCTTAATCAACTTGAGTTTGTTCCACAAACCCAATATTTTGGAGGTGTGTCGTAGTAAGTTGCACGTCGTCTGCACCCTTTCGAGCATCAATGTTTGGTTTTCAAGAGCATAGTAAGGGGTTTGAACGCGGTCTTTCAGTTTCTCAGCACCACGTAGTAATCCTTGTACTTGCGTCTGTACTGATTCTAGAGTGTGTTCCAAGTCGGATATATGGCTAGCTTGTGTAAGTAAATCATTGTGTTTAGCTAACACTTGCTTCTCGAGGCTCTTGCCTAGTTTCTCAATACCCTGAGCTAGTTTGGTTACTTGTTCGCTCACCGATACATTTTCACCAACCAATGGCTTTACTGTCTCGTCAAGGAATTTACTATAAAATTCATCATTTTCTATCTCAACGCACACGTCTTTTGCTTCCATGATGCCAGTTTTGCTCTGAAATTGATACTTTATTTAAAAAAATTGCCGTGTTTACCACTTGGGTGTTTTTATTTAGGTAGTTCTATGTGTCAACTGTCATCTGTCAACTTTACCAACAATGACGTGTAAAAAGTGTTTTAAAAAAACTTGGGTGTTGATACAGGTCTTTCAAGGTGGTAAGATTTTTTTACCACTATACAATTAATTAAATTTGTTTTTAGTTGAACTATAATGTTGAATTGTTGTTAACCATTATTAAGTAATTTTGTGATAACATTCAATCTTATCTATCTTTAGCGTTGAAATGTTTATCAATGTTAACCTACTACATAGTTTCATTTCTATCGGTATTCTGTTCCTTCGCATAGTAGGGTATTTATTTTTAGTTCGGCCCTGTTCTCAGTTTGAGATTTTTTTACACTTGGGTATGCATGACAACTTATGTTCTCGCATTAAGCAAGTTCTCTAGCAGTAAAAGAAAGCTGGTCCGGGAACGAACACGACCGTAGGAAGTATACAAATATATTCGACGAGAATACTTTACTCTTATCTGCAGAGAGATAATAACTATGCTTATATTCTGCTAAGAGATAAAAATATTAATTTAATTAATGCATAAAATGAGAGCAAATGAAACAACAGCGTGTCATCGGTTTACTTTATTTCAGTAGCACACATTCTTGTGCTTTATTGTTACAGTATTATTTTATATCATAAAATATTAACTATTTCCAACAAAATTGTGCACTAGCATGAAATTTATTTGTTTTCATACAATACAGTACATTCTAAAATATTACAATATTAGACTCCTTAAAATACAGCAGTTTCGGTTCGTAATGCAAAGCTTAGAATTCGTTAGAATATTATGGCTAGTAATATACATAAGGGGGACATATAATGGCGAGATGACTGCATTTGATGGCGGCTGATTACTTCGTTCAAATGACCAGTTCAAAATTGCACTGGAATACTGATGTTTTTTACTTATTAAAGTTTATTATTTTTCTACCAGTTCCTAGTGCATTCTTGGACATAGGCGAATGTAAAATAATGTAAATTACTGTCTAAAAATTATTCTTATAAATTACAACGAAGAACATAGTCAAGGTGTACCTACCTTGACTATGTTCTTGACCATGTATGTAAATGTAAAAAAATCACGATTTCTGAAATGATTAAAATTCGTTTGAATAATTCATTGTAAATTCATGCAATGTTTGGTATTGAAACACTACAACCTCTGCTTTATTTGTAGGTATTACAAATAAAGCAGAGGTTGTTAGTTTCCACAAACTTATTTCGCAGTTGACGTGTCAGATACATCTTCTGACACGTCAACTGCGAACCTGTGTACCTATGCGTATTCCATTAGCGCAATTCCAGTAGCGAAAGCGTCAAAAGTTGTTATTAAAACCGGTACATACCCCCTTATTACAAAACATTGCAGAAAACCCTTAAGAAGTCGCTTTCACTCTTGCGATCCGTATTTAAAAAGAGATTGACATAGATTAAATCTAGTCTTTGTATAAACTAAGTTTTGTATTAAGGGGGTTTGTTTTCTTGGCCGATCTTAGAGCAAACAGTTACTTGCATTAGGTACATGCAAGTATTTAACTCCGGACGCATGGACCGCAACCGAGAAAATAGCGACACTGTTGTTGTTTGTAAATTTTTTTATACAGTTGTAACAGTACATTAAATTATATATTCTGTGTTGCTGTATCTTTTCGATGTTGCCAGGAACTTGTTAAAAACGACAATATTAACACAAATTGAGTACAAAAAAAATGTACTTGAATCAATCTGTTCATTTGAATATTAACCTACATAATGAAATATTTAATTAATCTTTTTTGCTAAAATTATATTCATTATTAGCGATATGCATTAATCTGTGTACACTCCGTGAGAAATAATGAGTTGCCAGATTACTTGTTATCCATGTATGGTGTGGTACACTCTGAAATTGTCTCCGTACAAGTTCAGCATACCACAGGACAAACGTCATGACCTAGTAATTGATAGATATATATATTTCTCGTTTATCCTCAACAACAATGTTATATTGCGGAATAGCTGTACTCAAGATCGTCGCCATTAAATAAAAAGAGAATATTATATAGGGTCAAATTTTTTGTAACATTACATCGGTTGGACATATCAATTTAAAAATGTATAAAAAGGCTAACAAATGTTTTTAGTTGTAGTCTTAAAAAATTTTGAGGCATCTTTTTTTTTAGAATTTAATTTTACAACAATAATAAGTATATCCAATAAACATCAAACCTTTTAGTAGCTTCTAACAACTACAGTTTTCTACAAGAATAGATAGTAAGTACCTATAAGTATGAAAATATATAAACATAAGTTAATATTATATTATTATATTTTTAAATTGATGTGTACCACTAGACACTATGCCAAAAAGACTATTCTGTGACAAAAATCTCAGATTATTTCGAGAAATCTGGCAGCTCATTAAATTCAGTCTTATCTTCTTAACCGAGTACTGACGGTCAAACAAATTTTACACTTCACCAGAGGTTTCCAGTAAGAATAGGTAACATGTTTTGTACATTTTAATATAACAAGTAATTGATAACCGTTTACCATAGTCCATAAGCTTGTTCATAAAGTTTAAAAAAAAATGTATTGATTATTAAAAAAAATCATCAACCACAGAAGAAATATCACTCATACTCCCCGACTATCTATTAATAAATCACTATCTACATATATATTTAAGAGTTTAGATTGACGTAAGCTTATCATTACGGTTTGAACGACATTAAAAATCAATATTTACTTGCAACCCAATTCAATTAGGGACTTTCTAACGCAATTCAACTTTAGCGCCATCACATGCAAACTAGTTAGGCGATAATGTCGATTGCGAGGTGCTATCTGAAAATAGTTACAGTGCCCCAAAACTTATAGTTTTACGCTGAGGAAATCACCTGCGTATTTTCTTCATTTTGTATGGGATCGGTGATAAGGGCTCCAAGCGGCGAGTGTAGGTAGTTCCACGTCGCCATGCAAAAAAAGAGCATAACGCCAAGCGACATTCAAACGTGTACAAAATTAGGGCACTGTACCTATTTTCAGATACTATACTTGGGGCACAGTATTGTACTAAATGTATATGAATATGTTTATATGGCAAAACAGGCATCTACTGCAAGGGCACTATTCGTAGATCATGAATAGCACCTTCAGAAGATACTTGATTCAAGCGTACACACTTAACACACTGTGATATGCAAACATACAGGGTTAATTTGAAAGTATTTGTACTCAAATATGACAAAATTAACTAGGCCACCGACTGTGTAAACATACATACAGGTTTGAGACTTTTAGGGGCACATTTTTGGGAAAAGAACGGGCTGGTGACACATTTTATTTAAAAAAAAAAACCATAATTGTTGGTTTAATTTTTTTACGTTTGTAACGACAATTTTTGAGGCAATATAGTTTTTAGAATTTCATTTTACAACAAAAATAAGCATTGTCTTATGTTCCACGTATTATCCAATAAGCATCGAATCTTTAGTAACCTCTAACAACTACACTTTACCACAAAAATAGTAAGTATAACGACGAAAAAAAAAGGTTAAGGGAATTTTTATTTTATTTTTAAATTCATATGTAGGTCTAGGTAACACCAGCCGATTATCTGTGCCAAAAATGTGGGCCTACAAGTCTCGACCGTATATAAAATTAATTATTAATTAATGATTCCATTTCATATATTCTATAATAAAACGAGTACTATAAGCACAGCATAGTATACCTACCTAATTTGATTTTGATTTTTTAATCAAAGTTTATTGTTTAAGTATCAAAATGCTATTTGATTTTAAAGATGAAAAAAAAATCTATCATTGTATACATGAAAATGTCAGTAAATAAATAATTGCAACATTCTTCCCAATATTCCATCGCATGTCAACATACAAATGTTAATCTAACAATAAGTCTTTAATATTTTAGTTGCTGTGAAACGTCAAACGCTGATAGACGTCCGGTTTTAAATTAATATAATTATGGTATAGGTACCTTCACGAGTTATGAGTGCTGTATTTTTTTAGGTCTTGTATGGAGTGACGCGAACAAATACATGCGCAGTCATCCCCACTATATTCGTTGAGCCCTCTAATCTCGTGACGACACCTAAAAACTATAGTATCTTGACACATATTTTTATTGTAATGCGTTTTATATGCAATTTTTATAGTTTTTCTCTGTCCGTCTGTTTGTTCACGGGACTTCCTCTGGCAGATAGCTGATGTTACAAGGAGTAACTTAATCTACTTTTATTTAAATACGGACAGACAGACACAGAAAAAGTTTTTAAATTGTTTTTTTATGTGTCTCTCGTATATACTTTTACATGCATTTAAAGAAAAGCTGTTAATTTGAAATTACAAATAGACACTTAAATTTTATTTATCTGTATAGATATTTCAATAATAATATGTGTAAGATTGTCATAGTAACTGTTTTGTAGGCACATGTAGCCGCTTCAAGATATCAAATACGAGCCAAATTATGATTCTTAAAATTTACAAAAAAGCAGTATATAAAAAGCACATGATTGAATCCAGTTTAAATGTTTGTACAATAACCCTTCAGATATAGTTTGTCTTAATTGTAACTGCTTTGTAAATGGTTAATATTTATGGATATTACGATCAACTATTCAATTAATAAAGTTATGCAGCCGGTGTGAATTTAAATACAAAAATAAGAGAAGGAAAAAGTCGACACTCGATGTAGGGCCATAGTTACAGGTGGCTCAATTGACAGACACACTACACGGTTTGCAGGAGGTCGTGAGTTCGAATGCTACCTTAAGGGTAAAAGTCGGATGTATGTTTCTCTGAATGAGGCAAAGGAAATTTCGAATAGGAACCCGAAGCTGAATTCTGAATGCAGTACTACTAAGAGGGCTGACAGCAAATAGCTTGGAACAATCGAGGCCATGAGAACCATAGTGGCCTAACTCTTTTTTTACAATATTGAGTTTATAATTTTTTACAGTTCAAATTGATCATTTTGATAGAACCAGAGTGGCCTAAAAGTGATACAACGAATATTCACTAGATGGCAGCATAATCACTGTTACGGTTACGATACTAAAAAGTGCTAGTTGATTAAATAAATACTGTTTTTATTATCTATGGTATTCAAAAAGATTGTCCATTGAATTAGGCCACTACGGTTCTCATGGCCTCAAATATCATCTCCGTGGCCTTCTCCCATACATTGTTAGGGTCGGCACTTGATTCAACTCATGATTACTTAATTTTTACACAAGTGACTTGGGACATTAGTCAGGATGAAGAAAGAAAGAGCATAATTTTTATCAATGTATGTTTATAATCAGGCGGTTTTCACGCTGCCACGCACCGCACGTTGGTTTTGCATGTTGCGTTTCTACGATTTTTGAAGGTAGGGCATAACGGTGTTTCCCGTTCGGAATTTGAAGCTGCTGGACTAGGAATTGTGCCTCCACTGACCTTTCAGACGATCGAAGCCAAATAATGCTACCTTACAGTAGTATTGAGTTTATTTATTTGTTTATTTATTTTATTTATTTAGAGTTCCTGCAGTAAGGTCGCCAGTGCTCCATGGAGGATAGGAGTGGAGTCTCTGTGCTAGTGTATAGTGGGACTCTTTTATCTTGTAATATGAAGTGATTCTATTATTTATAAGGTGAGCAATGCGTGACCTATACTCAGAGTGCCTAGTGCGAGTTTTCATAAAATTGTCGTCACAAGTCATCGCGTTGACGTAAACGCAATTTGTATTAGATCACAATAGTGTCATCTTTAAGCCGACAGATGGAACTGTTTCTATCCTATACAAATCTGCGTTTACGTCAACGCGGTGACTTGTGACGGCGGCAATGAAAAACTCGCACTAGCCCCTATGGTGTTGGTCATGTTCATAGACTTCAGTGGCTTACCACCACCATTGCCTTTGTACTGTGCGTGTTTTCTAAACGGAGTAACTTACAGGACAACGTTAGAACACGCGCTGAGGTTGGTTGATGCGGTGCAGTGTGCAAATCGCCTTAGTCATCAAATATGTTCCCTGCTCGGGTAGAACAACAGGTTATATCCATAAATATTAACAAGCTTACTAATTTAGAGTAGGGTGCACTTGAACTTGCGTCCAGTGCCGTGTTTGTGTCCTCTCCTCTTGCCGCGGCTCTCCTTGTCGCGTCTGATCTCCCGCACGAGGGTGTAGAACGCGTCGTCGACGCCCATACGCGTCTTGGCTGACGTCTCCACGAACGGGACACCGTAACTCCTCGCCACCTGCAATTGGTTTCACGTTCAATTTTTATTTTCGATGTAGATGTGATATTTTTTTAAAGAATTTTATGAGAAACTAGCCGTGCCTCATAGTATTACCCAGGTGAGTTTAATTTGGTACAGGTGCCGTCATGGATTTTGAGTGCTCAGCGGATATAGTGAAGAACTGCGCATGTGTATACACGCGCTTTCTCCAGATATACCCCAAATAATTTCAATTAAATTTCAGCGCTCTAAACTCATGACACCAGGAAGGTATGTTAAGGTGTGATATTGGGTTTGTCTGGCATTGAAATCTAAGCTGACAGATCTAACCAACGAACGCTAGGCTGCGCATAAAAATATGAATCAACAAATATTATTGAAACAATTATTAGGGAACACTTAAGTATTTCTGTGAAAAAATATGCTCACACCATGCCTGAAGGGTTCCCGGATGGATAAGCTGGGTGGGGTTACAACACCGACCTTAAACCAATGATCCCAAATCCCAACATGACAGATGGTGTGTCCAACGTCACTAATAAAATATTTCAGAAATTCGAAGGGGAGCTTAAATACTGGAAGGACACAGTAATTAATTAATCCTCAATTGACCTTAATTGTCAAGAAAAAGTTATTAATTTCGTGTTTGTTTACTGTACACATTGCTTTTTAAATTAATATTCCAAATTGTAATCACCATGCTTAAGAATGTTATTTACATCCTTAATATTATCTGAATGCAACTACTAGCTCATGCCAGCTGGTCTTGTATTTATTATTATTATTATGGACAAAGTGACTGGGAAGAGACCGGTAGGCCGAAGGAGAAAGTCGTGGCTGCGCAATATCCGCGAGTGGACTGGCATCAGCAGTGCTGCTGCACTCTTCCGCCTCGCGAAGGATAGATAGAAGTTTTCCGAACTGACATCCAACCTTCAATAGCTGGAGTGGCACTACAAGAAGAAGAAGGTCTTGTATGCAGCTGAAGTAATATACTTAATAAATAGCCATAGGCATAATACAGGGATTCAGTTTAATGTAAATATTACCATAATATGGTAATATACATACATACATATGCTCACGCCTGTATTCCATGGGGGTAGGCAGAGACCACCGTTTGCAACAGGCTACGATCCTTACATACTTCTTTCGCTTCATCCACATTCATGCATCTCTTCATACACTTTCTTCGGTTACGAGTGCTCCGAATTAAACCTTTCTGCAAAATACTATTAATTTGGTCATAGTAGTTGTTCCTTGGACGCCCTCTACCGACACTTCCGCTCACATTCGCTCTATAAATTTGTTTCGATAGTCGCCTTTCACTCATCCTTTGATATGTCCAAACCATCTAAACATACTTTTTCAATTCTGGTCACCACATCATTCTTCAACTTGCAACTGTCTCTTATCACACTATTTTTCATTCGATCTACAATGGTGACCCTACACATATTTCCTTTACTTACTTACACAGGTAATATTGTGATATAATATGTTATACTAGTGGACGTCAGGTCCCGTTGCTGTGTGAGTCATCTCCCTGGCCTTATCCCATGTATTTGGGGTCAGCACTTGATTCAACCCGATGTGGCTGATCACCTGATTTTTATACGAAGCGACTGCCATCTGACCTTCGTAACCCCTTCTTCGAGGAAAATCGGCAATCTGGGTTAAACCAGTTGTCAGACTTTCTTAGGCGTCTGACTGACCTGTAACGATTGCCAAAGATGATAAATTGGCAACCGGGACCGACGGCTTAACGTGCTCTCACGGCACGGATACTAGTGGACGTCAGGTCCCGTTGCTGTGTGAGTATGGGTATAATATATAGCCTTTGTTACTCGCTGATGTAGCTATACATTGCTGAAAGAACTTTCAAGATTGGTCAAGTAGTTTGGAGCCTATTCAATGCAAACAAACAAACAAAAAACAATCAAATATTTCCTCTTTATAATATTAGTATAGACTAGCTGTGCCCTGCGGTTTCACCCGCGCAGAGTTAATTTAATTCCCGCGGAACCCCAAATGTTCTTTTTAAATAAAAGTTAGTTACTCCTTGTAATATTAGCTATCTGCCAGTGAAAGTCCCGTTAAAATCGGTCCAGCCGTTGCAGAGATTACCCGGAATAAAGAGACGTGTTGATAAAACTCTTTAGCAAATAACTCATTATTAGGTACCAATTCTTTGCGTTTTTATATTCGTGATAATTTCTCAACGAAATGTCCGATTGGAATAAAACAAACGGTATTTTACTTCTACATACCCTTGATCGCATATTGCTTAATTTGCATAAGGATTACTATTAAGATACATATTTAACGTAGTTTCTTTCTTCAGACGATTTAATATTTTTTATGACCATAAAAGCGGTTATTGTGACTAAACTATGATAGTTAGATATATGCTCTCGCGGATTTTTTTGTAGATCTTAATAAGACCTAGAATTCCGTAGTACATCATTTTGTTCTATTGTCAATAGTTTTTGCAGCGTACGCATAAATAGGTTTTCGATTTTACACCTTGGGTTACAAATTCGCAATTTTCTTACGGACCCCAAATTTTTATGATAATGAAATATAGCCTATAGCCTTCCTCGATAAATGGACTATCCAACACAGAAAGAATTTTTGAAATCGGGCCAGTAGTTGCTGAGATTAGAGCGTTCAAACAAACAAACAAACTCTTCAGCTTTATAATATTAAGTATAGATTTTACCTGCATATAGTGAATGTCATGGGTGACACAAATATTTTTTCGACTCCATCTGCCCAGGATTAGACTGACCTCTATATTTTGGACACTACACACAATATATATATCCCTACTAATATTATAAATGCGAAAGTAACTCTGTCTGTCTGTCTGTTACGCTTTCCCGCTTAAACCTGTCAACCGATTTTGATGAAATTTGCCAGACAATCTTTAGACCCTGAGAAAGGACATAGGCTACCTTTTAACTAAATTTACTCTATTTATTTAGGATGAAACCGCGGGGCACAGCTAGTATAGTATATATATACACTATAATTTAAAGCATGTGTTATTCTAGTGTGTAAGCTAAATGGTTGTAAAGTTTCATCAGAATCCGTTCAGTAGTTATTGCATGCAAGAGTAACAAACAGACATCCATACCTACATTTTAAGAAATTTTATAAAAAGTTTGGCCATGAAGGATGGTAGTGAAGGCCAAAAAAGAAAGCATGAGAGCCAAGTCAAAGAAAAAGTGTGTGTCATACTGTAAAAAAAGTGTGTGTTTTTCTTATCTAAACTCAATAGCATTACCACCAATATAAGTATGCACAATCTGTGAAATTGCACAGCACCTCCTAACGGTGATATGAAGACCTAAAATATCAAATAGAAATATTGAGGGTGGTGCTAGCAAATATAGATTAGGAAAACAGCTCATAATAAGGGTATTATATAAGAATGCCAAAGAGATGAAATTTAAATATTTTTTTGGAACATCAAAATTTATTCACATGAATGTGAATAAATTTTCAATGAATTGAAAGACTTGACTTTTGACTTATGACCTCCTTTTCAATAAATTATAATATAATAAACTAGCTGTGCCTCGCGGTTAGATTTAGTTTCATGCTGTTTTCTAAATAAAATTAGCCTAAAACACTCCTTGAAACATCAGCTATCTGCCAGTGAAAGTCCAGTTAAAATCCATTCAGCAGTTTACGCGCGATGCCATGACCAAGGGAAATGGGGATTTATATATAAAGATAATGTTCCAACATTGTCTCACAACACCAACTAGTCCCAAACTCATCCAAGCTTGGACAATGGGTACCAGATTAAAACAGTGCTTGCCTTGACTATACCTAAAAAATCTATATAAGTATACTAACATACATGATACTAACTTGTAATAAATATAATATGAATATGAATATACTTTTTTTAGGTATATGAAAATAAAAATGATTTATTCAGTTTAGGCCCTGGTAACGCACTTATGAATGTCGAGGAATTTACCACCGGTTCGGAAACTAACCTTCTCAGAAGAACCGACAAGAAACTAATGGCAAAAACTGTTTTTTTTACACAAAATATTTGCCTAGTTGCAGGTATGAAAACAAATGAAACCCACAACACCTATTGTAGCAGTTTTCTCACACTAGTCTTTTTTAAATCGGTTGGTTTTTACGAATTCTACAATTGCTAGTTGAACTACTGATTAAGTTTTATTTATTGTGTCAGAGATGAGTAATGGTATAATCCATTAATAGTATTTACTGTTGACTAACATAATATTATTGTTCAGTAATACCTATTAATAGAACTTTTGGTGTAATCTATTGGCTTTTCTAGCTATGTTTGTTGCTTTTATATAGAGTCTTTAAATGTAGTTTGGTAGTAGCTGATGGGTAGATAAAGATTAGTAAAAATACTGAAATTTGTCATATTTAATTAACTTCAAATACACTTGGGTTAATAATTAATGTGTGTTTAAGTTCTTTTTCCCACATTCACCCATAATTAATGCTTTCTAAAATGCTTAGAATTGGTTTTTAAGCATTCTTGTTGTTAAAATATAAATAACTTTACTCAACCTCCTTACAATTAAATTAATGAACATTTTACTATGTATGCCTGCTCACACACATCAATATTCCATGGGGGTAATCCAAAAAATGACATAAATTAAAATGAATAAAACTATTCATAATTATACACTTATCTTTCATCAAGGCCCTATTGCTTACAATGTTTTCATAATAATTATGAAACTGGGCCAGTGGAGCATGTTACAGCATTCTGCCTCCTTTGAAGCATAAACAAAAACATGTTATCTATGAAGCTTAAGTGTTTCTTTTTTTAAACCAGGCTGGCTGGTGACAGTATGTTCTACATTCAAATAATTGTTAGATGCAGGAGCTTATGAGATGAATGTAGTATTGTATACATGTGGTTAGTTAGGTGTATATGTGGTGTTATGTAAACAAAAGTCACCTCTCTCGCCTGCGCCATGTCGACGGCCCACGCCTGGAGGTCGCACTTGTTGCCGACCAGCACCATGGGCACCTCCTCCGCGTCCTTCACCCGCTTGATCTGCTCCCTATACGACCCAATGTCCTCGAAACTCTTTGCACTATTCACAGCAAACACCAGCAAGAAACCCTCCCCCGTTCGCATGTACTGGTCTCTCATGGCCGAGTACTCCTCCTGGCCAGCCGTGTCCAAAATATCTAACAAACACGTCTCCCCGTCTATCACCACTTGCTTACGATACGAGTCCTCTATAGTCGGATCGTATTCGTCCACGAAGTGATTCTGTATCAATTGTATAGTCAATGCGGATTTACCGACGCCTCCAGCGCCGACGACCACCAATTTGTATTCGGTCATCTTGCGAGATAGGCAAAATATTTTTCACACCACAAAAGTCACTGTTACGAGATAAAACAACGCGTCTCGTTGTGCCACACCTCTTGTATTACTCACATTGGCATGGCTGTCGCGGGCTATGTTATTGCACTCGCTGTACCCGTAAAACGGCTAATTAATGTATTATTAGAGGCAAATGCAATAAATAACAATGAGGCGGTTCAGTCACCCTTTTACAGGAGTGAGTGCGTAAACGTTCAGAAACCTCTGTGTCGATGACTCATAGATAAACATTTCGTAACTTTAATGAAGTAGAGTTTTAAATTATGTGTTTGAAATAATTACAAAATTGATACTTTTACATATATTTAGTTGTGGTTTTAAACGATGTAGTATGAAATGTATATAAATACATAATTATGTTAATTGACTATAGGCATTGCGTATAATGATGATTATTTTTAATATTTCGAACGTTGGTCGTTGTCTGTAAGCTTGTCTGTCATCGTCTGTCAGCTGGGGTAAGGCAAGGCCAACCCATAGATAAAGAACATTTTTGTTACGTATACGGTAAGCGAAATGTTTTCTTTATCTATGTATACGGTGGTATGAGAGCTGTTAGAAGTACAGAAGAAATTTCGTAGATGGCGCTCACATGGCACTTCTAAATAGGTGTGAATTTTAGATATGAACTTTATCAAATGTTGGCAAGTTGCACTATTTAAAAGAAAATTTGACAAAACTGACAGTACTTCTCCAGTAAATACACTTTAATAGTCCTATCTAAAGAAGTATAATAATATTGCATTTGCTACAACTAATTCATACTTTCATACATTTTAGAATATATCTAGAAGGTAGTTCATTGCATACGTATAATCATTGGCAACGTATCTAAATAAAATAAAATCGCTATGTCAGGTGACCCTGAAGGAAAAGACAATGCTCCGGAGACTTTGGAAGAGGCTGGGGCCCTGGAAGCAGACGTTGGCGCTAGATTGTTAGTACCTATAGAATAAAATCGCATCTTCAAATAGTTTGAGGCTCGATCGAAATCACCAATTATTTGACCAAAATCATCCGCACCCCTTTTTAATTTGGAGATCGCAGTGTCGGTCCTACCCATTGAATAATTTTGTCGTTCTCTGGGCCTCTACCCCAATAATGATATTGAATTCAAGTAATGGATCTGGGGGCCTACTCTTATTAAACAAAATTCGTTTGCAAAGTTTCGTTTTCTAAGAGTTTTCGTGTTGTAGGTATTTAGTTAGACCATAACAGACTTGTGGGTACTTACCTAGTCAAGAAAGTAATAATTTCGTATAATTTGCAAGTGACCAGCAGCTGGCGGGTATAGACCCTCGTCTGAAGATAGACATGGACCCGTTCGCACACCGCGACCTGCGCCCCGAGATGATGTTCATCCGGGAAGAACTGCGTCAGGCCAAGATGCAGACTCTAGCTGTTAGTCGTTACTTATCATAACTTAGACTACAATACGAGTGATGACCACCATACAAGTACCTACCAATCTACGCTGCGCCTATTTTCTAGATTTATTTTGTTAGATCAATATCTTTATAGGTTTTTCCACGTTGCAGCGTCGACGAATTCCGTTGCGTATTTATTTAGTGTGGGCAAAACGTGGCCAGTTATGAGTGGATACTTAACTTATTCGGAGGTACATGAAACGTTCATGACGTAGAAACCTATAGGCACTTGGGGCACCTACTTACCTACCTTTTTTATAAATTTACATACATAATTCTGTAAGTAAGTTCACGTCTTCGTCGATTCCATACCTATTTGGTTTGATGCAGGTCCGTCGCACGGCCCTCAAACAGCTGCTGATGAAAGACTTCATACAGGAAGACTGTGAACTGAGGAACATCGGCCTCGCCTACACCCCACCTGATCCTTGAACTGATGGCAGTCTTTGTGCACGATTTATTTTAAATGCTACTTAAAATATTATAAACAGTTGAAAATGTGCTGAAGTATCTACTTTAATTTATATATATTTGTGCCTCGCAGTTTCACTCGCGTAGATGCAGTTTCATGCTACATTTCGCGAACCCTTTTTTTTTTTAAATTTAAAATTAGCCTAACATCAGCTATCTGCCAGTGAAAGTCCCGTTCAAATCACGGTTCACGCGTGATGTCGTGACCAAGGGAAATAGGGATTCATTTTTATATATATAGATAGGTATATAGTTGGCCCTCTGTTCACACTAACTGCACCTGTTCCAAGTTATTTCTTACGTTGGTATTCGCTAAGCGAAGTCTGTTCAATGTAATACGAGTATTTAGCCGCAAAAGAGTAACAGCAATCAGCGAACCATTCAATAAAGCCCATTCCGGCTCCTAAGACATAACATAAGATATGTTCCTTAGTTCTAAAGATAACATGAATGAAGGTAGTAGGGTATTGCCGGTTCACATTGAACGATACCGGTAACGACACGATATCGTCGGACTAGTTTGATACAATTACTACTGAACGCTTTCACACTGTGTCGTAGTCAAGTATCGTCAGCCGATATCGTCCCAACAGGAAGATATCGTGGTAGTGGAAAAGCGCCCAATAGGTGATTTCAACCTAAAACCCTTAAACCATTAAGATTGAACGCATGATATTGTCGTTCAATCATGCAGCACTTATCTATAAAATGTAAACGTAAAAGGTATCTTGATTGAGAAATGAAGTTGAACCTAGTGTATTTAGTTGAAACTACGGTATAGTGTAAAACATCTTCTACATTATAAGCCAATGCGTTTGATATCCACAAAAACACTTGACATGCTATGTTAGAGTTTGACGAATTGTCCCGCATAATAATCTAATAGATGGTGGCGAAATGCGGAACCTGCCTATACTAATGTAATAACGTGGAAGTATTTCTTTGTTTGTAACGAATACCTAATAGGCTCCGAAAATACAGAACAGATATAAAAAAATCTGTCACTAATAGAATGCGTGCCTATATTGTCATGCGAGGTTTATTACGGATCAGTAATAACACGCGGGCAAATTCTCGGACGGAAATGTGTATTACATAAGCAGTTATAGAATTTGTCAAGACGTCAAGTCAATGAGGTAAACAGCACACCCACTGTTCGCCAGTTAAGTTTAAGTCCCATGAGCTTACGATTAAATTACGATTAGCTTAGGATTTGCAAGGCACTAGTCCAGACTCTGTGCTACCAAGAAGTAACAAATGGAAAAACCCAATAGCATTTCGCCCGACCTGGGGATCCACCCGAAGACCTTGTGTTTCGCAGTACAGTTTGCGATCATTAGACCAACGAGTCAATCAAGAAATCAAATTAAGTAAATTCGTACGTACCGATCAACGTTCTTATAGCGAAGTAACTTGAATTTGCTAACCTCATTCAAGAAAATAAAGTTAACTCAGAGCACCGCCAAAGGACCGGTGGCAATAATTTTTGCCGACTTCATTTAATAGGATTTATATTGCTCGACATTTCAAAGCAGGCAAAATGGAGCCTGACCTGAGAGGTTTACGTTTAAAAAGGCTAGAAGATGCAAGATAGAATTCATAGATATGAATTTAATGTTTACTCGCAAAAATCCTTCTTAGAACAGAGATAAGGATTTCAAAATAAAATAATATTTTTTGAAGTTGGGGTCCAATTATGTTCTGCTTTTCAAAATTAATTAACGATTCTTAGAATGTTTTATTTTTACTTTTTAATGACTGATGAGACGGATTTTGAGAACGGTATTTTTATTACACTGATAATAATACTTGTTCAATCAAGGACCTAGCTCTACAGAGATTACAGTTTGTAGTTTCAGTTTCGGGTATTGATATCCTTCATTTGCAACATGATTTAAAAAAATTGGAAGATAGAATAGAACAATTTCATTTATTTTAATCATTATAATTATTCAACAGATATCAAAGAAGTTACTCTTGAATAGAAGACATCTTTGTCTTTTTCCCCAAGGTGTGCGTTACCGTGGCAGGAACTGTACTGTGACAGGTTCCCCGGGGCGGAGCACCATGTCTGACTCCAGCCGCGGCCGGCGGCCCGCCCGCCCCTGCCGCCCCCACAACCTGAAGTTGCGGCAGATCTCGCTCAGCGCGCTCTTCATCTCCAACATCGCGAACTTTTGGCCTGCGAATACCTCGAATACATACACCGGTTCGATTGTAATGACACAGCAGTATATAATCACACACTTACCGATACAATTCCTTGGTCCAGCGCTAAAAGGTAAGTATCCGTAGGGATGCTTTATCTCTCCATACAGGAATCTATCCGGCCTGAACTCCTCCGGGTCAGGGAACAGGTCCTCACGGTGGTGCAGCGCGTATATCATGATTGATACTGTAGAGCCTTTCTTTACTAAAACGTCACCTGAAATACAGACATGTTATTAGGTTTGAAAACCTGTTTGCACTTTAGTTTAGTAAATATACAAATATTAAGGCATCATCAATCAATTGAACAATTTCAAGATCATGTTAAATGCATAGCATATTTTATGAATTTGGATATATAAACTATGTAACCTTACTCATCTGAAAGTCTTCAATGATCTCCCTGCCGATGAAGGGTACACTAGGGTACAGTCGAAGGGTCTCCTTGATCACCGCCTCTAAGTATTTCATCTCGGAGAAGTCGGCCATAGTGGGGGTGCGATCCGAGTCACCGAATATACGCTGGCATTCTTCGTATATCAGGTCCTAAATGAAAATCTTGGTTAAGTTTGTCTTTCTAGACTGTTTCATAGAGTGCAAGCTGGATTTTTTTAAAGCCACTACAAGAAGCATACGGTCCACCTACCACCACGGTAAGTGTTGACCGCAGATAATCGATCTCTTTCGGGGAACATCACGTGCGCACTGTCGTCCTTGAATCCCCACACATGCTTCTTGAGGAAAAGCCTAACTTTCTTGATAATCCAAATCGGGATTCCTTGGGAATCGCAACGTGTGAGACCAGTTTGGTTTCGTTCTAGTGCAATCAACTTAATAAAAATGATTTATTTAAAGAAACCCACCTGTACATCTTCATGCTCTGCTAACAACATCAATGCAAAAGTCAACCCCACGGCGGTGGTATCGTGGCCCTGGAAATATAACAGTAAAATTCAAAGTGCCACTATCAATCTCTACAATTTCATTTATATAATTGAATGCAAACATTCGTAGAATATTACCTCAAACATAAACGTATAAACTTCATCTCTGATTCCATTCAAATCAATTTCGCCCTTACCCTCAGCCTCCAGCAACAAGTCCAGCATGGCCAGCCTGGCCTTCGTGTCTCCCTCCATTGCTGCAGAGATATCTTCTTTAATCTGTGCCCTTTTCTCCTTCTTCTCCAAAATCACTTTATCAGCAAAAGCACTGGCAGTCTTCAGACATTGGTAGAAGCGCTTTCCAGCAGGAATGTTTTGAAACACGATGTCACTATGCATCCAGAACTGGGTGAGACGATTCATTAGGTGCTGTCCGATCTCAGCAATACTACTCTTGTACTTCACGATTGCTGCCGAGCTCCCTGAGTCCAGTTTTGTGCCCATTGCAGTCTCTGTAGAAGCATAAGGTACTAAAAGATTCAAATTTGTAAACGACTATCTAATCTATTCTATCTAATCTAATATATCTAATCTAATCTAACCGATCTAAATTTAAGCTAGAAACGTTCATCGAAAGAAAATCTTGTTGGGTTAAAATGAACCATAAATCTAGATTTGACCTGATTTAAAGTTAACAAATTGTTTGTTACTGTAAGTAAGGCACAGTGACTGAGCTGGGCGAGTCATCTAGAGAGAATTAAGGCCACACAAAGGACCTGGAGGCAAGCCAAGAAAGCTGGAAGGAACATTTCAAGAAATAGGCAATATTCAAAGGCTTTGAAAGAGAATCTTAGGGCAAACCAAAATGGCGCAAACTTTTTAAGGAGATCAAAACCCATGAAAGGTTGCAGCGCCGAAGGAAGTTGTGAAGAAGAAGACGTGAGTAAGATTAAATTTTTTAGTAGACTGAATTTCCATCAAACAAACTGATAAACTGACCACAGATAGTGTAGAGAGTGTAGTCACTAATCATCGGCAGCACATTGACGTCAGCTCCTTGAGTGAGCTTCAGCCGCCCGACCAGGTCGCGGCTCTTCTCCTCGATCACTCTCGAGAAGTTCTTCAGAATGTTGAAGTGGAACGTTGGTGTAAGGATCTTTCGACGTCTGTGCCACAGACTGCCTGTTAAAACCAAAAGTATTTCAAGAACTTTGACGATTTTCACCTAATAGACCAAAAGGAAGTCAACGGTGTTTGTCACCTTGTTCTTTTGTCCAAAATTACTCGTACTATTGCTGTTTCTTGGGCATGTATGTTTGTGTAAAATTTAGTAGGTACCTGTGCTGAGCAGTAATCCGGTACCAAGCCAGGCCTTAAGGAACTGGTAAGGTCTACTCTTCTTGATGTTTCTGGAGTGTGACACAATGACCTGAAAATTGAGATGTGCAATTAAATTACGGATTCTAAAACTGCACATTATGAATATTCTCAGTGTTTTGATTCATTGCTAGAGATATTTGCACTCGTATTTACCTCAATATCATTTGGATTTGATATATGCACTGCACGCAAGCGGAACAGTTTCAATAAAAATCGGTCTCCATACTGCTTTTTCATCTCATGCATCTTAGAGAATATATCCTCTGAAACATTGAAGAAGATACAGATTTTATTATGTAGACAAATTATGGGTTAGCTAGACAAGTCACCCTTCGAATGCGATGTGCATTCATGGAAGGCCAAGAAAAAGATGGCAGGATGAACGCTTACCTGACCAGAGTCCTGGATCGCAAGAGGAGGAAAGAAAGAAAGGAGGCCTTTGCCCAGCAGGGGGACACATCGGGCTCATAATAAAAATAAAATTATAATATTGTATTAGTCACTAGGCTCTAAATTCAAACTGCCTTTAGTTTGTAATACTAGTAGGTATAGACGTCACAACAAACACTTTGAATAAAATCTACGTATACTTTGTCCAAAAAATAAATAGCCCTGAGATAGAGCCACAAAATTATGCTTTTGTTAAGATTGTTAAGTGCTTCAAATAAGTGCTGTTACAAATCATATATCTCAAAGCATCTTATTCGTTGGATAAGATTGAAAGTTAGACTGATTCTGGATCTGTGCCTCGCGATGTTATCCGCTTAGAATAACAATAAATTGTATATGACTTAGTAATAACAATTCCCGTATTTGTAATTGTAATTAAAGTCGCAGCGTGATTTTAAAAGCCTTCTTCGATGAACTATCCAACACAAAAATGTATTTCAATTCAAACCAGTAGTTCCTGAGATTAGCGCGCTCAATATTAGTATGGATTCACCAGCATATCTTTCATGCAGTCATAGCAACTCACTTGGTTTCATTTGCATGAGTAGGATTGCGTCTCCTATGATGGGCCATTTGGGCGGCCCAGGCAGCCGGTCCAGCGGATTGTACTTGTCTCGGTACACACACCAGGCAACGAAGCCAGCGATCGCAATCACGACCACCGTAAGTAACATGCTATTTTGATTCTTATCTCTCCGAGTTTAAAGTCCTTGTTTGGTTAAGAACTTCTGAAAAGAAGAATTATTTCATTATTTCTGAGCAATGTTAATGTAATCTAAAGTAAATAAATTAGTTAACACATCTATACAGATAAATAAAACTGAAGTGTCTGTTTGTAATTCCAAAATAACAGCTTTTAATAAATGCATATGAAAGTATATACGATACTGACACAAAAAAAATATTTTTTTTTCTCTCTATCTGTCTGTCTATCTGTTTGTTCCGGGTGATCTCCGAAACGGCTGGACAGATTTTAACGGGACTTTCACTGGCAGGTAGCTAATGGGAGGTAGTTACAAGGAGTAACTAAGGCTTCTTTTAATTTAAAAAAAAACAAGGTTTCCGCGGGACACCCATGAAATTATCTCTACGCGGGTAAAACCGCAGGGCACAGGTATTATCTTATATACGACAAATTATTGTTATGCTTAAACCACAACACATTACGCAAAGTTAAATACTCTTACTCCTCACAGCGATTTACAAACAAACCTAGGTAGGTATGTTTGTATATGAACGAACTAATCAAACAAGTTTTAGCTTCGACACAAGGAGAGACGGTGTTTACATCCCTATAAAATGAACGGTAATTTGTATACTCGTAACTGGGGAATGGTTGCACTAATTATTGGTACCACTCCCATCTCTCTAAAAGACACTTTCTTGCTAGGGTAACGTACTCTACAGGCGGACAAACAGACAAACACACTGTGGAATTTTAAATATGAATTTTGTTTATATCATAATTACACATTCCCTCATAAATTGTCCATCCTCTCAGCATCTCAAATTTTTGGGTATTGACCCATAAACTTTTAGATATATATATACATATCCATTATTACTTATTTATCTCAGACGTACATAACTACATTGGTAGGTATTAAGATAACAATATATCAACCTCAGAATTCTCAGATAACAAAATATTTTGAAGGTTAGTTGAAGTAATCTATACAGATAAATAAAATTGAAGTGTCTGTTTGTAATTCCAAAATATCAGCATTTCACTAAATGCATATGAAAGTATACACGCTACTGACAAAAAAAACCAAGTTTATATTTTTTCTCTGTCTGTCTGTCGGTCGGTCTGTCTGTCTGTCTGTCTGTTTGTTCCCGATTTTAACGGGAGTTTCACTGGCAGGTAGCTGATGTTTCAAGGAGTAACTTAGGCTACTTTTATTTAATAAAAATATTAGGGTTCCGCGAAAATAAGGAAGAAACTAAATCTACGCGGGTGAAACCGCGGGGCACAGCTAGTTTTCAGTGAATTTCTTTACCTTCCCGCGACAATCCTGTCCAAGTCACTTATAATCATTCAATTTAACACAAGTTAGTTACGAATACAACGCACGAACTTATATTTGTTTTGTATGTAATACTTTTAGAACAAACACTTTAATAACCACTCAACAACACAACGCAGAAGCGATAAATAATTAAACGTATGCTCTTACAAACATCTATATTAATAGTGTCACGGGATTAACAGATAAATTGCACTTGAATTCGAAGTTATCTCGCTTCACACACACACATGTTTGTATGTGTTACTCGACGTATTTATACGTTTTTAGGATTCTGTACTAACAAGATAAAAAAATGTATGTGTCGACGCGCTCATCGTGCCCACGTAAAAACATCACCCGTGAGTATGATAATGTGTCAAAAATGTAACTCATACTCGCGACACTTTGGCAACCACCAATCACAGGCATTTATACTGCCACTAGTGAGGATGAGTCGATGGTCACTGGTCTATCACTTTTGTGAAAAGGACTCATACTCGCAACTTGAGTTGACGCTACTTGACGCTAGAGGCGCTGCTTCGATGCCATACAAATCTGCGTTAACTTTCACACTGTGACTTGCGACGACGTTTTTAAGAAAACTCGCACTAGGCACACTGAACACTTTATAGTATCGCTTGACTTATCTCGTTGACCGCGTGTATGTACACGCTATCGAATTGAAATTATGAATAGGTAGTTCTATTAAACATGGGCACATCGACAAGGCAATGAACTGCAGCTATTTATGTACTTGGGGTAACTTTGATCGTATAAACGTTAAAGCTCAGAAGTTCTTAATACGCTCTGCTTAAGACGATAATGGTAGGTCCGCTTAACTATTTTAAATTTTGCTATACATAAGAGCGGGTTGCGTAGGATTTGCAATTAAAACTATGAAACTTAGTGATCTTTTTTTAAAATAACAGTTTTCTTAGTTACTCCATATAACATCAGCATTTGCCAATGCAAGTCCCGTTAAAATCGGTCAAGCCGTTTCAGAGAATACTCGGACCAAACAGAAATTGTGAAAATATATTTTTTGGTATAAGTACTGTATATACTTACTTACTATCATAAGCATGAGTGACAATTTGGAATAACTCAGACACTTCTCAACAAACTTAGACTACCTTACGGAACCCGGTGCGTAAGACCTTGCACTTGACTGACGGAAAACATGTTTTGACTAATGAACGGTTACTGTAGCCGTTGATCGGTTTATATGGATAGCACTAAGGGACACACATGTATAAATACAGCCGCGTTATTCACTCAGCGAACTCGACGACGAGCGTTGGTTTCAACCATGGGAAATTGATACATAATTACATATTATATTATTACATAGAGGATAAGGTTCAATTTCGTATCTTTGAAACCGACACTCGACGACGAGTGCGAACGGTAAGCATAACCATTGCCTGTTAACATGCCTTCACAATTTTCTTAAAGAACATCTGAGAAAACTGTAGATAACTCATACCAATTAATTAAATTATTAAATGTTTGTGACATGAATACATAATGCGCACGCCTGTATTCCCCGAAAGGGTAGGCAGGGGTGTTGTAATAACAACACGCACTATTCACCGAAGATGATTAAGTGCCAACGTGACAGAACACTGTGACAAGAACTTTCTGTAATATCGCAAATTGTGAGAACATTTTTGGTGTCATATTTCAGATTGAAATATTTTTCAAGTGACCCTCGGGAATTAAGATATATATCTTCATATAATACGAGATATTCACATTGTCAGCCTGGACTATTGTAGGGTAATGTAATTTGTACCCAAGGGAAGAAGTGTTGTATAAAGAAAGGATAGGTGCCTAAGTTTATTATAAACGTTAGTAAATTCGCGACGACTGGTTACGTAGTAACCCAATTTATCTCGACTATAATAATCTGTTTGAAAAGATATCTCGAAGATTTGCAAGTTATCTAATTTACAGACTAGGTAAAAAAATAACGTCAGTTCTATCTAATATACAATGACATGAAAAAATATAAAGAATAAAACATTATGCTCACGCCTTTATTCCCCGAAGGGGTAGGCAGAGGTGTTGTAATTTTCAACACCCACATTTCAGCGAATATGATTAAGTACCAACGTGACAGAGGGTGAGTCCATCGCCGTCTCAGGCACTATACATACGTCTTTGAATTATTTCTCAGACATATGCAGGTTTCCTCACGATGTTTTCCTTCACCGTAAAGCACGTGCTGTGAAATCATTGTACATACGTTTTTAGAAAAACTCATAGGTGCAGGTCCCGCTGGGATTCGAACTTGCGTCGCCTGCGACGACTGCTCTAACCCCGAGGCCACTACGGCTCTGAGCTATTTATCCTCAAAAGAATTGCAAAATTTTTTTTCATCCTCCATGAATGTCTACGTAATTAAAAGAAAATACATCGTATTTAACATTCAAATTACGTGGGCAACTTTTTCCTAATTTCATTCCTGAGTGTAAAAGTTTATGAAACCGCCAATGGACCGGAGGCAACATGTATATTTGTATTCTGTACCCCAAGAATAGGTTTTTACTTTGACGATATCCATTGATATTCTTCAACGATATTTTTCTCAGACATATGCAGGTTTCCTCAAAGCACGTGGTGTGAAAACACTGCACATACGTTTTTAGAAAAACTCATTGGCAAAGGCCCCGCTGGGATTCGAACTTGCGTTGCTTAGCAAGCGACAGCTCAACCCCACGGCCACCATGGCTCACGAAAAATATCGTTGAAGAAATATCGTTTTAATATCTCGTTATTATCACAACAACCACATAACGAAATAACATAACAATGACTACCAATACTAGGCGATAAGTAATAAGTAATTTGTCAAGTATTTGACAAGTTAGATAACACACACGCACGTTTACTTGTGTTATTATCATAGTAAGTGGCAGTTAGCAAAGACGAAGTCACAGAGATTTGTGATTTGTTATACAGTAGCGTTTCTCCACTCACTACATAGATGGCGCTACTCGCTAACAAATACGAACTTTGAGTACAAATACATGGGAACCTAAATCGCGCCATAAGAGTTTTCGAACGCATTGCAGTATATATACGAGTTTCCAACTAGAACAGTTGGAGCCGCGGTTCCCCAGACATGACACCCGTTTGCCTGGAAGATCCTCCCTTTGCTGGGGATGAGCATGATCACTCGCTCTCTCCACATTTACACAATAATTGTATGCCAATTTACTAGTAGATAATATTTTGCTTTTGGTACAAAGACACATTTTAATTAGGTCAAATCAATATTACTCTTTCGTCATAACTATTGATGCAGAAACAATACCCATTTTATATATTTCACGAATAGGAATTGTCAAGAATATTGACTACTTGGCCTTCATTATTTCGGTCGCCACGTCTACTAACTCAACGTATCTAACATAATCGTGGAACCTTTCGTGCGCGAGTCCGAATAGCACTGGGGGCTCATCATTGTTTTAAGCAGAGCTTATTAATAACTTCTGAGCTTGACGTTTCATTTTGGTACCGTAATATTAAACGTCAAAGCCACCCTATCTATTGGATCTCTCTGAAGTTGTCCACTCCAGTTCAGCATCAGAGGATGTCCGAAGGTTCGCTGGAATGCCAAATTATCGGATCCATATCTGGATTCATTCTACTGGATCGAAGTGCATTCCAGTGATTACGAAGGTGATTATTTATAAAATTATCTTTGATTTAGCCAGACTGTGATAATATCGGCGAATACGTCTCGTTTACTGTTAGTGGGTGGTTGTTGGTAACAATATTTAAATAATTAAGCATATTCTGCTTTAATCTAGAGGATAAAGGTAAGTTTATGTTAATATTAGTAGATATTTTCTTATACGCACCTCAGGTCTTACGCCTAACCAGTATCCCAAGTTGAGGTTCACTATATCGATTGCGTATAATTGCGTATTGTGTTAAAAAGCACCCCGCGTGTAGGAAGTTTTACTTCACGTCATGAACGAGCCCAAAACGCAAGGTCAAGCGTCGATGTTCAAACGGGTCAAAAACTATACTTGGGGAAGTGAAGCACAGTTACTGAAGGGTCCCCGAAAGGGTAGGCAGAACTTAAAACACTTCACAGAAGATGATCAGCTGCCAACTGTGATAGAAGTGAATACATAATATAATAATATACGTCTTTTTCACTGCCGCCGTCCCAAGTCACCTCGTCAAAGTTAACGCAGATTTGTATATCGGAGCAGCGCCTCTGTCGGCCTAAAGATGACTATTGTGAGCCCATACAAATCTGCATTTACGTCGACGCGGTGACTTGGGACGGCGATTTAAAGAAAACTCGCACTAGGCACTCAGATGAATATAACAGGTTTCCTAACGATGTACTCCTTCACCTAAAAGGTCGTGGTGTGAGCAGAGGTCATTAGTGCATTGAGACGAATACCCACTAAACCGCTACGCGCTTGTGTTTTACAAAGTGGTAGTCTTATTTCTTTGATTCAGACTCCGGGCAGCTACTTAGAAAATACACATGAAAAAACCCAATAAAAAAAATAACTACTTGCCTGACCCGCGAATTGAACCACAGGACTTAGTGTTCCTCAGTAAAGCTTGCGACCTCTAGACGAACTACAACGCCCCTTTTTTAAATATAATAAAATTAAGGTGTAATTTTTTTTTATTATGCAACAAATGTGCTTAGGTACTATACTTTTGGGTATGAAATATTTTAACCTATGAGCTTTGTTTTGCAAGGTTATGCTAGCGACCTTCTACAATTCTATGATGAATTATATTAATATCGAATAATATTGAAATTTTGTCTGTGGCAACACATGGATGAACCAGTCAAAAAAAATAATTACTTATGGCAATTTAGGAGGAACGCAACAATTTATAGAATAATTTAGGTGCCGTTTCAAAAATGAAAATGTGTGACACTTTATTTCAATTGAAGAGGGAAATGGCCGAACTACATCTACAATATACTGTAGTTGAGGAGGAGCGGAACCAGCTGCAGGACATTATTGCATCATTTAAAGAGTGCAGCAACACCCATGAAAAGGCCCTGACTCGCATCTCAGAACTGGAGAATAGCTTGAGTCTTGCCCATACACAGGTGTACAATCTGGAAACAGAGCGAGAAATCAACCAGATCACCGCCACGCTCAGCCTCTATGATGAACTGGTAAACACTGACTCCGGAGCCTTACTAACTGACAAACTGGTTACAATTGACCTCACCAATGATGTTTCCTCACATGTACATATGTCTAGCCATAATAAATTAAAAAAGTATATTAGGTATAATAGGTTCATTAAGAAAACTAAGAAATTAATTAAAAATCAAAGAAAGTTTTTCAACAATGTGAAATTAACTAAAGACTGTTTGTCCTTAAGAAATAGTTTAGATACATATGAGTGTAGATTAAGTAAGTTAAAACTCAAATATGACACAGACATTCAACAATTGCAATCTGACTTACAATGCAAGGAGCAATATTTAATTGACTTAACAAATAAATATACAAGTGCCCAGAAACAGATTAGCGAACACATCTTGGCTACCACAGAGTTGGTAGACCTATGTAATTATAATGTGGAGCGCTTTGACTCATTAACTAACAAGCACTCTTGTGACTGTGTGATCTCACTATCAACAGCATCAGATGGTGAGCCTCTGCCACTGCCCTGTAAGTTACAGGTTGCTGAGTTGAGTGAAACTGTGGAACAAATAAACCTATGTCCACCTGGACAAAAAACAATTGTGTATTCAGATAAAATTGGTAGGAACTTTAGTAGCCTTTTAAATAAAAGTATAACTCATTCAGTAATAAATTATTGTATGCCAGGGGCCTCATACAGGCAAATAGTTGAAAAAATTGTTAGTAACAACCATGACAGTCACACCACAGTTATTTTATTAGTCGGACAAACTCCAAACATTAGTAAAGGGGAAATAATAAATAGTTTTGGACAGTTGACAGACCTGCATGTAGGTAGGGTTATATTATGTACCATACCGTATAGCATAAGCTACACTGAAGCACAAAACAAGCATTTATATTACATAAATAGCTTATTACATAACATGACTTCCCATAATGACAAGTTTGTGCTCTTCGATTTAAACAATTTTATTAGTAATGTTAAGGCAACGCGGGGATCACTTTTTATTCCCCAGAAAACTAGACAGAAGCTCGCTACATTGTTAGCTTATAATATTAATAACCCTGTTATAGTGAATATAACACAGCTTAGATTAAGTGACGAACCAGTGATAGATAGATGTTCTACTAGCACTGTGATTGATCCTATTGATACTTTAAACCTTTAAGTAAGACAACAGAGAAGTCAGTTGCATGTATTATGCGACTGCTACACCAGAATATCAACCGCTTCTCTGGCAAAATTCTTGATTTAGAATTATTATTAGACAGAATACCAATTGATTTAATTTGTTTAACTGAAACCTGGTTAAAACCAGATACCATGATATTTAATATTAGTAATTACACCATTGCCAGTTTTTATAACAGACTCTCAGCCGAGGGTGGTGGTGCTATTATTTTACTGAATAGTAACATCAAGTCCAAAGACAGGAAGGATATTACCAGCCTGTCTGTGGAACGGGTCTGTGAAGCGGCTTGTGCAGAGTTAGACAACTATATAATTGTATGTGTATATAGACCTCCGTCCTCTGACTTTCACTCATTTTGTTTAACAATGGAGGCTATTCTTAAGAAGCTCTTTAGGACAAATAAACAACTTTTGATATGTGGTGATTTTAATGTAGACATTTTGAAAAATACTTCTGAGGCGCGTTTATTTATATCTCTTTTTAAAACATTCAACTTAGACTTTATATTTAATGAGCCCACACGAATAACGGCCACTTCTTCTACTTGCATTGATAATATAATAACAAATGCAAATATCATAAAACACTCACAGATAAGTGGCATTAGATCTGACCATATGGCACAACTAGTTGAGTTGCAGTGCAGAAGGCAATCTTGTAACTCTTTTAGAGAATCTAGAGCTTTGACTAACCATAGATTGCTTAAGTTTAAAAATAATGTTGAGTCGAAAATACAAAAAACAGAGTCTAGCGAGCCAAATAAATACTTTAATCAGTTACATAATGTCATATGTAAAGAATTTAACAAGGCATGTCCTAAGCAACAAAGTAAAGTAAATAATAAATTACAGTTTAGTAACTGGGCAACTAGGGGCATTAGGAAAAGTAGGGATACCCTGTATGAACTATACCACAAGAAAGCCCAAACAACCAATGCCGCTTTTCACAACCATGTTAGGACGTATTCCAAATTATTCAAAAAAGTTTGCCATGTAGCTAAATCGAGACACATAAGTAGCGAAATAAGCCGTTCTGATAATAAAATAAAAACTGTATGGAAAGTTATAAATAGGGAGACGGGAAAAAATAAAAATAAAGAGCAGGTTAGTGAACTTAAAATTAATGATGATATTGTCTCAGACAAGTTAGATGTCGCGACCGCATTTGAGAAATTCTTTGCTCAAATACCAGCGGAAACTACTAAACACCTAAACTCATGTCCGAATAAAGCTGAAAGATTACTTAAACAATCATTTCATACGATTGTCCCAGATTTTAGTTTTCAACATGTACTTGCTAGTGATATAATTAAAGCTTTTAAGTCACTTAACATGAAAAATACGGAGGATTTATGGGGACTTTCAATTAAAGTTATTCAATCGATTATAACAACGATCGCTCCTGCATTAGCCACTATTTTTAATTCGTGTATTGATCAGGGTGTCTTTCCGGATCTTATGAAATATAGTAAAATAATTCCAATCTTTAAGGCAGGTTCCAGAGAAAATCCTTCTGATTATAGGCCTATATCAATACTTCCTGCCCTTAGTAAGATATTTGAGAAAATAATGCTAAATCAGATGTTAGCCCACTTTAACATAAATAACATATTGCACGATCACCAGTTTGGTTTCACTAAAGGTAGATCCACAACGGACGCGGCGGCAAAATTAATAAAACATATATTTGAGGCATGGGAGGGCGCCTATGACGCCTTAGGAGTCTTCTGTGATCTCTCAAAAGCTTTTGATTGCGTCGACCATCGTACGCTAATTCTGAAGCTTAAATATTATGGTATTCGCGGAACCGCCCTCGATCTTGTGTCCTCTTACCTGTCCAATCGTCATCAGAAAGTTGGCGTCAGTGGTATAACATCTAAAGGGTCATTAATTAAAACAGGCGTGCCGCAAGGCTCCATATTAGGTCCATTCCTATTTCTAGCGTACATAAATGACCTACCACTTGTTGTAGAAGGTATCTGTGATATTGTTCTGTTTGCAGATGATACATCTTTAGTTTTTAAAGTGAGCAGGAAAGATAAGGAGCTTAATACTCTGAATGAAACACTAACATCTGTTTCAAATTGGTTTGACGCCAATAACCTCGTTTTAAATTCTAAAAAAACTAAATGTATTCGATTTTCACCACCTAATACATCGCAAATAGCTACAAATATATCACTAGATGGTGGTAAACTGGATTTGGTTGATAGTACGGTATTCTTAGGGCTAACAGTAGATTCAAAATTACAATGGGGCTCTCATATTGAAACATTGTCAAGAAAACTTAGCTCAGCAGCATTTGCTGTTAGGAAAATCAAACAAATGACGGATGTCGATACTGCTAGATTAGTTTACTACGCATACTTTCATAGTCTTATGTCATATGGCTTATTGTTATGGGGTTCCGCGGCAGACCTAGATTCTATATTTATACTTCAAAAAAGAGCCATCAGGGCAATATACTCGTTGGAACCCCGTGAATGCTTGAGGGATAAATTTAAAGAAATTAATATACTCACTTTAC
The DNA here is from genome assembly GCA_964035505.1 of Watsonalla cultraria. NCBI lineage: Eukaryota > Metazoa > Arthropoda > Insecta > Lepidoptera > Drepanidae > Watsonalla > Watsonalla cultraria. The sequence goes on along the minus strand of OZ037726.1, from coordinate 1,179,197 downwards.
CCTCACTTTACATTTATGAGAATTTATTGTACATGAAAAAAAACATTCATCTCTTTAATTTAAACTGTGATGTTCATTCGATTTGTACGCGAAATAAACACAAAATTATGGCTCCTAGATTCAGATTAGTTAAAGTAAATAAATCATTCATGGGGAACTGTGTTCGCTTCTACAATAAAATCCCACAATCAATAATCGCGTTAAATTATGATAAATTTAAAACACATGTCAAAACTGTTTTGATGAAGAAAGCATATTATAAAATTTCGGATTATATAAATGACAAGGATATATGGAACTAGGTAAATCACTCTGCACAAGTAGCTCCTGGCAAATACATGGTATGCAAACACTTGTAAATCTATCTGGTATTGTTATTTTATTATTATTTTTTTTATCTCTTTGATTTTGTTTTATAATGACTTGCATGCTAATACAATTTGTCACTATTGTGAATATTTATACCTATTATCAAATTTGATTTTGTATTATGATTTCATTATGATTTATATTGTTTCGATGTTATGTACATGATGCCTGGCTGAGTTTCTTGCCGGTTCTTCTCAGAAGGCTAGTTTCCGAACCGGTGGTAAATTCTCGACTTTCATAAGTGCCTTACCAGGGCCTAAGCTGAATAAATATTTTTCATTTTCATTTTCATTACAAGGGCACTGGACAAACTTTTATCTTTTCAAATTCCGCTATCCGCTAATATGTAGATTTGACATGTATTTTGTTGCATTGTAAACAAACGATTATCCATATATTATCATACTGATAATTATCATTCATGACGTCGTATACGAATTAAAATAAGTATATAATTGTAGCGGCTACTTGTCGAACCACTGCACCTTAATGTCAATGTGGGTAGAGGATGATGTCAATGTCAATAGGGCGGCGGTAAGGGATGTCAAATAAACCGACCAATGTCAATGAATGCCTTTAATGCACTCAAATATAATCACTATACTAACTTAGAATGTAGGTCGCACATGTAAGCGCTTTATAACAGTTTTATAATACAATACAAAATGTACGGCTTTGCCTGTACAATAATTATAAAGTGATTGACAGTGTGTTTATAGTATTAAATAATAAATTATCTTGTTTATTTTTTCATATAATAAGTAAGTAAGTAACTTAGTCCTACCATCATCTTTTTAAAGAGAGTCTATTTAGAACTTCGGAGCATTGACATTTCATTTCGGTACCGTAAAATGAGTAGTTCTTAAAACACGCTACTTAGACGAGCATAGTTAGCCCCAGAGCAAATTACTTATTTGCAAATAGCTGTGTCGTGGGTTTCATCTGCGTAGAAAATCGTGACTAGGTTGTAAACCACAATCAAAAATCTTCTTTTCAGAAGTTCTTCATTAAAGCAAGATCTTTAAACTGAATGAGACAAGTATCAAAATAGCATGTTGCTAGCGTTAGTAGTTTTTGCTATTGGCTTCGTTGCCTGGTGGATGTACCGGGTCGAGGACAATCCCCTGGACCAGCTGCCTGGACCTTCCAAATGGCCTATCTTAGGCAATGCTTTAGAAGTCATGAAAATAAGCCCAAGTGAGTAAACCATTCATGTGATTGGGTAATATAACTAAACGGGGAGTTTGTTTCGTCGTTTCTTCTCCTTATATGCTCTCATTTGGAAACGGTGGTAAATTACGCGTTCGCTGCTGAAGCTAAATAAAAAGTCATTACCCTGTGCTACACAATCGGACCTTACACCAGTGCGTCAAACGCATATCGTTGTACAAATACGCTTTCGCTCTGTGCTAAAACCTCAACATAGCGTCGACGTAAGGTGTTCCCAGTGCTATTCGGCGCTTCTGCGCGTTTGACTATTGTTATTGCGGGTCGTAAAACACTCGCTTATTTATGACAGGTAATAAAAACATGCGAAAAGGAAAAGGGTCGGTACCTATGTACCTACCTACTGTCTACCTGAGTACACTAGTTCTTGGAGTGTGAAACATTATTTAGTTACAATAAAAAAGTACAATCCTACATCGGTAGATGGCGATAGTGTAAGTTACAGTAGGATCATGAATTTAAAGTAAAGAACGAACGATATGTCAATGTGACATTAGTCAGAAACAAGATTATACCGGTAGTTCGAATTCTTAAATCTACCGTTTTTGATAGAATCATGAACAAAACGAATTTAAATACATATAGATAAATTATATAATATAGGTCAATCCTACCAATATTATTTAGTTTATTACACACATTCGTAAACCCACACAGACACTAGCCATCTGATATATTGTTATTATAAGTTTAAACGTTATACAGACTTTCTGCTGTTTATTTCACAGATAACAAAAAAAAAATTGTTTTTATTAATCCTTTATCCGTGAGTGTGTATTACTGCAAGAATTATTACCGATAAAATAATGTTACGTCCCTGCTGTACTGTCTCTTAGCTTTAATAAAAAAAAAATATTAACAAAATTTATCCCATGACTATCTGTCTTTAAAATATGGCAGCTTAAAAAAATTTAAAAAAAAGTTCATTTTTACCCGATTGGCGAATACTGGACATGATCACATGCCAACTATAGCTACGCAGCTGCGTATAGATACCTACAACTCAGTAGCCGGGTTGTAGGCACACCCATAAATTATTTCGTTCCCCGTTTTGTTAATATCAATGTAGGTAAATCCCGTATCTGTTATAAATAGCAATGGTGGGTAAGGGCCTTTACAATTTGGTCTTATTTAAACAATAGACGCGCAGAGTCGGCCGTAGCACACAGTGAAGGCACAGAAATTTGTATGGACTCACATAAGCGTCGTTAGCATATAGGAAAGTTCGGATAAACGCGCAGGAGCGTCGTTAGCAGCGAATGCGTTGTAAGTTAGCCTTTTTTATACAACTAAGGTGGCAAACAAGCGTGCGGCGCACCTGATGGTAAGTGGTTACCCCAGCCTATGGTCACTTTCAATACCAGCCGTGTTATTCACTAAGGCTTCTCAGCGTCGAACACGATGACGAGCGTTGGTTTCAATCATAGGAAATTGATACATATACATAGAGGATAAGGATTCATTTCGTATCTTTAAAACCGACACTCATGACGAGTGGCGATTTGCGACGCTGAGAAATCTTAGTGAATTTTTTCTTTTGATTTATCCGTGGTGTACTCGTTTGGGGTTATCAGTGTTCCAAGTGTCCCTTATGTTGAATAAAATAATTTGCTTTGATATCACTTGAACTCTTCAGTACAACATATATTATGTTATAGAGGACCTGTTTTCGAAATTCGTGGAGTATCCACAAAAGTATGGAGACCGATTTGTTCTGAAAATTTTTCAGCTGCGTGTCGTGAACATCTCCAATCCAAAGGATATTGAGGTTCGTTCCGTTATCAAATGTTTCGTGTAGTCTTTAATTCTAGGAGATACAGGTCCCGATACGAGGCCCTGACATTTGTGCATTGGAACTGTGTCCATGGGCTTACATTTCTTAAATGATTTATTTTGTATTTTTTAAATTGTATAATTTTTTATAGAGTAATTACTGAGTTTCTTGCCAGGTTCTACTCAGTAAAAGCAACCTTCTGAACCGGGATAATCCTGTCTACTTTGTAAAAAGTCTAATCCAATAATAGTTATTTGTTATACAAGAGTGCAAAGTTGCTTTTTAACCGCGTGGTCAATTTATTAGAAAGAATTAGAATCCTGAGCGTTAGCGAGGGAATCAAAAGAGCACGAGGTGAAAAATCTTTGCACTCGAGTGCAACACGTAACTTTTCATTCCACCTCAGCGAGGAAATGACTAAATGAAAAAAAAAAACGTTTACAATCACAAGATAGGTACACTTTTATTTCAGTTTAGGTGTTAATTACTACATTATGACAGGTAAGTATTACAGAATAATCTTTAAATTATAACAATACTAAGGTATAATTAAGAAAATTTTAAAGTAACGTTGTCACAGTTATTTAAATTGAGTGTAATATATTTTTTAATTCACAAACTTAGTGCACACGATGTTCTAAATTCAATTTACTTTATCCTCTAGAGAATAAAAACGGCTTTTCCACTCAGATATTGAAGATTAAAAATACTCTTTCCGAGATGGTGGGATGAAAAGATATTTTTCATTTCTATTTTGACCTTGAATGCATAGTAGTAATTTTATGCTCCTGTCTGTATGGCACGACGCGAATAAAACACATGCACAGTTATCCCCATTATTTTCGCTGAGCGCTCATAATTAGTGACGGCACCTATAAATAATGACAAAAAACAATCCGCTCGAAAATCAAAGTCAATAAATATAATTATTTCCAGATCGTTCTATCACACTCTAGAAACATCAAGAAGAGCAAACCTTATCAGTTCCTCGAGTCTTGGCTTGGCACCGGATTGCTGCTCAGTACAGGTTGATGTACATTTGTTTACCACCTTTTCGTAGAATTAATAATGTCTCTATAAGAAACGCAGTTTAGCAATAATATTTCACTGAAGAACTTTCATACCCTCTGTAGGGTAGTATTTTGAAAACTCTTTCTCTTAGATACATTCACCTTATAAAGAACACACTCCAAATTTCACGACCCTAGGACCTTCAGCTAATACTGTGCGTTGATATTTAAGTGAGTCAGTCAGGACATATAATTTTATAGGTATAGATAAGAATATTTGCGTTTTAACAGGCAGTCTGTGGCACAGACGTCGAAAGATCCTTACACCAACGTTCCACTTCAACATTCTGAAGAACTTCTCGAGAGTGATCGAGGAGAAGAGCCGCGACCTGGTCGGGCGGCTGAAGCTCACTCAAGGAGCTGACGTCAACGTGCTGCCTATGATTAGTGACTACACTCTATACACTATCTGCGGTCAGTTCGTCTAAAGCTGGAACTTTAATTTATCCATTAATTACATTAGAGGACTCATTTTTTTCGCATACTCTTTAGCTGTTCAGGGACCCAACTATTATCGTTTAAGCAGCGCGTTCATTTTAGGGTACCATAATGAAACGACAAAGCTAAGAAGTTAGTACACTGCTATAACTATGATAGTAGGCCCCCAGGAATCGATCATGAGTTTATTTCGCCATAATAGTTTGACTCATAGTACGAAACAGGTGCTTAGGAAGTGTATAGCTTAACGATCTATTAAAAGCAGTATGGGCTCATGGTCGACCCTGAGCTCAGATGTCTATTCCAATATTATCAGATTTAAATACACACATAATTTATTTCTGCCAAGTTGCTGATGCCATGCCTCTCCTGCAGAAACGGCATTGGGTACAAAATTGGACTCTGGGAGGTCAGCAGCCATAGTGAACTACAAGAGCTGCATCGCGGAGATCGGGAGTCTCCTACTGAATCGTCTCGCACAGTTCTGGATGCACAGTGACATAGTGTTCAGAAACATTCCCACTGGGAAGCGCTTCTACCAATGTCTGGAGACTGTCAGTGCTTTTGCTGATAAAGTGATTTTGGAGAAGATGGAGAAGAGAGCACAAATTAAGGAGAATATCACTGCAGCTATGGAAAGTAGTGGCACAAAGGCCAGGCTGGCCATGTTGGACTTGTTGCTAGATGCTGAGAGTAAGGGTGAAATTGATTTAGATGGGATCAGAGATGAAGTTTACACGTTTATGTTTGAGGTACCTTAACAACAAATGTTAGTTTAGAATGAACTTATGCTACAGAATAATTAGAGGCCTAAAAATTTTAGGGTCACGATACCACCGCTGTGGGGTTGACTTTTGCATTGATGTTGTTGGCAGACCATGAAGACGTTCAGGTGTGTTTCTTTGAACAAATGCAATTCTTTTCTTATCAAAAAGGTGGCAGACAAGCGTACTGTTCACCAATTGGTGGCAGGTAGACAATAGGTACTAATCTATGTACAGTTCCCAGCTGAGGAGCTTCTAATTTCAAACATACTCACGTACTTCGCTTAAAAGTTAATTTAATACTAACACACACATCATCTAACTTCATTCATATTTGTACTACATGAAATGAATATAAATGAAGGATATGTGGGGAGAGCGAGTCATCATGCTTATCACAGGGAAGATCTTCCAGCCAGACAGGTGTCATATCTGGGGAACACTGGGTCCAAATGTTCTCGTCGGAACGTGCGAAAACTGTCACAGCGCAATTAAGGTTGTCGTGTATTTGTACTCAAACTTGCGATTGTTAGCGAGTAGCGCCATCTATGTAACAAGCGGAAAAGATCTGCAACAGATATAAGCAACAATTTTCTTTAGGACCTGATATACGAGGAATGCCAGCGTATATTCGGTGACTCGGATCGCACCCCGACTATGGCCGACTTCTCCGAGATGAAGTTTTTGGAGGCAGTGATCAAGGAGACCCTTAGACTGTACCCAAGCGCACCTTTTATTGGCAGGGATATTGAAGAGGATTTCCAGATGGGTAAGGTGATGTGATAAAAACAGATATAAATCTATACATTTATACAGATAAATAAAATTGAAGTGTTTGTTTGTAATTCCAAAATTACAGCTTTTCACTAAATGCATATGAAACTATACACGATACAGACATAGAAAAACCAATTTTTTTTTTCTCTATCTGTCTGTCTTTTTGTTCCGGATCTCCGAAACGACTGGACCGATTTTAAAGGGACTTTCACTGACCGATAGGTAATGTTACAAGAAGTAACTTACTTTTATTTAAAAAAAACATTAGGTTTCCGCGGGCTACCAATGAAATTAACTCTACATGGTTAAAACCGCGGGGCACAGCTAGTTACAACATAAATTAGGTTTTCCACTAGGACTTCAACTCAATTTGACGATCTTTTATTTTTTCTTGGATGGTACGAAAATACTATCAACGACTTATTCGCCACGAAATCGTTACGGTTTTAATTACGTAATTCGGGCTACAGAACGGTTTTAGAAGCCAAACATTGCATTCTTATGAACGAATTGAGTTAATTTAAAGATCTTTGAAGACTGCTCATGTTTGCTCTGGGAATTTATTTAAATGTGCGCCAACTGTTCGTGGTAATCTAATCAAATACCGAGAGCAGGGGCTTACTTATGGATTTTCCGTTTTAACTAATTGGCCACTTTGAATTTAATTGTTTAATTCAACCTACATGGTGGGCACTGTGATTTTAAAGTGAAACAGTGTTGACATGTTCAAATGAAGTGTCTGTTTGTAATTCCAAAATAACAGCTTTTCACTAAATGCATATGATATACGTAAGTATACACGCTACTGACAAAAAAATCAAGTTTTAATTTTTTTCTCTGTCTGTCTGTTTGTTCCGGGTAATCTGTGAAACGGCTGGACCGATTTTAACGGGACTTTCACTGGCAGGTAGCTGATATATCAAGGAGTAACTTAGGGTACTTTAATTTATTAAAAATATTAGGGTTCCGCGTCAATAAGGATGAAACTAAATCTACGCGGGTGAAACCGCGGGCACAGCTAGTGTTTTTATAAACTTTTTCCTTCCCCTACTTGAAATGTTTGATGTAAAAAATTATTTTATTATTAAATGCTTGTTTCGCTATTGCAATTCTGGATTTGATATCTGGGGTACATCTGGAGTTGTTCGTTATGAGACTGCCCAAGTATTTGAATCTGCTGACTCAATCTAATGTGTTATTTTCTATTTGTATTAAGTTTGGTGGGTGTTCTTCTGTTTTGGATGCGGTCATTACTTTGGTTTTATTAGTATTAATTTTTAGTAAAAATTCTTTTAATATGATATCCATTGTACTAATAAGCGTCAGTAAATCTTCGTGTGTTTCTGCGATTGCTGCTATGTCATCAGCAAATCTAATAAACTTAAATATTTCCCCGTTGAATTTAACCCCTGTACGTTTTGAACTATAATTTAGTTAATTTCAGTGTGTGACTAATCAACCACATTACCTAGGTAAATACGTAAACACACGTTTGCCTGTTCCAAATGTTGACAATTACGGCAATATAATATTTCACGTCACGTGAAAATAGTGGTATTTCAATATCGTAACAAGACCTTACAATGTAAAAGTTGTTAAACAAAAAGAAAATCATAGGTGTTTATAAGAAACGTGAACTTATTATAGGAAGAATATTACAAATCAAGCACAGAGTTTGGATTCGTGTTTACGGAAAATGTGCCGAGCAAGCCGACTCCTCAGACCAAAGTAAAAACCAGCTCAGCGATCACCAGACACTTCAACCACGCGTTTCGAGAACTCCAACTTTCGCATTTGGCCTCCAAAGTCTCAATTCCAAACGGCAGGAATATAAAATGCTAACTGCATATTTCTGGCACTTGAGGTTTTCTGCTTGTTCCAAAGTAGAATTTCCGTAGCAGTGAGTAACTTTGTCCACACGGCTTGTTGCCTATGTACAAGAGACTTCTCGACCCTCCAGGGAATTCACGTCATCCCTTTAGGTCTTCTGCCACCGTCCCTTGCAATACCTACACCAATGATGTTTAAAAGTCCTTCGATTATCAAAGTTCCTTGTCCGATGAATAGGCTCACGGCAGGTGCTAGGAATATTTGAGATCTTATACCACGTGTGTTCCAGGTGATGTTTTAGTAAAGAAGGGCTCCGAAGTATCCATCCTGATATACGCGCTGCACCACCGCGAGGACCTGTTCCCTGACCCGGAGGAGTTCAGGCCGGATAGGTTCCTGTATGGAGAGATAAAGCATCCCTACGGATACTTACCTTTTAGTGCTGGACCAAGGAATTGTATCGGTAAGTGTGTGTGTGTTACTGATGTGTCATCACAATCGAACCGATGTGTGTATTCGAGGTATTCGCAGGACAAAAGTTCGCGATGTTGGAGATGAAGAGCGCCCTGAGCGAGATCTGCCGCAACTTCAGGTTGTGGGGGCGGCAGGGGCGGGCGGGCCGCCGGCCGCGGCTGGAGTCAGACATGGTGCTCCGCCCCGGGGAACCTGTCACCGTACAGTTCCTGCCACGGAAGCAACACGTTGGGAACCCTTTGTCGTCCAATCTAGAATAGGCGCTGATATAAGACTGCTTACAATAGAAACCAATAAAAAAAAAAAAAAAAAAAAAATTCTTTAAATACATTTATGATAAACTCTATTGTGTATCGAATGTCAGAACTAATCTTATAACCTCAACCAGTATCTATAAATCTATACAGATCAATAAAATTGAAGTGTCTGTTTGTGATCCCAAAATAACAGCTTTTCACACAAAAAAAAACAAGATTAAAAAAAATTCTCTGTCTGTCTGTCTGTTTGTTCCGGGTAATCTTTACGGGACTTTCATTGGCAGGTAGCTGATGTTTCAAGGAGTAGGATAGGCTACTTTTATTTATTAAAAATATAAGGGTTTCGCGACAATAAGGATGAAGCTAAATCTACGCAGGTGAAACCGTGGGGTATTATAATAAAAAGATAATTAAACAAGCTTGGTGTAGCAACTTTGCTTATCCCTTCGGGACTCTTCTGGGAAGCCGCGAGGCACAGTTAGTCTATACATCATTGTTTATTTCTCCTATTCCGAGAAAAACTCAGACAAGTAGAACTTAATTTGGGAAACAACACCAACAAAGTTCTCTTCAAGGATTTTCTCTCGTACACTCACCAGACGAAAGTAAAAACATATAAAATCTATACAGATAAATTAAATTGAATTGTCTGTTTGTAATTCCAAAATTACAGTTTTTAACAAAATGCATTTACATATGCATACACGCTAATGACACTAAAAAACATTTTTTTTTAATTTTTCTCTGTCTGTCTGTCTGTTTGTTCCGGGTAATCTCTGAAACGGCTAGATGGATTTTAACGGGACTTTCACTGGTAGGTAGCTGATGTTTCAAGGAGTAACTTAGGCTACTTTTATTTATCAAAAATATTAGGGTTCCGCGACGATAAGGATGAAACTAAATCTACGCGGGTGAAACCGCAGGGCACAGCTATTAGAATAATAAATAAATACACTGTATGTATTCTAAGAATTTAGTATAATTTGCTTCAACATACCGCGAAGTTGAGTGGTCGTGTTCGATTCGACGTGGTGTGAAGAATTTCGGGAAGCTCCCGTGAGTGCATTGATTTTGTATTACAAGTTTATTTTAGTGTTGCCGTATTAAGAAGAATATTTTCCATTTTTTACAGAAAATTAATTACTTAATTAAAATTCAGGAGATAGGAATGCAACAAATGAGACGCTTTCATGTCTATGAAAGTATACACTCTACTGATACTGAAAAACCAAGTTTTAAAATTTACCTCTGTCTGTCTGTCTATCTGTTTATTCCGGGTAATCTCTGAAACGGCTGGACCGATTCTAACGGGACTTTCACTGGCAGGTAGGTAATGTTTTAAGGAGTAACTTAGGCTACTTTTATTTATTAAACATATAAGGGTTCCGCGACAATAAGGAAGAAATTAAATCTACGTGGGTGAAACGGGGCATGGCTAGTATTGTATAAAATTTCATAGATGCTAACAAACAATCATAATGAAGAATCAATAACTTTACGTAAAGATTGTATTATCACAGACAACTTTAGAGATAGTACTTATACCTACATATATATCCCAGTTTATTTGTTTACAGAACACTTGATTGCATGTTATCAAACGACCTCGACGAAAAGTCAATCAAAAACGAATCAATCTCAGTATTCCCGTCCATTGCTCTTTTAACACAAGGTGAAGTTGACTCTTTTCTCGTTGAACTGGCAATGTATATGATTTAAAGAAATAAGTAACAACATGTTTTACAATGCCTGTAAAGGTCGGCATAAACACGGCTAGCGGTTTAAAACCGGTTGGTATTCACACGATCTCTTGCAAAAAATACATATTCGCGGTTAATATAGGTATTAATGTGTAATTTGAGCTTGTGTTGTGCGAACGTATAGTGTTTCAAGTGCTTATAACTTGTATTCTTAGAAAATATGGAAGCAATCTCACTTTAACCAATCTGAAACATTGCTACAACAAAATTTTGTAAGTACCTAAATCATAACAAAATCCTAACCTATATAAAATAGTTTGACGCTTAACAAAGAGTGTTCGAAATTAGATTATTCTTTTTTCTCCTTCAATCGGCGATCCTTACCAGGAATAACTCAATGGTCAGGGGGCCAACTAGGGTTGCCAGATCTAAAAACCCAAAGAGAAATGAAAGTTTTGAAGTCAACATTTAAACTATATTTTTAAGATAAACGGATCTTTAAAAACGGATTAAAGATTTACATTATTTTTTTCGGTTTTTTTTTGTCACATGTAGTGCTTGGGTTATCGAGGAAACATCGAAAACTTGAGCAATTTTCATCAAAACATGTATTTTTGTTGGGAGATTTTGATATTTATCGGGAGAATCCAGACGATTCCTGACCATCTGGCAACCCTAGGCCCAATCATGAGCTCATATTGTAATAACTAGCTGTGCCCTGCGGTTTCACCCGCGCAGAGTTAATTTAATTCCCGTGGAACCCCAAATGTTCTTTTTAAATAATAGTTAGTTACGCCTTGTAATATTAGCTATCTGCCAGTGAAAGTCCCGTTAAAATCGGTCCAGCCGTTGCAGAGATTACCCGGAATAAAGAGACGTGTTGATAAAACTCTTTAGCAAATAACTCTAAATCATCATTATTAGGTACCAATTCTTTGCGTTTTTATACTCGTGATAATTTCTCAACGAAATGTCCGATTGGAATAAAACAAACGGTATTTTACTTCTACATGAATACCCTTGACAGCATAATGCTTAATTTGCATAAGGATTAGTATTAAGATACACATTTAACGTAGTTTCTTTCTTCAGACGATTTAATATTTTTTATGAACATAAAAGCGGTTATTGTGACTAAACTATGATAGTTAGATATATGTTCTCGCGGACTTTTTTGTAGATCTTAATAAAACCTACAATTCCGTAGTACATAATTTTGTGCTATTGTCAATAGTTTTTGCAGCGCACGCATAAATAGGTTCTCGATTTTACACCTTGGGTTACAAATTCGCAATTTTATTACGGACCCCTAATCTTTATGAGAATAAAATATAGCCTATAGCCTTCCTCGATAAATGGACTATCCAATACTGAAATAATTTTTGAAATCGGACCAGTAGTTCCTGAGATTAGAGCGTTCAAACAAACAAACAAACTCTTCAGCTTTATAATATTAGTATAGATACATAGTTCAGCTGTACGATAGTGACAGATGTATACACATACTTACGCCTGTATTTCTCGAAGGCAGAGGTGTTGTAATAACAAACACACACTTTTCACCGAACATGATTATGTGCCAACGTGACAGATGGTGAGTCTATCGCCATCTGAGGCACATACACATACGTCTTTGATTAACTTCTCAGACATATGCAGGTTTCCTCATGATATTTTTCTTCACCCTAAAGCACGTGGTGTGAAATCAATGCACATAAATTATTAGTGAAACTCATTGGTACAGGCCCCGTTGGTCTGCTCAAACCCCATAGCCACTACGGCTATACATCTGTCTTATATCATCTCCCTGGCCTTATCCCATACATTGTTGGGGTCGGCACTTGATTCAACCCGATGTGGCTGATCACCTGATTTTTATACGAAGCGACTGCCATCTGACCTTCGCAACCCCATTTAGGAGGAAAATCTGTGATCTGGGTTAAACCAGTTGTCAGATTATTTTTAGGCCTCCGACTGACATGTAACGATTGGCAAAGATGTTAAATCGGCAACCGGGACCGACGGTTTAACGTGCTCTCCGAGGCACGGAGGGAACTCGGGCGGTCACCCATCCAACTACTGGCTAGGCGTATGGTTGCTTAACTTCGCTGATCGAATGATATGCGCAATAGCAACTGTGCCACGAGCCCCTCACACATACATCTGTCTTATAATATGAGTCAAATGACAATAAGAGCTCATGGTCCCTACCAGATTCCCTGATCATGTGATCTATTGATTGTCCGTAAGTGACATTTCGGGGCATAAACTTTTGAACAAATGTTTATGACTCCACTTATCGGCTCGGCGGACTAACTTTAACTAAACTACGCCCATACTGAAGTTAGTAAAGCAATTTCGAATACCAATGTGGTCGCCAGGCCTTGTTATTGAATAAAACAACAAGGGACCGCATAATGAGAACTTTAACTTTGGAAAATCCTTGGGTTTTTATTGTTTAAGTATAGGTATTTAAAATCCGGCAGACGGTAAGTTTACAATATTAGACATTACAGGTGGGAGAATCCAATAACATTGCCTCGTTGTTTTAGACTATATTGTCGCATGCACTAAAGCGGAACACGGGTCCTGTCGCGTTATTCACAAAGACTCCTCAGCGTCGCACTCATCGTCGAGAGTCCGTTTCAAAGATAGGAAATTGAACCTTATCCTGTATGTTTTATCAATTTCCTATGACTGAAACCAACGCTCGTCGTCGAGTTGGACGCTGAGAAACTTTAGTGAAGAACGCGGCTGGATTCATTCATATATAAATGCAACCGCTAGGATCGGAAGGTTGCATATTTAGAAGAATATTATTGGGGGCGGACACAAGACAAATCACGTGACCAGTCAGGTTGAGTGCTAATCCTACAGAACAATGTTAGGGTTCGTCACTTCGATCCTACCCATTATTTTGAAATATATACTATTGGGATAGTAATAATATTTTGTTGACTTGTTTACTGAGGTATTTGGACGAGAATTAAAAATGTTGTGGACAATGTGCTTCGCCGCAGCCGTTTTGTGTATTCTGTGGAAAATGTTGGCGGCACTGGCAGATGAAGCGAACCAACTGGATCAATTGCCTGGCCCTCCCAAGAGACCTGTCTTTGGTAATGCCCTGGAGTATTTAGGCGCCACTCCACGTAAGTATATCAAAAGTAACTTAAAGAACACCAAGGGTATAACATACGCTCTGCCGACCCTGTATAAATCACTTCTCACCCTCCTTGAAGAAGCCCATACTATACTCGCTTGAGAAAAACGTGCCGAAGTGTTTCTGAGTAAACATACATACAGAAATACATACATACTGGTTGAGATCATAACCCTCCTATTTGCTTCGATGTGGTCGAGTAAAAACTAAAACCTGACTACTGAAAAATCCCGCTCTCAAAAGTAGGTAACAAGTGATGTTCAGACGATAGCCGTGTTATGTTAGAGCATATAGCGAAAAGACCACGAATAAGAAGGTCCCATGGAACTCCAAAACTCCTCGGCAAGGTATTACAGAGCGAGTATAATATGGGTTACATCAAGAAGGGTTAGAAGTGATTTTTACAGGATCGGCGACGCGTAATTGGTATTGCAGGTGTATATAGGCTGCGGTAACTGTTTACCAACGGTTGGGCCGTATGCTTAATTTTAGAACATGGCTCTTATTTATTTTAATCGAAGTTGGACCAAACTGAAAACAAGTCCTGAATAAGTTTCGTGCAAGTTCGTCTCAACTCTTTTGAAGCCTAAAAACTAACATTGCGATACTTGTACTTCGTGGGCGCTTCCTTTTGTAATATGATTATAACTTTCTTCACAGGCCTGAGGAGTAACGGAGTGTTAGGCTTACTAATGAACAATATTAATTTGTAGGGTCAATGTTCGTGAAACTTCGTCAGTTCAGTAAACAATACGGCGAGCGTTATGTTGTGAGAATCATTGGTAGAAGGATATTGAATATCAACAATCCTAAAGATGTTGAGGTGAGAGCAAATTATGATTATTTATCATCTATAGTCTTTTTATCACCATGAGCCCTTAATGCAATGATAGTTCAGCTGTGTGACAATGACAGATGTATACACGTCATATACATCTGTCTCATAATATGAGTAAAACTATCATGGCAATAAGAGGTAAGGCCCCTGTTCTTATCCCATGTTATTTATAGTCGGCGCAATTAATCTATTCCAATTCTCCCTTCAGCCGTCATATCTGTTTTTAATCTTTATATATAAAAATTAATCTCCATTTCCCTTGGTCACGGCATAATGCGTAAACGGCGGGATGGACTTTCATTGGCAGATAGCTGATGTTTCAAGGAGTGTTTTAGGCTAATTTAAAAAAAAAACAGCATGAAACTAAACATACGCGGGTGAAACCGCGGGGCATAGCTAGTATATGTATATATTTTACATCTGTGGATCAACATGTCGTACAAGGAAGTCAAAGTGTTAGCGGACAATAGAGAGGGTTGGCGATTGCTTCACCGACAAGAGCCTAGCTCTTAAATAAATGATGATGATGATCAACTAACAATAACTCACTTAAATGTAATCGTTTCACTGTTTCATTATCTTGTTTTGTCTATGGATATGTATACTTCCTGTTGTTCATGAGCACGCTCACTCTGCTATTCTTACCGCCATTACTTTGTTACACATATAATTAACATGATTGCTTGCATTTAATATAAAAATAAGCTGTTTAATTTCAAGTAGGTCGCCCAATTACCATAAATTCACGGCTTATTCCCAGACATCCATGATTTTATTACCACCACATCCACGACATCCAAGAAATCGAATTGACGTGGAGGTCGCGGGAATTAAAGTATGAAAGCTTATTCTTCAAAATCTATGGGGTGTGGATGTCTCCCTTTCTAGCTTTATTTAAGTATATTATGATGACAAAAAGTTACAATAAAAAGACAAAAATAAATTAAAAAAATATTACTGCGTTCTGTCATATCTGATCTTCGTGGTACGCGGAGGGTGACTCCCTGTCTAGTAATATTTAAGTCTTGTATGAAGACTGAAAATTATTAAAATAAATTTTAATAATATTACTGAATTTTGTATGGATGTCTGGGGCCCAACCATAAGCTCTTATTGCCATGATAGTTTCACTCATTTATGAGACATATGTATGTGACTTGTATACATATGTCACTGTCGTACAACTGAATTATCATTGCAATAAGAGCACATGGTTGGGCCCCTGATCTTCGTGGTACCGGGATATTCGGAGCTGAGTAGGTACAATAAGTCTTAAAAAGCGAACTAATCCATTGTCGTTTGTATCGGACGCCAATTTCGGTAACATTCCTTCCATATAACATATCGTCAATCCTCTTTCACTCATCCAATATTCTATATACCTTTTGTCACTATTGTACCTTTTTAGATAGTATTGGGACATTCCAAGAATATCAAAAAAAGCAAGCCTTATACATTTTTGGAGCCGTGGTTTGGATCAGGCTTGTTGCTTAGTTCAGGTGAGAAGAACTACATATTATAATATTATTAATTTCCTTTTTATTATAATAAACGTGGCGTAAAGTATGCGCCATTAATCTAAGTAGTTCTAATTGTTTTTGTGTTATGGAATTATATAGGGTTTTTTAAGCTATTTTGGAATTAAAAGGAGGCTGTGGCATAGTAAAACCTACACGGGTAATTATTGCATTGATTTTGTTTTATTTACTCGTAGGTAACATTAAAGTACTGGAAACATAAGATGTAAAAAAAACTGGGAAGCTTGTTTTTCCTATAGTAGTATACAGGTAGTCTAAAAAAATACGTGCTTCTTTTGCTTAATATTTTTTTTATTATTGTAACAGATTTTCTGTTCTAAAAGAGGCTCCAGAGAAGTGATCCTTATTTTGTACGTCATTAGGTACCAAATGGCACCAACGTCGCAAGATCCTGACTCCGACCTTTCACTTCAACATCCTGAAGAACTTCATGTTGGTCATGGAAGAGAAGTGCCGGCATTTGGTCACCGACCTGAAGAGACATAAGGAGATCGAAGTAGATTTGATACCTACCATCAGCGACTATACCCTTAACACTATTTGCGGTTAGTACGCTTTGAAATATGATTTATTCAATTTAGGTCCTGGTAAGGCAATTATGACTGTCGCAGAATTCACCACCGGTTCGGAAGCCTGCTAGAGGAGAGCGAGTGATCATGCTCATCCACAGCAAAGGGAAGATCTTCCAGTCAGACTGAGAGAATGAGGTTAGAGGTTGTGTTCTAGTTGGAAAGTTGTATATGCGCGCGAAAACTCTTATTGCGCGATTTAGGTTCTCATATACTCATATTACAAAAATATATATTGTAGCAGCGTTGCTACAATATATATTTTTTTAACAAAACCACTTTGTGGTTACTAATACATCAAAGGTGAAAATTTCTTTATTCTTGACCGATAAATATTTATAAGCCAGATAGTTCGTACCATATTCAAGAAAATAAATTCGAAGCATTTTTTTACTTTTTAGTTGCAGAAGACGATTTTACACAATCCCTACAAAGGTTTACGAAATTGTTTTACCGTTGATAAAAAAAATCACTAAGGCTCAAATTTTGATAAAGCTTTAATCTCCTTGTTAGACGTAATAGCGAAAAAGTCACATTGAATATGCGAACGAAATTAGTCCTTGTTATCCTTTGACGTGCAAATGATATTCGATCAAAAAGTACTATGGGACAAAAGTCTTTCATAGCCAACTGTAATACCTAGAGACTGTAGTTCCAAAATACCCATTACAAAGCAGTTTCAATGCGCGATATGATCTTGCATGAAATATTTATGGAATGGCCTAAAATGAAAATCACACACCTTAATATTCAAAGATTGTATCACAGTCAATGGTATTATATACAACTAAAGGGGCAGGTATGTTATATATATGATATTTATACAGTTATAGCTATTAGCGCGTGGAAAGTAAATACACGAAAACATCCTAATTGGGACATTTTCATATGATCTCTTTTACTCGGATTTATATATGAATCTTAATTTTATATGAATTTTATTGCAATTAATAATTGTTCGCTATATAATGAAATGTACATGATGTCAGCTGAGTTTCTTGCCAGTTCTTCTCAGAAGGCTTAGTTTCCGAACCGGCGGTAAATTTATCTGTGCCCTACCGGGGCCTAAACTGAATAAATCATTTTCATTTCAAACGTCAATTAAGTGTATGAAAATAACATATCAATTACGAGTACGAATGTCACTGACTTATTTGCAAGTATAATATATCTTTTAGAAACAGCAATGGGCACACAGCTGGATGTAGACAAGTCATCAAATGCCAAAGACTATAAAAACAGCATCAATGAAATGGGCAGTTTACTCTTAAGTCGCCTCACCAGAATCTGGCTCCACAACGAATACCTGTTTAGACTGTTCCCAGTCGGCAGAAAGTTCCAGAAGTATCTAGACATAGTCCTAGCGTTTACTGATGGCGTGATAGCAGAAAGGCGTCAGAAGAGAACGCAGGTGGACAAGATAGAGATCTCGAAAGCATTCGGAGAAGACCGTGAAGATGAAATAGGGACTAAGAAAAGGTTGGCCATGCTTGATTTGCTGCTCGAGGCACAGGATAACGGCGCTATTGACTTAGCTGGCATCAAGGATGAAGTTAGCACGTTTATGTTTGAGGTGAGTTTCATTAATATAAACATGCTTGTTTACCTATTATCTGCAAAGGCCACATAAACACAGGTTTCTATTCGAACTAAACATAAAAAAAAACATACAGTTGAATTTAAAGCCTCCTCCTTTTTCAAAGTCAGTTAAAAAATACGTCTGTCATTTTATGATTGAGTGTACATGTTCTATTCAAGGAATATATCAACCTACGTAAATATGGCACCAATGCAAAACCAGGCCTTAGAACCCTTAAAGAACTCTCCGGTGGTTCGGACATTATCAAACAGCGCCATCAAGTACCGAACTTGCCGAAGCTAGTACTATGAATACCATACAATGGCAAGGCAAACACAAAGTCCTTCACATGACATGTCCTTCTTGTCGCGGGCAGCGAATCTGCATCATATAGCGTAGTTATCAATTGCCATGATAGTTCAACTCTTATTATGAGACAGATGTATATGAAGTGTATAAGTCTGTCACTGTCACACAGCGGAACTATGATGGCAATAAGAGCTTATGGTAAGGTCCCAGATAAACTAACTTTTAGACCATAATTTGCCTTCCAGGGTCACGACACCACAGCGATGGCACTCGCGTATTGCTTGATGCTGTTAGCAGACCACGAGGTTGTCCAGGTCAGGACTTGTTCTTGAAATTTGTATCTTATTTTTAAAATGGTTTGGAAAAACAAGGTGGGATTCGACCCTGGACTTCTTGCAGACTGTGCTGCTGCTTTACAAACTCGCTACTCGTGTCCCTATTTTATTTATTGTGAGGAGTTTTTCCTTTTCTTACTTATCCGCGTTTTATATTATTACTGTTGACTTTTGTTTCGCGCGGTTCAAATACCAAGTCAGGTTCATATTCTTCTGGATCATCTTAAGAATCTCGAAACAAAAGTATGCATAATTCTATATTATAGTTATCTAAAATAAATTTAACACCATATTGACATTTTGTTAGAATAAAGTATATGACGAGTGCCAGCGTATATTCGATGACTCGGATCGCACCCCGACTATGGCCGACTTCTCCGAGATGAAGTACTTGGAGGCGGTGATCAAGGAGACCCTTAGGATATACCCTAGTGTACCCTTCATTGCCAGGGAGATCACTGAGGATTTCATGCTGGGTAAGTTTTCGGATGAGAGAGATCTTAGAGAGGCAGTGTTTATTATTATGTATCGCATGTGCACTAGATGGCGCCACTTGTAAATTACACCGCGCTATTGTTGCGTTTTCTTTTGTATGTAAATACGCTCATGACAACCGTTTGCCGTGGGTTAGTGGTAGTGATGCGCGATTGTGAGATGTATCAACGATCAAAACAATCGGAGTCGGTCAAATTTTCCATCGAGTCATATTCGACTCGTCCTGGTAATGAAACAATCGAGAGGTTTTTCCATTGTTTCGATCGTTTTGATTGGCTAGCGATTCGCCGTCGGCCGACATGTTGCCGTGCCGTTTTCGATGAGTGGCGACAAACGCAAATCGGGACTCGTTACCATCGACTGCTATTGAAAACAATCCCGTTGCATCGAAAATTTTAAAAATATGGAAACAATCATGATTAATTGTATTTATTATATAGGTTAATTGTACGACAAGTCAAGTGCTTTCTTTCATTCCACTTGAGTTTTACTTAGTTTCCTCGTTTTTCATGTAGGGTAATCTGACTTCAAGTAAAAAGTAGATTAAATTCTGTCATGCCTTATTACTGCCCTCAGTAGCGATACCACCTTATTCAAAAACATAGCCTAAGATAATCCTTGGTTAAAAATTAGTTTTATCTCATTTTGTGATACATATTTCCAGAGGATGGTCATAGTTTAGTCCGAGTTTTGTCTTGGTTTAAACCTTGTTTTGTATCTTTTGACGCATGAAATTTCCAATTAGTAGAACGAGACATATGCAAGGCCCGTTCAAATTGTTTAATATATTTCGGAGAGTAGTTGTTTAGTAAAACAGCCCCGTTTATAATTACGGCTTCTTTGCTTATTTAAAAAAAAAGCCTGTTTATATTAAAACTAATTAGCAAGTTTGAAGCCTCATTTTAACGCCGTTCCACCCTTTCAAGACAAATATTTAATTAGCTCCCTAGAATTGTGCTCCAATTATAAGTTACAAAATTATTACTTTTAAAAAACAAGTCAAATTCACGAATCCTTTATAAACTTCAAAGGAGGAACTAGCTAGTAGCTTCTCTGGCTCTGGGAGTGCTTGAGGTAAATTTTTTTGTGTCATCTTTACTAGTGTTTGTTTGACAATCTAAAGTGAACTTTAACACCTAGTGACAGGATTTCCATTGTCTATAAATTTTGATTGACGTTAAAAGTCCTCGCTTCAAGGCGTAAAAGGATTCTCAACAGGTGTAAAAAAGATACTATTTAAGTGGCATATTAGCGTGTAGTCCGCCTGATGGTAAGCGGCTACTGCAGCGTATGAACGTGACTGACACCAGAGGGTGTAGTGTGAGTTTTCTTAAAATCGCCGTCACAAGTCATCGCGTCGACGTAAACGCGGATTTGTATGGGCTCACAATAGTGTCATCTTTAGGCCGACAGATCAAAGACAAGATCCTATACAAATCTGCGTTTACGTCGACGCGGTGACTTGTGATGGCGGAAGTGAAAAACTCGCGTTAGGCCGGAATACAACATTACTTTAAGGTAGCATTAGTTGACTGTGATTATACTGTATGGAAATGACACCTGGAAAAAGCCAATAATTATTTCCCCATCCAGGACCTCGTGTTCTGCGATAGCGTTTGTGAAAACTAGACCAACGGGGCTATCTAATGTAATAAAATAAATAAATATGATCACGCCATCCCACAAAGGTCCCCGAAGGGGTAAGCAGAGGTGTTGTAACGAGAACACATTTCCCACCCACATTTCACAGAATATGATCAAATGCCAACGTGACAGAGGGTGAGTCCATCGTCGTGTCAGGCACTATACACACCTCTTTTGGATCACTTATCAGACATATGCGGGTTTCCTCACCATATTTTCCTTCACTGTAAAGCACGTGGTGTGAAATCACTGAACATAAGTTTTTAGAAAAACTCATTGTTAGCTTAGCTAGCTTGCGCAGCTGACGACTGCTCAAACCCCAAGGCCACCACGGCTCTCTCAATCTAATGTATTTTTAGATGACCTGATGATAAAGAAGGGTTCAGAAGTGGCGGTCCATATCTATGACCTTCATCACAGAGCAGACTTGTACCCCGAGCCTGAGGAGTTCAGACCAGACCGCTTCTTGGGCGAGCTAAGGCATCCATACGCATTTGTGCCATTCAGCGCTGGACCCAGAAACTGCATTGGTGAGGTTACGTCATCTTCATCATAAATTTAAGAGTTTTGACTCTTGTCGGTGTAACTGATGCAACTTCTTCCATTCGTCTCTATCAAGTGCCATCTCCTTGATCTCCCTATACGTCATGGCATGGCAGAGATTATGTATTAAGACTAATTTGATAATTAATTCTGCCTATTTATTGCTATAGATAGCTTCAGCCCGCGAATTTATCTGCGAGGATTTCATAATATATTGTTTGTTCTATCTATATAATAATATCATAAAGAGTAAAGATATGTTTGTGTGTTTGTATTGAATGGGCTCTGACACTACTAACTCGTTCTTAAAAATTCTTCAGCAATGGATAGCTACATCATCAGCGAATAACATAGGCTATATTTTATCCCCGTAATCCCACGGGAACGGAAACTACGCGGGTGAAACCGCGTGATGACCTCTAGTAGATATTATGTAGGTATATCTTTAGTCATCTTTTAGCTTTATATTTATAAATATGATATTTTGTCAAAACGAATAATCCGTGCCATGCCCGTAGAATAAAAATTCGATACGCGTTTTCAAATACGAATTTTTCATCGAAGAACATTCTGAAATAATGTTTTCGCTATGCTTTGTGATAAAGTCCGATAGAATATTTTGATTTGGCTTCAACGAATTGTCGTGTATCAATGAAACGTCAAGAACGTTAGCTTTGTTTTTTAACAAATATATTTTGTTACCGAGAAATGTAACTTGAAAAGACTATAAAATATTCCTCTCGGTGCGTAACCTTGATAAAAGTTGAATGTATTTGCTCAGACAAATTATGAAAATTGGACGTAGGTATGTCTACCTAAATAAATTGTCTTTATAACTTATGAATAACTTATTTATTAAGAGCCTGGATCTCTTTGAAGATATCTCTTTAATATGTAGTCATTCGAGAAACAAATTAATGTAAACAAAATCTAAATGATTTATTCACGCTAATTCGTTTTTTCATGACCAGACTTCCTTTTATCAAACGTTTGTAGCAGCGTTTCTCCACTCGCTCATAGATGGCGCTACTCGCTAACAAATGCGAAGTTTGAGTACAAATACACGAGAACCTAAATCGCGCCAGAAGAGTTTTCAAGCGCATTGCAGTATATATACAAGTTTCCAACTAGAACAGTTGGAGCCGCGGTTCCCCAGGCATGACACCCGCCTGGCTGGAAGATCTTCCCTTTGCTGGGGATGAGCATGATCACTCGCTCTCCCCACACGTTCCCTTTTTACGCGTGAGTTCGTCAACCTCAAAGAGAGTTAAATCTGAGGCCCTACCATGAGCTCTTATTGCCATGATAGATTAATACAATGAGACAGATGTATATTGTCACTGACGCACAGCTGAAATATCTATATACATACAGAAAAATAAAAATAAAGTGTCTGTTTGTAATTCCAAAATAATAACTTTTCACTAAATACATGTGAAAGTATACACGCCACTGACACTAGAAAACCAAGTTTTAAAATGTTTCTCTTGTTGTCTGTTCCGGGTAATCTCTGAAACGGCTTTTTTGAAAATAAAATATAGCCTTGCTCGATAAATGGAAAACGGTCAATGAGTTTACCAAGTATTCAGATTTAATATTAAAGAAAACAGAATCTTTTCCATGAATCTTACTTTAAAACATCAACGTCATATCCAAGACTTGTTTATGTAGATGTTTGAGCGAGTATATTTATTTCAGGTCAGCGGTTCGCCATGTTGGAAATGAAGTGTGTTTTGAGCGCAATCAGCAGGAACTTCAAGTTGGTTCCCATCGTGAAGGGGTACAAACCTACCCTCATCGCCGACATGCTGCTGCGGCCTGCTGAGCCGATTTTAGTGAAGTTTGTTGCACGATAGACATACATGATCAAACCAGTGCTCAGAGTGCCTAGTGTAAGTGATCGCGTTGACGTAAACGCAGATTTGTATGGCTCACAATAGTGTCATCTTTAGGCCGACAGAGGCGCTGTCCCGATCCCGTACAAATCGGCGTTTACGTCGGCGCGGTGACTTGTGACGGCGGCAGTGAAAAACTCGCACTAGGCACTCAGTGCTCTGGTCTTCGAGTAGGTACCTGGGATCAAATAAAATGACTGAATACCAAAGAGATATTGTTATTTATTATGTAGCGAGCAATATACGTATACCGCAGAGAATCTCTATAGCGTGATTCACAATATAATTAGCCCCATCTATCGGCATTGTTATATACTACTCAAACCTGCATACTTGGCTTGTACAGTACGAATTTTGGAAATAGACAATAACCAAACTAGCTACCCGCCCCGGCTTCGCACGGGTTCTATGTAGATACTAATTAAGATCCATGTATTATCTTTATATGTATATAAAAGTTAACCCCTATTTCCCTTGGTTACGCCATCACGCTTGAACGGCTGGACCGATTTAAGTAATTATTTTTTGGTGTGTTTGTTATTATGACGAGAAGATTCTTATAAAAGAAAACAATTAAGAAACTTATGCGGAAGATTTAAGAAATCTTAATCACCAGAATATGATTATTTGTAATCTTAGCGCTTTGGACAAAATAAACTCTTTAAATGTAACCTTATAACGTTTGACATAGAATAGACAAAATGCATATTTTTTGTTAATTATACTAATTCATGATCGAATTAGTAAAATTAATCAAAAATGCATTTAAATGAAAACAATACGAGAGCTAAATTCGCTTCTTATATCTCTATATCTTTGATTGGAATTCAATATTCATAATTCAGATAGGACAACGTCTGTCGGGTCAACTAGTATTCCTACTATATTTAATATTATAAATGCGAAAGTAACTCTGTCTGTCTGTTACGCTTTCCCGCTTAAACCTCTTAACCGATTTCGATGAAATTTGGCACAGACAATCTTTAGACCCTGAGAAAGGACATAGGCTTTTATTTATTAAAAATATAAGGTTTCTGCGACCATAGGGATGAAACTAAATCTACGCGGGTGAAACCGCGGGGCACAGCTAGTTATATATAAATTTTCTTTGAATAAATCTATATATTGCTGAAAACTGAATTAAAATCTGTTGACTATTTAAAAAGGTCTAAGCGAACAGACAGCAGAAGTGACTTCATTTTATATTATTAGATTTAAAATGGTAATCAATCAACATTAAACGGAATATCTACAGAAATTGGCTTTGAGTAACTTGTAGGTAATTAATTGGTTAAAGTGAAAGTTGTTTCGAATTGGATCAGGTGAGTAAATACACTCAAATGTATTATATAAGGTATTGACATCATCGAGCAGAATAATTGGAGGGAAAATAGACTTTATATCACACTGGGGGTAGAAATATATTATTTGGGAGGTAATACTCTCAAACTTAAAATATCTTTATACGATTACACTTATTGCAAAGTACTTTTAAATCGTCAGAATGACATAGTTATACTAGCTGTGCCCCGCGTACATTTTCATGCATTTTTTTAATAAAATTTGCCTAAAACACTCCTGTAAATATAAGATATCTGCCAGTGAAAGTCCCGTCAAAATCCATCCAGCCGTTCACGCGTGATGTCGTGACCATGGAAATAGGGTTTATTTTTATTATATTTTATTTTATTATATATATAAGATTATACATGCTACCGCTATAAACCAAGTGACGTAAGTTCGAATCCCAACGGGGCATGTACCAATGAGTTTTTCTTACTTCTTAAATACTCATGTATAGCGAACCACGTGCTTTACAGTGAAAAAAAAAACGTGAGGAAACCTGCATATGTCTGAGAAGTAATTCAAAGTATGTACAGTGCCTGAGATATACTCACCCTCTGTCACTTTGGCAGAAAAAAAGTGGGTGTAGTTATTAGTCCACCGACGGGCAGCTCCATATTTCGAACGGGAAATTCCATTATGTTCTAATACGGTCATGCTTTTGGCTTCGTTATGCACCTGTGATTACGACTGTATTCCCCGAAGGTGTAGGTCGAGACGTACATATAGGACATCCACCGAAGCGAAGTCAGGCGGGTCGCTAGTATACAGATAAGCCACACCGGTAAAGCTGCAAGCGGAAGCTAGTATACAATTACATCTAATTACCCACAATGTCACGTGACAATATCACCTAGCGTAATATAATCATATCCCATTGAGAAATCGAATTTCCTGTAGATATAAAGAAGTAATCACACTATACACAAATCCGCTTCGGTGTATTGGCTGGCATATTAAATCTGAGTCTCTATTTATAAGGCTTTGACGCTGTTCTATTCTATATCTATATATCTATAGTCTTCTTCTATTCTATGTATCTTTATCTATAGATAAATAAAATTGAAGTGTCTGTTTGTAATTCCAAAATAGCAGTTTTTCACTAAATGCACATGAAAGTATACATGGTACAGATATTGAAACACATTTTTTTTTTAAATCTCTGTCTGTCGGTCTGTCTGTCTGTCTGTCTGTCTGTCTGTTTGTTCCGGGTAATCTCTGAAACGGCTGGGCCGATTTTACCGTTTCACTGACAGGAGTAACTAGGGCTACTTTTATTTATAAAAAATATTAGGCTTCCGCGAAATTAAGCACAAAACTAAATCTACGAGGGCGAAACCGCGGGGCACAGCTAGTTATTAGTTAATATTATAAGGAGGAAAGATTTGTATGTATGTATGTTTGCAACGAATGGGCTCAAAGTGTGCAGGACTGATTTAATAAAATCTCTCACCATTTGAACGCTACATTATCACTGATTAACATAGGCTATATTTTATCCCAGAACCCCCACGGGACCAGGAACTACGCGACTGAAACCGCGTGACGTCCGTTAGTATGTAGATAAGCTTGTCACCGCATTTGTAGACCGCAGCGGTGTAGCGATAAGTGGATAGTAAACTTAACACAGAAGTAATTGCGTGTGGGATGTAATAATACACGAGGTGTATCTAGGAGTGTCAGGTAATTGATTGCAGACGACCTATCAATAGGAGGTTTACCTCAGACTACGGCTTAAGGAGGTATTAACTTGTTCAGACAGAGATCAAAGGTATCATTATAATAGCACTAGACTAATCTTTATATTTTGGACATTTCTCTTGTTAAAATCAGTCCAGCCGTTTCAGAGACGAGCCTTAACAAACAGACAGATAGACAGACACATACAGACACATATAGAAAAAATTTGAAAAATTGTTATTTTCTTATTTGAGTAGGTACTTACCGTATATACTTTCAAATACATTAAGTGAAAAGCTGTCATTTTGGAATAACAAATAGACATTAAAATTGTATTGGTATAGATTATTTTAATGCTCCAGTAAGCACCAATTTTGTTTCCATTATTCTAATATAGTTTAGATGAATTCTTAGAAATTTAAACATTGTTTTCTTATATAATCAGTTCAAACGCACGAAATTCTCCACTACTATACATCTATATCTATATCTATACAAATAAATAAAAATGAAGTGTCTGTTTGTAATTCCAAAATAACAGCTGTTCACTAAATGCATATTATGAAAGTATACAAGCTACTGACACTAAAAAAACAAGTTTTAAAATTTTTCTCTGTCTGTCTGTCTGCTTGTTCCGGGTAATCTCTGAAACGGCAGGTAGCTGATATTTCAAGGAGTAACTTAGGCTACTTTTATTTATAAAAAATATTAGGGATCCGCGACAATAAGGATAAAACTAAATCTACACGGGAGTAACCGCGGGGCACAGCTAGTTAATTATAATTTATAATGTATTTACTGAAAACCCCGGAGCACAAAAGAACCCCTTTTCTGTTAGCTCCGAATCTATTTACTCTACAATAGAGTAGCCTATTGTAGTTACAAAACACGTTAATATAAGTTGATTTGATGCCTGTAATTGGTGGAGAAATAAAAACTAGTTATATTAAGTAGCAGGTATAGGAATGAACCAAACCTACCCAATTAAGAACTCTCTTAATTGATTGAAGACTTTCAATAATTTTCTCGTACGTCATCATTACACATATTGTCGCGGAACCCTAATATTTTTAATAAATAAAAGTAGCCTGTATACTTTCATATGCATTTAGTGAAAAGCTGTTATTTTGGAATTACAAACAGACACTTCAATTTTATTTATATGTATAGATATCTCAGATTTAGTTTTACCAAATTCTCTTGATAACGGATGTAAAGTAGAAAAAATCTATACATCTATACAGATAAATAAAATTGAAGTGTCTGTTTGTAATTCCAAAATAACAGCTTTTCACTAAATGCATATGAAAGTATACACGCTACTGACACTAAAAAACCAAGTTTTAAATTGTTTCTCTGTCTGTCTGTTTGTTTGTTCCGGGTAATCTCTGAAACGGCTGGACCGATTTTAACGGGACTTTCACTGACAGTAGCTGATGTATCAAGGAGTAACTTAGGATACTTTTATTTATCAAAAATATTAGAGCCCCGCGACAATAAGGATGAAACTTAGTCTACGCGGGTGAAACCGCGGGGCACAGCTAGTCTAATATATAAAATGATCGTGTCGCGGTGTTTGTTACAAGCTCAGAAAAATATTATGCTCATAAAATATAAGTACTCTTGTAAATAAATTGCCATCTAATTACCTAAAGCTTCGGGTTATTTTTTCTCGTCGAAAGTTGTTTTATAGCAAACTAGCGGACGTCACGCGGTTTCACCCGCGTACGGGTACGGGTAAGAGTACGGGGATAAAATATTGCCTATGTTACTCGTTGATGATGTATCTATCCATTGCTAAAAGAATTTTCAAGATCGGTCAAGTAATTTCGGAGCCTATTCAATGCAAACAAACAAACAAATCTTTTCTCATTATAATATTAGTGTAGATAACAACCATCCAAAATCCCAAAGAGGAGTCCATCCCAAGTACCGTCTGAAAAGTTAATTAATCTGGTGCGTTATTCTGTAAGGTTTCCCATCGTTGAACTCTACGACGGGCTTTGATTTCAATCGTAGGAAATTGATATATTGAGAATACGGTTCAATTTCGTGTCTTTAAAACCGACAATCGACGACGATTGTGATGCTGAGAAACCTTAGTGAATAACGCGGCGGTATCCTTTTAGCCTGGGTATATATTGATCGGAGGCGTGGTGGCCTTGGGGTTTGAGCAGTCGCCTGCTACGCAAGCGA
Source organism: Watsonalla cultraria (assembly GCA_964035505.1). Classification (NCBI taxonomy): domain Eukaryota; kingdom Metazoa; phylum Arthropoda; class Insecta; order Lepidoptera; family Drepanidae; genus Watsonalla; species Watsonalla cultraria. The sequence goes on along the minus strand of OZ037726.1, from coordinate 1,150,392 downwards.
CGTAAGATTGAATCCCAGCGGGGCGGTATGTGCAGAGATTTCACACTACGTGCTTTACTGTGAAGGAAAACATCGTGAAGAAACCTGCATTTGTCTTAGAAGTCATTCAAAGATGTATGTTAAGTGCCAGAGACTGTGATAGACTCACCACCTGTCACGTTGGCACTTAATCATCTTCGGTGAAAAGTGGGTGTTGTTATGCCTACTCCAGGGAATACAGGTGTGAGCATAAGTGTGTATGTGTTTTTATCTTTTTTAATCTATACATCGATACATCTATATCTACAAAGATAAATAAAATTGAAGTGTATGTTTGTTACTCCAAAATAACAGCATTTCACTACACGCATATGAAAGTATACACGCTATTGATACTAAAAAACCAAGTTTTAAATATTTTCTCTGTCTGTCTGTCTGTTTGTTCCGGGTAATCTCTAAAACGGCTGGACCGATTTTAACGGGACTTTCACTGGCAGGTAGCTGATGTATCGAGGAGTAACTTATTCTACTTTTATTTATTAAAAATATTAGGGTTCCGCGACAATAAGGATGAAACTAAATCTACGCGGGTGAAACCGCGGGGCACAGCTAGTAGAAAATAACAGAAAACAGAGAGATGTCAGCCCCAGGCACTGCTTTCAACTCTTCTCATCTGAAATTTGATTGGACACTTTTCCCATTAAAATTTGATTACCTTACGCCCACGGCTTCGCTAGGCTGTGCGTTGATACATCAGTCAATCACTTATCCATTTATATACAATACATAGACTAGCTGTGCCCTGCAGTTTTAACCGCGTAGACGAAATTTCATGGGTGACTTAATTTCGTGGTATCATAATTTTTTTACAATTAATTATTATTTATATTTTGTTCAATTATTCACTTTATTTAGTATAATAGAGAGGAAAGGATTTTTTTTTAATAAAACACAGAATTTTAATTTGTGCCTGCGGGAATGGTGTCTAGTACAGACGACTGTATTGCCTCGCAGGATGCTAAACTGAACCTTAATAAAAAAAATACATGCACATACATATGCTCACGCCTGTATTCCCCGAAGGGATAGGCAGAAGTGTTAATACAACACATTTCACCGAAGATGATTAAGTGCCAACGTGGCACATGGTGAAGTCTATCGCCGTTTCGGGCACTATGCATACGTTTTTGAATGACTTCTCTGACATATTATGTAACACAACTTGTAAATGGTGTACTTATGTCAAACGAAATCAATAGAGATTCCAGAGGGCCTAGTGTGAGTTTTTCACTGCCGCCGTCATAAGTCACCGCGTCGACGTAAACGCAGATTTGTATAGGATCGGAACAGCGCCCCTGTCGGCCTTAACATGACACTATTGCGAGCCCATACAAATCTGCGTTTAGGTCGACGCAATGACATGTGACGGCAATTTTAAGAAAACTCGCACTACGCACGCTGTCAAAGGAATTGTAAACAACCTTGATTCCATCTTAAACAATCTTTAGAATGAAGTTGGTACGACTGAGACCTTAGTAAAGTTTTATCTTAGGTTTTGAGACTTTGCGAACTTCTGAAACCGTCATAGCGTCGACTTATAAAACTTCTTCAAGTAAGAACTGCTTACATAGTTTCTTAATTAATAGAACTGGATAAAGGAATGGGAATGATTATACTATGAGTGCTTTATTTGTAGTTTGGTATAATATTTTAGTGAACGATAAATGTTAGCAGAGTTATTCTGGTCCACTGTCATAAATTATCTGTGGATTATTTGCAAGACTTATATTGTTTGTCTGTAGGACGGATACGCGGTCAGCGTGACATTTGAATTTTGACGCGCTATGTAAGAAAAAATATGGCGTTACAACCGATAATTTTCCCGCGTGTCCCGTCCTCACTGTTCTGAAGGTTTAGTTTTTGCTTGTAAATAAGTTTTGACTATAGTTTTTGTTGTGCCGTACCTATTTCAAGGGTAAGTATAGGTAATTTATCTTCCATTTATTCACCTACTAAAATATACAAGGTGTCGGGGAAACCGGGACAGCCCTTAAAATATGTGATGGGGTATAATTTTAGGAAGCAATTAAAATTATTATGACAAAAATATTTTCTTCCGTTTTCGAGTAATTGATGTTCAAAGTTGACCATAACAAGACCTTATTTTCGCATAAAAATCACCTGTAACGTGGAGTTATTCACGTAAAATCTAACTACGTTTTTATTTTATTTCTCCCACTAATAAAACCTGAAATAATCCCATAAAACCATTTTTCGAAACCATTAACCTTCCCCTTAATTTAAAAAGTTGAATGACCGCGTACGGAATGTAGGTATACGCGGCCGCGTGTTCATTCAATTGCTTAAGGCCGTAAGCTCTTCGGCCATAGCTTATAATTACGTTATCGTTGGAGCTAGATATTTTACAATTTCAATATAGTGATATATTCATAAAACCCTACAACTTCTAGAAGACAACTGTTCCTTTTTCTCCGACACCCTGTATAGTAAGTAGATAAAAATAGGTAGTGTACATTGTCCGAAATCAAAATTACGTCTTGTGATGCGATGCAATATCGTAGCAGTGAGTACCGTACCACTTAAAAGTTCCGCTACGAATTGAGCTGAGTTCGAATATTGTTAAAGCCTTTGACAAATCAGGGAATCTACTCTCTTCCTACGAAAACGAAACTTCGCAAGCGAAGGAAAATCATACGTAATTTCAGTAGCGCTTCGTTTTTATCAAACCCTAATTTTCGTTTTTTTAATAAATTTAACTAAAGTAGGCTTAGAATGTATTATAGATAAAAGAAAGTCGTGTTAGTTACACTTTTTATAACTCAAAAACTACTGAACCGATTTGGCTCAAAATTGGTGGGGAGGTAGCATAGAACCAGGAGAAGGACATGGGATACTTTTAATCCCGTTCCGTTAACGAGACGTAAAACGTGGTCATCATCATCATCATCATCATCCTCCTGCCCTTATCTTATGTTATTCATGATCGGCGCAATGTTCTCTTCCATTTCTCTCTATTAGCCATCATATCTGTATCTATACATCTATACATACAGATAAATAAAATTGAAGTGTCTGTTTGTAATTCAAAAATTACAGCTTTTAACTAAATGCATATGAAAGTATACACGCTAATGACACAAAAAAACAAGTTTTAAAAATTTTCTCTGTCTGTCTGTCTGTTTGTTCCGGGTAATCTCTGAAACAGCTGGACGGATTTTAACGGGACTTTCACTGGTAGGTAGCTGATGTTTCAAGGAGTAACTTAGGCTACTTTGATTTAGCAAAAATATTAGGGTTTCGCGACAATAAGGATGAAACTAAATCTACGCGGGTGAAACCGCAGGCCACAGCTAGTATTATATAAAAGTCAAAGAATTTTCAAGCAGACCATGTTCGGACGTAATTTTAGAACGAATAAGATCCGTGGTAGGAACTTTCCGAACTTTCGGACGAAGCTTCGTGTTTTGGAGAAAGCGAGTAGGCCCTCGGGTGTATAGGGGATGTAGGTAGTTTAAATATCAGATATAAAAAACGCCATTGATAATTTATTTTACAAAGTGAATAGTTTCAATATTAAAATACACACATGTTATGTACTTAAGTAGTTCTAATGTACGTAACTCTATGGACACACCTATCACAAAACTCGTATACTGAGAATACACACCATATTTTTAATTCCTGTTTCATACACAATAAAAATGTTGTATAGTCTACTTTTACGTACAGGTAAAATTGACATATTTCTTTATATTTAATAACTCGTCACACATTCATTATGTTATGATCACACAGACACATTCAACACACGTTTATACAGTAAACACACACAAATGTAGATATTGAACGACTTTATATTTTATAATACAGATTTTAAGCAAACAAACAGCAACTTTATAGCTAAAGATATAATTATTAAATTTTAGAGAAGTTGGACATAATTTTAATGAACATACAAATATACGTGCAGAATATGACATCAATATATCAATCCAACATCGCAAAGCAGGTGAAAGTTAAATACAAGTATTATTCCACTCCACGCCGCTCTTCTCCTGTCCTAATAATACAAAATGCTGCCTGACATTACATCTTATGATATAAAATTTACCGTGTTTTTAGCGTTAATCAATAAAAAACACGTAGAGGAAAATAATAATAATTTAAATGTTATAACACTCCACTTCTTTCTATTCCACTCCATTCACAGCCGTTAATTCATCCAAAACCTCTCTAATTCACTCCAATCCACTCCTCTCCACTACGATCAATCCCATTCTACTCAACTCCATTCAAAACTCTTTTTGTTTATTTAAATACATCCTGCATAACTTTCTGTACAGGCGGACTTAATGCCAGAGGCATTTTCTACCAGTCAATCTATCGAGGTATTCCCTTGTTCCGTCTATATGCGTTCAGCAGGTGGTTTCTCTCGGTAATATTCGTGCAGCACTCGGCACCGTTCGTGCTTGGCGCAGAGCAGCCGCGCCGGGGGATGTCAGGCGGGCCCGCGCGGCTTCACCACCTCCACTCGCGCTGGTACTGCAGTTAAGGAAGTCTCCGCGAATCTTACGCCCAATTGTCGACGATCACGAGTCTTCTGTAATATATATATAATAAATAAAAAAAATACATGCTCACATCATCTCAGTAGGATCTCCGAAGGGGTAAGCAGAGGTATTGTAACAATAACACCCACATTTCACTAAATATGATTGAGTGCTAATGTGACAGAGGGTGTGTTCATCGCTGCCTCATGCGCTATACATACGTCATTGAATTACTTCTCAGACATAATTATGCAGGTTTCCTCACGATGTTTTCCTTTGCCGTTAAGCATGAACATTCAAAAAACGAAAAACTCATTGATGCAGGCTGCTGCTGGCGTAGCAGACAACTGCTCAACCCCACGGCCACCACGACTCTCTTTTTAACACGCTTTTATTAGCTTCACCTGTATGTATGTATGTATGTATGTATGTAACCGACCCCTTTGAGCTCGATTTTGTCCTACTTTGTACGATCAGATTTAATTCAAACTTTGCACACCTGTCAAAAGTCGATGACAATGCAATAATCCGATCGAAGCATCCGATTATCCTAATTAGATTCGCCAGGATTAATTAATTTCTTTCCGCATCCTTTGCATGCGAGTAAGAGAGATAGAGCTAGTGCGGGCGGTTTGTGGTATTGAGGGCGGTTGATAGTTAGCCAATCGAACTAAATAATATATAGTTTAAAAAATTTAACTAAAAAATGAAAAATAAATAATTGTTTAAAAAAACTAAAAAAACACGCTTTCATAAAAAATCCAACTAAAAATCAGAAAATAAAATTTAATAAATTTGGATAAAGAATATTGTAAATTAGAAATGAATGTACATTTTTGTAAAAAAGTACGCTTTTTAAGATATTATATTATCAAAGTGATGATTCTTCTACTCATTATCTGTCAATAAAATGTTTATAATTATTAACACTATGCACCCCACGCTTTTTTACAAAAATGTACATTCATTTCTAATTTACAATATTCTTTATCCAAATTTATTAAATTTTATTTTCTGATTTTTAGTTGGATTTTTTATGAAAGCGTGTTTTTTTAGTTTTTTTTTATAATTTACAAAAAGCTGTGAAACGTTATTATGTATGTAATTACAAATTATTTCTCAGCGACTTGCGAACAATTTTCCACAAATTCTTTAAAATCAACGGTTTATTTAATTTAATCAAACAAAGATTATTTTCAGATTGAGTTTTAGATAAAGTCGTTTTTCTCCATTTTTCTTTGAAGGTAAAAGTTTTATGTTTTTCTTGACAGCTGGGTAATGTAAAAATGTTTCGGCGTCCACTTGGGAAAAGCGTCTTTATTATCTACAATCTGAGCGCGGTGATTAAGAGGAAACTTCGGGCTAAGTAATCAACCCTTGGGGGCATTTAATGCTTAGTTTCCACTCGGACTATCAAATAAGGATTTTGCTTGAATGCGCATGATCTAGTTTTGTAGAATGTCTGAATGAACGTCGAAATGAACAGAGTTCAGTTTAATGAGCTAACAGATAAGTTTATGGGAAGGTATATGGGAGCCGTGGTGGCCGTGGGGTCTGAGCAGTCGCGATGCAAGTTCGAATCCCAGCGGGGCCTATACCAATGAGTTTTATAGCCCTTTGATGACAATGTGCGGCGACACTCGATGTACTGGTGCGAACCACTTTGCACCATAAAAACACTACTTATTTCTTTTGTGTATTCTTTTTTGTATAATTTTTTTTGTATCAGTTTTATTTGTTTTGTTACTGCTTATTGAAATCAATAAACGTTTATTATTATTATTATTTTATGTGCTGTGATTTCACACCACGTACTTTACGGTGAAGGAAAACATCGTAAGAAAACCTGCATATGTCTGAGAAGTAATTCAAAGACTGTATAGTGCCTGAAACGGCGATAGACTCACCATCTGTCACGTTGGTACTTAATTATCTTCGGTGAGTAAGTGAGTATTGTTGTTACAACACCTCTGCCCTTCGGGGAATACAGGCGTGAGCATATGTATAAATGAATCATTGGTACATGCCTCTGGGACTCGGGCTTGCGTTGTTTGCGTGGCAGGCGACTACTTAAACCACACGGCCACCACGTAACATGTTACCTACATTGGGCACTGATATAACGGAATATAATCGTCCACAAGCATTACCACATAATTTTGCGGTTTAAATTATTAGCGATGTGGTTTTTGTTCGACCACTCGTTTTTGTATACAACTGAGTTCTTCTATATTAATGTAACAGTTTCACTAACGCCAGACAGATTGCGAGGGTCGAGTGGTTTTTAATTCGCTCTTCACATAATAAGTTTAAGGTCTAAAATATAACTTAGAAATTTTGCAGAAAAACACATTGCACCGACTTATTTCTTTATTCTGTAAGGTTTCTCAGACGAGCGTTGGTTTCAATCATAGGAAATCTAAATATATATAACTCAATGGTGACTGACTGACTGACATAGTGATCCATCAACGCACAGCTCAAACCACTGGACGGATCGGGCTGAAATTTGGCATGCAGGTAGATGTTTTTACGTAGGCATTCGCTAAGGAAGGATTTTGATTAATCTTACCCCCAAGGGGATGACATAGGGGATGAAAGTTTGTATGAAACTAAATTTACGCGGGTGAAACCGCCGCAGCTAGTTGACACATAAAACAGAGGATAAGGTTCCATTTAATATCTTTAAAACCAACACTAGACGACGAGTGCGACGCTGAGAAAATACCAGCTTTTCACTAAATGCATATGAAAGTATACACGCTACTGACACTAAAAAACCAAGATTTAAAATTTTTCTCTGTCTGTCTGTTTGTGCCGGGTAATCTCTGGCTGGACCGATTTTAACGGGACTTTCACTGGCAGGTAGCTGATGTATCAAGGAGTAACTTAGGCTACTTTTATTTATAAAAAATATTAGGGTTCCGCGACAATAAGGATGAAACTAAATCTACCCGGGTGAAATCGCGGCACACAGGTAGTAAATAAATAAGCAGTGCCTTGTAAGGCTTTTAGTCTTGTTTTGATCAATGAAATCGAGTTGTATTAGTAAACTAGCTTAGAATATTTTCATAACTGTTAGAGAAAACAATATTCATAGTTGTAATTTTCATGTTGTACTTCCAACTATTTCATATAAAGTATAACGTTCGCCTAGTTACTAGCTGTTACCAAGCGCGCTCACAGGAAACTATTTCTCATAAAGGATGACAGCGGCGATTTTATTTAAAAAAAATACATAGTTTGGTCCCTTCAAATAGTGTTCAGCACGGTGCTAAAGTCGGGATTTTAGAATTTCTGAATTACTTGATAAAGGTATTGAAATCATATCTAAACTCATCTGATAGCAGCAGCAGCAGCAGATTAGAGTATTGCTCAATCGACTGGGATCCAAGTGCCAAGAGGTACATACAGTGCATTGAGAAAATACAGAAGAAATTTGCTCGATACCTCTATAAAAGGAAATTTGGATTTTATCCATTCCTTTACCCGTCGCTCTTTGTGAATGGTATGGTAGGTCTGGACACCTTGGAATTCAGACGTAAGTTGTTCTTGGGCATTCACTATTGCATGCTTCTGAGTAACAAAATCGATAACCCATCAATCACAGAGCGCATTAGTTTATTTGTTCCTCAAAATTATATACGGGGTGGTAGCCGCCGAAAACACCCACTGTTTGCCATTCCAGCGCTACGTACTTGTCACGCCAATAACAGTCCCACTGCTCGGGCGCTAAGTTTTCTCAACGACTTTGTTGCCATGATCCAAGATCCTGACGTATTCGCAGATTCGCTGCCGTCGCTCATACAGAGTTTGAGAATCTATTTTTGTAAATTGTCTCTATTATAATTCTCTTTTGGTTTTATATATAAGCGCTTTGGCAATAGCTGTAAGTTTAGATATTCAAATTATAAATAAATAAATAAATAAAATAAATAAATAGATAGTAGAAGTAAGACTATAAAAAGCTATTTCTTATGTCCATAATTTTCCCTTTTAATTTGATTTGTGTCTTAGTGATATACAGGAGTTAAGGATCAGCAGGTACAAGGGTATGGCCCAAGTTATAAATCTTAAGAACTAAAATATTCAAAAAACTTGCGCAACGTAAGTACGTACTTACGTCACATAAATCACAGCGATTACTTTTACTTAAACCCCATACAGTTAAGTGGGAAGTAATGTAAAAATTAAAAAATACGAATAACCTAATAAAAATCTCAGGCGCCAGTATTTTTTATAAGAGCACCGACTACAAATTATAAAGAAATGTTCCTGTAATATTTTAAGAAGCTTTTTGCTGCCTACTTTCAAACCATCCCCTTTGTGCTCTAAATTAATTGTTTGCGAGTGCAGTGGCCCCAAAGGATTACAAAGCCGTGATAATGAAACGAATATTAATGCTAATCTATACAGATAATTAAATTGATGTGTCTGTTTGTAATTCCAAAATAACAGCTTTTCACTGACATGAAAGAACCAATTTAAAAAAAAAACTCTGTCTGTCTGTCTGTTCGTCCCGGGTAATCTCCAAAACGGCATTTTAACGGGACTTTCACTGGTTAATGTTAATGTTTCAAGGAGTAACTTAAGCTACTTTTATTTAAAAAAAAGCAAATGGGTAGAATATATTTTTAACATACATCAAACTCAAACTCAAATATATCTTTATTCGAGTAGGCTTTATACAAAGTACTTTCAAATCGTCCAGTAAGTTACAAGACAAGTGTCCCTGTTGTTGAATACAATTATTTGATTTTGAGAGAAGACAATAACTAATATTGATTGAATGCAATTAACTGATTTACATTATACATGCGCTCGCACCACTGCCGAATTTTAAATTTATAAAATACTAGCTGTGCCCTGCGGTTTCACCCGTGTAGATCTAGTTTCATCCTTATTGTCGCGGAACCCTAATATTTTTGATAAATAAAAGTAGCCTAAGTTACTCCTTGAAACATCAGCTACCTGCCAGTGAAAGTCCCGTTAAAATCCGTCCAGCTGTTTCAGAGATTACCGGGAACAAACAGACAGACACACAGACAGACAGAGAAACATTTTAAAACTAGATTTTTTAATGTCAGTAGCGTGTATACTTTCATATGCATTTAGTGAAAAGCTGTTATTTTGGAATAACAAACAGACACTTTAAATTTTATTTATCTGTATAGATATAGATGTATAGATAATATGGATTTGTTTAGCTCTACATCGTCGGAGTTTAACTTCTACATGTTAGTAAAACCGTATAAAGATCCGTAACGTGGTTTAGAAAAACGATGCGTCCAAACAGACTATTTTTTTTTGTCTTCAATTTATATTATATATGAGCATTCCAATTAAGATGCATTCATATAATTAATAAAGTTTCGGAGATTAGCCGGAACAAACAGACAGACAGAGTATTTTTTTTTGTTTATGTCGGTATCGTTCGTATATATACTTCCACATGAATTTATTAAAAAGGTTTTAATTTTTCCATTTATATTTATCTGTTTAGAGTATTTATAGAATATAAGATATACTTAATATTTAACTAGCCTTACCTTCGAGTAGGATTAACAATCTATACAGATATTTAATGTTTGTAACTCCATAATAACTAAAAACATATGAAAGTATACACGCTACTAACATTGAAAAACCAAATTATATTTTTTTCTCTGTCTGTCTGTCTGTCTGTTTGTTCCGGGTAATCTCTGAAACGGCTGGACGGATTTTAACGGGACTTTCACTGGTAGGTAGCTGATGTTTCAAGGAGTAACTTAGGCTACATTTGTCTATTAAAAATATTAGGGTTCCGCGACATGAAGCATGAAACTAAATCTACACGGGTGAAACCACGGGGCACAGCTAGTAAAAACTAAGTTAAGTACTTAGTTTTTTTTCCTGTTTTTGTAACATTTTCCATTAATTCTTCCATTGGTATAAAGCCTAAAGCCTTCCTCGATGAATGAACTAACCAACACAAAAATATTTTTTCAATTCAAATCAGTAGCTTCTGAGATTAGCGCGTTCAACTAAACAAACGAAGAACTCGAATTGATGCTCAACTTGTGGACCTCTCATTCCCGAATCAGCCTTTTCAACCACTGACGGAAGATATCATCTTCTTGGCCTTATCCCATACATTGTTGGGGTCGGCACTTGATTCAACCCGATGTGGCTCATCACCTGATTGTTATACGAAGCGACTGCCATATGACCTTCGTAACCCCTTTTACGAGGACAACGGTCAACTGGGTTAAATCAATTGTCAAACATCATGCTGCTTGTCTTAGACTGGCGTACGTTACGCGGTTTCACTGGCGTAGTTCCCGTTCCCGTTCCCGTGGGAGTACGGGGATAAAATATAGCCTACGCTACTTGCTGATGATGTAGCTATCCATTGCTGAAAGAATTTACAAGGTCGGTCAAGTAGTTTCGGAGCCTATTCAATGCAAACAAAAACAATCAAATCTTTCCTCTTTACAATATTAGTGTAGATGTATCAATATAAATACTTGGTATAATTCTCCCTTTGACCACAACATCAATTAATTAATTAAATCAATGAGGCGAGTTGGATATTAATAAACACAATGTGACTGAAATGGTAACAAAGGACAAAGGTAACGAAACAATTAGAGACGTAATAATTTGATTTTTGATTATATTTCTGCACTGTTGAGTTGATAAATGATCTTAAAAATACTCTCAGCTCATTCTTATTAAACGTGAACAATAATAGGAGTCCGGCCAAGTGCGAGTTGAACTCCCACTGGCTACGTACCATCTTTACAGATAAATAAAAATGAAGTTACTGTTTGCAATTCCGAAATATCAGTTTTTCATTAAATGCATATGGAAGTATCAACGCCTGCGAGTCCGTCAGCGCAGGGTTTGATTTATCTTAATATTTTGCACAATTCACACAAAATCGTTGTAAATCACAGCCTATGTATTCTGGTATGTGAGCTATATTATTGTTAAGTTTCATCAAAATCCAGTAGTTTTAATGTGAAAGAGTAACAAACATCCATCTTTGTAGCCAAACTTTCGCGTTTACAATAGGTACTCGTATTAGTAGGATTGTATTTTAAAAACTACCTTCATTTGTGTCACCAACGGCGCCTCCAAGTTTGTGTTCCTTTTCTTCATCGTAGTCGATCCAGAGGTACCTTTAATACAATTGTGTTAGAAGTGTATGTCAAAGTAAACTTCGGTTTCGTGAGTAAATAAGTATTGGGAGTAAATATTTGGTAAAATCTCGGCTACCGTGTGCCAATGACTTTTATATCCAACTACTCCAACGAGAGTGATTTCGAGTGAATACCTTTCGCGCCCTCGGACGATAGGAGATCAACTCAGAAATTTGCGAAAATGTATTAAGATTGACATACCTTAAAATGTATATTCTGACCGAAGTTTCTTAAAAGCACAACTTAAAGTATGAATATAAAATTATATTTTTTAATATTAATAACTGGTAAAATAATTACTGTAAAATTTACATACATACATATGCTCACGCCTGTATTCCCCGAAGGGGTAGGCAGAGGTGTTGTAATTTTCAACACCCAAAATTCACCGAATATTATTAAATGCCAACGTGACAGAGGGCGAGTCCATCGCCGTCTCAGGCACTATACATACGTCTTTGAATTATTTCTTATTACATATGCAGGTTTCCTCACGATGTTTTCCTTCACCGTAAAGAACGTGTTGTGAAATCACTGTACATAAGTTTTTAGAAAAACTCATTGGTACAGGCCCCGCTGGGATTCGAACTTGCGTCGCTTTCGGAGCAGGCGACTGCTCTAACCCCGAGGCCACCACGGCAAGGACACCTAATTTATTAACTTAAATTTTCCGTAGATTGCGATTTCCAAAACAAAATATTTTTGAATTGAGCCCATATTGTTCTGAGGGTGCGCTACATCTGTGTGAAAAGCCCATTTCATCTATCATCTAAAATGACGTGTCGTTGGATTGGATTTCATTCTGAGAGTTACGTAGGTATTACAAATATTGCGTCTCTATAATAATGTTCGAAGCAGCAAATACTGTTTCGAACATTATTTCTGAATAAAATGAATGAAAAACATATGGCGACATATTTTATTTTCTTATTAATATCTAGATTTGTTTCAAAATTGCACAGTCATAAAAATATGTCTTTAACATAATTTGGAAATAGAAATCAAGTCCGCAGAACACTAGACTCTAATATGTACACTGTCGGTCGGCATAGCAAAAAGCAGAGGGCCTAGTGAGAGTTTTTCACTGTCGCCGTCACAAGTCACCGCGTCGACGTAAACGCAGATTTGTATAGGATCGGAACAGCGCCTCTGTCGGCCTAAACATGACACTATTGTGAGTCCACACAAATCTGCGTTTACGTCGACGCGATAACTTGTGACGGCGATTTTAAGAAAACTCGTACTAGTCACTCGGAGCAAGATGGATCGCCGTAATCTTTGATCATATAGAGGTCACGACCCTAATCGCCACTAAGGACACCGACACATCTCCATGTGTGTGCATGAGTATAGGAGACATGATCCCTGTACAAATACCTTGCAGCTGACGAACGTGCTTGCTGCGTAATTCTGTAAGGTATTTCGTACGACGTCATTTTATCTATCTATATCTATACAGATAAATAAAATTTAAGTAATTAATATACAAAATAAATTTAGTACAGTGCCTAAGACCGGCCGATTTTAAGGGGACTCTCACTGGCAGATAGCAAATGTTACAAGGAGTAAGTTAGGCTTCTTTTTATTTAAACAACCATTAGGCTTCCACGGGATACCATACAATTAACTCTACGCGGGTGAAATGTACTCTGGCTTAAATTCTAATTCAATTTGTACCTGATGTGAACCTCTGCCTCATCTGATAGATATTAATTTTAAACATACCCATGGGTTCCGCAGCATTAGGGGATCGACAGCATCTCTTGAAGAACCTCCTGATAGCTCCCTTCAAGTCGAGGGTGTAGGTCCCGTACACCAGGGGGTTCATGCACGAGTTGGACACCGCCATCGCGAACAGAAGGTCCTGGACTCGGTTCGACACTTGCTTTGCTGATTCTCTGTCTACCATGTACCTGTTTTGTTGATATTAATGACACTTAGGAAATAGCAATATGAACTACTTGTCAGGAAGAGTTCGGTCTAGCGATAATACGACGTTATCTCAAATTATTGTTTTATTTTATTAGGTCTTATACCAAGCGTCTGTACAATACTATGTGCAATAAAAAGTATTGTTTTGTATTGTATAAATTTCTACAAAAAAGTTATCATTCATTGCGGAAGTTCCGCGAAAACGGTATTATAAAGAATTTCTAAAGTGGAATCTGCAGTTCAGCTTTCAAATACCAGACAGAATATAATACTGCGGACGGTAGAAAATGAAAAAAATTAAATGAAAATGATTTATTCAGTTTAGGCCCTGGTAAGGCACTTATGAATGTCGAGGAAGTTACCACCGGTTAGTTACTCTACAGGTGTCTACTGTCTGTTTGTCTGTATGTCGCGACGCTGCGATTACTTTACGTGTGCATTTTCGCTGAGCGCTCATAACTCGTGACAGCACCTGTACGTTTATCAGTATCTTACCACATAGCCATAGTAGCGTATGGCAGCCAGCAAAGAGCAAACACGGAGACGATCGTAACAGTCATACGCAGCGTGCGCCGCTTGGCTCGCTCCATCACGCGCCGGTCCGAGCGACGCAGACGCGCGTGGCTCATTCCTTTGCGATACCCGCACTTCGCTGGAATAGGTTCAGGGTTAGGACATCGAAGGAAAACATCGAGATTTTTCAGTTTGGGCCCTGGTAAGGCACTTATGAAAGGTGAAAATTTACCACCGGTTCGAAAACTAGCTCTCTGAGAAGAACCGGCAAGAAACTCAGCCAGTAAAGACGTATGTATAGTCCTGAGACGGCGATAGACTCATCTGTCACGTTGGCACTCAATCATCGTCGGTGAAATGTGTTATTACAACACCTCTCCCTACCACTTATGGGAATACAGGCGTGAGCATATGTATTAAATTTAAAGTAGTTGCTAGCGAAACAAATCTGAGAAACTTATTCGAGAGAGAAAATCATTCAACAATTTCTACCCAAATAACAACTACATGTTTTCATTTTAAAAACCACTCAATTAACCAGAGTAAATATCTGTTTGTACATGAGCGAATGAGAAATGAAGGATTTAAGATTTTAATCAAAATAAATATTGGTATTTACCCTGAGTCTAATTACTGTAATAACTTACCAGCCACGTTATTCACTGTATCTCAGAGTCGGTTGGTTTCAATCATAGGAAATTGATACATTATACATAGAGGATAAGGTTCAATTTCGTATCTTTAAGCTCGAAGCTCGACGACGAGTGCGACGCTGAGAAACATTAGTGAATAATACAGCAGTATTATCGAAACACTAGCTGTGCCTCGCAGTTTTACCCGCGTAGATACTATAAAAAAGATAGTATAACAATAAAAATTATATTCCTCGTTTTTGTAATATATTATAAAATGTTTGCTTTGTTGATTGATGCTTCGCTCGTATTGCTTGCGGTGTGATGCTATTTGGCGAAACCTTTTTTTTAAATAAATGTAGCCGAAGTTTCGCTTTTGTAAAATCTATCTGCCAGTGAAAGTCACGTTCAAATCCGTCAAGCAATTTCAGAAATTAGAATAAAGGGGAAGGCAGACTTTTTGGACAGATAATTTTTTGGAATTACAGACAAACATTGCTATTTTATTTATCTGTACATGCTCACACTTGTATTCTCCGAAGGAGTAGGCAGAGGTGTTGTAATAACAACACTCACATTCAACCATGGTGGTCATCATGGTGAGTTTATCCCCATCTCAGGCACTATACATACGTGTTTGAATTACTTCTCAGACACACGCAGGTTTCCTCACGAGGTTTTTCTTCAATTCAATTCAATATATCTTTATTTGATTAGACTTTTAACAAAGTACTTTCTCCGTAAAGCAAGTGGTGTGAAATCACTGCACATACGTTTTTAGATAAACTCTTTGGTACCTACATATTATGTACATGTATGTCTGTATAAGTATATAGATTTCGCTACGATGTTGGAAAGAATAAAAATAGATTGCACCCCACTTGCCGCAAGGGTAGTAAACAAGAGTTATTTGTAGTCTATGAATATTGCACGTTGCCTACTTATTTAAGAATGGAATTGCTGTCACAAAAGAGGTTTTGTATTAAGGTTTTATAAATACGTGTTTGAATTACTTCTCAGACATATGCAGGTTTCCTCACGATGTTTTCCTTCACCGTAAAGCATGTGGTGTAAAATCACTGTACTTAAGATTTTAGAAAAATTCATTGGTACAGGCCCCTGCTGGGTTTTTCCAGTAAGTACACCCCTTCACGGAATACCGGCGTGAGCATGTATGTGTGTGTGTACCTAGGTTTTTAACTTTTTGTAAATAATTTTCTGAACTACATGCATACGGTGATGAACTCACCCTCTGTCACGTTGGCACTTAATCATACTCGGTGAAATGTGGGTGTTGAAAATTACAACACATCTGCTTACCCTTTTGGGGAATACAGGCGTGAGCATATGTATGTATAAAACACACAATTTTATCGCATGAGTATGGCTTACTTTTCTTTCAAACCTCTTAAAAAATTTACATTATTACAATACTGTTTTGCTGTAGGACAAACTCATCCGAGCCGAGTCAAGGTGACTCTTGCGGGTAAATAGATAAGGAGGCGGAAAGTGACATATTGCTTTTATCTCCGTAAAATTGGTTGTAGGGAAACGTAGGAAAATAGCTTTAGCCTTTAAAAGGTTTTGAAACTACTAAAATATGTTTGTTTTGTAGCCTTTATGCCTTTGCCACAAACCGACCTTGAGGGATTACATCAACACCGCTATAACACTAAATCTATACAGATAAATAAAATTGAAGTGTCTGTTTGTAAATCCAAAATAACAGTTTTTCTCTAAATGCATCTGAAAGTATGCACGCTACTGACACTAAAAAACCAAGTTATAAAATGTTTCCCTGTCTGTCTGTCTGTCCGTCTGTCTGTCTGTCTGTCTATGTGTTCCGTATAATCTCCGACGGGACTTTCACTGGCTGATGTTTCAAGGAGTAACTTAGAGTACTTTTATCTCTTAAAAATATTAGGCTTCCGCGACAATAAGGATGAAACTAAATCTACGCGGGTGATCCCGCACGGTAAAACCGCAGGGCACAGCTAGTAACTAATATGTCTGCCAATAATAAATTTATATCGCTGTATCCTAACATTAAGGTTGTCTCGTAGACATCTCTCTAGCGATAGGACCTACTTTTGAACCGACTTAAAAAAAAGGAGAAGGTTATCAGTTCGACTGTATGTTTTTTTTTAAAGTTTATTACCTCAGAACTTGCTAGTGCAGCTGTGTGACAGTGACAGATGTATACGAGATATATACATCTGTCTCATAATAAGAGTCTATCATGGCAATAAGAGATTCATATAGTAAGGCCCCGGGCCTGTAGACAAAGTAAGACTGTCATAGAAACGGTAATAAAATCTATGGAAATGACATAAATCAGTCACGTACTCGTAATTCCATACATTTTGTATCGTTTCTATTTTTGTTTCAATCTCCTATGAACGTTTTTCAATAATAACAACTATGTACACGTCTGTTCTGTCCTTTTAACTTTTATATTAATGCTTTGCTAGCACTAACGATCAATTAGTCCATATCGACCTTATCGATGGAAACTCTCTCGATATAAGGACAACGGAAATTAATAGCTCGAGGTTCTGTCTTTTTATTTGATAAAGGTTTCATGTCATTTATAATAGAGTTTTATAACACACTAGCTCTCTCTCTGCGGTTTCACCCGAGTTGACATAATTTCTATATATATAATCTTTATAAATTATATTTTTTTTATGCTATAGCCTACGTTTTATTCTGATGTATAACATATATTATTGTAAAGTTTCATCAAAATCGTCTAGTTTTTGCGTGAAAGAGTAACAAACATACATACATTCTTACAAACTTTAGCCTTTATAATATTAGTTGGATGTACTGAACGAAATACGCTGGGAATAAATTTATTTTTGCATCGATGAAGGTGTATCGTATTGATTTTTACATAAACAAATATAACTACGTGTTTTCTGATCACTGTATCGGATTAAATCGCTGAATATCAAGTTTTGTATACGTAATTCTGTTTCATATTTTCATAAATTACCATAATATATTTTATACGTCAAAGGCTTCATCGGAACTTCATTATTCGACTCATGGAATTAGATACAAAACCTTCATTCTCTCATAATGTTCACACCACATCTATTGAATTTTGTTCAATGAAAATACCGTAGTCCCATTATTGCAAAATATGGTTTGCCTAGGATGTCGTAAACATTAATCGAGGATCACAAGTAATAACCACATTTGTTTATCTTCACACATCTTTATATATAAAAGAAAGTCGTGTTAGTTACACTATTTATAACACAAGAAGGGCTGAACTGATTTGGCTGAAAATTGTTGAGGAGGTAGCTCAGAAATTGGAGAAGGACATAGGATATAAAATGATGAATGAAATTTTAATATAAAAAGTGGTATAGCAGAAAAATTCTACGCAGATGAAATCGCGGGGCGTCACGATAAATTAATAAGAAAAGGACAGTTTTATTGATAAAAAAAATTTTTGTGTAAGTTTGTAATTGCAAGTTAATGTAATAACATAATATGAAAGTATATATGGCTCTCACACAAATACCCAATTTAATATTTTTCTCCGTCTGTCTGTCTGTTTGTTTCGGCTGATCTCTGGAATCTTTCTTACCAGGGCCTAAACTGAATAAATATTTTTCATTTTTCATATCACAAAAAAGGATGGAACTATTTTAAACCAAGAATTATCTTATGCTAACTATGATAATGATTTATTCAGTTTGGGCCCTGGTAAGGCACTTTGGATGTCGAGGAATTTACCATGTCCTGTAATAAGGGGATAGATCTTGGCCGAAGAAATGGTGTTGTAATAACTCTGCCTTCCTTTAGGGACGCTTGGATAAAGGCGTGAAGGATTATATCCTTCATATCCTTCATTAACGCTATGAGAAGATATTAATTTTGATCGCTTAAGTTGGCAAACAACTGAAAACTTTTGAAGTATCTAAGATAAGCTTTAAGTAGAGCTTTGCGTTACTTATCATGTTGGAACGCTTAAATAAAAGCTGTATTTGAAGGGAATATTGTAATATTAACTTAGGTTTTTGGCTTAAGAGATTAGGATCAAACAGACAGAAAGTCGGTTAATATATATATATAATATGCAATTCACAAATAAAGTATCTATCTATTAGGAAAATAGTTTTCGAAATAGGTTCAGTGGATCCAGATCCCACTACCACCTCACAAACTCACTTACATAACCTCTTTATAATATTAGTATTGATTATGTATAAATATGGTAATGCGACATTTGAACACAATTTTACACTTAAATGTTAAGTATATCATAGGTAATCATAGGTAATTTAAGAGTAATAACTCTTGGAGGAGGAGAGCGAACGGAGGAGCTCGTGGCACAGTTGCTGTTGCGCATATGATGCGATCAGCAAAGTTAAGCAACCATACGTCTAGCCAGTAGTTGGATGGGTGACCGCCCGAGTTCCTTCCTTGCCTCGGAGAGTACGTTAAGCCGTCGGTCCCGGTTGTCAATTTAACATCTTTGGCAATCGTTACAGGTCAGTTGGGGGCCTAATAAAATCTGACAACTGGTTTAACCCAGGTTGCCGATTTCCTCGAAAAAAGGGGTTACGAAGGTCAGATGGCAGTCGCTTCGTATAAAAATCAGGTGATCAGCCACATCGGGTTGAATCAAGTGCTGACCCCAAATATATGGGATAAGGCCAGGGAGATGAACTCTTGTCGGTGTAACCGATGCAACTCTTTCCATTTGTCTCTGTCCAGTGCCATCTCTTTGACCTCCTTATACGACATGACTGACACCTTTTCTTTAACTTGTCCCATGTATGTTAACCTTGGTCTTCCTCTTCCTCTGTCTCCTTCTACCTTTCCTTATATTATGTTTTTAAAGAAGCTGTCATGTCGCACGAGGTGATCAATAAACTTTCCCCTTCGATTTTGGATTGTTCCCCATAGGTACACAAACGCCTAATAATATGGCGCAGATTGTCAGTGATTATTTCAGAGCAAACATTATTTAAATACGCATTTCCGATTCACACGTGAAAATTAATTAACGCCTTTGTGACAGCTTGTTTGTTTAAGCATGTTATTATTAACTTCGCAACTTTATGAGTACGGTTTGAGACAATGCTACGAAATGTACATGGTAAAATAGGTACTCATCTATATCTATTTATACACATAAATAAAATTAAAGTGTCTGTTTGTAACAGCAAAATAACAGTTTTTCTATATCAATATACACGGTACTGGCACAGAAAACCAATTTTTAAAATTTTTCTCTGTCTGTCTGTTTGTTCAGGGCTGGATGGATTTTGACGGGACTTTCACTGACGGATAGCTAATGTTACAAGGAGTAACTTAGGCTACTTAGACTTTTAAAAAACATTAGGGATCCGCGGGCAACCATGAAATTAAAATCTACGCGGGTGAAACCGCGGGGCACAGCTAGTATAAAATAATTTATTAAAATGACTAGCGGACGTAACGCGGTTCACCCGCGTAGTTTCCGTTCACGTGGGATAAAATGTAGCCTATCTTACCCACTGATGACGTAGCTATCCATTGCTGAAATAACGGAGTCGGTGCCTGTTCGGGGGTATCGAACTATTGGCCTTTGGAAGATTGCAATAATTAAATAAAACTAGGGTAAGCTAAATAAAGTTAGGGTGTTATAATGTTGCATCAAAGAAGAGGAAAACAAATCAATGGTAGACGTATTTATGTAACGCGATACAACTTTCAATAGCGCGATCTATTTTACTACTCACGCCATCTTTTTACAAACAATGGAACTAAAACATACTTTACTACCAACGGACAAACAAATCTTTCCTGTTTAAAATATTAGTATATATGTATACACGTGGATCCGTAATGAGTATTAAATTAATTCCGCCCTTGTATACAAAGTTACGGCTATGAAATTGCGTCTTGATGGATATTGACACAGCTTTTGATATATCGCTCTGGGGGTTCAAGCTATCTAGTCAACATTTCTCCAATGAGTGAGCCGTGGCGGCCGTGGGGTTTGAGCAGTCGCCTGCTACGCAAGCGATGCAAGTTCGAATCCCAGCGTGGCCTGCACCAATGAGTTTTCCTAAAAAACAAATGTGCAGTGATTTCACACCACGTGCTTTATTGTGAATGGATACATCGTCAGAAAATTTGCAGTGAAACTCATGACGGGACAATTCGCTTATTCAAAACCGACACTCGACGATGACGCTGAGAAACCTTAGTGAATAACGTGGCTGTAGCTAGTATAAAAAGGACTATTCGGGAAAGGGGACTTATTGGAGAGTGTCAGTTACAAATCTTACCATCGAGCTCTTTGCTGGTCTGTCGGATCTCACAGAAGATACACACGTAGCAAACGGTGATGATGACCAGCGGGATGAAGTACATGGCGCACACGCAGAACACCGTATACGCCACCTCGTGCTCTAATGCACTGAACGCCTCGAACGACACACACTGCTCGAAGCCCGCTACACGCGGGTGGGGCAGCACTCTGAACACCACGCTCTGGGGACAAATTATATACTTTAGTATCTCGGTTAAAAAGCCGTAGTGTGAGCAAGTTAAAATATCAGCGATTTGCGCCAATGAGTTCGTCTAAAATAACTTATTAGTAGGTACTGTGATTTCACACCACGATCTTTATGGTGAACAAAAATCGTAAGGAAACCTGAATATATATCTGAAGATAAATTTAACGATGTATCTGTGAATTATGGACTCACTACAAATCACGATGGCACATAATCAACTCGGCAAAAGCACCCCGCAGAATTAATATCAACTCAAATGTATTTATTGCAGTGATGGTGACTGCTGTAGAAGAGGTGCGGTGTAGTTACAAGCGAACTTTACAGTGATGGAAAATATCGTGAAGAAACTACGTAACGTCTGAGAAGTAATTTAAAAGCGTAGATATCTAAGGTGCCACTCCACCACTCACCATTTATCATGTATGACACTTAATCATATAAGAAGAGATGAATGAATACCGTGTTTATTTTTTCTATTTAATGATTACAGTGTGTAATTGGAATTGCATGCCGTTTTATTAATATTAATAAACTAGCTGTGCCCTGCGGTTTCACCCGCGTAGATTTAGTTTCATCCTTATTGTCGCGGAACTCTAACATTTTTAAAAAAGTAGCCTAAGTTACTCCCTGAAACATCAGCTACCTGTCAGTGAAAGTACCGTTAAAATCGGTCCAGCCGTTTCGGAGATTACCCGGAACAAGCAGACAGACAGACAGAGAAAATTTTTATAACTTGGGTTTTTTAGTGTCAGTAGCGTGTATACTTTCAAATGCATTTAGTGAAAAACTGTTATTTTGGATTTACAAACAGACACTTCCATTTTATTTATCTGTATAGATATAGATCAGCATGAGTGCAAATTTTCAAATACTTCATAATTGATAAATTACACACATACATGAATAATGTGAAATTCTTAACGTACTCAACATGTTGGTGCTGAAATGGAATGTCTGGTTAAACGTGCTCTGATTTCTCGTACAATTCGAATATACAGCGCATTAAAAATCCCTTGTAATAATCAAAACGTAGACAGTAATAATACGAGCACCGTTTAAATTCAATATCAATAAGATTCTTGGAATTTAATTATTATATCGTAGCATTGTTTGTGGTAACGAATGTCCATTGTATTTTGATAAATGTTTATTTAACTTGTCTATTGAATTTCTGACGTCTTGGAATTTGTTTAATTAGTTTGTAGCTAGACAATGTATGGGTTAATAAAAGAGCAACGATGGCCGAGTGGCTTCAGAGTTCCTAGTGAGAGATTTTCATTGCCACCGTTATAAGGCACCACGTTGACGTAAGTGCAGATTTGTAAAGGATCGAAACAGCACCATCTGACGGCCCACGGATAGCACTTGACTTGTGACGGCGATTTTAAAAACTCGCACTAGGCACTCAATAGTCGTCTGCGCGGTTAGTCTCTGAGTACTGCGAATACGATAACAACGCCAAAAATATTAGTTCATTTAAACCCTCATCTATATGATCTATATACATATAATAAAATTGTAGAGGTTGAATTTCTGCAATGGAATAAATATCTAATTAGTTTGTCTGTTTGTATGGGCTTATCTTCGAAACAACTGGACTGAAATTTTGTGCGATAGTAGCTAATTACCCGTTGTACAGGTTGGTATGCATATAACTCGCAAGTATATAAGAATATTACAAGGAGTACCTTAGATTACTTTTATTTAAAAAACATGGGAGGGACATATTGACATATGTCAGGCACGTGACATATGTCATTTCCATGCATTTTGTATTTTTTTCTATTAGCGCAAGCGCGAGAGAGTTTTACTTTGTCTAGGTCCAGAAATCCGAATATTGGAAATAATTCCTGATTGTCTAACGTTAATAAAGGGATGTAAATTATATCCGAAGATTCTCCACCCTGTCCCCGCGTGTCACAACTAGAGCGTATAATAAATCACCCTTTCTTTAATGTCATTGTTACTCAATGAATTAATAATTACTCATGAATTCAATTTGTAATTCAGCGCCCACTTCGCAGGATCGACCAGTTTAGGCAAAGGATTGTTTGAGTGTGATTTATGAACGGGACGAGAGAAATGACGCTTCACACCGCCACTTTGATTTGTTGCCAAATCCAGGGCTGCTATTCACTAAGGTTTCTCAGCGTCGAACTCGATGAGCGTTGGCTTCAATCATAGGAAATTGATACATAATACATCTAAATATATATAACTCCAAGGTGACTGACTGACTGACATAGTGATCTATTAAAGCACAGCCGTCAAGTGGTTTGGATTTGACGGATCGGGCTGAAATTGGGCATGCAGGTAGATGTCATGACGTAGGCATCCGCTAGGAAATTTGATTTTGATTAATTGTACCCCCAAGGGGATAAAATAGGGGATGAAAGTGTATATGCAAATAAATTTACGCGGGTGACACCGCGAGGCACACCTAGTAGAGGATAAGGTTCAATTTCGTATTTTTAGAACCGACACACGACGACGAGTGCGACGCTGAGGAACCTTAGTGAATAACGGGCCATAGCATAATGGAACCTCGGTTGGCTATGTGGTTAAGTATTCGTTTGAAAAGCGTACATTTGCGTGTTGAACCAATGTACTAAACATTATCAAGATACACAAGTCTAATTTAAGTAGACCTCTCATTTTAAGGAGAGTCTGAATATTGCGAGGTCCTTTTATTCTGTACAATTTTGGAGTGATGTGTGTGTACCTGATATAGGATGTTGTTTTGCATTGGTAGCATGTTTTCCCGAGCGGCGGCGAGCTCAGTGACTCGAGCCGGCCGGGCACGCTACATTTGCTCTTTTATTAGATGATCTATCTCACCTAATCTTATCCACCCGGTATTGTCCTATTGCTGGGTAAAGGCGTCTCTCCCCATTTGATGATGGAAAATATTTATTGAATAAAAACTTAGTTAAATAACTGTTTCTTTATTATATTTATTTCTATTAATATACCTCTGCAAATTTGGCAACAATGCAAAACAACATCCTGTACGGGAAATTACAAATAACTTTTCCTAAACATAAGTAAAGATGATCAACAGTAAACGACGAAGAAAAATGCTAAATTAAGAGAAGTAAAAATTCGTCACGTGAGGTAGATAAGGGTAGCTGAATTGACAGTACAACAAATAACTTAATGTATTTTTTGTGTCCTTCTGACGATTTGAAAGTACTTAGTAAGAAGTCTAATCAAATCAAGATTTGTCAAGGTTTGGAGGGGTCGTCGAAGAAACGAATCCCACATTGTTTAAGTTTTATCCCACATTGTTTACGTTTTATTCTCTGACTTGCCTTTCAAACGTAACTTTTCGACGTAAACACGAAGAATGGTTGAAGAAATAGGTTATTGTTAAGATCTTGAATTAATTTAAGAACACATTCACATTTTTATGTTTTTATTTCGTTGATCCCGCGAACTGTGGAGCTTAATGTTAAGCCTCTGCATTGGAGAAAGTACTTTATGTAGAGTGGATAAGGTAAATTTTCAGACGATGAATGTGTTTGAATAATCAGGGTTGTGCCCAACTAATGATGAGCGAGCAATTCATCATTTTATTGTAATCAGTACAATAGGATAGGATGTTGCGTGTCAGTGCTACGTCATGACAATCTGGGAGCGGTGCCCAGAAATACTAATATGTTATTTGTATCCATATATTTTTGTTTATTAAAGGTTTGACAGCTCGTAGTTTCTATTACATTAGGGCCTCACATATTATGAAATTGGGTTTTGTCGTACTGGCCACTTTGATTTCAAATATCTCCTCTTTGGTTAGGAATTCAAAATTCTAATTCATACAGTTATTTACTTATGCATTTATTTATATTAAATTTAATATTTTCCAGTTCTTTACCTGGTAAGGTCAAAAAAAAACACCGTGAATAGCCGGGACCACAGGGGAATAGCCATCTTTATTAGTTCATCTCAAAGATAAAGAATGTCGTTTTTTTTACTTAAATTTTTTTTGGTGTTGTTATCTATGGAACTCTTTAAGTGAAAAATTTAAGTCCTTTTTTATAATAATAATAATAATAATAATATTTATTCGCAAATTTATTTTTCTTGTGTTATACATGTACATTAAAACATGAAAAAAATACCTAGATTTTTTATTCTTGAATGTGCATGTGATCTCAATAAATTATTTAATGTGATTGTGAAATGTTTCACACTGTCGGGGAGGCCGCGCCGCAAACATGTATAGATATATACTTAGTTTGAGTTCGAACCAGTCCTAAATATAATATCGCTCTTATGTATTATATTACTGACATAAAATTATAATAAGTATAAGTTCGACGACTTTCGGATACTTATTGAGTGATCTTTCTTAAAATATTACCTACTACTGCAATTATGATAAGTTTTTTGGGAATAATCACACAAAACGCCCAAAAGACTTGGTTCAACGACAGCGAAATTTAAATAATAAAACCATTCTTCATTGATTCTGTCACAGTATAACTAAACTTTCCAAGCAGTGGGGAACCTAGGCCCAATTTAAAAATAAGATCTTTAGCTCCATTGTGGGTTGTTAAATGTTAAAGTTTATAAAATTCTCACTTTTATTAACTCAAAAAATAATTTAGATTTGCTGTTTGAAATTATGAAAAAAATCATCAAGGCACGTAAATGTTATCGGACACGAAGTAACACTTCTGATTGACGCTACTGCTATTCTGCTTATAACCTCGTAGATGTATGCGTCTGTGTGAGTTTGTTATCATTTCATGAATTTGTTACATTTTGTATCGTTTCTATTTGGTGTCGTTAGTTATGAGTGCTCAGTGAAAACAGTGGTAAACTGCGCATGTATTTGTTCTCGTCGCGCCTTAAAAGACATAATTTTTTTTAACAAAGTACTTTCAAATCATCAGCTTGACATTATTAGACAGGACTAGCTGACCCGACAGACGTTGTTGCTCTGTCTTAATTATGAGAATGTAGCACGTATTCTGTCAATTCTATGTCAAACGTCATAAGGTTACATCAAAAAGTTTTATTGTCCAAAGCGCTAAGGTAAAATTTTAGAAGAAAGATTTTTTTTTAATTTTCTATGCAAATTTCTTAGTTTTTTCTTTCATAAGAACCATCTCTTGACAATATCGAACACAACAAAAAAATACTATCGAAATCGGTCCAGCCGTTCACCCGTGATGTCGTGACCAAGGGAAATGGGGATTAATTTTTATATATATACTAGCGGACGTCACGCGGTTTCACCCGCGTAGTTCCCGTTCCCGTGAGAGTACGGGGATAAAATATAGCCTATCTTACTCGCTGATGATGTATCTATCCATTGCTGAAAGAATTTTCAAGATCGGTCAAGTAATTTCGGAGCCTATTCAATACAAACAAACAAACAAATCTTTTCTCTTTATAATATAAGTGTAGACTAGCTGTGCCCCGCGGTTTCACTCGCGTAGATTTAGTTTCATCCTTATTGTCCCGGAACCCTAATTTAATAAATAAAAGTAGAATAAGTTACTCCTTGAAACATCAGCTACCCGTCAGTGACCCGTTAAAATCGGTCCAGCCGTTTTAGAGATTACCCGGAACAAACAGTCAGACAGACAGAGAAAAATTTTAAAACTTGGTTTTTTAGTGTCAGTAGCGTGTATACTTTCATATGCATTTAGTGAAAAACTGTTAGTTTGGAATTACAAACAGACACTTCAATTTTATCTGTATAGATAGATTATACATGCTACCGCTGGGTTCGGAAGCTTGCTTTTACTGAAAAAAACCCGACAAAAAACTCAGTAATTACCCTTTTCAAAATATATTTTTATCAAGGAAAATATTCTAACATGCAGTAGTCACTTTTCACGGAGATAACACGCGGGCAAAACTGCAAGTGGAAGCTAGTTAGTATAATTAACATTTTGCAGTTTCGTGTGAAATATCAAAATACACGCAGTGTTGCTTCAAGCAAAACAAACGGACAATTGCCTGATGAATAATTTATCGAATTAACGAACGAACATTATTTGGATTGATCCACCATTTGTGGCATTCAGTCACAATCCGTCTCTGAGAGAGTATCAACACATACACTTTTGATTAAAAGATCAGTTAAAACTACTTTTGAATCAACAAATATAAAATTAAAAAAAAATGGAACCCTTATGTTTTATTTTTGAAATAAAATTCGCCTAATTCACTCCTTGAATCATCAGCTATCTGCCAGTGAAAGTCCCGTTAATATCCATCCAGTCGTTCACATATCGTAACCAAGGGAAATAGGGATTCATATGTATATATATACTAGCTGTGCCCCGCGGTTTTACCCGCGTAGACTTAATTTTATGGGTGGCCCGCGATATTCTAATGTTTTTTTAAATCATAGTAGCCTAATTTACTCCTTGTATCATCTATCTGTCAGTGAAAGTCCCGTTAAAATCGGTCCAGCCGTTTCAGAGATTACCCGGAACAAACAGACAGATAGACAGACAGACAGACAGACGGACAGAAAAACTTTACAAATTGTATTTTTTATATTTTTTATAAATGTCAGTACTGTACCTTTATACTTTCATGTGCATTTAGTGAAAAGCTGTTATGCTGGCAAACAGACACTTCAATTTTATTTATCTGTACAGATATAGATAGATGTAATAGATGTATAGATAAAATATGTCTATAGATAGATGAAGGGATTTCTGTTTTTTTTTATAACAGGACTATTTCTATTGGTGATTGATATTCAAACCTCTTAAACTAAACACAAACCTGCGGTAGACTGCAGGCGATGGCGGCTGCCCACGCGCAATACAACATCTGTTTACTGCGCCGGCGCGCTATCGACAGCTGCAGCGGGTGGAGTACCGCAAAGAATCTGCAATCAAACACTCTCTTAACGATTTATACTTGTACTTCTCTATTTCTACAATAATATTATAAAGAGGAAAGATTTGATTGTTTGTTTGTTTGCATTGGCTCCGAAACTACTTGACCGATTTTGAAAATTCTTGAAATCATCAGCGAGTAACATAGGCTATTTTTTATCCCACGGGAATGGGAGCGCGGGTGAAACTGCGTGACGTCCGTTATCAGAAATAATTACGTCTTTAGCTAAAACTGCAATTGAAGTTAGCGCTGCTTGTCTATATATGTAAATGGCTGTTGGCCGCAACTTCAGCCACGTGAATTATACCTGATTTTGCTAAAAAAAAATAATTGATGCTTTGATTAGTTCCAATGGTCGCAGCGTGATGTTAAATATAAAGCCTTCTTCAATAAATGAACTATCCAACACAAACATTTTCTTCCAATTCGAACCAGTTCCTGAGTATGTTTTCAAACATCTGATACTTAGTCTTTTTTAGTAGTTGTTTGTATTTCATTTGAAGTAAAAAAACAAAAAGCTAGAGAAAATGAAAGAAATAAAATGTTTTTGGTTTAATTACTAAAACCGATTAAAGTGGTTTGTTGTAATTATATTTCATTTGTAGTAGATTAATATCGTTCACGTAGCACTTCAGTATTGTTGGAGCACCCTTACACTAATATATAACTTCAATACGGTTACTAAGTTCATTAAGTACTGTTAAAGTCCTATAAATGTAGCAGACAGAGCCACTGTGGCGTTTATATCATTAATTGCTTTGGCAGGCTTCGTCAACTGCTCACACCTAATTACACAACCTAACAGTTAACAAAGGCAACGTTTCCCCTTGTTTGTATAACTAGTTAGCTAGACTAGGGTAAGGGCTAGGGTTTCTATTAAACATTTCTACAATATCGGTTCCGCGGTTCAAACGTGAGTGTTAGGACAATATATACGTTTTCTAAAATCTATAAATATACACTCCTATAAATGTATATCCTATAATAGTACCAGTACACGGCCATAGATATTGCACATCGATGATTTAGGCACTTATGAATGTCGAATTTATCACCGGTTCGGAAACTAGCCTTCTGAGAAGAACCAGCAAGAAACTCAGCTGGCATGATGTACATTTCCTTACATCTATACAGATAAATAAAATTGGAGTGTCTGTTTGTAACTGACACTGAAAAACCAAGATTTAAAATTTTTCTCTGTCTGTCTGTCTGTCTGTTTGTTCCGGGTAATCTCTGAAACGGCTGGACCGATTTTAACGGGACTTTCACTGGCAGGTAGCTGATGTTTCAAGGAGTGACTTAGGCTACCTTTTACTTATGAAAAATATTAGGGTTCCGCGACATGAAGCATGAAACGAAATCTACGCGGGTGAAACCGCGGGGCACAGCTAGTAGTAAATATTAATCTCCTTTTTAGCTTATAATTAAGTGTTTAAATTAGTTTTAAGTACTGTAAATTTTTAACCAATAAATATACACTATATTGAAAGAGTAAATAATGATACATATAAAATAATTATTATAGACAAAGTAACATTATCCTCACGCTTCGCTAATAGAAACGATACAAAGCGTACGGGAATGACATATGTCACGTGACTGATTTATGTCGTTTCCATTAGCGCAAGCGCGAGAGAATGTTACTTTGTCTAGGCCTACTGACCTGTCGAGTGAAATACAGACGAGTACATTGGAGGAGAGGTAGAGGCCGAACGCTCGCAGCACTTGCAGCAGTTTGCACATCAAGTTGCCCACCAGCCACGCGTTGGTGTACTTCCATCCGATCTGATGAAAATTACAACAGGTTAAAGATGTATAGTAGTAACAGGTTAAACACACACTAGAGATGTACAACTTATCCAAGAGTGCCCGAGACGTATGTGTATAATGCCTGAGACGGCGATAGACTCACTGTCACGTTGGTATTTAATCATATTCGGTGAAAAGTGGGTGTTGTTATTACAACACCTCTGCCTACCCCTTCGGGGAATACAGGCGTGAGCATATGTATGAATGTACACAAAATGTATAGGAATTATATATACATATCACGTGTCTGATTTACGTAATTTCCGTACATTTTGTATTGTTTCTATTAGCGAAGCGTGAGGATAATATTACATTGTCTACTGGACAGACGGATGAGATTGGAACGCGTTCTTAAACCACTCGGGCACGCAGCAATAAGCTATCAGGGGCCTAACCATGAGCTCTGGGTAAGGCGTATCCGAAACCAGAGGACTATAAGCTCTTCCCCGTGGGCAAGATTTGCCGGCTTGTTCAGGGAGTATTTGAGGAGTCAGGTACGTAGATCATAAGGGCAAGGGGGCGGCACAAAAGATCCCAAGGGTCGACGTGCTTCCGGGCAACCGGACCCAATAATGCCACAACAAGATAAGATAAGAACCATGAGCTCTTATTGCAATGATAATTCAGTTGTGCGACAGTGACAGATGTATGCACGTCACATACATCTGTCTCATAAATGAGTGAAACTATCATGGCAATAAGAGCTCATGGTAAAGCCTATATGTATTGTATCAAATGCTAGTGGCACAGAGCAATTACATTATGAAACCATAGCAACGATAAAGTTGTCCTTGCAGCACAGAAATCACAATATAACCTTGAAGTGAGAGCTTCAAGTGAGGTTGTGTGTGGGCGATCCTGAAAAGGTATTATGTGACGCTGAGCAGTGGGCGAACTAGCAAGGTTAAAAGAATTAAATTTATAAATGCCCTCACATTCCGACTAAGATGTCCTCAAGGCACAGTATAAATATAAGATTAACAGTAAGGAATACAGGCCTATTTTTTTTTAAATAATAACGGTAGCTTCATTAAGCGTAAGGGTTGTCAGTCTTAAAGATTTTATAAGGTACTCTTTTATTTATAAAATGAAATATTTATTTTATAAAAATCAAACCTAGCTCGATCGATGTATCGCCCCCGAAACACTCTACATACAAATTTGATGAAAATCATTGTAGCTGTTTCTGATTATCTATATCTTTGCTAATATTATAAAGAGGAAAGATTCTGTTTTAAATATTCTTTTATATAGGCTGTATCTTATCCCCTTACTCCCACGGGAACAAGAACTACGCGGGTAAAACTGCTTGACGTTCGCTAGTCTATCTATCTTCTTTATATATAAAATGAATCCCCATTTCCCTTGGTCACGGCATCACGCGTAAACCGCTAGATGGATTTTAACGGGACTTTCACTGGCAGATAGCTGACGTTTCAAGGAGTGTTTCTAATTTTTTTTTTTATACATAATGGCTGTGGGACACCCATGAAATTAACTGTACGCGGGTGGAACCGCGAGGCACAGGTAGTATTATATAATATTGCTCGTTTAATGAGGAAGGTTGAAATTAAGTTTTGATAAAAGTCGGTAAACGACGTGACACTCACCCTTATTGACGCTACTGCTATTCTGCTTATAATCTCTTAGACGTGCGTGTGTGTGTGGCAGTGTGAAATTTTGAACAATTTGTTCCTAGATTCCTTGCTGCTTGTGGAGCGTATATTTACACTGTGGTCAAGGTCTCGGCGGAAAACCCGGGCGTATCTATTATCCAAAAGGGATCATATTCGAATGACTTCTACTTGTCTCTGTTAAATAAATGAAATAAAGACATCTTGAATGACTTGGCATCCCATTGAAATGGAAATGAAATAATCAAAGCTCATTACGAAGAAACCTGACACGAGAACAGTTGATGAACTTTTACAAAGTGCGAATTTTGCGAAATGGAGTCCAGAGGTATCTTACGATAACGCCCGGGCAAAGACATATTTGGTGATAAATTTGTTTATTGAACACTAAAGTTATTTGAGACTTATACTTAGTCTCAGATAACGTTCTTAGTGCTTGACTGTCTCATTGGTCTGGTGATTAATAGGTCCGCCTGCCGATCACAAGGTCCCGGGTTCGATTCCCCGGTCGGGTGAAAAATTTATATTGGGTTTTTCTGGCAAGAAATGCGCAATAAAATGTCTGGAGTTTGGAAGTTGGCGGTGTACACCCCCGTGCCTCGGAAAACACGTGATCTCTCTCCGGTAGTGTCGGATTGCCTATGAGAGTGAGGCAATAAAGAGTGCACCCGTGTTTTGCGCACACACTTGTGCACTATAATAGATATCTCCTGTGCACATGGCTAATACGCAAGCGATGCAAGTTCAAATCCCAGCGGGGACTACAAATTTTTCTATAAAAGTGCCAACTGCATATAAGTTTTTAGAAATTTATGTGCAGTGATTAAACACTTCCTTTACGGTGAAGGAAAACATCGTGAGGGAACCTGCGTATGTCTGAGAAGTAATTCAAAGACGTATGTATACTGCCTGAAAAGGCGCCACCATCTGTCACGTTGGCACTTCAACTGTCACGTTGGCAAGTTGAAGACTTAATCATCTTCGGAGAAATGTGAGTGTTGTTATTACAACACCTCTGCCTACCCCTTCGGGGAATACAGGTATGTAGGTATGTAGTTAGTATTTCAGGATATTCGTTCCCAAACGCAATTAACACACCATCGTTCGAATCGATCTTCCAATTAGACCGACGTGCATCGCGTTCTTGTTGGTTTGAAAGCTAATTCTCTCTTAATCCTACCGACGACCTATAGCTTGCTAAATACGTGAAATAACTGCGATGGTATTGTGGCTTAATTATATTAGTTTATTCACATGAAAATTAATAGACGTAAGTGAACACATTGATTGAAAAAAGGAAAGTATTTTAATTCTTATCAATGTCATAATAATTATATTTTTTACTTCTATTATCTATATACATAATTATAATAAACTTAAATCTAAAAATAAAATAGATAAAAAAAAATATAGGTAGAAAACAGAATTTAAATTTCTGTCTGCGGGAAAAAAAGGAATGTATCATTTCAATTAAATTCAATATATTTTTATTACATTAGACTTCATTAAAAGTCAACAAGATTTATGAAACCGAAATAAGCCGATTGTCTCTTTCCTAAGGTCAATGAGCAATATATATCGCCGGGTGCCTACTGTAAATATCTATACAGATAATAAAATTGAAGTGTCTGTTTGTAATTCCAAAATAACAGCTTTTCACTAAATGCATATGAATGTATACACGCTACTGACACTAAAAAACCAAGTTTTAAAATTTTTTCTGTCTCTCGGTAATCTCTGATATGGCTGGATCGATTTTAACGGGACTTTCACTGGCAGCTGATGTTTCAAGGAGTAACTTTGGCTACATTTTTAAATTTAAAAAAACATTAGGGTTCCGCGGACCACCCACTAAATTAAGTCCACGCGGGTGAAACCGCAGGGCACAGCTAGTATATTATGGAGCTAAAGAGTTTGTTTGTTTGGATAATCTCAGGTAAGAGAGAAAGGAGAATATTTTTTTTGTGTTGGATTGTTCTTATAAAATCACGGAGAAAAAAATAGAAGCGGAATCTATGAAAATTTTTACCAAAACTGGAAAAAAGTATCGCTATGTAACATAGCTTTTATTGTGAAGTTTACACGGGTAAAACCGCGAGGCACAGTTTGTATATAATATCACGCCTCCACGCTGTGGAATCTAGACAAAGAAAATTGAAAACAGCATTCCAATTTAACCGGCGCTTCAGACGCATAAAATATATGTTTAAATTACAAATAGCGCAAGGATTATTTATTTCACACGTTTTCCACGTGTGAAATAAATAATCCTTTGAGTAACTCAGATTGTAATCGGGAGCCAAAGAAGATTGGAATTGCAGTTCTTAATCTGATTTTCGGTTGTAGTAAATTTGTTATGCGTCCTGCAGCGATATTCACTGTGGTTTCTCAGCGTCGCGCTCGTCGTTGAGTGTCGGTTTTAAAGATACGAAATTGAACCTTATCCTCTATGAATTTAACGCCCCACGTTGGGCGCCACTGAATAACGATGGTGGGGGTTTTCATGTAATAGTGAGAAAACAGAGTGAAGACAAGTGGATCGTATCTCATATATTTCGTTGGCAAGTACAATTTTATGAAGTAACAGAACTAACGTAACTCCCACCACATGGAACTACGTATATTAGAATTCTGTGTTTCGTATTTATGTCACTATGTCGTCCCAACGATAATGTGCAAGCATGTATTGTAGCTCAGGTTGTACCCAAACAATAATTATGTGATCGCGCTTATAACAAAAACTTCATAGTGCGGGGTAAAATACAAGTAGCGCCATCTCTTGGTGACTGGCCACACTACTTATGATGTTACGGTACCAATTTCCTATGGTTGAAACCAACGCTCGACGACGAGTGCGACGTTGACAAACCTTATTGAATAACGCGGCTGTATAGTGGTTAGCGTGCAGTTGGAGCTCAATTGGATTGCACTATTGTACTGCCACTAACCTCACCTATCAAAGCCACCGACCAAAATTGGAACTAGAATAAATACAATCGGGACGTCAGATCCAATTAATTCCAGTCAATAGCAAATATCCCGAAACTAAAAAACAGATAAAGTTCCCCAATATTGTGATTGCCTGCGACACAGTTTAATACTACTGCAGGAATGCATTAGTCAAATCATATCTGATACTCACATAGATACATATATCGCAAACTAGCTGTGCCCCGCGGTTTCACCCGCGTAAATTTAGTTTAATATAAACTTTCATCCCCTATTTTATCCCCTTGGGGGTAGAATTAATCAAAATCCTTTCTTAACGGATGTCTACGTCATAACATATACCTGCATGCCAAATTAGGCTAGTTAGCTTGGCGTATCCAGTGTCCAATACAAGCATATAAAATTCTACTGGCTATATTGGTATTTATTAAATAGAAAATACACCTCAAAGACTTGCCAAGTCAAATACAATAAAGCTTTCAAAGGGTATTGAAATACAACATAGGTATTTTACATACCTATTGTATTTACGCTTGAAATGAACCATTTAGAATTCATTGCGAGGGCAGCATTAGACACACGCTTCATAAGAAGTAAGGAATTTCATTACATACTTAGGGCGTGAACATATGTATGTACGCCTGTATTCCCCGAAGGGGTAGGCAGAGGTGTTGTAATGACAACACCCACATTTCACCGAAGATGATAAAGTGCCAACGTGGCAGACGTGGTGAGTATATCCCGTCTCAGGCACTATACATACGTCTTTGAATTACTTCTCAGGCATAGCTTTCCTCCCGATGTTTTCTTCTCTGTCGCTTGCGTAGCAGGCGTACATAGATCCATTATTACTAACGTTAATCCTACGGTAAAACTGCGACGCACTGCTAGTAACTCATAAACCCTCTTATATGGCACTGTGATACCAACGTTCGAAAAGTTAATCCTCGGGAGCTTCCTTTTTAAAACGCCTCTTATATCACTACATAAGCTATCTAGTTGAAACATGGCATAGTTTAAATAATATTGAGGTAGACAGTTCCAACGCCGTGTAAATAATTGGGAAATATTCAAAAAGAAGTAAGTTTAAATACTAAAACACGATTACTGAAAAAATACACTCTGAAAAGCATGAAGCAAGTGATGTTCAGGGGTTTTACCATGAGCTCTTATTGCCATGATTGTCTAACTTATTATGAGACAGATGTATATGACGTGTATAAGTCTGTCACTGTCACACAGTGGAACTATGACGGCAATAAGAGCTCGTGGTAAGGTTCGGGGACTGTAGAAGTAACATTATCCTCACGCTTCGCTACTAGAAACGATACAAAATGTACGGGAATGACATGTCACGTGACTGATTTATGTCATTCCCATATATTTTGATAGCCGTGGTCATATGCAACGTAGTCTGACAAAAGAATACATTCTAACAGTATATTTTTGTACACTATAAAAATATACTTTCATGTTAATTCTGCATTTAGTGAAAAGCTTTTAATTTGGAATCACATACCCTTATAATATGATTTATAACTCAACTCAAAATGTATTCGATTAGACTTTTAAGGGAGTATTTCAAATCTTCAGAATGACATAATTATACATGATTATATAATACTAGCTGTGCCCCGCAGTTTCACCCGCGTCGATTTAATTCATGCTTCATTTCGCGGAACCCAAATATTTTTTATAAATAAAAGTAGCCTAAGTTACTCCTTGAAAGTCCCGTTGAAATCGGTCCAGCCGTTTCGGCGATTACCCGGAACAAACAGAAAGACAGTGAAACATTTTAAAAATTGGTTCAGTATCATATATACTTTCATATGAATTTAGTGAAAAGCTGTTATTTGGGATTAACAAACAGACACTTCAATTTTATTTATCTGTATAGATATGCTACCGCCAGGTTCGAAAGGTTGCTTTTACTGATATCTTTTCAAAAATATTATACATTTTTAACAAAACAAAATTAATTACTTATCTGTTTGTATAGATTATATCTGCAGCTTGCTAAGCCTATTGAATATTAAGTAAGTAAATGTAGAAAAATAACTGTTAGCTCTTACAATTAACCAGCGTATCTCTGAACGGATTACTTCAGAAATTGTTTCGTAAACTCCATAATTGGCTGGTTGATAAGTGCTTTTGTACTGCTTAGGAATTTTTGGAAATATCTAAATGTTCTGTCTCATTCTCTCTTCTCTAATTGAAAGCAGTGCAATTAGTTTTAGCTATTGAATAAATATTATAATTTATTGTCCAACTAGCTGTACTCGACGGTTTTACTTAGACTTTATTTCGCGGTACCATAATATATCTATATATTTATACAGATAAATAAAATTGAAGTTTCTGTTTGTGATTCCAAATAACAGCTTTTCACTAAATGTATATGAAAGCGTACAGGCTACTGACACTGAAAAACCAATTTTAGAAAAAAATCTCTGTCTGTCTGTCCGTCTGTCTGTATGTCTGTCTGTCTGTTAGTTCCGGGTAATCTCTGCATCGGCTGGACCAATTTCGACGAGGCTTTCACTGGCACGTAGCTGATGTTTTAAGGATGAATTAGGCTACATTTATTCTTAAAAAAAACTTGAGGTTTCGGGACACCCATGAAATTAACTTTACGCGGGTGAAACCGCGAGGCATAGCTAGCTCTATATTAGCACGGCTCTATATATATATATATATATATATATATATAGATATAGATATATATATATATATATATATAGATATATATATATATATATATATAGATATATATATATATATATATATATATAGAGCCGTGGTGGCCTTGGGGTTAGAGCAGTTGCCTGCTACAAATTTTAATCCTAGCGGGGCTTGTACCGATGAGTCTTTCTATAAACTTATGTGCAGTGATTTCACACCACGTGCTTTACGGTGAAGGACAACATCGTGAGGAAACCTGCATATGTCTGCGAAGTAATTCAAAGACGTGTGTATAGTGACAATCTGACACGATGGCACTTAATCATCTTTGGTGAAAATTGGGTGCTATTATTACAACCTCTGCCTGCCCTTTCGGGGAATACATATGTAATATCAAAATACGCTTTCGGAAAGAAAATTGTACTTTCTAAGTCAACGCAATTACTTCGAGTTGACTTAGAAATATAATATGTCAAGCAAGCTTCTTT
The DNA here is from genome assembly GCA_964035505.1 of Watsonalla cultraria. Classification (NCBI taxonomy): domain Eukaryota; kingdom Metazoa; phylum Arthropoda; class Insecta; order Lepidoptera; family Drepanidae; genus Watsonalla; species Watsonalla cultraria. Next base: position 1,112,622 of record OZ037726.1, on the reverse strand, counting down.
ACTCAAAAGAAAAAGTTAAAATCCTAAAGATTTACTTACAACTTTAGATTTAGTTTCATCTTTATTGTCGCGGAACCCTAATATTTCTATCTAGCTGTGCCCCGCGGTTCCACCCGCGTAGATTTAGTTTCATCCTTATTGTCGCAGAACCCTAATATTTTTTTATAAATAAATGTAGTAAGTTACTCCTTGAAACATCAGCTTCCTGCCAGTAAAAGTCCCGTTAAAATTGGTCCAGGCGTTTCAGAGATTACCCGGAACAAACAGACAGACAGACAGAGAAAATTTTATAAACTTGTTTTTTTTGTGTCAGTAGCGTGTATACTTTCATATGCATTGAGTGAAAATCTGTTATTTTGGAATTACAAACAGACACTTTTGTGATTCCAAAATGATTGTATGTATCTGTATAGATGTATAGACTAGCTGTGCCCGCGATTTTACCCGCATAGAGTTAATTTCATGGGTGATCCGCGGAATTCTAATGTTTTTTTTTAAATAAAGGTGGATTAAGTTACTCCTTGTAACATTAGCTATCTACCAATGAAGTAAAGTCGGTCCAGCCGTTGTGGAGATTAGCCGGAATTAACAGACAGATTTTTTAAATTGTTTTTTTTTATGTCAGTATCGTATAAACTTTAATATCTATTATTTTGATATTATAAAGAGACAAATCAATTTTATTTATTTGTATAGACAAAAATAATAACATTAAACTTGGTAGATAAATTGCGAACAATGTCAATAAATGGGAGGGGTTATTCCAATCATCCCCATTGAAAATCCCCACCAATGGGGAATAGTGAAAAAAAAGCCCAAAAATCTCCACTGCGATCGAAAGCAGCTTGGAATGGGGATTCTTGGACAAATTGACTATGATTTGATTTCGTTCTTTAACATTAATTAATTTAAATTTAGGCTTTGCCTTATTACATGAAATGGTTTGATTTCTAAAATAACTTCTTCCTCATTCTAAAACAGTATGTTGTTCATATTTAATTTTAAACCTAATGGGGATTTGTGGAAAATTTGTCCAAAAATGCCCATTCCATGCTGTTTTCGATCGCAGTGGGGATTTATGGACTTTTTTTCCACTATTCCCCATTGGTGGGAATTATTGGAATAACCCAAATGGGAGGGCCCACGGTCTAACGGTAAAGTTTCGTACCTTTGATCCCGCGTAGAAATCTGACACACTTGGCCAAGTATTTGACATATTTTTTTACATGCCTTATCTTCACTTGTATGTTCCTATGTATGTTTGTAAGCAACACATTTGGACGCGATTAGACTCACGTTAAAGGGCCAGATTGCATTCAAACATTATAGATTTATTTAGGACCGATGAGAATTATATTATACACTAATTTGGTACGATTATTCCATTATTCTATTTTAATTTTATCTACTAAAAGTATTTTTTTTAAATACTCTTTCTATAGAAAACCAAAATATAATAAAGTTAAAAATATTTTTTGATAAATTTGAACTAAGAATAGTGTACATTTTTGTAATAAATATAATTTAATAATAGTGTAAATATCAAAAAAATATTAAGTATTATAAAAAGCGCGTGGAGTCAGGATTTTTATTTCTATAATATCTTAAAAAGCCTATTTTTTTGTATTTTTTTTATAATTTTTTTTTTACTATACTCCCCCAAATGTCAGTGCTTGGCACAAGTTGACACAGACACACTAATTAGGTGAAAGGTGACAAGCAAGGACATTGTGCCTATAATGTTACATTACAAACAATATCCGATGAAAAGAAATATTAATCGCGTCATCCATTCAGCTATCTATAATCTATACAGATAAATAAAATTGAAGTGTCTGTTTGTAATTCCAAAATAACAGGTTTTCACTAAATAATACACACTACTGACACAAAAAAAACAAGTTTAAAATTTTTTCTCTGTCTGTCTGTTTGTTCCGGGTAATCTGAAACGGCTAGACCGATTTCAACGGGACTTTCACTGGCAGGTAGCTATGTTTCCAGGATTAACTTAGGCTAAATATTAATATTTCGCGACAATAAGGATGAAACTAAATCTACGCGGGTGAAACCGCGGGGCACAGCTAGTTACTAATAAAATATTATTATTCTGTATTAGAGTGGGTGTATATGCCCACGCCTACGACAGTTTTACCTACCACAGTATTACGACGATGATTATGTGCTAACGTGACAGATGGTGACTTAATCGCCGTCTCAGGCACCATACATACGTCTTTGAATTACTTCTTTCGATTCGCTTACGTAGCAGGCAACTGCTCTAACCCCAAGGCCACCACGGCTCTATATATATATATATATATATATCTATATATATATATATATATATATATATATCTATATCTATATATATATATATATTTCTTTTCATCGGATATTGTTTGTAATGTAACATTATAGGCACAATGTCCTTGCTTGTCACCTTTCACCTAATTAGTGTGTCTGTGTCAACTTGTGCCAAGCACTGACATTTGGGGGAGTATAGTAAAAAAAAAATTATAAAAAAAATACAAAAAAATAGGCTTTTTAAGATATTATAGAAATAAAAATCCTGACTCCACGCGCTTTTTATAATACTTAATATTTTTTTGATATTTACACTATTATTAAATTATATTTATTACAAAAATGTACACTATTCTTAGTTCAAATTTATCAAAAAATATTTTTAACTTTATTATATTTTGGTTTTCTATAGAAAGAGTATTTAAAAAAAATACTTTTAGTAGATAAAATTAAAATAGAATAATGGAATAATCGTACCAAATTAGTGTATAATATAATTCTCATCGGTCCTAAATAAATCTATAATGTTTGAATGCAATCTGGCCCTTTAACGTGAGTCTAATCGCGTCCAAATGTGTTGCTTACAAACATACATAGGAACATACAAGTGAAGATAAGGCATGTAAAAAAATATGTCAAATACTTGGCCAAGTGTGTCAGATTTCTACGCGGGATCAAAGGTACGAAACTTTACCGTTAGACCGTGGGCCCTCCCATTTGGGTTATTCCAATAATTCCCACCAATGGGGAATAGTGGAAAAAAAGTCCATAAATCCCCACTGCGATCGAAAACAGCATGGAATGGGCATTTTTGGACAAATTTTCCACAAATCCCCATTAGGTTTAAAATTAAATATGAACAACATACTGTTTTAGAATGAGGAAGAAGTTATTTTAGAAATCAAACCATTTCATGTAATAAGGCAAAGCCTAAATTTAAATTAATTAATGTTAAAGAACGAAATCAAATCATAGTCAATTTGTCCAAGAATCCCCATTCCAAGCTGCTTTCGATCGCAGTGGAGATTTTTGGGCTTTTTTTTCACTATTCCCCATTGGTGGGGATTTTCAATGGGGATGATTGGAATAACCCCTCCCATTTATTGACATTGTTCGCAATTTATCTACCAAGTTTAATGTTATTATTTTTGTCTATACAAATAAATAAAATTGATTTGTCTCTTTATAATATCAAAATAATAGATATTAAAGTTTATACGATACTGACATAAAAAAAAACAATTTAAAAAATCTGTCTGTTAATTCCGGCTAATCTCCACAACGGCTGGACCGACTTTACTTCATTGGTAGATAGCTAATGTTACAAGGAGTAACTTAATCCACCTTTATTTAAAAAAAAACATTAGAATTCCGCGGATCACCCATGAAATTAACTCTATGCGGGTAAAATCGCGGGCACAGCTAGTCTATACATCTATACAGATACATACAATCATTTTGGAATCACAAAAGTGTCTGTTTGTAATTCCAAAATAACAGATTTTCACTCAATGCATATGAAAGTATACACGCTACTGACACAAAAAAAACAAGTTTATAAAATTTTCTCTGTCTGTCTGTCTGTTTGTTCCGGGTAATCTCTGAAACGCCTGGACCAATTTTAACGGGACTTTTACTGGCAGGAAGCTGATGTTTCAAGGAGTAACTTACTACATTTATTTATAAAAAAATATTAGGGTTCTGCGACAATAAGGATGAAACTAAATCTACGCGGGTGGAACCGCGGGGCACAGCTAGATAGAAATATTAGGGTTCCGCGACAATAAAGATGAAACTAAATCTAAAGTTGTAAGTAAATCTTTAGGATTTTAACTTTTTCTTTTGAGTAAAGAAGCTTGCTTGACATATTATATTTCTAAGTCAACTCGAAGTAATTGCGTTGACTTAGAAAGTACAATTTTCTTTCCGAAAGCGTATTTTGATATTACATATGTATTCCCCGAAAGGGCAGGCAGAGGTTGTAATAATAGCACCCAATTTTCACCAAAGATGATTAAGTGCCATCGTGTCAGATTGTCACTATACACACGTCTTTGAATTACTTCGCAGACATATGCAGGTTTCCTCACGATGTTGTCCTTCACCGTAAAGCACGTGGTGTGAAATCACTGCACATAAGTTTATAGAAAGACTCATCGGTACAAGCCCCGCTAGGATTAAAATTTGCGTCTGCTCAAACCCCGTCACCACGGCTCTTTGATATTAATTCCAGATTGTTACCTCCACTTGTTTCTGAGAAATAGGACTGGTTGACTGAGAAACAGACAGACATGCAGATAACGAAGTGCTTTCGCATAAGCCAGGGTTTCTTAAAGTGGGGTCTACGGACCTCTTATAGGTTCGTAAAATGTGTGCTAGAGGTCAATCATAATAATAATAATTTTAAATGTTTTTATTGTAATTATTATTGTTTACTGTGTAATGAAATGTACATGATGCCAGCTGAATTTCTTGCCGGTTCTTCTCAGAAGGCTAGTTTCCGAACCGGTGGCAAATTCCTCGACATTCATAAGTGCCTTACCAGCGCCTAAACTGAATAAATCATTTCCATTTTCATTTTCATTCAATCAATTAACGCAGATGATATGCGACTGGCCTTCTCGAAGACAATCCCACAATTTTAAACCTGGGTCCTTGGAAAATAAATTATGGAACGGTGATTGCGAGTTTTTGAATTTAAAGCTAGCTGCACACACAACAATATCATTTTCAATAAAGTACGTTTCGGAAAGACGGATCGAAGAGATTTTTTTAATGGGTTTTATTAATATAACTACTGTATATAATAACATATTATGCATTTCGTGAAAAGCTGTTAGTTTGGTATTACCAACAGATAATCAATCAATCAATTTAATTTTCTGTACGAGTTCATTTTTAAGTACCTCTTAAAACAGAAAACTGAAAAATGAGAATAAAGATAAGCTGAGATATTGGAGTTCAACTGTGAACATTTTCTATCAACCTAGCGGTTCATAACGATCAAAGGACTTGAGTTACACTAGACTACCAATAAAATGAATACAAAGAAAAAAGCGAGCATTTTAAATACAATAAAATATAGTAAAAATCCTTTATCACACTCGAGTGCAGTACGTGGCGATATATATTGCACATCGAGTTGAGGTGTTACTCACTCTTAAATTCATGGCATACGCTTACCCCTGTTTTCCCCGAAGGGGTAGGCAGAGGTGTTGTAATAACAACACCACTTACCGAAAATTTTAAGAGCCAACGTGACAGATGGTGAGTCTATCGCCGTCTCAGGCACTATACGTACGTCTTTGAATTACTTCTCAGGCATAGCTTTCCTCACGATACTAAGTTACTCCTTGAAACATCAGCTACCTACCAGTGAAAGTCCCGTTAAAATCGGTCCAGCCGTTTCAGAGGTTACCCGGAACAAACAGACAGACAGAGAAAAAATTTAAACTTGGTTTTTTAGTGTCTGTAGCGTGTATACTTTTAGTGTCTGTTTTTTCCGGGTAATCTCTGAAACGGCTGGACCGATTTTAACGGGACTTTCGCTGGCTGATGTTTCAAGGAGTAAAAATATTAGGCGCGACAATAAGGATGAAACTAAATCTACGCGGGTGAAACCGCGGGGCACAACTAGTTCTTAATAAAATTATAATTTGGTACATGTACCCGATGATGTTTTAACTCCGTATAAAAATAATGTTCATCAAAACCTCACTTCTACAGTTAAAAAGGAAACCTAAGGGAAAACATTATTTGTATTCTTTATGTGGAAAAGGGTTGGGTCGGGTGTCGCGATGTTAGGATGTTATATTATCGCGTATACTCTCTGTATTCTTAGGCTCTTAGTAATATTCATTAATTATAATAGATTTTACTCTTGGGCACAATTGTCTATACATCTATAGTCTATACATAGGTACTCTATATACTCTATACAGATAAATAAAATTAAGTGTCTGTTTGGAATTCCAAAATAACAGCTTTTCTGTAAATGCATATGAAAGTATATACGATACTGATATAAATATTTTATTTATTATTTTCAAAATTTCAAACTTTTGAAATTTACTCTACGCGAGTGAAACCGCGGAGCACAGCTAGTATTATATATATTGTATCACTAGGTATGTTGTGTTCTTTATAAGGGGCGTTTAAAATGTTTTTATTTTAACTGTTCAACCCAAAATAGAAGCTTTCGACGCAAAGTGCCAAATACGCCACAGGCACATACATTATTGGCAAATCACGTTTGTACATTATTTATTTAAAAACTAGCTGTGCCCTGCGGTTTCACCCGCGTAGATTTAGTTTCATCCATTATTGTCACGGAACCGTAATATTTTTAATAAATAAAAGTACCCTAAGTTACTCCTTGAAACATCAACTACCTGCCAGTGAAAGTCCCGTTAAAATCGGTCCAGCCATTTCAGAGATTACCAGGAACAAACCGACAGATGGACAGACAGACAGACCGACAGACAGACAGACAGAGAAAAATTTTAAAACTTGGTTTTTGATGTCAGTAGCGTGTATACTTTCATATGCATTTAGTGAAAGGCTGTTATTTTGGAATTTTATTTATCTGTATGTATAGATGTATAGATATATATATATATATGTGTACACTGTATATGTATATCTGTATGTATAGATTATAAACTAGTCCGCGGCTTTGAACGTGTGTTATTACAGCGGCACAAGTTTGAATCCCAGCGGGGCCTGTACCAATGAGTTTTTCTAAAAAAATATGTACCTACAGTGATTTCACACCACGTGCTTTACGGTGAAGGAAACCATCGTGAGGAAACCTGCATATATCTGAGAAGTAATTCAAAGACGTATGTAGAGTGCCTGAGACGGCGATAGACCATCTGTCACGTTGGCACTTAATCGTCTTCGTTGAACATGCTCACGCCTGTATGGGGAATACAGAGGAGTAGACACAGCTGTGTTATACACTAAGGTTTCTCAGCATCGCACCCGTCGTCCAGTGTCGGTTCTAAAGATACGAAATTGAACCTTATCCTCTATGCATTATGTATCAATTTCCTATGATTGAAACCAACGCTCGTTGTCGAGTTCGACGCTGAGAAACCTTAGTGAATAACGCGGCAGGTATCCTTCAACAATTAAAGTCAAAGTGCCAAAGACAGCGTATAACTTACCTCACCCTCTGTCACGTTGGCACTTAATCATATTCGGTGAAATGTGGGTGTTAGTATTCCTCTACCTACCCTTCGAGGAATACAGACATGAGTATTATGTTAGTAATTAAAGTCATTCATTAATGACACCATTGGGAGAGAATTTCGATCGAATGATATAGATATGATATATGTGTGTTTGTGTGTGTGTGTGTGTGTGTTTTTATGTGTACACACACATACATACACACACAAAGACAATAATTATCCATTTATGGCATTGGAAAAGCAACCTTTTTATGATGTTTCACATACTTTCTCTGTCTCTCTAAACTATATAACATTTATACATATTGTAAATCCCTTCTTGGCTGTAAGAGTTATATGTAAGATAGTTTTTGTTTTATTTAAGAGCTGTGGATTTGTAATAAATAAATAAATGATGTATCCCTTGATCTGAACTCGTACTTCGATAGGACTTCAACTCAATAGTACACGCAGCAAACACTAAAAAAACAAGTTTAAAATTTTTTCTCTGTCTGCCTATCTGTTTGTTCCGGGTAATCTCTGAAACGGCTGAACCGATCTTAAAGGGACTTTCAGGTTTCACTGACAGGTAGCTGATGTTTCAAGGAGTAACTTGGGCTACTTTTATTTATTAAAAATATTGAGCGCGACAATAAGGGTGAAACTAAATCTACGCTGGTGAAATCGCGGGGCTCAGCTAGTCATAAAATAAACTATCAACGTAACAGTTATTTATTCTCACATTTGCTGGGAAATATTTATTTGTCAAGCATCTGAATTGCTGAAAAAATACAGTCAATGTATTTACTGTGTTCACTGAATAGAAATCGTCTATGCGAAAAAAGTCGGTGGGTGTTATTCTAACATGATTTTTCTTGGAAAACATGGAAGTATTTTAATTTGCTCCGAAGCTTATACAGTGGCTTGCTCGACTGATATTAAAATACAATAACAACAACATTTCCCTCGAAAAACAAAACATCTCGTTAATATAAGATTGAACAAATTAAGTGAATCGGAAAACATTAAATAGCTTAGACCCGCGGCTTCATTCGCGTATAATTTGACAAATCAAAATCATTTGAGTAGATCCAGAGGTTACCTTCTCATAAATCCTCACAAACTAACAAACTTTACCTCTTTATTGTACACCACACAGAGACAAAATAAAATATACAAGATAAAAAATATGTATAAGAAACAAAACTACGACGATACTGTAGAAAAAGGTCGGACTTATCTAAAGCGATCTCTTCCAGACAACCTGTTGGTACAGAAGAAAGAAGAATATTATTTACATGAGAGAAAAGGGACAGGTATTTAATAAAATAAAATAAATAATGTTTATCTTTATGATATAATCAGTCAGGTCATCATCATCAACCTATCCTAGTCCACTGCTGGACATAGGCCTCCCCCAATGAGTGCCATAGCGCCCTGTCTTCAGCTTGCTACATCCATCATGTGCCTGCAGGTTTTCGCAAAGTGCCTAGTGCGAGTTTTTCCCTGTCGCCGTCACAAGTCACCGCGTCATAGTTAATGCAGATTTATATCGAAATAGGTTCGAAACAGCGCCTCTGTCGGCCTAAAGTAGACACTATTGCGAGCCCATACAAATCTGCGTTTACGTCGACGCAGTGACTTGTGGCGATTTTAAGAAAACTCGCGCTAGGCACTCAGATCTCCCTCCGGTCGTGTCGGATTGCCGTCCCATCGGACTATGAGAGTGAGGCAATAAAGTGTGCACCTGTGTTTGCGCACACACTTGTGCACTATAATATGTCCTGCGCACATGGCTGATCCTCGTTGAAATTAGCCGCCGTAACCGAAATTCGGTAGGAGATCATTATTATAGACGGTTTCACCCGCGTAGATTTAGTTTCGTAGTTTAGTTTAGTTAAAAGCTGTAATTGTTTAATTACAAATAGACACTTCAATTTGATTTATCTGTATAGATATAGATGTATATATATATATATATACCTAGATTTAATCAAACTCGTAAGAGCTGTTTCTGAAATACAGGAAATAAATGGAACAAGAATTAAAGTTTCATTAGTACGTAGTAATTAAATTTACTTGAAAAATAGTGGTAAAAGTAAAACCAATGGTTGACTCTTCCGATGTATTGGGTAAAATGTAATTGGATCGCTTTAAACCACGTTATGGTTGACAGATTCAATAAATTTCAATTAAACGGAATGAATAATTAAGTAAGAACATAATTTCACTTCGCGACGTACGAAGCTGTGGCGTATAATAATTATATTAGCGTAACTAGCTGTGCCCCGCGGTTTCACCCGCGTAGATTTAGTTTCATCCTTATTGTCGCGGAACCCTAATATTTTTGATAAATAAAAGTAAGTTACTCCTTGTAACATCAGCTACCTGCCAGTGAAAGTCCCGTTAAAATCCGTCCAGCCGTTTCGTAGATTACCCGGAACAAACAGACAGAAAGACAGGCAGACGAAAAAAATTTAAACTTTCTTTGTCAGTAGCGTGTATACTTTCATATGCATTTAGTGAAAAGCTGTTATTTTTGAATTACAAACAGACACTTCAATTTTATTTATCTGTATAGATATAAATCTGTTTAATTTAACCGCCGTGTACACACTAACAGTATTTGACGTGGAACAGAGACAATTTCGTAATAGATGCCTACCAAATTAGCTAGCTTTGATAAAGTGAATAATGTACGTAGCCTTACAATTGCTAAGGGTATTGAATCTTTGACTGAAGGAGACGGGTACGATATATCAGACCTTTAGAAAAAGGTTTCTTTCTTAGAGTTAAACTTAGAAAGTGTATTGAGTGCCTGAAGAGAAAGTTATGTATGATAGGTACAAACAGGTTACAAGGTTGTAACCTGTGCTTGGACCCAATCATAAGTGCCTTACCAGGGCTACCAGAGCCTAAACTGAATAAATCATTTTTATTTTCAAGCTATCTACATCTTCTATATCTATATCTATACAGATAAATAAAATTGAAGTCTCTGTTTGTAATCACAAAATAACCGTTTTTCACTAAATGAATATGGAAGTATACACGGTACTGATAATAAAAAACCAATTAAATTATTTTTCTCTGTCTGTTTGTTCCAAGTAATCTCCGAAACGGCTGGACAGATTTTAACGGTACTTTCATTGGAAGATAGCTAATGTTACAAGGAGTAACTTAGGCTACTATTAATTAAAAGAAACATAAGGGTTCCGCGGGACATCCGTGAAATTAACTCTCCGCGGGTGAAACCGCGGGGCACAGCTGGTAATAAATAAGTAATTAGTCACGTGGATTTGAACTTATTAAAAACGACCTTGTCAAGCTTCTCTATTTTTGAAGCACGCGACTGCTATATATTTCAATCAAGTTTCAATCGGATTTTTTCTTCCACTAATATTACTTATTGATTGATGACTAGCTGTGTCCGCGGTTTCACCCGCGTAGATTTAGTTTGATGCTGTATATTTTTAAAATAAAATTAGCCTAAAACACTCCTTGAAACTTCAGCTATCTGCCAGTAGAAGTCCTGATAGAATCGGTTCAGCCGTTCACGCGTGATGCCGTGACCAAGGGATATGGGGATTCATCTATACAGATAAATAAAATTGAAGTGTCTGTTTGTAATTCCAAAATAACAGCTTTTCACTAAATGCATTTGAAAGTATACACGCTACTGATACCGAAAAACCAAGATTTAAAATTTTTCTCTGTCTGTCTGTTCCGGGTAATCTCTGAAACGGCTGGACCGGTTTTAACGGGACTTTCACTGGCAGGTGGGTAATGTTTCAAGGAGTAACTTAGGCTACTTTTATTTAAAAAAACATTAGGATCTGCGGGCCAGCCTTGAAATTAAGTCTACGCGGGTGAAACCGCAGGGCACAGCTATTTTTTATATATCAGAAGATATATAGACCGAGAAAAGGGCGAAGACTAACGGGCAGACCACCCGCCCGGTGGGCTGACGATATCGCGCGGACGGCTGGGAAACTGTGGTGGAGACTAACTCGGGACCGAGAGCAGTGGCGTGTCACAGAGGAGGCCTATACCCAGCAGTGGGTGCATGTGGGCTGAATAAGAAGATATAGATTTATACACGTTAAAAAATCCAGGGACAGAATATTCACGATTCGAGGCAAAAATGTTGTCACCAATAGAACTCTTGTGCTCTCGACAGCTGAAACGTTTTGTCTGTCAAATAGTTGCCTCACTCGCATCAAACGAACAATTTCGTTTGACGTGAGCGAGGATCGTTTGAATTGACAATCGTGCATGAAATGTTTGGTACCTATATATAAGACTGAGGCTTCTCAAAGCTATTGAATTAGTACTACAAGGGGCCGACATACATTTTTAGGCCATGGGGCTTATATATTTTTGTAATCAACCTTCCGAACCTGGCGGTGGCATGTATAATCCTGTGTAATTGTGTCATTCTGACGATTTGAAAGTACTTTGTTTAAAGTCTAATCGAATAAAGATATATTTGAGTTTGAGTTATTATTAAAAATTGTAAAATTATTTTATGAAAAGAATTTCTTAAAAATGACTGAGTTTCTTGCAGGCTTCTTCTGAGTTACAGCAACCTTCCGAAACCGGTAGCATGTATAATCATGTCGTTCTAACGATTTGAAAGTACCTTCTTTGTCAAATAAAGATATTCATGAACTAGCTGTACCCCGCGGTTTCACCCGCGTAGATTTAGTTTCATGCTTAATTTCGCGTAGCCCTAATTTATTAAAAAATAAATAAAAGTAAGTTACTCCTTGAAACATCAGCTACCTGCCAGTGAAAGTCCCGTTAAAATCGGTCCAGCCGTTTCAGAGATTACCCGAGACAGACAGATTTTTTTTTAAACTTGGTTTTCCAGTGTTAGTAGCGTGTATACTTTCATATGCATTTAGTGAAAAGCTGTTATTTTGGAATTACAAACAGACACTTCAATTTTATTTATCTGTACTGTGTAGATGTATATAATAAATTTCTTACCGTTTCTTAAATTCTGATGAAAATGGGGACAAGGAAAGAAAAACAATCTTTAAGAAAATATAGTCAAAGAAAATCTGTTCTCAGTGAACCGACATTTATTAGGTACATTTGCCGGAGTCGACGGAAATAAAAGCTTACTATTTTCACGCCTTTACACAAGCCAAGTAACAAGAAAGTAATGTCAGCTAAGTGTCTACTTAATATTGAAATGTGACAGCTTACCAACGGTAATATGCGACCACTTAGTCAAAGTCAAAGTCAAAGTCAAAAATATCTTTATTCGATTAGACTTTATACAAAGCACTTTCAAATCGTCAGAATGACACAATTTACAGGATTATACATGCTACCGCCAGGTTCGGAAGGTTGCTTTTACTGAGAAGAACCTGGCAAGAAACTCAGTAATTACTCTTTTCAAAAATATTATACAATTTAAACAAAATAAATCATTTGAGAAATGTAAGCCCATGGACACAGTTCCAATGTACAAATGTCGATAAAAATTAACATAAAGAAAAGTCTAGTAGTTCTATTTATATCTAAATGCCTAGCTTGAGATGACCAGCCCCCACAAGCATAGGATTAGGATTTGTTTCTGGGGACACGACAGTGCTTCAAGAGATCCAGCACAAAAAAGCGGTAAGGCCCTATCCTTTTCTCGTAGCAGTTCAGTTTAGGACACTGTCAACCCCCTGATTACTTCATTTACTGATTACTTATATTAAAGAGGAAATAATTGATTGTTTTTTTGTTTGCTTGTTTGCATTGAATAGGCTGCAAAAATACATGACCGATCTTGAAAATTCTTGGGATAGCTACATCATCAGCGAGTAACATAGGCTATATTTTATCCCCATACTCTCACGGGAACGGGTAAACTACGCGTATGAAACTGCGTGACGTTCGCTAGTAGTGGATAGAATCTGAATTTTTAGTAACCAAGCAGGCATTCATCATCTCCCTGCCTTATCCCATACATTGTTGGGGTCGGCACTTGATCCAACCCGATGTGGCTGATCACCTGATTTTTATACGAAGCGACTGCCATCTGACCTTCGCAACCCCATTTAGGAGGAAAATCTGTGATCTGGGTTAAACCAGTTGTCAGATTATTATTAGGCCTCCGACTGACCTGTAACGATTGCCAAAGATGTTAAATTGGCAACCGGGACCGACGGCTTAACGTGCTCTCCGAGGCACGGAGGGAACTCGGGCGGTCACCCATCCAACTACTGGCTAGGCGTATGGTTGCTTAACTTCGCTGATCGTATCATATGCGCAATAGCAACTGTGCCACGAGCTCCTTCTCCACGAGAACCAAGCAGGCATCGTTTGAACAAAATATATTCAAAGCCGTGGTGGCCGTGGAGTTTAAGCAGTCGTCTGCTACACAAGCGACGCAAGTTCGAATCCCAGTGGGTTCAATTTCTTATCTTTAAAGCCGACTCTCGCCAACGAGTGCGACGCTGAGAAATCTTAGTGCGGCAGTTCCTACTTAAGGGACCTTCTGTAATTTTGATAAGGTCAATATAAGATGTTGTTAGGTTAGCTAATTACTTAGGACAGACGGTCCCTTAAGTGGGAACTGAATAAATTATCCGACTTGGTAAGTACTACATGGAACTCCCAACTTATTACGGTCCACCGTATTATATCGAAATGAAAGAACTGAGTTTTAATAATAAAAGTAGCCTATTTTACTCCTTGTAACGTCAGTTATCTGCCACTGATCAGATAAAATAACTAGACACAGAAAAAAATCTAAATGTTTTTATAATTAAATTTTATAATTATTTATCTGTATATATATATATACATATATATATACAGATAAATAAAATTGAAGTGTCTGTTTGTAATTCCAAAATAACAGATTTTCATTAAATGCATATGGAAGTATCAAAAATTTTCTCTGACTGTCTGTCCGTAACATCAGCTATCTGTCAGTGAAAGTATCTTTAAAATGGGTCCAGTTGTTTCAGAGATTACCCGGAACAAACAGACAAACAGACAAAGAAAACTTTAAATTTTTTTTTTTTTATGTATGTTTACTTTCAAATGCATTTAGTGAAAAGCTGTTATTTTTGAATTACAGACACTCATTTTCTTTTTATTTACATGTATAGATTATTTTTATTTTATTTTGCTATGCCCTAACAGGGTTTATATTAAGTTTGTATTGTACTTATCATGTAACTGACTTGACGCAATAAATATATGAATATGAACTAAAATAATGCTTTTTCAATACAATATTACAGTCAATAAAATCCTCTCAAAAAAGTATAGATTTACACACTTTACCTCTAAGGGAATGACGCCGCACGTGACGCAGACATCAGCGATCGCCAGGTGAGTCATCAACAAGTCCACCCTGGACTTCTTCCTCCGTGACTTAGAGAGGGCTACCAACACACCCACGTTCCCGATCCCTCCAATCGCCAGTAAGATGGCATATGTAGCGAGGACAGCGCCCTGGTCTCGTGGTAACGTGTCCGTATTCAATGTCGTGATGAGGTCACTCCCCGTCGATGGCACGTCGAAGTAATCCCAGAACTTCTTGTCTATCGCCGATGTACTGAATATACTCCCTAAGTCGTCTTTTATTGCCATTGTTATTCTTAACTTATTTACATAATACACTCACTAATTAATTTTCACGAAATTCTGTTGAAATATAAATTATTTATTACACTACGGACGACCTTCACCCGCATAGTTCTCGTTCCCGTGGGAGTACGGGGATAAATATAGCCTATGTTACTCGCTGATGATTTAGCTATCCATTACTGAAATAATTTTCAAGATCGGTTTAGTCGGAGCCTATTCAATACAAACAAACAAGTATTTTCTCTTCATAATTTGAATAGTGTAGATTTTTATTTTAATATACGATCACTTGATAGATACGAACACTTATTAGAAGTTATGCATTTCCTCTCTAATTCAATGTGATTTACTTACAAAATAACATTATCATAAGCGTCATAACATGACATATAATTTACAATTCATATTATTATGCACATTATAAATTTATGAAATTTTTATGTACTTATGTAAGTTACTTAAAGTTGACAAGATAATTTTAATATGAAAAAAACATACAGTCGAATTGATAACCTCCGCCTTTTTTAGAAGTCGGTTAAGAATATCATCTAGTTCTTTAAAAACACTAATATTTAAAAGTTTTATTAAAATCACACGAATAGTTACGTATTTCATAGCCCGTAGCGGTAGCGTAGAGCGCGGGTTGTCTACGCAACATCGTGGCGCTTACTGACGGTGCTACGAGATATGCTACGAGGCTACGGCGTAGCACTTTGAAGATTGTAGACTCCTTCGAGATCAAAGGTAACGAAAATTCTTTGACTCTTTTTTACGTTTTTTACTAGAATTTATTTTTTTAATTTTCATTGAGTGCTACGGACACTTGATAAGCGGCCAGTTATTTATGTAAAGCTTTGAATTATCTATATCTATACTGATAAATAAAAAAGTGTCTGTTTGTAATTTTAAATTAGACTTTCACTAAATACATATGTAAGTATATACGGTGCTCACATAAAAAAACAATTTAATAACTTGTTCTCTGTCTGTTTGTTCCGGCTTATCTCCGAAACGGCTGGACCGATTTTCACAGAACTTTCACTGGCGATAACTAATGTTGCAAGGAGTATTTTAGGCTGTTTTTTCAAAAACAGGGGACCTCGAATATAGCCACCCTTTTAATAAAATTAAGTCAACGCGGGTGAAACCGCGGGGCACATCTATACATCTATACAGAATTAAAATTAAAGTGTCTGTTTGTAATTGCAAAGTATTTTTTTTTCACTATAATAATAATAATATTTTTATTTTAGGCAAATGAACAATAAAGACTTATCAGTATTTATACCACTAAAATTACATAAAAAATAACATACCTTCTAAACAAAAAAACAAAACATAAACAAGACTAATTAAACATAAGATAGGTGTTATACAACAATTTCCTTAGTTAATAATTACAGATATTAAATAATCGTAATTACGTAAAACATATTTCTTTCTGCAATGTATGATGGTATGCATAATTATGTGCTTTGATTTGAACATCTGCTTAGTTCGATTTCTAACAGCAATGAGATTGAAATCTACCCTCCGTACTAGTATTAAACTGTATGACGGCAAGGTAGGCCCCAACGTCCTTTGTGTTCTAGTTTACTACGAACATTTATAGTATAAGCAAAGATTTGAGACAAAATTATTTTTGGTTAGTATCATACAATCAAAGTGAGGTGATAGTATGAGCAAAAACTTCAATTCAATATATTATCTACATAATATATATAAGGTTTAGTAGCAGTAGTATTAGTAGTAGTAGTGTATAGTGTAGTAGTGTGTAGTGTAGTAGTGTGTATTTATGAGTAGTAAGAATATCCATGTATATAGCAATTTGTATTATTTATGTCCTGTCAACATTCCATCCAAAAAAACGAGATACAAACGTTATAGTACTAAATTTTCAGTATCAGAATAGTCAAGCTCTACAAGATATTCGTGAATAATTTTGCTACAGCAATACTTTGAAAGATTGCTGATTTCAAGTATTTTATTTAACTTGTTATAAATAAATGGTCCAAGGTACGGCAAAAATCTGTTACAGAACTTAGCTTTACACATCGGTGTATTATAAACGATATCATTTCGCCTTTTATGAACAAACTTGGAATCAGGAGGTATTTTATGTTGGTTTAATATTAATAATTTAATAAATAGTTGACGCACTGTTAATACAGACGCATCCTTATAGAGCTGTGTGGTCGGGTAACGAAACTTTTTATTTAGCATAACTTTCAAAATGCATATGAAAGTTAAAAAAAAATCTATGTCCGTCTGCCTGTCTGTCTGTTTGTTCCGGGTAATCTCTGAAACGGCTGGACCGATATTAACGGGACTTTCACTGGCAGGTACATGTTTGAAGGAGTAACTAAGGCTACTTTTAATTTGTTTAATATTAGTTTTCCGCGAAATGAAACATGAAACTAAATCTACGCGGGTGAAACCGCGAGGCACACCTAGTAGAAAATAAAATCCTGAATAATTACATATAAGTAAGTTGCTCGTTGCTATAAGTCAGTTGTTGAGTACTCTTATAGAGCTCTTTACTGTTACAAAGGACGTAATTGACACGTTTCATGAATAATGTATCCTTATATGTAGAATAACGATTCCAGGAAACAGGAAGGCGTCAATAATAATATATTCAATAATACTCCGACATTTCGACGAAATCAGTCATCTACCAATATGAATATATTGTCGGTTTGTTTGAGGTTTTGTGAGACATATATGTGTATAAAGTGGCTTCAATACGTTCCAGGTAATCTATACAGAAGATTAAATTGAAGTGTCTGTTTTGTAAGTCCAACAGCTTTTCACTAAATCTATACAGATAAATAAAATTGAAGTGTCTGTTTGTAAATCCAAAATAACAGCTTTTAATTTAATGCATATGATACACGCTACTGACACAAAAAAAAAAACAAGTTTTAAATTTTTTTCTGTCTGTCTGTCTGTCTGTGTTCCGGGTAACCTCTGAAACGGCTGGACGGATTTTAACAGGACTTTCACTGGCAGGTAGCTGATGTTTCAAGGAGTAAATTAGGCTACTTTTATTTATTAAAAATATTAGGGTTCCGCGACACTAAGGATGAAACTAAATCTACGCGGGTGAAACCGCGGGGCACAGCTAGTAACAAATAAAAATCGTTTTACATTTTATCAAATGCATGGGATTTCACTTGTCTTTGTTGTTTCATACCTTTGTGTATTGGAAAGAAAATAATGATTGAATATTCTCGTACATGTAACAGGAAAGTACCTACAGAGAAAAAGTTGATATTTTGGTGTAAGTACCACAGAACAGACATTGTGTACAATTCTAGAGGCCGCCGTCAACTTCGTTGTAAGATTCCCCATACAAACTTTTAATCCCCAATTAGAGGTGAAATTTCGAAAACCCTTTCATGTGTATAAAGGGCCTAGTGCGAGTTTTTCATTGCTGTCGTAGGATCGTCACTTTATAGGTTCGGAACAGCGCCTCTGTCGGCCTAAAGATGACACTATTGTGAGCCTATACAAATCTGCGTTTACGTCGACGCGATGACTTGTGACGGCGATTTTACGCAAGTTCTAATGCCTGCTGGACCCTTTATATTTTATACCTTCGGGTAATACAGGCGTGAACATATGTATGTAGGTATGTATTGAAAATAATAATTGCTGAGTTTCTATCCGGGTTCTTCGCACCAAAAGCACTCTTTCGAACCCGGTGGTAGCATTTATCATCATTTATAGTGTAATTTTTTTGTGTCCTTCTGACGATTTGAAAGTACTTTGTAAGAAGTCTAATTAAATAAAGTTATTTTTGTGTTTCAGTTTGCGTTAACCTGACCTTAGAAACCATCTTCTCTAATATCAAATTTTATTATAAAAATGGGAATGTGAATATGAAGCAAAAAAATTTAGAGACAGGTTCTCTGCCACTAACCGACGATGGTGCGAGCTCTGTGGTGCGGTGTGAATGAATGTCAACTGTCAGCTCAACTGGCAAGTGACTGACACTTGAATGACAGTGGCAGAATAATCCTCGTCAACAAGTTTAAAGTTAAAGAAAAATATTGTATTAACTGGAATCGATGAAACTGGGACTATATCAGAAGGAAATAGAATAAAATAGTTTTATTTGCTGTAAATCTAAGTGTAGTGAATTAAAATGTCGGGTACGACATCGTATAACAATGCTACTGTGGTGACCGGTGAGGTGGAGTACCCAGCCAATGATCCCGCATCAGGTGCATTCTTCCAGCCGGATTTTAAGAAGTAAGTGAAAATGAAAATGAAAGTGCCTGTGTGTACGTTACCAGGGCCAAAAACTAAATATAAACTCTGATTGTTTGTGGCCTATTTTCTTCCAAAGGTATCACCAGTTATGCTTAAGTCCCATGTAATAGGGGGCGAGCCTATTGCCATCAACCTGGTACTAATCTCTTACTGGGAAATTATTGATAGAAAAAACCCAACACTCCCTGACGGGTTCAATAACCAGGACCCCATGTTCCAGGGAAGTATTTGTGACCGCTACATCAAACCAAATAGGCAGTTTTGTTTATATAATAATAATAATAAACATTTATTGATCAGGATAAGCAGCTACAATGCAAATAAAACTAAAAAAAATATATACACAAAAGAAATAGCTAGTGTTGTTATGGTGCAAAGTGGTTCACACCAGTACATCAGTGCTGCCGCACATTGTCATCACACATTATATCAGCTCCATATAATTGTGTGTTTATCTATTAGATAATTAATAATGAAACATAATGTCCCTTGCAGGAATGAAGATCTTAAGCTGATGCTGGATGGCTCAAAGGACTCATTGAAGCTGGAGGCCATGAAGAGGATTATAGGCATGATAGCTAAAGGAAGAGATGCTTCTGACTTGTAAGCTAATTATTGTATATCATTTACATTCTCATTAAGTCCTTACCTGACAATAATGACTGTATCAGAGGGTTTCGTGGCAAAGTTGCGATTGCGCATATCATTTAATCAGTGATGTTAAGCAACCCTAACCCAAGCCAGTAGTTGGATTGCCAGTTGAGTTCCCTCTTTCCCTCGGAGACCACATTAAGCCATTGGTCTTGGTTGCCAATTTGACATCTTAGGCATTTGTTACAGGTCAGTTGAGGCCTAAGAGAGTCTGACAACTGATTTAACCCAGATTACCGATTTTCTTCATTTGCTTCTTATAAAAATCAGTTTATCTACTGAGTTGGTGATATTACAACACTAAACATTGCAGGTTTATTTTTATAAATTTCAAGCGAGTCAGAGTAGTGCATAACAAGGTTTCCCATTTGATTGCCCATTCGAAGCTGCCCAATTGAGGATTGTACCTCTACTTTATAGATAAACGCAGCCAAATAATACTAGCTTAGAGTGGTATTGTGTTTGTGCCATGAGTAGTGTTCCCAGTGCTCTATTGGAGGGAGGAAAGGAGTGTACTTGCTGTGCTAGAGTATAGTGGGTTCTTGGCGTAATGGGATTCTGCTCTGTGTAGTGGGATCATTCTTTATAGACGAGCAATGCATAACTGACCCTGGTGTTAGTCTAGCTAGCTAATTAGCCACCCTGTTGTATAATAACAAAAAAATTGCACTAATTCGTTAATTGAACGCTAAATCCACAGATGCACCAAAAAAATTATATAGTTCTGCCCCAAAAAAAAGAATTAAAATTATTTATTCACTTGTACAACTTATGTGGGCATAAGTCACTAATGAATGTCTGGGAAATTAACTTAATTATGTGTGAAAACTAACCTTCCGGACCAATCTGGCAAGAAACTCAGCTGACATATTTGTTTGGAATATTCAGGTCAATAATTGTTTACTTACCCTCAGGTTCCCAGCAGTGGTGAAGAATGTGGTGTCAAAGAATATAGAAGTAAAGAAACTGGTGTATGTTTACCTAGTGAGGTACGCAGAGGAACAGCAGGATCTAGCATTGCTGTCCATCAGCACATTTCAGAGGGCTTTGAAGGTGTGTTAATAAAATAAAAATAAAATTATTCAACATAACAGACACTTGGACATTGAATCCCACATTTTTCTTACGCTAACTTAGGTAAATTTACTACCGTAATATACTATAATAGCTAATATCATGTGGCCAATATCACCTGCAATCCCATTCCCGTGGGAGTATGGGGATAAAACAAAGTCTATGTTACTCACCGATAATATAGCTATTAGCCATTGCTAAAACATATTTTTAAAATTGGTTACATTACAAAAAGTATATATTATATTGCTAGCTGTTTCACGCCGCTTTGCATGTACCCGATAGTTGGGAACTATTTCTAAAATCACATATTTTCTCCAATACTATCGCAAATACTTATCTAAATAAGTATATAACTCAAAGGTGACTGTTTGACTGACATAGTGATCTATCAACGCACAGCCCAAACCACTGGACAGATCGGGCTGAAATTTGGCATGCAGGTAGATGTTATGACGTAGGCATCCTCTAAGGAAGTATTTTGATTAATTCTACCCCCAAAGGGATAAAATAGGGGATGAAAGTTAGTATGAAACTAAATTTACGCTGGCGAAACCGCGGGGCACAGCTAGTGTAATTATATTAAATTAAACTAAAAGTGTGTGTGATTATATCACAAAATACTTTAAATAATAATTTTTATTAACCAATTAATACTTTTGCAAGCATAATTTTTCTATAGTCAATTCATATGCTTTTTGTATTACTTTAATATTATAGGATCCCAACCAATTGATCCGAGCGAGTGCACTGCGAGTGTTGTCATCGATACGGGTGACGATGATAGTTCCCATAGTGATGCTGGCCATACGAGACTCCTCCAGTGACATGAGCCCCTACGTCAGGAAGACTGCCGCACATGCTATACCCAAGCTATACAGGTATAACACTACCCTCACTTCTTAGTTCCTGCTTACCATATATATATCTATACAGATAAATAAAATTGAAGTGTCTGTTTATAATTCCTAAATAACAGTTTTTCACTAAATGCATATGAAAGTATACACGCTACTGACACTAAAAACCAAGTTTTAATTTTTTTCTCTGTCTGTCTGCGTCTGTTTGTTCCTTGTAATCTCCGAAACGGATGGACGGATTTTAACGGGACTTTCAGTGACAGGTAGCTGATGTTTCAAGGAGTAACATAGGCTACTTTTAGTTTTAAAAATATTAGGGTTTCGCGACAATAAGTATGAAACTAAATCTACGCGGGTGAAACCGCGGGGCACAGCTAGTCTATATATATACAGATAATTAAAATTGAAGTGTCTGTTTGTCATTCAAAAATAACAGATTTTCTCAAAATTAATAGTATATAACGGTACTCAAAAATAAAAAATGATTTAAAGAAAAAAATCTCTGTCCGTGTGTTTGTTCCGGCTAATATCCGAAACGGCAGGACCGATTTTAACGGGACATTCACTGGCAGACAGCTAATGCTTCAAGGAGTAACTTCGGCTACTTTTATTGAAAAAAAATCATTTGGCGGGCGACCCATGTGGTGTTGTTATTAGTACACCACTGCCTAACCCTTCGGTGAACACAGGCGTCAGCATATGTATGTTCAATAGTTCATCTCAGTAAAAGCAACCTTCCGAACCTGGCGGTGGCATGTATAATCCTGTGCAATCGTGTCGTTCTGACGATTGGAAAGTACTTTGTTAAAAGTCTAATTAAATGAAGATATTTTTAATTTTGAATAATGTTGATAAAGTATTAATAAGTGTGGTAAATTACCTCACTTACTAATATGCATTGAATTTTCAGAGGGGTAGGCATAAACAATAAATAGGTAGGTAGGCAGGTTATGTGTATACCAATGTGTCACGGCATAGGTACATTCATTTTAGTAAAGACACACACACAAACATAAACGCACACACACGCGACACGAGTGTATTCAGTGATCACAAATTGTAACTTCTGATTACCTGCTTATATGCAATGCACGCCACAGGTGGTAATGTGTAGGTATATTTTTAATCCAGCTTAGACCCGGAGCAGAAGGAGGAGCTGGTGTCGATAATAGACAAGCTGCTGTCGGACAAGGCTCCGCTGGTGGTGGGCTCGGCCGCCATGGCCTTCTCCGAGGTCTGCGGCGACCGCATGACTCTCATACACAGGAGTTACAGGTTATTAAGCTCAAACATATTTTTTTTTATGTGATGATTTAAATATTTTCCTGTCAATTGTCACTTGTCAAATGAGGAGGACGTTTACATATATGTAAGAAAACTTCATAATTGTTGTGCCATTTGTGACCCAAATATAAGTTATGACACGTTCAAATGTTGTCACTTGCGTTTTACCTTGGCTATATCCCCTCGAAGGACTATTAATGTAGTCCCACTGCTATTGACCTACAGAGGGTCCACCGGTCCACGGACCCACTGCTCTAGTTTGAATTTATCTTTTTTGAAAACATTGATACCTTATGCTAGGGGATACCCGAATCACTCTTGAATGTTTAGCTAGAATTGAAGTCCGTGGGCTCACAGAAACTGACTTAATGGAAAGGATAAATTAAAACTAGAGCAGTGGGTGTACGGGTAAAAAATAGTACCCGTGGACTTACTGTGGATCAAAAGCAGAGAGACCACGGTTAATATACCGAAAATTTTGATCTGCCATTTCTGGCATTCAGCCCCAACCCGCCTCCCTAAAAGTATCATCACATTTTGAGCGACTCTAAAACGTAAGGTAAAGCGACGACTTTCGAATTTGACAAAACCTTGCGGCACTAAACTGTATGGCCCTATCTTTTGGGTAAATTGTTTGTTTGTGAGCTATTTTTCACGACTGAACAAAATAGAACCTTTTGTGCAGGTATTAAGTGTGATTTCAGGAAATTATGCTCTCTCCTAGCGGATGTGGACGAGTGGGGTCAGCTGGCTCTGTTGAACGTACTCACGGTGTACGCCAAGACGTTCTTCCCAGATCCTAACACTGAGGTAGTATATGTTGAGGTAATATTCTATGTGTTGTCGTGTCTTGTAAGGTTGACTGGCAGAAAATAAAATTAGTTGTGAAGACAGCGAGTGATCATGCTCACTCCTAGCAAATGGAAGATGTCATGCCTGAGGAACCGCTACTCCAACTGCTCTAGTTGGAAACTAAATACGAAAATATATACTGCAACAGGGGTGTGCATTGGATTTTCAGAGGGGTAGGCATAAACAATAAGTACGTAGGTAGGCAGGTTAAGTACATACCTATGTGACGCGGCGTAGGTACATACGTTTTGGGCTAGACACACAAACATTAACACATACACACACACACACACACGCACAAAAAATGAGTGTATTCAGTCATCACACTGCTTATCTGCTTATATGTAAACTCTCATTGCGCGATTTAGGTTCCCGTGTATTTGTACTGAAACTTTGCAATTGTTAGCGAGTGCCATCTATGTAGCGAGTGGAGAAACGCTGCGTACTGTATTGATGGTCAGCGCTCTTAACTGGTGACTGCACTCGTAGACGTATTCGAGCGACAGTGAGACGGAAAAGCCGTTCTACGAGTCGGACAGCTCGCACGGGTCGCGCCACAAGGGGCCGTCGCAGTCGCCGTCGCTGGAGGCCGACCACCGCCTGCTGCTGCGGGCCGCCAAGCCGCTGCTGCAGAGCAGGAACTCCGGCGTCGTCATGGCCGTCGCACAGCTCTTCTATCACTGCGGACCTGGTAACTATTACCAACATTATATATATATACGAGTGTGGTTTTGTAAAACGACGCCCAACTCACGGGTGGTAGTAGTACACGTGTAAGTAATTCCAAGAAAAATATAAATAAAAATAGCGTGGCGAGCTGTGGTGGCCTTAAGGTTTGAACAGTCGCCTGCTACGCAATCGACGCCAGTTCGAATCCCAGCGGGCCCAGTACCAATGAGATTTTTCTAAAAAAACTTATGTGCAGTAATTTCACACCACGTGCTTTACGGTGAAGAAAAATATCGTGAGGAAACCTGCATATGTCTGAGAAGTAATTCAAAGATGTATATATAGTACCTGAGACGGCGATGGGCTCACCCTCTCCTCTGTCACGTTTACACTTATTCATAAACGGTGAAATGTGGGTGTTAGTATCACAACACCTCTGCTTACCCCTTCGGGGACCCTTCTGAGATAGGCAAACTATATATACAATCGTAAACATTAAATGAAAATGATTTATTCAGTTTAGGCTCTAGCCAGGCACTTATGAATATCGAAGCATCGACCATCGGTTCGGATTAGCCTTGGAGAAGAACTGTCTGGAAACTCAGTCAAAAATATACGCATTACAAATGTTGACCCTATATAGGGTCATACTTTATAAGCGAACATTTTTCTCACAGAGTATCGGTTGGTTGTATAGTACCTACATATCAATTAATCCCTACTAATATTATAAATGCGAAAGTAACTCTGTCTGTCTGTTACGCTTTCCCGCTTAAAACTCTCAACCGATTTTGATGAAATTTGGCACAGACAATCTTTAGACCCTGAGAAAGGACATAGGCTACCTTTTATGTATTAAAAATATTAGGTTTCCGCGACCATAAGGATGAAACTAAATCTACGAGGGTGAAACCGTGGGGCACAGCTAGTAATGTATAAAAAATGAATGAAATGAATTTTCGAGGCATTCTTATAATTTATATTCCTTCTACGGTCAAAGTAATGTCGAACAGTGTCTTTAAGGAGAAGTAAAAATGTGTATGTATTGTTGTTATGTATGTACACTAGCGCCACCTGTCGGCTTTATAATGAGATACAGTTGCCTGTCTCCTGTAAATAGTATTTAGTTAATACATGAATCACGATGGTCATGACTTAACAGTGAACTATGCATGGTCAATAAAATGGCGAGAGTATGTTTACAAGTACGGGTCGTTTGAGTCTTGTTCCCAAGTTAACAATTGTCCAGCGCAGGAGTTGCCGCCCGTGGCCAAGGCCATGGTGCGGCTGCTGCGGGCTGCCGCCGAGGTGCAGAGTGTGGTGCTCAACGCCATCGCTTCACTCACTCTCACCAAGAGGGTACTACATTTTTATTTATGTATATATTCACAATATACATTATTCGTGGTCTCACTGCTATTGACCCACAGTGGGTCCACGTAAATAAAAAAAAAATACTTTCGATACCACAGGGCACAAGCTAGTTCAATATACATTATCCGTGGTCCCACTGCTATTGATCCACAGTGGGTCCACGGGAAGAGCCAACGGACCAAAATTCTAGCTAAACATTCAAGAGTGCATTAGGTATCAATGTTTTCAAAAAAGTTAAATTAAAACTAGAGCAGTGGGTCTATTTGTAAAAAATATTACCCTTGGACCCACTGTGGGTCACTAGCAGTGGGACCACGGTTAATACATACATTTTTATAACGGTCTATCTAACACTTTCTCTTTCTATACGTCATATAAATCTTATATTTATTTCCATAGTCGCTCTTCGAGCCGTTCCTCAAATCGTTCTTCGTGAGGAACTCGGACCCGACCCATATAAAGCTGTTGAAGTTGGAGATTTTAACCAACTTGGCGACGGAGGCGAGCGCTCCGGTGGTACTGAGAGAGTTCCAGACATACGTCACGGCGAGTGACAAGGCGTTCGCGGGAGCCACTATACAGGCTATAGGCAGGCTCGCCGTCTCTATACAGTCTGAGACTGAGACGTGTCTCAACGGATTGTTACATCTGCTATCTAGTAAAGATGGTGAGTTTAATTAATAACATATTTTTAAGTTCCCATACCCAAAGGGTGTTTCGGGACCCTATTACTAATCCTCTGCTGTCCGTCTGTCAGTCTGTCTGTATGTCTGTATTTCATGAATCGTCATAGTAAGACAAGAATTTTTCACAGAAGATCTATTTATCTGCTATAACAACAAACACTAAATTAGTCAAACACAGAGTTTTTTTTTCATTTGAATACCGTATTAACATTCCTATGAATTTAGTGAAAAGCTGTTAATTTAGAATTACAAACAGACACTTGCATTTTATTTATCTGTGTATACGTGTAAAGATTAGTTTAGCCATACTATTATGTGTTGAGGTCAATTAAGCGTGTTATATGTTTGTTTCTGTAGAATGGGTAGTGTGTGAAGCGGTGGTGGTGGTGAAGCGGGTCGTGGGAGGAGGAGCGGCCTCGGCCAAAGCAGCCGTTGCTCGCGCCGCCAAACTACTGCGCTCCGACAGGTATGGTGGACCTACTTATATGAGATTTATACACTTTTAATGTCAATGAAAACGGCTTTAAACACTATATTTGCGACTTACAAGGTGTCCATTACCTGGGGCTAACATTCATGTTTGTATCTATTTTAAATTATTTAAATTTATTGAAATATAAATAAAATAGATACTCGCAAAATTCAAAATATCATTATTTGATTAGAATTTAAAGAAAATACTTTCAAATCGTCAGAGCGACATGATGATACAATCAGTATTATGTGTGTGTAGGCTGGGCGGACTGTACAGTATATGTGTGTAGGCTGGGCGGAGTGTACAGTATATGTGTGTGTAGGCTGGGCGAACTGTACAGTATATGTGTGTGTAGGCTGGGCGGACTGTACAGTATATGTGTGTGTAGGCTGGGTGGAGTGTACAGTATATGTGTGTGTAGGCTGGGCGGACTGTACAGTATATGTGTGTGTAGGCTGGGCGGACTGTACAGTATATATGTGTGTAGGCTGGGCGGACTGTACAGTATATGTGTGTGTAGGCTGGGCGGACTGTACAGTATATGTGTGTGTAGGCTGGGCGGCGTGTACAGTATATGTGTGTGTAGGCTGGGCGGCGTGTACAGTATATGTGTGTGTAGGCTGGGCGGCGTGTACAGTATATGTGTGTGTAGGCTGGGTGGAGTGTACAGTATATGTGTGTGTAGGCTGGGCGGAGTGTACAGTATATGTGTGTGTAGGCTGGGCGGAGTGTACAGTATATGTGTGTGTAGGCTGGGCGGAGTGTACAGTATATGTGTGTGTAGGCTGGGCGGCGGAGTGTACAGTATATGTGTGTGTAGGCTGGGCGGAGTGTACAGTATATGTGTGTGTAGGCTGGGTGGAGTGTACAGTATATGTGTGTGTAGGCTGGGCGGAGTGTACAGTATATGTGTGTGTAGGCTGGGCGGCGGAGTGTACAGTATATGTGTGTGTAGGCTGGGCGGACTGTACAGTATATGTGTGTGTAGGCTGGGCGGACTGTACAGTATATGTGTGTGTAGGCTGGGCGGACTGTACAGTATATGTGTGTGTAGGCTGGGCGGACTGTACAGTATATGTGTGTGTAGGCTGGGCGGCGGAGCGCGTGCGGCGGGCGTGTGGTTGGTAGCAGAGCACGGCGCAGAGCAACCTCGCGCCGCGGCAGTCTTGGCTCACATGGCCGCCACCTTCGCTGACCAGGTTTCTACATATACCTACCAACATCACAAACTTGAAGGAAAAAACCCTTTTTCATTACCACTCAAGCTATAGCAGGCTTGGACTTTACACAACGAGAAATGTAAACAAACCGTAGTTCTTGCCGCAGCATCATTTGACTGCCTCTGTGAGGAAGGGGTGCAGTCCACAATACGATAGCTCCAAATTTTAAACTACATTAATTTTTTTACTTAGTTTGAAATTAGTGTAACTACACTAATTTCAAACTGTAGAACTTCAATACTAAATCTCTTTTCCAGGAAGAATTAGTAAAGCTTCAGCTACTGTCACTAGCTGTGAAGCTTTCATTAACCCAACCCGACACTATACCAGTGTGCCAGTATGTGTTGTGTCTCGCTCGCTACGATGCCAGTTACGATGTGAGGGACAGAGCAAGACTGCTGCGTTTCTTCATTCAGCCGCGAGAAGGCGCTGAACTGCCCAAACATGCGGCTGCCATCTTCAGACCGGACAAACCGAAACCTACTGTCATGAGCAATTTCAAGGGTAAGTTTAATATTCTATAGTTGACTTTTATACTGTTATGCTTCGTATATTCTAAATCAAGTCAAAGGCTTATGACTACATAAGCCTGACTTGATTGACATGAACTATCTTGAGATGATTTGTGTTGTTGCACGAAAGTGAAATAATGATTAATTAAAATTATGATGTATTTTAGCGACTCGAAGGACCTAAATATTAGTCCTTCGAGCTTTAAATATGTAATGTGTCAGAGCGCGGGCAGTACACGGTGGGCAGCCTGTCCCAGTACGTGGGCAGTGCGGCGGCGGGCTACCGGCCGCTGTATGTATGTATGTAATGTGTCAGAGCGCGGGCAGTACACGGTGGGCAGCCTGTCCCAGTACGTGGGCAGTGCGGCGGCGGGCTACCGGCCGCTGTATGTATGTATGTAATGTGTCAGAGCGCGGGCAGTACACGGTGGGCAGCCTGTCCCAGTACGTGGGCAGTGCGGCGGCGGGCTACCGGCCGCTGTATGTATGTATGTAATGTGTCAGAGCGCGGGCAGTACACGGTGGGCAGCCTGTCCCAGTACGTGGGCAGTGCGGCGGCGGGCTACCGGCCGCTGTATGTATGTATGTAATGTGTCAGAGCGCGGGCAGTACACGGTGGGCAGCCTGTCCCAGTACGTGGGCAGTGCGGCGGCGGGCTACCGGCCGCTGTATGTATGTATGTAATGTGTCAGAGCGCGGGCAGTACACGGTGGGCAGCCTGTCCCAGTACGTGGGCAGTGCGGCGGCGGGCTACCGGCCGCTGTATGTATGTATGTAATGTGTCAGAGCGCGGGCAGTACACGGTGGGCAGCCTGTCCCAGTACGTGGGCAGTGCGGCGGCGGGCTACCGGCCGCTGTATGTATGTATGTAATGTGTCAGAGCGCGGGCAGTACACGGTGGGCAGCCTGTCCCAGTACGTGGGCAGTGCGGCGGCGGGCTACCGGCCGCTGTATGTATGTATGTAATGTGTCAGAGCGCGGGCAGTACACGGTGGGCAGCCTGTCCCAGTACGTGGGCAGTGCGGCGGCGGGCTACCGGCCGCTGCCCGGGGCGCCGCTGGCGGTGGACGCGGCGGTGAGGGACGCTCCCGACACCTCTGTGCACGCACAGGCCGCCGCCGAGCGGGACTCCACGCAGGTACAGTATGCACGCACCTTTATTACTGCAGGGATTGTCCAGACAGATTGCAAGACTACACGAAATTTCAATAAATCGCGGTAGGATTATTACCGGTCTGTCGTGATTTCTCATGGTCGGTTTCAGTGGATTTATACTCTCGCAGTCGCATTTTGTTCTTTCCAAAATTATTTTTCTAAATAAACCACTGAGAGCTCACACCTTTGCACAAAATAAACGAGCTTATTTATAGAGCGGCGCGGCGCCGCCGGAGTCAAAATTCGTACCAATCTTTAAAAAAAGCGTCTATTTTCTGCTCTATTCAAAGAAAATATCAACTTCTGTGAATATGGCACCAATACAAAACCACACCTGTATAATTGTAGAAAAGCAAGGACTTCTACTCGGAGCCGGACAGCAGCGGCTCGGGGTCCTCCACGTCAGGCTCCAGTGACGAGGAATCCAGTGACGAGTGAGTACTTTGTCTATGCTCTATTAAACTGAATTACAACTAAGTGGGTTCCCTAACCTGTCCACACTGCACAAGAATATTTAAAGTTAATATTTGGGTACATGAGCCCTACCAGGGAACACGATCAGCGCCCTAGTCAATAATGCAAGTATATTATTATTTAAACTGAATTATTTAAGCCATAGAGTGTCAAAGGTTACTTTTTCCTTCCGAAAAAACTTTTAATACACATTCACTGTAAGGGTGGGTTGCATCGACAAATTTTACTTGAGATAGCAGATCGTTAGAGTACAAGTTAGGCTTAAATTCTATGCACCATTTTAAAATTGTCAGATTACGTCAACTTTAACTGATGCCGTGACGCAAGTTCGAATCCCAGCGGGGCAACACCTCTGCCTACCCCTTTGGGGAATACAGCTAAACTTACAACTTTTCCAAGACTTAAAAACTACACCGACGGCAGCAAAATTATTTGACTTTTTCCCACACATCACCTCCATGGATTGGTATATTGAATTGACGTGGAGGTCGCGGGATTTTTGTATGAAAGTTTATTTAAAAAAATCTGTGTGCTGTGGATGTCTGGGAAGAAGCCAATTTTATACAACTGATTGTCTCATCGTCAAATTCGTCGCTATCTTTAGCTTTAACTGTTGTTATCGTGCAACCCACCCTGATTGTTACATAATGATTACTGCAGGGAGGAAGACAACGATGAGAAACCCAAGGAGGTCAAAACTAAGGACACCAACAACTACAGGTGAATACTCAGTGTGTGTTAAACTATCGTATATCCAATATACATCCGTTACCGTTCACAAGTTCCGGATAGTTTCGTATTAAGGCGGTGTCTAAATAAAATGACATGTTTCGCAAAACTCATAAGTAAAGCGAAATTATTACATACAATTAATGTTTATATTTTGCTTGAAAATTAAAATGATTTATTTTGCCCCTGGTAATAAGGCACTTATGATTGAATCTAATATCCGTAACCAAAACTATCCGAAACTAGCGAATAATTCGCAATAATTACATATCCGTGACCGTATCCGTAACCGATATCATATCCATAACATGGTCCAAAATAAGATCATGACAGCAACCATATGGTCAATAGGTCGTCGAACTCAGGCACGTCAGACAGCGGCTCTGACAGTGACACGTCATCAAGTAACAGTGACTCCGAGGAAGAGTCCTCCACCGAAGAGGAATCCACACCCAAGAGTGCCGACAACACTGATAGCAAGGTAATACTCATCTATACTTATATTATAAAGAGCCAAGGTTTTTTAAGTATGTTTGTAACGAATTGGCTCAAAAACTGGACTGATTAAAAAAATTCTTTCAGTATTTGAATGCTACATTATCACTGATTAATATAAGCTATATTTTATTCTCGTATTCTAACAGAAACGGGAACTACGCGGGTGAAATCGTGACGTTCGCTTGTATCAATATGTTTATTGCAAGGAATTTAGTTTCATGAATTTTTTTATAACTTCCATTGAAAATGTTAAAGTAAAAATTTTGTAAAAATAAAACAACAAAAAAAAACTTTCATGCGATTAAGTAAACACAGATAGTACTAATATAATAACTAGCTTTTGCCCAAAGCTTTTTGTCAGCTAATAATCAAATTTCAGTCAAATCAGTTTAGCTTTAGTTTATGGAAAACGCAATATATGTTGCAGCAACCCGCCGAACCAAAATCACAGGAAAAGAATGAGAAATCGAACCTAGAACTGCTGTTGGAACTGGACGAGGTGGCGAGTTCCCTCCCCACCATGACCCCCACGTGCGGGGGGTTCTTGTCTCCGCAGGCCGAGACCGCGCCTCCACCGGGGGATGGTAAGCGTTTATTACCAGCTTTCATTCCTTTTGTATATACATATATACATATGCTCACATCTGTATTCCCCGAAGGGGTAGACAGAGGTGTTGTAATAACAACACCCACTTTTCACACAAGATGATTAAGTGCCAACGTGACAGATAGTGAGTCTATCGTCGTCTCAGGCACTATACATACGTCTTTGAATAACTTCTCAGCCATATTAAGGTTTCCTCACGATGTTTTCCTTCACCGTAAAGCACGTGGTGTGAAAACACTATAGTGTCTGAGACGGCGATAGACTCACCATCCGTCACGTTAGCATTTAATCATCTTCGGTGAAGTGTTGTTACAACACCTCTGCCTACCCCTTCGGGGAATACAGGCATATATCTTGTATTTTAGTCGTATTGTACGTGTTCAATGTTGTGTTATCATAAGTGACATTCAAGTCACATTAGATCATTAACCGACTTCAAAAAATGGGAGGTAATCAATTCAAACTGTATGTATTTTTTTATGAATGTTTGTGATGGTATGAGAATATGTTTGTATGTGTACAGACAGCATCACCCCGGTGGGCCCGTCGCTGGTGTCCCCGGGGCAGGTGTCGCTGGTGTCCCGCGTGTCGTGCGGCGGGCTGGCCGCTCAGAGAAGGTTCTCGCGTGCACCTCACCTCTACTCCCACAAGATGTGCGCTATTGAAATACTCTTCGTCAACCATTCCACTGCTGAAGTTAACAATATAAGAGTTAATAAAAAGGTATGTATTTATATATAAAATCCACCATTTTTTAGGTCCGTAGGGTAGGCTGTGGTGTAAGAACACCCTTTCACCGACAATTATTAGGTGTTACTTAGTACACTAAAATATGAGTTTGACTACAAAAAATCTGAAAAAATATTATAAAACATGATTTAAACCGAGACAAGATCAAACTCTGACTATAACTATGTCCATCACTTTTGAAATACCACAAAGAAGATAGAGATACTTACTTTTTTCTGTGAAGTAATATTCAATTTGCATTTTTTTGATAGTTTCTTGCTGGTTCTTCTCAGAAGCCTGGTTTTGAACCGCTGGTCAGTGCCTAACCAGGGCCTAAACTGAATAATTCATTTTCATTTCAATTATCCGCATAATGTGTCGTAATTATTCCGCTGTCAGACATTGACGGGATCGCGAGCCATCCACGAGTTCCCCACTCTCCCCTCGCTGGGGCCCAAGGCCTCCTCCACGGTCACTCTGGGCGTTGACTTCGCGGACTCCATACAACCCATCGAATTTACCATCATCAGCTCACTTGGTAACATTTTAAATTATCTATCCCATGTTTTAACACATTTTTGTTATAATCAGCGTGCAATCCACTCGATGGTAAGCTACTGAACCTATACCCAACACCAAAAGTGTCACTCGCGCTACCATATAAAGAACTAGCTTCTGCCCGCGACTTCGTCCGCCTGTCTATTCTGGACAGTTACCACTGAATTTTTAAAATCGGACCATTTGTTCCGAAGATTAGCGTGTTCACTCAAACAAACAAACTATTCAGCTTAATATATTAGGTAGTATAGATGAGTAAAATTGTGATAATTCCTTGCCGTGCTTATAAGGTTGTATTTGACACCAAAAACAAGTATTTAAATGTTATTTTTAGGTATTTTTTGAGAACTCTAATTGGTTTAAATAAAAGGATCACGTTGTTTATGAAACTTTTTTTCAAAGTGAATTACAGTTGAATGAATAATAATGTTTGTGTGTCAGGGGAAGTGTCTGTGAGTATAACTCCGCCGGTGGGCGAGCTGATGCGAGCCGTGACCATGACCTCCGCGCGCTGGGACCAGGAACACAGGAAACTGCGAGGGATGACCGAGGTACGGATATATAGTTTTAATATCAGTTTTATTGATGTGGCTTACTTGTATACAGAGTCTATGAAAAAGGAATACTTAGCATTCGAGAAGTTGTAGGGTTCTATAAATCATCATCTCCCTGGCCTTAATCCCACGTATTTGGGGTCGGCACTTGGTTCAACCCGATGTGGCTGATCACCTGATTTTTATACGAAGCGACTGCCATCTGACCTTCGCAACCCCTTTTTCGAGGAAAATCGGCAATCTGGGTTAAACCAGTTGTCAGACTCTCTTAGGCCTCTGACTGACCTGTAACGATTGCCAAAGATGTTAAATTGGCAACCGGGACCGACGGCTTAACGTGCTCTCCGAGGCACGGAGGGAACTCGGGCGGTCACCCATCCAACTACTGGCTAGGCGTATGGTTGCTTAACTTCGCTGATCGAATGATATGCGCAATAGCAACTGTGCCACGAGCTCCTCGTAGGGTTCTATAAATACACAAACATAATGTCCAATTGTCCATATTTCGTTTCTCCCACACAAAACTAGTTATCGAGGGGGGTGGACTTACTTCAATTCTCAACGAAAGCAACCTCCCGATCCCGGTGAAAACATTTATAATCCTGTACAATGTAATTTTTGTTTCGTTCTGACGATTGAAAGTACTTCGTAAGAATTAAAATCAAATAAAGATATTTTGAATTGTTTTTTTTTTTAAATTTAAATTTGGATGGTACGTGGTTTTATGGGATTATTTCAATAACGTATTAATGGGAGACAAAATACTTAGAAAAAAAACGTAGTTGGATCCTTATATACTCTACCTTCCAGCCGACTTTTATGCGATAATAGGTCTAAATTGGAGAACTTAAAAATTCTATATAATTTGTTTTTTATTATATATAGCTGTGCCCTGCGGTTTCACCCGCGTAGACATAGTTTCATGCTTCATGTCGCGGAACCCTTATATTTTTAATTAATAAAAGTAGCCTAAGTTACTCCTTGAATCATTCGCTACCTGCCAGTGAAAGTCCCATTAAAATCGGTCCAGACGTTTCGAAGATTACCCGGAACAAACAGACAGACAGACAGAGAAAAATTTTAAAAATTGGATTTTCATTATCAGTACCGTGTATACTATCATATGCATTTAGTCAAAAGGTGTAATTTTGAAATTACAAACAGACACTTCAATTTTATTTATCTGTATAGATTTCCTTGCTTCCTAATATCGTCACCAATGACATATTTTAACAGCTGTTCCATTTTTCTTCTGACCTGGTATTGTATAGATATGTTTACTTGCCTGAAGCTGAACTTTTGTTTCAGTGTGACACGAATTCCAACAAGTTGGATGACGAGCAACAGATCAGCAAGGCAGTGTTCGAGACCGCTAATGTCGCTGCTATTGGCACAGGGGGAGACTTACTTAGGTCTGTATATTTGCAACTACAGCAGGTTGAGTTAATTCCAAAGGTGACCCCCGGAACCCTGACTTTTTTCAATAAAAGTAGCCTAAGTTACTCTTTGTAACATTAGCTATCTGCTACTGAAAGTCCCGTTAAAATCGGCCCTGCCGTTTCAGAGATTGCCCGGGCGAGACAGAAAACATTTAAAAATTGTTTTTTATGTTAGTAGCATATAAAATTACATATGCATTTAGTGAAAAGCTGTTATGGAATTACAAACAGAGGGCTTCATTTTTGCTTTAAAGGCATTTTAAATGTTAGTCAATTTGCCACATACCCCCGGTTTCTCAAAGGTCAAATGTCAGTTGACATGTGCTGTCAAATTTGATTGAATGATACATGATCATCCTTCTAGCAACCCAATTCGCACTTAACATGCCGTTTGACCGATGATTAGTTAATTTTGACTTGACAAGCCTTTCGGAAACCGGCCGTTAGTGTTGTAGCGGTGTAGACGTAATCCTTTAAAGTCATTTTGCGGCGTAGACACTGAACATAAAGGGATGGTAGTCCGTCACTCTGGCTCCCTGAAATGACAAACCAACAAAAATGTATATTACTATTCACTAATATTATTATTCCAGGTTCGCGGGTCGAATGTTGTCCTCGCAAGAGTTAGTGCTGGTGTCGGTGAAGCCTGAGGCTACCCAGTGCGTGGTGACCGCTTGCTGCGGCAACATGGCCGTGGCTTCGCTACTCGCTAGCTCTATAGCCGCCGCTATTAATGCTTGCTAGGATTTAAAGCAAGATAAGCATTAATTACTGTCTTTTAAGGTCTAGCTGAAGATTTTTGTCACAAAGCATTTGTTGGTGGTATATATATGAACATAAAAATAAATTGATATTTATACATTCTTGAGGCATTTTAGTTTTAAGAATTTCATTTTACATAAAAAATAAACATAGTCTTAGTATGTTCCACATATCATCCAATAAGCATCGAACCTTGAGTAACCTCTAACAACTACATTAAAAAAAAAAGTAATTATATAAAAAAACATTCATTTAAAAAAATTAAGGGATTTTCGTGTACCACCAGCCGATGCTGTGCCAAAAATGTGGGGCTAAATAGTCTTAAATCTACACTTTCGGGAGATACGAAGGCTATCATGAGAAGGAAATTAGTGAATGGTGTTGCTAGGTTATCATAAATTTGCTGTTTGCCACCCTGTAATAAACACTTCAAAAATGTCTTCATTGCAACTTCTTTTCAATTGTATAACATGTTATTACAAACGTCGTATTGACAATTTGTTTAGGGTGCATCACCCTTATCATAAAGGGGTATTAAAAATAGATGTTAGTCGATTCTCAGACCTAGCCGATCGATATGCATACAAAATTTCATTCAAATCGGTCCAGCCGTTTCGGAGTACGGTAACAAATCGAGATACGAGAATTTTATATATTAGATGTTGTTTATTGTGCTGTTTAAATAGGATTGATTGTAAAAAGTAGTACAATCTGTATTCTTATTAAAAAGGTACCTTTGTAAGATGTCTAAACAATCCATTTGACCAAATTGATCAGTTGATAGGTGGTATTTACTGGAACAGATACTTTTATCTAGAAAATGAATATTCTTTGAAATAATAAAACATTTTCTAGATGTATAAATTTTTTCTTCTAGCTTTATTCAGGCTAGCGATGCGCAATGGCGAGAGGTTGATCGCGATTGTTTCGATTGTTCAAACATCTCGATACATCGCAAGTGTTTTCAATCGCAGATGGCATCGCGCATTGGCCGACGATCGGTTGCATTTGGCTAGATTCGGAACAATCAATTGCATCAAAACAATCGAAAAACCTCTCGATTGTATCATCGCCAGGGCGAGTCGATGGTTGACTCGATGGTAAATTTTGTAGTCTCCGATTGTTTCGATTGTTAAAACAGCTCTTAATCGAGAATCGCTAGAGCATACGTGCTAATTTAATAATACACTAGCTGTGCCCTGCGGTTTCACCCGCGTAGATTTAGTTTCATCCTTATTGTCGCGGAACCCTAATATTTTTAATAAATCAAAGTAGCTTAAGTTACTCCTTGATATATCAGCTACCTGCCAGTGAAAGTCCCGTTAAAATCGGAGATTACCCGGAACAAACAGACAGACAGACCGACAGAGAAAATTTTTAAGACTTGGTTTTTTAGTGTCAGTAGCGTTTATACTTTCATATGCATTTAGTGAAAAGCTGTTATTTTGGTATTACAAACAGACACTTCAATTTTATTTATCTGTATAGATAATAGTATTATGAGCTCAATTCGCGTCATGCACATTAGCAAGTGTGTATATTATACTTACGTATGTACAATGTTTTATAATGAAACCTAGAATGCCACCCAGTTCCCAATGCACTGTAAATAAACTCATTTCGCGTCTTGTATATTTTATTGTCAACTTAAATTGAACCTTACTGATATTGAAATTACAAGAACAAAGTACCTATATACAAAATTATCTATGTAATTATGTACTTACTCATCGAATATGTTTAGTGTTAAAAGTACCATCTGCAAGTTGTAAGTATAATTTTTAATTCATAATATTGTTTGTTATTGGTGTATCTACTATCTACGTAAGAATATTATAACTATCCTTTTTTATTATAAAAATATGTACACATCACTTGTTTTACTTTCATCCGAGATTCACAAAGTATACACCCCCTCTTTAAAATTATATTGAGAGCTGTTATGCATATCTCACTTTCTACAAACAAATCGCTATTGATAAAATAACAGATTTTATTTATACAAATTGGGTTTTCTATATTCTAGCCGCACTCAATACTAAGATGAATACATTGCATATTGACAGTAGTATTATGTTAGTGCGGCCATTATTGCGGTATTTTTCAATAAACTTGTGAATATTGACAATAATAATATTGTATGTGTGCAGATAGCCATAAAAAACTACATATAGTAGGGAGGGTTGCAGTACGGAAATGTTTTATATTCAAAATGTGGTTCTCTATATATTCAATCCTTCCCGCTAGAAGTTTTAAGCAACACCAAAATGGCGCGAAACCGTTGACAAATGACACACGATATGTGACAGCCAGTCCAGCATATTCGTATAGCAGAGGTCAGTTGTATAAAATTCAAATTTAGAATATCAATATTCGAAATTTTTATTAAAACTAATCATTTAAGTGTAACTTATACTTATCAAATAATATACTGATAAAAAATATCTCTAATACTTAGCCATCTCACAACCTTAAACTAGTGATTGATTTCTCAACGCATAATCGCGTTTACGAGGGAGATTCTTTAAAAAAGTAATTTCGATCATGATTCAATAAATATCGAATACCTATAAATTTGTAATATACATATTTTCACTTGACAGAAGAATGAAGCTGAAAAATATTCACTTAAGCAAATTTGGTGTTGGTTACTGTGATTACTGCCTTAGTGATGGTCATGTAATTATTTTCGTTTTTACTAAAGCTGCCATAACGATTTGAAATTTTTTTTCCTA
Source organism: Watsonalla cultraria (assembly GCA_964035505.1). Lineage (NCBI taxonomy): Eukaryota > Metazoa > Arthropoda > Insecta > Lepidoptera > Drepanidae > Watsonalla > Watsonalla cultraria. The sequence continues at coordinate 1,073,367 of OZ037726.1, read as the reverse complement.
CTAAAATTACAAAGGCTTACAAAACCGTACCTAACACACCTTTCGTAACAATTACTTATAAATATATTTTATTGCTGCTAATACACTGTGAAACGCCTCAAATAACGAGATTAGGGCGGTTCTTCGCCTTAAGAACTGGTTAATTAGCCAATACATGGCGAAACGTGGCTCTTGAACACACAAAAGCGACGGAAAAATCCACACAAGAGCTCATTTGGGAGAGTAACTGCACGACATATATTTTACCCATAGACCCATTGCTCTATTTTCAATTTATCATCCTTTTCAACATGTCAGTTTCTGTGAGCCCACGGACCACAATTCTAGCTAAACATTCAAGAGTTATTCGGGTAACCTCTAGCATAGGTATCAATGTTTTCAAAATGGATTAATAAAAACTAGAGCAGTGGGTCTATGGGTAAAACATATTACCCATGGACCCACTGTGGGTCAATAGTAGTGGACTCACGGTTAATACGTCACCACTCGAAAGTACTTTAAGTCACTATGGTTTTTTCTTCAATATATTGTATAAGAATACGCTTTTGAGTCGTTGCTCGAGGCGATATCATTACAGTTTTCAAACGTGACACAAAGTCGCGAGTCCTAACCATTTAAAAAATTAGGGAACAATACATTTATGGACAAAATCATATGCATTAGTATATTCAATGCTGTGGATAGTGCCCCCAAGACGGAGCCATGGCGAGGGTATATGCTGGGGCATTGTTCATAGATATCACTCTTGGCCGCTTGCTCATGTCTTCGTGAATCATCTGCTGATGTTGCTGCGGAGGTGGCATCTGGGTATGATGTTCTAAACTCCTATCCTTCTTAGACATACGTTTCCTCGGAGCAGACATCTCAGGCACCTGTCTCCGTTCGTTCCACAACCTCTCGACGAGACGAGCTCTCGCTTGAATCCCGTTTTCATCTTCAATCTGCTTTTTAGGTATCGGAGCATTCCCTACCTTCTGCTTCATAGCTTCAAGTCTCTCTTCAGCTTGCGTCATTGGTGGAACTATTAGTCCTCTTCTAGTACATATGTTATGTAGCACGCAGCAAGCTACGATCATCATGGACACTGTGGTGGGGTCGAATTGTTTGTTACCGATGGTCTGAAGGCATTTCCATCGGCTTTTGAGTTGTTTTATTATGTCCGTGGCCGCGGCGTGCGTCTGTGCGTGCAGGTTGAGGTAGTATTTCTCGGGTGAGACGGGGGATTTCTTTGTTATCTTCGGTATTGGTGTCATTATGTATCGCTTCTGTTTGTAGTGGGCGCTTCCTGGGGATACGAATACGGACTCAATATTATACAAAGATTCGCAATTGAAGATTTTTTAAAAAAAAATCTTATTTATGAAAAACTCGGTAGCACGCGATACAAACAAAATTTGAACATTTTTTTAATTTTGTTTTTGATCATAGTACATACATACATCGTACATACATGCTCACGCTTATATTCCCCAAAGGGGTAGGCAGAGGTGTTCTAATAACAACACATACATTTCACCGAAGATGATTAAGTGCCAACGTGACAGATGGCGAGCTATCGCCTTCTCAGGCACTATACATACGTATTTGAATTACTTCTCAAACATATGCAGGTTTCCTCACGATGTTTTCCTACACCGTTAAGCATGTGGTGTGAAATTACCGAACATAAATTTTTTTGAAAACGACATTGGTACTATCCCCGCTGGGATTCGAACTTGCATCGTTTGCGTAGTAGGCGACTGCTCAAACCCAAAGGCTAGCACAGCTCCCATGATCATAGGTAGTGTTATTAAGAGTGTAATGTTACCAATAAGCCAGCAAGGTTCCCCCGAGCTGTTGAGGCTCTCCAGGTCGACTCTAACGGCGTGTCGGTTGAGGATCGCGTCGTGGGAGTACGAGCCACCGGCCGTCGCGTCCACACTCAGTATACTCTGATCACTGTCGCAGATCTATATAATACAAAAATTATTTATATAATATATATTATTTACTTTTTAAACACAAAATGTGCCGCAGCAATAATTTAATTTGGATAAGCTACTTAATAAATAGTTTATTTAGTTACATTATAATTTTCAAGAGCCAAGCCCATACCATCCTGTGGCAAAACTCTGAAGAGGGATTTATGATAAAAAAGTAGTTGCTCGACCTACAATACCGATATGTTATACACTCACAAAACGAACAAATAAAATGTTCTGTGCCCCTATTTTTGACATGTTTTAAGTTACTTTATCTAAGTATTTTCCTCCAATATTTATTTCACACCACCAGCTTTACGGTGATGGAAAACATCATAAGCAAACCTGCATATGTAGTCACCATATGTCACATTGACACTTAATCATCTTCTGTGAAAAGTGGGTGTTGTTACTACAATACTTGCTTACCCCATCTTCTTTCATTCATTGAACGTAACTGAAATTAAATATTAAAAAATATGTAATTAATACTTACAATTTGAACCTTTTTGGAGTGATATGACTTGTTGAAGTGACTCTTCTGGTCGTCATCAGGTCTTGCAATGGGGACATGTGTGCAGTCTATGCAGCCTAACACATTTGGTATACCATACTTCATGTAAAATCTGAAATAAATAACACTCTTTTTAAGCCAAGCTGATATTAAAGTTGGGTCAAATATAAAAAAAACAAAAATAATATTTAAGGTTTGAATTTTCTTTGTTGAATATGCAATAACAGGCTTAACACCTTACCTAATGCCCATATGTGATATCAAATGAACAGCATTTTTTATTTAATGAATTTGAAAACAAAAAACTATTATAAATTTTTTTAATTTTTTTTTTCGGTTATTCTCAGAATTGGCTGGAAAATTTTTAAGGAATCTTTCACTGGCAGATTACTGATGATAAAGGAGTTGCCACCCCTGAAATTAAGTCTATGCCAGTGAAACACTGGGACACAGCTAGGTTCATATATGAAGAATTCTTTCTTAACCAACCAACTTATACACATAAAATAGCATAGTTCCCTCACCTAGCCTTTATAATATCCCTCTCGCCCCGCAAGTGTGGGAAGTGTATGTGTTTCTTCACAATGCTGGGATGGTTGAAGGCTTGCGTCACCTGCACCACTACGGTGTTCACAAAATACTGGGTCAAATTAGGGTCTGTTTTGCCCGCTATGGACTTCTGGAATTTACCGGTAGCAAAGAATGCTAAGGTTGCCATCACCTGTGGGAGAAGGTACTAATAACTTAGGATTGCTGAGATTTTTTTTATTTCGTAACTTTTCTGATATGCCTCTTATATAAAAACCTACAGATTATACTTTTCCTTATTACTTAATAAATAAGTTTCTCTTAAAATTAATGAATATAATAATTATTAAATTATATTATGGTAACTTAAACATAATAAAATATTTAATCTGGGCCTCGAAATTCCAACTTTGAACTTTTACCTACTTCATTTAACAGGTTCATTTTAATATAAATTTAAATTAGGGAATTATTAACATTGAAAGTAATAACAATAAAAAGCTATTTCGAAAAATTTCAAAAAGTACAAGTAAAGTTTGATTGCATACAACTTACGCTATATCCGTAAGTATGTATGGTTAGTGCTCGCATACCTTGCTTTCAACAGAAAACTCAATAGTCTTAATGGATTCAGGCATCACAGGCTTTAGTTCCTCGCAAAGGTTTCGCGCCAAATCTTTCGAAAGCCTAAAAGTTTCAATGAAGGTTTGATCATCAAGTTCGAAGGGGTCTGTGTCTTGCAGTTTGGAAACTCTTTTGTCCGGACTTTTTGCTTTCTCCACGGGTCTAGGTTCCTGCTGCTTGTGTGTATGCGATGAATCCCACTTCAGCAACTCAAAAATTTCCGGTTCATCGTCTACAACAGAAATATAGCCTTCTTCTGGAGGTTTTTCTGCCATTTTTCTAACTTTTACAGTTTTTGTTGACGGAAAATAAAACTCAACTTTGTCTTGGCTTGGCTTTTCTTGACAGGCGATAAGTGACGTTTATAGATCCAGTGCTGCTGTCCTAATATTATACTAAAGGGTTGCTGTAAATAGTACTTTGAAGGATAGTCTTCACTGCAGTTTTCTCAAACAGAAACGATCAATTTAAGTATAATTTGTTTATAATAAAGTAGATTATTTTAACCTTAAAATAAAATAACAGGCGCAATTAATTGAACATGTGGTTGTATGAATAACGCTTCATTTGCTATATCAAAAAAGTTTGAAATAGCACGGAGCCAATATAATACATCTTATGTATTTGCAAATATACTACAATTTTATGCCAATGGCAAACATTATGCCACATCTAACTATCTAACAATCTAGATTCATGAGACAGATATTGAACAATACTGCAATCCATATCAGATTGCAATAATTATTGTTCAGTATCAGTATCATGATAATATAAAAATGACTATGTATTGGTAGCAAGTCGGACACTACCTACTCACTCGCCTATCAGTTTTAAAATGTAACTTTTTTTTTTACTTGATTAGGAAATATATTTTTTTTATTTATTTTATTTATTAGGTTATATATTAGGTATGTTAGTTAGTTAATGCGTTATTTCAGTATTTACAATCAATTGATCCACTACTATTATTAGGCAATGTGCAAAGATTTATATATTATGCAGCTAAGGGTAGGTAACCATCCTTCATAATTTGGTACTAATCTATATCTATACATACATATCATACGTACATACATACAGATAAATAAAATTGAAGTGTCTGTTTTTAATTCTAAAATAACAACTTTTCAATAAATGCATATGAAAGTATACACGCAATTGACACTAAAAAACCAAGTTTTTAAATTTTTATCTATCTGTTCCGGGTAATCTCTGAAACGGCTATACCGATTTTAACGGGACTTTCACTGGTAGGTAGCTGATGTTAAAAGGAGTAACTTAGGCTACTTTTATTTATTAAAAATTATTAAATTAGTGTTTCGCGGCAATAAGGATGAAATTAAACTACTACGCGGGTGAAACCGCGGGGCACAGCTGGTCTTTATCACTCTTCATTAGTTATATGGGCTATATTATACCGCACGAACAATGCGAGTTGTAAACTCTTTCATTATCCCACACAAATTGTCCTATAGTTCAAATACAAGGTCAGTGAAGTCATAATTCTATTGGCATGACACTCATTCTACCAGCCGACGTCGAAATAATTGCCTTTTTAATCACAATGAGTACACATACCGTTTCAACCGAGTGAGTTAATGTGAATAACGACAGAATAACTGAAATGAATAGGTACCTACATAACATAGAGTAAAAGGCATAGCGTATGACATTACTTTTTTATGTCTATGCCTTTGTTAGTTAGGTACTTATATAAAAATAAATCTATACATCTATACAGATAAATAAAATTGAAGTGTCTGTTTGTAATTTCAAAATAACAGCTTTCACTAAATGCATATGAAAGTATACACGCTACTGACACTAAAAAACCAAGTTTTAAAAAAATTCTCTGTCTGTCTGTCCGTCTGTCTGTCTGTATGTTTGTTCCGGGTAATCTCTGTAACGGCTGGATGGATTTTAACAGGACTTTTTTTTAAACATTAGGTATCCGAGGGCAACCATGAAATTAAAATCTACGCGGGTGACACCGGAGGCACAGCTAGTGCTTAATAAGTTCGTTGGTTTTTTATGACTATGTCTATGTACTTGAATGTACATACATACATAATATGCTCACGCTTGCATCACCGAAGGACAGAGGTGTTGTAATAACTACACCCACTTTTCACCGAAGATGATTAAGTGCCAACATGACAGAGGGTGAGTCTATCGCCGATTCAGGCACTATACTCGTCTTTGAATTACTTCTCAGACATATGCAGGTTTCCTCGCGATGTTTTCCTTCCCCGTAAAGCACGTGGTGTGAAATCACTGTACATAAGTTTTTAGAAAAACTAATTGGTACAGACCCGGCTGGGATTCGTACTTGCGCCGCGCCGCTTGCGTAGCAGGCGACTGCTTTAATCCCACGGCCACGACTTTTGTGTACTTAAAATTACCTATAAATAGATGGCGCCACATGTAACCTAATAACCAAGCAGTTAAATTAAAATTAGGACAGCGCCTGCACTAGGAACCTACCACAGATCAAAATTCTTTTCTTTTCTTTTAGAATAATTACTTAGATAAGTACTTAACTTAAGTATATTGTTGAAATACTTAATAGTTAAGTATCCATAGCATAGAGCTATCATCATTAAAAGTTTATTTTAAAACACACATTTCGTAAAAAATTGCATGTGGAGAAATACTGTTATTTTTAGGTCTTAAAAATTCGTCCCGAAGCGAAGGTAGGACGCTAGTTTTGATATAAATTAGGTAGGTAAGGCAAATAACATTATATGGCACCTAATCACATAACCTTGGGCATCTAAATATCGTCATATAATTTTTTAGCAAAATCTGAATAGTTTAATCAGATTTCACTACATAATTAGGTACCTAAGTATTCGTAAACTGTTGATGTTGGCCGTACCTACCCATGATTGCTTTGTGGCCGTGACATCATTAAATCCAAATGCGTCCCGTAAACTCTTGCTAGTCACAGGTTGTCAACCTTTATAGTGACTATACACTCACAAAAAAATAAAATGTAAGTGTCTGTTTATAATTCAAAATTAACAGCATTTCACTAAATGCGTATGAACGTATTTACGGTAGCCACATAAAAAAACCAATGTTTTTTTTCTGTCTGTCCGTATGTTCCGACTAATCTCCAAAACGGCTGGACCTATTTTAACGAGACTTTCACTGGCATCTACCTAATGTTACCAGGAGTAACAGAGGCTTTTATTATAAAATCACATAAAATTAAGTTACGCGTGTGAAACCGCGGGGCACAGCTAGTTTTACTATATACCTAAACCTACTGTAACTTACAGCTGAATATCAACCAGTCTGTGTATGGGAAGATATTATGTTAAGTCTCGCCACGACGGCACCACACAGTGACGTCACACGTTGAAAGAAAAACGATTAAGTATTAGAACTCGCAGACAGACAACTAATAGTATACAACTATAAATGCCCTAGCATTTAGGGCCAGTTAGCCCTCATTCCTCCCAAGTGCCCAAGAAAGGTTGCAACTTGTTCCAACGGCGACAAATTTTATTGTGAACTAGCTGTGCCCCGCGGTTTCACCCGCGTAGATTTAGTTTCTTCCTTATTGTCGCTGAACCCTAATATTTTTAATAAATAAAAGTAGCCTAAGTTACTCCTTTAAACATCAGCTACCTACCAGTGAAAATCCCGTTAAAAGCCGTCCAGCCGTATCAGAGATTACCCGGACAAACAGACAGACAGAGAAAAATTTTAAAACTTGGTTTTTTAGTGTCAATATCGTGTATACTTTCATATGCATTTAGTGTAAAGCTGTTATTTTGGAATTACAAACAGTCACTTCAATTTTATTTATCTGTATAGATTAGCCTCTTTAAAAGCATTAACACACTTGCGGACGTCACGCGGTTTCACCCGCGTAGTTCCTGTTCCCGTGGAAGTACGGGGATAAAATATAGCCTATGTTACTCGCTGATGATGTAGCTACCCATTGCTGAAAGAATTTTCAAGATCGGTCAAGTAGTTTCGGAGCCTATTCAATGCAAACAAACAAACAAAAAAAGCAATCAAATCATTCCTCTTTATAGTGTTAGTGTAGATAACCACACCTCCTTATTACAAAACATGGTTTAAATTGTGACTCTCCAAACTCGGACTAAAACTATTTCCATCCCTTATGAAATCCGTATCATAAAAAGAGATGGAACTACTTATAAACCAAGTATAATGTAAGCGATGGTGATGTAATAGGGTTATTGCATATATAGAGCTCGGACCCCATTAGCACGCACGCACTTGACCAAAGTAATGAAGCATTTCAGTTTATTTTTCAACTAGCAGACGTCATTCGGTTTCTCCCGCGTATTTCCCCGTCCCCTGGGAGTACGGGGACAAAATATAGCCTATGTTACTCGCGGATGATGTAGCTATGCATTGCTGAATTTTCAAGATCGGTCTAGTAGTGTCAAACAAACAAACGTTAATTTAATGGGTGTCCCGCGGTGTATTTTTTAAATATACCAAAGAAGCCTAAGTTACTCCTTGAAACATCAGCTACCTGCCAGTGAAAGTCCCGTTAAAATCGGTTCAGCCGTTTCGGAGATTAGTCGGGACAAACAGACAGGCAGACATACAGACAGACAGGCAGAGAAATTGTTTTTAAATTGGTGTTTTAATGTCAGAACCGTGTATACTTTCATCTGCATTTAGTGGAAAAACTGTTAATTTAGAATTACACACAGAGTCTTCAATTTTATTTATCTGTATACATAGATGGCTAGAAATCAACCGACCGGTCCGTCTACCAGTCGAGCGAGTGAGCGAGGGAGACCGGAGGTGAGTCGCGCCGCCAGCACGCGACAAGCATGTCGCGTTCCCCTTCAAACTTTTGTGTTTCAATTGAATCGAATACGATTCTAAGAAAGTGATTTAAAAGTGAATAAATATGGATTGCTTTTCGTTTTAAACAGGTTTGTTCTTTTCTATTTTACTTTTTATTAAGTTTAATCTGTATATGAAAGACCATACGGCTTTTTGGGGTTACCTACCTAATTTATGATCGTTTAGTGAGACACAATTTAATTGAGAGTAATTTCATGTTAGTTAACTAACAATTGGTCATAAATTTTTTATTGTTCTGTTACCTACTTGTGTTAAAAATTCTAGTTAATTAAGCATGGTGTCTGTAATTAAAGTATAAAATACTAGCTGAACCCTGCGATTTCGTCCGCGTAGATTTAGTTTCATGCTTTATTTCGCGAAACCCGAATATTTTTTCTGAATAAAATTTGCCTAAGTTACTCCTTGCAACATCAGCTATCTGCCAGTGAAAGTCCCTTTAAAATCGTCCCAGCCGTTCACGCGTGATGGCGTGAGCTAGAGAAATGGGGATTCATTTTTATATATAAGATAGAAGATGTAAGGTTTAAGAAAATACTAAAATAAGGTATAATTAATTATCTGTGAACAATAAATCACATCTTTTAGTGAAAGTTGATTAATAGAACATAAGAAGTAAGTATCTAGGTACTAACTATCAATGAACTACCTACTCACTTGGTTTCTACAAACTTTTCAAAAGGTAATCTTATATTCTTATCACCGTATAACTAAACTAGGGCAAATAACTACTTATGTAGTGGTAATATGAAAACGTGGTGCCTGGTATTAATTTAATTTCCCCAACGACCTCTACGTAGGCAACATCAAAATTTGTTGATGCAGGACAGCAAATACATCATACATTCTACATTAATTGCTAAATTTTTATCTATACATCTATATACAGATAAATAAAACTGAAGTGACTGTTTGTAATTCCTAATAACAGTTTTTCACTAAATTCATATGAAATTATACACGGTACAGACATTGAAACATATTTTTTTTAATTCTCTGTTTTTCTATTATTTTTTTTTAATTATTTTTATAAAAAAAACATACGGTTTCCGCGGGACACCAATGACATTAACTCAACGCGGGTGAAACCGCGTGGCACAGCTAGTATTACCTATATTACATTTACAATTAATATCGAATGAAATTAATAATTCTTTTGAACAATTTTGATCTGTTTTGACTCATATCTGTGTAATTGACACTGGAACTCAAAGAGTATTTATTTATTTCTAATTATTTAGTACTTATGCGAAACAGTGGTTTGGCGACGTTAAAACAACCTTAAAATTTGAGTGACGTTTTAGAATGAGACCAATACAAACACCAAACAGATTTAAAAGTACCTAACTCCAGGGTATTACACAAAGTAACATTATCCTCACGCTTCGCTAATAGAAACGATACAAAATGTACGGGAATGACATATGTCACGTGACAGATTTATGTCATTTCCATACTTTTTGTATCGCTTCTATTACTTTGTCTAGACCTACAGTAACCTCAAATTTAGACAAACGCCGCGCTACCGTAACAATATTTAAACATTTTAAACCATACGCCAGTGAATGACCTTTTGCATGTGTTTGTGTGATAACCTTCTGTCATCGACACCAGACGCGTTTTTTATACACATACAACCGTAATCGTTACACGAGAGGACAATATGGAAACTGTGGTGTTAGACCGAGATAGATGCTCGTATGTTTATTAAGCAGTCTGTCATTCATATTAGCAGGTAACCAAATTTACTTCAGTCTTTTAACTGAGCTTATCTCAAATTATTATAAATCTATTCTTCTATAATTATTTATATCATAAAGATTTTCGAAACTGTACCGAAACTACTGGACTAATTTGAAAAATTCTTACACTAAGTATTAGAATGTAAAAATATTAGCACTGTGCATCTAACGTAGGCTAAGTACATTGACAAAAATCGGGCGACGCCGCAGACGGGCGTTAGTCTGCTGTGAAGAGCTGCACTGTTTCTATTTACACTAATATTGAAATTAAGAAGGTGTGTTTGTCCGTTGTGATGGGTAGAGGTTTTACTAAGAAAAGTTTTTTTGTTGAGTTTGCGTAACAAAATAAAAACCACACAGTATTGGCTGCTCAACGCTGACAATATATTTGCAGAAGCTTAAATGATTCTACCTAGGTATTGTGCATTCGGTAGGTAACGTCAAACCTAATAACTAACACTTTGCCGGCTAGGAAAACGAACTCAAAGCCTCACGGCATGTCACATCGAAGATGTAGTGTGTAAAACGTCTCAAAAAACATTAAAGTACTAACTCCTTGAAACATCAGCTACCTACCAGTGAAAGTCCCGTTAAAATCCGTCCAGCCGTTTCAGAGATTACCCGGGACAAACAGACAGACAGAGAAAATTTTTAAAACTTGGTTTTTTAGTGTCAGGAGCGTGTATGCTTTCATATGCATTTAGTGAAAAGCTGTAATTTTGGAATTACAAACAGATACTTCATGTATAGATGTAACTAGTACTTACCTAGATAGTCTTCTAAGTCATCTTATCGCAACACGAAAGTACAATAAAGTCAAATAACTAGTATTTGCTTTTCAGTCGTGATGTTAGCAAATACATAATTATATCAACTCCCAAGGCCTTCTCCTCTTGTCATTTACTTAAGTTATTAGAATCTGCTTATCATGACATAATTTAATTTTCCATTTCGTAGAAAACGATGGGATTGAACTGGCTAGGTTCTTGTATTTTGAAAAAGAAGTTTTATTCTGTGTTTTAAAAAAAGAAATAATCTTTTTTTAAATTTTACGCAAGGGACGCACACATTATAAAACCAAAAGTTATAAAGTAAGTTACTCGCAGTGACCACCACCCGCTTGTGAAGTAAGTAGGTATTTTACTTATAGTTGTGCCCCGCGGTTTCACCCGCGTAGATTTAGTTTCATCCTTATGGTCGCGGAAATCTAATATTTTTAATAAATAAAAAGTAGCCTATGTCCTTTCTCAGGATCTAAAGATTGTCTGTGCCAAATTTCATCATAATCGGTTGAGAGGTTTAAGCAGGAAAGCGTAACAGACAGACAGACAGAGTTACTTTCGCATTTATAATATTAGTAGGGACGTTTGTTTTAGTTTTGTTAGACTTGTAACTAAAAGCCGTTTAGTAATTACAAGGCAAAAAGTTGTCATTCTCGCATAATACAACAATGTACAAAAAATTACACAATCGTAGTATGAGCAAATATCAATAGTTCGTAGGTCATCATACTGTATTGAAATATCATACTATGATGTATGATACAGCGTATTAGCTGTGTCCCGCGGTTTCATCCGCATAGACTAAACTTCATGGGTGGCCCGCGGAACCATAATGTCTTTTTTTTTAATAAAGGTAGGTATTCCTTGAAACATTACCTATCTGCCAGTGAATGTCTAGTTACAATCGGTCCAGTCGTTTCGACAGACAGACAGGCAGAGTGAAATTGTAATATTGCTTTTTTATGTGATCACCGTATATTATGAATAATTTTAAATGTTTTTTTATTGTATTTATCATTGTTTACTGTGTAATGAAATGTACATGATGCCAGCTGAGTTTCTTGCCGGTTCTTCTCAGAAGGCTAGTTTCCGAACCGGTGGTAAATTCCTCGACATTCATAAGTGCCTTACCAGAGCCTAAACTGAATAAATCATTTTCATTTTCATCAAGAAAAGCTTTTTACATTTAGAATTAATTTAGAATTACAAACAGACACAACTGTATAGGTACATGTTGATACGAACCGAGTTCGTGCTAATCTGGTAGAAGGTTTGGTCTGCGTTTTTGATAAACATTCAAATAATTTAAGTCCTCATCCCAGTAACGATAAAAGGCATCTGATAACACAGCGCGGGGCTATTATTGGCTGTTTGCACTTGGCATTCAGCCAATGTGCGCTCAAACATTATATTCTGTATGCACATGCTACGAGTCCTGGAATGAACCTCGCTGTCAACCTTTTGCTTTTAAGGCAATCTCTTCTTTAGCCCTTTAGAAACTCGTAAATTTACCTGAATGGGTATTAACTATTTACACATCGCAAAAAATCTCATATAGCCATGGACAGCGCACAGAACTCTGGACGGCGCTATACGATATCTATACATCTATTCTATATTCTATACATTATATTCTATACATCTATACATACAGATAAATAAAATTGAAGTGTCTGTTTGTAACTTCAAAATTACAGCTTTTCACTAAATGCATATGAAACTATACACGCTACTGACACTAAAAACCAAGTTTTAAAATTTTTCTCTGTCTGTCTATTTGTTCCGGGTAATCTCTGAAACGGCTAAACCGATTTTAACGGGACTTTCACTGGCAGGTAGATGATGTTCCAAGGAGTAACTTAGGCTAAAAAACATTTAGGGTTCCGCGGGAATAAAACGAAATCTACGCGGGTGAAACCGCAGGGCACAGCTAGTTAGGAAATAAATTGTTCACTTAAATTCAAGTTCTTATGAAACCTAATAGTGCCGAGAAAGTTTTCTCCTCAGCCATCACCAGCCTCATCACTTATATTTTAAAGATGACAGATTTGATTGTTTGTTTGTTTACATTGAATAGGCTCCGAAACTACTTAACCGATCTTGAAAATTCTTTCAGCAATGGATAGCTACATCATCAACGAGTAACATAGGCTATATTTTATCCCCATACTCCCACGAGAACGGGAACTACGCGGGTGAAACCGCGTGACGTCCGCTACTATGTTTGACTAAACGTAACGGTAGCTATCGGCGTTCTTGATCTTCCGGCTCATACCTGAATATTATCATCCCATTGTGTGTAGGTACCTGGTTGTGATCCCATCTAATCGCTATTTTGTCAAACTCCTTACAATCAATGGCATTTGGAATATAGACGGTAAACACTGCGGATGATTAACGCTGGTGCCCTTTCGAAGAATCTTGACTCATTGTTTACATTAAAATATGTCACGTGTTGTATTGTAAATAATGCTTGTAGGTAACTCCGAACTTCTGTCGAAATTAGACCGAAGATATTCTATGTCATGATTTAAACTTCAATAACTATGCAGGGTATGCTTGGGATTGGTGGCATATTTAGGGAGATTCATATTATATTCATTGAATGTAACACCGTGAAGTTGTCAATACCATTCGATAGTGAACTGTCGAAAATCTGTGAACCGCAACACACTGCTTAAAATTTTACGTATTATTCGGTAGATTGTAATTTAACGACGTGAAACGGTTTGTTGATTGGTTGGTTCATTCACAATATTTCGACCGTTCACAATCTCGCGAGATAGATTATAATCGAACGGCATTGGTAAATATAGCACCAACGCCAAGCCTTATAGATACAACGGTTTCATTCTATCACTTTTACTCTTAACGAAGCTCCATTTTATGAATGCTTATTTTTCACGTTTCAGGTATAATCATCATTCAAGTTATGCTTTAAAAGGGAGCAGCTATGTCTCCCAAGAACGAAACGGATGATACCAAGGAAAGCGAACCAAACAATGTACCACCTACAGTTATTGATAGTAAAGAAGACATTAACAAAATTAATTCTATCAAGTCAGAAGAGAAGCATGATATCATCGCGCACTACACTAGGGAAGGGTCAGAGTCCCCCGTGGAGAGGGTAAAGTTTCAAGGAATCAATGATGATGATAGCATATGCTCTGATGAAAGTGACAGGAGACTTCCCCCGATTCCTGATGGAGGGTGGGGGTGGGTCGTGGTTATATCAGCATTTATCGTATCCGCTTGTGCCGACGGCTTAGCATTCTCGTTCGGTCTACTGCACGAAGAATTTGCCAGATATTTTGAAACTACGCAATCCAAGACCTCACTTATTGGTAGTCTTTTCATAGCGACCCCTTTACTGGCGGGGCCTATAATGAGTGCTTTAGTTGACAGATACGGCTGTAGAACGATGACGATAATTGCCGGAATCATGTCGACGATCGGATTCTTGTTGGCATCTGTGAGTGATTCTGTTGCAATGCTGTGTTTGACATTTGGATTCTTTAGCGGTTTAGCTATGGGAATTTTCTACGTTACTGCTGTAGTTTCAGTTGCATTTTGGTTTGACAAGAAGAGAAATCTTGCCGTGTCTCTGGCGTCATGCGGTATTGGCTTCGGCACTATAGTCTACTCGCCTTTGACGGAATATTTCCTTAGAGTATATGATTGGAGGAACACGATAGTTCTGTTAGCGGGCACCTTGTTGAATATGTGCGTTTGTGGTGCTTTGATGAGGAACCCTGAATGGCTCAAGATCAAGCAGAAAAGAGAACGACAGCTTTCAAGAGCTGGATCCAGAAGGTCTTCTAGTGCGGGATCTGTTTCATCCAGATCCGTCGGTGGAGAGTCAATGTTTCTAAGCACTGAGGAATTGAGATCACTTTTAAAAAGTGGCAAGAGCCCAGAATATATTTTAGCAACATTAGCAAATAATATAGCAGAGGCAGAACAATTGGAAGCGACGACGCAAATGAATGCTGAACTAAATTATAAGAGAATGCATTCCGCAATACATTTACCTACTTTTATACAACAAAATGAACAGGTATGATTTGGTGCTTACGGTATCCTATAGTCCTCTTTTGAACAGTAAAATATGCAAGAGTTTTGATATTGCTGTAATATTTAATACAATATGTTTTCAGGTTCCAATGGAAGTCATAGAAAAATTAATGGAGAACAAAAATCTTTATAACATAATATTACAAAACTATCCAGAAATACTAACGAGAAGACATTCAGATGTGAACCTAAATGCAGAGAATCCTGTAAGCGAAGCAGTCAATGAACCAGCTAAGCTTCCCGTAGAACTCAAAGTCAAAGTAAAAAAGACTAAAAAAGCATCTGAATCTGAATCTGTAGGTGAAAATAAATTACTAGACGAGAGAAAAGAAACGAAGAGCAAAGATAACTTAAAGAGTTCTAAGTCAAATGTGAATGGTAACGATGCTAACACCAAAGTTAAGCAGATGGTTCCTAAAATTACAAAGACTGCAGCACAGCAGAGTTGGTTCAGGCAGTTCTCTACAGATCACCACTATCTGAGGGACATGACACTATACAAGAACACAATGATGCACAGAGGTGCGATGATGTCCCTGCCTCGATACAAATTAAAAGCTTCGTCATTGCCTGATATGTACAAAAATTCCAGTTGGTCACTGGACTCAGAGTCTGACGACGAAATGGTAACTAAATACTTAATAAGTATTATAGTTTAAGTAGTGCCTCAAGCGCCGGAAATCTGCTTGCATTGGTCAAGGATACATATTTTCTGCGTTTGCAGTTGAAACTCTGGGGCCTTGGGGTCCCGATGTACATCAACTTTTCAAAGAGGTTGTGCGTCGTCTGTTAGAAGCCTCTCGTGGCAAGCGATCTGGGGCTTTTCTCGCTCAGAGAATCAGCATTGCTATTTTATGTGGAAATTCTCCCAGCCTTCGTGATCCCGAGAGTCACCGATTTGGGCCAACTTTTCTACTTGAAATTAGTTTTAAGTACTGTTCCTTGTATATTTATATAGTATTATTAAGCAATTTAAAAATAGCTAAGACTTGTCTGGCCTGTGAAGGTAAAAATCGCGGATTCCATCCCTAATGATAACAGAAATGTATGTAAATATGTGTTATAGTTTATTTTATAAATACATTTATTTACAGAAATGGTACGACCACCTCTGGCAGGTGACGAAGAAAACTTTCGACTTCAGGATGTACACGGAGTTCCACTTCCTCATGTTCAACCTGTCGTCTCTCATCCTGTCAGTCTGGTTCATCGTGCCATACTTCTTCCTCAACTCCTACATGACTGCGAACAAGATTGATGGAGGCGCTTTAATGATCAGTATCATCGGCGTTGCTAGCAGTATTGGGATTGTAAGAATATTTGATTTAAAAAAAAAGAGATTAGATTATATTTATTCGAGTTTTCTATATCTATGCTAATATTATAAACAGGAAAAATTTGTATGTATGTTTTTCAAGAATTAGCTCTAAAAGTATTAGACCGATTTTAAAAATTCTTTCTCCATTTGAATGCTACATTATCATTTATTAATATAGGGTTATCTCCGTACTCCCACGGGAACGGTAACTATGTGGGTGAAAACGCGTGACGTCCGCTAGTTACTCATAATTTGAGTATTGAAAACTTTAACATGATGAACGGAAATTTTACCTAGAGCTGAAAGTATAGGTTTAAAGATGACCATTTCTATGTGATATTTTTCGGAGGCGAATAGTGGTTGAATCCCATAGCCTTGGGGTACTGTTTTAGAATTTAAGGATTACATATCACTAGTATATAAAAACAAAAATTAAATCTTAGTGCTAAATTGATCCTCATCTCTCAATTTCCTAGGTAGTCCTCGGTTGGGCAGGCGATCAGCCCTGGATCAACGTGACCAAGACCTACGCATGCTGCCTGATGATCTGCGGCCTGTCCGTCGTCGCCTACCCCCTCTTCATCACCAACTACTGGGTCCTGGCCGTCATCTCCACTGTATTTGGGCTCACTTTCGCCAGTTCCTACTCCTACATTCCCGCTATACTCATGGAACTGATGCCGATCGATCACTTCACTATTTCTTATGGATTGATTTTAATGAGTGAAGGGATCGGACATTTGGTCGGGCCGCCTATTGCAGGTAAACTTGTAGAATTATTTCTTATTTACCTATTTCTCAAGTATAGGTTTTTTATCGTGGTCTTTTCGGTGTTGTCCTAAATGTATTGATACTTTTCGGAGGCGGATTGTGGTTGAATCCGAAAGATGGTGGATCAAAACAATACGAGCCGCAAAAAATACATTGAATACAAGATCGATATCGGCAACGTTTATCTATTTACCAATTTGGGGTAACATATGCGGTAACAAATTACCTTTGTAATTTCCCAACGTGTTATTATATTTTGTTATTTTATTATATTTATATTTTGTTATTATATTCCATTTAAGAATGTTAAAGTTAGGAGTGGTTTACATCAATCATGACCATAGCGGACAATTTATTAATATAATTTATAAGTACGGTTGCTTAGGAACATACAGCTAGTTAACTGGTGATTAATACATAGGTAGCTATATATAAAGCTTACAGGAAAATATTAATTATTTTCCGCGTAAACAATAACAGACTGATCTATGATCATCAGTTTGTCAGCGCTAACTTCACAATGATTAATGTAACCATTCTCCCAACAGGCTTGTTGTACGATTTGACCGGCACTTGGGAGCTAACCTTCTACATGGGCGGGTTCTGGCTGGTTGTCTCAGGCATCTGCGTCGGCATCATCCCATACACAAAGAATGTTCGCATCTGCGGCACAGCACTCCTACTTAAAGATATAGAACGCTCCGAGAAAACCTCTGAAGCCGAAGACGTGTGAATATGCAATCTAATACTATGTAAATAGAATCTGTTTTACAATTTTATGTATTTACAATAAAATAACATTGATATATTTGACTGCTCTTTTATTATTTTCGTATTTTTTGTTAGCTTCCCTGCTTTCAGTGGCAAAATTGACGTGATGTTGATCTCAGTTGTAAATCTATACAGATAATAAAATTGAAGTATCTGTTTGTAGGTAAGTAATGCCAAAATGCTGCCTGTCTTATTCCGGTTCATTCCTGAAACGAGTGGACTGATTGCAACAGAACTGACAGATAGCTGATATTGCATAGAGTATTTAAGCTACTTACTAATATTTCAGTTTTATATTTAGGGTGAAAAATAGCCATCCGTGAAATTAAGTGTACGCGGGTGAAACCGTGGAGCAAAAGTAGTAATCAAATAAAACCTAGTTTATGAATAAATTAAAATAAAACCTCGATAGTTAATAGGATAATTTTAAGTCACATCTCTATGGTGGTATAACTTCTGTTCTATCCTACCCACAAAGGTTTAGTCAGAGGTAGGGTGGGTCATGAAGGGTGTTGGCAGGACTCTTGCGGAAATACGAAGGTTACGTAATCAACTTCAGATTATCAAAAGTCTTGCAGGGCAGTCTGCTAAATATTGTTTTTAGAAACAAAGGGCGAAACCAGTTTCTGTCAGAATCTGAAACAATATCTCAAAGATATTGTGAGTAGAAAGGAGTTGAGGGTAATGTTGCCTCGCCTGGGGCCTTACTACGAGCTCTTATTACCATGATAGTTTACAGTTTACAGTGACAGATGTATGTGACGTGCATACATCTGTCACTGTCACTGAATTAACAATGCAATAAGAGCTCATGGTTGGGCCCCTGTTTATTATTGGCTTTTCGATATTTTATATCGTTACCTACGTTAAATTGAAAACACCTGATTTATTCCAATCATTCATCAACACGTCATCATGCTATTAGTTTTGACGTAAATGTTGTTAACACAAACATACGTCAACGGCTAATATTTTCAGAATACATTCAACACTCTTGATCTTAAAACAAACTATTTATAATACAATTTGATAAGAGAAGAGCATCATAGGTAGGTAATATTTTATCGCATCCCCCGTTGGTCAGCAGCTTACAGTTTTTTGCAATACCATGTCTATTTTCCATTAATTCTTTGTACATTTACCCCTTTATAACAAAACCTCGCGTAATATAATCTTTGGTTTAATGTATTATCTCTTTAACCGACTTCAAAAAAAGGAGGAGGTTATCAATTCGACTGTAATTTTTTTTTTGTGATACTGGTTCCAAAAAGTATGGATATCATTTAAGTCTGAGTTTAGTCTAGTCTTGGTTTATTAAACCATGTTTTTGTAATAAGGTGGATCTTACATAATATAACAAAACCTGACTGACCCTGAATGCGCAGTAGTCATTTTAAGAGTCTTGTCTGCGTAAATGGCGCGATGCGAAACAAATACATGCGCATTTACACCCACTATTTTCACTGAGCGCTCATAACTCATGACGGCACCCTGTAATCTACTTACCTACTTGTATTTATAAAGCTTGCAAGCTTTCAGTTTTACACTGGTTATTACAGGCGCGGCTGGTATTGAGCTCTCAGAATAATGTCGGTTTCAATAGGTAAGTAAGTACTTACTTTCAATGCGTTTCACTGGCTGTATATTGTGTTGGGCTAATTACCATGGTAAATAAAAGATTGACCTTACAATGATAACTTTATTATGAAGAGTACAACAAGTTGATGAGGTTAGTCAACAATAACATTGCTTGTGTCACATACAAATAGATATTGGACATTTTCACGGTCTATGGCGGTTTTCACACTACCATGCATCACGGTGCACGAGGCTTCTGTGTGTTAGAGTTGCGTATTATCTATACAAACAGACATACTAACAGACAACAGTTAGAACACGCATTCACGCTACGTTGTGTGACGCGGAGCAGAGTGCGAAGCGCCAATGGGATCATCTATCGATGCGAAACAAGGAAAAAGGAAAATATACTTGGCACAACACAATTAGTATATTCTGTATTAAATATATTGTTAAATCAACGAATAAAGAAACCAAAGGCAATCATCATCTCTTTGGCCTTATCTGTACATTCAAGAGCACTTGATTTCACCTCAGGGCCTAGTACGAGTTTTTCACTGCCGCCGTCACAAGTCACCGCGTCGACGTAAACGCAGATTAGTATAGGATCGGAACAGCGCCTCTGTCGGCCTAAAGATGACACTATTGAGATGACGCGATGACTTGTGACGGCTCACTAGGCACTCAGATGTGGCTGATCACCTGTTTTTTTATACAAAGCGAATGCCATCGGGCCTTCGTATCTCCGTTTTACCAGGAAAATCGATATTTTGGATTACACCAGTTCTCAGATTTGCTTAGGTTTCCAACTGACCAGGGCCGCTACCATGACCTCTTATTGCCATGATAGTTTAACTCTTATTATTAGACAGATGTATATGACGTGTATAAGTCTGTCACTGTCACACAGTGGAACTATGATGGCAATAAGAGCGTATGCTGAAGCCCCTGTCACGACGTTAAATTGGCTACCGAGACCAGTGGAATGTACCTTATCGAAGTTTACACAACGGCAATGATAATCCGCCATTAAGATGGATGAAAATTGCATGCCTGTTTTTTTTGTTTTATTATTTTTCTCTAGTCATTGGTTCTTAAATTATTTTAAGTATTGGAACAGAATCAATGTTTCTATTTCACCAGGTACCCGCAGATCTCTCCGAGAAAAGATTTAAAAAAATATTTCACTTAAGTTATTTGTAAATTTACTTTCAGCACTATTATAGGTAAGTGTTTTTACTTAAATCTTCCTCATTGAACTACTGAACGGATTTGAATGAAACTTTACTTGAATAAAGCAAACAGATCAGAATAAAGGCTATTTTTTTTTGGGGTACAATTTCAAATCATGGTTTACCTAAGTACCTGCAGAAGGTAGGTAGTACCTTGGTACTTAGTTTTATAAATCAATTAGACGTCTTATTTGGATAAACGTACTATATTTGGATTCAGAGCGCAAATGCGGTGAACTTCCCGTTAGGAAATTAATGATAAAAGTAAATTAGTATGACAGCCTTCAAGAAATAATAATATACTTATATGATAAAGTAGAACTTACCCAAGTATTAAAATAAAGTTTCAAAAGTCTGCACTACATTCTAATAAACTCGAGTGATATGCCAAAGTACTTAATTTATATGTTTAGGAAAAATATATATTATTAACTTAAAGTATTTTTAACAGACAGAAAATCTATATTTCTATTAGGTGGTATTAGAAAAAAATATAATTGTTCTCCTTAATCAATAAAATAGAATATAATACATTATACCTACGTAACGATAAGGCAAGGGTACATTATGATTTGATATAAAGCTGATTATATCGACAAATATTCAAAATCAGTTTAATATGAGTTATAATTTACAAAATGTAAGATTACTTCCTATATAATTATATTTACCTACTCATGTGCTTCCATAGCTGACCGCAAACAATTATATTCCTTGCCTTACAGTTCCATTTCTGATTTTACACACAACTACATTTAAAACAAATAATAATAATTGTCATTATTTATATTTTTTATATATTATATTATTTTATATTACGACAGTAACATCAATGAGCCATATAAGGAGACAACAGTAACAATAAATAATTATCTATTTCAATATTTTATTTTAGAACTTGAGTAAAGAGGTAGTTTAGAAGATGTTCTCATTCATTTACATTTACGTATTATTCATAAGAGTTTAAAATCGAAGCGTATTTAGTATATTCATAAGTGTCACGATGAAGTCACTTAACATCATCAGTTAAAAGAAAAACATAATTTATCTTAACGCTAACATTAAGATGAAGAATACAGAAATCATGTAAAGGGGAAGACAGACCATGAAGAAACACTGTGTGTATATTTTTAATATCATTAACTACACGAATAATAGTCAAAACCTTATCATATTAATAATAATTTATTAAAGGATATTTGACAGCCTTCCATAGAGTTAATACTTTCAAAAATTGTGCATCAAAAGTTAAGTGGAAAATCACCAAAATATGTTTTTATCTATTTTACATATTAGTTGCAACAGCCATAATTAGGTACCTTATATTTAACAGCTTAATTCAAAGCTAATGCCAATTCACAATAGTTAAAAAACCGCTTAAATATCATTGGATTTTTGCGGTTACTTACCTATGCGACTTAATATTTAACACTAACATTAAATGACCAGAAATAGACGTAGAAAAGGTATCTCTATTCTCACTTTGAAATCACTTCAGGTTACATCAGACATTGTAAGAATAATTCCTTAAAGGATAAAACCTCAACAGTTAATTTAAACGAAGATGACCGATTTGTCGGTCTTATGGAAAACAATCGAACCATATCGGACTATCACTCACTACATAGAGAATAATTAATTTTAACTATTCAAATATTGATCTTACGTTATTGACTTTCACTTAACCGTTTACGTCTAATATGAATAATAGAGGACCCAATATAGCTCCCTGAGCCCCCTACATTTATTCCTAATATAATTTAACAAGCACAAGGTACCAACGGGGAAAAATATAAATATATCTTATAAAAGCAGTCGAAATTACGATAACAACCTTGAGTAACAAGTAACAACCACTTTCATACATATTTTTGAAATTCTACCTTATCAGACGCTTCAGTAAAGTCTATTTTTTTTATAAAACATTAAACATGAGACAATGTTTCCAAGTTGTTCTGAGTTTGCAATCTACTTATTTATTAAACAAGTGGACTACTTAGTAGGATAGAACATCGGACTGTTGACATACTTTAAATGTACCTTCATTCTTCTTTCTTAGGTAGGTACGCTAATGTGTATATGTTGAAAATGTTAATAGCTCCTGTGTTTGGTAAGATCATAAGCATTTCATTTCCGAAGTGACATTCAGCTCAACAAGATTATGTTAGGTATATGTTTTTGGGATACGCTCAAGTCTCGCCAAAAATGGTTTCCCGAAGGGGTAGGCAGAAGTATTACAACACCCGCCGAAGATGTTTAACTGCCACCGTAAGATATAGGAAAACTTTTTGCTATCATTGGGTCATGATAATCGTCAAGTGTTCAAGATGGAAAAGCTCATTATTATCGAAAAACATTTCTCAATGTGATATGTAAGTTAATACCAATACCTAATTGACAATGAAACCTATATTACAAAAATAGAGTACCCAAATCGGTAGTGTTTTTATATTATATTTACTATTCTTAAATTAAAGATATCTGTTGCATATTCGCCAACTGGTAAATTAGTTTTTTCTTGAACAATATTCAGAAATATATCACATTAAATAATTATTCTTAAGGTACAAGAAATTAATTTATAACAATACATTTTTAGAAGCTACTGCGAAACGGTCGGTATATATCTGCTGTAAATACACTCAATGATTTAAGTACAGAATATGTTTAGCATTTAGCGTCTCAGTCGGACTATTTAGCATTTCATTTTACAATTACTAGTCTTACTAACATGTTTAGACTTCATTATTGATTACTCATAACTTTTAGTTTTTGTAAAGACAAATTCAACAACAATTATTTCATTAAAATTGTTAATAATTTAACTTGTATTGTCAAGTAAAGGTAAAGCGTTCAAAAGTGATTTTATATGAGCGTGTATAAGTAATTGAAATTTTCCTTTTGTATGGTTTATATAAAGGCCTATTACCCTCGAATATAATCCAAGGTTCAATAACATTCGCTCTTAGTAATAGTCTTAGTACTTATTCTTATTTAATTACGTTAGTGAAAGGGTATATAATGTACTATAATTACTTGATACCTCAGGTACAACAAACATTAATAGAAAGAAGGGGAAGGATCAATAGACCAGTATACAGGGCAAGCTCACGTTAATGATAGAATAAGTGCTTATAGCTAGTGGTTAAGGGAAGGGTGCTAAGCTAAGATATGTCACTTAATTATTAGGTTCTTAAACTTAATTCATCTGGAGAACGCTGGAAGAGGAACTTTTGAAGAAGAAGGCACAGATCAAATAATACTTACTCTGTACGAAGTTAATAAATAGTAGGTAATAGTGATGTGTTTCATAGATGATATAACGATTAATTCTCTTTGAGTAGAAGAAAAGAGTCGTATCATTAATTTGCGTTAAGCAATGGAAGTCAATAATAAGGCAAGTGTTAGACAAAAAGGCAAGTACATCTGCGATTAATTAATAACATACGTAATAATACTATGGTCGTAAGTGGATATTTGGAAAGAAAGTTACAATCAGAACAGTAGAAGAACACGAAATAAGGCAAATATTGAGGCAGAGATGATAGAGAAGGCATAACGTCCGACATGGCAAAGATTTGAGTGAACGTGGATGGGAACATTTGAGTGATGGGTGGCAGGAGGTAAGCGAGGACGCCGAGGACACTGAATAAGGCAACCACGAGAGGAAAGAAGGCGCGTTTGTGTGACGAAGACAAGAAGACAGCAGGTATAAGGTGCACGTGGGAAGGTCTCCTGTGGCTCGGGGCGCAGCGGCGCCAGTGAGGCTTGGGAGGCGGTGTGGCGCGTCTCCTGTGGCTCGGGGCGCAGCGGCGCCAGTGAGGCTTGGGAGGCGGTGTGGCGCGTCTCCTGTGGCTCGGGGCGCAGCGGCGCCAGTGAGGCTTGGGAGGCGGTGTGGCGCGTCTCCTACCGCTCGGGGCGCAGCGGCGCCAGTGAGGCTTGGGAGGCGGTGTGGCGCGTCTCCTGTGGCTCGGGGCGCAGCGGCGCCAGTGAGGCTTGGGAGGCGGTGTGGCGCGTCTCCTACCGCTCGGGGCGCAGCGGCGCCAGTGAGGCTTGGGAGGCGGTGTGGCGCGTCTCCTGTGGCTCGGGGCGCAGCGGCGCCAGTGAGGCTTGGGAGGCGGTGTGGCGCGTCTCCTACCGCTCGGGGCGCAGCGGCGCCAGTGAGGCTTGGGAGGCGGTGTGGCGCGTCTCCTGTGGCTCGGGGCGCAGCGGCGCCAGTGAGGCTTGGGAGGCGGTGTGGCGCGTCTCCTACCGCTCGGGGCGCAGCGGCGCCAGTGAGGCTTGGGAGGCGGTGTGGCGCGTCTCCTACCGCTCGGGGCGCAGCGGCGCCAGTGAGGCTTGGGAGGCGGTGTGGCGCGTCTCCTACCGCTCGGGGCGCAGCGGCGCCAGTGAGGCTTGGGAGGCGGTGTGGCGCGTCTCCTGTGGCTCGGGGCGCAGCGGCGCCAGTGAGGCTTGGGAGGCGGTGTGGCGCGTCTCCTGTGGCTCGGGGCGCAGCGGCGCCAGTGAGGCTTGGGAGGCGGTGTGGCGCGTCTCCTGTGGCTCGGGGCGCAGCGGCGCCAGTGAGGCTTGGGAGGCGGTGTGGCGCGTCTCCTGTGGCTCGGGGCGCAGCGGCGCCAGTGAGGCTTGGGAGGCGGTGTGGCGCGTCTCCTGTGGCTCGGGGCGCAGCGGCGCCAGTGAGGCTTGGGAGGCGGTGTGGCGCGTCTCCTGTGGCTCGGGGCGCAGCGGCGCCAGTGAGGCTTGGGAGGCGGTGTGGCGCGTCTCCTGTGGCTCGGGGCGCAGCGGCGCCAGTGAGGCTTGGGAGGCGGTGTGGCGCGTCTCCTACCGCTCGGGGCGCAGCGGCGCCAGTGAGGCTTGGGAGGCGGTGTGGCGCGTCTCCTACCGCTCGGGGCGCAGCGGCGCCAGTGAGGCTTGGGAGGCGGTGTGGCGCGTCTCCTACCGCTCGGGGCGCAGCGGCGCCAGTGAGGCTTGGGAGGCGGTGTGGCGCGTCTCCTGTGGCTCGGGGCGCAGCGGCGCCAGTGAGGCTTGGGAGGCGGTGTGGCGCGTCTCCTGTGGCTCGGGGCGCAGCGGCGCCAGTGAGGCTTGGGAGGCGGTGTGGCGCGTCTCCTACCGCTCGGGGCGCAGCGGCGCCAGTGAGGCTTGGGAGGCGGTGTGGCGCGTCTCCTACCGCTCGGGGCGCAGCGGCGCCAGTGAGGCTTGGGAGGCGGTGTGGCGCGTCTCCTGTGGCTCGGGGCGCAGCGGCGCCAGTGAGGCTTGGGAGGCGGTGTGGCGCGTCTCCTACCGCTCGGGGCGCAGCGGCGCCAGTGAGGCTTGGGAGGCGGTGTGGCGCGTCTCCTACCGCTCGGGGCGCAGCGGCGCCAGTGAGGCTTGGGAGGCGGTGTGGCGCGTCTCCTGTGGCTCGGGGCGCAGCGGCGCCAGTGAGGCTTGGGAGGCGGTGTGGCGCGTCTCCTGTGGCTCGGGGCGCAGCGGCGCCAGTGAGGCTTGGGAGGCGGTGTGGCGCGTCTCCTGTGGCTCGGGGCGCAGCGGCGCCAGTGAGGCTTGGGAGGCGGTGTGGCGCGTCTCCTGTGGCTCGGGGCGCAGCGGCGCCAGTGAGGCTTGGGAGGCGGTGTGGCGCGTCTCCTGTGGCTCGGGGCGCAGCGGCGCCAGTGAGGCTTGGGAGGCGGTGTGGCGCGTCTCCTGTGGCTCGGGGCGCAGCGGCGCCAGTGAGGCTTGGGAGGCGGTGTGGCGCGTCTCCTGTGGCTCGGGGCGCAGCGGCGCCAGTGAGGCTTGGGAGGCGGTGTGGCGCGTCTCCTACCGCTCGGGGCGCAGCGGCGCCAGTGAGGCTTGGGAGGCGGTGTGGCGCGTCTCCTACCGCTCGGGGCGCAGCGGCGCCAGTGAGGCTTGGGAGGCGGTGTGGCGCGTCTCCTGTGGCTCGGGGCGCAGCGGCGCCAGTGAGGCTTGGGAGGCGGTGTGGCGCGTCTCCTGTGGCTCGGGGCGCAGCGGCGCCAGTGAGGCTTGGGAGGCGGTGTGGCGCGTCTCCTACCGCTCGGGGCGCAGCGGCGCCAGTGAGGCTTGGGAGGCGGTGTGGCGCGTCTCCTACCGCTCGGGGCGCAGCGGCGCCAGTGAGGCTTGGGAGGCGGTGTGGCGCGTCTCCTGTGGCTCGGGGCGCAGCGGCGCCAGTGAGGCTTGGGAGGCGGTGTGGCGCGTCTCCTACCGCTCGGGGCGCAGCGGCGCCAGTGAGGCTTGGGAGGCGGTGTGGCGCGTCTCCTGTGGCTCGGGGCGCAGCGGCGCCAGTGAGGCTTGGGAGGCGGTGTGGCGCGTCTCCTGTGGCTCGGGGCGCAGCGGCGCCAGTGAGGCTTGGGAGGCGGTGTGGCGCGTCTCCTGTGGCTCGGGGCGCAGCGGCGCCAGTGAGGCTTGGGAGGCGGTGTGGCGCGTCTCCTACCGCTCGGGGCGCAGCGGCGCCAGTGAGGCTTGGGAGGCGGTGTGGCGCGTCTCCTGTGGCTCGGGGCGCAGCGGCGCCAGTGAGGCTTGGGAGGCGGTGTGGCGCGTCTCCTACCGCTCGGGGCGCAGCGGCGCCAGTGAGGCTTGGGAGGCGGTGTGGCGCGTCTCCTGTGGCTCGGGGCGCAGCGGCGCCAGTGAGGCTTGGGAGGCGGTGTGGCGCGTCTCCTACCGCTCGGGGCGCAGCGGCGCCAGTGAGGCTTGGGAGGCGGTGTGGCGCGTCTCCTACCGCTCGGGGCGCAGCGGCGCCAGTGAGGCTTGGGAGGCGGTGTGGCGCGTCTCCTACCGCTCGGGGCGCAGCGGCGCCAGTGAGGCTTGGGAGGCGGTGTGGCGCGTCTCCTGTGGCTCGGGGCGCAGCGGCGCCAGTGAGGCTTGGGAGGCGGTGTGGCGCGTCTCCTGTGGCTCGGGGCGCAGCGGCGCCAGTGAGGCTTGGGAGGCGGTGTGGCGCGTCTCCTGTGGCTCGGGGCGCAGCGGCGCCAGTGAGGCTTGGGAGGCGGTGTGGCGCGTCTCCTGTGGCTCGGGGCGCAGCGGCGCCAGTGAGGCTTGGGAGGCGGTGTGGCGCGTCTCCTGTGGCTCGGGGCGCAGCGGCGCCAGTGAGGCTTGGGAGGCGGTGTGGCGCGTCTCCTGTGGCTCGGGGCGCAGCGGCGCCAGTGAGGCTTGGGAGGCGGTGTGGCGCGTCTCCTGTGGCTCGGGGCGCAGCGGCGCCAGTGAGGCTTGGGAGGCGGTGTGGCGCGTCTCCTACCGCTCGGGGCGCAGCGGCGCCAGTGAGGCTTGGGAGGCGGTGTGGCGCGTCTCCTACCGCTCGGGGCGCAGCGGCGCCAGTGAGGCTTGGGAGGCGGTGTGGCGCGTCTCCTACCGCTCGGGGCGCAGCGGCGCCAGTGAGGCTTGGGAGGCGGTGTGGCGCGTCTCCTGTGGCTCGGGGCGCAGCGGCGCCAGTGAGGCTTGGGAGGCGGTGTGGCGCGTCTCCTGTGGCTCGGGGCGCAGCGGCGCCAGTGAGGCTTGGGAGGCGGTGTGGCGCGTCTCCTACCGCTCGGGGCGCAGCGGCGCCAGTGAGGCTTGGGAGGCGGTGTGGCGCGTCTCCTACCGCTCGGGGCGCAGCGGCGCCAGTGAGGCTTGGGAGGCGGTGTGGCGCGTCTCCTGTGGCTCGGGGCGCAGCGGCGCCAGTGAGGCTTGGGAGGCGGTGTGGCGCGTCTCCTACCGCTCGGGGCGCAGCGGCGCCAGTGAGGCTTGGGAGGCGGTGTGGCGCGTCTCCTACCGCTCGGGGCGCAGCGGCGCCAGTGAGGCTTGGGAGGCGGTGTGGCGCGTCTCCTGTGGCTCGGGGCGCAGCGGCGCCAGTGAGGCTTGGGAGGCGGTGTGGCGCGTCTCCTGTGGCTCGGGGCGCAGCGGCGCCAGTGAGGCTTGGGAGGCGGTGTGGCGCGTCTCCTGTGGCTCGGGGCGCAGCGGCGCCAGTGAGGCTTGGGAGGCGGTGTGGCGCGTCTCCTGTGGCTCGGGGCGCAGCGGCGCCAGTGAGGCTTGGGAGGCGGTGTGGCGCGTCTCCTGTGGCTCGGGGCGCAGCGGCGCCAGTGAGGCTTGGGAGGCGGTGTGGCGCGTCTCCTGTGGCTCGGGGCGCAGCGGCGCCAGTGAGGCTTGGGAGGCGGTGTGGCGCGTCTCCTGTGGCTCGGGGCGCAGCGGCGCCAGTGAGGCTTGGGAGGCGGTGTGGCGCGTCTCCTACCGCTCGGGGCGCAGCGGCGCCAGTGAGGCTTGGGAGGCGGTGTGGCGCGTCTCCTACCGCTCGGGGCGCAGCGGCGCCAGTGAGGCTTGGGAGGCGGTGTGGCGCGTCTCCTGTGGCTCGGGGCGCAGCGGCGCCAGTGAGGCTTGGGAGGCGGTGTGGCGCGTCTCCTGTGGCTCGGGGCGCAGCGGCGCCAGTGAGGCTTGGGAGGCGGTGTGGCGCGTCTCCTACCGCTCGGGGCGCAGCGGCGCCAGTGAGGCTTGGGAGGCGGTGTGGCGCGTCTCCTACCGCTCGGGGCGCAGCGGCGCCAGTGAGGCTTGGGAGGCGGTGTGGCGCGTCTCCTGTGGCTCGGGGCGCAGCGGCGCCAGTGAGGCTTGGGAGGCGGTGTGGCGCGTCTCCTGTGGCTCGGGGCGCAGCGGCGCCAGAGCGGCGAGGGAGGCGCGGCGCCGGCGCTAGGAGCCGGGCGAGGCGGGCGCGGCGCCGTGCGAGTGCAGGCCGGCCGCCGAGCCTCGCGCCACTCGCGGCTCCAGCTCCAGCGACAGCGTGTACTGCCGCTCCTCGCCGATCACCAGCGAACGGTCCAGCAGGAACTCACATACCTTCACCGCCAATAATCATTCTCAATTATACTTCTAAACTTTGAGCATTTGGAATAACGATTAGACCAACATTGTTTTGAATTAATGGAATATAATACCTATATATAATTAAGATACAAATATAGAGGATGATATTAAAGGCATTATTTAAACACCACTCCCAGTTGTATTTAAAATGCAAGTAAACCAAAATAATTTAAAGAGAGGTAACTCTTTTCAAAAAATGTCTCCCTACTACGTACTAGTGCCTGTAAACAATTCTCTATAAATCATTTGAATAGTCTATTTTGTAAAAAAATAATTGCCAGTAATTTAATTTTTTGCTTTCAAAAGTCACGTTTGCATATCTTCACGTATACTTTGTTTAACAATTATGAAAACAAAATTTATTTACCTTCGGTATGTGGTCGATTTTGTACGGAGTTTGTTGACAATTTCTTATTTCGCGAATAACGTGTGCGATCTGCAAACCGAAAAGTTCAAAAATTATGTTATACCCCTAATATTAAACCCTACTAGAATGAATCAACTCACCATCCTCATCTTGGAGAAGTTGAGGAGTCCATCAGGGGTGTAGTTGGATGTTCCTTCATCGATGAACGACAGGTCGGAGAGGTACATTCCCAAGTAGGGGATGCATGGTGGATCACAGCGGTGCAGAGCGTCCCTGAGGATCCTGAAGCGGCACTCGGACGATATGATCGTCTGCATTCGCTCTATTGTTTGTTTACTCTAGAAATAAATCAGATTTATCAGAATAACATAAAACGAAAAAGATTAAAGTCATGATTAGCCTACCCAGCAGTCTGTTAGAGTAGGCATACGATCAAAAACCTCCATCACCGAAGCCTTAAATGCGGCTCAAGGCTTCATTTTTGCTATCAAAGCTCAATCCAGTCAGTGTCAATATTACTTACAGTCAGTATCTTCGAATGGAACAGAACATCATCTCTACACTCACTATTCACATTGAATAAGAGACATTTAGCTTGTTGAATTCTTCTATATACATGTTCTCCTTGAACCCTGAGGAGTTACATAATATTCTCAAGTATAGCACCTACCGTCTTAGACACTTTCTCCCAAGTCTTCTTTAGTCGGTACACAGAGGTGTTGGATAACGCGGCACACACTTGAAGCACTCCGTTGAAGTTGTGCAGACATCTAGCTATATCTGCAACTGCTGCCCACTTCTCTATAGCTGCCACGCGACCTAACATTCATTAATCGTAAGTAATGTCATCAGTCGCACGGACATCAGGGGCCTTACCATGAGCTCTTATTGCCATGATAGTTTCACTCATTTATGAGACAGATTTACATCTGTCACTGTCACACAACTGAATTATCATTGCAATAAGAGCTCATAGTTGGGGCCCAGTCTTATGTGAGCGATTATGATTTCTTTTTTCAAATAATAAAACAATGTCAAAGATTTCAAATTTTACTTCTGTCATGATAATGGCATTTTTTATTTGTCTTGCTATTAAATAGGTAGATAATTTTCACACCGAACAAACGAACGTGAATTATAATACATTTTTTTAAAACAAAATGACAGTGACCTTTACGAGATCCTTAACATTATTTAGTACTATTCAAAGTTCTCCGTTTCCATTTCACCTTCTCAAGCTTTTATTGCAATTACACTTAGAACTAAAAAAACACAGTTTAATCTGGATGATAATTTAATTAAGAATATTGTTTTCCCTTTAACCTACCAGCTAACGTGTATTTCTTCAATATTTCTGATATGACAAGATTTGATATGTGGTTGAAATGTGACGTCATCATCAAGATATGCGGCGCCCTCTCCGCCTTGTCCGCTTTCGTCCAAGCTTGTCCCAAGAACTCCCTGAAACCAGAACTCAACATAAAAAGGTTCCAAATAGTTCTACATAGAAGTCAAATTTAAAATATGGGGAAAGCCTTACTCGCTATGGATGGAACTGAAGATCTGGTAGTCCAAATACGTCATTTGCTCTGCGATTTCGAGGGCTGAGAGAGTCTCGATGCTTTCTTTGGTCGGTATCTAAAAAAAACAATATGAACATAAAATATTTTGTACTCGATGCTGACAAAGAGACTGCGGAGGCAGAAGAGGCACAGTTGTCCAATTCAGTATCAGGGGTATCAATCATGTGCGGTGGAATTGTGCTAGCAGTAGGTATAGCTATTTGATTCTCTGAACTAACAAGCGGGACACCTACCAAAAGTAGTTCTAAAAACCTTACTCACCGCATCAACACAACAATACAAAAGAGCACTGTCATTAGATCGTCTACCTAATTCAAGTTCATCTTAATACTGAGAAATTTCTTTATGAGTATTTATAAGAATTACTTACAGGTGGAGGAGCGAACAGAGCTTTCAAATCAACAGCTCTATCAGGCGCGCGTTCCAATAGCCGTAACAATTGAGCTGCAGCCTTATGTTCTGCAGGAAGTAATCCTGGACTGCCTTCTATCTCCTTAAGGAAGTCCATAGTGAGGCCGCGAAGACGTTCATCAGACCAGAAGTCATAAGAATGCTTGGAGATCCAGTGTCTAGGAATGGTAAGGAAAACATAGTTATTGTACACTAAGGATTTCTTCTAGGTCCTTGAGTATTACATTTCGTTATGATATGAACCACAAAAGAATTAAAAATTAAGATACTGATATATGATTTTACTGAATAGCAAATAAGTATGATTGTACTTTGTAATAAGTCTAATTAAATAATTATTTAACTTGTTTTATGTAGGTACTGCTCATTGTCTAAATGATTTAGCTTTTATTCTTAAAATTACATATTTTTTTTAACCATACGCGTGAAATGAAATAAAGATATTTGAGTTTAAGTTTGAGTTTGAATTACAAATGACACCATATATTATTTTAATTCAAACATCATAAAAATCGCATCTCGCTAATTACGTATCTGTTCCTTACAATCTCTTAAGGGTTCATTTTAGAGCTTTATCTTACCTCAAAACATTCAAAACTCTCATAGTAGCAGCAGTAGAGATGACCGAGTCTCGTCTGAGAGCTGGCGGTGATGTAGGCGGCGGAGACCTGGGGTTTGATGATGCTGAAGTAGCTACTGCAAACGCTACTGCCGCTGTCGATGTGCTGCTCCTACATCAACGTACTCATTTAGAAACTAACCCTTCATAAACAATCGCTTTAAGTAATTATAATCTAGTTTCACTTAAAGATATTGGTTTGTATGAAAAAGGTACAGTAGGATTATATCTAGAGTAATTTATAGGAAATAATGTATTAGAGAAAAGATTAAGAATGGTGAGCATGCGAAGAAGCTAGGTGAAGGCAGAGGACAGGCAAGTTAGAAAATTGTATTTTATTGTATCGGAATTATGTTGAAAAATATTATTAATATTATAATTTAAAAATGAATTATTATCCAATTATTAAAAAAAAAAAAATTGCATGCATAATATGAAAACGTAAATATATTTTAGAATAATATGTCAGTAAAAGTTTAATCTTGTGACCTAATAACTTATATTACTAAATTGTTTATCTATACTCATTAATGTTTACATACCAGCTGATAATATCATTGATATATCTATTAGCAGATAATGTGCTTCAGCGGTCTAGACACTTGAACTACGTGTCAATTTAATACTTAGAATAATGAAATTAATTCCTGTACTCGTAGATGTTGGTGAAATGTAAAGTGTTCATGATGAAGTGGTGAGTATTGATAAAGATGTAACATGTATACATCGAAGTAAAAGGCTCAAGAAAACATCCAACCAAGTTATACATAGAACGCTGTATCAATTTGAAAATATACCTAAGCTAACACATGTATTCCCCAAAGGGGTAGGCAGAGGTGTAGATATAGTACACCCATATTTCGCCAGTTATGTTAAGACCCATGTATTAGAGAGCGAGTCTATTGCCATTAACCAAGTACTTATCCAGATTCCGGGCTGCCACTGTGAAATTGATGATCGAATTCAAGACCTTGTGATCTGTAGTAACGTTTGCAAGCACTAGATCAACGAGGCAGTCAATTTGAAACGCCTTTCGAAAGATTGTTCGTTTGTTTGTGTTCTTGCTGTGGTGTTGGGGTGTGACCATTGTTTTAGTTTCGTGTAGAGGAATTGTATAAACAATTTATATAATCATGTAATAGGGTCAAAAACAGCATAATGTTCTAGGTAAAGCAAAAATGTCAAAAATTACTCCTCTACGTCTCTCTACTAGGTCTGTTCTACCTTTACCTTCACCAGTCACTCACCACAAGAGGTCTTTTCCGAAGCTGTTAAATGAATATGTATTATTATCAACATTACACTCCTCAAAACCTAAAACCTATGTTTCAAATTTAAGAACACAACCGCGTTGTTCGTGCAAAAGCTTCACAGAGTTCGAAAATTTGAAATTATGAAAAAAGGTGAGTTCATGCCACAACATTGAGAATTGTGAGCACCCTTTGCTACTTACAACAGTTTGAAATTGATGATAGTAAATTTAATCGTTATGGTCAAGAGAGAAAATGATTTCTGTTTAAGAACACTGAACAGGTGTCTTACCTCCTGTGCGACTGACGGAATGACGTGATGACCACTCCGGCTTTGGGCTGACTTGTTTCACGACGATAATTCTAAAACAAGGTTTGTTCTGCATAATAAATCTGAAGAAAGCTGTTCTCGTACGCGTCGTAAGTCGTAAGGGAGGGAGGGCATAACAGAATCTCCCGTTCGATATTAGGAGCTGCCCAACTAGGGACTGCACAGAAGATAATGCTACCTTGAGTAGTGTTGTGTTCCTGGTGAGTAAGGTCAGTTGAGAACGAGTCGCTGTGCTGGCAATATTTTGTCATTATAATTACTTATTAGCACAGGGATTTCATTTGTGGTATACCCCACTCAAATATACATACATTCATACATACATTCACACATACAACACACACATCGACACTCATAGTCATTCATACATAGCATGTAAAATATATTATTTGATATTTATTTCGATAACTCGAAACGGTGCATTGGAAACGCACAATGCAGCGATCACGCGCGGCTCGCATGCGCAGGTCCCACCGGTTGGAATGCGCCTGCGCACCGCGGCCAGTCGGCTTACGTACTCAGCCCGCGAAGCCCGTGTCGCTTGTCTATCGCTCTGCTATACTATTATCTAGTCGATACTTTATAACTCTGTCTCTTCTTCGCTGTACTCCTTCGCTTTGTGTTTGTGGCTATCTTGTGTGGTGTGTGTTGACTATTCTTAATGTATAAATTACGAGTAAATAAACTGTTTGTACAACGATAAATACGAGCTAAGTGTATTTCTTCCACCACGCTACCCATTCTTTCCCAGAACTGGTGACCCCGAGAAGAACACGAAGATTAAGGCGATTAAAATGAGTGATAGTAGCAGTAGTGACTCGACCAAAACTGTGGGTTCGCCGAAAGCCAGCCATGTTACCACGCGGCCGGCAAGGAAAGTGCGCGTTTCCACTGCACGAGAATATAATATTCGGCGAATAAAAATTAAAGTTCCTGAATTTTCCCCTGATGATCCCGAACTTTGGTTTGCGTTACTAGAGGGCCAGTTTGAGTACCACGACGTCACTGAGGACTCCATGAAGTACACGCAAGTGATCAACAACTTAGGGATTCAGTACTCTAAAACGGTGAAGGACATAATAGCCAAACCTCCGGACACGAACAGGTATGAGAAAATCAAGTCTGTTCTGATCAAGCGCCTTTCTGCTTCCCACGAGGAAAAGGTCAAACGGTTGCTTACACATGAAGCCCTAGGAGACAGAAAGCCTTCACAATTTTTGAGGCACCTCCAAGACCTTGCCGGACCATCTGTCCCCGAGGAGTTCATCCGAACAATATGGAGCAACCGTCTTCCCCATGACATCCAGACGGTACTGGCATCCCAACCCACTCACTCCCTGGAGCAGCTAGCAGATCTGGCTGACCGGATACAGGAGCTGACGACACCGCGAAGGGTTGCTGCCTCATCATCTCATGCGGCTACTGGTGGCCATCTACTTAATCCAGCTGAGGAAATAGCAGAGCTAAAGAAGATGGTGGAACAACTTACCCGCAGACTAGAGGAGCGTACCCATGCGTCGTGCTGCTCGACGTGTTCTACAGACCGCTCACGACAACGCGAACGCTTCCGCTCCCCATCGCGTCACAGAAGCCGAAACCGGTCAAGCTCCAGCTACAAAAAGTACCCAATATGCTGGACACAGCAAGTTTGGCTCAAATGCAAACAAGTGCATCAAACCTTGCGACTACAAGAAGGCGGGAAACCCCTCGGGCACTCGCTAATGGCGACGACCGATTGCCCATCATCTTCTAGTCGCCTTTTCGTAACCGATCGTAGTTCTAACACACAGTTCCTGGTGGACACCGGCAGCGACCTATGTGTCTACCCCCGTTCTGCTCTTCGAGAACGACGATCCAAAACGGACTTCCAACTCAGCGCCGCCAATGGAAGTATCATCGACACCTATGGCACTATCGAGCTTAACTTGAACCTTGGCTTCCGACGCAACTTTGCTTGGCGTTTTACAGTTGCCAATGTAACTAAGGCAATTATAGGCGTTGATTTCCTCAGCTTTTATAATTTAATAGTAGACTGCAGAAATCAACGCCTCATTGACAATACTACTACGCTTACGACCACTGCTTCTCTTGCTAACGATAATGTATTTTCTGTTAAGGTTTCGACAGGCGACACGCGTTTCCATGCCATTTTGAGTAAGTTTCCAGATATAACTCGCCCTTCAGGCACCCCCGTTACTCCAACACACAACACGAGACACCACATTAGGACCACACCAGGCCCACCCATATCATGCACTCCCCGCAGACTCGCACCGGACAAACTGAAAATTGCCAAGCAGGAATTTGAGTCCATGCTAACTAGTGGTACGGCGCGTCCTTCTGACAGCCCCTGGGCTTCTCCTTTACACCTCGCGCCTAAGAAGGATAACGGCTGGCGCCCATGCGGCGACTATCGCATGCTTAATGCACGGACTGTTCCAGACCGTTATCCCATTAAGCACATTCACGACTTTGCCCACTCCATTTCTGGTTGCACAATCTTTTCCACAATAGACCTCATGAAGGCCTATAATCAGATCCCCGTAGTCGAGGCTGATATAGAGAAGACTGCGATCACGACACCCTTTGGACTCTTCGAATTCCCTTTTATGACCTTCGGGTTACGTAACGCCGGACAGACATTCCAAAGGTTTGTCGATGAAATGACGCGTGGCCTTGATTTTTGCTACTCCTACTTAGATGACTTCCTAGTCTTCTCCAGGAACGCAGAGGAACATGAAGCACACCTTCACCAACTTTTCAGCCGCATGAAGGAGTATGGCGTACTAGTCAACACCTCCAAATGCGTTTTTGGTGCATCGGAAGTAACCTTTTTAGGATACAGCATATCCGCGTCCGGCACCAAACCCTTGCAATCCAAAGTCAGAGCTATCAGCGAGTTCCCTCCCCCCAAAACAGTCAAGCAGCTACGACGATTCTTGGGGATGATCAATTTTTATAGACGATTCGTACCTGACTTCGCTTCAACTCAAGCTCCTCTAAACGCCTTGTTAACCGCAAGTGTGAAATCTTCTCACCCGGTAGACCTAGCCGGCGACGCACTGCTAGCCTTCAACAGATGCAAAGAAAACCTCGCTAATGCTGCACTGCTGGCACACCCAGATTGTCAGGCTGACCTCGCGTTGGTGACAGACGCGTCCGATCTGGCCATGGGTGCAGTCTTGCAGCAATTGAGAGACGATGTTTGGGAGCCCTTAGCATTCTTCTCGCGGAAGTTGAGCCCTTCACAACAGAAATATTCACCATACGACCGCGAACTTCTAGCCATATATGAAAGCATTAAATACTTCCGCCATATGTTAGAAGCTCGCCACTTTGTCGTGTACACAGACCACAAGCCACTCATTTATGCATTCAGCGAGAGGAAAGCAAACTGCTCACCTAGGCAGTACCGCCACCTCGATTTCGTCTCGCAGTTCACAACCGACATCCGCCACATATCGGGTAAGGACAATGTTGTTGCAGACCCATTGTCGCGTGTCGAAGAACTGCAGATGCCAATCGACATGGATACGCTGGCTTCATCCCAAGCGTCTGATCTAGAGTTGGCTCAACTTCTGAGAGAAGAATCTTCACTTCAACTCGCAAAACTGCGAATTCCCAACTCACAAACAGAGC
This sequence comes from Watsonalla cultraria, assembly GCA_964035505.1. Taxonomy (NCBI): domain Eukaryota; kingdom Metazoa; phylum Arthropoda; class Insecta; order Lepidoptera; family Drepanidae; genus Watsonalla; species Watsonalla cultraria. The sequence goes on along the minus strand of OZ037726.1, from coordinate 1,035,601 downwards.
TGTATTGCGACGTTAGCACTCCTACACCAAGGCCCTTTATCACCAAGCCATTGAGGAAAAAGCTTTTCGACAGCCTACATAGCTTCAGCCACCCAGGTGCCAACGCCACCGCAAAGCTGATAGCTATGCGATTCGTATGGCCTGGAGTGCGCAAGGACTGTCGGGAGTGGACTCGTCAGTGTTTAGCATGCCAACGCGCCAAGGTACATCGCCACGTCGCATCCCCGTTAGGGACATTCGACCTACCTCGCGCTCGTTTTCACTTCATCCACGTTGACATTATCGGCCCCCTCCCTATTTCTCAGGGATACCGGTACTGTTTTACTGCTGTGGATCGTTTCACTCGCTGGCCAGAAGTGACACCGATGACCGATATGACAGCCGAAACAGTTGGGAAGGCATTAATATCGTGGACATCCAGATTTGGATGTCCAACGGATATTGTCACCGATCGCGGTCGACAGTTTGAATCTTCACTTTTCCGGTACCTCGGAAAAGTGATTGGATTCAAACATCGCAGGACAACCGCGTATCACCCAGCTTGCAACGGCCTCGTGGAACGATTCCACAGACAGTTAAAAGCAGCGATAATGTGCCACGCAGATTCTAATTGGGTGGACACATTACCTTTTGTACTGCTTGGTATACGGGCATCCTTCAAGGAGGATCTCCAAGCATCTTCGGCCGAGTTGGTATACGGCGAACCGTTACGCTTACCTGGTGAATTTTTCCAGGCTGCGGCTCCCCAATCCACTGATATATCAGACTTCACCACTCGACTCCGTCAAATTACCTCCAAGCTACAACCTACACCAGCTGCACGACACAATAAAAGTACAATCTTTATTTATAAAGAATTGGCGACATGCAGTCACGTTTTCATTAGGGACGATGCTTTACGTGGTGCCCTTCAACCACCTTACTCGGGCCCATATGAAGTCATCGAACGCAACAACAAAATTTTCAAAATTTTATTAAAAGGGAAAAGCGTCACAGTATCTGTAGACCGCCTCAAACCGGCCTACATATTGTCTGACCCATCTGTCAACCCCACTTTGACTCCCTCTGTAAATCCTATTCCTACCCCTCTCCCCAACCATGCTCCTGACTATCCTTCCAAAACCACTCCTGATCCAAAGCCACAGATCCAGGAGGATGCCAGAAGAACGCGCTCAGGCCGCAGAGTCCGCTTCCCGGATTTTTATCGCCCGTAGTGACGGTCTCTGGAGGGGAGTGATGTGGTATTCCCCACTCAAATATACATACATTCATACATACATTCACACATACAACACACACATCGACACTCATAGTCATTCATACATAACATGTAAAATATATTATTTGATATTTATTTCGATAACTCGAAACGGTGCATTGGAAACGCACAATGCAGCGATCACGCGCGGCTCGCATGCGCAGGTCCCACCGGTTGGAATGCGCCTGCGCACCGCGGCCAGTCGGCTTATGTACTCAGCCCGCGAAGCCCGTGTCGCTTGTCTATCGCTCTGCTATACTATTATCTAGTCGATACTTTATAACTCTGTCTCTTCTTCGCTGTACTCCTTCGCTTTGTGTTTGTGGCTATCTTGTGTGGTGTGTGTTGACTATTCTTAATGTATAAATTACGAGTAAATAAACTGTTTGTACAACGATAAATACGAGCTAAGTGTATTTCTTCCACCACGCTACCCATTCTTTCCCACACATTCTTTATAAGATAAACAACGCGCGAGTGACACTTTTGTTTTACAAGCATGCATATGCCCTTACAGTAACCACTTACCACCAGGTGGACTATACAGGCGTTTATGCGAAGGCGATATTGGCCTAGTTACTTGGTAAGTACTATGAAACTCTGGACCAGCAAATGATTGGAATGTAATTCAATTTGTTCAGTTATTTATACCTGTGCAACCTGTGACACTTGAGAAGTTACCGATGAACGAGGCTCAGACCCACCCCAATAGCGGCGACGCTCACTGTTGATCGACGAATTGGTATATCGCCTCTCACTGTATACACATTAAAGAAATAAGGCCAAAGTACTGATTCTGGTAGAATATTTTGTATCAAGATGACAATTATACCACTGATTTAGGTTCATCGCTCATGAAGAAAGATGGGCCAATACACACTTATCTACATTTTCAGGAGCCCTGAGGAGGGGGCTATAGATATAATTTGCCCTTATCCCATATTATATCGGGTCGGTGCATTGCGTTTCTTTCTTCCATTTGTCCGAAACGATGGTTGGATTGAGTGCAATATATGACTAGAATAGGAACTAATACAGATGTGGGAGATGATAGAGAGAAAAGAAAGACAAGAACTCATAGCACTGACCAACCGAATGAAATTGGGTAAAGGCAGGAAGATCATGATGAGTTGTCTGTATCAGCGATCATATCTGTATTCACTCCCTTTCTAGCCATACCATCTTACACACAATTCATTGAGTCTTAGGTCTTCCTTTCCCTTATTAACCATCAACATTCTTAAGCAAAACTTTTTCGATTCAACTTACTGGGGCTTGTTACCCTCTCACCAAAATCTATATACAACCTGACAGATCTCCTCGGTGCATATCGTCCGGAGTCGGAAGCTCGTCTAGGCTCCTCAGGCGCGGCGTGTGCTTCCCGAGTGCTCTCAGAACGTCTTCGTGCTTCGGATACCGCCGCAGCTGTTGAAGGCTGGAGACGGCGTGGACTATCCGACATCGTGCGCACCCTCTGATATGATATTGTATGAAATATGGTCACTCCAATCTAGAAGGATCTCCGAAGAGTTAAGCAGAGGTATTACAACACCCACATTGCACCGAAGAAGAAGTGCTAACGTGACAAATTGTGAGTCACACGTCTTTTAATTTTCCTCACGATGATATCTTTCATCGTTAAGCTAGTGCTGTGAATTTTTAGAAAAATTAATTGATACAATCAGCTGGATTTAAAATTGCGCCTCATGCGTGGTAGGCGACTGCTCAAACTACTCGGCAACCACGCCTCTATACATTATGCATCTATTGTTTTGCTTTAAGAAGGCAGTTTAGTGATATAGAGAGTAGACCATAGTGCAAGACTATGCTCATAACATTAGAGCACAGTGTTAAGAAACAACAAAACATTCCTTACGTCAGAAAACCTTTGCGAAATTTTGAACTTCTCATCAGTTTTGAAGGTGTTCTTTTCCTGTTCCTCCTCTTTATACTTAATGTCTTCATCGCTCTGGTCTACCAGTTCAATGCTCTCGTCCTTCATGATGGCTGCAGCCGCGTCATTGTCCTTTGTTGGGGACTTACGCGGCTTAGAACCAGTGTCTACTGGACTGGTCGACTTCTTCGGGCTTCCCACAAGAGTTACTGAGCTTATTGCCCCGGGAGATGATGGTGATGTACCTTGAGAGTTGAATAAAAACATAATTACAAGAAATATACAAGAAGAACAATATACAAGAAAACTTGGCCTAAATCAGTGTCTCTCGGGAGTAGAGTTTAATAGTATTTTAAAAGACTTTCTTTCTGTTCCGTCTAATGAGATTTATAGAAATCCTTCGTATAAAAAGTTTATGATCTTTACAACAAACAAAAGTAGCCCCAGCTCTTTTTGCACGCATTGCAAAAGAGATGAACATAGCTTTGGTCCGAATTTGGTCTAGGTTATGGTTTAAGTCTATTTATAAGGGGGTATATGCTTAGGAAAAACCTGCTTTATTAGGGTTCCATCAACTCACCTTTCAAAGTCTCATTGCTGGAGGACGTCGCCATTATTTTGGGTATTGTCAAATGACTGTTATCCTCCTCGGTCTTCCGTAGGCATGCATCATAAATAAATATCAATCCTATCTCTATATAAATATAAATATTGGCCTTCATCAGGAATTAGCCCCACGTCACAATTTCTTACGGATATTTAAAGCAATCAAGAAAAAGTTCTCTAGTAACTGTAGTAGTCGTGCCCCTCAAAGTTACAAGCGCTAATTATCATCAGACGAGCTTTTAGAGTGCATCGATGAGAAACCCACCTTGCTGACCGAAGAAGTCCTCCGCGACGGTGCCATCAAGTACGGCGATAGCTTATCATCTTCCTCGCCTAGAATAACAAGTTCAGTTTACAATTCAATCGAACATATCTTTCTAACAGTTAGAATACTTACTCTTCCTCGATGCCTTCCAGAATCTTGATTGCCAATCTCTGTCGCTGTATTCGGATCCATAACCTAAAGATCAAATTGCAAACAGTTAAGAGCAAGACTCTATTTCATTAAGTCCTGGGATTTTGAAAAAATCTCCAGGTATATGAAATAGAGGGTTTTCTTTTAAAACCCATTGACCGTGGTCGAAGTCTTCTCTTTCTAGTAATGTTATGGAGGGACGATCGGATAGTAAAAAAAACTATAATTTTCCATATTTTGTTGGTCAGGATGACCGTGCTGAAAGGAATTAGGGTCGTAGTAGATTTTGTTATTGATAACCTACCCGTGGCTCCTGAGGGAAGCTTAACCCCTACTTCTAGAGAGATCAACTTGGAGCTAACCGTTGCACTTGACAGAAGGTCGCGAATTAACCTTGCTCTTTTTAGGATCCCCTTCCCAAGGGGCAAGACGAGATCTTATTACTAAGACTCCACTGTCCGTCCGTCTGTCTGTCTCTTTATAACAACACGTCACTAAAGGGGGCTATCATAACATACAACAAACGTCTCGCACTTAGCCGTTTTTTTAGTTAATTTTGTGTTCCTGCGAAGAGTAAAGTTGTTGGGGCTGGTTAATAGAATTCAGTTATGTAATTGACAGCGCGCGAGTAATCGCTTATCACCAAGTAGATGCTTGTTTGCCTCAGACCTATAAAGAAGTAGAACGAGTACCCGAGACAGAGCTAGCAGCACTGGTCTTCCTAGTGTGGTCCGGAGGTGGGGCCAGTTCTAATTCCTGTTGGGACTGCTCGTAGAACACCTGCTTCAAAGCTTCCAGTACTGTCACGCCATCCGTAAAGACGCGGTATGTCAGCAGAAACGTGTTCAAGAAGTCCACTGACAGAAATCGCAAATCTGCGAAAACAAATACGATAGTCACAAGGATGTTGATCTACATATATCAGATGCAAATTATTTTCGTATGGCATCCGACATCTGTCTAATGTAAGCCTGTTGTGAGATTTTCAGAATTTCATTAGGAGACATTCTGGTAGAAGAGGATCTACTTTCAAATAGAATTTTGCAGCGCATGATAATGACCAATGTTGCCGGTTTATACGTGCAAAGTACTAGTATATATGTTTATCACAGTAAACCTTTACTTTGCTAGTCATTGAATTGAGCTGTATTTACGGTTTCCCTGCTAACCAGTTGTAAGGAGCTATTACCCGTGACTTCATATTTTTTCGAGTTTTTGGGTACCCCTATACCAAATACCACGAAAAGCACTAACGTGATGAACTACGCTAATCTTACCCGTAAGCCTCTGCAGCAAGCGTTGCGGTGTAGCAGACCTGATCTGCGGAACTTTGCACGAGTTCAAAGTCCTGCTGAAGCGAATATCGACGTCATCAGTAAAGAGAGCTCTGTCAGATCTACAGGTAGGCAGACTGGCCGAGGCCGCTCCACAAGCTCCACACGCTCGGAGTAACTCAGTCAGAGCGGCTGATTCCATACATTGAGCTAACTCACTCGTCCACGCTGCTTTCTCTTCTACCGTTGCTGCCACTATGTAGACAAAAATACAACCGAATTGAGAACCTCCTTCTTTTGAAGTCGGTTAAAAAGAGGTCATTTCCAAAGCTGAATTGTCTGAAGTCTTTAGCTTAATTAAGAAAGGCAATATTTAAGGCTATTGAAGAAATGCTGAAAATCCGTAACAGTTAAATTGTTCATGAATCGGATTATCGTAAACAAATATGTCTAGGGATTGGTTTGTTTCAAAAAGCAAAGCATCAAATCTGAAAATAATAATATTTCTAGTTGGCACATTATTTAATAAAAAATGAATTAGCCTAACGCAAATAAGTCAGCAGTGTGTCTTAAACTTCTTAAAGCGAGCTGTATATAAGGTGACTCGATATCGTCAACTACTTAATTATGCATTCGTGGGGTAGTTTCAAAGGTGGATTGTAATGACACTCACCCAAGTGAGCACAGATCTGTTCTCCCTTCACCTCCACCAAGATCTTGAAGTCCTTTCCCTGATAAGCATCGCCGCCAGGAGATGAGCAGACCGAGGTGGAATCTGCAATAGAGCTTTCGTTATTCAATGCAAATTTTAATAAGATTCTTATATCTTTTATTTTGTATCTTTTCAGGTCCCGTCACGAGTTAAGAGTGTCATTTTTAGAGTCTGTCTAGACTCTGTCTATCTGTTTTTTTTACTATATGGTCTCTCGTAGTTGGTAAAAGGGAGTTACCTCCACTGCTTAACCGGACTAAAGGGCGAGACCCAAAGGCCTCCAGCAGAGCTTAAACTTAAATACTAAGCAACGCAACTAAGGGCGCCCCGGTGCAGGGCTCGGACCGCTTAGGGCGTTGCCGGAGGAAGAGCTAAGAGCTAGGGAGCTGGATCTGAGTGGTATTACTTAGGGACATGTTTAAGGCTGGTGGTTCGGCGCGCGCCGGCTCTAGCAAGGGACGGGGGTGTCTATATGTATGGCGAGGAGCGAATAAAAACATGCGCAGTATCCCCACTATACTCGTATTTCGCTGCGCGTTCTTCACTCGTTGCAAGACTTGAATTCAGTTTTTGTTTTATACGCAGGATGCTAGTTTCCGAACCTGTGGTGTGAACATGTGACGTAACCACAGAAGAATAAATTTACCAATCACTATCAGACTTTAACTAAAATAGTTGGCGCTTCACGATTAAGAAAACCGTTTTTGTAATCGACTTGGGGTATCTATCTTCATCATCATCACGGTTGGTAGAATAGCGTCATGTAGGTATTACATTTCCCGACGACCTTTACTCACCATCATCGTCATGGTTAGAAGGATCTTCGACCAGCAAAGCATCATGTAACGGCAACTTTCCAGCAGGCGGTAGGTGCAGCCTGCCGCCAGTAGCCCTCGTGGTCAGCAGTAGATGGTTGCTGAACAGGAATGCTTGTCGTGCTTGTAAGTTCGCTCGACGACCTTTGCCTACCACTTGCGATATTGTACCTGAAGATTTAAGGTTTCAAAGGTTAAGAAGGACGCCTTAGTTAAGCTTGTGTTGGAAAATCAGGCAATATAAATAAATAAAAGATTATTCCTTTATTCAATAAAACTTAATTATAAGCTCTCGTGACAAGAGAGCTGGGGCTTTTCTCGCCCAGAGAATCAGCATTGCTATTCAACGTGGCAATGCTGCCAGCCTTCTTGGCACGATCCCGAGAGACACCGACTTGGGACAAGTTTTCTACCTTTAATTAGTTTTAAGTACTGTTCCTTGTATATATAATAAATAAATAAGTTTTTATTGAATAAATTAAATAAATAAATAATGTAGGTACCGACATTTTCACACCTAATCCCAATCTAGACAATGGGAATAATATTTTTTTGTAAATTCGTAATCAGGCACCTAGACAAGGCAAACACACATGCTCATCACATAAAATGTTTGATATGGCGCGTGGTTTGAACCCACGACCGAAAATATTAGTAGACAATATTCAATGAGACATATTTAATTAATTTGTGTTTTTTGTGTTTTCATTTTTATTTGATCATCATGCTTAACTCAAGGGAATATCAAGCTCGTATTTGAGGTACCATCATGGAAATGATGGAATTTCAAAAATCCCTTTTTTCACAAGCAGGAAATTTTTAAGAATCTTTAGATATCATAAGAGTACTCACCATGCAAAGTGCTTAAACATCTTACCTTGTCGAATGAATACTTGATTCACGTCCAGAAGAATATCACATCCTTCAATGATCATCCTCTCCACTGCTAAGTTCTTCCGTAAGTTTTCTGTCTCGCTAACCTACAAATCAAATACACTTTGAGATATCTAGGGGACCAGCAGACAATATAAGGAAAAATATCTTTTTGGATTTTTATTGAACACTTCCTTGCCATACTGATGGAATCCCTTGAAAAGTATGCCAAGTATTACCTCATCATGCATCTGTCGAGAGAGTTCCTCAAGCTGCGCCCGCGCATGTTGCAGACTGCGTCGCTCCACGTGATCGTGAGGAGTGTGCGCCAATAACTCGTGGAGGGTTATTATGTACCGAGGGATCTACGACACAATTAATAGTAAATAATTTGAAGAACTTGAAGGAGATATAACTTTATTAATTTAAGCCCCCGACACAACCAAAGAACTAAGAACATTTTTGATCATATCACCTTTCAAGCAAAATCACTTCATCCGTTTGGGAGCTACGATGTCACAGACAGATACGTCGTAAAATATATAATTTCCCAGTAGCAGCCTAGACTCTGGATTGTTGCCCGGTTAATAGGCTTTTTTTTACCTGGGATTGAAACATAACTGACGAAGTTTAGGTATAACATTTCTGTTTACCCCATTGGGGAATACAGGCGTGAGTATCCCGTACCATATTGACGTTACCTGTCTGGGATGGTACTATTGCTTCACAAAAACAGTCGAGTGGCGCTGCCCCATTAGTATCATGTTTGTGCTGAACTCAGTGATTACTTACAGCGAGTATCGGCTGTAGGCCTCTGGTAGGTGTATGAGTGTGTATAACAATTTGTTTATTGTAGCAACTCATTGTATTCTTTCTCTCGTCGTGTGTCTGTCTTAATATATGTATATTTTTTCTTTGATGTGTTTATGTGTGAATAGTCGCTCGGTGTTTTATTACAAACTAGCTCTGCCCCGCGGGTTCACCCGCGTAGACTTCATGTTTCTTACCACATTTTATGTCTGGTTCCACGGGAACAGGTCCTATGTCCTTCTCCACCAATTTCAGCCAAATCGGTTCAGCCGTTCTTGAGTTATAAATAGTGTAACTAACACGACTATCTTTGATATACAGATACAAATATGAATGTATACCTGATGCATGGGGTAGGTGAGGAAGGTCTCGAGCGAGCGTCCCTGGCAGGCGGGCTTGGTCTCGAGGCGAGCCAGGAGCTGCGCGAAGGGCGCGCTCTGCTTGCACTCGGTGAGCACTTGCAGCGAGTAGTGATGGTTGCGGACGTACTCCTGGTAGATCGTCAGCATCGGCAGCAGCATGTCGAATAGGTCTCCTGTATGGATCACTCACTCTACATTCTCCGTAGTAGTAGAGAGAGAAGTAGGGCATAACGGGATCACTCGATTCTTGAAGCCCGACTGCCTTACAGAAGATCGAAGTCAAATAAATTCTGCCTTGAGTAGTGTTGTGTTGACGTCTACAGATTCGTATTTATGGCCTAAATAGTCGTAAGGCGCTGACTTTAAATAAGTTTGTTTAATTAATAAATAATTAAGCTCGCGTGACAACCAACAGTCGGGAGAAAAAAAAATTGCTAATCCGTACCATTTTAAATAGCATCTTTAAATAAGCCTATTTTCGTTGTGCTTGAATACTTTTGCTTGGTTGTTACCTAAATTCGTGGATGATATTCGTAAAACCTAACTCACCAAGCACAAGGGTAGGCCAGGACTCCATCCGAGAAGTGAGCCCCTTGAAGAAGATCTGATGCAGGAACAGAACTGTCTCGCTGTTTAGAAATATAGAGTTGACGTCCTCATGTGTGCACGGAGGCTTCTTGGAGCTTGCTGCCATCTTAAACGGCCGCAGGAAACACGTCACCTTTGGGAAAAAATTATATATATACCAGCTGTGCCTCACGGTTTCACCCGCGTAGTGAACCCTAATATGTTTTCTTAATAAAATTAGCCTAAAACACTCCTTGAAACATCAGCTATTTGCCAGTGAAAGTCCTGGTAAAATCCATCCATCCATTTACGCGTGATGCCGTGACCAAGGGAAATGGAGATTAATTTTTATATATAAAATATATAAGATACCTCTACGTTCACTTGGAATAGTTCTTAAAATATGTAGTAGGGGTATGTATGGATCTATATTTGAATTAATTAGCAATACTGCTAGCCTTCTTGGCAGGACCCCAGAGACCTCAATTTAGGCCGAGTTTTCTACTAGTAATTAAGTTTTTATTCAATAAATACCATAAGCAACGTTGTCCTAGGAAAAATGAGGTTAAGCAATAATTTATCTTTGATAAACTTAGGGTTTTAATTATTAGCAGGATGATGCGAATTATCGTCATTTTAGCCAATAGCATAGCGTGCAACTCATGATTTCCCACGCTTATGAAATTTATACGAAGTCAGATTAATTGCACTTAGTGAATACCCTTTATGTCGTCCATTCCCACAGATCTACAGCTTTAAGGTACAAAGTATTCTGTGTCTCAAGGTTTTAAAGATATTTTTTATGAAATTATAAGGTTTTGAACCTACCAGAATTTCCATTTGCTCCAAATATTCTTCTTCAGCTTCCACCATTTTGAAAACGAGGCTGAAAAAGGTGACAGGTTAAGTGAAAAGTCACGTCAAAAATAATTCAGAAACTGATAAAAGTCCATTGTAATAATACCTGTTCCTCTTCCGCATGCTCTCAGCATGAGGGCTCTTGATGTACTGGTCCACTATCTGCTTCCAGCGACGGCGGCACAGCCAACCTCGGAAGAAGCTCTGCATGAAACATTATACAAATGCATTACCATTTATCTATTTTATATTTTAATAAGGATACATATTAGGGGACTTCAGGCTACTGGGACCGCTAGCTATCTGGAACAGTGCTGCGTTTGCGTTATTAGAAAACATGGTTTAAGCGACGACTAGGCCAAACTCGGACTAAAGCTATGTCTATCCCTTTTTGAATCCGTATCACAGATAGAGATGGAGCTACTCTTAAACTAAAAACTATTCACACATTTTTTAATAAGAGGAAAGGTCCTTGGGGTCTGGAACTTTTCAAAGAGGTTGCACGTCGTCTGGTAGAAGCCTCCTTTGAGAAGCGGGCTGGGGCTTAGCAATGCAAAGCCTTCTTGGCACGATCCCGAGGGACACCGAATCGGGTCAAGTTTTCTACGTACTTATCGGTTTAAATACTTATCTATGAAAGTGAATAAATTAAGGTTTTGAACAATTTTTTTTTTGTTTATTTCGCACATAGTTTCACGTCATGTCATTCTCAGTAAAGCAACCTTCAAACTCTGTGGTAGCTTTTATAGAATCAGATTAAGCATGACAATCTGACGATTATAAGGTACTTTGTTAAAAATATTTTCTCCATTATGACGAGGATAGAACAAAACATTGAACTTAATAAACCATTTTAAATCATGTCAGTTTAATAATTTGAAGAAAAAAGTTTGATAAAGTAAGTATTATGAAAGATAGCATAGCGTGTCCAAAAATTAAGGTAAGTATATTTGGTGAAGGTACCCGTAGGGACACTTTCAACTTTTCTACATCCACCGGCTGGTACGGACGAACCGTTTGAATCATGACAAATTAAGTACATAAAGTTTACCTATTTTGTTACTGGGAAATAAATCGGATCACAAGCATGCCGATATACTTAGTTAGAATATTTTGCAAGCATAATTCGTTCTATAGTGATCTATGATAATTACGATTTAAAATGGTTCATTTGCATGATTTTGTAGTTGGTTTAATTTAAACTAATATAAAGCTGAAGGGTTTGTTTGTTTGCATGTACGCGATTGAAAAATTATTTCAGTGATAGATAGCCTATTTATCTAGGAAGGCTGGGTTTATAATAGGCTAAATATCATCACTCTAATGTATATACTCTATGGTATAGTAACTATACCACGCAGATGAAGTATCGCGGGCACGCTAGTGATATAAGTACTTATATAGAAAAATCATTTGAGTACTTATGCTATTATTTATTTATTTATTTATGGATCTCCAAGAAAGGATACACGTAAATATACAGACACATTTCTTAAGGTTCTAAATAAGCGTGTCCCTTCAATTACAGGAGACCACAGCGTGCATTAAAATATAATTTAAAGCAACAAGAACAAAACAAAATGCACTTATGTATATGAAAAATAAAAAATTTGAAGTTATTTGAATACATATCAACATAAAAAAGAACCAAAAATTGTAAAAAAAATGCGAAAGTAAACAAAGAGCTTAACAATATAAGATATCTTTTAGTTTATTCTTGAACATTGGAAATCGGTCGCAAATATCAAGCTCATGTAACTTGGACAATGTGTTATACTGCCTACAGACCCTTGGAACAGCGCTTAGGACCCGTGACGCTAAGCATAGGAAACCGGACCAACGTTAGAAGGTGATGGTAATGCTATTATTAACTAACCTGGACTTTTTTGATCTTCTTGAGCTCCGCCGGGTCGATGTCGGGCGAGTGGCTGGGAGACGAGCTGGTGGTGGACGCGGCGCGCGTTGGTGTCTCGTGCTCTTTCTTATACGTGCATAGCTTTAACACACACAACGATTCTATTCAATGGTTATGGACAAACCAGTTTGTAAGACTGGCGACTTATAGCCGGCTCTAGAATTCCGGAGTTCCAGAGCCAACTATAGATAAACGTTTCAATAACCACATTCTACCTCAATGGCTTCGGTTCTTCACTCCAATTCGGGGAGGGAACTTAAAAGAAAGTCACATGTTGTAACCGAATAGTATGTTCCTTCAAATCTAGTGTTTTACAACACCATAAACCAAGTTTCATAATAGCGACTGCAAGTAAACCCACACATACGCACTGCAACGGGCGCCCGTATACTCAGGCGTCATAGTTTGTACGATGGAGCGTGCGTAAACACCGCTCTGAAAGTGTGTGAGTGCACAACCGCGCCGCTTGTATCAATAAAACAAATATGTAATACTAGCTTTACCCCGTGGTTTCGTTCGCATTGCAAAATATTTTTTTTAAATAAAGTATCCTATGTTACTTCTGAAACCTTCAAGAATATGTGTACAAAGTTTCATGGTGATCGGTTAAAATAGTTCTTGCGTGAAGTCTTAACAAACAAACATTCACATTTATAATATTAGTAGGGATTTACACATGCGGTTTTACCTGGGTAATTCCTTTGATTGCAATATTTATAAGGTCAAAGAATCACCTCGGTTCTTAGTTTCTTGACCTCGCTGGCCAACTCGTCGCACTGCTGCGCGTACTGCCAGCGTGAAGTCCTCTCACTCTCCACCACCTGCAGCAAGTGGAGCTGCTTCTGTTCCAGCTCTTCCTTTTGCAGCAGCAGCTTGTTGAAACTGCACAACCAGTATTATAATGTAAGAAGAATATACAATCATATAGAAGGATAAGAGGAATATTCCTCAAAGTATATATACTTTCCAGCTATGCCGCGTGCGTAGACTTAATTTACTAACTTTATAATATTACTAGCTGTGCCCCGCGGTTTCACCCGCGTAGATTTAGTTTCTTCCTTATTGTCGCGGAACCCTAATATTTTTAATAAATTGAAACATCAGCTACCTACCAGTGAAAGTCCCGTTAAAATCCGTCTAGCCGTTTCAGAGATTACCCGGAACAAACAGACAGACAGACAGACAGAAAAATTTTAAAACTTGGTTTTTAGTGTCAGTATCGTGTATACTTTCAAATGCATTTAGTGAAAAGCTGTTATTTTGGAATTACAAACAGACACTTCAATTTTATTACTATATATATATATATATATAAAGATGTATAGATAAAGAACCCGTTTTTTTTAAAATAAAATATAATCCATATCGGTTCACCCAGTAAATCATCATCATCGTCCCTGGCCTTATTACATTGTTGTGGTCGGCACTTGATTCAACCCGTTGTGGCTCCATGTTAGTCGCAATCAACTTATTAACTCCTTGTCCGTTATGTGCGCCTGGTACTTCGTGTACCATATCATCATCTCCCTGGCCTTATCCCATACATTGTTGGGGTCGGCACTTGATTCAACCCGTTGTGGCTCCATGTTAGTCGCAATCAACTTATTAACTCCTTGTCCGTTATGTGCGCCTGGTACTTCGTGTACCATATCATCATCTCCCTGGCCTTATCCCATACATTGTTGGGGTCGGCACTTGATTCAACCCAATGTGGCTCCATGTTAGTCGCAATCAACTTATTAACTCCTTGTCCGTTACGTGCGCCTGGTACTTCGTGTGCCATATCATCATCTCCCTGGCCTATCCCATACATTTTTGGGGTCGGCACTTGATTCAACCTGATGTGGCTAATTGAGAACCTCTCTCTTTTTTTTAATTCGGTTAAATAGTAGCAAAGTTACTCCTTGGAACGTCGAAGTTAGTTCTATGTATAACAATAGAATGTCAGCTAATTAGGAATATTCCTTAGAAGTCACGGAACTTTCATGAAAAGGTTAAAGTAATATTTTCACATTTTCTCGAAGATTTTCTCTCAGTAGTCACTTGGGAAAACTAAGTCGGAGAATCCATTTCACGACCTTCCGGGACACCAGTGGGCCTGCTTACGTAAGTGCACTTACTAATAAATTACTAAGTAATGTTATCTAGGTATACATCTATATAGATAGATAAAATTGAAATGTCTGCTAATTCCTGTGGCATTAAGTCCGCCTATGCAAATTTGTATTGTAAAAAGCTTAAAAATAAATAAAATAATTCCAAAATAACAGCTATTTACTAAATTCGTGTGAAAAGATATAGTTACGATAGATAAATATAATAGTATTGTCTGTTTGTTATTCCAAATGACTATTTTTTTACTTTCCACATAATGAATTTTTTTTTTTAATAGTTTCTCAATCAAATTTTATCTTATATTTACTTAAATCTAAAACATTAGAACTAAAATAACTAGAAAACAGAATTTAAATTAGTGTCTGCGGGAATGGTGGCCAGTAAGCTACCACCGGTTCGGAAACTAGCCTTCTTCATAGACATTCGTTTTTATTAAACGTGTTTATCTATACAGATAAATAAAATTGAAGTGTCTGTTTGTAATTCCAAAATAACAGCTTTTCACTAAATGCATATGAAAATATACACGCTACTGACACAAAAAAAACAAGTTTTAAAATTTTTCTCTGTCTGTTTGTTCCGTATGTTGACGCCTGTATCCCACAGGGGCAGGCAATGTATATTTATTTATTTATTTATTTATTTATTGATTCACCAACAAGATATACATCAAGACAAGGAATGTAGTGACAAAGTAAACTTAAACGTAGCAAATGTTATCTTAATTACAGGTGAAAGACTGCATGCATTACAAAAATATATACATAAGTATGTTCAATCAAAAAAGTGAAACAATATAATATATAAAAGAAACTTAATTAATTTATTAATTGATGAACATTACGTTTGAATTTAATGAGGCTATCAGAGAAAATGTCAATCTTGGTAATGTTGTGATTAACTGGTTTTGATGCAGTAGATCTATGGAGCGCATTATACTGTATTATAGATCTGTTAATTGGAGAGTATCGACAATGACGTGATCGTGTACATTTTTCGTCAAAAGGTTTGTGATTAAATGATCTACGCACATAATGTATATGTATATATGTACGCACATAAGTATAACCTATTTACATAATATACCAAGGTGCATTCATTCGATTCGTCACCCTTTTAACAAGCACGCGCCTATTTTCAGCCAGGCAGTTTTTTAGCATTCCCTTGACGATATATTATTGACTCGATGTAGAAACGATGTATCACTCGTTTTTCATTCTATGGAACAACTTTCATTCATAGGTACATACATATTCTCACGCCTGTAGGTCTAAAACAGCCACTTTGGGAGAATCATAATGTGATCCGAATATGATTCAGGATTCGCAATTCACCTGTTTGACACTTACCTCTGAAGATTCCTAAAATGGTCCACAAAATATGAATTGCTTATGTGACAAATAGCAGAACCATAACAAGTTACATAGGGATTAACATCTACAATTATTGTATTCATTCGTAAATCATAAATAAGAATTGCACTTAAGTGACCATTTTGTCTTTTCGCTGATGAATCATATTCGGATCACATTAGTAGTTTCCGAACCGGTGGTAGATTCCTCGACGTTCATAAGTGCCTTACCAGGGCCTAAACTGAATAAATCATTTTCATTTTCATTTTCATTATGAATCTCCCAAAGTGGCCTTTTTAGACCTACTGTATTCCCCGAAGGGGTAGGCAGAAGTGTCGTGATAACAACACCCCCATTTCACCGAAGATTAAGTGCCAACGTGACCGATGGTGAGTCTATCGCCGTCTCAGGCGCTAAGCATACGTCATTGAATTATTTCTCAGACATATGCAGGTTTGCTTACGATGTTTCCGTTCACCGTAAAGCATGTGCTGTGAAATCATTGCAAGTAAGTTATTTGTTAGAAAAACTCATTTGTACAGGCTCCGCTGTGAATCGAACTTGCGTTCCTTGCGTAGCAGGCGACTGCTCAAACCCCAAGGCCACTACGGCTCTTTTATCAACATTCTTCTTTAACAACATTCATATTTATTTAATGATACCTATCATCAAAATATAATTAAGTAAGTATTACTATTGTCAAACCCTAAATTTGCTCAAAAACAGACTATTGTTTGCTGCTACCTAAAATTTGACTGTTTTATTGAAAACAACAGGGGCCCAACCATGAGCTCTTATTGCAATGTTAATGCAGTTGTGCGACAGTGACAGATGTATGCAGGTCACATACATCTGTCTCATAAATGAGTGAAACTATCATGGCAATAAGAGCTCATGGTAAGGCCCCTGACTGCTGACAAATAAACATTTGTAGACAAGTCAGAAAAAGTACCTAAACAGTAAGTAATATTCCCGTATATTAAAATTCAACATTCCTTGCAAAAAATGCAATACCAGCATACCTCTCCGCCTGTTAGCAGTTAATACAAGTTTAAAATCTCCCAGCCCTCGAACGCAGCGCGCTACCAGGTCAGGGTCACTCCGACCTTAATCCCACAGTTGCCACGGTTACGGGAGCTGCCGTGTACTGGTTAAATAAGGAATCCGGGTCGGATTGGTTCCATGTTTGATCAAATTGAATGGCATTGTTTGAACAATTCATTAGTTGTACCTACTAATAGATTAGGGACTTTGACACAGGTATTGACTACTGTCTATTTAAGTAATTAGTAGATTTATACAGATAAATAACATTGAAGTGTCTGTTTGTTATTCATAAATGCGGTACTAAAATAAAAAAAACCATTATTGAAAATTTTCTCTGTCGTTCTGTCGGTCTGTTTATTCATAGCTTTTTATTGAATGCATAAGCAAATATATACACTCCTAACATAAAAAAACCAGTATTGATTTTTTTCTCTGTCTGTCTGTCGGTCTGTTTGTTCCCGGTAATCTCTGAAACGGCTGGATCGATTTTAACCGGACTTTCACTGGCGGATATTTTTAGCTGGTGTTACAAGGCTACCTTTAATAAAAAAAACATAAGAGTTCCGCGGGACACCTATGAAATTAAATCTACGAGGGCGAAACCCGCTAGACACGGCTAGTTGTTAATATAGGTCGTCAGTTTTTAAACTTAATAAAAAAAAACCAAGGCTCGTCATCGAGTTCAACGCTGAGAAACCTTAGTGAATAACGCAGCAGCACTTTGCGTAAGTAAAGATCCAATCGCACTCGTATCAACTTGGAAAGGGACTGTCAATCGCCTTGGGCACTTAGGTACTTACACGAGCAATGAAATTGCTCAATTTTCAGCAATTCAGGATTCCTTATCGATGGCATATGAATTACTAGACACGAACAACACACTGGTGAGGGTCACCCTAAAATGTTCATAATCGAGTAATTTAGTTGCTTGTGTATCTTTTATTTCGCGAGTTTGTCCTGAGGCGATGCCGTTATGTTGCTGGGGCCTTACCATGAGCTCTTATTGCCATGATAGTTTCACTCATTTATGAGATAGATGTACGCGACGTGTCACTGTCACTGTCGCACAACTGAATTATCATTGCAATAAGAGCTCATGGTTGGGCCCCTGATTGTTGTCATGTGTTGTTGTGTGTGATGTGATATAATCTATACAGATAAATAAAATTAAGGGTCTGTTTGTAATTCCAAAATAACAGTTTTTCTCTAAATGCATCTGAAAGTATACATGGTACAGACATTAGAACACCAATTTCAAAAAAGAATTCTCTGTCTGTCTGTCTGTCTGTTTGTTCTGAGTAATCTCTAAAACCTGGCTGGACCGATTTTAACGGGACTTTTATTTATTCAAAATATTAGGGTTCCATGACATGAAGCATGAAACTAAATCTACGCGGGTGAAACCGCGGGGCACAGCTAATCTATACTAATATGATAAAGAGGAAAGATTTTTATGAATGTTTGTAATGAATTGGCTCAAAAAGTACTGGACCAATTTTATAAATTCTTTCACCATTTGACATACTTATGCTCACGCCTGAATTCCCCGAAGGGGTGGGCAGAGGTGTTGTAATATAACAACACCCACATTTCACCGGAGATGATTAAGTACCAAGGTGACAGATGGTGAGTCTATCGCCGCCTCACGCACTATACAGGTTTCCTCACGATGTTTTCTTTCACCGTAAAGCGCGTGTGAAATCACTGCACATACGTTTTTACTGCGTTTAAACCGCGTCCGCTATTATACACAAAATCTAGAACGACTCGGGTTAAGGCAATGCTACCGCTTTATTCTGTTAGGTTTCTCAGCGTCTCACTAGACGACGAGTGTCGGTTTCAATGATGCGAAATTGAACTATATCGTCTTTGCATTATGTATCAATTTTCTATAATTGAAACCGACACTCGTCGAGCTCGACGCTGGGAAACCTGAATAACGTGGCAGATCAGGTAAGGAGCATAAATGTGCGCCTTAACACACAGCTGATGCTCTTTATGACATAAATAAACGACAAAGTTTCCAAAGTTGCTCCTTTCGCAACATTTCTAACAAGGTCTATTCATAACATAGCAGGCTCCTACACATTCGTAAGCTCACGCCATCCCCGAAAGATCCCGACGAGGTAAGATGATTACTAGCGAGACAGGTAGTGAGTTCCTTGCAGTCTCAAACACTAATATTTACATGCGTCTTTTAATTGCTTCTGAAACTGCAGTTGGGTGTGCATTGCATAATATTGCTGTGAGAGCGATATACAGGTAACATCTATATAGAATTCGTATTTCCATCTATGTAGAATTCGTAGTGTGATATCACGACACATTTTTTTACTGAACACAGGCGTGAGCATGTACATGTTTGGGCGGCCCCTAAAACCGCAAAAATATGGGAAGGAAAAATTCGGCGCCTCAGATCACGAGTAGCTCAGCTGGCAGAGCAACTGCACGGTTCGCAGAGTTCAGGTGCCTTACTACGAGCTCTTATTGCCATGTTATAGTTTCACTCATTTATAAGACAGATGTATGTGACGTGTATACATCTGTCACTGTCGCACAACTGAATTAACATTGCAATAAGAGCTCATGGTTGGGCCCCAGGGGTAGTCGTGTTTGTATTTCTCCTAAGGATTTTCAAGACTTTAGAAATAGAAATAAAGAAATAACACTTATTCACATGAAATATTATACAAAATAGGTCTTAATTAGAATCACATATTTCATAAAATTTTAGGGCATGTAAATATTAACTTAGTTATCTACTTAGCTACTGCATTTACATTCCACCACGTAGATGTCTTTATATTTAACTCATTGGATCAATTTGCTTCGCTTGTATAGCAGACTAGCAAAGACCGTTCAAACGTGAATCAAACTTTTCACCCACAAAACCTCCTATTAATTCCACAGTCTTGTCAGCAATTCCCCTGACAGAACATCTTAATGATAAATCTGGTGCAATGTGGTAATATTAGGATGTCACGCATTGCTCCTACCTACACGTATATGGATGTGAGTAATGTGTGTCAGTGAGGATGTCCAAATGGCAGGATCGCGTGTAACCTCTGAGTATTGAACGGTGCTCTGTTCATGCGTGACAGTCGACTTTAATGGGATACCCCTTCTTTTCTTACTTGGTGATCGAAAGTACAAAATGTCTGTAAGCCTCTTTTTTCCGCTTACTTATATCCGCTGAATGGCTTGAAATCTATGGAGTTTGAGCACACGTGATCACGTGTAGGCTGTTCTAAATTGAAAATGAAATCATAAAAACGAACAACCTCAAAAAAATATAAAATTAAAGTTTGTTTTTTAAATGGTACCTAATGTATTTTTATATATTATTTTTAAATTGGTATTAATTTAATTTACGCCTAAAAAGTCTACACTCTACATACTTGGGGTACTAAGTTGGAAGCGAGTTACGGTACCTTAAACGTCGTGAAAACTGAGTGGATATCAAAAAAAACGCTCACGCCATCCCAGAAGGATCCCCGAAGGGGTAAGCAGCGGTATTGTAACAACAACACCTACATTTCACCGAATATGATTAAGTGCCAACGTGACAGAGCGCTCCAGCGCCGTTTGAGGCACTATACATACACGTCTTTGAAATCCTTCTCAGACATATGCAGGTTTCCTCACGATATTTTCCTTTACCTTTCAGCAAGTGGTGAGAAATCACTACACATAAGTTTTTATAAAAACTCATTAGTACAGGCCCCGCTGTGATTCGAACTGGCGTCATTTGCGTAGCAGGCGACTGCTCAAACCCCACGACCACTACGGCTCTTAAGTGAATAAATCAGTGCTAACCTGGCTTCCCTTATAGCGTCGACCCAATGTACACAATCCACCTCAGACGCGGCGCGCAGTTCGTATTGTCGCTGACTCTCGCGTCGGTACGAGATCGTGAAGCAGAACTACAATACAAATATATCACTTATTACATTGTCATAAAGTTCATAGTCCAATGAACAACTACTCCCTCATTACAAAACAAACTAATATAGTCCTTAGTTTAAAAGGAGTTGCATCTCTTTTTGTGATAAGGATTCAAAAGGGATGGACATAGTTTTAGTAAGAGTTTAGTCTAGTCTTGGTTGAGGTAAACTATGTTTGGGCGTTGAGCCTTCTTGTTGGATACTACTTAGGAATTTTTTTAATATTAATTTACTGCGGTTTATATCTTTTTTTAATTTTTATAAGGTATTCAAAAATGTGTGAATAAAAAGAGAAATGGCTACCAATTTGCCTGCAATTGATTTTTTTTAAACATGGATTTAACTTCTATAATTTTTTTCTCTGTCTGTCTGTCTGTCCGTCTGTTTAAAAAAACATTAGGGGTTCCGCGGGACACCCAAGAAATTAACTCTACGCGGGTGAAACCGCGGGGCACAGCTAGTATGGTATAAGACGCTAACCAAGTATTTTCATTCGGTTAGAATGACCATGATTAAGTATATGGGATTATAAATCTTATCGTCGGGTATGTAAGGTTACTTTTACTGAGAAGGAGTTCATGTTGATTAACTTAAAGGCAAACTAGCAAAGACTGAAATAAGCCAAGCAGTTACACATCTTACGAACAACAAGATTACTTAAAAAAGTCTTTCGAAATTACCTACGCATTATTGAGAACACTGAACACGGACACACTTTCATATTAAAACTATAGGCACTTTCTTCTCAGCCGCTAAGATTCCTTAGCGTCGCCTTTGCCGTCCAGTGTCAGTTTTAAAGATACGAAATTGAACCTTATCCTTTAAGTATTATGTATCAATTTCCTATGATCTATACAGATAAATAAAATTGAAGTGTTTGTTTGTAATTCCAAAATAACAGCTTTTGACTAAATGCATATGAAAGTATACACGCTACTGACACTAAAAAATCAAGTTTTAAAAATGTTCTCTGTCTGTCTGTCCGTCTGTCTGTCTGTTTGTTCCGGGTAATCGCTGAAACGGGACTTTCACTGGCAGGTAGCCCATGTATCAAGGAGTAACTTAGGCTACTTTTATTTATTAAAAATATTAGGGTTCCGCGACAATAAGGATGAAACTAAATCTACGCGGGTGAAATCGCGGGGCACAGCTAGTACTGAATAAAATATTTCCCGTCTAATGAACACGATATTGTGCTCATATTAAAGTGTTTTCCATGAAAAAGGCCAACGCGACCACAATCCTTTAAAATCAATGTTAGAATTGTCCGATTCGTTTGAAAACAAATCAAAACGTGAATGAACGGTTTGTGGTTTTTGCGGGAACAAAAAGCACTTTGAACTGGCTGAAGATAAATATGGGCTTTAATATTGAAATATATCTAAATAATCGTAGTTTTTAGTTTTGATTCGTCTTTATCAGCATATAAATAAATCATTTCAGAAACTGTTATCTATTCATGTACAAAACCGGACTAGCCGCGTAATTCATTACGGTTTCTCAGCGTCAAACTTGAATACGAGCGTTGGTTTAAATCATCGGAAATTTATATCTTTACATCTATACAGATAAATAAAATTGAAGTGTCTGTTTGTAATTCCAAAATTACAGCTTTTCACTAAATGCATATGAAAGTATACACGCTACTGACACTAAAAAACCAAGTGTTAAAATTTTTCTCTGTCTGTCTGTCTGTTTGTTCCGGGTAATCTCTGAAACGGCTGGATGGATTTTAACGGGACTTTCACTGGTAGGTAGCTAATGTTTCAAGGAGTAACTTAGGCTACTTTTATTTATCAAAATTATTAGGGTTCCGTGACAATAAGAAAGAAACTAAATCTACGCGGGTGAAACCGCGGGGCACAGCTAGTCTTTAATATACGTTTATATTCGTATCTTTAATACCGACACTCGACGACGAGTGCGACGCTGAGAAACCTTAGTGAATAACGCGGCTGCTGCGTTACTCCGTAAGGTTTGTCAGTGACGCACACGATGTCGATTTTCAATTTCAAACACACAAAATTGAACTTTATCGCGTATGTAATTATGTTTAATTTCCGTTGATTGAAATTGATCCTCGACGTCTAGGTCGACGCTGAGAAACCTTATTTTTGTTTTTTTTAGTTTTTTATCTCATCCATTTTATTATTACTGTGTAGTCTTTTACGTTTATTCTTGTTTACCGTTTCGCGTCTGAGTGGAAAATAATAAATAAAAAAAAAAAAAATTTCTTTCTTTCTTCTTTCCTTATATAATAATCGCGGCAGATAGATAATCATAGATAGTAAATATAATCTCGGATCAACTGTGACCTTATATTAAGACCCACAAACGATCATAAAACTATCATGACATGTTGTAAATTTTTGAGACCGCCTTGCCAATATTACACAAACCTATTGAACTCGACGACTACTTATATGGGATTTCACAGTTTTAATTGGTTGCTTAACTACTTATAAATAAAAGCTCGATAAACAATACAAAGAACACATAGAGTTAAATCATTGAACGTGCAAAGCCAGGAAGGGTTATTGGTACCTAAATGAGAAATAAACTTATCGTGGTGACATTTTAAATTTAAAGAATGTAAAAAAATCGTAAAATTGTGAGTAAAAGTGAGACATACAATATCGATTAATTGTAATTAAATAACTCAAATTCAAAAATATTTTTATTCGATTAGACTTTTAAGAAAATATTTTAAAATCATCAGAAATTACACACAGGTTCGGCAGGTTGCTTTTACTCAGAAGAACCTGGCGAGAATCTCAGTAATAACTTTTTCAAAAATATTATACAGTTTTAAAAATACAACTTACAACATTACAGGTGGGAACTGCGTTGATGTATAAAGGAATAAAAATGTAAAAATCGTATAAAATGTAATATTGAAACCTACGTACCAATCGTTCGTGCAACTTTAATTCTTGTGCTCTTTTAAAATTCTGTAAATGCACAATAATTTTGATTAATCTCATAAATAAATGGTTATCAAGTGGTTATCGTATCGAAAATATTTTTCATTAAGCTACTTCAAGTTCCACCGCAAAATATTTTTTTTGCATGCGTAAATTGGTGGACATAATCGAATTAAAATTAACTTGTTGTGTAACAGTGTTGTCCGAGAAATCGATTCTAATTAACTTAATCGAATGTTTTCTTAATGATACAAAAGCTAGACGTTATTATAAATAAACTGATAGTCGCCAAAGTGACAGAAATAAATAAAGATTAACTACTAAATATAGAATGATGACAGTTTATGAAACTGTATATTAATGTTCTAGCAAATATATTCCGTCCACAATCGATACATTACTAAAACGATTGATGGTAGATAACCTTTGATACTTGTAAAGTATATAATCATAGATCACACATAAATGCCTGTCAAATAGATGTATGTATAGACAAAGCTTGAATGATCGTTAGGACAAGAAATACGAAAAATTATTAAGAGTTTTTTTTAAATTACAGCTATTTGTTGAACTCAATACAGGATGGAAAAACCAAACTTATTTACAAGAATTATTTAGTATTATTATTTTTGAAAATTATTCTGCCTGAAACGGGAGTCTAATTGATTGGATACGACAAAATAATAAAGTAATGCTTTATGATTCAGATCGAAGAGTCATTCAAAGTCATATAAATCACACGTGGTAGTTGACGTCCACGCGGCTTTTGTCTTTTCCATCCTGTATATCCTACAGTGCTCCCTTGCATACAAGGTTATACTGAAAGCCTATAGTGAAACTACGTGATAGTATATCGGATTGTAATCATCGTTTATTTATCAACGATTTCACAAGCAGATCGATACTTTTGGAGATATTAGCATTCGCGTATGCATCACTGCCACCAGCTACGATTTTATTGAAGGTGGTACTTGGTTTCATTTTACAAGGCGCGTCATTACTCACTATTTAAGTAGCTACAAAATTACGTTAATAATATAATCAGTAATACTTTAAATAGCCACTACATTTTCATTATAACCTTGTATAAAGTAGGTGTATATCCTAAATCAATAAATAGTTTATATACTTAGTATAGAATTATGACTGACCGATGCATTCCGCTCCATGGGTGCCTTACTGAGTCGCTCGCAGTATGACCCTTCCAGTAGCAACACTCCAGTCGGTCGGGTGTTGTTCTCCGACTCGTAGTAGAACAGTAGGTTCTGGGTTCGCAGTCAGAATCATATTATAATAATAAGGAGCCTTATAATGAACTCTTATTGCTATGATAGTTCGATTTTGCGACGATGACGGATTTATACACGTCATCTAATTGATACATTTAAAAGGCAAAAATTATTGACTGATGAACCCTTAAATTTAAAAAAATATTCATATTTCGTAACGTATTCCTAATATGGTGAAAGCCACTGAGGACAGAGTTTTCAAAATTCAACCCCCAGGCGGATAGAATGGGGTTAAAAGATTGTATGCGAAATCTTAGTTACACGCAGGCGAAGTTATCGGCGGAAACTAGTATAAAATATATATATCTCATGTCATAGATAAAACTATCATGGCAATACGTGTGCATGATAACGCTAAAAGGTATGAATTAGTTCCGCGTTGCGCTTGATAAAGGAAAAAGGCATCACCTCTTGGCGCCCAACGTGGGACTATTCTATTAATTATTTATTTAAGGACCTTTGTCACACATTGCCTTTAAGAGATTACTTTTAATATTTATTTGAACACAAGAATAACAGAAGTGTATGCTTGGAATTGTAAGGGACAATACGGATTGATAAGATCACGGTTTTATGCCGGTTTGGTTGTTGTTAGGAAGTAGATAGAAGAGGTTGCAAGTTCTTACTTACCTGATAAAGAATAAACCATCGCAGCTGCCACTTCGTGTTGTCCGAACTCCTTTTGTGAAGGTAGCCGGCCTGTGGATAAATTTATTAAATTTATAACTACTTATTTTTTATTTATAGATATTATTATACTAGTCCCAGGCACCTCACGGCAGGGGCAGAGTAATTTCTAACCATATATTACGTGCTTACATAAAGATAAGTAACAGATTATTTTAATTTAACACTGTTAGTACTATTTATCGCCCCCAAAACCCTCTACATACTAAATGTTGTGTCTCTATAACGAGTGCTGGCCATTCATATGGCCAGTGTAAAACTAATAATGTTTATAAGGAAAATGTCAATACACGCCATTTATCTATACATCCATACATCTATATCTATACAGATAAATAAAATTGAAGTGTCTGTTTGTAATTCCAATATAACAGTTTTACACTAAATGCATATGAAAGTATACACGCTGCTGACACTGAAAAACCAAGATTTAAAAAAATTATCTGTCTGTCTGCCTGTCTGTCTGTTCCGGGTAATCTCTGAAACCGCTGGACCGATTTTAAAGGGACTTTCGCTGGCAGGTAGCTGATGTTTCAAAGAGTAACTTAGACTACTTGTATTTATTAAAACATTTAGGGTTCCGTGACAATAAGGACGAAACTCTCTACGCGGGTGAAACCGCAGGGCACAGCTAGTATAAAATACAATCGTAAAACTACAAGCTTTCTCTCAATATACAATTCCCGAAAATATAACCAACACTACATTTGATTAAAACGTTTGAGCCGCTTCCGAGATTCATTTATATGTATACACTAGCTGTGCCCCGCGGTTTCACCCGCGTAGATTTAGTTTCATCGTTATTGTCGCGGAACCCTAATATTTTTAACAAATAAAAGTAGCCTAAGTTACTCTTTGAAACATCATCTACCTACCAGTGAAAGTCCGCTTAAAATCGGTCCAGCCGTTTTGGGGATTACCCGGAACAAACAGACAGACAGAGAAAAATTTTAGAACTTGGTTTTTTAGTGTCAGTAGCGTGTATACTTTCATATGGATTTAGTGAAAAGCTGTTATTTTGGATTTACAAACAGACACTTCAATTTTATTTATCTGTATAGATATATACGAGAATTGCTCTTTAAAGAATACTCAAGTAACAAGTATAGTAATAATTGTTATTGTTTGCTTTTTAAGACAAAAACTGACGGACTGAGGACTTTTTAAGACGTTTGAATGAAGTCTCTAAGAAGATTGAGACATTCTCAACGTATGAAAAAGGAGCTGTGTAGTCTCATTCAGGAACTTTTCTTATAATCTTAGTGAACTTATAAAGTTGTTACTGGCCGACTATTTATAGATAAGTCCAACTTCAGTGTGACTTGTCAACGACCAACTGTCAACCTTCGTCACAACCTCGCATCGTGGAAAATACTTCATAGTTGTAACGTCGCTAAAAATAACTCAGTATCATCGTTACTGTGACAAGGTAGTCCAGGAAAATTAAGACTATTTACTTTATTATCTCAATAACAAATCATATTTTCCCTTACATGAGATCACATTAATGATACCTACATATATACTAGTATATACTAACATACACAGAAAAGTTGGTGAGTTTGTGCAGTTGTAAGTAGGGGGGTAATCTGTAAAACCTATTTTGAATTGTTTTTACCTCAGATTTTTATAGAAGTAACGTGGTAGTTAAATTATAAGCCTGAAACCACAGGCCTCAACAAGTGTTAGATAATTTGGGATTTGTGGAAATCTTCATCCGCGAAATAAAAGCTTGCAGTCTCAATTTTCATATGAACTCCTTTGGCCCTCATCATTTTGACATCAACGTAAAATCTTCACTGCTTAGTATCCTCCAAGTGTAGGTTTTAACATGCTTTACCGTTGACGATAACGATTACGTTTTTTTCTCATTTTTTACGTACAACTTCCTACACTCGCCGCTAGGGGCGCTTTTACAGTGGCGTGATACTGGTTTGTGATACTTCACGGAAATCACGTTCTTCTTGACCACGATTATCTAAATTCTTATCTAAGAACACACATTAAAGTATGAATATTGATTACATACCTTTTTAGAAGTTGGTTATAATACTAAAGAAAATAACCTGAGAGTGATCGTATTGCGCACGATCCGACAATGCAAGCAGCTGACCGTCATTCACCCTGACGGAGCGCTGGATCTTTGGACTCAGCATCTTGATATCCTGAAACAAGAGAGAATATGTAGAGATGGTGTCCGTATAGCTAGCGTACACATGGTGGAATCCAGGGTCGGGAGTAGCCTCAAAAAATAGTGCCTAAATAGTGCCTAATTAGTGCCATATTTAAAAAAATAGTGCCACAATATTTAGGGAAATATAGGGCTTTCGTTTTGGTACGCTAGCTTGACGTCAAGCTAGCGTACACATCCTAGATCTCGATAACGACTTGCACTAGGATGATGCTTTTACTGCCAAAAAATAGTGCCTAAATTGTGCCTCCGGAATGCAAAATTTCAGAATGATTGCTCCACGGAGAGCTTCACAAATAGGCAAGCAACTCAAATGGCATTCGTCCCATCGTCAAGCTAGCGTACACACGCTGTTCATAGGGAAAGGCGATGGCACTAATTCTGAGGAGTATACCAAAAAATAGTGCCTGAAAGAGTGCCTCCAGATCTACAAAAATATACTGGAAATTCGCAGAGGAACCATTTCAAAAATCGATGTAAACTTCTACATACAAAATGACTTTTGTACAGTCGCGCACAGCAAAATACTTATCGAATACTTTGATCAAACGAATACGAAGATACTTTGATCAAACTGTATTTTTATCATCATTGTATTTATTAGTGTACAGTAATAATAATAAAAACTCACCTACCTCACCTTACAAAAAGACGTGATACTAAATACTTACTGAATCACAGCTAATTTACTTAACAGCCAAAATTTTCTTATTTTGAAATGTACAAGTTTTTGAATTTTCTAGAATGTTTCCTTTATTTTTGCTATAACACCTAGTTCAAACAAGGTTCCGAATGTATTTTACACAAAATTAAAGTATGTTCTATAATTGTTTGCATCTTTTCTCTTAAATACCATGAATGGACCCACAGTGGGTTAATAGCAGTGGAACCACGATTAATATCTCAAAATGACTAATATTTTGTAATATTCATTGATAATTTATTAATTCGGGAAATTTTCATAATCCATCATAATTTCCGCTTTGTCGTCATATTTTTGTCGGGTACCACTGTGAAACTTATGGTTTTTTTTGTAATTTCTCACATACCTAGTAGCTGATGACATATCACATCATCGATTACCTTCCTCTCTGTGACGTATTACCAATATATTTTTAATCACTTCTTGACTTGCCAGTACCTTCACTATGGTAGAAGTTTACATAGATTTTTGAAACGGTTCCTCTGCGAATTTCCAGTATATTTTTGCAGATCTGGAGGCACTATTTCAGGCACTATTTTTTGGTATACTCCTCATAATTAGTGCCATCGCCTTTCCCTATGAACAGCGTGTGTACGCTAGCTTGACGATGGGACGAATGTCATTTGAGTTGCTTGCCTATTTGTGAAGCTCTCCGTGGAGCAATCATTCTGAAAATTTGCATTCCGGAGGCACTAATTAGGCACTATTTTTTGGCAGTAAAAGCATCATCCTAGTGCAAGCCGTTATCGAGATCTAGGATGTGTACGCTAGCTTGACGTCAAGCTAGCGTACCAAAAAGAAATCCCTATATTTCCCTAAATATTGAGGCACTATTTTTTTAATAATGGCACTAATTAGGCACTATTTAGGCACTATTTTTTAAGACTACTCCCGACCCTGGATTCCACCATGTGTACGCTAGCTATACGGACACCTAGAAACGCAGTTACAAATTAAAATATACTTACTCAAGTTGTATTAGGGCTTAAAATTCAGTAACAGACTGCGGTTACAAGGCATAGCCTGCCGCGTTCACTAAGGTTTCTCAGCGTCGCACTCGTCGACGGTGAACCTTAATCTCTATATGTTAGGTATCAATTTCCTATGATTGAAATCAACGCTCGTCGTCGAGAGAACCTTAGTGAATAACGCGGCTGTACTAAGTTAATAATGATCTACAGTCACAGAACAAATCCCTAATAACTAGCTTGTGTCCCTAATATAAGAATAAAGATGAAGAAAGAAAATATATATTTGCAAACAAATACTACCTACACAAAATATAAGAATAGTAGTAGCAATTGTAAAATTGTAAATGTGGTAAATTCCTCGACATTCATAAGTGCGTTACCAGGGCCTAAACTGAATAAATCATTTTCATTTCATTTTCATTTTCATTGGTTGGTATTGGATATGTCAAACCAAAACCATTAGTTGCGCCCGAGTTCTCTCTGTGTCCCCGAAAGCACGTTTAGTTGTCAATTGAAAATCATTTATTGAAAATCGTTGCAGATCAGTTGGTAGCCAGAGAAACATATATGAAATGTAGAAATGTAAAAATGAAATGTACTGCTGCGTTTCTTGCTGGTTCTTTTCAGTAGTTTCCGAACCGGTGGTCAATTCTTCGACATTCATAAGTGCCTTACCAGGGCCTAAACTGAATAAATCATTTTCATTTTCAATTTCTGTTTTAAGCCATATTAATGACTAGCTTCTGCCCGCGACTTCGTCCACCTGGAATAGTAAGTTTAGCTAACGCTAACAAGATGATATATGACCTATAGCCTTCGATGCGTAGGTTATCTAACACTAAAATAATTTCTCAAATCGGATCAGTAGTTCAAGCAAAGAAACAAACAAACCCTTCAGCTTTATATATAAACATGGAATACAGATTTTCCTTTTCATAAAATGAGCTGCGAAGGTCTCAATCGGAGTAAAAATCATCAACCAAGGATTTTTTTAAGTAGCTACCTTAAATCCAATTACAGCAGTCCTTGCATTAAAATTTCAGCCAAATTTATTCAGAAGACAACCGTGGAGAGGTAACAGACGGACAGACTCTATCGCATTTAATATCTACATTCGTTGTTGGTGTCCTCCGCGTAAGATACCTACAAGGTTTTATTATAAAAGTTACGTTAAACAACTTTTTGCACTAAATTATGCGCGTTCCGCAGATGGCTAGCCAAGAAGCCGAGTATGGATAATCTCGCAACGGTCCTTGAAAGTTTCTGGGCCAACCCGGCCTCACTCTGTTACTAGACTACCTATGGAATACTAATATCTAGGGCTTAGCCTTCATTACATACAGTGCTATTCTGAACATCTAAGTAAAGCATGTTTCGCGAAAATAATATCACTGCATATGTATATATGTATATACTAGTTTTGACCAATGTTATCTATACATCTTTATATATCTATAACAGCTTTTCACTAAATGCACATAAAGTATATACGAGGTTATCTTTGAAACGGCTAGACCGATTTTAATGGCACTTTCACTGACAGATAGCTAATGATACAAGGAGTAACTAAGACTACTTTGATTTAAAAAAAAACATAAGTGTTCCGCGGGCCACCCATGAAATGAAATCTACGTGGGTGAAAGCGCGGGGCACAGCTAGTTAATAATAAAAACTTTAAAATATCGGCGACGTCCCTCGTAATAACTCATAATCAAACATATTTAGTAACAATGACATTTTCAGCGTTTATGTAAACCTTTTACTTGTGTATGGAAACTATATTTAAAGCCGTGTCATGACGGAAATTAATTTACACCGAAATCGCAAACTCAGCGCGTGTTAAACAAATTGAACATACGTTTTATTAGGTAGGTAGATATAGATGAATAGGCACGTCAAAATATATGTATTTTTTTTTCTGTCTATCAATCAAAATTATATATATTTTTTTGTAATTAGCCAATGGCCGTGAAGATACCAAGGTAGGTAATCAACCCTAATGCTTTTATTTATTATTCATCGTCAATTAATTCAAGCTAATGGGAATAAATAATGTTTTTAATAACTTACCTTTTACTTAATAAGAATCATAATGAATTACTATATCTTCTCCGCACACCACTATCACTTATTAAGGCTTAAACATTAATGATAAGGTCAACAATCATGAAATAACATTATAACGACCATAGAGGATTATTTAAGTCAGACAAACAGACAACACGTTAGAATATTCAACAGTAAATAGAGATAAGTTACAACGATAAAAATTCAATCTCAAATTTTACACTATTCATAAGCACAGAACGGCGAGCGCCTATTGAATTTGTAAACGCAATAAGTTTGCGTCGAAGAATTTGTTGCTAACACTTGATGGATAGGCGTTTGGTTAGTTACAGAAGGTTAAAGATATGTTAAAGGTATATTATTTTGAAAAATAGTAATGTCAGTCTGTCATAATTTGTGATGGTTTGATATTTTGAGATGTGCGTGTTGGATGCAATGTGTCGGTTGGTAGACGGCGGCACTCCGACTGCCGGGTCGGCACCTGTAGCTGGATCGACCGTCGCGCGCGTGCGTGCCCTTGGTGACGTACGAAGTATCCTACAGACTTATGAACCCACTAGATACTTCCTTTAAATTATAGGAAAATGCCACTGATGCCAAGGTTTAACTAGGAAAAACAAGTGTAGATAGTACCTAGGTAGGTACCCACACTATCTACCAGTACCAGGTACCTATCAGGCGTTTGACGATAGAGCTAGATCCGTAACAATGATTTAATAGCATAATATAGTTATTGAGGTCATATTAGTTTCAAACATCCTAAATAATATAGGATTGTGAGTAGCCTTTTTTTTTACGGGGAGAATCCTTTATGGATACACCAACCGCCTGGGGGCAGCAGAAGAATTATGTCGGACTCACACCGACTCCACGGTGATCCTCCTGGTCGCTATGTGGGGTCCACATATTATGTCTTCATATGCCTCACCGTAACCCTGCCAGCGACTGCCTGTCAGGCCCTTCCATACCAGGCTGAACCCGGCTTTTACACTATGGGAGGGCGCGTACCTACTTGTAAAATGTTGTAGGTATTTACCACAGATATTGAGAAGTTACTCGAGATACTATTCCAATACCTTAGAGCTGAAAGAAAGTATACAATATGTTTCTTGTTTTGGTTTCTGAAGTCTATGGGTGTTCAGTGAGACGCAGTTTCCGCGGCAATAAAACTCCCATGCTCCCTAAGTAGGTATATCTTTGTTTTATACCCGCCGTGAACTTCAAGCCACCTTACATATTACAATACATACATAAACAAACACTTAGCCGTGTATTCGCACCAATATCATTGTCTTACTCCATACAGGTGTGTTTCTATAGGTTTATTACATTCTCCTTACTCGTCCGTAAGTAAATTGAATAAGAAAATTGTATTAGCAAGGCATACGCTCCGTAAATTCTATTAGTCTGTCCTACAATTTTGCTCACTGCGTTGAGTTATGTTGTTATATATTTATTGTAAGTATTAAGGGAAGAGTCTATTTGTAGATGAATGAAATTTAATAAAAAAAATACGGCCCTACTCAATAATTAGAATTTTCCTATCTATAAAGTTTCTCTTAAATGGGGTTCACTTGGCCATGACGGCACAGGGTTTAATGGACTTAACAACGCAAAATTATTTGTTATTACACTAAACTGAATAATGTTCATAAAAAACCTTTTGAGTTCCAGAATACGGAATGTCCCCGATAGGGATGGCGATTCTTTCCAAAAAAGATCGATTTTTAAATCGATTCGAATCGTAACTTGATGAATCGATTCATAAAAAAATCGAGGTCAAAAAGATCGATTTCTAAAAAATCGATTTTTTCTCGAGTTCGCATTTACAATGTAAATATAAATCCATTTTATGAAAAACAAGATACTATAATTAAGCGATCACTTAGTATTAAAATCAGGGATTTTATTTAGTTCAAGAAATTTGATGATCACAATCATTTTTATAACAATATGAAAGTATCAGGTAATAAAGAAGACATAATTCTACTTTCTAAATGTATTTGTTATATTAAGTAATGATTTTAACAAAAAAAATACTGATTTCAAATTTTAATTCTAAAACTACTCAATAGATTAAAATCGTGTTGTGAATACAAAAAATCGAGTGTCGATTCTCTAGGGTGAAATATCGATTCACTGAATCGATTCAGTCTTACATATCGATTTATAAAATCGATTTATTTGGCTCGAATAATCGATTCTTCGATTAATCGATCTCAGATCGCCATCCCTAGTCCCCGAACTCCCACCAAATTGAATTCCCGCTCCCACCAAAATGTTTTTTTCGCAGATTGTTAAACAGATTGCAGTTGCCATAACAATTTTTGTATAACCATTTTTAATTATTGGCAGCACAGCATTATCGCTGTCAGTGCTTTCACTGTCTGTCAGTTAATCTGTCACTCGAACGAATTATACGCGTCAAAAATAAAAAAATCCTCGAAGTTACATTCGCGTGATAAACAATCTATTGAGGCTAATTACAATAACAAATCAATTGTAGGAGCATTTCGTACAACGAGTGAAAAACAAATCTTTTCAACTAGTCAGTAAAATTTTCGGTGTACGTGCTCTGCCAAATACGACCGCCCGGCGAGTAATTGTGATGTTTTAAGTTTGAATAACTCGCGAATTATGGCATCTTGTTCCAAGAATGATATCGTAAATAGATTGCTTAACGTGAGGGTGGAAGATGGGGGTGGTGGGGATGAGCTGCCTCCGCAGAACATGCTTCCTTCGAACCAGCTGTCGCGACAAATGGGAATGGCACACGACGACGAGTTGGGTCAATCCGTGGATGTGGTGCCTTCCTCATCGGGGATAGAGAACCTACAGCCTACCAACAACACAGGTGGGCGCCTACACAACTGGCAGGCAACAAAAACAACAGTAAAAGAGCGTCTATCATTTCTGTTTAATAACGAAATACTGTGCGATGTTCACTTCATTGTAGGCAAAGATGCAAATCAGCAAGTGATACCCGCGCACAAGTTCGTGCTGTCGGTCGGCAGTGCGGTGTTTGACGCGATGTTTAACGGAGTTCTAGCTACTAAGTCGGATGAAATTGAACTACCTGACGTGGAGCCAGCTGCTTTCCTACACCTTTTAAAGTTCCTATATTCTGACGAAGTGAGAATCGGCCCCGAGAGCGTAATGACGACGCTGTACACTGCTAAGAAGTATGCAGTGGCTGCATTGGAGGAGCACTGTGTTGACTTCCTTAAAAGTAACTTGGGTACGGATAATGCATTCCTGCTGTTGACGCAAGCTCGATTGTTTGACGAGCCACAGCTCGCAGCCCTGTGTCTGGAGATGATAGACAAGAATACAGCCGATGCATTGAACGCAGAAGGATTTACTGATATTGATCAGGACACTTTAAATGCTGTTCTTGAGAGGTATGTTGAAATTCAGAATTTAATATTTACTGTAAAGTTTAACGCATTCACTCCTAACGACGCACCTGCGCGTCCAACTGTTAGAGAATTTACGAAGAACATGAAATTTCAGCAGTGAATGTGTTAATATATAAAGTTAATTGGAAAAGTCTCAGACAATTACTCAGGTGTACTGTTTCAAAATTTTTAATGTATGTATAGCATTAAAATCTTATGGTGATTGGCTTAATCTATTGCATATTCATTTAAGAGTTTCTATTAAGGGATTTACATCTTTGGCTACTCCTTTGGGACCCTTAGGCGAAGGTGTGAGTTTACAAAAAAATATTGCATTCTCAATACAATAATAACTGATACAACAAACACAAACCTAGTCACAAATTTGAATAATTATGGTAATTTTTTTAAGAAAAAAACATGATTGTGTACAAGATGTGTTATTGTAAAACAGTAGCTGCCACAAATGTGGCCACCTGCACATAATGACTGGCTAATGTGGCTCGACCGTGGCGCATTGACAGCCACTTATCGATCACACTCTAGTAAACACCTCTTAAAACATTTGCCAATTCAAATATACATACACTAGTTGTTACCCATGACATCTTTCATGTGAATATAGTTCTTCTTTTTAAAATTTTCCATTTATGATGCTCCTATTTCTCACAGCATGCTGGTAAAAAGCCTAAAGACTTCCTCAATAAGTGTCCTATCAAACACATAATCAAAATTGTTCAATTCAAACCAGTAGTTCCTGAAATTTGCATGTTCAAACAAACAAACTTTTTATTATATTACTTAGTATAGACTGATACTTTATTAAGATTTGATTTGACAGTAACAAATGTGTCTGGTGTGATTGCATGATTTGTCTCATTACCTCATGCTTATTTCTGTCTTGTGAATAATTTTAAATGTTTTTTATTGTAATTATCATTGTTTACTGTGTAATGCAATGTACATGATGCCAGCTGAGTTTCTTCTCAGAAGGCTAGTTTCCGAACCGGTGGTAAATTCCTCGACATTCATAAGTGCCTTACCAGGGCCTAAACTGAATAAATAATTTTCATTTTCATTTTCTCTTATTGGTAATTTTTTTTTCTTATTGGTAGGTATATCCTATGTGTCAAAGCTTTACTGTGAAGGAAAATGTCGTGAGGAAACCTGCATAGGACTGAGAAGTCATTCAAAGCCTAAGATGGTGATGGTCTCACCCTCTGACACATTTCACTTAATCATCATCAGTGATTAGTGGGTTTCATTCTTACAATACCTCTCCTTATCCCTTCAGAAACTCTTCTGGGATGGTGTGGGCATATTTTTTTTATTAATTTATTCACTCGTCAAATTTTCAGAGATACCCTCCGCATTAGAGAAGCGAAAATCTTTGCAGCAGTGCTGCGGTGGTCGGAGGCAGAGTGCATTAGACGACAACTCCCCGTCACTCCCACCAACCAACGAATGGTGCTAGGTCGCGCTTTCAACGCCATTCGCTTCCCTTTGATGTCAGTGGAGGAATTCGCCATGGGACCTGCTCAGAGTGGATTGCTAGATGATAGAGAAATAGTGCAACTTTTTCTATACTTCACCGTCAATCCTAAGCCTAATGTGGGGTTTCTAGACACTCCTAGGTGCTGTATGACCGGTAAAGAGTTGACGGTGAATAGGTTTCCCCAGACGGAATCACGGTGGGGTTACAGTGGTACCACTGATCGGATCAGGTTTACTGTCGACCAGAGGATTTTTGTGGTTGGCTTTGGTCTCTACGGCTCTTATTTCGGACCTACTGAGTATGAGGTTCATTTACAGGTGAGTTATAATTTATTTATTTATGACTAGTTGTGCCCTGCGTTTTCACCCGCGTAGAAATGGCACCCAAGTGTTTTTTTTTAAATAAAAATTGCCTTAGTTACTCCTTGTAACATGAGCTATCTGCCAGTGAAAGTCCCGTTAAAATCGGTCCAGCCTTGCAGCCAGCAAAAATTGGAAAATTTGTTTTTTAAGTCAGTACCGTATATACTCTCATATACATTTAGTGACAAGCTGCAATTTTGGAATTACAAACAGACACTTCAATTTTGCCAGACGTTGCCCTGTCTTAATTATGAGAATGCAGCGCGTATTCTGTCAATTCTATGTCAAACGTCATAAGGTTACATCAAAAAGTTTTTATTGTCCAAAGCGCTAAGGTTAGATTTAAGAAGAAAGAAGTAATTTTATATGGTAGTTATTTATACTTAAATTTACAAATTTTCCACGAAATTTTCTTAGTTTTTCTTTCATAAGAACCATCTCCTGACAATAACGAACACAACAAAAAAAAATATTATCGAAATTGGTTCAGCCGTTCACCCGTGATGTCGTGACCAAGGGAAATGGGGATTCATTTTTATATATAAAGAAGATTATACATGCTACCGCCAGGTTCGGAAGGTTGCTTTTACTGAGAAGAACCTGGCAAGAAACTATTATCGTACATACCTCACTCACGTTACTTCGCCTGTATTTCAGATAATCCACCTGGCAACAAAGAAAGTGTGTGGTTCTAACACGACGACGTTCTGTTGCGACGGCACCGACGACACCTTCCGGGCTATGTTTAAGGAGCCGGTGGAGATACTACCAAACACTTCGTATATAGCTAGTGCTAAACTTAAGGTACATTCATACTTGCTTCATACATCTTATGGTTCACAAAACTAGCCTATTTTAGCCGACAATCTGCTTTACTAATTGAAGGCTTAAATTCGTTGGATATGTTCTTGGACTTAAAACGGGTGAATACATTTGGAACGCAATTCTGGTTTTGCCTTATCCCATGTATTGTTGGGGGTCGAGACTTGATTTAACCCGATGTGGCTGATCACATGATTTTTACGAGGAAAATCGGTAATCTGCGTTAAACCAGTTGTGAGACTTAGGCCTCCGACTGACCTGTAACTATTGCCAAAGATGTTAAATTGGCAACCGGGACCGACGGCTTAACGTGCTCTCCGAAGCACGGAGGGAACTCGGGCGGTCACCCATCCAACTACCGGATGGGGTTAGCGTTGCTTAATTTAGCTGATCCTATGATATGCGCAACAGCAACAGTTCCACGAGCAAGGAGCTCGTTGGTACTAAGATGTGATAATTGTGTGAAGTTAATTATGAATAGGGCACGAAATTTCTTAATAAATAACAAAAATCTAAAAATTGTACTAGCTGTGCCCCGCGGTATCAACCGCGTAGATTTAGTTTCATCCTTATGGTCGCGGAAACCTAATATTTTTAATAAATAAAAGGTAGTCTATGTCCTTTCTCAGAGTCTAAAGATTGTCTGTGCCAAATTTCATCAAAATCGGTTGAGAGGTTTAAGCGGGAAAGCGTAACAGACAGACAGACAGAGTTACTTTCGCATTTATAATATCTATATAGTTGTATAAACGTATATCTGTATAGCTGTATAAAGCTACTAGTCATTTGTGTTTTGAAAAGTGCGAAAAAAACCTAGAATTTTATAAAACGTTTCAAAGTTCAAAAAAAAGTATTTCTTCTATAGTTAAAAATGTGGACGTATAAGATTCATCCTCCCGACGCCGTCCGAGGCACGTTCTCCTTGACCCTGACGACGATATCACATTGCTTCAGCAAGCAATGTCTCAAAAGCATACACCAAACCGACCATTGTTCCGTCCTCGCCGGCGAGGCTCGTCGCGAACTCTACGTCATCGTCCCCCCCGTCCTCTGCTAGGGCCGGCGCGCGCCGAGCCGCTAGACTTAAACACGTCCCTAAATAATACAACTCAGATCCAGCTCCCTAGCTCATCCCCCAGCAACGCCCTAAGCCGAGGTCCGAGCCCCGCACCGGGGCGCCCTTAGCTGTGTTGCTTAGTATTTAAGTTTAAGCTCGGCTGGAGGCCCTTGGGTCTCGCCCTTTAGTCCGGTTAAGCAGTGGAGGTAACTCCCCCCTACCAACTGCGAGAGACCATATCCAAAAAAAAAAAAAAAAAAAAAGTATAAGATTCATCATTGAGTATTTTATTGTTTGTCTGTCCAGGGCACAGATTCCTACTACGGCACCAAAGGATTGCGCCGAGTGACAGTGGACTGCAATAATGGCGAAAAGGTCGTGTTCCAATTCTCGTACGCGGCAGGAAACAACAACGGTACCTCGGTCGAGGACGGTCAGATACCTGCCATTATATTCTACATTTAAAAATTAATCTAACTGGCAACTCTGACACAGTATATATAAACTTACTAAGCAGTATAGGAACTAGGTTTATTTTTTGAAATGAGAATGTTTGCTCCACTTGAAAGTGAGGGTTGTCACTTTAAAATTATTACTCGTTTGAAAATGAAAATGTTTTTTTCAGTTTAAGCCTTGATGATGAATGTCAAAGAACTTACCCCTTCATTAATTGTCAAAGACATGCAGATTTATCATTTTGAAGCTTAGAAAAATGACTGTTTTAAACACATTATTATCATATACGCTCACGGCTGCTGGTCTAGCGCTCGCTATTGCTGATCACGAGGTCCTGGGTTCCATCCCGGGTCCGCCAAAGTTAAATTAGATTTTTTCATCTGTAATTTCCCAGTAGCAGCCCGGAGTCTTGCCCCCTATTACACGAAACTAACTGGCGAAATGTGGGTGTACTATAAGTACACCTGTGCCTACAACTTCGGAGAATACAGGCGTATGTATGTACGGTACGTT
This sequence comes from Watsonalla cultraria, assembly GCA_964035505.1. Lineage (NCBI taxonomy): Eukaryota > Metazoa > Arthropoda > Insecta > Lepidoptera > Drepanidae > Watsonalla > Watsonalla cultraria. The sequence goes on along the minus strand of OZ037726.1, from coordinate 995,849 downwards.
CACTGTCGGGTCGCTGTTACCCTGTGTCTGTGTGAGTGTGGCATTTTGAACGATTTCCTAGATTCCATACTACTTGTAGTAAGTTTATATGTGTACTGTGTCGCTGCCGAACTAAAGTGGCAAATAGACAATTCAACCAGTGTTGGGCCACGATTTAAAAATATAAAAATAAATTCTAAAGACCTCTTTAAAAATATCAGGTTGTAACGGTGCCCTTCCATAGTATTTATTTGTTAAGTGTTTTTTTTTATGTTGGGCCCAGTATTTTATCTGTGGTATTTTAAATTATTATCCTTCTTACTGGCAATATATTTATTTCTGTTTGTTACTCCAATGATATTTGACAAATACAAAAGAATTTTGTTTATTTTTTAATTGCACAAATTAATTGTCACAAAAGCCTTACTGAAAATATACAAACCGGCTTTAATCAATTATATTTTTTTTTAAATCGTATTTTTTGTGTTATTAATTCTTGATGTTAGGATCTACCACATATGAAAAGTTTTATAATAATTGAATGGTGAATATGAAATGGAATATTTTTATGTAAAGAATAGATATTTTCGTACATTTAAACAGTTCCTTGTGGTCAAGTGATTTTATTAACATATCAATTACTTGTATAGAAAAACAAACTATTCACGGAACAAAATACATTGAGTCGCTATTAGAATATCATCATTCATCAACACATTTGATATACGGTGTAATATTGAAAAGTCACTGAAAATTAAAAATATGTGGGGAGGGCGAGTGATCATGCTCATCCCCAGCAAAGGGAAGATCTTCCAGCCAGGCGGGTGTTATGCCTGGGGAACCGCGGCTCCAACTGTTCTAGTTGGAAACTTGTATATATACTGCAATGCGCTTGAAAACTCTTCTGGCGCGATTTAGGTTCTCGTGTATTTGTACTCAAACTTCGCATTTGTTAGCGAATAGCGCCATCTATGAGCGAGTAGAGAAACGCTGCTACAAATATTTATTCAATCCTGATAAGGCACTTATGAACGTCGAAAATTTAGCACGGGTTCGGAAACTAGAGAAGAACCGGCAAGAAACTCAGTTGGCATCAATACATTTCATCAATAACCTTAAAACTAAGTTCATCCGGAATTCAAGCGTTTATTTTGCAAGGGCGGATTTTATACGGTTTTTTTCTGGGAGTGGACAAGGGGTGGAAAAATCAACAATTAGTGTTATATTTGTATTAAAATATACAAATATAATAGTTATTGATGATTGATGACAACAACAGTTTGACAAGGTTTTAAAAAGTTAAGAATGCTTTGAAATTCGAGTGACTTTTCTATATTACGTTTTTAAGGTCGCAATAAAAAATCCATTCATCTCGTAGTGATATTTCGTAAGAAAATTGATGTTAAATTTGTGAATAGTAGTTTTTTCAACTGTAATATTAATCAGTAGTTAGACACTGCCGCGTTATTCACTTAGGTTTCTCAGCGTCGCACTCGTCGTCGAGTGTCAGTTTTAAAGATACGAAATTGAACCTTATCCTCTATGTATTATGTAACAATTTCCTATGAATGAAAGCAACGCTCGTCGTCGAGTTCGATGCTGAGAAACCTTAGTGAATAACGCGGCTGGAATTGAAGACAACCTACATTATACTGTGATTCTTAACTATGAATATGAAACTAATAATAAATAGCATACAACCGAATAATATTTAATCCATACATTTTCCCATGGAACAATCTAGGGCCATGACCTCTTATTCATCATGGATTGACAATGATTGACAGATGTATATGACATGTATAAGTCTGTCACTGTCACATAACAAAACTATCATGACAATGAGAGCTTATGGTAAGACCCCAAGATTGAAAGGTTAACTTTAAGTGATTATAATATTTTCGACACTGATTCGGACACTATCAAATTATTAATTTATATAATATTTAAGCTAGTATATATTGAACCTTATTCTCAATGGATTGAAACCAACGCCTTCCGTTTAAGTAAACGGTGAAGTTTTTTTTTCCAATTGTCTTCGATTCCTGTAGAAACTATTATAGGTAGTACTAACTAAAAAAAATCATACGGTCGTATTGATAACCTTCTATTTTTGAAGTCGGGTAAAAAGGAGTTTGTCTCGCTCTTCCCGGTCGAAAGTATCACGTCATAGCTGTGATTCATCTTCGTTAAATAACTTACTTATAAACTGCTAAAGGGCAGTTTGTTAACTTGAAGAACCTGTACATTAGTCGTCACGAGATATGAGCGATGACTTATTCGTTGAACAAGGTATACAGTGTGTAAGGATGAACGAAGGGAAGAAGATTCTCTTACTAAATATGCAAAATATACAATATAGAGACGTGGTTTTCTCAGCCCTTTATTAACGAAGATTTTTTGGTCTATTTTAATTGATTGACTACCTATGCGCTGCGATTTCATCCGCGTAGACTTAATTTCGTTGGGTGGCGCGTGGAACCCTAATGTTTTTTTTTAATAAATGTTGTCTAAGTTACTCCTTGTAACATCAGCTACCTGCCAGTGAAAGTCCCGTTAAAATTGGTCCAGCCGTTTCAGAGATTACCCGGAGCAAAAAGTCTGACAGAGAAAATTTTTAAAACTTTGTTTTTTAGTGTCAGTAGCGTGTATACTTTCATATGCATTTAGTGAAAAGCTATTATTTTGGAATTACAAACAGACACTTCAATTTTGTTTATCTGTATAGAGTAGTAATCCTTCGTTCATCGTAACACAGTGTATAGTGCCATAAGTGAGTATGTTCTCTGTGAAGCACTCGGTGTGATGTATATTCATCTCGCTCTCTCATATGCGGAATGTTGATTGTAATTTTTTGTCTTTTTCTAATACGTATGTAAATAATATATTGAATAAAACGTATACTGTGTAGATATGAACTGTGATAAGGTCTCGGTGTGTTAGGAACGTATATTGTAATTATTTTGGGAACCATTATTTGTTTTTATGCTTACTTACTTGAGTGAAAATGAAAAATGTATAATTTTGAGTAATTATTGTATTTAGTGATATAAATTCGGATTATTCCAATAATCCCCATTGAAAATCCCCACCAATGGGGAATAGTGGAAAAAAGTCCAAAAATCCCCACTGCGATCGAAAGCAGCTTGCAATGGGGATTTTTGCACAAATGTTACACAAATCCCCACTAGACTACGATTTGATTTCGTAATTTGTTTGATTTCTAAAATAACTTCTTCCTCATTCTTATACAGTATGTTGTTCAAAATTTGTCCAAAAATCCCCATTCCAAGCTGTTTTCGATCGCAGAGGGGATTTTGTTTTTTTTTTTTTTTTTTTTTTTCCACTATTCCCCATTGGTGGGGATTATTGGAATAACCCTATATCATCTCATCCTATAAATTCATGTATATATTTATGTAATAGATAATTATTTTAACTTCTCTTTTTTGTCGCTTTCGTGGCTCAGCGGTAATGTGCGTGGAAGAATATTTATTTCTTTGTACTTTTACTGCCAAAGGAACCAGGGGGCCTACTCGCTTTCTCCGAAAAACGAAGCTTCTGCCGAAAGATCGCAAAATTCTTACCACGGTTCTTATTCGTTCTAAAATTACGTCCGCACGTGGTCTGCTAGAAAATTCTTTGTTTATGTATTCTAAACCTTCTTTCATGAAAAGATTAAATGAACAAAAACCAGGGGCCCAACCATGAGCTCTTATTGCAATGATAATTAAGTTGTGCGAAAGTGACAGATGTATACACGTCACATACATCTGTCTCATAAATGAGTGAAACTATCATGGCAATAAGAGCTCATGGTAAGGCCCCTGGGTTTGATAAAAACAAAGTGATACTGAAAGTTCGTTTAATTTTCGTTCGTTCACGAAGTTTCGTTTTCGGAGAAAGAGAGTAGACCCCCTGTAATGTGCAAAGAACACAAATTTCTTCCTACATTACCCGGTTCCTACGTTAGCAATGTTATGAATTTGCCATCTCTTTACTAATAATACCACCTTAGTTGACACATATCTGCTGCAAACAGTCACCGATGCGGTAGTGCTTGTCATTCGGTTTTGAACTTTGTGTATCGAGAAATAAGATCTATTGTATCAATTTATGAGCATAACAAAATACTTCCAAAAGATTTCGAAAGATTTTCCTTCTTATTACATAACAAAGAGATAGTACACTTGATACTTGATTTAAAAGTAGCTGCATCCCTCTTCGTGATATGGATTTCGAAAGAGATAGACATAGTTTTACTCCTAGTTTGGTTTAGACTTCGTTTAAACCATGTTTAGTATTAAGAGGGTTTATTTAAAAATTTGCAAAATATACCTCAGATATCACGGTGCCAAATATATCTATACTAATATATAAAGCTGAACAGTTTGTTTGTTTGCTTGAACGCTAATCTCAGGAACTACTGTAATCCTAGACAAAGTAACATTCTCTCGCGCTTGCGCGAATACAAACGATACAAAATCAATGGGAATGACATAAATCAGTCACGTGACATATGTCATTCCCGTACATTTTGTATCGTTTCTACTAGCGAAGCGTGAGGATTATGTTGCTTTGTCTAAAGGCTCGGTTGATATGCGCAATAGCTACGTTCATACAAAGAGAATTCTTTGTATGAACTCTCATGGTAAAGAAAGACTATACAATGATAGCTCAGCTTATACTGGCAATGTATATCTCTGTGTTATACAAATTATGAAATTAAATGTGGAATCTGATATTGGTGAAATTTTTTACAATCAACCTTTTGGTTCAATAACGACGAAGATAGTAAATCTTAAAGCCCTTTTAAAACACTTGCAAATTACTTCAAACAACTGTAAACTAATATTAGTATAATTGACATTCCTAAATAAAGTTGGTCTTAAAGTTGGTCGCGAGCTACGAAAGTTTGAACCAATGAGTTAATCAAAAAACGTATGTGCAGTGATTTCACACCACGTGCTTTCCGCTGAAGGAAAACATCGTGAGGAAACGTGCACATGTGCAAACGATATGTGAGACGGCGATAAACCCACCATCTGCCACGTTGGGACTTAATCATCTTTGGTGAAATGTGGGTGTTGTTATTACAACACCTCTGCCTAGCTGCCCTTCGGGGAATACAGACGTGGGCATATAACATATTTTCTACAGATCCCACTTATTTCATGTGAATATATATTGTTTATATTTGAAGCCATGAGAACCATAGTGGCCTAATTAAAACAGTATTTTTTTCTTCAATATACATACTTCTATTACTTTTATGTTTTACTAGCTGTGCCCCGCGGTTTCACTCGCGTAGATTTAGTTTCATCCTTATTGTCGCGGAACCCTAATATTTTTAATAAATAAAAGTAGCCTTAGTTACTCCTTGGAACATCAGCTACCTGCCAGTCAAAGTCTCGTTAAAATCGGTCCAGCTGTTTCAGAGATTACCCGGAACAAACAGACAGACAGACAGAGAAAAATTTTAAAACTTAGTTTTTTTGTGTCAGTAGCATTTATACTTTTATAAACATTAAGTAAAAAGCTGTTATTTTGGAATTACAAACAGACACTTCAATTTTATTTATCTCTATAGATTTGACCTATTAACTTTATCACTTTTAGCCCCTCTGGTTCTATCAAAAAATTTTATTTATTTATTTTATTTTTATTTATTTATTTAGAAACAAACGGTCATACATATTATTACGTGATTAACAGTAAGTATACCAGGAAACAGACCTATAGTTTCCTAAAGGAAAAAGTTAAAACAAATATATACTTATAAACTAAAATATAAACAGTTAAAACAAATAATTAAAATACTTACGATAGTGCATTACAATTATGAGTAGGTAAATATCTGGAAAAGGTTGTAACAAAAAATATATAACAAAAGAGAAAAATTATATAACTAGTTCTAATTAGATGTTAAATACTTGTTTTAATGATCAATTTGAACTGTAAAAAATCATAAACTCAATATTGTAAAAAATGAGTTAGGCTACTATGGTTCTCATGGCCTCATTTCTATAGTAGGTAGGTAACGCTCATCGAGTGAAGTTCATAATTTGACCGGCAGAGGCGCTCTTGTGTTTTGAATGACAGCTAAATAAAAAAAAATTATATTAAAATTCGTACTTTCTAGTCAAATTCCTATTGTGTTATAAATTTCCAATTGCACCTGTTTATTTCCCAATAAATCGCCTTATAGCAAATTGGTGTTTAGGAGTTGTGTGATAAGATTGGTATTCGTATGATTCGGTTGGATGTATCGGAAGGAATTGAACTGTTCATGTATTCATAAGTGTAAGATATTATGTATTTTTAAACAAAATATTTTGTATAGAGGATCCGATGTTGGAATAGATGTGGTAATAAAATTATTAATAAACTATTCGTGTTTTATTTAAAATCGTCGTCTGAACAATTCCAATATATGAACTAATTCAAGTGCGAACGAAAATCAAGCAAACTAATTCAACTCTTCACATGCAAACGTAAGGAATTCCTACTTAAAACAATTATCGAACTTAAAATATAAATAAAAAAACCAATTTCCGATTAAAAATAAATGTATTCCAACAACAAATATATTTATTTAATACACGATAAGACGTTGATTTAAAACCCACACTAGTAAATGTGCAATCGTATTCAAATGCACATGTTACGAGCATCCCATCTCGTTCTGCCACTCCTCGTGTTTTTGAGCCAAGTTCTTGGACACCGGTTTAGTTTTCTCTATCGCAGTCAGAATGTCTGATAGCTCTAATCTATCTTTCTTATTACTTGGCTGGTTATCTGTGAAGGGAAAAGTATTTGTCAGCTGTATAAAATCATTGTAAGTGATAACCGCAGGCTATGGGCACTTGCAAATATTTGCAATGCCAGGGGCATTTTAAGAACCTCGTCGGGGAGTTATCTATACAGATAAATAAAATCGAAGTGTCTGTTATAGTATTAGTCTAATATATATTATTACTAGCTGTGCCCCGTGGTTTCACCCTCGTAGATTTAGTTTCATGCTTATTGTTGCGGAACCCTAATATTTTTAAGAAATAAAACTAAATTACTCCTTGCAACATCAGCTACCTACCAATGAAAGTCTCGTTAAAATCCGTCCAGCCGATTCATAGATTACACGGAGCAAAAATACAGAGAAAAATCTTAAAACTTGGTTTGTTAGTGTCAGTAGCGGGTATACTTTCATATGCATTTAGTGAAAAGCTGTTATGTTGAAATTACAAACAGACACTGCAATTTTATTTATCTGTATAGACGTGGGAAGTTATCTTCGAAACGATTCAAGCGATTTAGAAAAAATCGCTTATATTTCCACTGAGCTTAAGAACTTATAGGCTGTAGGAATAAATTAAGCACATGTACTTAAGTAACACGCGGGCAGAGCCGTGGGTGAAAGAAGATACTTAATTTCTAAAGAAATGTTTTGGTATAAAATGTTCATGAGTCTGAATCAACGATTTAACTATCGCAATTGGTTTCAATAATCTTATTTTTAAACAATACATACGATTACACAGCTGATGTAGTGGTTAGTATACCTGACTTAGGTACACTGTGTCTTCAATTCCCACGTCCAGGCAAAAATTTTATGTGATCATCTAGACAACGGATATACAGATATCCGTTGTCTACAACCTCGCTGTGTGACAATGTCCGAACATTATTTACTTATACGCTTAAAATTAACTTACTTTTCCCCATATGAGGCAGCATCTTCCTCACATTAGACATTAGTGCCTCTTTGCAGACTAGCTTGATGTCACTTCCAGAATACCCTTCAGTCTTGGCAGCCAGGTCTTTAAAGTTCACTTTTGGGTAGAAGTCTATAGTCTTTGCGTCGAGGTACTTCTCGAACAGTTCCATTCGCGTCTTGAAGTCCGGTAGGGGTATGAAGATACGTTTCTCTAGACGACGGAGCATTGCTGGGTCGATTTCCCTGTAAATTTAAACTAATCGTACCAAATATTTCGACTTGTTGACTAATCGCCTTATACTCAAAAATATCTTTACCATTCAATTAGCCTAGATCTTTACCTAACCTACTACTACTTAGCAAATGAGGTACTTTCAAATAGTTGCTGCGTGCTGATAAGATTTTTTCTTTTGCGAATATTTAAATTATAATTTTTATTTATGAAATACAAGTAAGATGATCCTAATTGGGATTCTTTTCAGTTCATCCCAGTTCAGAGTTTCCAAACCGGTGTAGATTTCAAAAGAGCTTAACCATGCGCCTACTTAAACTGAATAAATTATTTTTATTTTTATTTTCACCATCAGCTGATCATATTGCAAATCTAAAACAGTTTTGGTGATTCCTTACCAGGGCATATTAGAGTTAGCCAGGAAGAAGACGATGCCTCCCCTGCCTCCAATGCCGTCCAGCTCAGTCAACAGCTGGGACTTGAGCCTCCTGGAGGCCTCATGTTCTCCGGGAGACGACCGATCGGAGGCCAGGGTCTCCACTTCGTCTATGAATATTATTGACGGCGAGTAGTAAGAAGCCATCTCGAACAATACCTGGGGGTTAACATAATAATATCATTTTGAAAACATACTGAGGGCCTAGTGTAAGTTTTTCACTGCTGCCGTCACAAGTCACCGCGTCGACGTAAACGCAGATTTGTATAGGATCGGAACAGCGCCTCTGTCGGCCTAAAGATGACACTATTGTGCGCCCATACAAATCTGCGTTTACGTCTCTGGGCACTCTGTTCACATAGTGTTTATTGGCATCGTAATGTTAGGGACTAATTAATAGGTAATAGGGATTTTCGCAGGGGTTGGACAGGGAGTAAGCTATTCTATCATGAACAGGCTATTTGAGATTTACCTCGTGAAAAACCCTCAGTGGCCTTCTAGCTCTGGAATCTCTCAGAACTACGCAGCTTCCATACCTATGCCTTAGCATATGCCGGAGCCAGTAATTCAGCCAAGGACTTCCTTACTCTTTCAAGATTTGTGTTTTATTGAAGAGTGTCTGCGTGTGTTATTGGCATAAAGCAAAGGCAAACCTTAACAATCTTCTCGGACTCTCCCCGCCATTTGTTGACGATGGTGCTGCATGAGATGTTGAAGAATGTGCAACTGCTCTCGGCCGCAACGGCGCGCGCCAACATCGTCTTACCGGTCCCTGGGGGGCCGTGCAGCAACACTCCTCGCCACGGCTCTAGCAGGCCCGTGAACACTTCTGGATATCTGCAAACAGCCCTTTCCCGTTCAAGATTTCGGAGCAAACGAATGATTTGGGTATCAATCTGCTATACAAGTGGCTCAAGCTAAAATCCTAGCGTACTTCTCAATGAGTTTGTTGGAGTGCAGTGATGTCACACCACGAGCAAACGCAGAAAGAATATTGTGTGACGATAAAAAACTAAGGATGTATGTATAGTACCTTGGACAGCAATTATAGACTCATAGCTCACACCATCTATTACCATTCTCACCATCTAGCGCCTAATAATCTTTGATGAACATGAGTTTTGTAACACCTTTGCCTACCCCTTGGGGAGGCGTGATCTAATTTAAATGATCTACCTGACAGGATAAACAACAGACTCCATGAGCAGACTCTTGGCCGTAGCGAGTCCCTTGATGTCGTCCCACGTGAGGGCTGATGGCCGGACGATGTCCTGGTATAGGAGCTCCACTAGCTGCCTTCTCTCCGGCGAGGAATTGTTCAGGAACACCGCTAGGGACTTGCGCTCTATCGCCGGGATTGCATTCTCATTAACATCTCCTTCCTGGATGTAATGGAATTTGATTGCGCAAAAACATATTTATCGCAGCAGAATATGGTAAGCAGTGAATCTTTTATTTATAAGGTAAGTAGTGGGCGAGTGACACTCTTGGTGTTAGTCACGTTCGTAGGCTACAGTAGCCTTACCATCCGACTGAATGTATGCTTGTTACGTTCGTATCACATGGAACAGGAGTTCAACCGGTTTTCTGGTACCAATTAGTTTCTCGCACATCCTAAGTATCGCCCCTCACATTATTTTAAAGTCCTAAGTATTTACCTGCTACAAACAACATCATAAATCAAAAATCATACAACAAAATCAACGATGCATGCGAAATTGTGATTGTAATAAGATACGGTGATATAGCTAGAAGTGACGCACGTTGAAAATCAAAATGAAAATGAAGATGATTCAGTTTAGGCCCTGGTAAGGCACTTACGAATGTCGAAGAATTTACCACCGGTTTTCTCTACCCTGCCTAATTCTACTAGGAAGATACCTTGCACAGCTTCGTGATGGTAAACGTGGGTGAGAGCGTCTCTTCTTCCTTCTCACATATTATTTCGGTACGTTCAGGCTTGGCACGTCTGGTGACTGGTCGGCGGACCGATGGGCGCTCCTCCACCTTGCGACAGAACTGAGGCTGCTTGTTGAACCGGATCAGGTAGTAACTACAGTAGTCCTGAGGGAATACGACATGTATAGATCATTTATGAGGCGCAGGAAGGTATAAGCATAAGTCATGTTGTGTGTTGAGAAGGATGCTTAAGGTTACTGGGAAACTGGCTATTGCAATCCTGTGTGAAGTTGGCAGCTGAAGAGATATTTTTTTCAACTGTTCAATTGTACCGAATACTGCTTTTCAAATCGATACGATATAAACGTCATCCATCCCCTCTGGACAAGGACGTGGCAGTGATGATTAGTTTTCCTTGCATCCACTTATTAGGAAACATATTTCAGATCTAGCTTTGCCTTCTTTATTTCGCGGAACTCTAGCTTTTTTTTCAATATTCTGCCAGTGAAAGTCCCGTTAAAATCAGTCCAGCCGTTTCGGAGATTAGGCGGAACCAACAGACAGAAACATAAAAAGAGAAATCGTTTAAAATAGTTTTTTTATTAAGTACCATACATTTTCTAGTACCCTTTACTTTCATAATCATTTAGTAAGGCTGTTAATTTGGCTTTACTATTTTGTCATGAAAAACACATTAGCAAAAATGACAGATAATGAAGTAACTCTCGATCAATGCAATCCTATACTACGAGGTACTGTTCACAAAAAAGAGTCACTAAATCCAAATGTATTGCATCATCAAGAAAAACAGACACCGACCCCGAATATAACCCGATACCCGGATACAAACACGACACAGTAACCTAGACGGAGCGGTTCCCACACAATGTATGAATGCACCCGGTTATATAATAGGCTGACCTTCCTGGCGGCGCCATGGGGTCTCCCAATATCAACCGACCGTCCACGACACAGTACAAAATATAAGCTTACAAAACAGTATGGCATATAGACCACTTTTTTTTAAATAAACCTTTTATGAATTCGTCTGAGTAAAAGCAACTTTCCGTTTGCATGTATAATCATGTCGATTTGACGATTTAAAATTACTTTGTTAAATTTTAATGTGCTCCATCGAGGGCGATGGTTGTCACTCTTAAAGTGATTAAAATGTACACTAGCCTAAAATTTACACCTCCAATCCTCTTCTAACCATCCTTATCCCATCAACACAATACTATTCTGTGACCTCAGTAGAGTACCTGAATTCTGAGGTATTTCTGGTACTCTACTGTAGTCACAGCTTAAACACAAGTCTACAAACAGTATTGAATTTAGGAACACATCGTTCCAAATTACACAGACGCACGCATCTTTCGTGCAAAGCAATAGGTACGCCTTGGCAAGGGGTTAAGTGTTTTATAGTTCTTTTTCTGACCTTCAAATCGTCATTACTTTAACAGAAAATACGTAAGGAGTAAATTTAAAAATATTAAGACGAAGAACTTACAAATGAAAAGTTCTTATTTAAAAAATGCTCTAGAATGTCTAGATTACATACTGCTTGGTAGGCTAGAGGCTCATATTTATACTATGGTATGTTGGAGGTACAGTTCAACAGTCGTCTATCGGACAGTACCTACCAAATTTCAAACTATACCGAGTAAGTTACTTTTTAGCTCCCATCCCGTTTTGTTATCTATTTATATATATATTTAATATATAAAGCTGAAGAATTTGTTTGTTTGCTTACGCGCTTATCTCATGAACAACTGGATCGATTTGAAAAATAATTTCAGTATTAGACAGTCCATTTATCGCGGAAAGCTATAGGATATAAGTATATCATCACGGTACACACACGAAGTCGCGGACAAAAACAAGATTCTATATACTTCGTCACGTCTATCAACTGGAAAGGAAGATAACATAATCCAGCGAGAGAGATTGCCGTGCCAACGATAGACGTAATGAAAGTACCTACTCAATATAATTTATCCACTTTCGGGGGCAGACGCATTTTCCGCAATAATTTGCGTCACACGAATGAAATGAACCTAAAAATACTAATAGTTTGGATGTAGGAGTACCGACTCTTCCGCTACTATTTCAATGTTATTTACTACAACTACTTACGTAATAGTCAACGTTTTGTTTTGAGAAAACGTTAGATTGTAAATATTGATCAAAGAAATGAGCTTTGATGATCCGTCATGCAGTTAGTCAATCAGTGAAAAAAGAAAGAACTACTACAAATCTTATACCACTGGTTTAAATTGAATGCAATTTGAAATATACTGCATTCAGGTATACAATACCTGCTTGGTTACTGTAAATTCAAGCAGGTTTTATCCACAAGGAAGTTACAGGAAGTCGAAAATGTCCTGATTTGCTTCTAGAAAAGTATGATACGACCGTACCGTTTTTTTTGTTCGGCTTGGCGGGGCATTGCCGTGCTCCCAAATTAAAAAATTGGAAGGTACCTCGTTGAAATCTATGAGATTCAATTTAACATTTTACAGTCACCAACTAACTCTAGGTAGAAACTAAATTGACTACAAGACCCGTTTATCAGTTCAACAGTTAGTTAAGTTAGGATAAGAAGTTCCAGAATAACGTATTCTCGAAGAGGTGCAAGTAGGTTAGTATAATAAGTTTGTACTATCACGTTAGCACTCAGATTCACACCTTAAGTGATAGGTAAGTAGAGATATAAGTTAAAGTGCACGTCATGCCATCACTTTACTATTACCTACATAATATTCATTGTTCTATAAAGTAGTGTTATGCTCCAGCGGCAAGATCACTGCGTAGAGCTATGAGTCCTTATGCGTCAGTCAATAGTTATTAAACTTATAGTAAAATTTATTAATCTATATCTATACATCTATATGGATAAATAAATTGAAGTGTCTGTTTGTAATTCCAAAATAACAGCTTTTCACTAAATGCATATGAAAGCATACTCGCTAATGACCCTAAAAACCAAGTTTTAAAATTTTTCTCTGTCTGCCTGTCCGTCTGTCTGTTTATTCCGGGTAATCTCTGAAACGGCTGGACGGATTTTAACGGGACTTTCACTGGTAGGTAGCTGCTTTTATTTGTTAAAAATATTAGGGTCCCGCGACAATAAGGATGAAACTAACGTGGCTGTTGTCGTAAATAACAATTCCGATCAAATATCGTCCTAAATATCAGTCGCAACGAACAGTTGGGTGGGCTTTATTGTATACTTTAAAATACTAAAGTTAGTACTTGGGTAGTTATATAAGTAGCTATAAAAATAATCTTGTAATCGGGAAAATGTTCTTCAAACATGTAAAAATATTATCCGTCTTAAGTACCAAGTCGTAGTGTATCAAAACACCCGTGTTTTCCTTTGACAAAGGTGAGGGCAAGTGAAAAAAACACAAAGCATAACACGACATCTCAAGATTTGGCCGCGCGCCAAATTGTCAGTTCGTTTGTAGGATTACAAACCTTTTCTGCTTCTCCAATTATCACATGTTTAGAGTGTACACTTTTTTTACCTATTGCTATGAAAACCAAGCGTAGCGTACCTACTGTTCGTTTGATGGTATGCATTAGGCCTATACAAAGTAACAGTCTCTCGCGCTTGCGCTAATAGAAACGATACAAAATGTATGACATAAATCAGTCACGTGACATATGTCATCCCCGTACATTTTGTATCGTTTCTACTAGCGAAGCGTGAGGCCCTGACGCCGTAACGTGTTTTAACCGCCCAGCGAAAATTGTTGAGAGAAATTTATATAGTTATAATTGCGTTCGCGGCTTTAACCTAGAAAATTACTAACTACGAATTCAAGGTCAGCGCTCTGACTTCGTAACGGCGGCACCTGTGAGCAACTAAAACAGCTTAGAACGCATTGAACACCAAGGGTGGCTCGCGCGCTATTTACCTTATGAATAATACACAAACATTTGACAATGACTATTGCTACCACAGAGATTGACCTTTCTCCCCTCAGGAACACAACACTATAGTCAACGCTATGGTCTAAGTAAGGGCAATATTTGACTGCAGTCTTCCGTAAGGTAAAGAATACCGAACCGCCCTAACTCTACTACTTTTTAGCCGACTTCAAAAAAGGAGGAGGGAATCAATTCGACTGCATGGTTTTTTATGTCTTACCTCAAAACTATTTGAGATGATTAATTTTTTTTTTTTATTTACAAATAATTTTATGTACAAATTCTTTTTTCGTGTCATTCTTTTCCGAGCGCCGAAATGAGCAAAGTTTAATAGCGAAGTTAAGTGGAATTTCTTAATTTCCTCTGCACATAATATCGCACATGTGCTTTTATTTATGCTTAGAACTCCTTGGGCAGTTTAAATAACTGTAATTTCCGTCTGTAGATAGCTCAGCGTCCTTGCGGACACATGTTATTGCAAGCTTCGAATGTGATTCGTAGCACAACGGAAATTCAAACAAGTATTTTTATACACCCTACAAATGTGGTCTCACACAGTATCGAACAAAACCTAAAAAAATTGTAAATTCCTTCGTGAATCTTAGCATCGTAGTATTTATGCAAAACCCAATGAGAAGCCATTCTCGTATCGCGATACATAAATTGTCAAATTTTCAGAACCAAATAAAAAAAACATTACAATAAATAGGTTTTTTAAACCGATTTAAAAAAAGGAGGAGGCAATCAATTCGACAGTAGATATATTTTTTTTAGCCCCATCGGAGTTCCAATTCCCACATGCTAGTAAAAGCGGTACCAAGATTCGCAACGTAGTTTGTAAGCACCGTGCGTGCAAACAAGCAAAAAAAAATTTTGGAAATGGTGTCTTCAATTTGAATCATTTAAAGAAGTAGGATATGTACGAAATAAAGTATACCTGTAACATAATGTCCAAATCGATATTGTCGCAGACTTCATACTCTCCGGTGACCGCAGCCTCCGAGGTGAAGGTCTCAGCCGAGTGGAAGTAGCCCTCCTGCTTCAGGTAGCCCAGCACCAGGTACTTGAGGATTCTCTTCCTGGCGCGGAAGAGAGCTTCTTTCTGGAAGTAAGGCGAGAAGTTATCTCCACGAAAACTTTGGACACTTGAGTCTAAATCGAAGGTGTCGGCGGACGGTGTTACAGCCCCAATTAAGACACACAATAAGATATGAAATGTACATGATGTCAGCTGAGTATCTTGCCGGCTCTTCTCAGAAGGCTAGATTCCGACCCGGTGGTCAATTCTTCGACTTTGTAATAAGTGCATTGACCAGGGCCTAAACTGAATAGAACATTTTCATTTTCATACCATCTCCTTAAAAATATTGGTGCTTAGTCATAATTTGCATAAGAAAATCCCAAAGGCAGAAAAAAAATGTGCTGGTAAAACCGCGGTCAAAACACTCAAAGTCTAAATATAATGTTACTACCAGACGTCACGCGGTTTCACCCGCGTAGTTTCCGTTCCCGTGGAACACGCGGATAAAATATAGCTTATGTTACTCGCATCCATTGCTGAAAGAATTTTCAAGATCGGTCAAGAAGATTCGGAGCATATTCAATGCAAGCAAACAAAAAACAATCAAATATATATACAATAAATATAATATTAGTGTAGATAAGTCTCTATCTCTATCTAAATATAATAATTAATCGGACAGTCTACACTAAGCATGTGAAAGGAGAATAATCGAACAACCACACTTGTGTAAAATTGATAATTCAAAAGAAAGATAATATTTAGAAACACATTTTGTAATATTTGGAACGAGTGTGGAATCTCTAAGGGATGAGCGCAGTGCGGTAAGCTACCGGCCAGCCAGCGGCTTAGCTCGGGGCTGGGGTGGCGCGCATTTGAGATATATTACGTCACCTCGTTATTGCAAATGTTTCAGAGCCGGCTCAGCGGTAATGCCCTTAGCTGGAACGTCAAGGTTCACAACCAAGCAATTATTCGTTGCCTTGGGACCGAAAATGTTTGAAATGCTACTGTAGTCTATACTAATTATAGAGAGGAAAGATTTGTTTGTTTGTTTGTATTGAATAGGCTCCGAAACTACTGCAATGAATAGCAAAATTACCAGCGAGTAACACAGGGTATATTTTATCCCCGTACACCCGCGATAACGGGAACTACGCAGGTGAAAACGCTTCACGTCCGCTAGTCTACAATGTAAGGCCAAGGGTGCATTTACCTCGTTTGCCTAACCCCTTAGCGGCCCCGTAACTCGTACAGTAGTAATCATGAAGATGGCTAGGATTTTTCGCTCATAGAATCAGCATTGATATTCAACGTGGCAATGCTGCCAGCATTCTTGTCACCATTCCGAAAGATATCGATTTGTGCCAAGTTGTCTGCTAACCATAGCTTATAACTAGGTGTGAGTACTCTTCCTTGTATACAATTATTTTTATATAAACATGATATTACGAGGAATTTAGTTCGTTATTAGACACACTATTTTCGCCGCATAACACCTTACATACTTAACTTCTAAGCAACAGGTAATTTTGCAATCTGTAGCTTAAGAGTATACTTGAGAATACTTGAGAATTCGCTCGGATAATTTAATCTGACTTACGCCTTTTTGCATACGAGGTATATATCCTGCAAAAAGCCTTCACTGCACAAATCAAGTGCTATTTCCTTCACCTTAAAGCTCGCGGTATAAAGAATCACTATTGGTACTCGAGGTATTATGAGAGAAAATCTTATTGAGGTTGGAACCCCTTTCCCGCAGGCGACTCGCAACCACAAGACTATTACGGCTCTGTAAGCATTTGAGAGTCAGGTAAGCAGACTAACGATATCCACAAGCAGACTTTCACTTTTTTTTTTTTTTTTTTTTTTTTATTTAGGTTCACCAACAATTTGTTACATTTATACATACAGTTGTTGCATCTGAAACTTATAAACTAAATGTACAAATTACTTATAGGTAAACACAGCTTGCATAATATTAATCGTGTACAACTTAAAAGAAGACTAGTAAATGTTTGAGTGGATCTCTGTGTGTGTGTGAGTGTGTGTGAGTGAGTGTGTGTGTGTGTGTGAGTGTGTGTATTTGTGTGTATTTGCTATTTTTCGTGTGTATGTGTGTATGAATGTGTTTTAAGTATTGTTATTAAGTGTGGCTTATTATAACTTTGATTCGAGGTGTGCGTATATTTTTACAAAACATTTTCGGGGAGTCACAATGGATATCAGAAACATCACTACACTCATTTAGTAACCTGCTGAGACGTGTAACAGGAGAATTTGCACCAAGTATTGTTCTACGCAAAGGAGGGTAGTTCACTTCACAAATTCACAAAATTTCTCAGCCTTGAACTCGACGATAACCGTTGATTTCAATCATAGGAAATTGATACATAATACAAAGAGGATAAGGTTCAATTCGTCTCTTTAAAACCGACACTCGACGACGAGTGCGACGCGGAGAAACCTTAGTGAATAACGCGACTGGTTACTTAAAATTATTTTACTTACAGTCTCAATCTTCCGCATTTGGCTCATGGGTCTGTTCACAGCTGCCATATCTTCGAAATTCACTATTTATATTTACGAGTGAAATATTAACAAACTTAGGATCACGACGAGAAATTGTGCAGCTCCGGTGACTTAAATAATTAAAATATCTCATTAAAATATTATGGGTGACGCTAGCGATTATAAACTCCGAAAACAGTGCATAACTAAGGGCACTGGGGGGGTACCATCATCGTCTTAAACAGGGCGTATTAAGAACTTCTTAGTTTTGACGTTCGATTTTACGGTACAGAAATGAACCAAGTTTTTAATCGAATCCTTAAACCAATGATGGTAGCTCTGTTATTACGAGTTCAGCACTGTTTTCAGAAAACTATTGCTCACCAATACGGGCAAGGATGTATGTCAAGCGACTGTCGCCAGGGGTTGTTACTCGTTGCTAAGCAACCTTCACACTTTTAATATTGTTTATGGTGCGCACTCACGCAATGAGGTCGATATTAATTATGTCGTGTGATATCTTATTATGAAGAGTTGAATACTTTTTATAAAAAGCGGTCGGGAGTTAGCTTTGCAGGGTTCCGCTTAACAAAATGAATTGCAAAGCCGTTTGCCGAAACTAGTGACCCATACGAAAAAAATTGTCTGTAGGTACACGGGTTTTGCCGTAGTATTATTTTATGTAGGTATATTAAACCTAATTAAAATTTAAAAGATACTAACCTACTTACTAAATTTATGACCTATAAAAATATATTTTAAGCATTTCTGTAAATTCTCTATCAAATCTCAGAATTAAATTACCCCAAAATATGCACCATGCAGTTGGACTCGCGCAAAGGGGTTGCGCGAGTCCAACTCGTTTTTTCTTCGTCCTTCTAACAATTTGAAAGTAATTTGTCTAATCAATTAAACACATCATTTGATTTGTATTATTTGCGCAATGAACATAGGCATTTTATACCATACTCTTGGGTTATCTTTGAAGATATATGTGTCAGGTCGAATTGTATGGAATTATGTAAGCGGTTCCGTTTTTTTACCAAAGTTAGGGAACTCTAAAAGCCCCAATCTGCGTGTCCCGGCGTAGATAAGGCAGCTCGTGATCGCTGGTAATGTTCACAACGTAGTTATTACATCGGCTTGTTTAGCTCCTCGCAATTGGAGCGCGCTAACGAACGCTTAACATGTTAGTTACGATAGCTGGCTTAACAAGGAAATTTCCGAGATACAATTATATTTTCCTGACCTTCGAAATGACTAGTAAATTGTAAATAAGTTAGTTTTTATATTGGTAAGCAAATTATATAAGTATCCTGCTTATACTATTGCTTTTATAGGAAATAACTGTTACATACATACATACATAATATGTATGCTCTCGCCCGTATTCCCCGAAGCGGTAAGCAGAGCGGTTGTAATAAAAACACCCACATTTCACCGAAGATGATTAAGGGCCAACGTGACAGAGGGTGAGACCACGCCGTGAGGCACTATACATACGTCATTGAATTACTTCTCAGACATATGCAGGTTTCCTCACGATGTTTTCCGTCACCGTAAAGCATGTGGTGTGAAATCACTGCACATAAGTTTTTAGAAAATCTCATTTGTACCTACAGATCCCGCTGGTATTCGAACTTGCATCGCTTGCGTTGCGGGCGACTGCTCAAACCCCAAGGCCACCACGGCTCTTCATGAATAATTAAATAGTAATTATCAAATTGGTAAGATCGGAATTAGTTTCAAGGGCGCAAGCTACTATTATAATTATAATAAATAATAAAAATTGTGAATATTTAACAGTTTTATTTATATAGGTATCTAGTAAAATAATGAATTCGATTGATTTCTACTGTAATTGAATCCGTCAACTGTGTGACGGCTTACCCTTTCATAGTTCAGGCGAAATTGCTCGACCCGACTTTAATGTCAAGAACATCTGTAACTTATAAAATCTGGTCACAGAACTCTGTGCCTTAATAACACAAAGAAAGTCTGCATGTAGCCTATCTTATTCTCTTCTACATATCATCTCCCTGGCCTTATCCCATACATTGTTGGGGTCGGCACTTGATTCAACCCGATGTGGCTGATCACCTGATTTTTATACGAAGCGACTGCCATCTGACCTTCGCAACCCCGTTTAGGAGGAAAATCTGTGATTTGGGTCAAACCAGTTGTCAGATTATTTTTAGGCCTCCGACTGACCTGTAACGACTGCCAAAGTTGTTAAATTGGCAACCGGGACCGACAGCTTAACGTGCTCTCCGAGGCACGGAGGGAACTCGGGCGGTCACCCATCCAACTACTGGCTAGGCGTATGGTTGCTTAACTTCGCTGATCGAATGATATGCGCAATAGCAACTGTGCCACGAGCTCCTCCATTCTCTTCTACATATATAAAAATTAATCCCCATTTCCCTTGGTCACGACATCACGGGTGATCGGCGGATGAAAATGATATAGGGTCTGGTATATATCAATTTAAATCTATACATCTATACAGATAAATAAAATTGAAGTGTCTGTTTGTAATTCCAAAATAACAGCTTTTCACTAAATGCATATGAAATTATATACGGTATAGACATAAAAAATCAATATAAAAAAAAACTGTCAGGCTGTCTGTTTGTTCCGGGTAAACTCTGAAACGGCTAGACCAATTTTAACGGGACTTTCCTTGACATAAAGCTAATGATACAAGGAGTAACTTAGGCTACTTTGATTTTAAAAAAGCATTTAGGGTTCCGCCGGCTACCCACATTAAGTTACGCGTGTGAAACCGCAGGGTACAGCGAGTCTTATATATAAAAATAAATCCCCATTTCCCTTGGTCACGGCATCACGCGTAAACGGCTGGACCGATTCTACCGGGACTTATACTGGCAGATAGCTGAAATTTCAAGGAGTGTTTCCGGCTAATTTTAATAAAAACATAAGGGCTGTGGGACACCCAGGAAATTAACTCTACGCGGGTTATTTATAAAATCATAGACAAAAATACTGAAGACTATGAGAAATAAATGTTATATTTTTTTATTGCCAGCTAGAAATTCTGAAATTAAAAAAATCAGGCCATCTAAACGTCAGATGGAACATATTATTTGATTGATGTCGTTTTGCATATATAATAAATTTTCAAATTTTTGGCCGGTACGTCATTTTAATCTCCAAATAAATTACCTTTTAGGCCATCCATCTATGGAGGTATTCTAAAAGCTCACACCTTTCCCGAAAGGCTGGGGCCCTACCATGACCTCTTATTGCCATGATAGTTTAACTCTTATCATGAGACAGATGTATATGACGTGTATAAGTCTGTCACTGTCACACAATGGAACTATGATGGCAATAACAGCTTATGGTAAGGCCCCAGGTCGCACACACAATATTATTCTCAATATGCACTATCTGCGACCAAAAGATATTTGACTATATTCTCAAACATAGGTACCTTACGTATTACCTCACCCTCAATTTCATGGTATAAACAATACAAAATTAAGTTTTTTCTTACACCAAAAACTCATTGGTCCGACCGGAGGTTTTTGAACTTAGTGGGCAACTACACAAAGCACTTGGCCAGCTCGGTTTATCAACCTATATCTAGGCCGATATGTAACGAAGTCGGCTTTCAAAGAGATAATATTAACGTAATTTACCCTCTTTAAAATTAATAATGAAAATGGTTAAGCAAACTTAAAACAAAGGACGTCCAATAAAATCCCGTAACTCGTTGTACTAGGCAAACATAATATAACAAGGGATTAATTGTCCAATTATGGTAGAGCCAGCAGTTCCTTGGCATGTGCAGGTAACGAGGGTCAATTAATTATGGAGTGTAGGCTGCATTGTGAAGGTGTTAGGCGCGTGCAAATTGAATGCGGGACCGTGCGGTATCACTTCTCTATTGCGCGTCGTTCTCCAATTGACACTTGTTTTTTCTATTGTCGTTATTGGAATATCAACGTTTTAATAAATTGTACTTATATTTATTGGGAACTTGTCGCAGTTGCTATAGCGCATATCATTCGAAATGCGTAGATAAGCAGCCCAGACCCAAGCCAGTAGTTGGATGGGTGAGTGCCCGAGTTCCCTCCGTGCCTAGGTTGCTAATTTAACATCTTTGGCAATCGTTATAGGTCATTCGAAAGTCTGACAACCAGTTTAATCCATATTAACGATTTTCCTCGTAAATGGGGTTACGAAGGTCAGGTGGCAGTCGCTTTTCAAGTTCCGACCCCAACAAGGTATGGGATAAGGCCAGGTAGATGAGGTATTGAGAGCAGAGGAGGAATTATATGAATCGGATGAGAAGAGAAAGAAGAAGATCAAAGAAGAGCTACATGAACCAAATATAAGTTAGCGAGTGGAGGTCAGTAACTGTTCAAAAGACTAAATCTTAAATTATTAGAAATTTGAAATTCAGGTTACTGGCTCGAAGGACCTCGAAGACATCGCAGGTATCGCGAGCAGTAAGTCGATTGGTTGAGCTATTTGTAGCATTTATGGAAGCAAGTTGTCTATTAATACAGTGACGATAGCATATCTCTGCCAACATCGCATTTGGAAATAGATCACTATCTTCTAAAACTATGCTGATATACCAAAATAACTCTATCTACTAAATTTATATGATTACTAGCTGTGCCCAGCGGTGGTGGCCTGTGGAACCCTAATGTTTTTTAGCTTTTTAGTTACTCCTTGTAACATTAGCTATCTGTCATTGAAAGTCCCGTTAATTGGTCCAGCCGTTTTGGAAATTAGCCTGATTGAACAGACAATCAGACGGAAAAAAATAAAAATGTTTTTTTTAATTTAAGTACCCACTTATACATAAACACATTCATATGTGTGTAGTAAAAAGCTGTTAAATTTAAATTATAAACAGACACTTAAATTTAGTTTATCTGTATAGATGTCTTGTTGCTTTCAATGAAGCTCTGTTGTTTCAAGTGTAAGCTTTGGGATTAGTGAGGGTATGGAAAAAGGGCAAGAAAAACAGACAAAGAAAAACTTTGTGGAATGGCAGGATGGCGCCTACCATTAGTTAAAAGGACAAACTTACTCAAAGCTTTGTCAAACAAAACAAATGCTGCGGTTACGGAAAACCGTCTGCATCTTTCCCATTTCCTTAGAGCCGGGAAACTATGGAAAAACGTGACGTGGAGCGCAATGCCGCATTCGGGGGCGCGGGGCGGGGCGCGTGCTGCGGCCGTGTGCGAGCGGCGCGCCAGTCATGCCTCGCGCGGCACCGGCGCCCGCCGCGCTCGCCGCAATACTGGCCACACTCGCCGCACTCGTCGGTGAGTACGATTTGAATTTCGAATTTTAAATTTATTGTCTTATAAATAAAATAAAACTTTTTTATACGTGTAGCACAGCCTATTAGGATCGAAAATCGAAATTACTTTTAAAAAGTTTAAAGTTCTAGAATTGTTGCCAGTTGAAAAACAGGAGTTTTGATTTTGTGTTTTTTTTATGACAGTTTTAAATTATGGTATACAGACTAGTACTCTCGTATTTGTTAGGTATTTTTTTTCCAGTAACGGTAAACTATGAGAAACCAATAATGTACTTGAGGAAAAAATAATTTAACTTAACTTGACCTTTCCTTACGTTACTTTTACGTTTCCTTAACGTTTCTAGTGCAGATGTTGAATATGCATAAGTAAAACGCAGCACTGCCGTCACTAACTGTTATTTGTCACTTTTCAACCCAGTTAAAACATTGTTACGAAGTTAGCTCAAAACTGTGTCAGGAAATCAGAATAATGCGAGTGTATACGGCCCATTACATTATAAAGTTTGTTTTTGGGTTGCCATTAACATTAATTACTCGGAACACAACAATAACATGTTCGTTAACTCAATAATGGAGTCAGTCTATTTAAGTAAGTAAGTAATTATCATCTATCTATACGGATAAAATTGAAGTGTCTGTTTGTAATTCCAAATTATCACTAATTGCATGTAAAAGTATATTATACGGTACTGACATATTACTTTGTTTTTTCTCGTTCTGACTCATTGTTTCGAGTTATCTCTGAAGCAGATGATACTATGTAAAAAAACGTAACTATGTCTACGCGGGTGAAACCGCGGGACACAGGCAGTCTATACAACTATACACATAAATGAAATTGAAGTGTCTGTTTGTGATTCCAAATTAACAGCGTTTTACTAATTGCATATGAAAGTATGTATATACGGTACTTACATAAAAAAAACAATTTTATTTTTTGTCTGTCTGTCTGTCTGCTCATTTGTTCCGGGTTAACTCTGAAACGGCTGGATCGATTTGAACGGGATTTTTACTTAAATATAGCTGATGATAAAAGGAGTAATGTGAAAGTAAATCTACGCGGGTGTATCCGCGGGACATATCTAGTAACATTATAACAAAGATGAGTTTTCCCCACACCTACACTTTTCTTACCTTTTTGCTTCCCAATAATAACAAAACACAATATTGCGATACGGTATTTAAAAGGTCAAATGCTAACTGCTAAAGTTGCCATCGTAAAAACGATTTTTATTCCAGTATCTACAGCACTCAGAGAACCACGCAAAAATGTAATAACTCTTTTTATAAATAAAATAATGCACCGTTGTTTCACTGCACTAGTAATATACTCGTAACTAGCATATTGCGAATGCTTTTTGGAACGAAGTTCCTTATCGCGCGTTGTGAAAGGGGGCTAGACGGAAAAAAATCTTACGAAAAGTTGGAACGACACTTTTATTCTACATTCAAAAGCAAATCTACTTTAATATTACAATATCAGAACGTATGAATTTAGCAAGCCGTGCGTGTTCAAACCTATACGCTGTTGTGTTTACGAAGTCCCGCGCATCTATGACGTGTATGAAAGAATAGACAGACAGAGTACATATATATATATATATATATAGAACTTCGTTCCATCCGGGTGTCCCTTGACACCTCTCAAGTTTTTTGTTTATAAAATAGATTATGAAATATATACGATATTTCTGTTCCAAATTCATAATTGTACTCTAATAACATAATATTTTTCACGTAACAAATTTTTATTTTATAAATTTATTTATGACCACATTAATAATATTTTTCAGAAAGGTCAAATTCGGAGCACTCGTGACCGAAGGAACTGTATAAGACATACATATGCTCACGCCTGTATTTCTTAAAGGTGTAGGCAGAGATGTTGTAATAACAACTTTTCACCAAAGATGATTAAGCGCCAACATGACAGATGGTGAGTCTATCGCCGTCTCAGGCTCCTTTTATTTCTTTGAATTTCTTCTCAGACATATGCAGCATTCCTCGCAATATATTCCTTCACCATAAAACTCACGGTGTGCCCAGGGGCGGAATTTATACGTTGGCTGTCTTAGGCCTAAGAAATATTGCCGCCCCCCCCCTCCCTATGTGCTGTAAAGCATGCAAAATTAAATCAACTATAGAAATGAAAAAAAAAAACGATATTCAGTAAATGATTTAATTATCTCAATCAGTATTTCAGGTACTGATTCTTAGCACGCGGAGCAACTACTAATTTTGCAGCCCTAGGCCCGGGCCTACTCGGCCTATAGGGAAATCCGCCCCTGGGGGTGCCATTTTCTTATTTTTCCTTCACCGTAAAGCACTTGATGTGAAATCGCTGTACTTAAATTTTTAGAAAGCTCATTGGTACAGCTGGGATTCGAATTTGCGTCGCTTGTGTGGCAGGCGCCTGCTCAAACCCTAGGCCCCCACGGCTCGGCAAGTGGACGAAGCAAAAGAAGTATGTAAGGATCGTAGCATGTGGTAAACGGTGGTCTCTGCCTACCCCCATGGGATACTGGCGTGGCATACGTATGTATGTTTAATCACTATTAAATGAGCAGGCAACACTGTTATTGTTCGCAAAGTATGTGTAATATGATAATTTAATTGTAGGTACAGTTTCTCAGCAAATTGGATTAGGTATACGTACCCTTCTTGGAGAAAGGGATGCCACCCCGTATGGTTATTAGCTAACAATCGCTCCCCGAGGGTGAGTGTACGAGGATTGAAGATATGCTTGTGAATTTGGAGATGCGACGAGAAATATGCTGGAGATATGAAGTTTTTGGAGCGATGGGCTGTCTGAATATGGACTCTATTCTCATATAGTTAGAGTCTAGTAACAGAGAAGAGTATTTACAAAAAACAAATTTAATACATGGAGTAATAAGTTAATACAAAAATAACTTCATACATACATACATACATACATATGCTCACGCCTGTATTCCTCGAAGGAGGCAGAGGTGTTGTAATAACAACACCCACATTTCACCAAAGATGATTAAGTGCTAACGTAACAGATGGTAAGTCTTCTATTACCGTCTCTCTACATTTGTCTTTGAATTCTCGGACATATGCAGGTTTCCTCGCGATGTTTTCCTTCACCGTAAAGCACGTGGTGTGAAATCACTGTACATAAGTTTATAGAAAAACTCACAGGCCCCGCTGGGATTCGAACTTGTGCCGATTGCGTAGCAGGCGACTGCTCTAACCCCGAGGCCACCACGGCTCTTTTTTTCTTAGTTTTTTTTTACTAGCTGCGATTTTATCCGTAAAGCTAATTTGTGGGTATACCGCGGAAACCTCATGTTTTTCAAATAAAAGCATTCGAAGTTACTCTTTGTAAAATTTGTTACCTGGCAGTCAAAGTCCCGTTAAAATCGGTCTAGCCGTTTCGGAGATAGCCGGACCAAGCAGAGAGACATAGACAGAGTTTGGTTTTTAAACCGTTTTTTTTATTTCGGTACCGTATATAAAGTACGCATGAATTTAATGAAAAGCTGTTATTTTGAAATTATAAACAGACACTTCCATTTTATTTATCTGTATAATTATATACTAGATTTGTTTCTGATAAATCTCTTGCCTCTGATAAATCTTGATTTGCAGAAAATAAGCACTACCTACTAAGACCCGTGGTGGCCTTGGGGTTAGAGTAGTCGCCTGCTACGTAAGCGACGCGAGTTTGACTCCCAGCGAGGCCTGTACTAAAGAGTTTTTCTAAAAAAAACTAATGTACAGTAATTTCACATCACGTGCTTTACGGTGAAGGAAAACATCGTGAGGAAACCTGCATATGTCTGAGAAGTAATTCAAAGACGTATGTATAGTGTCTGAGACGGCGATGGACTCACCCTCTGTCACGTTAGCACATAATCATATTCGGTGAAATGTGGGTGTTGTTATTACAACACCTCTGCCTACCCTTTCGGGGAATACAGGCGTGAGCATATGTATGTAAGCACTACCATTTTCTACTAAAAAAATACTCCCATTTCTTATCATTCTCTGAAACCATCTCCAACTCAGCATAGTACTGGGGCCTTACCATGAGCTGTTATTGCCATGATAGTTTCACTCATTTATGAGACAGATGTATGTGACGTGCATACATCTGTCACTGTCGCACAACTGAATTATCATTGCAATAAGAGCTCATGGTTGGGCCCCTGGCCATAAAACGAAAGTAGGTATTGTCACACGTCTTTCTACCCGTTGTAGAGGAAAATATAACATTTTAATGTGAAATGCGAGTGCTCCGGCGATGTAGGGATGTCACTGTTTGAGATTAATGCTCTTCCCAAGCGGAAGGTCTCATCGGGAGTTTAATTAAAGCCCGCGAATAATACCCACTCTTCAGACATCAGCCTGTGTTACAAACGTGAAATATAGTTATGACTAGCTGTGCCCCACGGTTTCACCCGCGTTGATTTAGTTTCATCCTTATTGTCGCGGAACCCTAATATTTTTAATAAATAAAAGTAGCCTAAGTTACTCCTTGAAACATCAGCTACCTACCAGTGAAAGTCCCGTCCGTTAAAATCCGTCCAGCCGTTTCGGAGATTACCCGGAACAAACAGACAGACAGACAGACAGACAGACGGACAGACAGACAGAAAAAAATTTTAAAATTTGGTTTTTTAGTCTCAGTAGCGTGTATACTTTCATATACATTTAGTGAAAAGCTGTTATTTTGGAATTACAAACAGACACTTCAATTTTATTTATCTGTATAGATATACACACGTTCTTGTTGTACTACCAAGCTTGTTTTATCTAAATTTAGAATGTTTGTCAACATTATTTATGAATAATATTCACCCATTCGGCCGTGGTGGCCTTAGGGTTGGAGCAGTCGCCTGCTACGCAAGCGATGCAAGTTCGAATCCCAGTGGGGCCTGTACCAATGAGTTTTTCTAAAAACTTATGTGCAGTGATTTCACACCACGTGCTTTACAGTGAAGGAAAACATCGTGCGAAAACCTGCATATGTCTGAGAAGTAATTCAAAGACGTATGTATAGTGCCTCTGACGGCGACAGACTCACCATCTGTGACGTTGGCACTAAATCATCTTCGGTGAAAAGTGGGTGTTGTTAACACCTCTGCCTACCGCTTCGGGGAATACAGGCGTGAGCATATGTATGTATGTATGTAATATTCACACGCGTAGACTTACCCTAACCTAAGCCAGTAGTTGGATGGGTGACCGCCCGAGTTCCCTCCGTGCCTCGGAGAGCACGTTAAGCCGTCTGTCCCGGTTGCCAATTTATCATCTTTGGCAATCGTTACAGGTCAGTCAGAGGCCTAAGAAAGTCTGAACACTGGTTTAATCCAGATTGCCGATTTTCCTCGACAAAGTGGTTACGTAGGTCGGACGACAGTCGCTTCGTATAAAAATCAAGTGATCAGTCACATCGGGCTGAAACACGTGCCGACCTCAAATACATAGGATAAGGCCAGGGAGATGATGATTCACTCGAGTAAACTAAATCTATGTGTAAAATAGCATTTAGTGAGAATCTGTTAATTTGGATTTACAAACAGACACTTTAATTTTATATCTGTATAGATGTAAGTCTTCTACCCGCCTATATATATATATATATTCTAATATCGAGATTGCAATTCGCTAAATTCTCACGTCCCATTTCCTTTAACAAACTCGTTTCGTAACATCCGTAGAGGCTTTACATTGGATGTGCTACGGTCTACGAGGCTGTAGATCGTAGCGAGTGCCCGCTACGCCGTAGAGCATCCTGGCTACGTCGTAGCGGGCCGTAGAGATTACCGTCGCTCGTTGTTAGAGAATTTACCAATGTGTTTTATAAGAAGGGGAAAAGGTGCTTTAGAATACTTTAATTTAAAATTGTTTTTGCTTTGACATTTTTTGACCCCTTACTTAAAAAGAGGGGTGTATCTGTAACGGATAGGCTGATGTCAATGCGGTATTTTTCATTTTAAAGCCAATTTCATTGCGGTGGTTCTTAGCTTTGGTTAATATTAGTTCAACACTGTAAGAGTTGGGCTTTTTTCCAAAATATGTAAGGCATTTATGACGTATGATTACTCGATTTAGTGCTTCATGTCAATATAATCGTTAAATGACAAATTGATAACTTCGACCTGATGCTGCAACCTTTTTTTACTATTAAGGGTTGTTCCTAAAACTATAAGAATTTCATTCGTAGGGGAGATTTCGAATTTTTTATTGAATCCTTTTTGTTGTTTATCATCTATGTCAAGGCTTCTCCAAACGGGTAGACAGACAGAGGTGTTACTTACAATATTCACTTTTTACCAAACATGACAAATGTTGAGTCCATTGCATCTCGAACACCAGGTACTTCTTTGAATTTCTCACTCATATGCAGGATTCCTCGTCCTATTTTCTTTCACATTTTTTTGGTCCTGATGGGTTTATAACTTGCACCGTAGCAGTTGACTGCTCAAACAACTCAGTCACCACGGTTCCTTCATCATCGATCTAATGATTGTGTAATAATGAACATGTGTCGTAACATCGTATAAGACTACCTACACGAACCAGTTCGGAAACAAGCTTAGAACAAAGGCACTTTACGATACCGTGTCCCTTTTATGAGGGAGTTGAACAAGTTTTACGATTATTACCCTTCGTTTTATTGTTTTCTAGATTATTTTCATTTACCGCTGCTATTGGATAGTTAACAATAACATTAAGAGGTAACCGTGAGGTTTGAGCAAGCGCCTGCTACGCAAGCGACGCAAGTTCGAATCCCAGCGGGGCCTGTACCAATGAGGTTTTCTAAAAACTTATATGCAGTGATTTCACACCACGTGCTTTATGGTGGAGGAACATTGTGAGGAAACCTGCATATGTCCGAGAATTCAAAGACAAATGTAGAGAGACGGTGATAGAAGACTCACCATCGGTCACGTTAGCACTTAATCATCTTTGATGAAAAGTGGGTGTTGTTATTACAACACCTCTGCCTACCCCCTCAGGGAATACAGGCATATGACAACGATAACACTTCGAACCAGTGTTGTGAAAATAACGAGACACATACTTTAATGTTAAGCCCTCCACAGACATGAGGATTTAGAAGGATTTTGTGAATTGTTTTGGAATAAGTCTATCTGTAATTTTTTATTATTATTTACCCTATTATGACTACTTATGTCCTGTGACTCCACATGAGTAGTCTTAATTACATGAAGTATCCCTCTTATTCTAAATTAACAGCTTTTCACCAAATGCATGTGAAAGTATATATATACATAAAAAAATATTTCGAAAAACTTTTATGTCTCTGTCCGTTTGTTCCGGCTTAACTCGGAAACGGCTGGACAGATTTCAACTGGACTTTCTCTGCTAGATAGCTTATGTTACAAGGAGTAACTTAGACTTCTTTTATTTATCCATCAATTAGGTACGTATACGCGGGGCATAGCAAGTATTTAATACATTAATCCTTGACTGAGCTGGCCGCGGGGCAATGGATCAGTTATGGATGATTACTGCCGCATTAAATATTTCATTTTCAGCGCCTGGCAACACTGTAATTACCCACTACACCAGTCGTATTGATCCGAATTGAATATTAAATAAATACCCAAAGTTGGAATATAATTGGCTTTATGTAACAGTTCCTGTCCGAGACTTCGTTAGTATTGGTGATAGAATTGAGGTTAGCCATAGAAACGTAGAATTAATATCGTCCCTGGCGTAATACAATGTATGGGATATACATTGTTGTGGACGGCACATAATTCAACCCGATGTGGCTGATCACCTAATTTTTATACGAATCCACTGCCATCTGACCTGAGGAAACTCGGTAATCTGGCTTAAACCAGTTGTCAGACTGTCTAAGGTCTCCGACTGACCTGTACTCCGAGGCACGGAGGGATCTCGGGCAGTCACCCATCCTAGCTAGTTAGGTTAGGCTTGCTCAACGTCCACCCAATAGCCAGGGTCTAAGAATTTGGCTATAGCATCTCCTGCCTGTCGTACGAGGCGACTAAAAGGGGCTGTAGGGCCTGCTGGTGGTGGTTGGAGTGGGAGCTTTGACCACCGAGCCGCGGGCCTGGGAAGGTGACAGCGCGATGTGGCTCGCGCTGCTTTGCACAGCGAGGGCTCCAGGGGCGGCGATACAGCTGCCCCGGGGATGTGTCCCGGTAAAGTATGGGGGGACACCTGTGCGATCTATCAGAGTACCCGGAGTCCCCCTAAACACGGAGAATGGCCACCGGGGGGGTTTTAGTGCGGTAAAAGTCCCACATACCCCTGCCTCTCCCAGAGCGGTCGGGGACCTTTTGAAGGTTTCCCCCTCGTCGATAAAATAGGCTTGCTTAACGTCGCTGATCGAATGATATGCGCAATAGCAACTGTGTCACGAGCTCCTCAAGTAGGCCAATCATTGAACACAATTTGACAGCCGGTTATTTTTCATCAAGCGCTGGAGCGATCAATCTTTAAGTGGAATCTCGCGAGTCATCCGTCTTGTGAGATATAATACGGAGTGCTCCCAGCACATGCCACTAACGGTACACTATTCATTATGTTATTTACGAGCTTCGAGCATCAACAGCACACGTCTTAGAATTTCAGTTATGATGGGAACGCTATGCTTAGTGTCGTGGGTAAGAATCCAATCATATGCGCTGTAATATCTATATCTATACAGATAAATAACATAGAATTTTTTGGTATTCCAAAATAACAGTTTTGAACTAAATGCATATTAAAGTTTATTCGGGACTTACGCTTATTTATTTTATAAAAATCTATTATTAATCTTTATTAACTAATCTATTAATTTCATGGGTGTCCCGCGGAACCCTTATGCTTTATTTAAATTAAAAGTAGCCTAAGTTACTCCTTGTAACATTAGCTAACATACAGACAGACAGACAGACAGAGAAAAAATTTAAAACTTGGCTTTCCGGTGTCAGTAGCGTGTACACTTTCATATGCATTTAGTGAAAAGCTTTTATTTTGGAATTACAAACAGACACTTCAATTTTATTAATCTGTATATATGTATAGATAAGGTTCCTGCGAAAAATAGCCGGTCTTGAAATAAAGTCGACTCGGGTGAAACCGAAGGGCGCAGTTAGTATATTAATGTACCTTAATATTTTTTTTTATATTCTCCTTACATTTATTTCTCTAATGTAAAGGTTGTATGTAAGAACGTCTCTTGTTTACACGCGGTGAGCTTTCTGCTTGTAATTTTTCTTAATTTATGATGTGTGCTTAAGTATATACATAGTTAAATATACTACACTAACAGTTTACATATTACATGATAATCGATTAAAAAATATACTACTAACACTAAAACCATAAAATTTAAATAGGTATATTATTAAAGGCAGTCCCTGTAGGCAAGGTTCCGAAGATATTGGCAGCATTCCCCTTTGGATGGCTAAAGTAATTCTTTGTCCGATAATAGTTAGTAAATGTATGATCAACAATTATCAAAATAAATTAGGTACAAAACTTTTGATATAAAAACATAAATAAACCTCCACCTTTTTTGAAGTCGTTAAGAAGACTCCCAAAGCAAAATAAATGCGTAATATTTAAAGTAATAATTGCGTCAAAAGAGCGCAGTTTGCAAAGCGAATGCCCTGTAAAGCGAACGAGTTGACACGAACAATTCAAATGGTTATCCGGCTAGAACAATGGCGGCGGGCGGCGAGCGTAAATCATCGGACCACTCCGACCATCCATCACTTACCGCGGAGACAACACTAAGCGCCCCGGATCCAAGATAACCACTTTGATTCACTTTAAACTGCTGTGCATTTTATTAAGTGTTGTCCCGGGGGGATTTTTTAGTGAAGACCTCGGGAACAGGATAGATAGGTAGAGAGTGGAGAGAGAAATAATAAGAATGGTTTATATATACAAAATGGGTTCGTTTATTACGTCTGTTTCCTTCACTAGTGGTGGTGGGTAGAGGTAGGTGGTAGGAGGAAGGGACACTGGCCTGACGTAGGGACAAGGATCCGGCTGGGAGCAGCCTGGTCTTCTTCAGGAAGGTGGATAGCGCCTGGTCCAGGGGTAGTGCCTGGACTGAAGGCAGACTGGTCCAGGGTAGGTTCTGGGCCAGAGGTAGGAACTGCACCAGATGTAGGGTCCGGGCCAGTTGTTAGTGTAGTAGTTATGTAACCGGATCCTGGAATGAACATTATCAGGCGTTAGCTCGCTCGACCATGCACGGACATGCCCTAGTCGCAGCTCAGCATCCTACCCTATAACCTTAGCACCTGGTCTTTGCTAAGCAGCCTCAGCCAGCAGATGATAGACAGAACAGTATACAAAAATGGGCACAACACAACACAGTAAATACATAGCTAGCATATTATAATATTACATAGAAACTCACCCCAGCGGGATCGGCAACAATAGAATTTATATTAGTATGTTTAGTACATAGTAAGTAGATTTTGGCGGGCTTTGCCGACAGCGAGTGGAGTGACCACACGCTACCAAGCCTCGCGCCGCAGTGGCGGGAGATGCGAATGCGCGGCAACCAAAAGAAGCGCGGTAAAACAGAGAGGCGTGGTTTGCCGCGCACGATGCAGCCGACAGTCTCCGACGATCCCCGATGCTACGCTCGGATTGAGTCATTGTGCAAAATTATAGGTGTTTTATATTTCATTTAATTTGTAATTAGTTTAGGTATTTGATAATTTTAGCTTTTAAGTTAGTTTAATAGGTCATTCAGTTGATATTATCATAGTAGGTGTATAGTTATAGGTGATTAGGAGTTATATGAGCCTTTTTAATAGAAAATATATAAAATACTAATAATTTAATAAAATGTAACGGCGCGTACTAGGCGCAACGTTACAGTACTGCGCGACAAGGAGTAGGATTTTGCGTACCTGAGTAAAGTAAAATCCGTCTGCTTACTATACTCTATACTATTAGAATACTAAGTAAAATAAATATAATTAGTAATAATTACTTTAGAAAAAAATATAAAAAAAATAGAACTCAAATTAAAAAACAAAGTGTGTAGACACATTAATTTAAATAATAAAAAAAGCCTTTATCAAAGATGGCTGCAATATACTGTAATAGATAGTATACCAGTACAAAATAGCTGAACAAAAGCCAGTCTTTCATATTTCGTTCAGTCGAACCATAGTTGTTCACTCTAGGGCAGTCATGTCTCATAGGAGTCAAGTAAGAGTGGTGTAGTGGGTTGGGAGGGAAAATCAGTTTTTTCATACCACATTTCACATTAGTGCAATAGGCAGTATGGTTGTCACTAGGGACATTACTGCAGTGAGAGTCGAGGATAGGTATAGGAAAGGGAGCAACGGTAGGATTGTCACTTTCAGTAGAGTCAGAGTTAGGTAAGTTGAAAGGAGCAACGGCAGGGTTGTTACTTTCAGTAGTGTCAGTTTTAGGTATAGAGTCTAGTAGTAGACTGTCAAATAAGTAGGCAGGTGCAATTGTAGGGTTATTACTTACAACGTCAATGTTAAAGTCAGTGTTATAGTCAGTAGTAGTATCAGAAGATAAGTCAGTAGTGAGTGAAGAACTAGTCGGTTCAGGTAGGTCGTTAGACTGAGGAGAAGAAAACTCAATATGTAACACTGGTAGGCTAGTGAGTAAAGTATTCCAATCAAAATCTGAATATGCATTTCGTAGCATTGAGAATATACAATACATATTTTCTGATAGCAAATAAAAATCATTTTTTAAAGAGTTTAACTTTTCAACAATAGAAGGGTCAGAACTGCATACTCTTCTCAAGCGATGGTAAATATGGTTATGTAGTGTATAGCATCGGCTAGATATACGGAACTCATCACCGCAGTTATAGCTACTTGTATCTAAAATAGTGACGTAAGCTTTTAGATCGGCGATAGAATTTGATATAGCATCACAGTCAACCGCAGGGTCTAGGCAAGATTCATTAATGTCATCAGCATTACATTTTAATATAGGTGAGTTCGGTACACTATGCATTTGTTTACGTAGACCGAACATATCAGAAGCTGGTTCAATACCACGAATAGCGACTTCATAAGCCAATTCATTATTTTTAAGCATAAAATATTTTATAGAATGAGTTCCCATTGTAAAAAACAATAATATAAAACAATAATACAAATTAACAAAATAAAAGTTTGAATTTAGAATCACAACAAAATTTAAATTTACAAGAATAGAATTAGAATATTATTAAATAAATTTGTTTCGTACAAATTATTATTACACAAATATACCTACTACGAGAAAGTGTTAAGTACTTCTTTTTAGTTAGATTAGCAAGTAATAACACAAAGTAATAAGAATAAAAA
Organism: Watsonalla cultraria; assembly: GCA_964035505.1. NCBI lineage: Eukaryota > Metazoa > Arthropoda > Insecta > Lepidoptera > Drepanidae > Watsonalla > Watsonalla cultraria. Next base: position 960,490 of record OZ037726.1, on the reverse strand, counting down.
TTGCGAACTGTTACGTCACAGCATAGGTACAATAAAGTGTTACGTAAGTTACTTCATCATAACATAACACAAAACAAAATGTACAGTTAGCTAAAGGCAAGTATGTGTTATTTAGTTAGCTCAGTAGTCATGTTATTTTAGTAACAAATAACAACACAATAGCAACAAGAAGGTACACACACACACATATTTTACACACAATAAAACATAGAATATACAAGTAATTACAAGAAGTACGTACCAGTTCGCTGACGAAGTCACCTCCTCGTTTACAAGAGTGAGGCTGAGCTGAGAGCTGCTGAGCGAGAACAACACTACCACTAGCTTGGAAACAAGACACATGGGTTGGGCGCCACTGTCCCGGGGGGATTTTTTAGTGAAGACCTCGGGAACAGGATAGATAGGTAGAGAGTGGAGAGAGAAATAATAAGAATGGTTTATATATACAAAATGGGTTCGTTTATTACGTCTGTTTCCTTCACTAGTGGTGGTGGGTAGAGGTAGGTGGTAGGAGGAAGGGACACTGGCCTGACGTAGGGACAAGGATCCGGCTGGGAGCAGCCTGGTCTTCTTCAGGAAGGTGGATAGCGCCTGGTCCAGGGGTAGTGCCTGGACTGAAGGCAGACTGGTCCAGGGTAGGTTCTGGGCCAGAGGTAGGAACTGCACCAGATGTAGGGTCCGGGCCAGTTGTTAGTGTAGTAGTTATGTAACCGGATCCTGGAATGAACATTATCAGGCGTTAGCTCGCTCGACCATGCACGGACATGCCCTAGTCGCAGCTCAGCATCCTACCCTATAACCTTAGCACCTGGTCTTTGCTAAGCAGCCTCAGCCAGCAGATGATAGACAGAACAGTATACAAAAATGGGCACAACACAACACAGTAAATACATAGCTAGCATATTATAATATTACATAGAAACTCACCCCAGCGGGATCGGCAACAATAGAATTTATATTAGTATGTTTAGTACATAGTAAGTAGATTTTGGCGGGCTTTGCCGACAGCGAGTGGAGTGACCACACGCTACCAAGCCTCGCGCCGCAGTGGCGGGAGATGCGAATGCGCGGCAACCAAAAGAAGCGCGGTAAAACAGAGAGGCGTGGTTTGCCGCGCACGATGCAGCCGACAGTCTCCGACGATCCCCGATGCTACGCTCGGATTGAGTCATTGTGCAAAATTATAGGTGTTTTATATTTCATTTAATTTGTAATTAGTTTAGGTATTTGATAATTTTAGCTTTTAAGTTAGTTTAATAGGTCATTCAGTTGATATTATCATAGTAGGTGTATAGTTATAGGTGATTAGGAGTTATATGAGCCTTTTTAATAGAAAATATATAAAATACTAATAATTTAATAAAATGTAACGGCGCGTACTAGGCGCAACGTTACAGTGTACTTAAATCTATAAACAGATAAATACAATTGAAATGTCTGCTTGTAATTCCTAATTAACAGCATTTCACGGGATGCGTAGACGATACGCCCAAAAAAAATTTAATTTTTTTAATCTGTTTATCGTTCTGTCTGTTTATCTTCCGGTGAAAGTCCCGTCAAAATCGGTCCAGTCGTTTCAGAGATTAGCCGGGACAAACTGACAGATAGACAAAAAGAGAAAAAAAATTGTTTTAATGCCGTATATACTTTCATACGCATTTACATTGTGAAAAGCTGTTATTTTTTATATATACCTACAGACACTTAAATTTCATTAAACTGTACAGAAAGGGGCGATAAAAAATTTTGAAGTCCGAATTCGTTCTCTGAATTGTGTCGCTATGTTTCGATTCGGTATTTGCGTCAGCTTGTCCTTTTTGCAAAATAATAAATTGACAAATTCAACTTCGATCGACCTAATATCAGTGAAGTATTTATTTAACCGAGTCATTCAGGCAATTACAGCCTTAATGCTACTGCAAATTGATTGCTCTCTCAGAGAGGAACAGTAAAAACAAAGACGTTACTCTTGATTACGCGTATTTCACTCGTCACTGTGGTGGTTTAGAATTCATCGACAACGGAGATAGATGTCGTATCTAATAGAATTCTCACTCGAGTAATAAATAGTTTATTACATAAAACTGGTATACGAACAAAAGAAGACGCAATTCAAGACAAGATAACACAACGGGATAAATACAAAAGTAAACCATAAACAAATATAAATAGTAGCACCTAACTTTTTACTTTAGAACAAAGGCCTTTAAAACATAAAATAGTAAATTAAATTTTTTTCAACAATATTAGAAAAGGAATCAAATTTTCCTGGTTCTTAAATTATTCTGGAATCATGCATTCAAATATGATTGCTAGAAACGGTGAAAAATGTATTATTTGTATCTATAAGTAGTCAGTTGTTTGAGTTGACATTATATGACTGCAAAATTTTATCAAAATCAATCGCAACTGTCAAAAAGTCTAAAAGAACTAACTATTTACATAACCTTTTTTTTTATGTTTGAAAAAAATATGTACTCGTTACAGATAATGTTTAAGTAAGTATAGATTGAAATATCAATTCAATACCTATGTTTAGATAGATTACCTAGTTCCAATGTGGGCTTGTGATCAGTCATCAGGCAATCAGGTACAACTGTTCAATTCCCATATAAGTACTTAATATTACTATGTTTACGGACAAATGACCACACGATGCAAGTTCTCACAGACATAGTTCATACACAAGCATATAACTGCCTCGTTGGTCGTAGCCATCGTAGCGTTAGTAGTGGCTAGTAAGTTCGCCTGCCGATCACAAGGACCAGCATCGGGTTTGAAATAGATTTTTCTGCCAAAAAATAAAATACACAATAAATGTCCGGAGTTTGAATGTTGGCGGTGTTTACACCCCCTTACCACCGAAAGCACGTTTAGCCGTTGGTCCTACGCCTGATCTCTCTCCGGTCGTGTCGGATTGCCTCCCATCGGACTATGAGAGTGAGGCAATAAAGAGTGCACCTGTTTTTGCGCACACATTTATGCACTGTATGTATAATATCCCCTGCGCAGATGGCTAATCCCCGTTGAGATTTCATTGTCTATAATGTGCTACTGAGCTACGCGATAAAATAAAAATAAATACGTACCAGAAACCGTAAATGGGAAGATTTATGCTAATTTTAATAATATTATGGCTAAGGAGCCATAATGGATGACGCAAACGACTTCCTACCTAATAATATCTCACCGGTCTCGATCGAGTGTCATTAGATTAGATTGTAATTACTTACTTGATTTTATTTCCTTATGAAGTAAAAAAAAATGTACAGGCAAAGTTAAACAGCGGATTTTTTTAAACTGATAGTGAACTTCAAGATGTTATTGATGTTATAATATGGTAATAAAAAATGCCCATTTATTTAATCTAATATATACAATTCTAGTGGCACAGTGTTTGTAACAAAACTCCTCCGAAACGACTTGACAATTTTCTATATATAATTTTTTTTGTTTAATTTGGTAGGTCTGAGAATAGGACGTTAACTATATTTTTCATAATAGGAGTATGTGTGTAGTGTTAGTGATTATTTTTATAAATTACGTGGCAAAGCAACATTTGTCGGGCACAGTTAGTAGTACTTTATATAAAGTCTAATAGAGGTAGCTATAATTATTTATCGGGCAACATCATGCCATCGCGGTCGAGGACATTCGTGGATAGGTTATATTAGGACATTTTACATGCTGCAGACACTTTGTGTAACCAGGTGTATTCGATTGAGACTAACTTTGTTCAGAGGGGCAAAATTTATTTATTTATTAAAGAAAAAAAATAATTAAATGAAATACAAAAAAATACAAAAATGCAGAATATAAAATACAAAATTACAATAACTTTCAGTCTAAATACTCACAAAATTTCAAACATAAAGAGTTAAAATTATTATGAGTAAAAATCCCAACATTAGTCCAGTATGAGGGCAGGAAAGCACCGAATATTGCCATACGATACCGTGATTATTATTTTTCAAAATATTCACCATGATATTAACTCGGCCGGCGCTCTGCAGTTTTTCACTGGCGCAACGTATGCAATGGAGCGAAGCGTTAATGCTCCGAAAGCTGCCACCCGCCAGCCATGTGTTTAATAATGCTGGTAGCATAACTTGTATTTAAAGAACAGTTTCAGATAAAGTTTCACCAATATTTAGAATGGACTTTTAGGATAGAGATATCTAAAGGAGCTGTGGTGGCCTTGGGGTTTGAGCAGTCGCCTGCTACGCAAACGCCGCAAGCTCGAATCCCAGCGGGGCCTGTACTAAATGAGTTTTTCTAAAAACTTATGTGCAGTAACTTCACAGCACGTGCTTTACGGTGTATATATTTATATATCTATCATGACTAGCTTCTGCCCGTGTCTTTGTTTGCGTAGAATAGTTACTTTGGGCGAACGCTAACTTTAACCCGCATTTGGTCTTAGCGTGTTCGAGGATGCAATCAAACAGACAACTTTAACTCAATGTCTTCAGCTTTATATATCACTGTAGTATAGATAAATCACTCGAGCAAAGTCGCACGTGAGAGTAAATAAAAACGATCTTAAGAGATAGCTACCCCTCGGGACAGTAAGTACTAGAGCGTTGCAACGCTCGCTCGATACCAATGCAATCATTTTATCTAGAACAGAATCTTATCTCAGGTTATTTATGGATGTTGAACAAACTGCTTATTTCTTCATGAATAGAATAGATGAAAAAGCAAACAGCACGATATTATGGTTATTTATATATTCATAAGATTTTACACAGACGCGAGCACGCAACATATTCTTAGACACTTTACGTAAATACTGTTTCGGAAGACTACTAAAGCGTACACGCGACCAAATTAAATATTCACTAACAGTTTGGGTGTCAGCAATAAATTGTGTGACATTATATTTTGTACGACGCAACAACCATATTCTTATGGATTTTATTATTTATGGCTTATTAGAAGCCAGGGCGTGGCCATAAATATTGAGTAGACAAGCTGCCTTTCGCTTTCTGAAATTGAATGATTACTTACCTAATGTACACAAAAATGTATAAAAAACACATTTTTTATTTGACAGTGAAAGATTCGTCAATTTAGGTATATACATATTATGGATATCCGTGTTGGACTGTATGAAAAATATTTTTAACTTATATAAAATACATAATAATCTATTCTAGAGCTACGGCGGCCGTGGAAAAGCCTTGCTGGCCGTAGAGTTCGAGCAGTCGCCTGCTACACAAGCAAAAAAAAGTTTGAATCCCAGCGGCCTGTACCAATGAGTTTTTCTTAAAACTTAAGTACAGTAATTTCACCCCACGTGCTTTGTGTATAGTGCCTGAGACGGCGATAGACTCACCATCTGTCACGTGGGCACTTAATCATCTTCGGTGAAATGTGGGTGTTGTTATTATAACATCCCTGCCTACCCCTTCGGAGACTCTTCTGGGATGGCATGAGCATATTTATTTTTTATTTATCATGTTCTATTCTCTCAGCCTGTAATAATGTACGTATTGTTTTGTTTGCCTCGAGTTTCGTAACTTTGTTATTCCCGCCTCTAGTGTATATTTTGTATATCGCGTAAACATTGACGGTGCCTTTAATTGTCCCAAGCAAACAACAGTATTGCCATAGACGAACATCCCTACTAATATTATAAATGTGAATGTAGGTTTGTTTGTTACTTTACACTTAACCGATCATCATGAAACTTTGTACACATATTCTTGGAGGTATTAGAAGTAACATAGATATAGAAAGATTTTTTTTGCAATGTTAGGGATGGCGATTCTTTCCGAAAAATATGGATTTTTAAATCGATTCGAATCGTAACTTGATAAATCGATTCATAAAAAAATCGAGGTCAAAAAGATCGATTTCTAAAAAATCGATTTTTTCTAGAGTCTGCATTTACAATGAAAAATGAAAAAAAAAAAATGAAAAATTATTTATTTGCAGCAGTAAGTAGGTAATGCATACATACATACAGTCTTTACAAATTAGTTTTTTTATATGACTACTAAATCTACTGGAATTCACATTTATATAATTTGAGTTTTCCTGTAGTTTTCACACTAGGCAAGCCTGTATCGCGAAAACCTGATAGCGAATTTCCTTATTTATTTATTGACACGTAGGTCATAATTTACTATTATCGATATTCAGTTTAGACATTTTCAAAAATATGAACACTGAATGTAATCTTAGCTTATAACTATTCTAAAATACATGTTTAACATTATACAAATAATAAAAATTAGATATAGAAAAATAATAATAATAATAATAATAATTAAGTAATGTAATAATATTAAAAGGGAAAGAAAACAAAAAATAAAAAATAAAGGGGTGTGAAGCATGTTTTGTTATGATTTAGGTTTATATATATCCTCAGTCTTTTCGTAGCTTAAGGTTGCCAGCCATTTCTGAATCACATGTAAATATAAATCCATTTTATGAAAAACAAGATATTATAATAAGCGATCACATAGTATTAAAATCAGGGATTTTATTTAGTTCAAGAAATTCGATGATCACAATCATTTTTATAACAATATGAAAGTATCAGGTAAAAAAGAAGACATAATTCTACTTTCTAAATGTATTTGTTATATTAAGTAATAATTTTAACAAAAAAAATACTGATTTCAAATTTTAATTCTAAAACTACTGAATAGATTAAAATCGTGTTGTGAATACAAAAAATCGAGTGTCGATTCTCTAGGGTGAAATATCGATTCACTGAATCGATTCAGTGTTACATATCGATTTATAAAATCGATTTATTTGTCTCTAATAATCGATTCTTCGATTAATCGATCTCAGATCGCCATCCCTATGCAATATGAGCGCAGTGGCCCTAAGCATGTATAAATATAAAATAATTCGCCCTGACTGACTGATATTCATATTCATATTCATATATTTATTGCAATTAGTTAGTTACATGATACAACATAAACTTAATTATAATTGTTACATTTATGTGTAACCAACATAAACCCTGTTAGGGCGCAGCAGTGTGAGAGGCACTACCTACTTAACATTATATTATTATATACTTTCTAGTTTTTATTTCTATCATCTGTCTATATCATATTATATATCCATCAATAACAATATTAATTAATTAAACATATTTCACTTATTACTTTCTTAATATTATAAATGTAACACAGTTTATTGAGATCATAATTTTCTCTTCTTATTTATCTAGTTACTTATTATTTTTCTATACATACAATAACTAATATAATGATGCAGGTATAATAATGTTATATAATATGATGTTTTTATTGCTTAATATCTACAGTCTTATTTGTAAATTTGGTGTGTGTATTTTATTTTATTTTATCATTTAAGAATTCCTGTACAGAGTAATAGTTTTTTTTGTTCAGAAAGTATTTTATAAGTTTTATATATTTATTAGTATTAGCTTCTTTTCGTATATTTTCGGGCATTTTGTTGTAGATCTTTATCGCCATTACAAAGGGGCTGGTTGCATGTAGTGTTAATCGCGACGTAGGTAGTTTTAATTTATGCTTATGTCTTAAGGTGTATTTTGTCGGTATATCTTTACATTTTATAAAGAAATTTGGATGTTTGCGTACAAATTTACATACCTCTAATATATATATACTCGGTAATGTAAGTAAGTTGTATTCTTTAAATATAGGCTTGCAACTTTCAGTATTTTTAATGTTAGCTAGGACACGTATTAGTTTCTTTTGGAGGGTGAAGAGTGATATATATCAAACAAATTGATACTACTACTTATACTCTTTTTATACAACAAAAATGGCAAACAAGTGAACTGTCCACCTAATGGTAAGTGGCCACTGCAGCCTATGAACCTGACCAGCTAGACCTGTGTCAATCGTTCATTCCCAGCGATTCAATCGTTCAAGTATTGAGAGGCGAAAAGAACAGGATCTTTTCGGTCGTTCAATCATTTCAATCATTCAATTATTTGATCTTGTATTGATCTGATAACCCTGAGATCTTAGAACCCGTTCGATCAATGGTCGATCGTTTCATTCAATCGATACAGAAAATTCTCATATGTATTTAAACTGGAGAATGTGTTCTTGGTGGTCTACAAACGAGTTTTCCGAGATTACACCCCTAAGTAGGTGAAATGAGGAATGGAGTTTTTCGTGATACTTTTTATAACCTGCCACGTTATTCACTAAGGTTTCTCAGCGTCAAGCGTTGGTTTGAATCATAGGAAATTGATACATAAGGTTCAATATCGTACCTTTAAAACAGACGCTCGATGACGAGTGCCACGCTGAGAAACCTTACTGAGTATCGCGGCTGGGTCTTATACCGCGAGTGAGGAAGTGAGCAGAAGGTTGTATAAAATAATTAAATATTTACGCAACATTAAACGTTCTATTAGAAACTGAAATTGTTTTCAGAATAGGAAACGTAACTACATCAAACGACTATTATCCCCAACTATTAACATCACAATGTGGACATTTACATAAACGTCGGGAATCCACAAACGACCTGTGACTTGAATGCGTTAGCGACAAATATCTTGTTGCCAATCTATATAGATAAATAAAATTGAAGTGTCTGTTTGTAATTCCAAATAATTGCTTTTCACTAAATGCATATGAAAGTATAACGCACTAAAAAACCAAGTTTTAAAATTTTTCTCTTTCTGCTGTCTGTCTGTATGTCCGGGTAATCTCTGAAACGGCTGGACCGATTTTAACAGGAATTTCACTGGCAGGTAGGTTATGTTTCATGGAGTAACTTGGGTTTCTTTTATTTATTAAAAATATTTCACGACTATAAGGATTAAACTAAATCTACGCGGGTGAAACCGCGGGGCACAGCTAATTTAATATAAGAGAATATTTTTCTTTTTGCTTTGCTGTTTCACGCACTTTGATAAATTTTACCTATTGGTATTGATTTCATTACGAAGATTTTTATTCCCTTTCTGGAAATCATAACCTTAAGTTATACCTACTGTTAACCATGGCAATGAATGCCCCAGTAAGGATACAAAGACGGACAAACAAAATTAAATAGATTTTTATAATAAATACCGTTTGTATATAATAATATACTTTCATATATCCATTAATTAAAATTAAGAGCCGTGGTGGCCTTGGGGTTTGGCCTTGGTTGGGCCTTAGCCTGTATCAATGAATATTTCTAAAAAAAACTTATGTACAGTGATTTTACACTACGAGCTTTACGGTGAAGGAAAACATCGTGAGGGAACCTTTGTCTGAGAATTGATTTAATGTCTATGTATAGTGCCTGAGACGGCGATAGACTCACCAACGTGTCTTACGTTGGCACTTAAGCTTCGGTGGAAACTGAATGTTGCTATTACACCGCCTGTATACCCCGAAGGGGTAGTATATATGTATATGGGTGGCATATATAGGGCGTCAATTTAAAAAGACACTTTTTTTTTTAATTTATTTATAGATACGTGAATTCGCATTGGGGTTTTGAGATAACTGTAACTGTGCCAAATGTCATAACGGCAGACCAAGATATGCGTGATAATTGTGATATAACGGGGCAATTTTAAATTGTTGGACACCGGTCAAGTGCGTCAATGCCCTATTTCTGTTGTGAAAGCAGGGCCGGACTTAGAAGAACGTGGCAGCCCCGGGCTCTATTCTTTATCCCGGGCAGCCCCCGGGAACCCATTAGTTATGTCTTTCGGTGTTTAAAGCGTTCATGCCAGCTGAGTTTCTTGCCGGTTCTTCTCAGAAGGCTATTTTCCGAACCGGTGGTAAATTCCTCGACATTCATAAGTGCCTTACCAGGGCCTAAACTGAGTAAATCATTTTCATTTTCATTTTCATGGGTTGCTGTAATTACATCACTCTCAGATAGAAAAGACATTTTTTTATTGTCAGAGGACACACTAAAACTAATAAATAATATCGAAGTATACAAAAAAACACAAATTAAGCGTAACATACCTGACAAACGGTTACTTTAATTCACGGACGGTTGCAGTGGGCATCTCTTCATTTTTTTAACCTTAAAGTCGGTTCAAAAAAGGTTCTCACAACTCTATGTTATCTAAACTTTAATTCTACCCTTAAGGCGATTATATCGACTTTGTTCAACCTCCAACCACTGATGAGATGAATATTAAATGCTTTGAATGGAAATTTCATTCTTAGGTCAACAAAAATGGTGGCTACAATTATTTCATCTCTTTTTTAACAGATAGCTTTACAGTCATTAACGTCAAAGCTAATTAAAAATACTATTAACTTGGGGCTTTGACGTTCCTTTCTTGTACCGTGTAACTTAATACGCGCTGCTAAAACGATCATAGTTGGCCCCCCGGTCTTAAGATCTCATACAAAGCTTTGTAACTTACGATAAAAATCCGAATTATTATAAAGAGGTAAGCAGAGGTATTTACAACACATACTTTTGCCCAAAGATAAATTAAATGTAATCGGGACGGATAGCGAGTCCACCATGGCTAAGGCAATAAAGCTATCTACGCCTTTGATTTCTTTCACAGTGATTTTGCAGCTTTCCTCGTATTACATTTACAATTATACGAACAAAGTTATTAGAACCAACTGTTGTGTACTTAGATATCCTGTGCCGCAAGTAGTATAGGTTTGAACATGTTTTTAAGTTGAAGTTATGGCCTGCGTATTTCCACATTTTGTATGGGAACGTTAAAAACTGCTTCACGGAAGAAATTAGAAAGTTTTACATCTCCATACAACAAAAAATGCAAAACGCAAGGTCAAGCGAAGACGTTCAAACGTGTCTAAATGTATATTTGGGGCATTGATAAAAATAATCTATACAGATAAACAAAATTGAAGTGTCTGTTTGTAATTCAAAAATTACAGCTTTTCACTAAATACATATGAAAGTATACACGCTACTGACACTAAAAAACCAAGTTTTAAAAATTTTCTCTGTCTGTCTGTCTGTCTGTCTGTCTGTTTGTTCCGGGTAATCTCTGAAACGGCTGGACGGATTTTAACGGGACTTTCACTGGTAGGTAGCTGATGTTTCAAGGAGTTACTTTTATTTATCAAAAATATTAGGGTTCCGCGACAATAAGGATGGAACTAAATCTACACGGGTGAAACCGCGGGGCACAGCTAGTATTAAATATATTAATTAATTCACGAATAATTCTCGTATTGGCGATCCCTTCACGCCGAGCCGCTTTAGTGAAGTTACGTCAAGTCTCTGCATGTCGACCCAAAAACAATTGCTCACTACTTCATGCCGAGTGTGTAAAATATACTGCAGGACTTACATAAATTAAGTCTAGTGTCTCTTTTTTCCAGCGTGCATGGAAAAAGAATGCATCGACTTTGAAGGCAAGTCTGTGCCCCATGGTCTGCTGTACGTGCCTGGTCCAGGAGTGTGCTCGCTGTGCGTCTGCTACCACTCGGAGCCCATGTGGTGTAAGGCCATCTACTGCGACCCACCTTATGTGAGTTAAATGAATAAAGAAATACTTTTTCATCCCACCATCTCGGAAAGAGTATTTTTAATCTTCAATATCTGAGTGGAAAAGCCGTTTTTATTCTCTAGAGGATAAAGTAAATTGAATTTAGAACATCATGTGCACTAAGTTTGTGAATTAAAAAAAATATTACACTCAATTTAAATAACTGTAGCAACGTTACTTTAAAATTTTCTTAATTATACCTTAGTATTGTTATAATTTAAAGATTATTCTGTAATACTTACCTGTCATAATGTAGTAATTAATACCTAAACTGAAATAAAAGTGTACCTATCTTGTGATTGTAAACGTTTTTTTTTTGCATTTAGTCATTTCCTCGCTGAGGTGGAATGAAAAGTTACGTGTTGCACTCGAGTGCAAAGATTTTTCACCTCGTGCTCTTTTGATTCCCTCGCTAGCGCTCAGGATTCTAATTTTGAATCACTCGCTGCGCTCGTGATTCAATTTTAGAATCCTTCGCTTGCTCGGTCATCAAAATTGAACACGCGGTTAAAAAGCAACTTTGCACTCTTGTATAACAAATAACTATTTTTTTCTTAACGGTAAAGGAAACATCGTGCGGAAAACTGCTTAAGTGCAGTAGGTTCACACTACGTGCCTCACGATGTAGGAAATCATCGTGAAATAACATGCATATGTCTGAAAAGTAATTCAAAGACGTATGTATAGTGCCTGAGACGGCGATAGTCCCAGCCTCTGTCATGTTGGCACATAATCGTATACGGTGGAGTATTATAAATATGTAATTACAAAAAATAAGTAGGTATAATATTTCTTTTCTTTCTTACTTCAACTTCGTTTTCTTGCTCAGTACCTCTAACAAATGTGCCACATTTCCGGAAAATATAAATTACCCATTCGTAACTTATAAACATTTCCTATGAAACCCAGTTTCCTCCAAGGAAAAACATGTTAAGACGGAACTACTATGAAACAAGATAGAATTATGTGTTGATGGTAACTGTTTTTTAGGAGGAGCTCGTGGCACAGTTGCTATTGCGCATATCATTCGATCAGCGAAGTTAAGCAACCATACGCCTAGCCAGTAGTTGGATGGGTTAAGCTGTCGGTCCCGGTTGCCAATTTAACATCTTTGGCAATCGTTACAGGTCAGTCAGAGGCCTAAGAGAGTCTGACAACTGATTTAACCCAGATTGCCGATTTAAGATGCGGTAAAGTACTCAGTACCCTCTGAGAGGTAATATTTCAGAAATCCCTTTCTTTGTGAATCTCACAAAAAACACCTATCAAATGTAATGTGGAATATACACCTATAAAATCACATGGAATTAGGAGTTTGTTTTTAGAGTTTAAGGCCAGCAGTCAAGGCTATATTAGTCAGGACTCTGAATTTTGTATGCACAGGTGCCGTCGGGAGTTTTTAGCGCTAGCCTTGAGTATAGTAGTAATTTTTTGGATTATATGGAGCAATGACGTACACATGTGGAGTAATACACACAATTATCGTTGAGCGTTGAAAACTAGTATCTATTAATAAACTTGTATCTATAGACTATAAGTAAATTTACAAGCTATGATTTAATGTATTGAATAAAAACTTAATTATATATACAAGAAACAGTACTTAAAACTAATTACAAGTATCTATAGATAAGTTTGTATTTGTTAGCCAGCTTTGTTTAGTTGAGATCTTGCCTCTGAAATATAATCCGTAGTGTGAATCTGTTTTGGAGTGTGTAAATGAATACGGCGTCTCTTATGCCCTTAATTTGGATGTAAAAGGACGCTTATCGAGTATCAAGTACCCTTGTCAATTCCGTGCGGGTCGACCAGTACCTACGCGACCCTGTCTTATCCCAGTTTCATCTTCAGTCCTCTCTTTAACGTCGCAATATGTCGTGCTTAGTCAGCGGTTCTTGTCGTAAATTTATGTAGTCACTACAGGCGTATACAATTAAGTATAATAATATACAGTGGCTAATATATTTGTAAGAACTTACAATATATAAACTTCCTCATTATGGCTCTAACTGCCTCGTTAGTCTATTGGTAACCATCGAACACGAGGTCTGGACTCGAAAAAAAACTCAAAAAAAATAATATTTCATAAAACATTTAACGAAAATCAAACCAAATTGTTGATCAAATTTTTTCCAGTTCTGCAAAAATTTCCGAGTGGGCGGGCGATGCTGTGAATTCGAATGCCTGGACCCGCCAGGAGAAGACACAAGATACCGCGAGAGGCAGCGGCTCCGAGCGCTCATCCTCGCCGGCAACTCCTCCGCGCCATTCCTGGGACCATCGCTGGAGTTCCAAGCCGGCATCTCTTTACTAGCAGTCGCCGTTGCTAGACTTGTATGAGAATAGACTAACGAACGGTGGTTCAATGTTGCCTTGTCAGAAAAGCCTTTACAGTGGTCTGTTTCCGCCCCACAGGATGTGACCTTTGATTAAAATCTACGCGAGGCTTAAACTTTCTATTCCAACATGCCATGGCACACTCAAGGCTTTAGTGCATGAAACAATACTAATGTAGGTAAAACTCGACATTTATTTCAATGACATTTCCATGAAACCTACACGAACTAGACTCAACATTCGATTGTCGTTGAACGAATGGTTATAAAGGTATTAATTATTCTGAGTCGAACCAACTTCTCTTTAAAAATTTCTTTAAATTAAACCTCGAACTCCGTTTAATTCATTAAAAAGAATAAATGCGATTCCTCTCCGAGTATTTAAGACCCAATCAGAGAGACTCCCCATGGGATAGGTATTCTAATTTTGTATATGGCAAGAATAAAAAAATATTCGGACCAATTTTAAGTAACCAAGTAGTAGTTTGTGTTCCTTAATTTCAATGTTGGATGTAACGTATTATAGTTATTTTATAGGTATCTAAGGTATATTTTGGAAATACACACGATGCAGTGAAAAGCTGAGCCCAAGGCTGTGGATCTATAAAATGTCTTGTCTTATCCCAAGGCAAGGGCATACATGAATGTTGTGTATTTCAATACAGCACCAGAAGATAGATACTCTTCGACGAGATAAAGTGCCATTAAAATGATAACTGAGTTATCAATGTTACCCTGCCAAAATGTTTATTTACTTTATGTTTGAAGAAAATTACGGGTATTTTATTTTTCTGACTAAGATCTTCTTTCGAGCATTACACTTGCATACAATTAAAAATATTTCACATCTTATTCACGTAGGTACGGTTAGTTAGACACATTTCGAAAATTGTAGCTTTAAATAGGTATCATATCATCGGCTATTTAGTGTTAAAATAGTGTGCATACAGAAATTATAGCCGTTTGGGATAACTTTGTATTCGTAATTGAAAAATTGGATCATATTCATTTGGGTTTGTATAATACCCAAACTTTTTTTATTTCACTATGTCCACAAAAGGAAGTATACTAAATACAAAATGTTAGATACATATATAACTTAGCCACTAAATAATTCATGCAATTTTTAGGTATTGGTAACTGCCTACTCAGGGCCCCAACCATGAGCTCTTATTGCAATGATAATTCAGTTGTGCGAAAGTGAGAGATGTATGCACTCATAAATGAGTGAAACTATCATGGCAATAAGAGCTCATGGTAAGGCCCCAGATCTACTCTATATTATTGATTCGACAGTAAAAACGGAGCCATATTTACGAATACAAAATCATCTCATTTTAAAGCAGAATTTTAAATCTAGTCAAACATAATTAGATAGGTAAATAGTACTCAAATATGATGTGGCGTAGCACGGATTGGAGGGAACAGTGTAGAGATTAGGTTATAAATTTAGCTCAAAATTCTACATTTACTAATCAATAATTTATTATTCATGCAAATAATTAAGTATGGCACATAGCCGGTAATCCTATTATTTAAATCCGTCTTAACGAATTAGCTTAGTGGTCACATAACAGTAGTCTTAGACAAAGTAACATTCTCTCGCACTAATAGAAACGATAAAAAAATTATGGAAATGACATAAATCAGCGTGACGTATGTCAAAACTATCTTTACTCGATTAGACTTTTAAAAAAGTAAAAAAAAGAAGCTTGGGGATAATGTTACTTTGTCTACATGCCCAGAGATTTGTTTAAGATTTATTTTTAATAGTAGGTACATAGACAAGAAAGAGAATAGTAAAACGTTTTTTTTCTATGTTATCATCCTAGCTAGAGCTGCTAAGCACGTATTCGGAGTCCCGTTTTTCTGATAGTACCTAGTACTTAATAGGTACAAAAAATTCAAGTACCTATATATATAGTGTGTCCAATTACTTGCAATGTTGTGATGACAACCCAACTCTAAACCCTAAACATTAATTCCCACTATTTTAAGCCCCTTTTAAGAATTGCCTTAAACATAGAAAACCTCTTTCTCATAAATGATAATGTTTGTTTGAGAAACCCCTATCACGAGTTTGGCAGCTTTTTCCTAATCTACTCGCTAGCGTCTCCGACATAATTGTATTACATATTTTAGTTCTTCACGTCACCGCATGGAGGCGCTTTACAATGTCTTATATTCGACGAAGACGCTAGCGACTATACATTACGAAAACGATGGCAAACTCGTGATAGGGGTACAGCTTATGATATAACATAAGAATAAAAAATCAAGGTACATACATACGTAGGTACCTTGATAATTTTTTTAAATTTATTTATTATTATTAAAGAAGATTAACTAATAGCTTGCAATACATTCATTACATACATATCTACATGGTACCTGAAATTAAAGTTTCTTTAATATAAATGGCGTCACGAGATATGAGCTCTGAATTTGAATGCGCAGCATTAATTTTTGGGTCGTGTAGCGCTCATAACTCGCGACGGCACCTGTACCTACGGCCTGGGAGGTCAGTGGTCTTGTCTGCAATGGTACACGTTGCGGGTTTAATCCCCGCGAAAGGTAAATAAATATATGTGTGATGAAAACCAGTAGGTATTTTACTTTCATGTCAATTTTCTAGGAAAGTAGTTACTTAACTTTGAAAATAACTATGTCATCAAAGTCGAATTGAAAATGTATATTTAATAGCGCCCAGTGCCTCACGTAGGTGTAGGTTTTGACCCGGTCGAACTTCCTATACTCGTCGCTTGGGGAGTTTTTTAACGTTCCCATACAAAATCAGTAAAATACGCAGGCGATATACCTAGTAAACGGAAAAATATTTTAAAACCTATACCTACTTGGGGTTTGCAAGAAGGTATTTGATTAGATCATTGAACCATGCGCTGGCTTAAGAAGGTTGTGTTTAGTAGGCCCTTACCATGACTTCTTATTGCCATGATAGTTTAGCTCCTATGAGACAGATGTATATGATTTGTATAAGTCTGTCACTATCACACAGTGGAACTATGATGGCAATAAGTGCTTATGGTAAGGCCTCAGCTCCCCAATGTTCATCACATAAAATGTTTACCTACCCTGACGCGGGATTCAAATCAGGTATACTATTCACTAGACCAATAATGCCGTAATAACTTAAATTATTATAACGTAAGCTCGCTATAATTATTCAGATCTAAAGCAGATGAATTATGCACCTCCTAATATGTATTACTTAACATATTGTAATTAAGTAACTTAGTAAGTACCTATATAAAAATGTTAGGTATGTGATATATTGCCGGTTGTTTATTAAATATATTTTGCATTATACTTAAGACCTATGGCTTTAACATTATATTAAGAAACTAATACTTTAAATATTCAGTACCCATAAGGCTGTAACATTCGTTTAAAAGAAGGCAGGTCTTGTACCTTCCTATGTACACACGGCTACATATTTCCAGTTTAAGTTGAACTCACATTGTATAAGCTTTCCGTACAGTGAGAGATCAGCGTTATACTAGACTTGTTTTTAAAACTAAGTACATATTTAGCTGTGTGTACTTACTGCCACAATCTTATCTGAGCCAGTGAACTTGAAATTTTCACCTTTGCTTGCTCTTAATTACATCCATGTTCGATCCCTGGGTCGGGTAGTGTTACTTATTGGGTATTTACGTCTGTGGAACTTGGAAATAAGTGCAGCCCGGAGTCTGGACTAGTGTCTGTGATTTTATAATGCCTAAATCCTTCCTTGATACATGATAATCCAACAAACAAACAAGCTCTTCAGCTTTATAATATTTAGTATAGAGTGATATGTATTTCTTAAGAGTTTTTTATAAGTATCCAAATCACCTACAGTAAGTAGTTGTACTACTATGTTAACAGCTCAGTTAAGATTGTAACAGTAATTAAGCAGCACTTTTTACCAAAAATAATTGTTTACATTTTTCCCTCGTGCACTGAAAACAAAATTTAAACAGAATTGTGTTTAAAAATGTATATATACATGCAAATGAATTGTACTATTTTACTGAGCTTAATAAAGCAGAATAAATTAATAAATTTTTTAATCTCCTTTACCTAATTTCCTAATAAATAGCGTTCACTCCACATTCCACTCCTGTGTGAAATTCATAGTTCTTCAATTTTTCTTTCCATCATCAATATTAAAGTACAAACTAAGATAAAAAAAAATCTAAGATAATAATCATGGTAAATTCATTTTGACCAACTAGCATCTGTTCGAGACTTCGTCATTTCATATTCATCATAATTTTTGGACATTTCACATTCTGTGTGAAATGCTTTTTAATTTGTAGCATGTGTTTTGTGGGTGTTTTATATAAGTTTTATTGAAATATTGTAGTTTCATTAAAATCTATTCTGTAGTTTTTGTGTGAAAGAGTAACAATCTTTATACCAGGCTTCCAGGCTTTTAATAGCAATACTGGTTGTCTAAGTAAGATAAGCCCCGCTACAAGTAGCTAGTAGAAGCCTTTTCTGTGAGTTAGGTATTTTTAAATAGATATAAAACTCAAGCATCTTGTGTGTAATGTTAAACAAACATTCTGGGATTTGGAAAAAAACATTTTAGCATTTGGAACTTGCAGTTATTTAATTAACATAAGTAAATAAAATATATAAAACATTTAAAAAGGAAGTTATGGAATGTGGAACTCATAATTTCAGTCCTTTAGCTTGCAAATCATTTCTAGCCTCAATTATCTCTGCTTGCAGCTCTCTCGCGGCTTCTTCACAGTTATTAAATGTAAATACTCGGTACAGGACTACGGTCGCTGCATACAAGCCGAATAAAATCACAAAAATTAAAGGAGAGACGAGTATTAGGTTCATGTTCTGTTCAATAGCAGGATGCTTCACATAGCCACCAATCAGTGAATACCAAACAGCAAACACTGCCGATGCTACCGAGATCCACTCCAGAAGCTTCGTCATCTGAAACAGAAGTAATGCCGACATTAATTCCATAAAACAAACAATACGTTTGACAGGAGAATATAGCCTAAAATAAGACTTACGGTTCTTATCACACTGTCATGCAACTGGATATGAAACTAAACTTCTATTGCTCGAATTGATCAGAAATATTTATTAAAGTCCAAAGCATTTAAACCGAAAAATTAAAACAAAAAGTATCTAAATACTAGTAATCGAAACCAAAATACGGCATACGGCACACACTGATCAAATTTGACTGACATTTGACATTGTCAGTTGATTGACATGACATACTGACATATTTTTTTTTGTGTCTATGGTACAATTTTAATCTACCCATAGAGCTGTGCTCAGCCATTGTACCTACACGGATCAGAAAATTTCGTGATTGGTTGTATCGAACTCTTTAGTACACAAGAAACGGCTATTCGAAGACATAAACATAATATAAATAATCGTAAATGTTTTTTTAGTCTGTGAATGTTGAAAGTGGATCCAATCATTTTTCTTTATCTATGACAAAAAATAAAATAAAATTGACATTTTGTCAAAGTTGTGCAATGACATAGATATGTCAATTCTGTCATTTCATTGTGTTTTCTTACAAAATAAATAGTACATTGCTGGATAAAACAAATAAGTAAATGGTAAAGAAAAATTTCGATCGAATAGTTCATTTTCAATACCAACATAAATAAAAAACTACTTCAAAATGAATGAAATAGATGACAAATTCTACTATGCCTACAGTTCATCGTTGGATAATAAAGTCCAAATTAAAATGTAAGTGACGAAACTATACCCTAATATAATTTTGTGACTATCATATTGCATTCTTATTATAAGCGAACGTTCATACATATATCATTAATTAAATAAAACAAGTATGACCAAACAATTCATACAAAACAACGGAAACATATTGGAAGTAATAATGGATTTAAAACCTTTGTTTTTTTTATCCTTTATCAGTGCAATATCTAGAATGTAAATACTAGATTCTAAATACGGATTATATCGACTCATTTAGTTTCTGCTGTTTTTTATTAAAAAGAACAGTATTCAGATTGTTTACTTTCTGTATGAAATTGCATGTCTTATTTTATATGAAAATAAAAAAAAATTAAGTTATCTAATGTAAATTAAAAAAATATGAATTTTCCCATAGAGGCACTCTAGAAGGAAAGAGAACAAAACCTGAGTATGACAAGCTGCTCTCTGACCCAATGCTCAAGTTCTCAGGCCTGTACCAAGAGGGATGCTCAGATTTGTATGTGACATGTCAGATCTTGACTGATGGGGTGCCACTTGCTCTGCCTGTCACCACATCATACAAAGCATTTACTAATCGATGGAAGTAAGTATAAAATGTATACAATTTGTACAGCTTGTTGAATAGTTGTATGTCCTAGTCAGTTAGTGTATAATATAAAAAAAAAATCTTTTCTTTTTATTTTTATTTTGAATTGTTAGGAATTATTATATTAAAACAAATAACATATTTAATGTATGTCTTAGATGGAAAGCTACACTATGGAATTTTATTAACAACCTAATCTATTTGAATTGCATTGATTTTGCCCTTATAACCCTTTTCATATGTTTCAAACATTACAATTTCTGAAGAGATTTTTTTTTATGTCAATGATAAATATAAATAATTTCCAGCTGGAATGAGTGGGTAACACTTCCAGTGTACTTCAGTGACTTGCCCCGCAATGCCACGCTAGCGATGACTATTTATGACTGTGCGGGGCCGGGCAAGGTGATGGTGGTCGGAGGCACTACCATCTCATTGTTTGGGAAACATGGCATGTTGAGACAGGTAAGCATTTTATGTTCCCTTAAACTAAGAATTCTAATTGAAAGAATAAAACATTGATATAAAAATTTTGAGCCACAATTCATTCTTGATACTTATATTAGTAGGGAAAATATGAATACAAGATCATATTCAAATCCACAATCTCCTGCAAACTCCAAACTCTTCACAATGTGAAATGCATTGATAATAGTATGATTGTCATAATGACATATTTTCTATTTAGACTAGAGTATTATCATGGGATAATTCCATACAAATTGATCTAGTCTTAAACTAAGCAAACTTTGTGTCATAGAATCTGTTTTGTTGTGAACACACTGAGAGATAGTTGACATTGAATATGTCAGCAACTTAATAGATTAGCAAGGTTATCAATTGTAACTCTGTAATGTAGCTTGGCTCAGATGGGCTGAATATATCAAATTATTTTTGTTGGGCAGATGTCTTATTATCACCGCAATATAACTGTATACTTATTATGTTAGTACAGGGACCTTACCTTGAGCTATGATACTTTGACTCATATTATGAAACAGATGTATATGACATGTAATATGTATACTGTATAACTGTCACTGTCACACACCTGAACTATAATTGCAATGAGATCTTATGGTTGGGCCCCAGGTCCCGTCACGAGCTATGAGCGCTGACATTGAATGCGTGGTCATTTTATGAGTATATCTGTCTGTCTGTATGGCGCGACGCGGATAAAATACATTGACAATTATCCCCACTATTTTCGTTGAGCGCGTTAAAGTCGTAATGGTATACGGTACCTATGGAAACGTTGATATTTTTTTATAAAGACTGCCGAGGTTTGAATGTTGGAGGCAGATGTTTGAATCCCGCCTTGTGTTGTATTGTTCCTAACTAATTTAACTAGAGTGAGATGACCATAAATAATATTTCATCGTTGAAAAGTGGGTGTGTTTATTATCATTATTTATGACATAGCATTGAATAACATTACTGTTAAGATGAACGGTTATTGTATCTTGAGTACTTATCTCTGGGAATGTAAATTATCAACACATAAACAGGCTACTCCAGTACTCTTCCATCCTTAGTGCAAATAGCATTTAAATGTTATACACGGCTTGGATAGCAACTAGAAGATCTGAGTATTGGTTTTTTGTTTAAGTGAAAGTTGAGTGATTCAATACTTCATGAGGAATGGGCCCAAAGTGTTTCTGATCAGTTGTAATTGGTTCTGTTTATTTTATGTTACTTGTTTGTTAACTTTAGTGTCAATGATAATGTCTATAAAAAAATCGTAGTCTAAATGTTACAGCACCTGGTTTTAAAAGAAGAGTATTATACATATACAATATTTCGTGTTAGCATACATATAAATGCAATATATATTTATGACTCAAAATTATTGAGTGTAACTTAAAACTCGACGAAGACTAGGCTAATTTAGTTTTAAGCTCCATATGCGCTTTGATAGTTAAGTAACGCGTTAGCACAAAAAAATCCTATTTTTTTAAACTTGATGTAAGATGCGTCGTTGTGACTATGTGGTAACCCTAGAGGTAATTCAGCGATTATACGAAGTTGATACCTATCTGAAAGTGGTATGGTTCAACTTCTTACAACTAACGTCTAAGCATAATTACGGTAAAATTGTCCCTATAACGCTATTAAAATGTTCAAAAGCATTTTCGGACACTAAATACATTCACTAATCACTCATTAATCATTCACTAATATATTCCCTGATTATAAATTCAACACCTGACTTGATGATATTTGTTTACAAAATGTCTACTATTGGTTGTAAACATTTTAATTGGGTGAGAATTGCACATATAGTTATCTCAAAATTAACTTTAGGCTAGAGGTAGATTACGCGGTTGTAAGAAATTAAACCTTACCGCTTATATGCAGACGTATCAATTTCGAATTGCACTGAAGTTTTTAAGCTCTTAAAGATGGGTATACGATGCAGCTCGCTTCGTAAGTGTGTGAAGTTTTACAATAGTGTGTGGTGCAAGTTGAAAGGTATAGGATGTTCCAAAAAGGGTATGTTCGACTTGCGTGTGTGGCCCGGCGTGGAGGGCCGGGAGCACACGCCGGGGAAGGCGGCCGACACCGGCGAGGAGCAGATGCAACGACTCGCCAAGTTGGCTAAGAAACATCGCAACGGACACATGCCTAAGGTAATACATACTACAGTGCCCAAATATATCTATCTAAATATATATAACTCAAAGGTGACTGACTGACTGACATAGTGATCTATCAACGCACAGCCCAAACCACTGGACGGATCGGGCTGAAATTTGGCATGCAGGTACATGTTATGACGTAGGCATCCGCTAAGGATTTTGATTAATTCTACCCTAAGGGGATAAAATAGAGGATGAGAGTTTGTATTAAAATTTGTCAATTTTAAACCGATCGGGCTGAGACTTGTATTTAATGAACGTTAAGATATTTTTAGAATACTAGCTCAGCCTCGCGGTCACTATCACTAAAAAGTCTTTTCATTTAATATATACCCTATGACATTCGTATCATAGCGTGACATTCTATTGGTAAAATAGTTTTAAAAACGGTACCGTAAATCCAGAGATTACCCTACAAGCTCACAAACTAAAAAAAAAAGCCTATTTGAAGGTCGTCAGCTGTTTGTTCGGTACTCCCAACAGAAATTATTAATATTCACATTGTGGCGGGACTCCAACCGCTCGACCCTCAGGATGAATTCGGTCTTCATGCGAACATCCTCTAGTTGCAAGAGTAACAAGTGCCACAGCTCATAATAACCTTTATAGCATGCACAATAAAGTTTAAAATCAATTGAACAGGTGGATTGGCTGGACAGGCTGACTTTCAGAGAGATTGAGATGATCAACGAGAAAGAGAAACGCAGCTCTGATTACATGTACCTTATGATCGAGTTTCCAACGGTGCAGATTGATGGCATTAATGTAAGTACATTTTTCTCTACCACAAATTTTTATCAAGCAGTTAGTATAAGAAAGGTAGAATATTTCCTTATCAAAATTATACCTGCTCGCCTTAGTATTCTTAACTCAGCGATATCTCCCTGTCCTTATCCCATACATTGTTGTGGTCGGCACTTGATTCAACCCGATGTGGCTGATCACCTGATTGTTATACTAAGCGACTGCCATCTGACCTTCGCAACCTCCTTTAGGAGGAAAATCTGTGATCTGGATTAAACCAGTTGTCAGATTATTTTAGGCTCGACTGACCTGTAACGATTGCAAAGGAGCGGTACGAAATAATACTATACAATAAGTAAAAAAAATTTTTTTTATTTAAAGTTGTTGTAGTATTACTGCCTGCTCATTTCGACTAACCTCCGAATCGGCTGGTCTTATTTTGACCGGAGTTCCCATAGCTATTTTTTAAAAATAGTCTTAGCTAGAATGCATCGCTGTTCGCAAGTGCTATTGCAGGACACGAGATTCTGGATTCGATGAATATGAAAATGGTTTATTCAGTTTAAGTCCCGGTAAGGCACTTATGAATGTCGAGCAATTTACCACCGGTTCAAATACTAGCGGTCCCCGGTACTAAGTGCTATTGCGTTTTCCCATAAGCAGCCCGGAGTCTGGATTAGTGCCCGGCTACTGGCAATACCCCCCTATTACATGCCAGTTAAACATAACCGCTGTAATGTGGGTACACTTTGCCTCTTCCGTCAGCGAAAACAGGCATGAGTTTATTTATGAGTACTTTGATTTGTAATCACTCTAGCACGCAGTAGTGTACTACGAACAAGACGGCGATGAAGTCCAACAGTATAGATGTGCGGCATCGTTAGTAACGGTCCCGGACCCTGAAGCGGCGCGCGATAACTTGGTAGAGGCCAAACAACATCGCCTCGCCCGATGTCTACGCGCGGGCGCCGGCGCCAGAGACGCTAAACCTACCGCCAAAGAGAGGGATCAGCTCGCTGCAGTGCTACAAGCTCCCCCCGCTAGAAACATACCAGCTCATGAACAGGATCTTATATGGAAGTTTCGGTGAGTATTGCAACGTATTAAGTGTTGTTAGTAATATGCAAAAACCGTAAGTTCGGCCAAATTTAGTTAAACTAGAGTCCTTTTTAGGAGCTCTTTTTTGGCACAGGGCTGTTAGTAAAAAAATAAGTCTATAATTTTTTCCATTTTTTCGTCGATAAGATTAGTATTTAATTTTGGTAAAGTGTAGTTTTTAGAGGTTTGATGCTTATTGGATGGTATGTAGAATATAAGACAATGCTTATTTATGCTGGAATGGGCATACCCCATACGTTGAATTACTTCCTAGACGTAAATAACTACAGACTTTCAAAATTCATCCAATCTTATCATATCACGATATTTAATCGTTAGTAGCTCAGCAGGTAACTGCTATCATAGTTTTACCTCATTACACAACACAATCATAGATAACTATACTATTGTAGACAGACGATTAGACTAGGTTCTACCCGCGTCTTCATTCACGATATCTCCAATTAGATATTCGGACCTGCCCTACTGGGTATCGTATATCAATCTTACAGATGATCGCAGCCAAATAATACCTTTGAGTAGAGCTGTTGCTGTGTTTCACAGGGAGAGCGAGTGGACACACTGTGTTAGATTAATTTTACAAGCATTTTATTAACTTGCAATGCATGTATGTTTGTCCGGGTGGAATCTTGCAACTGAATTAAAATCAGTTATCTTTTGAGCTGAAATTACGTATACACGCATGTTAGACAATGCATGTTAGCTATGTGACGTCGTTATAATTCCAATATGGCGGATCATCCAAGATGGCGGACTAGTTATTTCTTCTACAATACCTCAGTATAGGTATCAAATTAAAGGGCTTGCTGAGGAAAACACAAAAAATTTCTTTCTTTACTTGATATATTTCTCTAAAAGCTGGTTTAAAAAATATATATATACAAATAACATACAACTAAACGAACTATGTAATCACACCACATGTCATGTTTCACAGCGTTGGCACCAAAACAGTATAAAATTTTTATCTGTGAGTGATTTCCTTAAATATTTATAGGGTAAACAATTCAAGGGACAAAATAAGTGTTGCAAGTGATTTTAGGCTTCAGTAGCCGCTTACCATCAGACCGACTACGTTATTAAAAATACAGAAGCCTGAATAAGTATTACCATTTTAAAATATGCCCTTTCGTAGCACCTGGGGCCCTACCATGAGCTCTTATTGCCATGATAGTTTCACTCATTTATGAGACAGATGTATGTGACGTGTATACATCTGTCACCTTCGCACAACTGAATTATTATTGCAATAAGATCTCATGGTTGGGCCCCTGTTTATATTAACATGAAACGATTCATTAGGCACGACTTGTACGGTATAATTTATTCATTGTATCAAGCTTTGATCTCGCGGCATGACGTGTTATCGCGAATATCGTGTTAACTATTGTAATATTAATTAATAATGTGATACAAAAATGTTTTATTGTTTTTTTTAAGTAAATAGTGTGAATAAATTTGTTATCAATGTTGATCAAGAATTCGGATGGCAGGCAAGTGTTTTTATGAAGTTTGTACCTATGTTGAAGATTAAGTAGGTATAGTGAAAAAAATTTAGGTAATGTCGGTGACGAAAGTTTTTTAGTGTGACAAGAACTCTTAGTTAATTAAATTTTCGCTTCGGCTCCAATTTGAAATACGTTTTAATTGTCTGATAGGATCACATAATTTGAATCGACAATTGTTTGAATGTGCAAACGAAAATATACTTTATGTTTTGATATACAAATATTCTTCTGTTCCTCTCTGCCTTGTAATTAGTGTTAAAAATAAAATAAAAACAAATATGGTCACGCCATCCCAGAAGGGTCTCCGAAGGGGTAAGCAAGTGTTGTAACATCAATACCCACATTTCACCGATATTTAGAAAACCTCATTGGTGCAGGCCACTAGGATTCGAACTTGCGTCGCTTGCGTAGCAGGCGATGTTAGTTTTATTGTTTTGTAATGTTTTTAAAACCTTAGAATTTACGAACAATATTTATCAAAACTATTACAATATATTTTAAAGAGAAAAGATTTGATTGTTTGTTTGTTTGCATTGAATAAGCTCCGAAACTACTTGACCGATCTTGAAAATTCTTCCAGCAATGGATAGCTACATCATCAGCGAGTAACATAGGCTATCTCTTATCCTCGTACTCCCACGGGAACGGGAACTATGCGGGTGAAACTGCGTGACGACCGCTAGTGTTTATATAATATACGTATATGTCTTTCTCTTTCAGTTTTTACCTATCCTCGCATCGGAGGGCGCTCACCAAATTCCTGGAATGTGTTAACTGGAATAGACCTGGTAAGAAATAAATTTGTTTTATTCATTCGAGTTACTTATTTTATTTCATACACACACATACATACATATCAAAAAGTACATTATTTTCATTCCCTTCGGTTGAATGTAAAAGAGTAAGATTGACCACATTGTATCTATACATTGTATATATACATAGGTGAATTAAATTAAACAGTCTGTTTGTAATTCCAAATTAACAGCTTTTCACTAAATGCATATGGAAAAATATATTATGGTACTTACATAAAAATAACATTTGAAAATATTGCGTGTCTGTGTCTGTTTGCTCCGGTTAATCTCTGAAACGGCTGTGATTACCCGGAATAAACATAGACAGACAGACGGACAGGCAGATTGTTTTTTTTTTATATTAGTATTAGGTAAGTTCCGTATATACGTTGATTATGCAATTAAGTGGAAAGCACTTAATATGTAATTACAAACAGACACTTCAATTTTATTAATGTGTATAGATTTAAATAGGGCCTAAGTAATTTGCATGTATTAATTGTATGTGATCGCGTGCGAATCATAAAGGTAACCTTGAAATTATATTGTTTGGAACCGGTCTGCCGTAATCAGCAGTGATTAATAGAAACCGGTCGCAATTCGATGTATTTATGTAATAGGTGAGCGGACATTTGTATTGGAAATCTATACTGATATTATAAATGCGAAAGTGTCTGCGTCTGTCTGTTTGTTACCTATTCACGACTGGACCGGTGAACTGATTCTGTTGAAATTTGGAATATATCGTTTTGACTCCAGGGACGGAGATAGGGTACTTATAACGTAAAGATATCTATATCTTTACATGGATGAAGTCCCCGGTGAAACCTAGTATTCCTAAATGAGTCATTCATCTGTGAATTGTTTGTAAAAAATGTTCTGTGATAAATCACAGGGAGCCTACTCGCTTTCTCCGAAAAACGAAGCTTTGGCAGCAAAGTTATTACCATGGTTCTTATTCGTTCTAAAATTACGTCCGAACGGGGGCTGCTAGAAAATTCTTTGACGTTTACATATTTTAAACAGGCTTTAATTAAATTATTAAACGGACGAAGATTTGAGTTTTGATAAAAACAAATCAATACAGAAACTATATTTGATTTCCGTTCGTTTGCGATGTTTGAAGTAGACACTAGACACCCTGGGTCTGGGACAAAATAAGGGTTCCGCGACAATAAGGATGAAACTAAATCTACGCGGGTGAAACCGCAAGGCACAGCTAGTCAATTATAATGTACTATTCAAATGGTGAAACAATTATTAAAATTGGACCAGTACTTCTTGAGTCAATTCGTTACAAACATACTTACATACAAATCTTTCCTCGTTATAATATCAGTAAAGATTGAAACACAATACATAATCCAAGGGCTGATGTGGTAATCGACTTTCATTCGCTGCCCACTAAACCTTCCCAAAATTAACTTAACCAAGGCAATCAACATTCGGGAGTTATGAGAAACATTAACATTAATTAATATCACCGACATAACCTACATGTTATAATTTTATGCATGTATGCATACCTCTTACCTGCTTATATCTGTTACGTCAATATTATTATTAGTTTGACCTATGATAACTATAATAGCCGTGCCCCGTGATTTCACAGAAACATGGTATCGCCACGTTTTCGATATAAAAATGTCTTTATTTGATTAGATTTCTTACGAAGTACTTTCAAATCGTTAGAATGACAAAAGAGCTACCACCGGGTTCAAGGATTCAAAGAACCCGGCAAGAAACTCAGCAATTACTTACTCTTTTCAAAAATATGTTCTGATATTCTAACAATAATTTGGAAAAATATGAACACGAGGCGGGACTCGAACCCACGTTCTCTGCAAACCGTGTAATTGCTCTGCCAACTGAGCTACTCATGATCTCACCTAAAGATTTTCCTTCCCTTGTTTTTTACGGTTTTGGAGCCGCCTTGCGCCATCTGTTGGCTGGAGTACCTATATATTACCAAATCTCATATTTATATTATAGAGAATAGCCTTATTTCACGCAAATTTCTTTAAACGTCTGTTCGCGGTCGGTGTACTTAGCAAAAAGTCCACTCAATACGTTTATTTCTTGATCGTCAACTTTGCTATTTCTTCTATATAGACTTCTGGTGTCTTGTAAAAGAAAAACTCCTGTATTTAAAAGATTTATCAGGTATTTTGCTAAGTAGTAATGTGTCTCATATCGTAAGTTTTAAAGTGCAATATTGTTCGCAGACGAGGTGGAGCAAGCGCTGTCTATGATGAAGCAATGGGCGCCCATGGACGTGGAGGACGCCTTGGAACTGCTCACGCCAAAGTTTACACACCCCGCTGTACGGAAGTTAGTTTCAATACGTTTTCTTTCACTTTGTTTTAGACGCTTTAGCTAGGAAGATATTAAAAAATAAATTATATACTTAAAATTGTGTACATACGAGTCGCCATTTCTAAAAACTTATGTGCAGTGAACACCACGTGCTTTACGGTGTAGGAAAACATCGTGAGGAAACCTGCATATGTCTGAGAAGTAGTTCAAAGATGTATGTATAGTGCCTGAGACGGCGATAGACTCACCATCTGTCACATTGGCACTTAATCATCTTCGGGGAAGAGTGGGTGTTGTTATTACAACACCTATGCCTACTTCTTCGGGGAATACAGGCGTGAGCATATGTATGTATGTTTGTATTTCTTAAAAATAATAAGTACACTGGTTAAGTCACGGGTAAAGGTTAGTATAATAATATTACATGTTAGAATAGTTTTCATTATTCTTACATGTTATTATATTGTTATTATGTTACTCATATTGTAAATCCTAACTATTCTATTTCTGTTTATGTACGTACTGCCATTATAAAGTAAGCATTGTGAAATGTGTTTTCTCATTAAGTGAATTATTGTTCTAAGAAATAAATTATCTTAAACCCAAAAAAAACACCCAACATTCTCAAAAAATAGAAAGAACATTACGTATAATTCGCTCGTTAAAGTATTATTTATTACGACTTTGATCTGTTATTGTAGGTTGAACGTTTATAATTTAAATATTAGACTAGTCTAGACGTGTTGGAATCACAAGAATGCCATATTTTATCTCATCTGTATTCCATATCTTCTGAATCTTTAAATATACATTGAGTCGTCATTTCCATACACAATTGTTTTGTCTGTTCGAACACAACTTTCTTCTAAACTACGTTGCGGATCTTGATTCGGTTTTTACTAACATGTAGGAGTTGTTTGTGGCAATATTGGGTCCGGTTGATCTTATGTGCCGCCCTTGCCCTTATGCTCTACGTACCTGACTCCTCAAATACTCCCTGAACAAGCTAGCAGATCTTGGCCATGGGGAAGAGCTTATAGTCCTCTGGTTTCGGATACGCCTTACCTAGTCGGTCCATTCGCCATGTGGCCAGTGCGTCGCAATTGCATATTAGGTGACTCATGGTTTCGGCTTCTGATTACCAGTACCTACATACCACATCGTTAGATAAGTTCATCTTATGAAGATGTTCTTTTGTCCCATAATGACCTGTTAGTGCCCCTGGGAGTTGCCTAAGCTGACATCTATTCAACTGTAATAGCTTTCTGCTTTGGCTCTCACCATGTAGTTGAACTTAGATGGTGAAACGAGGGTAGGTAGGTAGTAATATAAATGGCTAAAGTGTCTTTGTCTGTCTTTTACCTTTCACGGCAGATCCCAATATGCCGAAATTTGGTATAAGTATTTGACTACAAGAAGGACGTAGGGTACTTAAAGATCTTTACGCGGACAAAGTAGGGGGTAAAAGCTAGTCTGTACAAGCATGCATTTAGAATTTGCATATTTTATTATTGTTGAATTCATGTTTTAAAGAATTCGTGTTGTTATAGGATCAATGACCTGTAAGAATTGTACATTTTTAGAGGTCATTGAACCTATCACAACATGAATTATTGACATGATGAATGAATGATGAGTATATCCATATCTATACATCTATACAGATAAATAAAATTGAAGTGTCTGTTTGTTATTCCAAAATGCTCCAAACAGCTTTTCACTAAATGGATATGAAAGTATACACGCTACTGACACTAAAAAACCAAGTTTTGTAATTTTTCTCTGTCTGTCTGTCTGTTTGTTTGTTCCGGGTAATCTCTGAACTGGCTGGACCGCTTTTAACGGGACTTTCACTGGCAGGTGGCTGATGTTTCAAGGAGTAACTTAGGCTACTTTTATTTATTAAAAATATTAGGCTTCTGCGACAATAAGGATGAAACTAAATATACGCGGGTGAAACCGCGGGGCACAGCTAGTGCCAAATATAAATGTTTAAGGTCAAATAATACTGATAACGATTTATCTCTAGTATACAATTCGTATGTTACTTGATTTCTCAGTGCTGAACCCATTTGGATACATTAAATTAAACTGTAATGTTGTAGACAAAGTAACATAATCCTCACGCCTCGCTTATAGAAACGATACAAAATGTACGGGAATGACATATGTCACGTGACTGATTTATGTCATTCCCATACATGCAAAGGCGAGAAAATGTTACATTGTCTAAGGCTACAGTTCCTTTAAAACATATTGAAAGAAAGAGAGGAAGAGTAAGACCAAGATTAAAATACATACAAGTTAAGGAAAATGTGTCTGTCATGACGTATAGGGAAGTCAAGGAGATGGCACTGGATAGAGACGAATGGAAGTAGTTGCATCAGTTACACCGACAAGTGCCTTTCTTAAATTTATGATGATGATGATGAGTGAATGCGGATGCGTTTTTCGCTTATTGACCGTATCTATTATTTTCTAGATACGCGATATCTCGGTTAAAACAAGCGCCGGACGATGACCTTCTTCTGTATTTACTGCAACTGGTGCAGGCTTTGAAATATGAAGACTTTATGGAGATACATAACGGTGAGTTTTGTCTAATTACTTCCACCATATAATTTATTATATTGTAGTGTTGAGTGTAAAGGGAAGGTCTTCCATTGAGGTAGGTGTAATGTCAGAGCAACACCGGCTCTAACTGTTCTAGTTGGAAATTGGAAACTTTGTATATATACTGCAATTCGCTTGAACACTCTTATTGCGCGATTTAGGTTGTCGTGTATTTGTACTCAAACTTTGTAATTGCCAGCGAGTAGCGCCATCTATGTAGCGAGTGGAGAGACGCTGCAATAACGTGAGGTACAAAGAGGTTCTCTTCCCAAAGCTAGTGTTGCCAATCGATAGAATCTTACGTTCTGATAAATTGTTGGAAGGTTTGAAAGAAAGTTGATCGGTTGTGTGATTGTGCAGAGTACTCCCGGCTGTGTGGTAAGGAGGTGGCGGTGTTCGGCGAGGACGGCAAGCTGCTGGGTGGCCACCGCGGCAGTCAAGCCAGCCTGCTCTCTGCTTCCAGTACGTTACACACTATATCTATATCTATACATATACAGATAAATAAAATTGAAGTGCCTGTTTGTAATTCCAAAATAACAGCTTTTCACTAGATGCATATGAAATTATATACGATACTTACAATAAAATAAGGTTATCTCCGAAACAGCTGGACTGATTTTAACGGGACTTTGACCGGCCGGTAGCTAATGATACAATGAGTAACTCAGTTTTAAGAAGTAGTGAGAGAGAGGAGAAAAGCCGTTACATATTGCATATTGGCACGTCTGTATCCCATGAGGGTAGACAGAGACTACTATTTGCCATACACTAGTCCAGGGCATATTATTATATATCGATGGAAGACCAGCTACGCAAGCAACGAATCCCAGCGGGGCCAGTGCCAATGAGATTTTCTAAAAACTCATGTGCAGTTATTTCACACCACGTGCTTTACGGTGAAGGAACACATCGTGAGGAAATCTGCATATGTCTGAGAAGTAATTCTAAGACGTATACTGCCTGAGACGGTGATAGACTCACCATCTGTCACGTTGGCACTTAATCATCTTCGGTGAAAAGTGGGTGTTGTTATTACAACACCTCTGCCTACCCCTTCGAGGAATACAAGCGTGAGTATATGTATGTGTGCAGTGCTTCAGAGTGGTATGAGTTCTTCGACCAGCAGCCGGCGGTCCACCGTGGCTGAGGATGGTGCGCCTGCTGAAGACGCTCTCACTGACACTACGCCCGACAGTAACAATCTTAATACGTAAGTACTGTCACATTCATATTATGAAGAGAGGAAAGATTTGATTGTTTTTTTGTTTGTTTGTTTGCATTGAATAGGCTCCGAAACTACTTGACTGATCTTGAAAATTCTTTCAGCAATGGATAGCTACATCATCAGCGAGTACATAGGCTATATTTTATCCCCGTACTCCCACGGGAACGGGAACTATAAAACCGCGTGGCGTCCGCTAGTCTATGGGAAAATATTATGCAGAATAGTCGTAAATTCAGAAAGGAATGTCATGTCGTAGTGTATATTTATGTGTTTTACAGATGTGTTTTTAAACTTGACATTACTTAGATAGTAAAACGGATGAGAAAATTTTAAAAACTTTAAGTGTGGAGACCCTCACTGTATTACGCCCTGGCCCAATTTTTTTTGTCTTTTTTTTTTAGCGAATGGAGTTCATCCCTCGCTGGGTTCTTGGTGAGCCGCGCGGGGTCGAACAGCGTGGTGGGCAACTACCTGTACTGGTACCTACTCGTCGAGTGCGAGGACCAGGCCGCCGCGCCCCCTCCGCACCGACACATGTACCTCACCGTCATGAGGTCCTTCTCGCACGCACTCGCTGCAGGTATATATAACTACCTGTACTGGTACCTGCTGGTTGAATCAGTGGAGGTAGCTCCCCCCTACCAACTGCGAAAGACCAAGTCCTAAAAAAAACCCCTGCTGGTCGAGTACAACACTACACGTGACATGGTAACATTATTTGGCTGCAATCTTCTGTAAGATAGAGGACGTGAGAACAGTCCTCAGCCCCGAATTTTCTAGCTGATCCCTTTGTGCCCGACATCTGTTAAGCCTCAATTATTAAGGAATTTGACATTTCACATGCATAATAAGAATTAATCACGGACTAAATTACTTTTTTTTATTAGGTAACGCGGACCACCAACGAACACGTTCCTTCCTTGCCCGTCAGCAGTTATTCATAGATAAACTAGTGAAGCTTGTCAAAACAGTCGCGAGGGAAAGCGGTAACCGCAATAAAAAGGCAGAGCGACTACAACAATTACTCGCCGACCCGGACGCATTCAAATTCAACTTCACCAACTTCGAACCTATGCCCTTCCCTCTAGACCCAAACGTAACTATAAAAGGGATAGTGGCTAAGAAAGCTAGCTTGTTCAAATCAGCGTTAATGCCTTCGAAACTAACCTTCCTTACCACCGAAGGGGTGGAATATGAAGCGATATTCAAACACGGTGACGATTTACGACAAGACCAATTGATATTGCAAATGATAACCTTAATGGATAAGTTGCTGAGGCGAGAGAATTTAGACCTTAAATTAACCCCGTATAAGGTCCTAGCTACAAGTTCCAAGCACGGATTCCTACAGTTCATAGAATCAGTGACGGTCGCTGAAGCGTTAGCGTCTGAAGGCAGTATACAGAATTTCTTCAGGAAATACAATCCGTGTGAAGGAGCCCCGTATGGAATCAAACCTGAGACCATGGATACTTATATCAGGAGCTGCGCTGGATATTGTGTTATCACTTATCTGTTAGGTGAGTTCATTTGACATTTTATAAGGTGTAGGGAGAGCAGTGTAAAAAGGTGTCATGTCTGGGGAACATCGGCTCCAACTGTTATAGTTGGGAACTTGTTATTGCACGGAAATGCGCTCAAAAACTGGTATGGCGCGATTTAGGTGGTCTTGTGACGGTGGCAGTGAAAAACTCGCCCTAATCCCTCTGAACAGATAGTGGGGCCTGTAGGTCTAAAAAGGCCACTTTGGGAGAATCATAATGTGATCCGAATATGATTCATCACCGAAATAACAAAATGGTCACTTAAGTGCAATTCATATTTATGAATCACGAATGATTACAATAATTGTAGATTTTAGTCCCTAAGTAACTTTTTATGATTTTGCTATTTGTCATAAAAGCATATTTTGTGGACCATTTTAGGAATCTTCATAGGAAAGTGTCAAACAGGTGAATTGCGATAAGAATCATTCTTGAATCATATTCAGATCACATTATGATCCTCCCATAGTGGCCGTTTTAGACCTACTGTTCTTGTTCTTTTTAGGTTTGTATAGATCAATTTGCAAAAGACTACAATTTTCAAACGTCAAAGTCAGCCTAAATCGTCTCAGTCCCGACATCGGTGGTCCTTCGAGCTGGGTTTAAAGTAACCAATGTATCGTAGGTGTAGGCGACCGTCACCTGGACAACTTGTTATTGACGCGCGCCGGCGCGCTGTTCCACATCGACTTCGGCTACATCCTGGGCCGCGACCCCAAGCCGCTGCCGCCGCCCATGAAGCTCAGCAAGGAGATGGTGGAGGCCATGGGCGGCGTGCACTCCGACCTCTACCACGAGTTCCGCAAGCAGTGCTACACCGCCTTCCTGCATCTCAGGCGGTACGTTCATTATGGTTCTTGACAGGTTCTTCTCAGTAAAAGCAAACTTCCGAACTCGACAGTAGCATGTGAAATCTATACATCTATACGGATAAATAAAATTTAAGTGTCTCTTTGTAATTGCAAAATAACAGCTTTTCACTAAATGCATATGGAAGTACACGCTACTGACACTAAAAAACCAAGTATTAAAATGTTTCTCTGTCTGTCTGTCCTTCTGTCTTCTATGATTTTAACGAAACTTTCACTGGGAGGTAGCTGATTTTTCAAGGAGTAACTTGGGCTAGTTTTATTTATTACAAATATTAGGGTTCCGCGACAATAAGGATGAAACTAAATCTACGCGGGTGAAACCGTGGGGCACAGCTCTTCTTGTATAATCGTGTCGTTCTGACGATTTTAAAGTACTCTGTAGAAAGTCTAATCGAATATAGATATTTTTAGGTTTGAGTTTACAGGGGACTATGATCGTTTAAGCAGCACGTATTAAGAACTTCTCAGCGTTGAAGTTTGAATTTACGGTAGAAGAATGGAACGTCAAAGCTCTGAAGTTCTTAATACGCTCTGCTTAAACCGATGATGGTAGGCTGTGGCTTTGCATTGGTGCAATGTTTACATAGGTTGATATTTCACGGGCCGTGGTGGATTTGAAGTTTAAGCAGTCGCCTACTACGCAAGCGACGCAAGTTCGAATCCCAACGCTGTACCAACAAGTTTTTCTAAATAAGTTATGTTTCACACCGCGTGCTTTACGGTGAAGGAAAACATCGTGAGAAAACCTAGAATATGTCTGAGAAGTAATTCAAAAGACCTATGTATAGTGCCCGCGGCGATAGACTGACCATCTGTCACGTTGGCACTTAATGATTTTCGCTTAAATGGGGGTGTAAGCTTTCACAAACAAAAAAAATAAAAACACCTAAGCTTAGAATAAGCGCTTGGGTCACTGATCTCGCCGCCACTGGTGTTCATTGACCCGAGCCAGCTGCCCATACATGCTATTATTGCTTGACTTTAAAAAAGATGCGTCGTATCATTTGATTCATATATATTTTATTCAATAACATACCATATATTAATTGAATACAATGTATATATGGCACCAATACCAATACAAAACAATGCGCTTACTTCCATAAATACGACATGACTACCGGGACAGCTCTTAAAATATGTGATAGGGTATAATTTTAGGAAGCAATTAAAATTATTATGACAAAAATATTTTCTTTCGTTTTCGAGTAATTGATGTTCAAAGTTGACCATATCAAGACCTTATTTTTGCATAATTTCGCAGCTGTAACGTAGAGTTATTCACGTGAAATCTAACTACGATTTTTTTTTTCTCCCACCAATAAAACCTGAAATAATCCCATAAAACCATTTTTCGAAACCATTAACCTTCCCCTTAATTTAAAAAGTTGGCTGACCGCGTTCGGGATGTATGTATACGCTGCCGCGCGTTCATTTAATTGCTTAAGGCCGCGAGCTCTTCGGCCATAGCTTATAACTACGTTATCGTTGGAGCTAGATATTTTACGAGTTTAATATAGTGATATATTCATAAAACCCTACAACTTCTAGAAGACAACTGTTCCTTTTTCTTCGATTCAAATTGTGATATGTTTTTTATCCACAGGCACGCTAATCTAATGTTGAATCTATTCTCCCTAATGGTGGACGCGTCCGTGCCTGACATAGCCTTGGAGCCCGACAAGGCTGTGAAGAAAGTACAGGACAAACTTAGGTACGTTCTTATATTTATTAGAGGCAGGACACGTGATCTCCTGTTGGGTTGTTCCAATAATCCCCATTGAAAATAGCAGGCGCCTGCCAACCCCACGGCCACCACGACTCATATTTCATGTTTCTAGGTTTAAGCTGTGTCATCAACTCATCAACTCCCTGGCCTTATCCATGTATTTGGGGTCAGCACTTGATTCAACCCGATGTTGTTGATCACCTGATTTTTATACGAAGCGACTGCCATCTGACCTTCATAACATTGAGGATAATCGGCAATCTGGGATAAACCAGTTTTCAGACTTTCTTAGGCCTCTGACTGACCTGTAACGATTGCCAAAGATGTTAAATTGGCAACCGGGACCGACGGCTTAACGTGCTCTCCGAGGCACGGAGGGAACTCGGGCAATCACCCATCAAACTACTGGCTAGGCGCGTGGTTGCTTAACTTCGCTGATCCAATCTTATGCGTAGTAATAATAGCAACCGTGTCACGAGCTCTAGGTTTGAG
This sequence comes from Watsonalla cultraria, assembly GCA_964035505.1. Classification (NCBI taxonomy): domain Eukaryota; kingdom Metazoa; phylum Arthropoda; class Insecta; order Lepidoptera; family Drepanidae; genus Watsonalla; species Watsonalla cultraria. The sequence goes on along the minus strand of OZ037726.1, from coordinate 922,767 downwards.
ATGTGTGTTTAAGACAAATTTTATATGCATAGATTTAATTTGTAATTCCCTACAGGTTAGACCTTGGCGACGAGGAAGCAGTCCACTACCTCCAGAATCTGCTGGACATGTCAGTGACGGCTGTTATGGCGGTGTTAGTAGAACAATTCCATAAGTTTGCCCAGTACTGGCGAAAGTGAGCTTTATGGCTTTCTGTATAACGTCCAAGTTTGACTGCTAGTTTGAATTTTTATATTGACCCCTAGTCAAAAGAAAATATTTGTTTCGGGAGCGAAGCTTTTTACCTTAAAATAAAAGAATTTATGCACTTGGAACACTCATTGACAGTTACGTAAAGTACAATTAAATGAAGACTTAGCTAACAATTGTTGTATGATAAGTTAGGTGTGTCCCGCGGATTCTCTCGCGTACACTCATTTTCATATGTGATTACGTATATTTGACTAAATAAATATTTTTTTAACTTTATTTTTAAATTATCGTCATGTTTTTTTCAATAAAATTCTATCATCGAACGTATTCATAATAGTTTTGAAAAATAAATATGTTAGGCTAGCCGCACACACTCAATAATATTGCCAATAAAGTGCATATTGACAACAATATTGTGCGAACCGTGTTGTGGTATTTTTCAATAATATTGAGAACTAGCTATGCTCCGTGGTTTCACCCGCGCGAATCAACCCTAATATGTTTTGTTGAAACATCATGTATCTGCCAGTGAAAGTCCCGGTAAAATCGGTCCAGCCGTTTTTCATGAAATCAATACATTGACAATATTATTGTGTGTGTGCGGCTAGCCTTAAATCCGTAATAAGCTTCGCTTCCGTTCTCTTAAACCTGTGTTATATATTTTATGTTCGTATCAAGGTCTCGGCAACACAAACCAAAATCAAACGCAATTCAACGCTATCGAGATGAGAATAGGATTACTCAACCGTCATTTTTTATTTCGGTCTCACTCTCTTTGGTTAAGAATGACCGAGAGGGAAATAAAAAAGGGCTGTTTTATTTCAATTTATATATTTTGCTTTGCTCAATAGATATTTAAAATAAGTCAATGGTGTGGTGAATACTCAATTATAATAATTTAGATTTTCACGCAGATTTTTTACGTTTTTTAGTTCCCATTAATATTGACCAATAATGTATGTAAGTACACTTGTTTATATGATCCTAAATGTATAATTTATATACTGTGATAATAAAATAAAAATACTATTTTGGATTAAAATTTTCTTTTATTTCTTAAATAAATAATTTATCGTCCTGCGGTCTTACAATGAGCTTTTAATATTTTTATCATCATTTAGACAGGAAGATAATTTGTTGAAAAGGCTTAGATAATAAGTTATACTTTTTAATGTAGCCTTAAATCTTCACTTAATTACTAAATATAAAACTTTATAAAAATGCCACGAAAATATAATTGTAGCTAAATTTGTTATACAATAAAAATATATTCCATTCCCACAGTTTAATTAAGATGAAATCATGATAGACATAGCTGTAATTCACGGACACTTATAGGCTTAATTTGCTTGCATAGACTAAGTTTTTTTTAATTCAGCAAAGGTGGCAAACAAGCATAAATTCTGTCTATGAACATGACAACACCAACAACTTTCTGTGATTATGGTATGGTACCCAGTTTTTTGTAGCATAGCTAAAACTATACACGATTTAACTATATATTTACATGCTCATTTGAATCATACAGGGAACACACTGCTAGCATAAGTAAGCAAAACACATGACAGTGACTAGTTGTGATGATAATAGTATGAAATTATTATATCAGTCTCATACAGGTAAATAACATTAAAAAGCTTTCAGTATTAACATTACTTAGAGAAATATACTCGTATAGATAGTTGAAATATAAATTTCATTCATAAGAAATTGATACATAATATATCTATATCTATACAGATAAATAAAATTGAAGTGTCTGTTTGTAATTCCAAAATTACAGCTTTTCACTAAATGTATATGAAAGTATACACGCTACTGACACTGAAAAACCAAGTTCTGTCTGTGTCTGTCTGTCTGTCACTCATGGAAATGGTATATTATGTTAGATAGTTATACCTTGTTCAATGAATAATTAGCCCTTAAATAGAGCCAATTTTGTACCTATTTTATATACAGGGAGTATCAATTCAACTTTAGATATGATTGATACTTATTCATACAAAAGTCAACAACTCACACGTTTTTCAAGTGTTAGCAGCCATCAAATCACTGCCACTCGTAATACAATCACTAGCTATATATATCTTGCTGCCAGTGCTCGTCTGTACGACATCACAAGCTGCTATTTCAGCATAAGTCACTCCTCCAACAACATATACCAACACACTTCTCGGTTTCAATGGAAATGCATTGCCCAAATTAGGGTCATTCTTCAACAATTTCAATATACCCTTTGCATCTTTACCGCCAAATTCCAAATCACTATGTATTTTTAAATTCGAAAGTTTCTCATTTAAAGTTTCCATTCCATCTTTAAGTTTACTTACTATTTTACCACCAACTTTGAAATCACTCAAACCAGACAGTTTTGTTATAACTTCAGATAATGTTTCAGCACTTAGAATGGTGTTGCACAGTACTGCTATCAGGGGGATATAGCCTCCGTTAAAGACGTAGCTTGGTGATGACTTGCCCACCTTATCAGGTTGAGAAGGAAGTTGCTTTAACTTATTTGCGGCCGTCTGGAATTCATTCTGCCACTTCGGTAGTCTCTCACTTATATTACTCAAGTTGGAAATATTCAGAGACAGTCTAGGACTAGAAGGTTGGATCAGCAAACCGGCATTTATCAAGTTATTAAATACATATAAATATTTGTAACCGAAAGCCAGTAAATATTTGTTGACTAGAGAATTATATTCATCAGAAGACAGTCCTTGAGTCAAACTGAGTAAACACATGAGCCTCAGACTGCTGTAAATGTGTATGTCTGTACCAAAATTCTCATCAACAAAAGTGTAGTTTGACTTTTTATTTCTATTATTCAGCATTTCTGTTTCAGTCCATTTGAGATTCTCAAACTTATTACTCATTTCCGAGATAATTGTTTCACATGCCAGTACATGGTTCACAAGATTCTGTTTGAATAATGACACTTGCTGTAATTTGGTTGCTACATAATGCTTCATTTCCTGAATACCCAAGGCTTTAATATCTTCATTCTTCAACAGCTTAGCCTTGGAGCTCAAAACACTGAGGACTTCAGAGAAATGTCTATGCTTTATCTCTCCATACAAGTTATCTATGGTACTATCTAATGTCATGACAGCATTCTTTGCAGCAGAACTGTTTTCTTCAAAACCAAAATCCAACTTTCCTTTTTTAAATTTAGTTTCATTCACATTCATATCTAAATGTCCACAGTTGATGTTAAATATCTCACTAAGTAGACCACTGTAGGTGGCCGGGGTCAGTAAACTAGATGCATAGTCCTGACTTCTGTCTATTACAATCAACGCGCAAATTTCTTGTGAACTACTTGTATCTACAAAATCCCTTGCATATGTTTCATTGTATATCTCTAGGACATCCAAAACGCTAGCAGATAGTTTCCCCACAGAAAACATAGCTTTTGGCCGACCAGTGACATGGAATAAACTCCATAAAGACATGGAAATACTCGATAATAAAGAGTGATTGTGTTCTACATACAGTTGTTTGAAAAGGAATGGTAATTCTAAACTCAAAACTTGATCATCCAGAGTCATCATCTCCCATGAAAGAGTGTGTAAGTGAACAATGTCATATAACCCTTTACTTTCAAGTATAGAATTGTATGAACAAAGCACTTTTGGTACTATTATTATGTGGAAACATTTCAAATCAGCCAGTGAGGGGTTTTGGCTGAGGAGTGATGAGATTTGGTCCAACACACATTTGTACTTATTAATACATGCTGCTATGAAGTAAACCCTGTTTGTATTGGCAGTTGGGCCCAACTGTGGGTCCATTTTGTAGATTTTTTCCACTCCATGTTGCCTGCAACAAATATATTTTATGGATTTAAAGTTACTAATTAAGTAAAACCAGTTACAGTAAGTACTAGTTAAAGTTACAAATTTATAGCAGAGTTGTACTCTGCTTATTTATTTATGGTTCTTCAACATTGAATACATTTTATACAATACTAAAATAACACTTTTAACAGCTTAGTAAAATGTTTCAACAATTACAGAAGAACACTACATACACAATTACAAACTACTTACTCTGTCAGTCTAAAACAATATATCAACTAACATCATTAACACTTAGTAATAGACAAATAAGATTTACAGAACATTTTAACAGAGTAATACAAAAGGAAACCAAATGTGTCCGTAATTAACTTAAAAACTATCGATCAGCAGGCACTAAAACTTATGCAGGGACATGCTTAAGTCTATAATCTTAATTTTCGAAACTGTGTTGTGCACTTTAAAAAGTCTTGGGATAATAGAATATTGTCCCAGGTTTGTTACAGGTTATAGATTATTACTTAGTTATGATTAGTTTATTGTTACAATTATTAGTTATATTTCAAAGCTTACTTCATCAAAAAGTGACTAAGGAAAGTTGTGCCCAATTTCAATCTTCAAATAGTTTATTTTTAAAGAGTTACCTCAGCCAGCTGACGCCACATATCCTCTCTAAAGGTTTGATGAGTGCAGGGTCTATTATAAGGTCCTTTTTGTCACCACACTGCGATAGAATATTTTGTAGTTTGCACTGAGAAATAAGTGATAACGACGACAACTTCAAAGAAAGTGGTTGATCCATGATTTATATCTCGATGGAAACGTACATTATTTTATTAGTGAATCGTAAAAGGAATGCGATTAATCATGAATATTAATTATTATTCATTCGTTTTTAGATTGGCTGAAGTTTAATTTGTGAATTAAATGTTTTTATTTATTTATCAGTGGCATCTGTCATGACATGACATGAATGAGTGACACTTGTTTGTGACCTACACGATACTTTAATTTTTTTAACTGCTTGGTAAAAGGAGCGTTACTTAGACAAGCCAAATTGGAAACGTAATTTCATGGATATTTAAAACTTCAATCCTTCATGTATTATATTTTAATGCACATATGAAATAGGCATAAGATGTATGTAACCATAGACATAAAAAAATACGACACCACTTTTCAATTTATGTAGTAAATATCGTATTGTAATGGAAAGGTATCATATTTTTCATTTATAATTTTAATATAGTACTGTCACGATCGTATCATTCACTATTTGACCCTAGACTCTTTGACTAGACACACAACCGCTCCTAAAAACTCTACAATTTAAGAGAATGAAACATATTTTTTGAGAGAATTCGGTCTTTAAAAAAATATGTTTCATTCTAATTATATGAAATTTTAAGATTTTCACGTAATTTCCGAATAGTTATATTTATTTTTATTAAAGTGAATTAAAATACCTCAGTAAAATAATACAAGAAAGTCCTTGATGTCAATTTCCGGTCATGCGTAGTTGCCGCGCACTATGCAACTTCCTCCCCCTCCGCCCTTCGCCGCGGAGCTGTCGCTCGTCGTCTTGTTGCAAAAATTATAAATTTGTGAAATGGCTGCGAGAATAATCAAAAAAATTGTAAGTTTGTAGATCAGTGTTTTATAATAACCTACGTATTGTGTTATTGCATGCGACCCATAACAAATCCTTGTGTAAAAGCTCTCTGTGTGTAAATTCTGGCCATCCAAAAATAGACGTAATATAGTTATGTCGAAGAATTACATAAAAGTGCTTTTGGAGCCTTTTCGTGAGAGTAAAGTGTTGGGATTGTTGATGAAATTGTTTGTGCCGATCGCGAGTGCTAATCCTAAATCGATTAGGGGCGGGAAAAATGAGGTTGCTAATTTTTTTTTGGTAAAAATATTTTTCTGGTAGTTTCGAGGTTATGTGATGGTTTTTCCTTATTTTTTGTTAGGTGCCCGCTGGTAGGGTAGGTGCGGCCCACTACAGCAGTGGTGTACGAAGGGTGACACTGATCCCCGGCCATGGAATCGGTCCGGAGATCACGGTGGCCGTACAAAAAATATTTGAAGCAGCCAAGGTGCCCATTGAATGGGACGAAGTGGATGTCACAGCTGTTAGGGTAAGTAACCGCACTCTCACTATAACTTTAAAAGTGTCCACATATTATATTTTATTTTATTAGGTTCTGTGTTCAAATTTAATACTGTAAGTATCTACTGTTATAATTATTGAAAGTAGTGTCTCACAATGGAGCTTAGAGAGACATTAAGTTGGACAACTCATAAAGAGAAAAAAAAAAGTTACAAATTTATGGTCCATATTATGTTTTTTTTATTTACATGTTTTTACTACTTCCCTAAAGTGAAAAATTTGTCAATTAAGTAACCATTTTTTTAAATCTTGTAAATTCAAGAATTTACGTAAAAGTTACTGTTAGCAAGCATTATCTTCCATGATAAATGTATTAGGTTTACACAGCATAAGTCCCTTATCACCATAGTTCTAATTGGAACAGCCTTGTACTAACAGGAAATAGTTAATACCTGCTATTGAATGGTCTGTTTCTCTTGAAGTGTTTGTGACAGATATTGTTTTATTATTTCTATGTAAAATTTGTATTTAAAAATACCTCTGATGTGACTTTAACGAAGTAGTACTGTCAGAAGGTATGAGCACTCTGATTATAGTGGGGGTAACTGGGCATGTATTTTATTTGTGTCACACCTTACAAACAGACGGACAGACTCATGTAATCTTCTGCACATGCAAGGTCAGTGCTCATAACATGTGATGGCACTTACTTTCAAATTGTTGTAATGGTTTCCCCTGGGTTCCATAGGTGCTAATCCTGGGGAAGGTAATCTATACCAATACTAGTTGTGCCCTGCAGCTTCACGCGCATAGAGTTAATTTCACGGGTGTCCCGCAGCCCTTTTGTTTTTTTTTAAATAAAATTATCCTTGAAACATCAGCTATCTGGCAGTGAAAGTCCCGTTAAAATCCATCCTGCCGTTTACACATGTTGCTGTGACCAAGGGGAATGGGGATTCATTTTTATATATAAGAGATTATAAAGAGGAAAGATTTGTTTGTATTGAATAGTCTCTGACACAACTAGACCGATCTTGAAAATTCTTTCAGCAATTAACATAGGCTATATTTTATCCCCATACTTCAACAGAATCGAAACTATGGGGATGAAACCACATGATATCCGCTTGTTAGTATGATTAAAAATTGCTTGCATACACTTAGTAACTCAATCCCTTTCCTTCTAGGGCCCAGATGGCAAATTCGGCATCCCACAAAAGGCAATAGACTCTGTGAATGCCAACAAGATTGGCCTCAAGGGACCGCTCATGACCCCCGTGGGCAAGGGCTACAGGTCTCTCAACTTGGCGCTCAGGAAGGAGTTTGACCTCTACGCCAATGTCAGGCCCTGCAAGAGTTTGGAGGGGTGAGTATTATTTTATTCTACCTTTTACCTACCGAATTTCGGTTACAGCGGGATCTCAACGGGGATTAGTTATCTGAGGGCCTAGTGCGAGTTTTTCACTGCCGGCGTCACAAGTCACCGCATCGACGTAAACGGATCGGAACAACACCTCTGTCGGTACAAATCTGCGTTAACGTCGACGCAATGATTTGTGACGGCGATTTTAAGAAAACTCGCACTAGGCACTCTGCGCAGGAGATATTATAGTGCACAAGTCTGCGTGCAAACACAGGTGCACTCTTCATTCCCTCACTCTCATAGTCCGATGGGACGGCAATCCGACACGATCGGAGGTATTCTGTTCCTGTTGTAAGATAAAGTATAAAATAATATTCTAATATAAATAATACTTGCACTTTAAACTCTATACTTCAAACCTTGCCCTTTGATTATTGGTATCATCAACTTATCTCTCCGTCTGTGGGTGTGTCACAGTCTAACCGAAGGCCTAAAGTGCATTGATTTAATCTTAAAAATGTTATCACGCAATGCACTCGTTTTATATCTGTTTATAATGTTTTGCCTACAGTTTTATTGCCGATTTCTAAAAATATAAGTAGGTAATCCAATTGTGTATGACATTACTAAAGTGATAAGATTTATTTAATTTATGTAAAGTTTTTGTGAATAATTTTAAATGAATTTTATTGAAATTAATAATTATTTACTATGTAATGAAATGTACCTACATGATGACATCTTAGTTTTTTGCCGATTCTTCTCAGAACAGTAGTTTCAGAACCGGTGGGCAAGTCTTCGACGTTCACAAGTGCCTTTCCTTTCCTAAACTGAATAAATAATTTTCATTTTCAAATCCGTATCACAGAAAGCAATGGAGTTACTTTCAAGCCTAGGACTATCTTGTATAGTGTATGTTTTGTAATAAGGGGAAAGAGTTTTGTCAGTAGGCATCCTTGCATAGTTAGTAGGAGACGACTGGTTTTATATTGCGTGTATAATGCCCTAAGAGATGCACCGAAGTGCATTTGCTGCAGTAGTTATTACAATATGTGGGTCAATTGGTGGCTGTGCCGGTGATAAGCTGTTTAGACGCTGGCAGTATAAATTGCGAGCAATATATAGATATGAATACATGCATACATTTACAAATTATTTTGTGACATTTCGTTACTAATATAACCTATAATTTCTACTTTTCGTGGACAAAATGTAGTAATACAATATAATACAATTCTATTACTGCTTGCCGTGGTGGCCGCAGGGGATAAGCAGTCGCCTGCTACGCAAGCGACGTAAGTTTGAATCCCAGACCAATTAACTTTTCAAAGAAAAAAATTTGTTCAAAACATGTGCCGCGTGATTTTACCTGAGAAGATGTAAATAGGATGACATGAAGTACGAGTGGACAAGATGCGGGTAGAACTGTTCAGATGCCGTCACGAGTTATGAGCGCTGACCTTGAATACGCAGTAGTCATTTTATAAGTCCGCCTCTGTTTGGCGATTAAAATACATTTACGTATAAATACAATATTTTCGCTCAGCGCTTATATCTCGTGACGCATCTGTACCTAGTTTAAAACCAAATCCAGAGCTCCTCATGTAGATTAGATATAAATAATGCCCTATCGCGACATAGTAATTGATTGGAATCACATGACAGTGAACATATGCAATTGCCAGTCACTATAATATAGATACTAGTGTAATCAAACCTTGCCTTGACATTATTGCATTGATTTCAAACAGTCCGTCGAATGAGGTATAAAATATGATAAAGGCACAGACATAGATTCTATATCTGTGGCTAAAAGTGCTGTCACGAGAATAGAGCTCTCAGCGAATGTAGTGAAGACAACTGCGCATGTATTAAGTCGCGCTACATACAAGAGCAAACAAATTACTACAGTTTAGGCCCTGGTAAGGCACGTACGAAAGTCGAAAATTTACCACCGGTTTGGAAACTAGTCTTCTGAGAAGAACCGGCAAGAAACTCAGCCAGGCGTCATGTACGTATAAGGCTTACATTTATCAAGTGATTTATTTTGTTTTTTTTTTAAATTGTATAATATAGTTGAAAAGAGTAATTACTGAGTTTCTTGCCAGGTTCTTCTCAGTAAAAGCGACCTTCCGAACCTGGCGGTAGCATGTATAATCTTGTAAAATAATGTAAGTCTAATCGAATAAAGATATTTTTTACTTTGACTTTGACTTTAAGCTTCTTTCATAAGGGCACAGAGTAATAGGATGGTTACAGTCACTATCGGAAGCTATACATTTCGTGTATAATTCCAGCGTGGTCATATGCAGCTCCTTCCATAACGTTACCATGCTTAGCAACATTCTTAAAGATAAAATAAAATTATTTTTGAAAAATAAATTACTGGTTGAGTTTTCTAAGAAGTTCTCGTATAATACTTAATTGGTTTAACGATGAAGAAAAGTGTAATTAGAACAACTTCTTTCTTAAGCAAATTTTTATTTCGACCGTACTTACTCGTTAGCAGTAAATTGTCAACTCATGTGCAGTAACATGACACTTTGGCAAGTTTAAATCCTTACATTACAGACGTGGCAATAAAATGGCGCGGCGCCAATACATGTCTTCTCTAACACATAATAGGGTCGATAGTCCCATAAATCACTCCTTGCGTATCAACTTACTAAGGCGAAAGATAGTTGACTACTTTCCTCATTCGAAATTGAACCTTATTGTATGTTAATAAAACTTACTCTATATTCGCAAGTTTCCTACTAGGGCTCAAAATTAATGAATAATTTTCCATAGGATAATAAGGTCCATTTTCGTTTGCGTATTCAATTGGAGATTGTCACTATGAAGCCATAGTATCCACCATTGACTTTATAATCAAAAAATTCCGTTCATTCCATTCTCGCACTACTTACATTTTATATATAAATAAAGATATGCTCACGCCATCCCAGAAGGGTCCCCGAATGGGTAAGCAGAGGTTTTGTAATAACAACACCCACATTTCACCGAAGATGATTAAGTGCCAATGTGACAGATGGTGAGTCAATCGCCGTCTCAATCACTATACAACAAATTACTGCACTTAAGTTTTTGGAAAAAGTCATTGGTATAGAGCGCTGGGATTCGATCTTGCGTCGTTTGTGTAGCAGGCTATTTAAGCAATATTTATGGAAGAAATGTCTAAATTGTCGTGTAAATATCCGTCACATAGAAGGCGTATGTATTAAGTGGATGTTATGTTATCTACAAGGCCGCAGTGACGTGTGGTCGCGTCTCGTTATCATATCAATGCTGAGTCAATGGCCGACCAAATCAATGTCGCCAGTCACGAATATATCAATGTCAGCTTTACTAGTATCCATGTTGAGCACTTGATATAAATGAAGTATTCGGTGATTATTTCCATATCTATTTAAAATATTTCTTTAAATAAATTCTTAAACTATTATTAAACCAAGACCAGGACCGAACTCGGTCTAAAACTATGTCCATTTTTGTAATAAGGGGGTCTTTGATTGATTAAACTTCTAGTAAAGTACTTTCAAATCGTCAGGATTAGAATGACGAGATTGATTAGGACAAATGTTACGGCCGGTTGCATTTACGAAAGAAGAAACTGCAAAAGCTTAGTGATTACTCAATTCGTCCTCTTTTTCAAAATTATGATAAATAGAAAATTACCGATTCATTTAGCTGACAAAATCTTTGAGATCCACTTCTCTCTGTTAGACGCCTGCTTTAGAATTAATACCAACACATAAAGATCTCATAGTTTACAGTCTTCTCTGTCTACCCTCATGATACAGGCGTGATCATATGTATGTTTGTATGTCAAAGTTTAATATGACTTGTGTCTGACGTCTCCAGTATCAAGACCCTATACGACAACGTGGACGTGGTGACGATCAGAGAGAACACGGAGGGCGAGTACTCCGGCATCGAGCACGAGATCGTGGACGGCGTGGTGCAGTCCATCAAGCTGATCACCGAGGAGGCCAGTCTTAGGGTCGCCGAGTTCGCCTTCCAGTTCGCCAAGGAGAACAAGAGGAAGAAGGTCACCGCCGTACATAAGGCTAATATTATGTAAGTTTTAGTTTTTGCGTCTTTGGGAAAAAACTGTCATTTTTTATATCTTATGCGTTTTTGGGAACAAATCGTTGCTGCTGCTACTTTATGCATATTTGGGAACAAATGCTAATTCTACAATTTTTCTCAATTGAGGGAGGAGTGTTGTTATATTACATTACATAATTTGTCAATTTGCTTGAAACGTTATTACCCTGTAAGTTATAGACGTATAGTCGGTCAGTTTCCCAAAGCCTTAAAATGTGTCAACGTCTTTGATATCCCTTTTTTTTCCTTTGCTGGTCTTAGTCCCTTCTGCGTTCTGTAACGTAGTCAGAAATTTCTTTGCCATTTTAAATCTATATCTTATTTTTAATTATTACCCTCATTAGATTATTTCTTTTCTTACTTTTTATTTATAATTTTGTCTGTCTGTTGGTTACCTATTCACGACTAAACCGCTGAATAGATTTTGCTGAAATTCGATATCAAAATCAATTCAGCGGTTTAGTCGTAAATGGGTATCCAACAGACAGACATAATTATAAATAAAAAGTAAAAAATCGATATTGGGAATACTTTGATCCGAAAGACGGGTTGAAACTATTGCTGGCGGTCAATGTCGCTAGTAAAAGCTAGTTAACAAATAAACGTACCTAAATATCTACTGCCTTATCTTATTAGTAAGGTGTTGAGACGCCAATCCAATAGCTAGCAAATAGTAAAGTTATGTAACCGTAGTGTCGCGTAGCATGCCCGACAGTAATTGTGGTACATTAAAATAGATCGGCTCATTTACATTGTAGAGACAGGCCGCCAGCTATCACAATGTCGTTTTGTTTATCTCACTTTGTATTTGAGGTAAGGAGACTTAAGCTGAATGCATTCTTAAAATCGTTGGCTTTGAGTTCAAAAGATGTTAATTATGTTATTATCGACTAGCTGTAATCCGCGGTTTACTGGCGGTTTCCGCCCACGTAGATTTAATTTTGTTAGTAAAATAAAACGAGCCTAAGTGACACCTTGTAACATCAGCTGTCTTCAAATGAAAGTCCCGTTAAAATCGGTCCAGCCGTCTCGGCTATTAGCCGGACCAACAGACAGACAGAAAAAAAAAAATTATATACTTTCATATGCATTTAGTGAAAAGCTGTTATTTTGGCATTACAAACAGACACTTCATTTTTATTTATCTGTATAGATGAAGCTGTATCTTAACGCTTAGAGGCCCTAATTGATATAAAAGATGATCGTACCGCTGTCCTTCCTAATAACAATTTGTTCGCTCGTCAACTTTTTTGTAACGGTTTTCGCAAGTTTTTCTGTACGATAAATTCAATAGTTACGTATTTTTTGCTTCGTGAGTCGATGACCTTAGTTTCGAGTGTATCGACACTTGTGCAAACCATGTGCTTTATTTATTCGAATAATAGCATTCATTTACCATACATTTTACGTCAGAAGTATTCAATCACTATTATTTGATTACGTAGATAACATTTGAATATGCCTTAAATTTGGTATATACGTGTTTTTATTCCTCCTCAGCATAGATGTTTTCTTTCACCGTAAAGCTCGTGCTATGTAATCTAGAATTAAATAGAAGGTAAAAATATGCTAACCCAATTCCAGAAGGGTTCCTAAAGAGGTAAGCTGAGGTGTTGTATGTACTGTAATACAACACCTGTTTACTTTTTATCAAAGACGTTAATGTGCCAACGTGACAGATTGTGAGTCTATCGCCGTCTCCATATCGCCGGCGCCGTGCGCCTTTTAATTACTCTTGACATATGCAACTTTCCTCGCGATGTTTTACTTCACCGTAATGTGATGTGTGATGCAGGTGGTGTGAAATCACTGCACTTTTTTTTAGGAAACTCCTTGGTACAGGCCGCTGGGTTTCGAGTTTGCGTTGCTTGCTTAGCGACGACTTTACAAACCAAGTGGGGTTATGGGGGTAAATTAGTATAATGCGCAGTATTATTTTGGATTGAACGGGAATAAATACATGCGCAGTTATCCCCACTTTTTTGCTAAGCGCTCATTTCTCGTGAAAGCATCTGTACAAATATGTAACAAATGTGTATGGTCCAGGCGTATGTCGGACGGTCTGTTCCTACGTTGTTGCCGCGACCTGGCGCAGAAGTACCCGGAGATCAAGTTCGAGGAGCGCTACCTCGACACCGTGTGCCTCAACATGGTGCAAGACCCCTCCAAGTTCGACGTCCTGGTCAGTACACATCATTATCAAGCCTATCACCAAGGCATACGCTACCAGTTATCGCAAAATTATCATTTGCGTGTTGCCGACGTTGTTAATCGGATACACCGACAAGAATTAGATGACCTTAAAAATGTTAAGAAATCTACTCTTAGCCTGGGTTGCATTAAGTGACTTAAGCTATAGAGGTTAAGCTTAAGATATTTTTAAAGTTGGTCATGGAAAAATTTGCAACCCTATTTAAGAATTGTCAGAGATGTCATGGCGTTTATAGCCGCCCATATTCTGGTTCATTTATTGTATGTCTCTAAAAGTTCACTTCACTACTTCATAAATGCCTTAGCAGGGCCAAAACTGAATAAATCATTTTCATTTCCTTATTTATTGCCAGTGCAGTTTCACCACTTTTAACATACAATAAATGACACTGATAACAGAATTTGTCAATTTGCAGTGTCATTGGTGCAACGCATTTCGCCGTCAAAGCGCAAATTCGCCTTTAGCTTTGACAACTATTATCGTGCAACCAAGCCTCAAACTTGATGATGATGATATGATTGTTTGTCAGGTGATGCCCAACTTGTACGGTGACATAATGTCAGACATGTGCTCGGGTCTCATCGGCGGGCTCGGCCTCACTCCTTCGGGCAACATCGGCAAGAACGGCGCTCTCTTCGAGTCTGTAAGTATACACCTCTCTTTATAATACATGGTTATCTTATTATTGCCACAGTATAAAAATAATCTTACTACAAGCAGTATGGAATGTACTGCTATTATTATTTTTTATAATTGAACAAGCTGTGCCCCGCGGCTTCACCCGCGTAGAGTTAATTTCATGGGTGTCCCGTGGAAGCCTTATCCTTTAAATTAAAGTAGCCTAAGTTACTCCTTTTAACATTAGCCATCTGCCAGTAAAAGTCGCGTTTAAATCGGTCCAGTCGTTTCAGAGATTATCCGGAACAAACAGACAGACAGACAGACGAAGAAAAATTCTAAAACTTGGTTTTTTAGTGTCGGCAGCGTGTATACTTTCATATGCATTTAGTGAAAAGCTGTAATTTTGGAACTACAAACAGACACTTCAATTTTATTTATCTGTATAAATTTAATGAAAATAGCGTAGACCAATGTTTACTGTGACTAGTATCTAGGAATAGTAGCTACGAACGAATATCTTGTGATGGTAATATAATTTCTTCATAACTTTCCGTAGTATATCTCGTAATATAATGATAAGTACCTATTTATATAACTACGTTCTAGGTAGTATTTTCGGGTGTTCCTACTTCGGTATAACTATTGCACAACACTTAATTTTTCAGTGGTCTTCAGTATTGGTAGAACTATTATTTTTATTATTTCACAATGAATCTTATTGCTTGACAATATGGTTTAAATCTATAATAATATTATAAATGGGAAAGTGACTGTCCGTTCTGACCTTTCCATGGTTAGCGATACCAGAGCTAAAATTTTGTATAGATAATGCTTGTACCATCTCAAACGAAGACGATTGTTGTTAGCTATAAATGCACTTTACTGTAAATATATAAGGTAAAATTTTATATGAAATCCCAAACGCGAAAAGAATAACTTTCTGAAATATTTTTTTTGAATATAATTAGCCAATTCTTTTGAGATGGGAAAAACTTTACTTCTTCCTACAATCTCAATTAAAAAAGTGAACAACACAGTGATGTGAAAAACATATTGATATAAAATATGTAAGTCTATCTCAGCAATTATACACTTTTAGTACTAACCAGGGGTTTGGATTGTGTCGTGAACCAATAATAGCATGATTACTATAGATTACATGGTTTTGTTATGTCTTAGAGATGTTCATTTACTAATTCTTTTCATGTTTGCTAGGAACAATTGCGAAGTCTATGTTATGTCTCTACTAACTATGGTGGTGTTTGAACTGAACTGAGCCTGTAGATAAAGTAACATTATCCTCACGCTTCGCTTATAGAAACGATACAAAATGTACGGGAATGACGTATGTCACGTGACTGATTTATGTCATTTCCATACATTTTGTATCGTTTCTATTAGCGCTAGCGCGAGAGATTGTTAATTTGTCTAAGCCTACTGGACTGTTGTGTGTAATAACTACATTGTCTGTTTCTTTCATCTTGAATATGCTGACGTTACCGATATTTTTTAATTACTCATGTCAATGATCTTAGAATAAATCAATAAATTTATGTTTTCGGAGGGAATTGTAATAAAATAGTAAGATAGAAGGACGGCTTTAGCAAAAACATGTTTGGAATGTATTTTTTAAGAAAGTATTTCTTTGAATAAATTTCAGTTTCCTATATGAAATGAAACTATGATGATAAAAAATCCTTTATTGACAAATGAGAAGGAATTTTAAAGATTGGTACAGGCTGCACTATCGAAAGTATATCTAGGTTCCGGAAATTCCTTTGCCTTGGTTCAGAGACTCTTTTATAAATTACACTGGATTATCAGCAGTCTTAGTCTCAGTCTTAGTCAGGCATTGAAATCTGAAATCGCTAAATATAGAAATGGGAAACTAACTCAGTACGTATTTTATAATCAAACGGTGCGATTGCATGATCATTTCATATTGTTATTAATTGATGTATTGAACAATACTTATCGTTCACAATGACTAATGTGTAATGTCTCAAAATAGAGGGTATTGCTTTTTAAAATATACAAATGTAACCTAAATCTTAGATATTTATGAATTACGTGCTAAGTTTTACATAGTTTAGTTAAAACAGTTGTTTTAAAAGCAATTACCCAACCAAAACTAACCCTGGCGTTAAAATAAAAAACATGTCTAATGTCCCATTAATCTTTAGGTACACGGCACAGCCCCAGCGATCGCTGGCAAAGACTTGGCGAATCCAACAGCGCTACTGCTCTCGGCAGTAATGATGCTGCGTTACTTGCGTCTCACAGAACACGCCGACAAGATTGAATCGGCTTGCTTCAAGGTCCTCAAGGAAGGGAAGGTACTCACCGGCGACCTCGGCGGTAAGAGCACATGTACTCAATATACAGACGAGATCATCGCCAACTTGCAGTAGACACGGGTTCACGGTGGTCTGATCATGGCTTTAGTTTTGTTTACATCGCTCAAGTTCAACAGGGTGAGTTGTTTAAGTGTTCCGGACTTTTGTCAAGTTCCGGATTTTGTTGAAAATTCCGGACTTTGTTAAAGCATAAGGCTAATTGCCTATTGTTATTGCTTGTTACCAATATATTTATTTATTTAATGAACGAAGTATTAAACGTACAAACATTGTATAGGAAGTGATGTGAAAGGCCTGATCACACCATCTCTCCGTGGTTATAAGAAAACATAGTTCAATTAAATAGATCAAATTGTTGACGGATGAGTCGTGACATTTATGTATGTAGTTAGGCATTAGGTGTAACTATTCGCTTATTTATTGACATTGTTTCTACGAATTTGATTCGAGATCTCCGTTGGGTGTGCAATCCGGAATTCTGGAACAAAACAATCATTCCGGAACACATTGAAAATAGAACTCGGAATGGATAATTTCGGGCAATACATCTAAATATAATGCACTCCTCTATATGATTTATAAGTTCCGGAATTCCGGATATGCAAGTTATCCAACTGCCAAAGAGAATATTTCATTGTTTGATTATGAGAAGACGGTGGTACGTAGCAAATTGAATGTATTCATGTTGTTACGTGGTTTGATTGTAACGGTCGTGTGTTCAATCCCCAGATCTAATTGAATAATCTAGTGGATTCATAGAAATGTGACCCTATTGATGATGAATTATATTCATAATTTAACCTACTGCAAGGCAGGAACGTACATTGTTTTCCATGCCCTAATGTAACCATCGATCTGCAGTTAAAATTGTCTGAAGCTTAACATACTTAGCGACAAATGTACCGTAATATAACACCCTATGTTTTTCATAGGACAGTGTATTGTAGCTGATACACTGCTTGTGTTAAAATAGAGGCAAATTTGTTTGATAAATCACTTATTTACGGTGTAAACCTATTCTGAAATAAATTGTTTGAATACTTTGTCTCAAAATTTGGTGCTAAGTGTGTTAGCCTGAGAATCATGATTATTGATCAGCCGCGTTATGCACTAAGGTTTCTCAGCGTACAACTCGACGAGGAACGTTGGTTTCAATCAAAGGAAATTGATACATAATGCATAAAGGATAAGGTTCAATTTGGTATCTTTAAACCCGACACTCGACGAAACCTAACGAAAACTTAGTGAATAACGCGGCAGGGGTCCTACCATGATCTCCTATTGCCATTATTGACAATAATTACCAGATATATGTATATGACGTGTGTACGTCTGTCACTCATACACAGACAAATTATCATGGCAATGAGAGATAATGTTAAGATACCTGTGTATGCAATACGGGTCGAAATCAGAGTACATTAGAGTACAAGTGCCGTCACGAACTATGAGCGTTCCCCGAAAATACTAGGGTGTATCTGCGCGTTTATTTAATTTGCGTCGCGGCATACAAACTACAAAGAAACTCGTACCGCTAAGTTCGGGATCTATTCTCTAACACTTATAATATGTTAGTGAAAAGACAACGAGACCATGTACAACGGAACAAACGTACATCTTTGTTTGTTTATAAGTGCGTGGTAAATATACGGTTTGGATGTGTTTGATTAGATTGTAGATGTTACCATGAACTGCTAAATAGAGCAGTATTTGTAGAGTTTTTAAGTATTTCGTGATTTATTAGTGAGTTCCTTTGCTTGTAATTGTATGTAATTTATTGTATTATTTTGTATTTCCTACCAAATTATGTAATGCTTAAAGCCAATGTGAAGATGCAGACTACCTAAGTGATCGGTTTTAAATTTTTTTTTTTAATTTAGGACCGATTTATCAATGATGAGATTAAACGACAGATAGCTATTCGCCGAATAGATTTAACTTTTAAAGGGGTGGTTATTTGGACGTATTAACCGTGGTCCCACTGCTATTGACCACAGTGGGTTCACGGGTAATATTTTTTACCTGCAGATCCACTGCTCTGCTTTTTTATTTTATCCTTTTTGAGAACACTAATACCTTGTGCTAGAGGATGCCCGAATCATTCTTGAATTAGATCTAGTTTAGCTAGAATTTCGGTCGGTGGGCTCACAGAAACTGACATATTGAAAAGGATAAATCGTGGGTCTACAGGCAAAAAATATTACCCGTGGACCCACTGTGGGTTTATAGCAGTGGGACCACGGTTAATACGTCGTTATTTGGCTCCCAATTACTAAAATTAACATTCATTAGTGAAATAACTCGGAGTGCACTAACTTCAGACATGTGAAACAAATATACTGTACACTAATGTTAAAACAGGACAAAAACAACTGTCATCGTGCAAATGCCATGCAAATGTTTGGTTGTCAAGCAACTCTTCGGTATATCGCAATTGTAAACATACATCAATCGACGAATAACAACAACTGAGTTTCTTGCCGGCTCTTCTCAGAAGGCTAGTTTCCGAACCGGTGGTAAATTCTCGACTTTCATAAGTGCCTTACCAGGGCCTAAACTGAATAAATCATTTTCATTTTCAATAGTTTGCTATCTGACCGTTGAATGGGCAGATTTTATCCCTCAGTTGAACGAGTATAATCTTGTCTGTCGTTAGAAAAACTCATTTTTATCCTATTCGTCGAATAAACTGCTATCTGGGCATTGAAAAATCGACCCTTAGTAATTTATTAATGCAAGACAAATTATGAACTTATTAATAAACATGATTTTCCCAAGTATTATGGCAGTTCTATCTCTTTTTGTGATATGGAATTAGAAAGAGTTGGAGCTAGTTATTTGGAATTAAATAATTTTTATTAATAAGGGTTATAAGAAATAGGTATAACCTACATTATGTTCTTATTTATTTTGTATTCGGATGTAATCTGATCTAAAACAATAGGCGTATTCAATACGCAAGTATTTTAATTAGGTTTCCAAATGCTGTAGTGTGTACCTTATTTTCTTATCATAAGGTTTATTTTACACTTTGATATAATGTAAGATGAACTTTGTAGTATTGTTATAAGGTACATTTTTTAATAGCATTCCTTATCGTCAAAATAATTTAAAACTCGATAAGTTTTTTCTCAAAGATTGTGTTATAGAATTGCATCTTGCCGGCGAGGACGAAATATGAAGTTGTATTTTTTTTCACCTCCTAGAGGATACGAAAAAGTGTTCTATAAAAAGAGCATTAAGGTCGATAATTGCCCGTTACCAAAGGACTTAGATCCTGCGTCTTTCGAATAAGTTATATTCGTCGAACATACCGGTGACTTATGACTATTAGTCGCCTACTTATAGTGGCAAACGGAACCCTGTTTTTATTAAATAATAGTAGTCTTAGTTACTCCTTGTAAAATTAGCTATCTACCAGTGAAAGTCCCGTTAAAGTAGTACCAGCCGCTTCAAAGACTTGCCGAAACAATCAGACAGAAAAAAAATTAAAATTGTTTTTTTATATGAGTACCGTATGTACTTTCATATGCATTTAGTGAAAACAGACACTTCAATTTTAATTATCTTTATAGATTATGTGGTGACGCATATTTTTGTTCTCGCACATTGATAGGTCGAAACCATAGAGTATATTTCACAGTATATAATAACGATACCACCTCTTTTCTAAATAATTTCTTGCTAAAAACTGATCAGTATAATTGTATTGATAAATGCCATTTTACTTTAGCATATTGATTTATCAGCAGACATAAATGAAGTTATATACAAGAGTTTAATCATTTTTTGATATATAATTTAGTATTATTTATTTAAATACATACTTTAATAAAGTGCTTACGAATTACATTGTATGTTTTATTGAAGGGGCCAAAAGGGTCCCGGAAATGTTCCTGTTACTAACATTTTCTTTATAGATGTATGAAGTGCGGATTTCGTTGAAGAATGTGCTGGATGATTGGAGATTTTGATGGTAAAGTTATAATAATATTTTGTAGAATTTCCATACTAATTAAAATATCCCTGTAGTTATCCTGAAATATCCCGTTATGTTCGTAAAAAAATACCTTTTTTATTACGTTTTCATTTGGATGGATGACATCTATATCATCCAAAAAAAACAAAAAATATTTGATTTTTTCTAATTAAATTTTATTGTCTATGTCTAATATTCTTTTTTTTATCCAAGGTCCACGGCACAGCCCCCGACATCGCTGGCAAGGACTTGGCGAACCCCACCGCCTTGCTGCTCTCAGCCATCATGATGCTGAGACATTTGCAA
This sequence comes from Watsonalla cultraria, assembly GCA_964035505.1. Lineage (NCBI taxonomy): Eukaryota > Metazoa > Arthropoda > Insecta > Lepidoptera > Drepanidae > Watsonalla > Watsonalla cultraria. The sequence goes on along the minus strand of OZ037726.1, from coordinate 901,714 downwards.
CTGAACGAGCATGCAGACCGCATCCAAAACGCCTGCTACACAGTCCTAAGCGAAGGCAAGAATCTTACTGGAGATCTCGGTGGCAACGGCAAATGCAGCGAATATACCAATGCCATCATCTCCAAATTAAACTAGAGGCTGAATGACTTTTGTCCTTAGTCTTTCCTCCTCTAATAGTAAAAAAACCTTGCCTTTTTTTAAAATCAGGCTAAGGCAGCAATACGTACTGCATCAAATGCGGTAGTTTTAAATAAGTATTTATTGCGATGTACCAAAGTACTTATTTAAGGAGTCTGGTATAGTAGATTTTCATTTTCAGTATTGATTTGTTACTGATGTAATTTTGTGACTGCGTTTTGTAAATATATGTTATTTCATACACAATTTACTTATTTCATACATGTTCGAAAGTCAAAGCCACTGTGAAGATAATTTAGGTTATATACTGACAATTTTACCCAAATTATTTAGGTATTTATTTAAATTACCATTGAAATTATATAACAATGTTATCGCATCAAAATCTTGCAGAATATGTTTTCATATTTCAAATTAGCCACTGTTGACTCAAGAATAAATTATTGGAAAAACTTTATTGCATTGTTTGATTCTTAATTATTTATGTTTGATATATTATGATGGATTGATTAAGCGCTGACAACGTATTTCCAATCCAATCGGTAAGTTTGTCCCGTGGGTCTGTAGAAAGAGAAGCACTAGATTTACGGTGAAGTAAAGTATCTTAAAGCAGAATTAATTCGGAGTGTGGTAACACAATTACGTCTGCTTTGGTAGTAATAATAGTTGTCTGGGAGCTTGAGGCATCTACGAAGTGTAAATTTTTGAGACGCGGTCGTGTGCGTAGTACGTATGCATATATGCAATACTTATTATACCTTAATCTATATGTATGGCTTATGTCAGTCCACCACAAGGAAAATGCTACTCTACACCCCTTTGGTCCACCCTGACCTGACAGTGAATCGACGACAAGGGAATAATTCGTCTTAAATTTGGTGGAAGAATAATAATTTTGAGCGGATAACTTATTTCGAAAATTACTCCCCTCCCGTGTATACCTACATATCTAATGAGAAAAGATAAATGCTACCTGCAGCTTGTGCCGTGGGCCTAATTAATACGTTAGCCTAAATCACAGTATATAAATATAAGATTTATATTTAAACTGCGTAAATCGTTGCTAAATTTTTTTGGGGAAATTGGAAGCGTAAGATGGAACGTTTTGATGAATGTCAAACGAAGTGTCAATTGTCTGTCAATGTCAAACACTTGTGTTCTTTCGTTCATGTATCGGAGCGCACGTTGTTTACAATTTTATAACCTAACTTGAGAATCGTGAATTAATATTTTAATGATTATAATACCGTAATTCATATGATTTCATCACAATGGTGAAGATGGTAAGTTATTCAATGCAATAATAAATCAGATACATGCAATTCAAATAAATTTACTTCATAAAATAGATGAACAAACCAAAACGACGACGTAGTATTATAACTTAGTTCTAAAGTAAACTATTTGATAATATTGGTATTATGATATTTTAGGATGTAGAAAAGAACATTTCCGAAGGAGATGGAGATGTTCCAGCCTTAAATGATAATGGGAAAAGACCCTTAGAGGATCAAAACAAAGATGGAAAAAAGCGACTAAAAACTAAGAGTTTATACCGTCAGCCGACTGCTAAGGAGTTGAACAGGTTACAGGAGACAGAGAACCTTTTCAACTCTAATTTGTTCCGACTTCAGGTCGAAGAAGTGTTGCAGGAAGTAAAAGTAAAAGAAAAAACAGACAAGAAATTCCAGCAGTGGTTTACAGAATTAAAAACTCATTTACTGTCCATCCCCGAAGATGACACTCAGTATGATTTATCTGAAAATACACTAACAAAGAAGCTTAAAGTAAAATTACCTATACCAGAGGAATGTAGCAAGACTAAATGTGTTTTCAAATTCAATAAATTCAAAGATGTTTCTATAGTTGGTTCTTATGATCTTGGATGTGCTATCAGCTCCAAATTAAAAGTAGATTTACAGATAACAGTTCCAGTTGAGACATATACAAAGAATGACTCGATAAACTACAGGTATCATAAGAAACATGCTGCTTACTTGGCATACATAGCGTCACATCTCACCAAGTTAGAATCCATTGAAGATTTGTCATACTCTTGGCTGAATGGATGTGAAACAAAGCCAGTAATGGACTTTAAACCAACTGGGAAGCTTGGAAACCACTTAACAGTAAGATTAAACCTGGTTTGCGAGGAAGATGCTTACAAATTACACAGATTTAGTCCCACTCGCAACAATTTAAGAGAGTCTTGGCTGTTTGATGGAACACCAGAGAATGCAAATGATGTTGGACCTCCAACTCCTTATTACAACAGCAGTATATTACAAGATCTAACGGCTTTGGAGAATGAGAGGTTCCTCAAAGAAGTATTAGGCACAAGTGATAATTTAAAACAGGCAATTAGTTTGCTTAAGATTTGGCTAAGGCAGAGAAATCTCCCAATAACAGGGCACATTGTTAACTCAATAGTGGCATACTATGTGCAGAGTAAAAGGATCAATAACATTATGAGCAGCTATCAAATTGTCAGGAATATTTGGATTGCATTGAGTGAGTATTATATTTGTTATGTAAGTCTAATAGTCAGGTTTCATGAGACTTGTTGTGCCCTTTGGTTTTGACTGCATAGGATTAACAATAAAAAATAAGTGACCTAAGCCACTCCTTATAAAATCAGTTATATGGTCCAGTTAAAACCAGTCTAGCCTTAGAGATTAACTGAATTGTGAATCTTGAGGCAAGAAGGGACTATAATTCATATCCTTACATTTAATGATCTCACCACAAATGATTATAGTAAGCTATGCACGATTAGTGTAGTCACGATTTATCAAACACGTCAGGATGCTTCGCTTCAGCAGATGATCGGTTCCATTCGGCTAGATTCGGTGAGACTTGGACAGATCCCTTGCATCAAAACAATTGAAAAATCTCTTGATTGTTTCATTGCCAGTGCGAGGCGGTGGTTGACTCGATAGAAAATTCGACCAATTCCATTTCAATTGTTAAAAACATCTTGCAATTGTGCTACTCTCTCTAACTATAGTCCTTAACCATTCGCAATAGAGATTAAAATTGTATTAGATATAATCTCTTTCACCTTACAGAAACCTCAGAATGGGACACCAAAGGCATATCTCTCCACAAGGGTGACAATACACCACCCCTAGAGGAGTTCCAGAAACACTTCCCGGTAGTATTCCTGGATAACACCGGGTACTATAACATGTGCTGGCAGATGCAGCGAGGCACGTACAGTGCACTGAAGAGAGAGTGCAGCTTAGCTGTGGACATGCTGGACAATGGAACTATAAACAGCTTTACACCATTGTTCATGACGCCGGTTAAAGTTTTGACACAGTTTGATTACGTACTAAGGTAACTAATGTACTTTTTATTTGTGCAAGAATTATAACACCCCATTTTCACCAAATTTTACCTTGTTATTACCAATTTTAAAAAAAAAATTTTGTTACCTAGTTCTGGTGAAGTGGCTGGACCATTTTGTGTGCATCTGGGTAGGTCTGAGAATCTGCCAACATCTATTATGGCCTATACAATGTTTTACCGGGCACAGCTAGAAATATAATTATATTGTTTCTCATTTTCAGGTTTAAAAACCAGTCACAACTCAAAGAATCAGTCCTATCCAAAGTGAGTAAGGAAGCAAAGCTCAACTACGGCCTGGACAGACTAGCTCTGGTGACTGACTCCATTCATACTATGCTGGTGAAAGGTTTAGGGAGCCGAGTGGAACTGGTTCTGCCTTTGGTGGAGGCTGACTTCACCTGGCCAGTGAAGAAGAACCCGGGGAAGGTGAAGAATGAGGGGTAATCTTATTATTAATGTATTTTGATTCGCAAAAAATACGTCGTCTCGTTGATCTAGTAGTCGGAAGCGCTACTGCAGATATCAAGGTCCTGATTTTTATCCTAGGGTCGGGCAAAGTGCTTTTGGATTTTTTCATCTGTAATTTCCCAGTAGCAGCCTGGAGTCCAGATAAGTGGCATGGTTTATGGAAATTAAGTCGCCCCCCATTACTAAAAATTATAATGCCTTCCATGTAAAATATGAAAACATTTTTGATAATACTTTGCATCTCTTGGTGAGAAGAAAAATTATTAATTTTCATTCCAAAAAATGTCAACACAGTCTGAATGTTGAATTGTAGAATATTTATACCAAAAAATTTTTTCGTTTTTAAGGTATGAAGAAAAACTTTCGTTCGGATTTATATTGAATGCTGAGAACTGCATCAACATCATCGAGAAGGGACCCCCCGCCAATTTACCTGAAGCTGAACAGTTTAGGTAACATTTAAAGTTCTTGAGTAACTTTAATTATTATTGAATACTAGCTTCGCCCGCAACTTCGCCTGCTTGTTTTTACATACTCAAACTCAAAAATATCTTTATTTGATTAGTGTTTTAACTAAGTTTTTTACTAAGAATAATCTGGCAAGTAACTCGGTAATTACTATTTTCAAAAATATTATACAATTTTAAATATAATAAATAACATGAGAAGTTAAGCTCATGGACACAGTTCCAATACACAAAATGTTGATAATAGTTTCAATAAAATAAAGTCTTATAGTTCTAGTTATATAAATGTGTGTATATAAACTTCTAACCCCTGTTTCATCCGCTTGGAGATTAAGTTATGAAAAATCCTTCGGATTGGAGATCTCGTTATGCCCTACATACCTTAAATACAATAATATTATGTATATATTATGTAACTTGGTTCCCAGATCGTTTTGGGGTGATAAATCAGAGCTGCGTCGGTTCCAAGACGGGTCGATCACAGAGACGTGCGTGTGGGAGGGACACACCATGCTCGAGCGACGCACTATCCTCACACAGATCATTGACTACCTCATCAATTACAAGTTTGGTATGAAATTATTTTAACACGTCATATCTATACATCTATACATACAGATAAATAAAATTGAAGTGTCTGTTTGTAATTCCAAAATAACAGCTTTTCACTAAATTAATATGAAAGTATACACGCTACTAACACCGAAAAACCAAGTTGTAAAAATTTTCTCTGTCTGTCTGTCTGTCTGTCTGTCCGTCTGTCTGTCCGTCTGTTTGTTCCGGGTAATCGCCGACGGTAGCTGATGTTTCAAGGAATAACTTAGGCTACTTTTATTTATTAAAACCATTAGGCTAAATTTTGCTGTGGTTATTACTGTCGGGAATATGTTCGCATGAAAGTAAATGTCTGTACGTAAAAGTTTGAAATTAGATTTTTTTTTGAAAATTGGTGTTGGAGTCTTCGCGGGTGAAACCGTGCTGCTCAACTGGTGAAAACTAGCTACTATCTCCTTTTTCACAAGGCTAAATGGCATCGTGGATAACATTTAACAAAATTTTTGCTTACACACGTCAGAGACCTCTGTAGCCCTTGCATTAATACCTTTTATTTCTTGTATAGTAAAGGTCAGTCATCTGTTACAGGATTGCCACAGTCGCAAATATTCCACATCGGGTGTCAGTTGGACAGTTTGCTGCTGAGCAAACGTCATGCGAGTGACGTAGAAGAGGGTTCATTGACCGCACTGCGAGCCTTTGACGAACTACGACGCGATTTGAGACTGTTGACCGAGCTGCCTTTGGATATAAGCGCTGTTTATGGTAAGCTTGAAAGACACTAGCTCTTACTGGTGACTTGGTTCGCTTTTCTCAAGTTCCTATTGTATAGTATTTTTTAGTCCATGTATGCAAGCTGTGCAATTGTTATTGAGTAGCGCCATCTATGTAGAGAATAGAGAAACGCTTCTAAACTCTGAACTAATACGTATGGTGTTTCAATGAATAAATTATTTTTGCCTTATGTCAACCATTGTGCTTTTAAGCTGTGGTTTGTGCAGTCATCTGCCACGCAAGCGACGCAATTTCGAATCCCAGTGGGGCCTGTACCAATGAATTCTTCTAAAAACTTATGTGAAGTGATTTCGCACCACGGGCTTTACGATGAAGGAAAAATCGTGAAGAAACCTACATTAGTAATTCAATGACGTATGTATAGTGCCTGAGACGGCGATAGACTCACTGTCGTCACGTTGTGCACTCAATCATTTTCGGTGAAAAGTGGGGGTTGTTATTACAACGCAACTGCCTACCCCTTCGGGGAATACAAGCGTGAGCATATGTATGTAAGTAATTAAAATCCTAAAATCCCCCCTTTAGGTGTATCCCCAGTGTTCAGCTACAGCAGTCCCCTCCCCCCCACGGTTCGTCCCCCCCCACGCAACCCTCGTCGCAAGGGATCGGCCGCTGTCATCAAACACATACAGAAGGATGACGGCACCTATACAATCCCAGAATATATGCCCGTCTGTCAAGCCGTCCTCGAACTTGGTAAGTTTTTAGTTTTTGGTGGGTAGTTTTAGAATAGTGAGAATTCCCTCTATAATGGTTGGGGGCTATCTATGGCTGGCATTCTTGTAAATGAAAATGAAAATGATTTATTCCGTTTAGGCCCTGGTAAGGCACTTATGAATTTACCACCGGTTCGGAAACTAGCCTACTGAGAAGAACCGGCAAGAAACTTAGAACAGGTGCTGCTTGTAGGGGCTGGTCATCTCAAGCTACACAATTATACACAGTATCAAGTTTTTAACCGACTTAAAAAAAAGGAGGAGGTTATCAATTCGACTGTATATTTAAAAAAAAAATTAACGAGATTACTTACAATTTTCGAGTTTCTTGTCAGGTTCTTCTCAGTAAAAGCAACCTTCCGAACCTGGCGGTAGCATGTATAATCCTGTGTAATCATTTTAATTTGACGATTCGAAAGTAATTTGTTGAAAGTCTAATTGAATAAAAATATCTTTGAGTTTTGATTATGTGTAATATTAATGAAACCTAGCAGTAGCATTTATAATCCTGTGTAATTGTGTCGTTCTGACGATTTGAAAGTACTTTGTATAAAGTCTAATCGAATAAACACATTTTAAATTGAATTATCAATAATCCACAGGTCACAGCGGCAAGTGGCCAGGCGACTTGCAAGCCTTCAGATGTCTAAAGGCAGCGTTTAACCTTCAAATAGCAGACCGCCTTACCAAGCAATATTCGCTACCTACCCAGCCCTATCGCACACATATAGACGTGTTGAAGAACGGCTTGGTGTTCAGACTGGTGATAGCTCATCCTAAGGAGTTGACACTGGTGAAGAGGGAGGTGGAGGGGGGAGTGGTGAAAATGAGGGACAGTGGGGAGAGTGTTACTCTTCAGAGGGATACAGTACTACTTCCCAGGTTGAGGGGAGCTTTGCATGGGTATGTATGTAGTTTAATCAAGGATTTATATTATGCAAGGACACGTGGTATCATTCATAGGAAATTGATACATAACACAGAGACGATAAAGTACAATTTCGTATGTTTGACCGACTCTCGACGTAGAGTGTGACGCTGAGAAAAATTACTGAATAACGCAGCAGGTGCCGTCACAAGTTAGCAGCGCTCAGTAAATGAATAAACCCTAAGTTTATTCACGAATATGCTTCAGTTCTTCTTAACCAACATCGTCAACTCGTCAATCTCAATTAAATAGGGCCTTTCAACTTTCAATAATAATATTATATTTCGACAAACAAAAATAAAACAATAACAATAAGATTTAAATAGTGAGTGTAACTTCGCATTGTATTCGCTTCGAGCCATACAGACAGATAGAGACAGACGCTTGAAATTACTACTGCGCATTTCAAGGTCAGCGCTCTAACTCGTGAATGCATGTGTGAAATAAAAAAAAAATATCGGTTCAGCCGTTTCAGAGATAACCTGGAACAAACAGACAGACAAAGTGGAAAAAATTAACACATCATTGGTTTTTTATGCATGCAAGTACCGTATATACATTCATATACATTTAGTAAAGAGCTGTTAATTTAAAATTACAAACAGACACTTCAATTTAATTTATCTGTATAGATATAGATAAAGGCGCTATCGCTGTCTGTACGTGAAACAAGGGTTATAATATGTATAATCTAAATCTAAAATCTAATATATAAAATTCTCGTGTCGCTGTATTTGTTACCGAACTCCTCCGAAACGGCTGGACCGATTTGTATAAAGATTTGTGTGCATATAGTGTAGATCTGAGAATCGGCTAACATCTAATTTTCATAATTGTTGGGTCGCTAGTCTTATATATAAAAATCAATCCTAAACGGCTGGATGGATTTTAACGGGACTTTCACAGGCAGATAGCTGATGTTTCAAGGAGTATTTTAGGCAAATTTTATTAAAAAAAAACACCCTTGAAATTAACTATACGCGGGTGAAACCGCGGGGCACAGCTAGTATGTAATAAAAATTACTTGCAATAACTACATTGTAACAATAAATATAAAATATTCCAGTCTCCACCAAAACAACCCAGCATTCGGACCCACAGCGTGCCTATTCAAACGTTGGCTCTCCTGCCACTTACTGTCAGCTCCGCACTTCCCGGACACAGTGGCAGATCTCCTAACGGCATACGTATTCACTCGCCCAGAACCACACTCCACGCCCACTATGCCCACTGCTGGGTTCCTGAGAGTATTGAGGCTTATAGTGAACACGGATTGGACGAGAGATGTCCTTGTATTGCAGTTTCATGAAGATATGTCGCGTGAGTTTATTTTTCATATAATAAGTAGCTATTATTATATGTATATATATACATTTAGAGAGAGCCGTGGTGGCCTTGGGGTTAGAGTAGTCACCTGCTACGCAAGCAACGCAAGTTTGAATCCCAGCGGGGCCTGTACCAATGAGTTTTTTTAAAAAACTTATTTACAGTGATTTCACACACGTGCTTTACAGTGGCGTGCATTGCATATAAGCAGGTAAGCATAAGTTACAATTTGTGATCACTGAATACACTTGTGTCGTATGTGTGTGTTTATGTTCGTATGTGTATCTTTACCAAGACATACGTACCTACGCCGCGTCTCATAGGTATGTACTTAACCTGCCTACCTACCTACCTACCTACTTATTATACCTACCCCTCTAAAAATCCAATGCACGCCCCTGGTGCTTTATGATGAAGGAAAATATCGTAAGGAAAGCCGTCTGAGAAGTAATTCAAAAACGTATGTATAGTGCCTGAGATCGCGATAGACCCAACCATCTGTTACGTTGGCACTTATTAATCTTCGGTGAAATGTGGGTGTTGTTAGTACAACACCTCTGCCTACCCCTTCGGGGAATACAGGCGTATATACACACATACATAATATGCCCATATTATGTATGTGTGTATATACATTTACAGATCGAACTTTGGCATTGAACTTAGTATCTTAAACTATTCAAACCAAAAGCCAACCTTTTCCCCCTTTCAGGCGCAGAAATCCTAGAGATGGAACGGAAAATATCGTCAGGGGAGAGCCAGCCACCCATCCGTTTGGTGACCGCGTACGACGGGCCCTTACCCGGCGTGTGGGCGAGGGACGCCCCTTCACTTAATACCTTAGCAAGGGTCCGGACCCTAGCTCGGAGTACCCTGGATTATGTCGAAAAGAGACTTGATACTATGGATGATAATTTACTTGTAAGTCTAAATATATATAACTCAAAGGTGACTGACTGACTGACATAGTGATCTATCAACGCACAGCCCAAACCACGGGGCGGATCAGGCTGAAATTACAGCTTTTCACTAAATGCATATGAAAGTATACACGCTACTGACACTAAAAAACTAGTTTTAAAATTTTTCTCTATCTGTCTGTCTGTCTGTTTGTTCCGGGTAATCTCAGAAACGGTTGGACGGATTTTAACGGGACTTTCCCTGGCAGGTAGCTGATGTTCCAAGGAGTAACTTAGGCTACTTTTATTTATTAAAAATATTAGGGTTCCGCGACAATAAAGATGAAACTAAATCTACGCGGGTGAAACCGCGGGGCACAGCTAGTAAATAATTAATATCTTTTTATTATGTCCAGGGTGCGTTCATCCCGTCATTATCTGGTTACGACGCGTTGATCCACCTCCAGGCAGCCGTAGTCCCCCACTCCAGTGAGCGGGTACATTGCTCCCCACAACGCCGGCCTCTGCCGGAGACCTTGCTCCACGACCACATACCGGTCGTAGAGTTCCATCCCGTTGTCAAGTACCTGGATGACCTGAGGGTATGTACAAGTGTGAGAGATAGTAAATATAATCTATATCTATACAGATAAATAAAATTGAAGTGTCTGTTTGTAACTGCGAAATAACAGTTTTTCACTAAATGCATATGAAAGTACACACGGTACTGACATAGAAAAAGCTATTTTTAAAATTTTTCTCTGTCTGTCTGTCTGTTTGTTCCGGGTAATCTCCGAAACGGCTGGACGGATTTTAACGGGACTTTCACTGACGGATAGCTAATATTACAAGGATTAACTTAGGCTACTTATATTTTTAAAAAAACATTAGGGATCCGCGGGCAACCATGAAATTAAAATCTACGCGGGTGAAACCGCGGGGCACAGCTAGTCTATATATATAAAAGAAAGTCGTATTAGTTTCACTACTTTCTTTACTCAAGAACGGCTGAACCGATTTGGCTGAAAATTTGTGGGTTACGTTAGAACCAGGAGAAGGACATAGGATAATTTATACCGTTGTCTTGAAACCTGAAAAAAATCAAATAACACACTAAAGTCTGCGCGGGTGAAACCGCGGGGCACAACTAGTAATAGTATAAAATAAATATGCTCACGTCTTCCCAGAAGAGGTAACAATTCACCGAATATGATTGAGTGCCAACGTGACAAAAGCTGTCTCCAAGTCTATCGCCATCTCAGGCACTATACATAAGTTTTTTTTATTTATTTTTAGGTAATTATAGCAGACATACCAATTACATTAATTAACATTGACATTTTAAAACAATGATCTTATTACTTATATATATATATATATAAAATGAACCCCCATTTCCCTTGGTCACGGCATCACGCCTGAACGGCTGGACCGATTCTACCGGGACTTTTACTGGCAGATACCTGAAGTTTCAAGGAGTGTTTAAGGCTAATTTAAAAAAATACAGCATGGAACTAAATCTACTCGGGTGAAACCGCGGGGCACAGCTTGTTACTTATAAAATAGTGGACACTCGCATACTTAACCTCACAGAATCTCAAACATTCAGACAAAATATCGTTCCATCCTTGAAATTACTTCTCAGATACATTCAGGTTTCCTCGCGATCTTTTCCATCACCGTAAAACACGTGGTGTGAAATAACTGCACATAAGTTTTTAGGAAAACTCATTGGTACTGGGCCCCGCTGGGATTCGAACTTGCGTCGCTTGCGTAGCAGGTGACCGCTCACACCCCAAGGTCACCACGGTTCTTTATTTTATTCAATAAACGTCAAATATTGTTACGAACCTCCTCGTTTCAAATCTTCACAATAAAGATAATAATATATTTCAGAGTGCATACGAGGAGTACGCGTTGTTCTTCCACGACCTTTACGGCGGAGAGGTGATCGCTGTGTTGTGGAAACCTGACATCAACGACCCGAGGGAATTACAGGTACTACTTGGATATACAGGGTGTCGGGGAAACCGGGACAGCTCTTAAAATATGTGAGACGGTATAATTTTAGAAAGCAAATAAAATTATTATGACAAAAATATCTTCTTCCGTTTTTGATTAATTGACGTTCAAGGTTGACCATATCAAGATCTAATTTTCGCATAAACATCAGCTGTAACGTTAAGTTATTCACGTGAAATCTAACTACGTTTTTATTTTTTTTCTCCCACTAATAATTCCTGAAATAATCCCATTAAACCATTTTTCGAAACCATTAACCTTCACCTTAAATTAAAAAGTTGAATGACCGCGTAAGGAATGTAGGTAAACGCGGCCGCGCGTTCATTCAATCACTTAAGGCCGCCAGCTCTTCGGCCATAGCTTATAACTACGTTATCGTTGGAGCTAGATATTTTACGATTTCAATATAGTGATATATTCATAAAATCCTACAACTTCTAGAAAACAATTGTTCCTTTTTCTCCGACACCCTGTATATCTATAAGTACTGTTATATCTATCTATACATCTATGTATGTCCATAAAGATAAATAATAAATGACTTTTTGAAATTCCAAATAAACATATTTTCACTAAATAAATATAAAATTAATGTACATATATTAGAAAAAAAAGTTAAGTTTTTCTCTGTCCTTCTGTCCGCCTGTTTGTTACTGGTAATATCTGTAAGGGCTGAACCCATTTTATCGGGACTTTCACAATGAGTAACATAGAGTTTTTTTGAGATATTATGTTTAAAAAAACGGGATTCCACGGAATAAAGCTAACCCGGATGAAACCGCGGGACACAGCTAGCTAAGAATAAAACTAATTTACCCAACTATATTACATGGGTCATACAAATTTTCACGATAGGCTTTTCTTAGCAAGTTACATTTTGGATGTCATTCCCTTAACAATATATTATTGTATTACAGATTTCAAACGCGAACGCTTTAACACCAGTGACGATAAACGGCGAGAGGAAATACAAAGTGAACACTGCGGCGTTGATACAAGACTTCAAATTGCTTGGCAACGGACTCGTGAGAGATATCACTGTTACTTAGTACTTGCAATATAGCTGTTGGAAGTTGGTTAGTTTTTGATTTTATATTATTTTGTAAGTAGATTTTACCTAGGACTTCGTCGATATTAGTTCGGATATTTTATACTTACCTCACTTAGAACCCACCCTCCAAGTATAAAGTCAAAGTCAAAAATATCCTTATTCGATTAGACTCTTACAAAGTACTTTCAAGTCGTCAGAATGATATTAATTTACAGGATTATACATGCTACCGCCAGGTCTGGAAGGTTGCTTTTACTGAGAAGAACCTGGCAAGAAACTCAGTAATTACTCTTTTCAAAAATATTATACAATTTTAAAAAACAAAGTAAATCATTTGAGAAATGTAAGCCCATAGACACAGTTCCAATGCACAAATGTCGATAAAAATTAACATAAAGAAAAGTCTAGTAGTTCTACTTATATCTAAAAGCGTTGCTTGAGATGACCAGCCCCCACAAGCAGTATAATATTTTAGGTTTAAACTGCGCGTTGATATAGTGACACTGAATTTATATATATACTAGCTGTGCCTTGCGGTTTCACCCGCGTAGACTTAATTTAATGGTTGGCCCGCAGATCCCTAATTATTTTAAATATAAGTAGCCCAAGTTACTCCTTGTAAAATTTGCTATTTTCCAGTGAAAGTCCCGTTAAAATCGGTCGTGCCGTTTCAGAGATTACCCGGAACAAACAGACAGACAGACAAATAAAGTTAACGCAAGTGAAACCGCGGTTTACAGCTAGATATTAGATATAGATAAGTAAAGATGAAGAGATCATTTCAAATGGCGCTAGTTGGAAAACAAATAGTTACAACGTGGTCAGTACTTGATGACACAGTTGCAATACCAAGGTTTCCCAAACTGGGAGCTGGGACCTTACCATGAGCTCTTATTGCCATGATAGTTTCAGTCATTTATGAGACAGATGTATGTCACTGTCGCACAACCGAATTAACATTGCAATAAGAGCTCATGGTCAAAAAACATTCTAAGGCAGAAAATCATTACAAAGAGTTGATAATAAATGATTTTATTTGTCAAACAAAGTACACAAAGTTAGTGACAACGTAAATTATAGCTAAGCTTTAACAAAATAAGGTATGGTTTCCCAACCTTAGGTCTGGGGACAAAAAGATATAGAAATAGTCTAAACCAGAAAATAAATATAAGGAATTGCTAATAAATAATTTAATTAATCAAACAAAACACTGAATACACAAAGTAAATGCCGAAGATAAAAGATTGCAGGAACTAAATAAAACTAGGGTTCACATCTAAAGGTTTGTTACAAGTATCAAATGTTATCAAAGAATATTTAACAAAACAATGGTAGACGTATTTATGTAACGCGATACAACTTTCAATAGCGCGATCTATTTTACTACTCACGCCATCTACTTACAAACAATGGAACTAAAACATTCATGTACGGTTGGTACAGCAAATGATAGCTAAGCTTTAACAAAATAAGGTAGGGTGTCCAATGGGGCCGGGTAGTCCCTGAGCCAGGCGCCCCCCTTCACCTCTCTGGAGGGGTCTCCTTGCTCCAACCACCGACCTTGGGGGAGGTATACGTCTCTCAACGTCGACCCACGTTCTATTACCGGGGCTACGATTATTGATTCGCCTAGAAGGTATTCTGGAAAAATATAGATTCTAGTAAAATTTAGTAGCGGACGGTACGCAATTTTACCCGCATAGTTCCCGTTCCCGTGGGAGTACGGGGATAAAATATAGCTTATATTACTCGCTGATGATGTAGCTATCCATTGCTGAATTTTCAAGGTCGGTCAAGTAGTTTTTGAGCTTATTCAATGCAAACAAACAATCAAATCTTTCCTCTTAACAATATTTGTGTAGAAGATTCATACTCGTACATATGCTCTCGCCTGTATTCCCCGAAGGGGTAGGCAGAGGTGTTGTAATAACAACACACACTTTTCACCGAATTTGATTAAGTGCCAACGCGACAGATGGTGAGTCTATCGCCGACTCAGACACAGCAGGCAATTACTTCTCAGACATATGCAGGTTTCCTCACGATGTTTTCCTACACCGTAAAGCGCGTGGTGTGAAACACCGTACATAACTTTTTTTAGGTAAACTCATTGGTACAGACCCCGCTGAGGTTCAAACTTGCGTCGCTTATATAGCAGGTGACTGCTCAAACCCCAAGGCCACGGCTCTTCACAGTGGTTAACAATAACTGCAAGAAGAGGGATAAAGATATATGGATGGTATACTAACGGTCAGAGATATCATAAGTGGTGGTATCGTTGGGAGCGATCCACCACAGCGGAGGGTTGACGGGCGCTCCGTCGCTCGTGGCGCAGCGGCACGCCTCCACTATCTGGTCTGCATATTTTGCGTGCAGTTCCACGAACTTCTTACTTATTGCGATCGTCTGAAATATCAGAAAAGATTTTTTTACTTACTTTTCTTATTAATGGTTAGGTTAGAGGCGGAGGAAGCGGAAGAAACTCCGTGGGCGTAAACGCTACTGCAGAATACGTGGTCCTTTAGTCCTAGACAGAGTGACATTCTCTCGTGCTTGCGCTAATAGAAACGATACAAAAACGTATGGATATGGCATAAATCAGTCACGTGACATATGTCGTACCCGTATATTTTCTGTCGTTTCTATTAGCGAAGCGTGAGGATAATGTTACTCTGTAAGACCAATAGCATTGCCTGATCCGGGAATCGATCTCAGGACCTCGTGGACCATCGAGCCAGTCTTGTTTAAATAATATAAATTTCGTGTGGTTGTCCTATTACAAAATGTTTACCTCACCTCATTATCAAAGTCCCAAGGCACGTAAGAGAACTGCATACTGGGCATGAAGGTGTTAGCTTGCAGCCACCGTATAAACAGCTCCTTGCTAGGGGGCTCGTTGTAACCGTTACCCCCTATCATGTCGGGCAGCACCAGGGGGTAGCCGTTCATGTTCAGCTGCAGCAGGGTCGTGATCAATGTCGGTAGTCCGTTCTCGAAGGTCCAGTAGGTGTCCTTGTCGATCATTCGTACGAAGATTGGCAGGTCTTGGGTTCTGGGGAGGTGTTTTAAACATGCATGATCAAATTCAGAGCACTTGTAACCGAAGGAAGTGTATGAAGAGATGCATGAATGCGGACGAAGTGAAAGAAATATGTTAAGACCGTAGCATTTGGTGAACGGAGGTCTCTGTCTTTGGGATACAGGTGTGAGTATAACGTATTAGGTATGTATATATCCAATATTGTTCTAGTGGTCGCAAAAATATCTGCGGCATAAGAGGCAATAGGCTCGCCCCATATTATCATCTCCCTGGCCTTATCCCATGTATTTGGGGTCAGCACTTGATTCAACCCGATGTGGCTGATCACCTGATTTTTATACGAAGCGACTGCCATCTGACCTTCGTAACCCCTTTTTCGAGGAAAATCGGCAATCTGGATTAAACCAGTTGTCGGACTTTGTTAGGCCTCTGACTGACCTGTAACGATTGCCAAAGATGTTAAATTGGCAACCGGGACCGACGGCTTAACGTGCTTTCCGAGGCACGGAGTTTATGTCCCATATTATATGGGACATAAACATCACTGGCTCAATGTGGGTGTACCTTACCGTGTAAGTACACTTTTCTTACTTCTTGAGGAAACTGGCGTGAGCAAATGTATTGATGTAATGGCGAAGGCATGAGCAAATGTATGGATGTAATGTTGAGTCCATCGCCGTCTCAGGCACTTTACATACGTCTTTGAATTTCATCTCGTAGATATTCAGGTTTCCTTTCGCTTCGATCTACTATAAGGTGGAGTTCTTAGCTCCGAATTTCGAAGGGAAAATCCGGTTATCCTACTTCTGTTGAATAAACCATAATCTTGGCTGGAACCTACCTGTATCCAGATCTGACCTCGACCATCGGTCCGAACTGCGCCACGGCTCTTACGTAGTCTGCTGTGATCACTCCGGGCTGGTCCCTGATGTTGCCTTGCAGTACCGGGATCTAAAAGCATTTAAAGTTCATTAATATTGGCTGGTCTAGTCCCGCTGGAAGCGAGACA
The DNA here is from genome assembly GCA_964035505.1 of Watsonalla cultraria. NCBI lineage: Eukaryota > Metazoa > Arthropoda > Insecta > Lepidoptera > Drepanidae > Watsonalla > Watsonalla cultraria. The sequence continues at coordinate 884,949 of OZ037726.1, read as the reverse complement.
CCATGGATGTTCCTCTATAACGAGCTTGCCACCGTTGGCTTTCGAAATCTATACTCACATTTGTATGAGAATGTGAGTATCACGTAAATAACGAACATTTGTCGAATGGTTCATCCATTTTCGTAAGAAATCTTCCGCACACATTGTGCGCTGACGCATCGAGTACACATAGATTACGAACTCGTAATAAAGGCCAAGCTAACCCAGTGCTCCTTAAATTCGGTATGCTCGAGTGGAGGAATGCAGTAGGCCTGGGCAAGCTAAACGTAACCCATCCCGTATTTTATTGTATCGGCTCAGCAATTCCGTTCTTGATAATTCGTTAGTAACATTACTGTAGTAGCTGCTTACTTAATTAGTAATGAAAGGTTGGCTTGGAATTCTAATATATTGTGTAGATTACAAACCTGTGGCGCCCAGCCGGACTCTCCACCGTCAAACTTGTAGCTATCTATTCCGTATGAAGTCTGCAAGGCGCGCAGGCGGTCCGTGTACCACTGGCGCGCCTCGGGCTTCGTGAAGTCTATGTATGAGGTCGTCGTGTCGTTGTCATTCCACCAGCTCGTCTCCACCGAGCCGTATTCCGAGGAAACTAGGTATCTGGGGACAAGATTACGGTAACCATATCACATGTCCGTAAAAAATTCTATGAGATATTCTAGTTCATCACGTCACTGGTTGATTGTACAATTTCTATTAAGGCTAATTTAAGAAAATTCGCACTAGGCACTGCACACCTTCGTATAAAGAATAAATCGTCATCAATCCCATATTAAAACCAAGTAATCATCAAAGCAACTCACCCTTTGTCTTTCGCGTCGGTGTACCAAGGCTCGCATCCTTTATTAATGAACGGGTGCGTCCAAACAGTGACCCTGAACCCTTTCTCCTTCAAAGCGTCAGTCGTTGCCTTCATATCGGGAAACCTGGTGACGTCAACCGTCTGCGACCCATAGCATACCTCCCATAGGTCATCTATCTCCAACTGACTATTAGGGAAGCCATTCTTGTTGATCTCATCAGCAAACTTTAAGACCACATCATGGTTGACGTCTCTCTTATACCGCGCCCAAGTAGACCAAATCGGATGCTTTATCATCCTCTCATCTGGTATACCACTCGGCTTCTCCAAGTACTTCTCGACGGCGTATTCATGGGCCTTTCTTGCGTCTTCGAAGATCCCAATAGCGTAGATCAGATCGTTTTTGTCTCGCTTGCTCGAGAATGGAGGTTTCACTTGAGCGATAAAGCACGCTGCATTTTTGTCAAGATTGTTTTGGTCGACGAACAGCGGTACTTTTTTGTCGAAGTAGTAGAATATTCCTTCGGAGTTTAGCCAGTAGGGTTCGGCGACGCCGCAGTTGTCTGCTTCCTTGGATACGTAGGAGTATGTGGGTAGGACGAGCCTCTCGATAGGCCAGTACTGGCGCTTCTGCTGGGGCCCTCCGTACCAGTTATGTGTACCTGGGAAATGGACAGTTCACTCATCCACATATAATAATAAGGTATACAAGGATTTGACACACTTCGAGATTCGTCAGGAAACCGACATAGGAACTTATGCCTGAGAATAAAATGAATAGCGAACGCAAAGTCATTTCATCCACATTCTGTCAGTTCGGACTGGAGAATGTGGATGAGCCCACCTGTCCCATTAGTACCTACTTCTCTAATATCTCAAAGGATCTAATATCTCTGTCAGTACCCGGGCTGCCCCTTAAGCACGGGTGATGGCGAATTGAGAGGTTTTGGTGCGGTAGGAATCCCACTATTACTTCCTACCCAGACCTGCCGCTCCTAGGGCAGCCAGGTACCTTTTCAAGGTTTCCCCTTCGCCAATAAACAAAAAGTTCACCTTGCTAGAAAGCGAAAATTGTAACCATGTAGCTTTGCTCTGAGTGTGACATGATGTGCTCTTATTCTGACCAACTCAATTCCTATATCTTTAAAGTAAGTCATACTTCCTTACCAAGGTTGACACAGTCCTCAAGCTTCACATTCTTCGGCGCCTCCCAGGTGAGTGTGATCACGTGGCCCTTCCTGTCTCCGGCTATCTCCTCGGAGCTGATCCTCACAGTGGTACCGTTGGAGTACTGGATCACCACATCCCCGTCCTGTACCACGTCCTTAATGGCGCCTGCAGTCCTACCGATGACCGTTATTACTTCCGACAGGCCCTCTGTTTAAGAAACATGTTGTGAATAAGCATAGATAATAAGTCTGGAAGAAATACCAATGACTGAAAACAGTAATTTTGGAAAAATTCGGTGCATGAGATGTGATCACGAGTAGCGCAGTTGGCAGAGCAACTATACGGTTTGCAGAGTTCGTGGGTTCGAAACTCTTTGTGTGCGTATTTTCCCTAACCATTTTTACAAGTCAAGAATAAGGGCATGTCGTGGTATGGACAGGCTAAGCTGAGGAATGAGGACAATGTTACAAAACAAGTTTTGTTTATGAATTAACGTGGATTGTTGCAAGGATAGAAGAAGAACTATGTAACTGTGGATTGATAGAGGATGGTAATGGCTAAATTGAGAGTGAATGACGGGTGTAGGGATGGCGATACTTTCCAAAAAAGATCGATTTTTAAATCGATTCGAATCGTAACTTGATGAATCGATTCATAAAAAAATCGAGGTCAAAAAGATCGATTTCTAAAAAATTTATTTTATGACAAACAAAATACCATAATAAGCGATCACTTAGTATTAAAATCAGGGATTTTTTTAGTTCAAGAAATTCGATGATCACAATCAAAATGATATATATCAATATATTCATATTTGTTCAGACTTCGTCGAACTCGGAACTCAACCTATGCTACAGATTAAGAAAGCTATTGCATTGGAACGCGAGCCACTCACTCGTTCTCTAGTTCGATACAACAATCGGAACGCTCGCTCTGAATCGGATGTACGCATTATTTGAAATTGTAACTGTTATAGAATAAACTAAATTTACTTCAAAGTCCTGGATTTCTTCTTGCCGCATATATCATCTGAAACCCAGCAGATTTAAGGCTAAAAACACGAACATAAATTGGTCCTTCGAGCCGGATACAAGAAAACGCAAACCAGGGCAGACCATTGGAGCCGGCACAGTTTTGGAACTTCGTCGAAGAGGTACCAGCAGCTTATACAGACAGGAAGTCAGGAGGAGGTTGAAGTTCATCCAGAACACACGCAAATCGTGGGAGTAGTCGAGCTGACGAATCTGAAAACGCGCATAACAGGTACGGCCAGCCATCCTGTTATATATCAATTTTATAACAATATGAAAGTATCAGGTAAAAGAGAAGACATAATTATACTTACATATCGATTTAAAATTCGATTTATTTGGCTCGAAAAATCGATCTCAGATCGCCATCCCTAGACGGGTGATGAGAGAAATAAAACACGTGTCAACCATAAGGAATATGAGATAAGGACAGGCGAATTATAATGATGAAATGGCGAGAGAATGTTACTTTGTAGGCCTACAGTATTGTATAAAAGTCTTACTTCTGTTCAACAGTACGTTGAGTCCTCCATAAAGGTTGTCTTGAAGTCGCACTTTGACGTCCGGAGTGTCGATGAGAGATATGTCTGTGGCATGCGCACACGCAGCTAGCGCGATCAACACTGGAACAACAATATTTATTTTATGTTGATCTATAGTGATATTATAAAGGTTTGTATGTATGTTTGTAACGAATTGGCTCAAAAAGTACTGGACCGATTTAAAAGTTCTTTCACCATTTGAATGCTACATTATCACTGATTACTATAGGCTATATTTTATCTCCATACTCCCACTGGAACGGGAACTACGCGGAAACCGCGTGACGTCCGCTAGTATCATATAAAACTATTGTGCAGTGATTTCACCCACGTGTTTTACGATGAAGGAAACATCGTGAGGAAACCTGCATATGACTGCGAAGTAATTCAAAAACGTATCTATAGTGCCTGAGACGGCGATGGACTGACCCTCTGTTACGTTGGCATGTAATCTTCGGTGAAATGTGGATGTTGCGACAACATCTCTGTCCCCTTCGAGAATCCTTCTGAGGTGGCGTGAGCATATTTTTTTGACGTACGAATAAAGTTTGTTACGCAAAACGTTTCGCATATCGTCATTGCATACTTTAGTTGCAGTCTATGACATGCGACATCTAAAGCCTATTACGAATCAGGACTTGCATTCGTCCAATCTACATACAATGATTGCGTATAATTTTTTATTCCATTGTCAATATTAATGAGTCTAATTACTCATCGGTTTCAATATAATGACGTCTAGTGAACTGAATCGTATCGTGGCTTATAATTAAATCTATGATTATGATTATGGGGCTACGTGGGAATCAGGATTTACATATTTACGTAATCATGAAAATATTTTCCATAGCTAATTATATTAAAAGTACGTAACTAAGTTAATATTTACATGCCTTTAAATTGGGTGAAATATGTAATTCTTGTGACTTTAAAAAGACCTATTTTGTACCATTTTTCATTTGATTAAATATATATTTCTATGAAAATTATTTAAGGATGAGTCACCCTAGCTAGACCGAACCGGGACCGAGCCGAGTTTGAGCCGAGTCGGTCTTATAACTGGTAAGTCTACTCTCATTTTAGGAAAAATATCAATAATTTACTTAGTTTTCATTGTTAACTAGCTGTGCCCAGCGGTTTCACCCGCGTAGGTTTAGTGGCATGCTGTTCCTCGAAAAAGGGGTTGCGAAGGTCAGGTGGCAGTCGCTTCGTAGAAAAATCAGGTGATCAGCCACATCGGGTTGAATCAAATGCCGACCCCAAATACATGGGATTAAGGCCAGGGAGATGATGATATAAGATAGATAATACGCGGTTAAAACCGAGAGACACAGTTAGATCTATCTCTAAAGAGGAGAGAAGAGATAATCAAGATTTCACACGATTCTACCCCAGTACAGATGCCGTCATGGGCTTTGAGCGCTCATTGAAAATAGCGGGGGTAACATCTATACTAATGTAGAAAGCCGAAGAATTAATTTGTTTGCTTGCTTGAAAGTGCTAATATCAGGAACTACTGGTCCGATATAAAAATGATTTCTATGTTCGATAGCCCGTTTAGCGAGGAAGAATATAGGCTATATATTATCACGCTGACACCAACTATTAGCGCGGACAAAGTAACGGGCAGAAGCTAGTATTATATACAGAAAGATAGACTATCTCGTAAAATGACTAGTGTGCATTCAAGTTCAGTTCTCATTATTCGTGACGGAATCTGTAATTGAATACAGATCGAGAATGAACGAAATACAGATCGAAGTGGTCTAGAGTAGTACCTAGTACTTAATTAGTTACAGTCTTAAAGAACTACTGCTGAACTGCTAAAGAGCAGTATCAGGCTGCCTACTGTTTTACGAAAAACGAAGTTCAGGGCCCAAACCATGAGCTCTTATTGCAATGATACTTCAGCTGTGCGAAAGTGACAGATGTATGCACGTCATATACATCTGTCTCATAAATAAGTGAAACTATCATGGCAACAAGAGCTCATGGTAAGGCCCCAGACCACGGTCATTATTCGTTCTTAAATTAAGCACGTCCAAACGTTACTGCTAGAAAATTCTTGGCGTTTATATTTTTTAAACCGACTTCGATTGAATTATTTAACCAAGGAAATTAAGAGCTACAAAGCGATATTCAAACTATGTTTTATTTACGTTTGTTTGCGAGGTTTCGTTTTCGGAGAAAGTGACCTTGTCTTTGAGCATAAGAACGATCCGCCTGGTCTGTGGTCAAGCGATAAGTACGAATGATAAGCGTTCGTTTATTTAAAGAATACTGATATTACACAAAACATTCGTAATAAGGATAAGTAAGTGTCGTTGATCTTTTTTATACTTTCTTTCCAGATTTTTTTTGGCTAGTTTTGAAGGCTTGTCTGCCATATATGTATCAAATTATTATGTACTAGCTGTGCCCCGCGGTTTCATCCGCGTAGATTTAGATTCATGCTTCATGTCGCGAAACCCCTTATATTAAAAATAAAAGTAGCCAAGTTACTCCTAGCTACCTGGTATTTTAAAACTTGGTTTTTCGGTGTCTGTAGCGTGTACACTTTCATATGCATTTAGTGAAAAGCTGTTATTTTGGAATTACAAACAGACATCCCAATTTTATTTATCTGTATAGACTGTATAGATATAGATATTGTGTACCTACTCTTGTTTGGCTACAATGTAGAAAGGTTTCCATACATAAAAACAATTTTATCACGTTTATAAATGCACTTTTCTACGGTACCTTACTTATTTAATAACAATCTTATTTTTTATTTTCATATTTAATCAAATTACGCAAAAAAACATATTTTAAAAAAAGTCTCTGAGCCTGCTGATGTCTGAAACGGCTGGACCGATTTTAACGGGACTATCATTGCCTACATTTTATTTGCGTCTGCGAATTAAAGTAAAATTAAATTAACTCTACGCGGGTAATACCGCAGGACGTACTAGTCTATACATCTATACATACAGATAAATAAAATTTAAGTGTCTGTTTGTAATTCCAAAATAACAGCTTTTCACTAAATGCATATGAAAGTACTGACACTGAAAAACCAAGATTTTTTTTTTTCTCTGTCTGTCTGTAGGTCCGTCTGTCTGTCTGTCTGTCTGTTTGTTCCGGTTAATCTCTGAAACGGCTGGACCGATTTTAACGGGACTTTCACTGGCAGGTAGCTGATGTTTCAAGGAGTAACATAGGCTACTTTTATTTATTAAAAATATTAAGGTTCCGCGACAATAAGGATGAAACTAAATCTATGCGGGTGAAACCGCAGGGCACAGCTAGTAATAAATAAATATCCTTACCTAGAGCAAGGACCGCCATGCTGGCTGTGTTGCCTCTGGTCACATCCACACTCGGGCTGAGCTGTTAACACCACCCATTTATAATTATTGCTAACGTTAGGGAAATTACACATTTGATGTTGATTATCTTAAATGACCGAGATAAGGGTTTGCTTAAAACATGAATGTGTTAATAACATTTAAAATACCTCAAATGACTGCGAGATTTTTATACTTGGATTTAAATGGAGTTCCCAATTAAATTGAAACCTATTAAAATACATTATGTGATTCAAGGATTCACTACTGAGAAGCGTTTGAGAGAAGTATTTTCGAAAAATAAAAGATTATTCCTAAACATAATTCTCGTTTTTGAATTTCTAGATAAGAGCTTAAAAATTCAAAATCGAGTATTATTTTTATAAATGTGGCGAATGTGCAAGCACCTTAACACCTACGTCACACACAAGTAGAGCAATTATCGAACAATAGGCAAAAAGTGTTTGTATCGTCGCGGAGTAAAGTAAACAAGTATCTCCAGAGCCGCTACACTCCAACACATTATAAAGTTTATATTTCAGAGAATAGCCTCTTGTCGGTGAAGCAATCGCCAACCCTCTGTATTGTCCGCTAACACTTTGACATCTTTGTACGACACGCTGACTTCCCTTCAGCTGTGCCCCGAGTATAGGCATATTAACATGTTTTTTAGGTTTACGATATCTCCTACGTATCTTACTCATGTAGTATGGGAACGTTAAAAAGCGCCCCAAGCGGCGAGTATAGGAAGTTTTACGTCTCCATACAGGTCATCACCTTGCGTTTGACGTTCGAACATGTCAAAACCTATACTTGAGGCAGTGTTGTATGCCCCAATGTAACTAATCCATGGCCACCGTTTTCTTCGCTATCCCCTTCTAAGGAAATTGTAAATATTCTAATGAAAGTTTTACTGAATAGTTAATTTACCATCGATTCGGAAACTAGCCTTCTGAGAAGAACCGGCAAGAATGTTAAAGTTATCTCTATATAGTGTAAGTACTCACCTAAATCAATTCTTCGTATTCATTCACCCGTAATTTAATCAAAAGATGGCGCCCAACGCCAGTTATTTCGATTGGACTTTAGTAAAGCGTTAAAATATTTTCGTTATAAAATATTATTTCACTGATAACAATCAAGATTATTTAAAAGAGTAATTGCTGAGAATTTTTACATTTCTTAGAATATGTGACTTAATTTTTGTGAACTGTACCTGATAGATAATCACGGCGGAAGTGTTTTGTTTGTTGCATCGGATGTCGTATGTCACTCGTACAAAACACTCGATACCAAGCAAAGATTAATATTATAACAATACTATATTCACCTGACAATTGTTAGTCTGCTAAGTTATGCACCTACCGGCTGATTTGAGATGTGATACGCTGCACTTTTTGTTGTAAACGTTTAACTAACTAAGCGGTAAGTTTATTTGTTTCGGTTTGACATGGTGTATAAGGCTTATAATCGGTACTCTGTATAGCGAGGGCCTGTCAATGAGATTTTGTAAAAAAAAGCGCATGTTTTTACAATCACATAGGGTCGATATTCACATAAATCGATCAATGCGCACCTGCTATAATGTAAATTGAACAATTTGAGATGTTCTATCTACAAAGATATATTAAATGGAAGATCAAATTAACAGCGATTCCCTTATTTTATAATTATTCGCGTCTGTCTGTTTTTTCGGGCTATAAGTCTACTCTCTTTCTCCGAAAACGAAACTTCGTGAACGAACGAAAATTAAACGTAGTTTCATTATCGCTTTGTTTTTATCATACTCAAATTTTTCTTCGTCTAATAATTTAATTAGAGTTGGTTTAGAAAATATAAACATCAAATAATTTTCTAGCGGACCACGTTCGGACGTAATTTTAGAACGAATAATAACCGTGGTAGGAACGTTACGAACTTTTGGCCGAAGCTTCGTTTTTCGGAGAAAGCGAGTAGGCCCCCTGAAACGGCTGAGCCGATTTTAACACGACTGGCAAATATGTTTTCTTCCCTCTTACCGCGAGACTAAGCTAGTACCAAATAAGGATTGTACGGTATGAAATAATAGGAGACGAGTACTTATAGTATATTTATTTGAAAGTGCTAGAATGTTCCTTAAATTATATTTAACTAAAACATAGAATGAATTACATAATTATAATAATTATTGTACAATATAATAAACGTTATCGACTCCACAAGTGTTTAGATTTCCACTTGATAGCGTCATGAAGAGCCACTTTAGAATACATTAACGAAATTGACTAACACTCCTAAAGCTAAAAGCACTGCTGTTGTTTCTACCGCTGTTGATGCATTAGGCTCTTGAGAAGAATCTCTGACGAAGAATGGTAAGACGTCAATGGGTGCTGGGAAGTCCTTCAACCAGACCGGGCCTTGGTGGGCACGTTCCTTGTCGCCTTCTTCGAGCCAAGTGCCGGCTGGGAGGTAGATATCGCGGGATGTCGCACCTTCTTTCAGAACCGGCGCTACTAAGATGGTTTCGCCGAGGAGGTACTCTGCAAATTGATTTGTTTATTATATACAAACTGCGAATGAAACTCAAACTCGGAAATATCTTTATTCGATTAGACTTTTAACAAAGCACTTTTAAATCGTCAGGATGACACAATTATACAGGATAATACATGCTACCGCCAGGTTCGGAAGGTTGCTTTTACTGAGAAGATCCTGGCAAGAAACTCGGTAATTACTGTTTTCAACAATATTATACAATTTAAAAAATACAAATAATTCACTTAAGAAATGTGATTGTGAGCTTTTAATTAAGGTTTATAGTTCTGATATTCTTTCATCATGAATTGAGTCATTGAGTCTCATCCTCTTAACTAATTAATTTGCAAATTTCATAAGGGCATAGGACGTATCAGTAAAAGTATTAGAACATACGCAACAGCAATTTTCGTGAAGATAGACTGTGGCAAATCTGTGGGATACAGGCGTGACTATGTGTATGTATGTATGTACTTACAGGGGCTGTCACGAATTTTGAGCGCTAACCTTGAATGCGCGATAGTAATGTTTTGGGTATGGCGCGAGAACGAACAAACACATGCGCAAGAATTCCTCACATTTTTCACATAGCGCTCATAACTCGTGACGGCACCTGTAAATATAAGTGTCCTCACCGTCCCATATAACAAGGGCCTCCTTATCGCTAGGGTCCACCCACCAGAGCGGGGCATTCACCGGAGTCCCATCCTGGACCGACGCCTCCATTGCCGCGTAAATCTCGTCCGCGTATGCCGCATGAAGTTCCGTGTACTTTCTGCTTATTTCTACTGTCTGAGGGAATATATTGAATTTGAATCTTTAAAAATTGCATACATATGATACTATGTGTATTACTGTCACCTTTAATCCGCGATTTCGTTTGCGTTGTGATTATTTTAAGTAACTTATGTCGGTTCTTGGGGTTAAATCTAGCTCTATTTAAAATTCAGTAAAATCGGCTCAGCAGTCGTCAATAGGTAATAGATTAAATTTCTCACAAGATGGCGACACCAGTCAGTTGACACGCGCTAAGATTACGTTTAATTAAATCTAGGTATTCCATCTAGCTAAAATAAGGATAAGGGATCATTCGTTATGCGAATGTGGCCTCGATGAGGGCCACATTGACCACCTTTTTTTCTGCTGCCCAAAATTAAATTTCTCCTTGTATGACGTTCTCCCTGATAATATCCCCCGTCCTACAAATATGAAATGTCTCCTCTCTCTTGTAAATACTCCCTTTATTAAATGTTTAGCCCATTTTATTAAAGGTAACAACATTAAGCTTTAATTCATATACAACTAATGGCATGCCCTAAATGTTGTAACATTATTGTTCGTCTGTAGTAAAATTTTAGTCTGTACTTTGTGACGTCACTTGTTTTTATAGATAAATTCAGTTGTTTTGGACTACTTCTACTTTGGGATCTTGAGCCTAGTTGCATTGTTCAATCCTCATCCCACCGAACAATCTCCGTCGTTTATCCTCAACAACCACGTGACATTGGCGGAATAGCTGCACTCAAGCTCGTCGCCACCATTAAAATAAGAAGAAGAAATCTAGGTATTTTCTTTAATCAAATTATCCTGCCATTGAGATGCGAGACCTGATAGCCCAGGAATGTGAAGTCCCTAGTGGTCAAAGCCGTGGGCAATTGCGCAAAATTCCCCCCTTATCGCTGCCCATGATTGAAATGTAATACCCCTCTGGCGCACTTCATATATGCTACAGTTTACATAAAGTTAGTCACTTACTTCATTATCGAAATTCCACGGCGCGAAAGAATACTGCATCACAGGAAGGAAAGTGTTTGCCTGTACCCATCTGATGAACAACTCCTTAGTAGGTAAGTCGGCTTGGTCGTGGTCCAAGTTGTAACCATTTCCTCCGATCATATCGGGCAGCACCAGGGTGTACCCATTCAGGTTCATCTGTATGGTGGTCGTGATGATGGTAGGCAGGCCATTGTTCAGACCCCAGATGGAGTCGCGATCCACCATGCGTACGAATACTGGCAGATCTTGGGTTCTAAAATATAGATAGATAAAGGTAAATATATAGTGTCTAGACTTTTTAGGGGAACATTTTTGACACACTTGGTGGACCCATTTATCAATTTTAAAATATGTACATACAATTTTTTTTCGTGTTTATTGGATATTAATTTAAATTTTAAGCAATTTTTTATATATTTTTATTATTATATTATTTTTATTGATATGTATCTACCGAAGTTCTGTGACGAAAATGTTCGCCTGATAACTCTTAGCCATTTATAAACGTTAAGTAATTACAACTCCACACAAGAGTGCTCGATTTATAAGACGCTACAAAGTGACTACAACGCTCAATATTCACTGAAGATTTAGGTGTCACTAACTTTCGGATAAAATGAATTTCCTTTAGAAGGTTATGACGAACCCTCCGGACATTTAGTTTGTTATGGATATTAAATACTTCATAATAATAATAGATACCTGAAACCAGTTCTGACTTCGATCATGTCTCCAAATTCAGCGCAAGTTCTTACGTAGTCCTCCACGATATTGTGCGGCTGGTAGTCTATATCTCCGGTTTGAACAGCTATCTATAGATACGAAACCAAAATAAGTATTTATTAAACTATAATACTCTAGAATACAGTCTTTATAATATATGCTATGTCATGTTATGTGTGTTAAATTCAAATGAAAAGGATTTATCAAATTTAGGCCCTGGTAAGGTACTCATGAACGTTGGTAAATTACCACCGTTTCGGAATCTAGCCTTCTGAGAAAAGCCCGCAAAAAACTCAGCCAGGATCTAGGTGTCCCTTACCTGTGGAGTAAAGCTGCTTTCTCCAGCGTCGAACTTCAAGCTGTCGATGCCGTAGGTATCGATCAGAACCTTGACTCTTCCAGCCCACCAGTCGGCTGCCTTAGGGTTGGTGAAGTCCACGTACCCGGGAATAGAGCCATTATTGTTCCACCACGACGAGTCGGGACTACCCTCTTCATTCAAGACGAGGAATCTGGATGGAGACAAGGATTTCGAAAATATTTAATAGATCCTATTATTTACGTTCGAATGAAAATTTTAGGATGTTATGAAGTATTGATTTTGGATACAATAATAATCAAACAATGCTTCAGAGAGTAAATTACGTGCATAGCATAGCATAGTCAACGTTTAAACGATAGAAATAATTTTAATAAATATATACACACCCATTATTCAATGCTTCAGAATACCATGGTTCACAATTCTGGTTGATGAAAGGGTGCACCCATATTGTGACCCTGTACCCGAGAGACTTCAGTTCCGTAACGAGTTCGGCAAGGTTCGGGAACTTGGTTTCATCAACCGTGAGAGACCCGTAACATACCTCCCATTGGTCATCAATTTCGAACTGAGAATTGTTGAAGCCATGGTCTATAATCTGATTGGCGAACTGTATCAGATTATTTTCATCAATGTTCCTGGAATACTGCGCCCAAGTCGACCAAACTGGGTACTTCACCATGCGGTAGTCTGGCGTCCCGGATGGTTTGCCGAGGTAATTAGAGACTGCATGCTTGTGAGCAGCTTTCATATCAGACAGGAACCACACGTCGTAGGCTAGTTCAATATGCGTCCTTCTAGGAGAGTAAGGGCCAGCTATTTGAGCTCCGAAGCAAAGGTGGTTGCCCAGTACATTGTTGTAGTCGAGAAATAGTGGCACTTGAGGATGGACTATGACGTATTCTCCATCAGAGTTGAGCCAATATCGCTCCACTATCGCCCCATTGTCGTCTTCTTTTGAGTAGCATGGCGAGTATACTTGCGGGGAATACTGGATTGGGTATAACTGGTCTATTTGCATCGGCCCCGCGTACCAGTGTTTTGAACCTAGAATAACAGGTTAAGATAATTTAATATTATTGCCATGCTCTGGGTACCATGACCTCTTATTGCCTTGATAGTTTAACTTAAGTATTATGAAACAGATGTATATGACGCGTAGAAGCCTGTCACTCATACAGCGGAACTATGATGGCAATAAGAGCTTATGGTAAGGCCCCTGTTCTTAGATTTGCATAAGGATCTTATTTTAGGATTTGTAATAAGGTAAATCGGAAGAGTTTTCCAAATTCGGTACAAAATTTGTAAAGTCAATTTTAATTCGATTGATCGAGATATATACCGATATTATTAGTACGAAAGTGTCTCCATCTGTCTGTTACCTTTATAAGGCTAAGTCGCTGAACCGATTAGGTTGTTTAATATAGTTTTGACTCCAGAGACGGACAAATTGTTACTCAAAAAATCACTAAGTGAGTGATTTCTTGTAAATGCTAGTTTATTTTATAATAATTCTTACCAAAATCAATGCAGTCCTCAAGCCTGGTCTGCGTGTTAGCGTTCCACCTGAACTTAACTCCCCTGGCTTGTGCTTCAGCGTCATAGAGAGTGTTAATCGTAAGGTTGACTGCACCGATGTGGACTTCAATTCCACCGTCTACCTCTTCAATACTATATGTAGAAGACAACGTGCGTCCAATGTGACCAAGTACTCTAAGTTCATCATCTGAAAAAAAAAACATTGTCGGGATAGATTGAATGCTAAATGCCTTGTTTTTTTTAAATTGGTTAGTTGAATCATATCTTGTCTTAGTTCAAATGGCGAAATAATGATTTTCCATTTCAAATGCTGTTCCCAAAATCCAAAATAAATGAAATTAAATCAAATTCGTCGGAAGAGGCCATTTCAATTCTCGATGAATTTATTTTAACCCTAACTTAGCTTATGTTCCTTAATTTTATCACCGTTTCCATATTAAAAGCCTGACAGGAGAAGAAATAAATAGTGCTTGGAAAAGAGAATATTCGAAAGAAAAACTGTAGTTACAAAGATTAATAGGAAAATTTCAAGCTTGTATTAGTGGTTTATTTTTACAGTGCATTTCCCAATGTAACAACTGTCGATAAAGAGAGATGAAGGTTGTCATCCAGATATGATATCATTTCCTTATCTCGCTTCTTTATGATTTCAGATGTATTTCGATTGTGTTATAATTCTGAAATGATTGATTGTTTTTTAGTGACTCGAGTCTTTATAGCTGTGGAAAAAGTTAAATCTTATATTATGATATTTTCAGCCACGGAGGATTTGGGGCTGGTCATTTAGAAGAGTAGAATCAACATTTGTCATTGTTTTTAAGTAATCACATGATTACGACAGCTTATGACCAGTTCTATTGCATTTGCAATAGATGGAGTTTCACTAGCATGTTGTCGTCCCACTAAAACTCTTTTATTACTTATGCCCCAGACTAGACTCGCTCCGTCCGTACCACCAACACTTTGTCTTTCATTGGTTATAATAAGCATTTCTTAAGGTCGTGTGTACTCACTCTCAATAAGAGTAACGTGGAACCCTCCAGTCAGTTGTGGCTCGAGGCTGAGTGTTACATCATCTGCACGAACCTCCACGCTTGCGGAGTGCGCACGCGCACCCAGCGCTAGTATCGCTTTAAATAAGAAAACATAGTCAAATTAGAAACCTCCGGAAAATTGGATCCATTTTGGTCATTTTCTGCAGTCTGGTTCGCTGACACTACCATTGCGAATAGACCAAAATGAACTTATGCAAATCTAAAATCTCTTGGAGTCTAAAATATATTGGATGTTA
The DNA here is from genome assembly GCA_964035505.1 of Watsonalla cultraria. Classification (NCBI taxonomy): domain Eukaryota; kingdom Metazoa; phylum Arthropoda; class Insecta; order Lepidoptera; family Drepanidae; genus Watsonalla; species Watsonalla cultraria. The sequence continues at coordinate 869,910 of OZ037726.1, read as the reverse complement.
CCGTGTGAATACCAGGTTTATTTGGAAAACCTTTAATATGTGAAGCGGAAGAGTTATTAATGGCAATTAATACCTTGCCGTTTTTTAGTATCAATTAATTCGCCTATAGTAATATTATATAGAGGGAAGATTTGATTGTTTGTTTGCATTGAATAGGCTCCCAAACCACTGGACCGATCTTAAAAAAATATTTCATCAATGTATATCTATAGCATCAACGAGTAGTATAGGCTTATATTTAATCCCCGTACCCTCACGGGAACGCGAAGTACGCGAGTTTAACTGCGAGATGTCCACTAGTTTTTAATAAATATGATAAATGCTCACCGAAAACCGTCCTAAGAGCAGCCATTGCTCCCGAATCATCACCACAGACTGCCCTCGTGACACATCTATCAAGTAAGTACTTCAAATATCTCTGTATCTTAGATATCGGCGATCATCAATGATCTTGCTCGAGACGATTTCACCAACTTCTGTAAATTTAATCTTATCACTGTAATATCTGAACAATCGGATTTGAAAGGGTTGGTGTGTCTTTTGTTTAAAGGTAATTTTTAAGTTACTCAGATCGACAAACTGACAATTAAAATTTCGCTTTTCTCGAACGAACCATGTAAGGTTACATGGTTCGTTGATAGAGCAGGCTTAAATATTAGACAAGAAGAAAGGTTGTAAGCTCTAGGTAGTATAAGAGTTAAATTTTATTTTCTTTATTCTAAAATACTCTAGCTTCCGTCCGCTTGATAATTTTTTATTCATAGGGTTCATATGAACCTAAATTTTTCCGGGATAAAATTCTGATATGAGTATTAAACTAGTGGTCTTAAACTGTTCGGCTCAGCCTTGGAAAGAATAACTAATTTACCCAAAAGATGGCGCCACAGTACGCACAATGATAACGTTTTCTTAAATCTTTAAATTATCTCATTGTTCATTGACTTGCTTGGATCTATCTTTCGTGGAATGTTACGTCATAATTAGCAAAGTAGCTTGTTTTTAACTAACAATACAATCATAACTAGATAATTTATGTCTCATTGTTACAGTTCTGAAGTCTAAATCTAAGGCCTTAGTCAAAGTAGCAATTTTGACATAAGCTGAGTTTCCTATGCCCTCTCAGGTGACTGGTTTCCGATCCGAATTCACGACGTACATAAATAAGTTCGCTAACTGAATAAGCATTTTGACTTATTCCGATTTGAATGGAAGAAATACCTGCAAGGACATTCAATCTGAGTTTTTGAAGAATTTGGCTTGTGTATTTGTGGCATAAATTGGACAGAATTGTGGTTGATGTTCTCATCCCTTTAAATATAAACGGGAGGATTTAGTTTCGGTAATATATAAGTATGTTGCGATCAATTGGGTAAGTAGGTGCCTAGTTACCAAATTTAGATAAGTACCTAATGTACGAAAACCCAACGATTCGATAGAAAAATAGGGTTTTCTTTAGCAATAAGTAAGTCAACAATCATCACCTACTTAACCCGGGGTGTGATGGGATGGAAAAAAAACCGCATAAATATGTAAGTAAACCAAACATTTATTGAACACTGAACGTTTATAAAACGTTTTCAAATAAATAAATATAAATAAAAGTGTTTAATGTTTGAGCAGCTCAAAGTAGGGTAGTACGGATAAAGGTGCGGGGTAGTCGCGCAGCCAGACGGGGCCTAGGATGATCTCCTCCGTGTGAGGATCGCGCCACTTGCCTCGTGGGAGGTACACGTCGCGGGAGGTCGCTCCCTCCTCCAGCACTGGGGCGGCTAGGTACTTGTATCCCAACAAGAATTCTGGAATGAGAAATCGGTTGTTATTAAGCAGTTTAAGAAAAGTCAGTCAATTAAGGTTTTGTGGTCATTTAAATCAGAATATTTCACAACTTAATAAAGTTAATGTGTAGGTAGGTAAGGTAGCACGGTAACCAATTTTTTCCAAAATAGGTGGTTAAAGGTAGGTAAGTAATCTCCTCTACTATCTGGAAATGCTTCCCTCTAATAATTCCATGAAATATGCAAAATCACACCCGGGGGCCTACGTCAAGGGTTTATTATGGACGTCTGAGCTTTGACGTTTCATTTTTGTACAGTAAAATTAAACGACAACTCTAAGAAGTTCTTGATACGCGCTGCTTGAAAGATTATAGTTGCCACCCTGCTCTAGCCTCTAACTCCTCTTCCAAAACGCGTTGTAAGTTACAAAGTAAGGTATGTTGCTCACCATCCCAAACGCCAAGAGCGACCTCATCAGTAGGGTCGAGCCACCAGATCGGTGGGTTGACGGGCTCGCCGGTGTGCACACAGGTCTTCATAGCGACAGCGATGTCCACTGCGATGTCAGCGTGCAACTGCGTGTAGTGACGCGCGATCTCCACTGCCTGGGTTGTTGGAAATATAATGTGTAGTTGGAAATATAATGGGCAGTTGGAAATATAATGGGTATTTGGAGATATACATAGAAGCGTGTTTTTAATAACTGAGTTGAGAGGTATTAAATTAAAACATTGCCACATCATGTGCAATGGTTTGTCGTAATTTAGAAGTTAATTAGAATTTTATCATAATCATGGGTTCACTACAGGATAAAGACCTCTACCATTAAGCCCGGTCTTTATTTAGCTCTCATAGTCACTACAACTTCCCTACTGCTATAGCTTCCTATTTCTTAATCGCAATACCAAATATTCACCTCATCATCATGATCCCAGGGTACGAAGGAGTACTGCAGAGTAGGCATGAAGACATTAGCCTGAAGCCATCTGGTGAAGAGTTCCTTGCTCGGAGACTCGTTGTAGCCATTACCTCCGATCATGTCGGGCAGTACCAGGGTGTAGCCATTCATGTTCATCGCGAGGAGAGTGGTCACCAACGAAGCGAGGCCGTTGTTGAAACCCCAGTAGGTATCCTTGTCTACCATACGGACGAATACGGGCAGGTCTTGGGTCCTAAGGACATTTTTTTTTCGGAACTTTTGTCTAACATAGATAATGTCAGCTCCATTGAGCTCGCATATCACCACTTAACAATCCTTATACAATCCAAACATTAACCGGAAGAGCCTACCAGCTACAACAGTGGTTGGCGCACCAAGCACGCCTAAAAACCAGGTCCTGAGGACATGAATTTGGACAATTTGCATGTGCACTTAATGGAAAGCAGCCCGCCTTCTTAAAATAGAACAATGTCGTGAGTATTGCTTGAGAAATTACGTAAATAATTGCCTTGCTTGGTAAGTATTGCTAGTGAAATTATATGATTACTTTGTTTGGTGAGTATTGCTTGAGAATTTATAATTTTTTTTGTTTGGATAGTATTGCTTGAGAAAATATAGTATTACACCCAGTGTTTTATATTAAGGCGTGATGCTTTCAGTTCTGTGTACACGCAAGTTGTTTTTGTGTGCGATAGTGCTTAGCACATGTGTAGTACAGCATCTGCCGGAATACAAGAGGTATACTCTACACACTGAGGCATATACAAACAACAGAAACTAATCCATCTTCATGAGATAGAACAATCTGTAGATGGTAATGGTAACGACTCGCTTCGGACTTCAAGGGCTCTAGCCGACTTGTAAGCTCAGGGTCGTCGATGTCTCTAATAGTATATACGTCTGATCTGATTAAAGATCAAAGCATTTGATTTTGCAAGGTCAAATAATAGCATACCTCATGCCAGCTCTTATTTCAATGCTGGGTCCAAACTCAGCAACGGCTCTCACGTATTTCTGAACGATGTGTCCTGGATGCAGGTCGATGTCACCGTTCTGGACTGGGATCTGGGAATCAAAGATCATAACTTTCGATAAACGTATTTCCACTATTCAAACTGTTCTAATTTTCGAACCCTAATGAGTTAAATATATATCCCGTAATTCTTTGAATTCTTAAATTGTATGTGGTGTTTTGCAAGATGTATAATCTTATACCACGTATAATTTGTTTGTATTGATATAAAAAAATGCCTTAATTATTTGAATGAAATTTTATATTTGGTTAATTGCTCTGCATGTTTGACTGAGCATTCTAGCGCCATCTCGTGAATTATCCTAGTACTTGCATACCGACAAATGTCGGTCAGGTCAGTCGGCATACTGTCATCAATAACTCTTCCCCATCTTCTCACCTGAGGAGACCAGCTAGACTCTCCAGCGTCGAACTTAACGGTGTCAATGTCGAAGGTCTCGATGAGGGTGCGGACTCGGTCGGTGTACCAGGTGGCTGCCTCGGGGTTGGTGAAGTCGATGTATCCGGGAATGGAGCCATTATTGTTCCACCAGGTCGATTCAGGACTGCCTTCCTCGTTTAGGACTAAATAGCTGAGAAGTAAGGAACGAGATTATTATTGTCGACTAGACTAGGTAGTATCGTTAGCTGAAGGTTTTCCATTAAAGGTGCCTAGACAGAAGAAAGTAAAAATACTTTCCAATCGTTAGTACCATGTTCTTCAAGCAAGACAGATTCTGCTTTTTATGAACACTATACTTGGAGTCAAAGCTATGTCTATAATATCCTAGGTATATCTACCAAACTTCAGCAAAATCGGTTCAGCGGGTTGCGTAAGTCGAAATAGGAATCTTCCAAAAAACTACTAACCCTTTCTCCAAAGCATCGGAGTACCACGGCTCGCAGTTCTGGTTGATGAAGGGGTGTACCCAGATGGCAGTCCTAAAACCGAGATCCTTGATGTCTTGCAGCAGCTGCTTGAAGTTGGGCAATTTTTCGGCATCCACGGTCAATGAACCGTAGCAGATCTCCCAAAGATCGTCCACCTCAAACTGAGCGTTAGGGAATCCATGATCCTTAATCTCATTGGCGTACGTCCAGAGAATCTCCTCTGTGATACCCCTTGAATAACGAGCCCAAGTCGACCAGATCGGGTACTGGATCATCCTAAACTCTGGGATGCCGGATGGTTTGCCCAAATAAGTAGCGACGGCGTGTTGGTGAGCTACTTTAGCGTTTTTGAAGAACCAGATGTCGTATTTAAGGGAGTTGTGTGTACGTCTGGTGGAGTATGGGGCAGCGACTTCGGAAATTAGACAGAGATGGTTGTCGAGCATATTGTGGTGGTCCACGAAGAGAGGTGCATCAGGTTGCACGTATATGTACTGGCCAGCTGAGTTGACCCAGTATCTCTCGCTGACGGCAGCGTTGTCGTCTTCCTTCGATATAATGGAGTACTTGTCCATCTTAGCTTTCTGGATCGGCCAGTACTGCTCCTTCAGCTCTGGACCTCCGTACCATTGCTTCGAGCCTGGTGATATCGATAATGTATTGGACTATAGTCTACGCTAAGTGAATATGGACTTTTTAGCGTCAGCAGGGAATAGTAGCAAAAATTTGCAATATGACCTGCCATGACAATATTAACTACCTGCTCCCTAATACGTGTATTATGTACGTTATTTTTGGTTGGACTTTGCATATATAATTTACTATTATGAAACCAAAATTGAAATTAGTGAAATTTATGGAATGAAAATATTAATCATCTTAAACCACAGTCGTAAACAGTATAGAGTTTAAAATTCTGGCCTAAAATGCGCAGTACGTACTGGTCAATTTTATGTATGGCAATACCGCGAAAAAGTAATGCGCAGTAATCCCCACTATTTTAGCAGAGCGTCCGTTTCATACTCACCGAAATCAAAGCAATCTTCGAAGACCCTATCGGCGGGTCCATCCCATTGCACGGTGAGCTTGAATCCCCCGCTGCGAGGGTCGAACGAGGAGTGGATGTGGAAGGTCACCTCGCTGTCTTGAGCCGAAGCCTTGCGCCCGATCTGGCCCAAGTACTCCCGGCCAAATGCTACAATTAACATTGAAATATGGACATTAAGATCATTTGATTAAGACTCATGTTTCTTCCTCATTTTCAATCCCATCTTTTAGGGGTCCTAAAAGATTATTAGTTGCGAACGAGACAGATGGTGAGTCTATCGTTACCGTAAGCATGACTTTCCATTCATTGTTGGTATTTAGGCTTATTTTTATACAGGTTTCCTGACTTTATTGCTAGAATAGCGCTATTGTGCTCGGCCTACGCTCCAATTTCTTCGCCAATTAGTAGCGATGCGACGATTTCTTGTATGCTCACACCATCCCAGAAGTGTTCCCGAATGGTTAAGCAGAGGTGTTATAAAAACAACAACTACATTTCACCGAATATGACAGAGGCCGTCTCAGGCACTATACATCTTTGAATGACTTCTCAGATATATACAAGTTTCGTCACGATGTTTTCCTTCACCGTAAAGCACGTGTCTTGAAATCACTGCACATAAGTTTTTAGAAATACTCATTGGCGCCGCTGGGGTTCGAACTTGCGTTGCTTGAGCAGGTGACTGTTCAAACCCCAAGGCCACAACGGCTTCATTACTTCTTCCCTATTTTCTTCGATTGTAATTTTATACCGAATAAATATTGAAAAAAGTACTTACGTCCAGCACTGGAAAGCACCAACGCGCCTGTCTCATCCTCGTCTAAGACGAACTCGCGCGCATCATGCCCCCTCGGTACGGCGCATAAGGCCACCGATAAGATACCTGAAAATGCTGAAAGCTATAGATAGTTGAAGTGCAGGTAAAGTATGCATTACTTAACTAAACATGCCTGAAAATATTAGAGATCTCAGTGATTTGCATGAAGCTATGGCCGATTAAGATTAGCAATTTTCATGATAGCATGTCACAATACCGACAAAATCAAAAAGTTTTATTCAACATAAGGGACACTTGGAACACTTATTGAACGTCATTTCTCTTACGCTAACTTAGGTTAATTTACTACCGTTTCCAAATGTAAGCCTGTCAAGAGAAGAAACGGCGAAACAAACTCCCTGGTTTTTGTTTTACATATGTGTCCCTTTTTTATACATAGGGTTGTTTTAATACAATTCAATGGAAGAGTGAGCAACTCATTGCCATGCTTGGCTATCATCAATATACTCAGTTACACTATAATATGCTTTATCACAACAGGTTCAGCATCACATTTTACAACTCATATTTTTCAGCAGTTTGTGTTAAGAATATTCTAGAACATAATAACAGATAGGTACGTGGTTAAACTTGACGAAAACCTCTATCTGAACATTTTTATCTTTATCTGATACCATTTGGTTAGGAACGACCTTTGCTGTACTCCACGGCCATATCTTATATCTCGTAAGATAGGTATGAGCTGCCAATCACGATTAAGTTCTTACATTTGGAGTCAGCAACTTGAGATTTGAATAAATTTGTTCAAATCGTAAGATTAGGTAATTTCCGAAGCTAGTTAAGTACGGTAAATAATTCGATAATCAATGCTCTAAAGACCACTTAGGTACTAACAAACCACATAAATTACGAGTATTGATTTCTTCTGGACCAAGTGCTCAATTGCCAAAACAGTAAACGTTCTAATACATCATAAGAAAATTTGAATGCAGTTATTCCTTTAAGGGATCAGGACAACGTTAGAAAGGGATCGCTACCGCCTCAAACTTTTCCCACGGTGTGCGTAGCAATAGGCAGTTTAATTCATATTTATATTCATAATCATAGGAAGTTTAATTCAAATATAAGTACTCGCATTGAGACAATGCTGATTCTATCGGTGCAGAGTAAAAATTATCAACACTTTTCCTGCCACGCTAACACGCAACAAAATTTGTCGACGTTGAAATGTGAATACCCACAGGTTCTTGGGGCATTCATGCCTAACCGTTCTCATGAAGCCTGGTAGATGGTTCAAGAAATTGGTCTGAAGGTAGAAGCTCTACGTATTTCAGTAAAGGAATTTGCACATGTGTCCAAACGCGAGGTCTTCCTATAAAAGAGCGAATTTATGACATACCTGCAAACAGGACCAGCAACTTCATCCTACGTAATAGGTACTTCTGCCAACCTCCCCATGGTGCGCTACTGATATATATAGCCTATCTATCTAGAGAGTTATCTCAAGATGAAACTGTCCAATTCTGATACAAACGTGTCAGATATACAATCGTATAGTAAATCCCCAGCAAAGATCAATGTAGAACTTGCGTAATATAGGATGTTGGTTTTTCATTGCAATTATAATTGGTTACAGGTTGGGTGATACCAACTGAAAACGTGGGGACCGGTGTGTTCGCGTCGCTGCATACAAGACCCAAATAACCGCCTTAAAATCTTGCATGCTTGTATATTGTAATTGTAGTGTATTATTACAATATTTCGTTGACTTCGGATTCATAAATGACTTCTGCGCATTTAAGGTTAGCACAAATGCATCAATCATAATGATCCATACCCAATCCTGAAGAGTGTGTATTTTTAATTTAAAAACGATTTTGTAATTCCGTAAGTAAGGCAATCAAAACCACGAAATGTTCTTTGCCGAAAATCCCAATATAATTCAGCTTACTTACTGAGGTAAGGTAAAGATTTCTGCTACCTACTACGTTTTAATATCTAATGAAAAGGTACCGTGCGTGCGTAGGTAGGTATGTATATAAATAGTTACATGCCGTATACCGTATACCAAGTTACCAACCTATATGTATATTGAAAACCATTGCTGTAATTCATCAATGTAATGCATTCAGTTTCACATGAAGCACTACGTTAAAAGTCTAGTAGTTAAGTAGGTAAGTCATCATTTCATTTTTCATCTCATATCTCTGCTAATACCCTAAAGTATCCGAGAGAGTTCAGAGGAAATTAACCACGTAAGATAAGTATCTATCTATGGATAAGATAGATACAGTCATTCACAGTTAAGTACTTTATTTATTTAAATCTAAAGGTACCGAGTAGGCAGAAATACACAAAATCCGTTGAATTCTAGAATAGTTGAGACTTAATGTGTCACGATATATATAACATTTACAAAATAAATATTATGTTTACTAACCTCATTTATTAATTTTATTGGCAACAAAATACCTACCAGCCATGCTTGCCATAATTGACATTGACACTAATGACAGTTACTTACAGTCTATGTGACACTGACAAGCGGCTGTAGCGGGATTTTCTTTTCGTCTCGCACGTCATTCATTGGATCATTTAAAAAAATAAATAACCGATCCTGACGGCTGACCGTGACCTATCCATTCCAGTAAATTTTGTTTTTTCAACTCTGTGCTTCAACTATGGCAGATCCTAGAATTCGGCAAATAAAAATTAAAACCGGCGTTGTGAAACGCATTGCTAAGGAGAAAATTGTGTACGAAAAAGAAGTGGAACAACAAAAAAACAGGATACAAAGAATAAAAGACGAAGGACAAGACGAGCACAATATTCGAAAGCAAGAGGAGGTTTTGCAAGAGTCTCTTATGATGGTACCAGACTGCCAGAGGCGGTAAGTTATTAAACATTACGTTAATTCACAATACAACACGCTGAACTCGCCAGACAAGCCATTTTTGACGTAGTTTTAGAGAAAATACCACACAAAGTAACAGATGCGATTTTGAGGTTAGAGCTTCAGCGCCATTCTTTGTTTACGGTTAAATTTAATGACTCACAAATAATCGGTTGTTTCTTTGTGCTGCAATGAAGAGTAGTCTTGATCTGAATTAAGTTTATGTTTCACGGACTTTCTTTTTGCCTTTTTTATTTAGGTACTTACAAACGAAAAAAATTTTTTGTTTGTTTCTTAAGCTGGACCATAAAGGTACATAAAGTATAAAAAAATATAATCATGTAACAAGCATAATGAATATTAAATTACTTAAGACGTGACGCGGTTTCACCCGCGTAGTTCCCGTTCCCGTGGGAGTACGGAGATAAAATATAGACTATGTTAGTTGCTGATGATGTAGCTATCCATTACTGAAAGAATTTTCAAGATTGGTCAAGAAGTTTCGGAGCCTATTCAATGCAAACACACAAAAAAACAATCAAATATTTCCTCTTTATAATATTAGCATAGATTTTATTATTATTACACATTATTATGATCTAGATGTTACCATGAATATAATAATTTTTGCAACATTTTCCATTGATGCTTCGCTCATATTGGTTGCAGAGAAACCTTCCCCAATAAATCCAACATAAAAAATATTTGTTATGTAAGAGACAAGGGTGTTCAAGCAAACAAACAAACTCTTCAGCTTTACAATATTAGTATAGATCAGAGGTCCTCAAACTTTATTGTGTACCTTTCACTTTGAAGCATCTTGTTGTGCGCCCGGCACATTAAACAATGTAATGTGCCAACACCTTCATACTTTCAGCCTGTTTAATCGTGAATAATCTAATATTTAAGTATTTTTTCAGACTGGCAAAGGCATTTACGGACCTAAAAAACATTCTTGATACAGAACAAGACCTGAAAGAGAATCAGGATTACATAGCTGCTGAACAAGTGTTGAAGGACGCCAAGCCCCAGCTGCCTGACGCATCAAACTTATCATAATTTATTACTTTTTAACTTCTTTTGTATAATTTACTAATCATGTCTTATAATAATAATTTTTATAATAATTTTCGCGGGAATTATACATTCCATAACTTTGCATTGCCGTCCGTGCCGCCCCCGCCACCTCCCCCGCCTGTATTCTTGGTACCTCCAGCACAATGGAACACTGATACTTCTGATATTAACTTCTTAAAAAGATTTGAAACACAATCAGGAACTATTAAGCCTAATAAATCTAAAAACAAATCTTTTACAATCACAAAACTTCGTGAAAATGTATGTAGCATGCTCTTTATTTTGACTAAATTAATACAACAACAAAAAGTGTTGGAGGAAAATATGAATGAACTTGCTGATGCTGAATGGGAGTCCAAAATGCAAGAAATTGATGACAATAAAATGAAAATATGTAATCTTCAAGCTGAGTTAAATGATTCATGTCTAGAAACTCTGAGGAAACTCCTCGCTAAGAGAACTTCGAAGAGGTTGAGATTGAAAAGAGTCAATTTGGAAAGAAAAAGGGAGAAAGAAGAGAGAGTAAAACTACGCGAGGAAAGATCGCGAAAGATTGATGAGAATTTGCAGAAAATTAAAGATGATATTGATAAAGCTAAACAGGTTACTGGTTTTTTTTATTTATTAAATACTTCAGTCTTTCTAGTTTGAGCCTATGTAGCAGCGTTTCTCCACTCGCTCATAGATGGCGCTACTCGCTAACAAATGCGAAGTTTGAGTACAAATAAACGAGAACCTAAATCGCGCCAGAAAAGTTTTCAAGCACATTGCAGTATATATACAAGTTTCTAACTAGATCAGTTGGAGCCGCGGTTCCCCAGGCATGACACCTGCCTGGCTGGAAGATCTTCCCTTTGCTGGGGATGAGCATGATCACTCGCTCTCTCCACACCTACATTCTCTTATAACAGAGACAAAAGCTCTATATTGTATAGATAAAAAAACATTGTTTTATACAATGTACTTACAGCATGAATTTCTAAGAAAGTTATTACACAAAACTTAGGACTTTTACAAATTAAATGTTTTTGACTCTTTCAAATTATTATGACTTAACTTGTAAGGCATTATTTTAAAAATATTAATGCTTGCATGATTACTGGCAATGATGTAAGCATAAATACATCTACTGCAATGGCATATACCATCCATGGCTGACTATATGATTACTTAGTTTATTCAAAGAAGTTTGATACATAGTTTGTTTCTTTTTAACTACTCAGAATGTTCTTCACCATCAGTTTCAAGTACTTTGATAGGCATTCTTACAACCTGAGGTACAGTCAATCAGTTTAAATTAAACATAACATATATTTCGAAGTAATTAGCGATTTGATTGTTAAAATAGTGTAAGTAGTAATAATTCTGATTTGATTTTGGTTTAAACAATGACCATAAGCGGTGACCGACAGTATTAGGAAAAGGCCCTGCACACTTGTTTATATTTTGTTATTAATTTTTAGGCTTGATGGACTGACTCCGTCTTGCAGCTATGGTCTCCACCTTTTACTAAATGTGAGTAATGAAACATTTATCTTTATAGGAAGAGCAATCCAAACTTGAGGCCGACATGGTACTAAAGGAAACCCTACGTAAGAAGAATGATGCCAAGAAGTGCGTGGTGAAGTTGGACGCTCTTATGAAGCTGCGCAGAGCTCGGCAGAATACGGCGCGAGGCCGCGGGGAGCACGTGTCTGAGAGTGATGCTACGGCTTTTAATAATAATATTGGTAAGGCGTCTTATCTTAGTTGTGGCTATATTGGGTCCGGTTGCCCGAAAGCATGTCGACCCTTGTGAGCCCTTGCCCTACATACCTGACTACTCAAATACTCCCTGAACAAGCTAGCAGATCTTGCCCATGGGGAAGAGCTTGTAGTCCTCTGGTTTCGGATATGCCTTTGGTAAGGCATACATGTTATATTATAAGTGGTTTCGGTCTGTCTGTCTTTTTAACCTTTCTGCTGTCGTTTACCTGTCTGTTTCTAGCCAGTTCTTCTCAGACGGCTAATTTCCAAGTTACTCCTTCTAAAATTAGCTATCTGCCAGTGAAAGTCCTGTTAAAATCCGTCTAGCCGTTTCGGAGATTAGCTGGAACAAACAGATAGACAGACAGAGAAAAATGTAAAAAAAATCATTTCAATGTCACTACCACATATACTTTCATATGCATTTGGTGAAAAGCTGTTATTTTAGAATTACAAACAGACATTTAAATTTTATTTATCTGTATAGATATGGATTGAAGAGGTTTTATAATGTTTTTGTTTTACAGAAAAACTCAAAACCCTTTGGGCTCAAAAAGTATCAGTATATGAGAAAGAAGAAGTAGAATTAAGATCAAAGCTGACACAAGGCAATGAAGAGAAACAAATGTCAAATGAAACTGAAAATGAAGTGCTTGGTAACTTGGGTGCTTGGAGGAAGGTGCTTTTTGGTGCAGAGCACCCACAGGTGGACTTTGGTGGGGATCTCGGCAGATTTGTGGCTGTCAGGTTAGTTTTACATAAATTTTTCAGAAGGGGTTGGGAGGGGTTGCAACTCTCACTTTAAAAATCATAGCATAATCAACTTAAATTTGGTATAGCATAAATGACTTGAATATTGATCAAGCCTGTATTCCCCGAAGGATTAGACAGGTGTACTTATAGTACACGCACATTTTGCCTGCTATGTTTAAGTCCTATGTAATAGGGGTGGAGCCTATGGCCATTAACCGGGCACTAATCCAGACTCCTGGCTGTTATTGGGAAATTACATTATTGAAAAACCCAATGAGAATTTGCATGACTCTGTGACCGTTTGGGACCTCTAGATCAACAAGGCAGTTTCTAATAAAAATATTTCTGGACTACAGGTGCCAATGGGATCAATTTGTGAGCAGCGAAGGGACTGCGCTTCCTGTAGCCTGGGTGCCACCAGCTAAATACAATATATCTTAAATAACACCATTACAGCTATACATTTAGCTTGGCTCCCATTTTGATTGTACTTGTAATTTATTTGATGGGCATTTTAATGTCACCTTAATTGTATGTGCTTTCTTAAATAAATGTTTGAAATTATGTGAAATATTTTGTTATTTTATTCGGGAAAATTACCTCCTTTAAGTTCTGGCGCCCTAGTACTTTTAGTTAGTGAAGCTCAAACGTAACTTTGAAAACAACTTCAAAATTTTGGCGCCCTAGTACTTCAGATATGACTCAATAATTATAACTGAAAACTACCTCCTTTAAATTCTGGCGCCCTAGTACTTTTGGTTAATAAGAACAAATAGCTGAAACATAACTTTGAAACTACCTCCTTTAAATTCTGGCGCCCTAGTACTTTTGGTTATTAAGAACAAATAGCTGAAACATAACTTTGAAACTACCTCCTTTAAATTCTGGCGCCCTAGTACTTTTGGTTAATAAGAACAAATAGCTGAAACATAACTTTAAAACTACCTCCTTTGAATTCTGGCGCCCTAGTACTTTTGGTTAATAAGAACAAATCGCTGAAACATAACTTTGTAAAGTACCCTTTCAAATTCTGGCGCCCTAGTACTTTTGGTCAAAGAACAAATAAATAGCTGAAACATAACTTTCGAAACTACCTCCTTTAAACTCTGGCGCCCTAGTAATTTTGGTAAAAGGACAATCAGCTCAACATTAAATTAAGTAAACCTCCATTGGTATGGTTACAATGGTGACAAGCTCTTTATTCTTACATTTATTTTATATCTTAGTACTAGAATTTATATCGCCCTCAGCTATAAAAAAGCAAATAAAAGAAAAAATAAATTATCCACAAGAAGTAACCTCTCCTTATAAGGATGAATGGGTTAGGAATAAAACAACACATTGTCGGTCGAACAACACCTTTATTTACCATTCCTTTAATGCAAAAAATTATCTTAATACCTACATATTATTATTAATATAAAAAATCTTACATTTCAGCGCATAGAAAAGATTAAATTGTATAATAATGGTACATATTTGTATTGCCTGATGTCTTATGTTAAACGTCGAATAGAATTATATCCCATTTGGTGCACGAGCGATATTGACCTGTTACATACGAGCTAAACCCCAGTAGTGGGTAGAAGTACAAATTGTATTGTGTTTTCGCTTTATGTATAAAAAGTTGTCGTATTTAAGCTTGTAATTATCGCAGTATTAAGGATGACTCCAGACCAGGGATGGGCAAAGTACGGCCTGCCGTCGGTCCTTCGACGTGAAGAGTATATAGCCCGCGATAATTATTATAAGTAGATTCTACTTAGTACAGTGCTCCCTCTATAATTCCCACCTTGCGGCTAAAACTCTAAAAAAATTTCTTACTTCACTTTTTTATAAGAGCACAGTCTTTCTGAAGGTATACAAATGTATTTTGTATAGAATTCTGGCTCTAATCAGTTTTTTCATACTCTGGTCCTTTATTAATAAAGTTTGCCCACCACTGCTCTAGACCGTGTTGGGTCCGAGTCGACTGTCGGCCGTAGCATGGTCAACTAATTATTACTAAATATATTTTGTCACACACTCGCTATAGCTGGTGAGGGCCGGGCAACGGACAACGGCCTAAGCTTGGCTCGGACCCCACACGGTTTAGCATGAATCATTCATAAGTGACAATCAGAGTGCCTAGTGCGAGTTTTTCACTGCCACCGTCACAAATCACGCAGATTAGTATGGGATCATAATAGTGCTATCCGTGGGCAGTCAGACGGCGCTGTTTCGACCCCATATAAATCTGCGTTTACGCCAATACGTAGACTTGTGACGGCGGCAGTGAAAAACTCGCACTAAGCCCTCTGATCCTGTGCTTCCAAGAGTACGACATATCGAAGGGACAACACTATACTATAACATAATAAGGTGTAATTTTGACTGCAATATTATCTAAATTATCAATTATTTGAGCGACGAAATTGACTTTCATAAAAATTCACTTCGTTGTAACAATCACAATACAATTTGCACTTAGGCAAATATACACTAATCTCATACTAAAAGATAATACGCCTAAGAACCAATATATTTTAGAACCGCGCATATGCAAGCGAGAGGGTCGATAAAACGTTGTGCACAACCAGTTGCTGCTTGTATAATTGTCTCGCTCTTTCCACATTGTAATGGCGGTGTGCGATCGAGACAGACGTATTACCACACAAACCTTAGATCCGTCTGTAATATTGCACTACTCTAAACTATATATATATAATAATCTAACTCTAGCTCTTCTGAAACAAAATGTATTTCGTAAAATGTATATCACGTGCGATATTTTAGAACCGATGTATAATATAGCTCTGTTTATATTAAAATTAATGTGGCATGACTCTACTACACATTATTTTAGCTCTCTGTCAAACTAAAAAATATCTTTATGCGATTAGACTTTAACAAAGCACTTTCTAATCGTCAGAATGACACAATTACACAGGATTATACATGCTCCCGCCAGGTTCGGAAGGTTGCTTTTACTGAGAAGAACCTGGCAAGACATACATGCATACGTACATATGCTAACGCATGTATCCCATGGGGTTAGGCAGAGCCCACCGTTTGCCACCTTAACCTGGCAAGAAGCTCTGTAATTACTCTTTTCAAAAATATTATACAACTAGCTGTGCCCCGCGGTTTCACCTGCGTAGATTGAGTTTCTTCCTTATGCGGAACCGTAATATTTTTAATAAATAAAAGTCGCCTAAGTTACTCCTTGAAACATCAGCTACCTACCAGTAAAATTCCCGTTAAAATCCGTCCAGCCGTTTCAGAGATTACCCGGAACAAACAGACAGACAGAGGAAAATTTGAAAACTTGGTTTTTTAGTGTCAGTATCGTGTATACTTTCATATGCATTTAGTGAAAAGCTGTTATTTTGGAATTACAAACATACACTGTATAGATTATAAAATTACAAAATGAATCATTTAAGAAATGTAAGCCCATGGACACAGTTCCAATGCACAAATGTCGGTAAAAAATAGCATAAAGTAAAAGTCTAGTAGTTCCACTTATATTTAAATGTGTATCTTGCACGCCTACGCATCTTTTAATATAAACCGGGCTTATTTCACTAAACGAAAAGGCATTAATGATAAGTTCACATCAATTTGTACTAGATGGCGTTACTTACATTATTTCTCTGAACCGAAGGCCTCGAGTGTATTTTGGTTTTTTTATTATATTCAACAGGTTTCTAATTGTAGCTCAGAGATATAATTATAGTAGTGGCCGATATAAAGATACAAATTACAAAATTATTCTATTTTATTATAAAACATTATATATATATACATATGCGAAACAGCCTGCGAATGCGAATGCACTTCGTAATTCTAAATATATTTGTGTCACCGTTTAATTGTGAACACCGTTAGTTTATATGTCGGTTAATTATGAACTGACCAAATAACTTGCAATATAGAGTTTCTCCACTCGCTACACAAATGGCGCTACTCGCTAACAAATGCGAAGTTTGAGTACAAATACATGAGGACCTAAATCGCGCAATAAGAGTTTTCAACTAGAACAGTTGGAGCCGAGACATGACACCCACCTGAAAATCTTCTTTTTACTGGGAATGCGCATTATCACTCGATACCGGCACCAAATGTATACTTTTCCGATAATTTGTAATCTACTCAAGAGAAACGGTCAAATTGTAAACAGGATTGCTTGATATTGCCAGCTGAGTTTCTCAGAAGGCTAGTTTCTGTGGTTAGTTCTATCGGTGGTTAGTTCTTCAACGTTAATAAATGCCTTACCGGGGCTTAAACTGAATAAAATAGAAATAGCTGTGTGTAGGATTAATAAAGACGCTAGTTCATAATTTGACGGATGGATAGAACTATCGTAAATGTTTCGTTATATTGTAAGTATGGAGCAATTTACAATTTATCGACATCACGACCTTACGCGATAGAAAAACCAACGTCTCATCGCAAAACGTAGCCTAAGATAGACCTTGGTTTAAAAGTAGTTCCATATCTTACGTGATGTGTATTTCAAAAGGGTTGGACATAGTTTCATTCCGAGTTCGTTTAAACTATATTTATGTAATACATGTGTTCACAATGTAACGTTGACTTATGCATATGGTAACAGGCAGTGCAATGTGTTCATAAGTCCTTACCTCTGATAGGTAAATCACTTTCATTTCCAGTGCCACGAGGATGGATATAGGATATGCATTGTGTCAGTGCCTCGGTAACATTCAGTGCCCAAGTGCCACTTATTGTCTGCGTTAGTGCCACACATTGTTTCTGTCAGTGGCACTACATAATATTCAAAGTCCCGTGGTAACAATCAATGCAATTGGTGTCAGAAGCACATATCGTTGGTGTCAGTGCCACATATTGTTGGTATCAGTGCCACATAATGTTGGTATCAGGGCCACATATTGATGGTGCCAGTGCGACATATTGTTGGTGTCAGTGCCACATATTGTTGTTGTCAGTGCCAGATATTGTTGGTGTCAGTGCCAGATATTGTTGGTGTCAGTGCCAGATATTGTTGGTGTCAGTGCCACATATCGTTGGTGTCAGTGCCACATATCGTTGGTGTCCGTGCCAGATATCGTTGGTGTCAGTGCCACATATCGTTGGTGTCAGTTCGACATATTATTGGTGTCAGTGACACATCGTGTTGGTATCAGTGCCACATATTGTTGGTGTCAGTGCCACATATAGTTGGTGTCAGTGCCACATATTGTTGGTATCAGTGCCACATATTGTTGGTATCAGTGCAACATTGTTGGTGTCATCAAGTCAGTGTCAGAGGCACTAGGTTGGATATAGTTAAGTGTCAGTGCCACAGTGCAGCATAGTTCCCATGTAGGGGGGCTGGTAGGGGTCCGCCGGCCGCGAAGATCCTGGTTCCGCTGTGGTCGTAGCAATGTGTGTAGATCGCTGGCACGTGCTTCACTTGGCTGAAGCCTTCGCCTTCCTCGTCTGGGAACTGAGTACAAACACACTTGTCGTGAAATATAAGTATTGTAATACAGCGATCATATCAAAAATTGTCAATACGAGAAAAAAATCCGTGTTTGTAATTATTGACATTTCACCATTTTGTAAGTATCTAGAATAAACTCAAGCTTAAAAATATTTTTATTCCACAAGTACTTTCAAATTTTCAGAATGACATGATTACATAGGATTCAATATGGTCAGCAGGTAATCATTATACCCCACAGTTTTATTCCGGCCGATTCTATTTCGTGGAATTTGGTCTCACATTTTTTTTATCAATTGAGTACAAACAAACAATAATAATGATAATCGGTGCAACCGATTTATCGGGGACCCTTCTGGGAAGGCTTTTATTTATTTAATTTTTATTTTTAATATTTTTTTTATTTTATTGGCATGTATTTATTTTATTTTTACAGTGAAATTTGACTTATTTTACTTACTGCTAAAAAGGTGTAGCATAAAGTCATTCGAGTTTTGCAAGTGAAAGTCCCGTTAAAATCGGTCCAGCCGTTTCAGAGATTACCCGGAACAAACTGACAGACAGAGATGACAGACAGAGAAACTGAAAGACAATCTTGTTTTTTTGTGTCAGTAGCGTGTATACTTTCATATGCATTTAGTGAAAAGCTATTATTTTGGAATTACAAACAGGTACTTCAATTTTATTTATCTGTATAGATTATACATTCGCAGGTAATTCCGAGACTGCTAACCATATGCTTCGATTTGGAGTGAGAGAGGTAAGTGAAGAGACTCACCACGTATCCTCTGGAGGCCTTGAGTGTGACGGTGCGTGACGAGTGAATGTTGCTCTCCAAGTACTTGCCTGCCCGTAGGTCGTAGAACATCAGCAGACCTTACAAACATACAACACATTTATAATCTCCTACCAAACTTCGGTTACGGCTAATCTCAACGAGGATTAGCCTGCGCAGAAGATATTATTTTGCACAAGTGTGTGCGCAAACACAGCACTCTTTATTCCATCACTCACATAGTCCTATGGGATAGCTAGTTTCCGACCCGGTGGTAAATTTTCGACATTCATAAATGCCTTACCAGGGCCCGAATTGCACCGTGGACTTACTGTGGGCCAATGGCAGTAGTACCACGGTTTATACGTCAATAAATATTTTTCATTTTTATTTTCTATTCGACATGTAGGTTTATCGTGCTTTTTGAGGCATGGGGGTGGAAACACCGACAACCTTTCCAATCCCGTGTATTTAGTGTGAAATTCTTGGTAAAATAGCCCTAATATATAGATATATAAGTGTTACCGAGTCCCGTGCCGATGGTGAGCATGTGTCCCTGGAAGGATGCGGAGCGCACGCCGCAGCCGTTGTAGCGTGACGTCACCTTCTTGTATTATACAGTATATATATATAGATATATAATTACCGAGTCCCGTGCCGATGGTGAGCATGTGTCCCTGGAAGGATGCGGAGCGCACGCCGCAGCCGTTGTAGCGTGACGTCACCTTCTTGTATTATACAGTATATATATATAGATATATAATTACCGAGTCCCGTGCCGATGGTGAGCATGTGTCCCTGGAAGGATGCGGAGCGCACGCCGCAGCCGTTGTAGCGTGACGTCACCTTCTTCACCGACTGCAGCGTGCGGCAGTCCAGCAGCAACGTGTACGACTTGCAACCTATCGCGTACACACCGCTCTCCTAAACGATAACAATCAAATAAATAATTTGAGCACATCCGTATTTGATTAGACTATCACAAAGTACTTTCAAATCATCAGAGTTACATGATTATACAGGTTTATAAATGTTTAAATTGTAATAAAACTGATTTTGCTATACGGAACTCGGCAAGAAACTCAACTCAAATTACACAAACTAAAAAATATTTAATTCGATTAGACTTTTAACAAAGTACTTTGAAATCGTCAGAATAACATAATTATACACGATTATACATGCTACCGCTAGATTCGGAATACAGATATGGCGGCTGATAGGGAGAAATTGAAAAGAAGAACACATTACGCTGATCTTTAGTTAAATAAACGAACAAACATTTGAGTTTGATAACAACAAAGCGATATTGAAACTACTTTTCGTTCGTTTACGAAGTTGCTACATACATACATATGCTCACGCCTGTATTCCCCGAAGGGGTGGGCAGAGGTGTCGCAATAACATCACCTTTCACCGAATATCATTAAATACGAAGCCAATGTGAGTCTATCGCCGGCTCAGCCACTATACATACGTCTTTGAACTACTTCCAAGACATATACAGGTTGTCTTACGATGTTTTCCTTTACCGTAGACCACGTGGTATGAAATCACTGTAAATATTTTTTTTGGAAACTGGTGCATGCCCCGTTGGGAATCGAACTTGCGTCGCTTGCATAGCAGGCGATTGCTCAAACCCCAAGGTCACTGCGGCTCTCGTTACTTTTACAGCTACTAAACTATTGTGACTAGTTAATTTACCTGTGTAGCGAGACAAACGAGGTCCTGACACGAAGGAAGTTTCCTCGAGAGCGTCTGTCGGAAGGTCTCGGCGTTGAACACGTGGATGTAACCGTTGAGGGTCAACGCGGCTATCTCCCGCCATCGCTCGTTGAACGTCAACGCGCGAACTTTCTGACCTGAATGCAAAGGATTCACTGGATTTACTTTAAAACAATCCTGGAGTCATGGTGGCCGAGTGATTTGAATAACCCAGCGACGCAAATTCTAATATAACTGAAAACAAAGATCCATGGCAAACGATCGTGCGAATAGGATAATTCAAAATCATTTGCTATTCTTATTCGCCAATGCGTTTGTGTAGTACCCGAGCGGCAATCCCTGAGGGTGCGAAGTACTGCTGGTATCAGTGTGTAGTACCTGAGCGGCACTCCCGCAGCGCGAGGTACTGCTGGTGGGGAGGTATCAGTGTGTAGTACCTGAGCGGCACTCCCGCAGCGCGAGGTACTGCTGGTGGGGAGGTATCAGTGTGTAGTACCTGAGCGGCACTCCCGCAGCGCGAGGTACTGCTGGTGGGGAGGTATCAGTGTGTAGTACCTGAGCGGCACTCCCGCAGCGCGAGGTACTGCTGGTGGGGAGGTATCAGTGTGTAGTACCTGAGCGGCACTCCCGCAGCGCGAGGTACTGCTGGTGGGGAGGTATCAGTGTGTAGTACCTGAGCGGCACTCCCGCAGCGCGAGGTACTGCTGGTGGGGAGGTATCAGTGTGTAGTACCTGAGCGGCACTCCCGCAGCGCGAGGTACTGCTGGTGGGGAGGTATCAGTGTGTAGTACCTGAGCGGCACTCCCGCAGCGCGAGGTATTGCTGGTGGGGAGGTATCAGTGTGTAGTACCTGAGCGGCACTCCCGCAGCGCGAGGTACTGCTGGTGGGGAGGTATCAGTGTGTAGTACCTGAGCGGCACTCCCGCAGCGCGAGGTACTGCTGGTGGGGAGGTATCAGTGTGTAGTACCTGAGCGGCACTCCCGCAGCGCGAGGTATTGCTGGTGGGGAGGTATCAGTGTGTAGTACCTGAGCGGCACTCCCGCAGCGCGAGGTACTGCTGGTGGGGAGGTATCAGTGTGTAGTACCTGAGCGGCACTCCCGCAGCGCGAGGTACTGCTGGTGGGGAGGTATCAGTGTGTAGTACCTGAGCGGCACTCCCGCAGCGCGAGCGGCGCGAGGTACTGCTGGTGGGGAGGAGAGGTTCCGAGGACGGAGGGCGCCTTCCACAGTGCGAGTTTGGAGTCCCGGGAGCCCGTCACCAGGAACTCGTCGTCCAGCCAACACATGTCTAAGATCTGCACACAACACACCGCTGTTGCAACTATAACGTATTGGTGGCTAGGAGGACACTTTGTGACTTTCATAGTCACAAAGTGTCCTCCTAGCATGTATGCAGGTGTGTTACTCTAGCATGTATGCAGGTGTGTTACTCTTCCATTCAGCCAAGCATTCAGTAGGTACCTGAATGACCGAGCTTCGCTTGTTTTATTTGACATTTTCTAAAAGTGAAATCGATTTATGGCCCCAGAAACCCTCTCCATGCAAAATTTCAGGAAAATCGTTGGAGCTGTTTCTGTGAATGTCTATACACAAAATAGCTGGTTTGGAGGTATTTAAACGAGCATTTTTTTAAAGTTTGAAGGTATTTTAAAATCTTATATCAGCTTATCTGAGTAACAGAGTACAAAAAGTTGATATACACGGCAAAACATCAAACGTAGTGACGGGTGTTCCGCAAGGTTCAATTCTCGGTCCGTTCCTCTTTATGATTTATATAAACGATCTAACTTATATGGTTAGCGATAAACGTCTTAACGTCTCAACTATTTTAGATAGATCGACAAAAAATTATGTTGACTACGTAAATAACGCTCTAGCTGATATAGTGCATTGGTTCAGTGCTAATAACTCAATAGTAATAAAACAAATGTATTAAGTTCCCGATGCCAAAAGTGAAGCAAGCATACTGTCATCTCCCTAGCCTTATCCCATAAATTTTTGGGGTCGGCACTTGATCCAACACGATGTGGCTGATCACCTGATTTTATACGAAACTACTGCCACCTGACCTTTGTAATCCCTTTCACGAGAAAAATCGGTGTTTTGGATTAAGACCAGTTGTCAGTAGTGTCAGACAAGACAGAGCTCTTAGACAAGTCAAACTAATGTAGTGATAAATAATGGAGAGTTGGACCTTGTGGAATTAACAGTTTTTCTAGGAGTTACATTGAATCATAAATTGCAACGGGGTCTCCACATAGCTGGATTGTCGAAAAGACTGGGTTCTGCAGCATTTGCAGTAAGGAAAATTAGACATCTAAGGGATGTCAAAACAGCTCGATATTTTAGCTATTTCCATAATGTCGTGTCTTATGCTATTCTTTTATGGGGTAATCGTACAGACATCATTGTGCTGCAGAAACAAGCTGTTCGAGCAATAGTATAAGAAAGGAAAAAGATATCTTCAAAAGTACTTACCCAGTCTTTATGCGCTTCCCCGACACACACAGGGTCTAACGTTGGCAGGCTGTATATTGCTAGCTCGCAGGAATTCCGCGCGCCCGTCGCCAGCAACGTTCTAAAATACATAATATAGTTATCTTGTTTGTCATGAAGAGCCGTAGTGATGCAGCAGTGCAATGCCATGTACCTGGAGGGGTTGATCTGTAAGGCGTGTATGCAGCAGTGCAATGCCATGTACCTGGAGGGGTTGATCTGTAAGGCGTGTATGCAGCAGTGCAATTGCATGTACCTGGAGGGGTTGATCTGTAAGGCGTGTATGCAGCAGTGCAATGCCATGTACCTGGAGGGGTTGATCTGTAAGGCGTGTATGCAGCAGTGCAATGCCATGTACCTGGAGGGGTTGATCTGTAAGGCGTGTATGCAGCAGTGCAATGGCATGTACCTGGAGGGGTTGATCTGTAAGGCGTGTATGCAGCAGTGCAATGGCATGTACCTGGAGGGGTTGATCTGTAAGGCGTGTATGCAGCAGTGCAATGGCATGTACCTGGAGGGGTTGATCTGTAAGGCGTGTATGCAGCAGTGCAATGCCATGTACTTGGAGGGGTTGATCTGTAAGGCGTGTATGCAGCAGTGCAATGGCATGTACCTGGAGGGGTTGATCTGTAAGGCGTGTATGCAGCAGTGCAATGGCATGTACCTGGAGGGGTTGATCTGTAAGGCGTGTATGCAGCAGTGCAATGGCATGTACCTGGAGGGGTTGATCTGTAAGGCGTGTATGCAGCAGTGCAATGGCATGTACCTGGAGGGGTTGATCTGTAAGGCGTGTATGCAGCAGTGCAATGGCATGTACCTGGAGGGGTTGATCTGTAAGGCGTGTATGCAGCAGTGCAATGGCATGTACCTGGAGGGGTTGATCTGTAAGGCGTGTATGCAGCAGTGCAATGCCATGTACTTGGAGGGGTTGATCTGTAAGGCGTGTATGCAGCAGTGCAATGGCATGTACCTGGAGGGGTTGATCTGTAAGGCGTGTATGCAGCAGTGCAATGGCATGTACCTGGAGGGGTTGATCTGTAAGGCGTGTATGCAGCAGTGCAATGGCATGTACCTGGAGGGGTTGATCTGTAAGGCGTGTATGCAGCAGTGCAATGGCATGTACCTGGAGGGGTTGATCTGTAAGGCGTGTATGCAGCAGTGCAATGGCATGTACCTGGAGGGGTTGATCTGTAAGGCGTGTATGCAGCAGTGCAATGGCATGTACCTGGAGGGGTTGATCTGTAAGGCGTGTATGCAGCAGTGCAATGGTATGTACCTGGAGGGGTTGATCTGTAAGGCGTGTATGCAGCAGTGCAATGGTATGTACCTGGAGGGGTTGATCTGTAAGGCGTGTATGCAGCAGTGCAATGGTATGTACCTGGAGGGGTTGATCTGTAAGGCGTGTATGCAGCAGTGCAATGGTATGTACCTGGAGGGGTTGATCTGTAAGGCGTGTATGCAGCAGTGCAATGGTATGTACCTGGAGGGGTTGATCTGTAAGGCGTGTATGCCAGTCTGATGGTCGGCGCCGGTCCAGGGCGCCCTCGGCCTCAGCGTGGGGATGGCGTCCAGCGACCGTGTGCGTACGTTGTATACCATCAACTGGAATAAACCACATCATTATACATTGACAAGTACATACGGGGGCTAGTGAATGGTTGAGGAAGGTGATGGCTGCACTCGCGTTGTACTTGTGAACAGGCGCTGCTTGTGGGGGCTGGTCATCTCAAGCTACACAATTATATGTAGTACATACTTTTACCTTTTATTTTACATCATCTTTTGTGCATTGACTGTATCCATGGGCTTATAATTTATTTGTGATTTATATTATATTACTCAAAATTGTTAAAATAATTTGGAAAACCATAAATACTGAGTTCCTTGCCAGGTTCTTCTCATTAAAGGCAACCTTTCGAACCCGGCGATAGTAAAATCCTGTATAATCATGACGACATGTCTACCACTATAGATGCTACTTACTTTATTGCACTTGGTCCCAAACACGACCTGTCGATCAGAGAGCCATTGTGAGCAGAACACCTTGTTCATGCTGCCCAGGTTCAGCGGGGTCTCTCTGAACAAGTCGTGTGTCAGCATGTGACGCGTCGCGTATGACGGCTCCACTGATCGCGGCTATAATATAAAATTAATTTTCAATACTGATATCAAACATACTAGTAGGAATAGTAGTAAGTCATTTATTTATTTCCTATAGCTGTGCCCCGCAGTTTCCCCCGCGTAGATTTCGTTTTATCCTTATTGTCACGGAACCCTAATATTTGTAGTAAATAAAAGTAGCCTCAGTTACTCCTGGAAACAACAACTACCTGCCCGTGAAAGTCCCGATAAAATCGGTCCAGCCGTTTCAGAGATTACCCGGAACAAACAGACAGACAGACAGACAGAGAAAATTTTTAAAACTTGGTTTATTAGTGTCAGTAGCGTGTATACTTTCATATGCATTTAGTGAAAAGCTGTTATTTTGGAATTACAAACAGGCACTTCAATTTTATTTATTTATATAGATGTATAGATAAGTATAAGAATACTAATAATAAAGATTATTATTACATATTACAAGTTGTGCCTAGAAATGTGTTACCAAATATTTTTTGGAGTGGATCATCCTTATCATTTAAGGGCTCAAATGCCTGCAGGGTCTATACCAATGACTTTTTCTAAAAACTTATGTGCAATTCGTCCATATGCTTTTCTGGGAAAGTCAAGAAGCCTGCATATGTCTCAGAGGTAATTCAAAGAAATATTATGTAAAAGAGCCTATGACTGTGTTGGACTCATCTTGTCACTTAATCATCTTCAGCGAAAAGTGGGTCTTTTATGAAACATGTCTGCTTTCCCATTTGGGGACTTTACTGGGATGGTGCGAATTTATTTTTATATTTAGTAATATGCAGTGACCTTCTAACTACAATATTTAATACTACTAACTATAATAATTTTTCAAGTTGTGCACAATTAATAGTAAGCTAGCTGTGTTTACCTATAAGGGGGCGTCCATAAATTACGTGAGATGATTTAGGGGGGGAGGGGGTAGAGTCAAATCTCATATAATCTCACGTTAGGCAGAGGGAGGGTCTCGACAAATATCACGCAATTTTTGTTCTGATTGAAACAAAAAAAATTATACTATTTTGATCCATTCAATAAAAGTATGCTATTGTTAAATTTTTACTACATTTATAACTCTCAGCAATATTGATTACTAGTCTTAACTAGTCGTAAATAAAAGCACGAAGCTAATTGTTTTCTTTCTTTCTACAATATCAACCCAACGCGTTTACGTAAGAAACACACATTCTGAAAAATCTCACGTGAGATTGGGGGATGGGGGAGGGGGTTAAACACAAAGTTTAAAAAAACACCTCACGTAATTTATGGGCGCCCCCTAAGTAATTTTGTGCATTTTGTAAATGTACATAAAAATATAAACCTAAATAAAAGACGAAAAAAAATGTATAATAATAATAAGGCTCTGATGGATCAATAAAGGATGGAAATCATTATCCAATACAATTAAATGCATAATCACCTCTGGAGCCAATATTTCCCTTGAGCGCACATAGTCTACAAAGTTGTATGATGTTGATAGGATGCGATGCTGCTGGGATGGTGTCTCCTCTTCGCTATCGCTGTCTGAGTAGCAGACAAAGTCCTCAGGTTTATCAGGTTTTCTCTGTTGCTCTAACCTGAAATTTAAAAAAAGGATTTTTACCTATTTTTTTTTTCTGTTTGTTCTGGCAGATGCTGCTGTTATAAGCTGATGTTACAAGGTGGAACTTGGGCTAACTTTTTTTATTAGTTTTTCGGGAAATAATGTCACCCATGAAATTAGATCTATGAGGATCATGGTAATCAGCTAGTACCTAATAAACTGTAAACTCTTATAAATAATACTAGTAATTTTTTTTTCCATTATTTCCCAATATTGAGAACTTGCTACAACAATTAAATCAAATCAAACAAAGTACTTTCAAATTGTTAGAATGAAATTATTATTCAGGATTATACATGTTACCGCCAGGTTTGGAAGGTTGCTTTTACTGAGAAGAACCTGGCAAGAAACTCAGTAATTATTCTTTTCGAAAATATTGTACAATTACATGCAGCTTACAGCATTATAACACTAATCATTTACTTGATTTTAAAAGAGTCATTATTTACGTTTAATTTCTAATGCTCGAGATAAAAGCTTATCTTAATTAGGGCATACCGAAGTTCTCATTATTGTTCAAAAACAATACACAAACATATTACAGTACACAAATTACACAGATCTACAAAAACATTTTTTTTTTGTTGCCTTAGATATTGTTGCAATTTTTTATGTTTACATGTTCCCAGATTACGAATATATTCCTGAAAGTTCTCAATGTGCTCATATTTCATGATTTTTGCATACCTTATAATTTGAACAATTGTGGTCTTATTAAAAATAAAATAAAATTTGCAAAGTAATGATGAAAAAAAAAATTAAAGCTAACATGGATAGTTTCATGAACTGTGTGCATAAATAGACCTAAAATCATTTTCATATCTAGAGCAACAAAACCACTGTAGACCAGTGATTATTACTTTGATGGGTTACTGTATAGCATGACAAAACAAAAATGAACCAAAATGCAAAACAAGTTTGCAAATGAGGTCACTTTCTTAAAGTATAAAGATCCTGAAATCCCTCTATGGAATGAATGTTTCAACTATACTACAATTAAAAAAAAGTGCAACTTACAATAGACTTTTACCAAAGTTTATTTTACTTATGTTGGGACCTTCTGACAAACCTTGAAAGTATTGGCAAATAATTGCTATAACCATCAAATTTTTAGGTCATGAAATCGTTTTTTATTCAATGACATAAATTTGGTGGTTAGTTATTATAGAGTATTTAAATTATGTTTACCTTAAGGCTCTGGCTTTTGCTCGCCTTTCCCTTAGTCTACTAGGGATATAAGAGGATGGATATCGTCCATCGACGGCACGTCTCACAGTTTGCGCCATTTTAAGTGTATTTTTATCGTATTCTAACGTAAATATCAAGCGAATAACACACGGTCAATCACTTTCTTCTGGTTCTGTTGTACATAGATCCAAAGAGAGACATATTTTATTAAAATCATGTAGAACGAACATGAACACGACACCGTGTCCACTCTTGTCTTTTGTACACCACATTCACATACAACGTGTATAACAATTATTTATTTATTACAAAGCTCACAGTTACTTTATTTTCGAAATTAGACTAATTAAAATAATAAGCAATGCCACTGCCTGACGGTATCGAAAATAAATTGATTGACGGAAAGTTATACTGAAGCTAGCTTGCTGCTTGGCTGGCTGGCTGTCAATTTGTTATGTCATCAGTCAGTGTCAGGTTAGTGTCATCCTCGCTATATCATAGACAAACAGTGCCCATAGATAAAGAAAATGTTTTGCGTACAAGAAGGAATACTGAACCAAACAAATAAATTATATTATTTTTAAATAAGTGTTTTAGAAATTTTGTTTATTAGTTACGTCATTTAATTGGTGCCAGAAAGAGCTTTCATCGCCGAGATATAGACTTATAGGCACATTATTCCATTGAAGCACGTCTTCACTTTTGTGTTTCTCTCATGTTTCTCACGAAGTTTTGCTAGGGTGCGCGGCTTACGCTAAGAAAAATACATTCCAGTTCAGATTTACACACCGTTACATTTTTTTTGATCATTTATATGCCCATCATTATTTCATTCAAATTTTAATTCATCATTGCGAAATAAAAAAATACGACAGAGGCAACACATAGAAAAAATTGTTAGCAATCTGGTATAGAGAAAATTTGTACAAGAATAACTAAAATAAAAATGTTCATGAGGATGAGCTCTATTGATTCGCTTAGGTAAATTTGAGGGGAGGCGAGAATGCAATTCAGATATTTCACCGTGTAGAGGTAACCGCTATATCCACTTACGTAATTTAGTTTGAATTTCATATTTAAATTATCATTGGAAAACCATAAATATTTCCCATTTATATTTTTCCATCTTGTTGCACTATTGGATTGATAGGATCCTATATGTTTTGCTTAAATGAATCAGGGAAGCACAACGTTCTAGCTCAGGGGGACCATAATTTTAAACCTTTTTGGTTGGCTGTTGTAAAAAACTAAATATATTAATTAGCTATATTACTATTCACAAAATGAACGACAAATTATTTGCGAATTAAAAAAAAACTTAGTTTGAATTTAAATTTTCTTCATATCAAATTATTGCTATAAAAACCAAATATAAGTTTTTTTAGCAAAAGTTGCGAAGACCAACAGAAGTACGGTACTTCCCATGAATAATAGGTACTTACCTGCACAGCAAAATTTTGATAAGTATCTAAATACAAAACAAAAATAATCCAGGAACCTAGATTGTATGTGCATAAAAGTTACGCTATTTTAGCCACAATAAAATAGGTAATTTATGTAGGTATGTAATCAGTATTATTCCAGGTAAGGTAGTCAATAAAGTAAATTGTGGTTGCACGCCGGCGTCAGGTATTTTCATGAGGTCGCCGACCTGCCGCTATGCGGTACAGTGCGCATGGGACATTGTAGTTGAACCTGGTAGGGTCAGGGTAACTTCTTACTGTAACACTTAAAACCTTTCTCTAAACTTTTCGCCAATAGCTTATAGCAAATAGTGGTAAGAAATTGGGCGTTAGCTAAGAGTTGCCTAAGTATTAACTTATGTAAGTAGGTAGGTAACTTCCGAGTACTTAGGTAAGTTGCAATTAGTTTGTTTACGGTTGATCCCCACATCACTTTGGATTCAAAAACCATTTTTAGTACTATAATATGAGGCCATGAGAACCATAGTGGCATAACGATGCGAACGGGCGATGGCTGGCATTCTCGTCATACTTGTGAACAGGTGCTGCTTGTGGGGGCTGGTCATCTCAAGCTACGCATTTAGATATAATTAGAACTACTAGACTTTTCTTTATGTTAATTTTTATCGACATTTGTACATTGGAACTGTGTCCATGGGCTTACATTTCTCAAATGATTTAATTTGTTTTTTTTTTTAAATTGTATAATATTTTTGAAAAGAGTAATTACTGAGTTTCTTGCCAGGTTGTTCTCAGTAAAAGCAACCTTCCGAACCTGGCGGTAGCATGTATAATCCTGTAAATTGTGTCATTCTGACGATTTGAAAGTGCTTTGTATAAAGTCTAATCGAATAAAGATATTTTTGACTTTGACTTTGACTTTGACTAACTATTTTTTTTAAAATATTGAGTTTATGATTTTTTACAGTTCAAATTGATTAGAATATTGATAAGATTGTCCATTGAATTAGGCCACTATGGTTCTCATGGCGTCATATATAACCTATGTTTAAAAAGAGGATTGTAATTTCACTAAAACCTTAAGACGATGTCGATCTGCAATTTTATATACAAAAGCGCAGCCTAGAATTTGAGATCCACTTAGTTGATTAGGTGCCAACGATACAGATGGTGAATTTATCGCCGTCTCAGGCACTATCCATGCGTCCTTGAATTACTTCTTAGACATATGCAGGTTTCCTCACCTTAAAGCACGTGGTGTGAGATCATTGCACATAACTTTTTAGACAAAACTCATTGGTACAGGTCCTGCTGGGATTCGAAACCCAAGGCCTTTATTGACGATAAACGACTCTATACCTAAAGACAGCGATATCCCTTAAAATCTCGTTTCGTTAAAGTTTTAATTAGGTATCATTATCATGGCCTGTTTTATTAATTCCACGCGGATGAAGTTGCCCCTGCCTAAAATTAATGCCGTTCCAAATAGTCCGGTGTATTAATTATTTACCTAATCGATATCAATTTACTGGCGCAAATACCTGAATAGTGTGTGACAAACGCCTAAAAATAGAATAGATCGAAACAATTTAATCCGTCACGTGTCGGTGAAAACATTAGGGGTAGTGGGACGGCACCTGCGCACTAGCGACACTCAATACTTCACGTTTTCGTTAATTTATTTTGTTACACAATAAATCAATTCTTAGTAGGAATCAAGAAGCAAATAGTTAGTAGTTAGTAAGAAGCATATAGTTCGATTTGGCACACTCACACCGATGCAAGCATCTATGAGACTATAAGCGGAATATACGTAATGACAGTAAGAGGTGTCACGTCGTAGCCGAACGCGTATACGTTTTTTATCTACAAAACTGCATTAATTAAATCTACATTATTTTGCCAGTAAATAAATAAAAGAGTACATTTAACAATCTTTAAGATTGACAACCCTAACGCTAAACAAAGCAAATGTTCTTATTTAAAAAAAATAGGCCTAGATTCCTTACCGCGTGTAAAACTTATAATATTTGTATTGTGTACATACATACTCACCTATACGGAACGTATTTTGGATAATAGGTTACATACATAGGTTGCATTTAATGCAACAAACCATAGACAATCAATGTAATGTTTACACTAAAAAGCTTTTAATTTATCTACTTTATTGTAACTTTACCGGTTTTTAAAGGTAAATTTTAGTATCTATAATCGTATTATGGAACTTAGGTTATATTCCTAGGTTACATATGCAAAGCATAGACAACTTTTTTTAATCAATGTAATGATTACACTAAAGGAATAAAAAAATAAATTTATTTTTTATTATTTTATCAGTTTTTAAGATTAAATTTCTATTCAAAGTCATCATAGCTTCCAAACTTCCACAACAGATGGCGCGACACGTACGTGTTTGTTCAAGTTCCGAAGGAAATAGCTGATTGCGTTTTAATTAAACGAAAAGCCATTAGATCGTTTGTTATTCCACTTTGTTTTCGCTAAGGGATCAAGGTAGAAATGTTAAGTTAAATTCTCTAACCAAGTGACATTCAGTAAATCTTAAGGTGGATAAAGTAGGTAAGTACTTAACTAATTAAATTGATCCTGTGGATTGTTCTGAGAGTTTAATTAAAAGTATTTTATATAAATAAACCTGATCGTTTCTATCGAAATTGAATGTCGTTGCGTTTTGACGTGGCACAAAATATACTTTTTCGGAGACGCGTCGCATTTTTTGGAAGAATTGCAAAGGTGAACGCAACGAACTTCGAACAACTGCATTTCAAACTTGGAAACTAAGTAGTATAAAGAGCCAATATGAATCATTACTTAAGAGTTTAACTAGCAGATAATTATAGAAAGACGGTAACATGAAAATGATTCCCTCTACGCCGAGCTGCTTAATGTCGAGTGGCGTTACGTCGAGTCTCTTAAGTCGAGCCAAAAACCCTACTACGTTATGTCGACTTTGTGCATACAGATGTGCAGACAATTATTGTGGGCTGGTCATCTCAAGCTACACAATTATACGTAGTACCTACCTATTGTTAGTATACATATTTTTTTATCAACTTTTAGAGCATTGGAACTATATATTTTTGTCGATGTGCTTATATATTTTTGTAATTTATTTCTATTAACACACGATATTGTAATTGAAAAGAGTAATTACTTACTGAGGTTCTTGTAGGGTTCTTCTCAGTAAAAGCAACCTTCCGAACCCGGCGGTACGGCGGTAGCATAATCCTGTATAATCATGTCATTCTGACGATTTGAAAGTACATTGTTAAAAGTGTAATCAAATAACAATATTTTTAAATTATTCATATTTAAAATATTTTATTTAATACAATTCCGAAATGTCAAAAGTATTTACTTCTTTCCATCCACAGCCAAGTTATCGACTGTCGACGTTCAGGCTACTCCCCTCATTGGAAGGCAGCCAGACTTTATTACGAAAACTATCGCAATCCCGCTGACTGGCTCCAAATAAGGTTTCCCTGTCTGCATCATATCGTGGTGTAAATATGGATTAGGTTTAGCTTTAACCGGTAAATAACGGTTTTATTTACAACACTATTAAGCCGTTGAAATTAACTAACTCTAAACTAAAGGTTTGTATGTATGTTTGTAACGAATTGGCTCAAAAAGTACTGACCAAATTTTAAAATTCTTTCACCATTTGAATGCTACATTATCATTGATTGATATAGGCTGTACTTCATCTCCGTATTCCCACGGGATCGGGAACTACGCGGGTGAAACCGTGTGACCTCAGCTAGTTATAATTACGTTTAATTAAAAACTTTTCAAAGTAATGTTGAAGCCGAAGGTTTGATTCATTTTGCGTCGAAAATGCCATAGAACGATATGTCGTCGACGGTAACTTTGAATACAGTAGTGATTTTAGGATATTCCCAGACATCCACAGCTCAAAGATTTTGAAAAATAAACTATCATACATTAATTCCCGCGACCTCCACGTCAATTCAATTAATTTCTATACCAAAGCAAAAGCCGTGGAGGTGGTGGTAATGAAATTATACATGGATGTCTACGAATTAGCCGAATGAGTCTATCTCTGTCTGTCAGTAGGTATGTCACGCGAATAAAATACTTGCGTAGTTACTCTCACTATTTTCGCCCAGGGCTCATAGTTTGTGATGGCACCTAGTACCTTGTAGGATTTCAATCCAAAGTCAAAGTCAAAGTCAAAGTCAACCATCCCTTTATTCGTATAGACTTTTTACAAAGCACTTTCAAATCGTCAGAATGACACAATTTACAGGATTATACATAGGCGGTAGCATTACCGCCATCCTTCTAGAAGTAGAGTTGTATTCATCACGCTCATCTTATATTTCTGGAATCCTATTCTAGTTTTATTGAGTCACTTGTGGTAGTCGTAATATTTTTATGACTGTCTAGTGCCATGTCTTAGGTTGAAGGTTGATAGACAGTCAGTTTGCCTTATTTCTTACGGAGTTGATGACACCCCCTTTTACAAAACATGTTTTATTTGCCAGCGGTTTCACCCGCGTAGAGTTAATTTCTTGGGAGGGATTTTTCACGGAACCGTTGTTAAAATCGGTCCAGTTGTTTCTGAGATTAGCAGAACCGAATTCAGGGAATACAAGCGTGAGCATATGTAATCAACTTAGTTTATTGTATATCCTCCGCGGGTAAACCTGCGAGGTACCTATAGCTAGTTTATCTATACATCTATGCAGATAAATAAAATTGAAGTGTCTGTTTGTAATTCCAAAATAACAGCTTTTCACTAAATGCATATGGAAGTATACACGATACTGGCATAAAAAACCCATTTTTTTTTTCTCTGTCTGTCTGTCTGTCTGTCTGTTTGTTTGTTCCGAGTAATCTCCAAAACGGCTGGACCGATTTTAACGGGACTTTCACTGGCAGGTAGCTAATGTTACAAGGAATAACTTACTTTTATTTTTTTAAATAACATAAGTTATCCGCGGGACACCCATAAAACTAACTCTACGCGGGTGTAACCGCGGGGTACAGCTAGTTATAATTATGCACACACATTTGCTTCCTATGTGCTTAATCTGAATAAAAAATAATTTTCATTCCTCTGCATCACGTGGCGCGTTACATATTAAATGAAAACATACAGGGTGTATCATTAACCTGTAAATATTGACCGGACATTACCGTCCCATCGCGGGCCGCGCGGCGCCTGGCCGCGTGCCAAAGGTCAACACAGATTAAAAAAAATATTCCGATTCCATTTACTTATTCATGTTAGTCGGGAAAAAGTATCTTCCTTTACGAATACAACTTAAAAAAATAGAATACTTACTGATTATGCTTGCAGTAAAGTTTTGCTTATCTTTTTCGAGAGCTACATTTTAGTCTTAATTCAATTACTTGATATGTGTTTTTAAAAAATGCTGAAAAAAAATGCTCTCGCCATCCCAGAAGGGTCCCAGAAGGGTTCCACAACACCCACATTTAATCGAATATGATTAAATGCCAACGTGATAGAGGGTGAGTCCATCGCCGTCTCCAGCGCTATACATACGTCTTTGAATTACTTCTCGGATATATGCAAGTTTCCTCACGATGTTTTCCTTCACGGTAAACCATGGTGTGAAATCACTGCACAAAAGTTTTTAGAAAAACTCATAGACACAGGCCCCGCTGGGATTCGAACTTGCGTCGCTTGCGTAGCAGGCGACCGCTTATACCCCAAGGCCATCATGGCTTATTTTATTGTGTTTCGGTTTATTTCGCATTTTGCTTTAGTATTTTATTAATGCTGAACTTATTTAAAGCAGCGAATGAAAGGAAAAATTTTTTTTATCTTTATTGAATATTATGCACGATATTCATTGATGATATGAAACCTACTTCTAGTGCGGTTCACAAGCTTTGAGCACTGACCTCAAATGCGCAGTAGTAATTTATAAGTCAGTTTCTGTCAGTCTGTATGGCGCGATGCGAATAAAATACATGTGCAGTAACCCCCACCATTTCAGCTGCGCGCTCATATGTTGTGACTGCACCTGTTTTCATAACAACAGGAGGCAACTATGATCGTTTAAGCAACACATATTAAGAACTTCTTAGCTTTGACGTCATCAAAAATGTTACGGTACCAAAATGAAACGTCAAAGCTTGGAAGGTCTTAATACGCTCTGCTTAAACCGATGATGGTAGGCCCTCCGATTTAATTTAATACTAACTGTGCCCGCGGTTTCACCCGGGTAGATTTAGTTTCACGCTTCATGTCGCGGAACCCTAATATTTTTAACAAATAAAAGTTGCTACTCCTTGAAACATCAGCTACCTGCCAGTGAAAGTCCCGTTAAAATAAGTCCAGCCGTTTCGGAGATTACCCGTAACAAAGAGACAGACAGAGAAAAAAATAAGAACAAAAAGTATCTTTTCTACTTAACTTCTCAAAAGTAGGGCACCAAAATGTCTGTAAAGGCGGTAAATAACAGACAAGCATAAATATGTATTCGGAAATACATTTATCTTTTCTCTCAATTAAAGAGGGCTGGCAATAAATTACCTTTATCCAGATCACGACACAATACATAACAATAATGAGTACATCAACTCATCCTTATTAATAGATAATTTAAACTAGCTGTTACATTACATTACATACCCTAATGTTTTTTTTAAATATAAGTAGCCAAAGTAACATTAGCTATCTGCCAGTTTAAGCCCGCTAAAATCGGTCCAGCCGTTTCGGAGATTAGCCGGAACAAACAGACAGACGTACAGACACACAATTTGCGTGAAATATTTAATAGAAAATAGTAATTAGGCGGACGAGGTCACGGCTTAGTGGGAAGTTAAATATTACGTAGTTTTAATATGCATTAAACTTTGCACTACACTCGTTAGCGATGCCGCAAATTATTTTAGCGGTTACATCATTATAAGTTTTTATAACTCCGGAATGGAAAGTACCTGAATATCATATTGAAACGGTACAAACTACATTTTCGCTTTATTATTGAAGCAAAACAAAAATAAGTGTCAGAATATAATACATACATAAGCTCGCGCGTGTATTCTTTGAAAGGTTAGGCAGATGCTCCGCCAGGGAAATAACATCTTGCCTAACCCGGAGATCGAATCCAGGACCTCGTGTCCCCCCGTAGCGCTTGTAACCGGACTGTAACTAGACGAAAGAGGCAGTAAAGAAAATCAGAAAGTAAGAATAGAACGTAATTTATTCCAATAGCATTTCATATGTGATTTATATTGTAATTTTAGAATTGTACAATATTTTTTAAAGTAATAATTACTGAGTTTCTTGCCAGGTTCTCCTCTGTAAAAGAACCCGGCGGTAGCATGTATAATCCTGTATAATTGTGTCATTCTGACGATTTTAAAGTACTTTGTAAAAAGTCTAACCGAATAAAGATATTTTTCAGTTGAGTTAAGTTGGAAAATGAATTGTAACACTGTTCAGCTGTATACTATGGCGAATTAAATATAGCTACGTCATACTTTGGGGATGACTAACTGTCGTATGTAGAGTTCCTACAACGTATTAAATTAGGGGAAAGGCAGGACGAAGGAAAGGGTGTCTAGCAAGGGGTTGAGGGATGACTCATTATGCGATCGAGGGTAACTAGTACATACATATGCTCACTCCTGTAGTCCCCGAAGAGGTAGAGGTGTTGTAATAACAACACCCACATTTCACCGAATATTGACAGATAGTGAATCCATACGTCTTTGAATTACTACTAAGTCACGTGCAGGTTTCCGCACGATGTTTTTACACCCTAAAGCGCGTGGTGTAAAATCTCTGTACTTAAGTTTTTTAGTAAAACTCATTGGTACAGGCCGCACTGGGATTCAACTGCTCAAACTCCAAGGCCACCCCGGATTTTTTCACTAACTAGTAGTAATCACAAATCAGAGTGCTTGGTGCGAGTTTTTCACTGCCGCCGGCAGTGTCGCCGCTGTGACCATTTTAAGAAAACTCGCATTAGGCCCTCAGGACAGGGTAACTAATGGAGTGTCAGGCTTACCAACCGAGTGACCGTAAAGCCATCAGAGTTTTTTGGTTTAGGTTCCAAACCTCTAAGAGAAATAAGGAACCTTTGTACGATCACTTCATTGTCCCGTTTATCTGACTGTCAAGTCTCAGGAGAGCGGGGAAGTATTAAGTTGAAAAAAATAGGGATCAAATACTCTGGTCTATAATTTCATAAAGTTGAAAACATACGATGCTAGAAGCAATCAATTAAAGCAATTAAGGGGCCTTACCATAAGCTCTTATTGCCATCATAGTTCCACTGTGACAGTGAAAATGAAAATGATTTATTCATTTTAGGCCCTGGTGAGGCACTTATGAATGATGAAGAATTTATCACCGGTTCGGAAACTAGCCTTCTGAGAAGAACCGGCAAGACACTCAGCTGACAAACTTATACACGTCATATACACATCTGTCTCATAATCATTATCAATATATTATGGCAATAAGATATCATGATAGCGCCTTGTTCTCGACCCTCAGGCTTCTTACCAGTCCCGAGCAGTGCCGGATTAGCCACGTAGCAAGAGTAGGAAATGCTAAGGGCCCCGCGAATTGGGGGGCCCCGCGCATCAACGCGTCTAATATCTTATACCTCCCATGACATGTAGGCATGTATGATATTTTAGTCAGTTCCACCTGAAAATCTAAAGCAAACCAGGGGCCCTTCGGCCGAATTTGCTACATGCCTCGTGCTGGCTTAACCCGGCACTGGTTTAGAGCAGCTAATTAGAGCCACATTAATATAACCCAACCCGGGATTGTACCCGCTACGAAGTCAAAAGCTAAGCAAATCAATCAAGCTAAGCCCTACATAGCGATGATGCAAGCGATCAGCTGTGACCTTGCGGGGTCGTCGGCCCTGAAAGTGGGTCGAAGGACCGCCTCCCTACAAGGGTGAGGCCTTACTGACGTACATAGCGGACATTTTGTGTATACATACTAGGTTTAAGCCGCGTAGGATTAATGATAACAACTATATTACTTAGTGATATTTTTGTAGCATTTTCCATTGATGCTTCGCTTCTATTGGTTGTAGTGTGATGTTATACAGCCCAAAGCTGTCGTCGATGAATGAACTATCAATTTTCAATTCAAATCAGTAGTTCCTGAACTCAATCAACCAACCTAAAAAACTCTTCAGCTATATAATATTAGTATATTATATACTAGCTGTGCCCCGCAGTTTTACCCGCATAGACATAGATGGTCTTAGCGTGATGATATAAAACAAAAAAAAATCTACTCGGTTCCTATTATTGATGGAAAAACCCAATAAAACTGTGCCCGTCTTAGGGGTCGCCCAACGAGACATTATATTTTAGCTATACGTATACGAAAAACCCATTAAAAGCTATACCCATGTAACCTTCATGAATTCGTACAATGTGCAAGTGAATACAATTATTAGAGTGGCGAAAGTGTTGAAAATGAAAATGGTTCAGAAACTATCCTTCTGAGCAGAGCCGGCAAGAAACTTATGTACATTTAAATCCTAATCACTATGCCATAACCTTAATACGTAAGCACAGTAATCGATCGTCTTTTGTCCCTTCCGAGCGACCTTTACGAAGGGCCTACAGCCGCCCTTTGTTAGCTCTCCGTATAAATCTTCTCGAGGTGAGCATTCATTGCACTTAGCTTTATTGTGGCGAGATAATGTGATAAGGTTACCTTTTGTACTTTATTCCGCAGCTTTGCGGTTTTAAAATTGGCTTAATTTATCGCCATTTTCGCTTATATAAGAGTCTGGTTTAGTTTCGTTTGTTATGAAAGAGTTTTATGATCTTTTGGCCTGGATTAGTGTAATTGTTTTATGGTAGATGTTTGATTTGGTATTAGCAACCTTAGCAGCTTTATAACAATGATCAAAATTCCATGAATGCAGGTTTTTTGGGTGATTCTCGTAGTGAAGAACAGGGTCTCATATCTCAGCTCGTTACAGATGATCGCAGCCGAATAACTGTTTCGTTCTGTTAAGTCACTATAGCTTAGAATCTACGTTGTTATTTTATTAAAAATGGGTGCAGTTACACCGTTTTTTCCGAGAGCTCTACTAAGAAGATTTAACACTTAACACACTCTTTATATGACATAGGTACTAGCTGTGCCCCGCGGATTTACCCGTTACTATTTTTTTAGAATAAATATAGCTACCTATATGTAAAATGAGCTACCTGCCAGGTAAAGTCCCATTAAAATCGGTCCCGCCGTTTCGGAGATAAGTCGGAATAAACCAGACTGACAGACAGACTTGAAAAATTGTTTTTTCATGGCGATTCTACTTTCATATGTATTTAGTACGGACAGAAGCTATTGATATTATAATATTGTGTGAGTTGGTTGTTCAATCAATTAGATACGTTTTCTGTTGACATAACAGCGTGCGGCACTACCTTTCAAATTATATTGGGACAAAGTAGGCCACGGTAATAGGGCATGTAATTACGTGTACAAATATTGGAGGGTTCGGGTGATTTAATTATGGCGGTAATTAAAACACCTACTTAGTGTGTTTTCACGTGACTCGGGGGTAATAAATGGGGAAGATTATCCTGGCTCGCTCCGGTATTTCAAGGCGCGTGTTATTTCAAATAATACCTACTTTTAGAGCCGTGGTGTCCCAGCGGGGTCTGTACCTATGAGTTTTTCATAAAAACTTATGTACAGTGATTTCACACCACATGCTTTATGGAGAAACAAAACTTTGTGAGGAAATCTGCATACGTATGAGAAGTAATTCAAAGTCGTATGTTTAGTGCCTGAGACGGCGATAGACTCACCGTCAGTCACGTTGGCACTTAATCATCTTCGGTGTAACGTGGGTGTAGTTGTTACAACACGTCTGCCTACCCCTTCGGGGAATACAGTCGCAGGCGACTGCTCAAACCCCAAGGCCACTATGACATTTTTATTTTAGTTATTTTATTGTAAGTACTTATTAGGTATAGAACAATTAATCACGGAGTAGGTAAATATATTTTCTAAGGCAGTAATTGTCAAGATTCTCGTTAAATTGTTCTCAGTGGCTACAGGCCATTACAGGTTCTAGGAAAAGTACTCAACCAGCTAAGTAGGAAGTTAAGTGAATTGTTCTAGAGTTATGTTAATGAGGTAGCGTGTGAGTTTGCATTCTGTTGGCACGGGCATCGGGTTAACTTGCTCTGAAGAATTAAATAGACTGCGGACATTATGGAGACCACGCCTATGCGAATAGATTTGACCTACGAAGCCAGGTAATGAGTTCTGTCAGTTTATTATCAACATCATTCTTCTGCTCTTCTTCTCTCTAGTAACGATTTGCGATGGCGAGAATCCAATTTACAGTCGATCATATTTACCATCGAGCCAACGATTGACTCGCCCTGGCGATGAAATAATCACATCTCGATACATTGCGATTGTTTTCAATCGCAGTCGATGGTAGCGAATTCGACTCGCTTGCAGTCACCACTCATCGAACACGACGCAATGTATCGCTTCGGCTGACGATCGGTTCCATTCGGCTAGATTCGGCGCGACTCGGACCAATCGCTTGCATCAAAACAATTGAAAAGAATCATAAACTTCTCAATTATTTCATCGCCAGGGTGAGTTGATGGTTGGCTCGATAGTTAGAATGACTCCGATTGTTTCGATTATTGAAACATCTCGCAATCGCGCATCAGTATTCTGGGACGTACAGTCCCCAGGACGCGCACAGAACGAGAGCTCTCGTTATATTTTACCTTCTTAAAGCAGGCAAGCATCTTTTTTGGAAATGAAAAATATTTTTTCACTTTGGGCCCTGGTAAGGCACTTATGAATGTCGTAAATTTACCACCGGTACGGGAACAAGCCTTCTGAGAAGAACCGACAACAAACTCAGTCTTAATTCCTAATGTTTCATTTATGATATGTCAAAAATAATAAATACAATTTGCTATAAGTACCCACCAAAGGCATTTTGATGAAGCAATCATTTCGGATCTGAATTTCAAATCAGTAGATAATTCGAGTATTCCAGGAGAGGCAAATACAATTTTCGGGATCAGGCAAGTCCCGAGGGATAACGTTGGCCTACTTATTGGGAAGCGTGTAATAAAGGTATAATTCCCACGGGATAGCGTTACCAGGAAATAAATAAAGAGATTATAAAAGGAAACTACATTGGCAAAACGCGATTTGTTTATGTGACTTGAATACTCTTGTGATTGAACATCACAGAAACTTTACGGTGAAGGAAAATAGCATGATATCTGCATTCCTCCGAGGAGAATGTATGTGAAGTCGCGCTTGAAAGATTTTCAAAGGTTCTCAATTACATGTAGGGATGGTGTATGATTGTGACACTGCCCTACTATTCATGTGCCGGGAACGTTTCACTAAATCGAGTGCCTTGTAGGGATAGCCGGGTCGTCGTAAATGAAAGCAGTCCAGGGTACAAGCACAAGCGGAAATTTTATTGAACGGCACACAGTACAGAAGAAGAAGGAGAGAAAACAAGCAGAGAAAGATACAGCGAAAGAAAGTCAACACTAAAAATAAATACAGCGCGATAGGTACAATATAGCGTACACAGACATGCGTCTCGCATACATGTAGTTTGGTGTATTTAATCTATATATCTATACTCTATACATACAGATAAATAAATTGAAGTGTCTGTTTGTAATTCCAAAACAACAGCTTTTCACTAAATGCATATGAAAGTATACACGCTACTGACACTAAAAAACCATGTTTCAATTTTTTTCTCTGTCTGTCTGTCTGTTTGGTCCGAGTAATCTCTGAAACGGCTGGACCGATTTTAACGGGACTTTCACTGGCAGGTAGCTGATGTGTCAAGGAGTAACTTCGGCTACTTGTATTTATTAAAAATATTAGGGTTCCGCAACAATAAGGTTGAAACTAAATCTACGCGGGTGAAACCGCGGGGCACAGCTAGTAACAAATATAATTAACTAGCTATACCCCGAGGTTTCAACCGCGTAAATTTCGTTTCATGCTTTATTTCGCGGAGCCCTCAAGTGTTATAAATAAAAGTAACTTAAGATAGTCCTTGAAACATCAGCTATCTGCCAGTGGAAGTAATGTTCAAATCATATCAGAGATAAGCCGGATCAAACAGACGGACAGACAGAGAAAATTAAGAAAAAATTGCGTTTCTTTTATGCCAGGCTTTGTATTTTCATATGTATTTAGTGAAAAACTGTTAAATTGGAATTACAAACAGACACTTCAATTTTATTAACCTGTTTATATTTGAATGCTCGTGGCGTGTACATATTTTTCAAAACTTATTGGTGAATCGTAAGGTTAAGAATTTGCGTATTTTACGTAGCAATCACTTAACCAGTGCGGCTCCTTGAAATAATTACGTGAAATTTTGCTAGCAATTTGAGTATCAAAATTACGCAACCACAAACGCTAAACATATGAAAATGTGTAAAAAAATTCTTTTTAATTGCCTTTGATTAAATGAAGTCATCAGACAGGTATGTTCCCCGAACAACAAACAATGTTGGACATGTCCCCACGGAGGACCGTCCAGTTACATCCTCGGGAATGTTAGGATTCCGAAATGGCAGTTTGAAATTGTAATCTGCATGCTTGGATTT
Source organism: Watsonalla cultraria (assembly GCA_964035505.1). NCBI lineage: Eukaryota > Metazoa > Arthropoda > Insecta > Lepidoptera > Drepanidae > Watsonalla > Watsonalla cultraria. Next base: position 826,565 of record OZ037726.1, on the reverse strand, counting down.
AAATTGCGGTGTATTTGGGACCTTTGGGTTTTGGAATTCATTTGTCTTTTAAAGTTTTTATAATTTTATTGTTTACTGGGCCCCGCGGTTTCATCCGCATAGATTTAGTTTTAATAAACAAAAGTAGCCTAAGTTACTCCTTAAATCATCAGCTACCTGCCAGTGAAAGTCCCGTTAAAATCGGTCCACCCGTTTCAGAGATTACCCGGAACAAACAGACAGACAGACAGACAGAGAAAAATGTTAAAACTTGGTTTTTTAGTGTCCGTATCGTGAATACTTTCATATGCATTTAATGAATAGCTGTTATTTTGGAATTACAAACAGACACTTCAATTTTATTTATCTGTAAATCTGTATAGAAGATAATATAGATGTATAAAAGATGTACGAATCGTACCTGCTATGAGTTTGTTTTAGTTTCACTAATTATAAGTAGATGGCGTGAGTTGTGAAATAGATCGCGCTATTGAAAGTTATATTGCGTTACATAAATATTTTTGGTAGGTACCATTGATTTGTATCCCCCTTTACGGAACATTATAATAATTCTTTCTTATCCACACGATTTTTTCATGATATACAATTAAGTAGCTAATAATTAGTTTTCACTTTGTTAGGTTTAAAAACATGAATACACAAAAGTATTTTTTAATGTTAATTTTATTTCTCCTTGCCAAACTACCGCGACCAATGTTGTTCAATTTATTGAATCAAATGTTTCGAATTCTTTGAGATTTACACCAAAACTACGATAGCTTGCCAAGCTGGCAGCTTGAGCTGGATCTGAGTTTATTGATTTTCAAACAAACCCATGGGTGCAGTAAATATAAGGATCTTTTTAAACGAAAATTTTTGTCAATAATTTAAGGTTTTTTTTTAAATAATATTTTGTCTTAGTACCCGCATACACAAACTACTTGACTGAGGTCCTGGATTTGAGCCCCGGGTTGGGCAGTGCAACATTTCACCAAGTAAAATTTATACATAGACATGAAATACGGAAAACGGTGAAATGTGTACCTACAATAAGTAATTCTGCCGAACCCTTCGGATTGTATTTTTCACAGTAACTAATAAATGAAACATTGTCAGACATATAATCAGTATCACTAAGTAATCTCCATCTTAAACTGATTTGGCAGAATTTCAGCCACATTATTGATTGCAGAAACAGGCAAGGCTAGAGACAATAAAATACTATTATAAACTGCAGTTAATAAGGTTAACACGAATATATTGTAGAACATTTTTCGCACAAACTTGAGAAGAATGTTCTAAATAGCACAGTACTAATTTCGGCAGGCATTTGACTCTCGTGTTCGCGAAAGGGGAATGCTAACTATGCGGCTCTCTTTATCACTGGAACATCATTAGTGGCACTCGAGTTTGGAGAGTTTTAACTCCATCGATATATTAACCTACGTTCACTACGGTTATATGTATTTCTTTTATTTTTTAGCAAAAACTAGCTGACTCGGCAGACGTCTTCCTGTCTTGATTATGAGATACTAGCTGACGTCACGCGGTTTCACTCGCATAGTTCCCGTTCCCGTGGGAGTAAGGGGATAAAATATAGCCTATGTTACTCGCTGATGATGCAGCTATCCATTGCTTCTTCTATTCTTGCCGGTTCTTCTCAGAAGGCTAGGTTCCGAACCGGTGGTAAATTCCTCGACATTCATAAGTGCCTTACCTGGGCCTAAACTGAATAAATCATTTTCATTTTCATTGCTGAAAGGATTTTCGAGATCGGTCAAATAGTTTCGGAGCCTATTCAATGCAAGAAAATCTTTCCTCGTTATAATATTAGTATAGATTTCGGATTTTTCATCATCAATCAGATGTTCTAATAAGATGGGACTAATCCCACAATCAATACTCAGACTAAAAGGTGACAGTCCGAAACAACTCAATTCAATATTTATATCTGTGAAACTAAACTGAGCATTGAAACTGCGTAAACAATGCAATTGATTCAGTGTCAATATAATAGACTAGCTGTGCCCCGCGGTTTCACCCGCGTAGATTTAGTTTCATGCTTTATGTCGCGGAACCCTAATATTTAAAAAAATATAAGTAGCCTAAGTTACTCCTTGAAACATCAGCAACCTGCCAGTGAAAGTCCCGCTAAAATCGGTCAAGCCGTTTCAGAGTTTACTCGGAATAAACAGACAGACAGACAGACAGACAGAAATAAATTATAAAACTTGGTTCTTCAGTGTCAGTAGCATGTATACTATCATATATGTCGGCGCAACGCCAAATCTCGATCATTATTTTAACCAAAATAAATCCCCTCATTACTTCTTAAGGTCTTAAAATATTTGTATTAATTTTCAGTATAGATTTAGTATGTTTAAGGTCTTTTGGTATGTTTTCCATATTACCTAGACAGTTTGCGACTTCTTAAATCGTTAATCTATTTCCTATAATCATTCACATGTAACTGTAATTCTCAAGTTTACTGTAAAGCTTTCTTTAAATGTAATTTTAATTGTAATAATATTCAGGATTTAAATAACTAATTTCAGAAGCAAAAGATCTTGGTAAATTATAATATTCAGTTAATATTGTAATTGTGATGTCGTAAGACATCCGGTTTATGGTAGGCTTTATTATTGAAATGAAGTTTATAAAATCAAAGTGTAATTGTAATAATCCTAAGTAATTTTATAATGATTTATCAAAATATAAGTAAGCACTGTAATGCATCTAATTAATTTGTGAAGTTTTGACAAAGACCGTTGATTCTCAGTTAATAGCAAGATGGCGTCTCACATTGTTTCAATATACGGTGTTTGTCAAAACTAGCGGCGGGCAAATCACTTTTGTTCGAGCCGCCGATCTGTGAGGACGTACGACTGGGAGATAAATTAAGTTAAGTGCTCTTAAATTAAGTCAAGTGTTCTTTTCGATTGTATTTTTCTAGTTTATTTTGTTTTATGGTTTGCATTTAAATATTAGACTGTGTAAATAATTACATTGATTTACCCAATGATTTTTATTGCTTTATCAAATGAATAACGATGAGGTGGGTCGTGACGTCAGCCTGTCTGACGTCACGATTTCTAAAAATAATCCCGCGGTTTCACCGCCGTTATATACATTTAGTGGAAAGCTGTTATTTTGGATTTACAAACAGACACTTCAATTTTATTTATCTGTATAGATGTAGACATAACGGCTGTTACAATACCAATTAACCAGAATCCGTATTTGCAGATCTGTCTCTGTCAGAGACGGCCGAGCTCCAATCACCACTGCACAGGGTGTATAGAAAGGTTGTCTAAACACGCAATAATACCCTCCATCGCCCGCTGGGCACGTTCTCTTGTCCACAGACACGAGCCGGCCGCGTTATGGAAAACAAACAATTCTAACACTTACGTAAACACTAGGTTTGTTAATTAATAATGTACTTCCGAGCCGTGGTGCCTGTGGGGTTTGAGTAGTCACTTACTAGGCAAGCGACGCATCGAATCCCAGCGACCTGTACCAATGTATGTGTAGTGAACCTGCATATGTCTGAGAAGTAATTCACTGATGCATTTATAGTGGCTCAGAGAGGAGCTCGTGGCACAGTTGCTATTGCGCATATCATTCGATCAGCGAAGTTAAGGAACCCTAGCCCCAGCCAGTAATTGGATGGGTGACCGCCCGAGTTCCCTCCGTGCCTCGAAGAGCACTTAATCATCTTTGGCAATCGTTACAGGTCAGTCGGAGGCTTCAAATAGTCTGACAACTGGTTTAACCCAGATCACAGATTTTCCTCGTTAAAGGGGTTGCGAAGGTCAGATGGCAGTCGCTCCGTATAAAAATCAGGTGATCAGCCACATCGGGTTGAATCAAGTGCTGACCCCAACAATGTTTGGGATAAGGCCAGGGAGATGATGATATGGTACACGAAGTACCAGGCGCATATAACGGACAAGGAGTTAATAAGTTTATTGTGACTAATATGGAGCCACATCGTGTTGAATCAAGTGCCGACCCCAACAACGTTTGGGATAAGGCCAGGGAGATGATGATATGGTACACGAAGTACCAGGCGCATATAACGGACAAGGAGTTAATAAGTTGATTGTGACTAATATGGAGCCATATCGGGTTGAATCAAGTGCCGACCCCAACAATGTTTGGGATAAGGTCAGGGAGATGATGATTTATAGTGGCTGAGATTACGATGGACTCGCCATCTGTCACGATGGTACTATCTTCTTCGTTAAAAGTGATTGTTGTTATTACTAAGCAGTATAATATCTAGACTTAATTTTTGAATTCATTACGTTTGTTAATTAGAGCTGTTTAAATTTACTCCTTCGTTAAGTGAAGACAAAGTGCGTTTTAGAAAAAATGGCTGTATAATACTTAAGTAAATTACGTATCCGCGATCGACCACCATGTGAAACCTCTTATGGACATTACGCCATTGTAGCATTTCATCTCTAAGACGCGCGTCTAGATTCTACACTGGTTGTAGTAAACAAAATGTTATTCTGTAATCGTTTAAGCAGCGCGTAATAAGGACTTCTTAGCTTTGACGTTTAATTTTACAGTACCAAAATGATATGTCAAAACTCAGAAGTTCTTAATACACTCTTTAATGCCATAATGGTAAGCCCTCTGTTCCCTTTTATGCGTTTAGAGAGATTAGCAATGCACAATTGTAATATTATATTTAAGTACTATTTACCTTATAAAATGGGTGTAACAAGTAATAAACAAGCCAAGAGCCCATCAATAAGGTGCCGGCGAGGCAGCCAACACAACAGTCCCGAGTGACAAGCCGAAGGTTGGTTTATTCGGGTCTTGCGTGACGTGCGTCCATACCGCATCTAATATTAATCGTGGAACTACTAAACCAGCGGACTGATACTGGCCATCTGAATCTATCTATACATCTATATCTATACAGATAAATAAAATCAAGTGTCTGTTTGTAATTCCAAATTAACTGATTTTCACTAAATGCATATCAATGTATATATACCACACTGACATGCAAAAAACCCATTTTTAAAAATGTTCTCTGTCTGTTTGTTCCGCCTAATCTCCGAAACGAGAGAACCGATTTTAACGGGACTTTCACTAGCAGAAAGCAAATTTTATAAGGATTAACTAAGGTTAATTTTATTTTAAAGCAACATTAAGGTTCCGCGGGTGTTCTATGAAATACACTCTACGCGGGAAAAACCGCCATAACTGAGTCTAAAATTAAAAAAAAGAAATTCTTAAATCCCTAACTATTTTTTAATTGACATAGATTATAATCGTATATTCCCGCTGGTCTCGTAGCCACAACTATCAGCGTCCATCTGCGAAATGGCCCAGAAACGGTATGCCTACGTGAACTTTGGCCTTATTCCCCAAAACTGGCCATTCTCACTATATCGCCTGACTCACATTGTTTTATAATACCCCAGTGACATAATACGTCGATAAAATAGCTGGATATTAAATATTACGACATTACTAAAGGGTGGGAGTTATAATAGGACATTTTCACCTAAACCTCTTATTACAAAACAAAGACTATGATAGTCCTTGGTTAAAAAGTAGCTCCATTTCATTCTCTGATACGGATTTAAAAAAGGATGGATAGTTTTAGTCCAAGTTTAGCTAAGTCTTTGTTTAAACCGTGGTATATAAATGTCAGGTAACCAGACAGACAGATAGACAGAGGGACGGAAAGCGGAGTCTTAGTAATAGGGTCTTACCCTTTGGATAAGAAACCTTGGCATCTGAACTTAGCAAATTCTTCAAAAAATCTGGGCTAAGCCTGTTATTAGACTTTCTTGGCTACCTACTGACCTGACAGACAGACAGATGGAAAGACAGACAAAAAATTTTTTTTATTTTTTTTATTTATACATAAAATTTTATATATAAAAAGCAGTTATTTTGGAATTACAAACAGACACTTAAATTGTATTTATCTGTATAGATGTAATACGAATGCCCAATAGCAACCCGTCATTATCTAACCCCATTATACAGATGTAGCGCCCAGTGTTACCAACTCAGATTTAAAAAAAGCGTAGACGGGGTTTGAAAAGTTAGCAGATCTACGTACTTTTTTCATCAAGCTACTATTTTTGGTCAGGTTTCATCAGACTGATTGCATAAAACCTCTTGTTGGTTGGGTTCCTATTGATTGCAAATATCTAAAAAGAAGTTGCAGTTAGTATTTACTTTTTTTTTTTTTTTCGGTGTCTCTCGGGATCGTGCCAAGAAGGCTGGCAGCATTGCCACGTTGAATAGCAATGCTGATTCTCTGGGCGAGAAAAGCCCCAGCTCTCTTGTCACGAGAGGCTTCTACCAGACGACGTGCAAGCTCTTTGAAAAGCTGATGAGTATCCGGACCCCAAGGCCCCAGAGTTTCAACCGCAAACTTTATTAGCGTATTTACTTTAAGTAACGTTTTTTGCGCGAAGGTTGATAATTATGTCCGTATTAGCCTAATGAGAGCTATTTTGCAAATTTGTTAAAATATACCTAAACTAGCTGTGCCCCGCGGTTTCACCCGCGTAAATTTAGTTTCATACAAACTTTCATCCCCTATTTTATCTCCTTGGGGGTAGAATTAATCAAAATCCTTTCTTAGCGAATGCCTACGTCATAACATCTACCTGCTTGCCAAATTTCAGCCCGATCCGTCCAGTGGTTTAGGCTGTGCGTTGATAGATCACTATGTAAGTCAGTCAGTCACTCAGTGAGTTATATATATTTCGATTCTGGGACTAAAGTTCGTAGCTTTGCAGGAAAGGCCTAAAATACGTAGATCTACGTAAAAATACGTAGGGTTGGCAACGCTGGTAGCGCCTCCCCTGGTATTGGGAAACCATCCCCCCGTCGATCCCGGCCTTAAACGCGACACCTTAATGAATTACAGCCCTTTGTGCTATAATGACGTGCCCGTTTTTTCGGTATTTGCGTGAACGGTTTTTCGCAGCCGATATTGAATTAAACCTCTTCTTTGTAACCACGCTGGGTTTTGAACGATTTATGAAATTCGTTTTGCAATTTTATCAGATTCTTATTAATACCTGAGACTTACAAATATTCTTACATACCTATTAATGTGTCTCGGATGAGTCTCGACAGATAGTTAAATAATTTTATTACCTTTTTTGTATTTTTTTATTATTTTAGTTAGTTGTAATGTATGTTAATATTTAAAGAAAATATCTTTTGTTAAATAAAGTTAAGATACTTAGAAGCTAAAGCTTTGACGTAAAATTTAGAAGTTCTTACATTCTGCTTGAACTGATGATGGTAGGCCCCGGACCGATAAATAATTATTACACAAATACGCAATGCCTCGTTGGTCTAGTGGTTAGTAGTTTCGCCTGCCGATCACGAGGTCCCGTGTTCGATTCCTGGGTCGGGCTAAAAACAGATATTGGGTTTTTCTGTCAAGAAATTCACAATAAAATGCCCGGAATTGGCGGTGTCTACATCCCCGTGCCTCGGAAAGCACGTTAAGCCGTTGGTCCTTCGCACGATCTCTCTCCGGTCGTGTTGAATCCAACATGAGAAGCCTCCCATCCCACTATGAGAGTGAGGCAATAAAGAGTGCACCTGTGTTTGCGCATACACTTGTGCACTATAATATCTCCTGCGCACATGGCTAATTCCCGTTGAGATTAGCCGCCGTAACCGAAATTCGGTAGGAGATCATTATTACGCAAATATAATGCTACATCATCGAGATCCCATTATACCTCTTTACTTAGCTTTAAAATCTAAATAAATACAAAATCTATTGAGTTGTTCCACTCTTAAGTGGTAAAGCAAAGTTATTCCTTATCGTGTTGGGTTAAGGTTCATATTACAGTCGGATCACGTGCCTGTTTGGCCGAGCTGTACAAAACGACAAGAAAGCCTCTGAATTGTAAGTGGGCTTTTTGTATTTGATGTTATTTTGAAGGCCTTTTAGGGGTCACTTGAAGTTTTCAAAGCTTAGCCATGTGAAGCTACACAAATTGTTTGTAATAGAGGTTATATTAAATTGGTTTTTTTGTATTGAATTTTGTGCTTTATAGCTACGTCTATAGAGGTTATATTTTCTTTGTGAAATATAATAAAATATTTTTCTTTCTATTCTAATTGCTGTAATATTTAAAATATATTCTGCTCGAAATTACATTCAGATCAATAGCATTCTGCTATTTTTGTATTGAATACATACGTCAAAGTAATTTTAAATTATAATTTCTAATATTATATAAATTAAAGAAAAATCAATTAAAGTTAGGTATTTTAGTAAAATAATTTCATTTGTCTTTGTACAAGATACTTACGTATGTGAATAAAATGTTCGCAATTTTGACACAACGTTAAACTCATTGATTAATATAGGTCGTAGCACCGTAGACACTCGATCCGGGATCTACGGGCTACGGTAAGGTGCTACGCCGTAGCTGGCTACGATTTATGACCCTATCTAAGCTTTTATACGAAACCTTCGTGCGGTAGTTAAGAGCAGGTTTAGGTTTAGAACGTTTATTCACATAAGAATTATAATATTCACTTACATGACAACTTATGATAGCCACTTAATAAAAAAAATACATTTACAATGTATACAGGAGGGAACGCACCAAGCTAATTATTGTAACCATACCGAAGTGGCTAATGTAAAAGATGGACTACAAAATGTATAATCTATACAGATATATATATATACATCTATACAGATAAATAAAATTGAAGTGTCTGTTTGTAATTGGAAAATAACAGCTTTTCACTAAATGCATAATATTAATGAAAATGATTTATTCAGTTAAGTAATTTATTCAGTTAAAGTAAGTATACACGCTATTGACACTAAAAAAACAAGTTTTGAATTTTTTTTGTCTGTCTGTTTGTTCCGGGTATACCGGAATTTATAACGAAAATATATAACGGAATTTTCACTGGCAGGTAGCTGATGTTTCAAGGAGTAACTTAGGCTACTTTTATTTATTAAAAATATTAGGGTTCCGCGACAATAAGGAAGAAACTAAATCTACGCGGGTGAAACCGCTGGGCACGCTAGTTGCTAATAAGTCAGTTAAGCTAGTTGTTAATAAGTCAGTTTATCCGATATTAAATCCATTAGAACAAATCGATACCGGATACAGGTTTCTGTGAAAATTCTTTGCATTTTTTACACTAATATTATAAGGAGGAAAGATTTGATTGTTTTTTTTGTTTGTTTGTTTGCATTGAATAGGCTCGAAAACTACTTGACCGACCATGAAAATTCTTTCAGCAATGGATAGCTACATCATCAGCGAGTAACATAGGCTATATTTTATCCCCGTACTCCCACAGGAACGGGAACTACGCGGGTGAAACCGCGTAACGTTCGCTAGTATTCTATTAATATTAACGTCCGTCATCGGTTTCGCCCGCGTGGTATTAGAGATCCCTAATTTAACTGGATTAACTACATACATATTCTCACTCCTGTATTCCCCGAAGGGGTAGGCTGAAGTGTTGTAATAACAACACCCACATTTCACCGAATATGATTAAGTGCTAACGTAATAGATGGTGAGTCTATCACCGTCTCAGGCACTATACATACGTCTTTGAAATACTTTTCAGACTGCTCAGACTTTTGTGCTGGTTTCCTCATAATATTTTTCTTCACCGTAAAGCACGTAGGGTGAAATTCATTTACTACTTCAGCGCTTAAGTTTTAAACCTAATTCTTCTTATTGAAACCTAATTCTAAGCTTGGTACTAATTTAAAACTTCTAAAATCCTGTTATAGCGTGGTGACGTCACGTAATTTAAGGTAAGTCCTAAAATAGAGTAGCTGCAAGGTTTCGGTATTAGGCTAATCCGAGTTATGTAGCAGTTTGATAAGTACACCACTCGCCCTGACGATGTCGGCGTAATGTAATATTATATGAGCATACAACACTTATTTCATACGAGCCGTGGTGACCGTGAGGTTTGAGCTGTCGCCTGGTACGCATGTGACGCAAGTTCGCATCTCAGCGAATGAGTTTTCAAAAAAACATAATTAGGAAACCTTCATATGTCTGAAAAGTTATTCAAAGACGTGTGTATAGTGCCTGAGACGACGATAGACCCACCATCTGTCACGTTGGCACTTAATCATCTTCGGTGAAAAGTGGGTGTTGTTATTACAACACCTCTGCCTACCCCTTCGAATACAGGCGTGAGCATGTGTATGTATGCTATCTAAATAGGTCGTTGTCCCGTATTTTGCAAGTACGCAAGTCTAGCTAAAGCGTTGACATATTGCGCCTACTCGATTTGTGACATTTTGACTCTGTTATCTATAGCGAACGCACAGCGAGAGGGACCAAAGTTAATGTTAGATATATATATAACACGAAAAGATATTATAATATACTAGCTGTGCCCCGTGGTTTTACCCGCGTAGATTTAGTTTCATGCTTAATTTCGCGGCACCCATATATTTTTTATATATAATTTATGCATGCAAAGTCTCATCCCGATCGGTTTAAAATTGACAAAGTTTCATACAAACTTTCATCCCCTATTTTATCCCCTTGGGGGTAGAATTAATCAAAATCCTTTCTTAGCGGATGCCTTCGTCATAACATCTACCTGCATGCTAAATTTCAGCCCGATCCGTCCAGTGGTTTCGGCTGTGCGTTGATAGATCTCTATGTCAGTCAGTGAGTCAGTGTATATGATGTTATTGCTCATATTATGATATAATAATATTTTTTTTACTAAATTTATATTGTGGTTAAAAGGTAGCTGCATTACCTAAGTAGTTCTAAGTCAATACTTACATGCCCTAAAATTTGGTGAAATATGTGATTCTTGTGACCTTAATGAGAACTATATTGTACCATATTTCCTGTGAATAAATATCATTTTTATTGTGAACTTTTATCACTCAGCTGACGTTGCATAACATTATTTTCCCGAAGCTAAAATTGGGGCACACTTTGACAGGCTTAATGAACCCTAACGCGCGTATCCCTCGGGAAGAATAATGTCACGTTTGTATGACAAGCTATAAACGCTATCACAGCCTGTCAGACTGTTAGGACCAGTTAAAGGACGGTTTTAATAACGGGTCCTGTGGAAACCGCAAATATTTACCAAGCTGTCTGTGTAATCTGTGGTTAAAAGTTACGAAGCATTTGTTTGATCTAATGGCATGTTGTTCGGTAAAACCGCTTTTAAACAATATAATATGTATATATCCTACAGACTACATGTTCGCGCATGTATTTTGCGAAGGGGTAGGAAGAGACTTATAAATATGCTCACGCCATTCTAGAAGGGTCCCCGAATGGTTAAGCAGAGTTATAACAACACGCACTTTTCACCGAATATGTTTAAGTTCCAACGTGACAGAGGGCGAGTCTATCGCCGTCTTAGGCACTTAGTATACGGGTCTCTAGTAGTAGAATTAAAAAAAGTATCGGATTTAGAATAGCACCCTTATTTTACGCAATTGTCAGGAGATGAATACGAGAAGAATCCTCTTGAATTTGTTCGCTGAAAGTGTTATTAATTTACCGGTAATCTAGCCTCGTATAATTAAATTAGACAGGAGCTACCATCGAGCGCCCTGAATACTAATTCGTTGACCTTGTTTTGAAAATTAATTACAACCCGAATGTGTGTCTATACAATTTCAGGTTAAGATGTCGTGCTTGAGAAACTTGCGAATGTTCTATCAAGTAATACTACTCTATTGTATGGGAACAATTTTGATTGGTAACAGCTGTAGTGGACTGAGAATAATTTCACAATTTTTCAAATTTCACGGTAAATTGATAGGTATATAACTGTTTACTGAGTAAATACAAATTATTGTGGCCAATAGATCGGCATGAAGTTACCGAGAAGAGGCCTATTATCATCGTTATAGCAGTGACGTCTTACTTCTTAACTTTGACGTTTAATAATAGTATCACAAAATGAAACGTCAAGGCTGAGAAGTTCTTTATACGCTCTGTTTAAATCAATGATGGTATTCCCCCAAGAGGGACTTTAGCTTAGAAATTGATCTTGGAACTGGGGATCGTGCGACAGTTCGGTATGAAGGTACCAAGAACAGAGATCGTTTATGCAGCGCGTATTAAGAACTCTTTAGCATTGACATAATTTTACGGTACCAAAATGAAACGTCCGCTCAGAAGTTCTTAATACGCTTCGCTTAAACCGATGGTGGTAGGGCCCCAGTTTAAGATGGTAATTATTGGGAAAAAACAATTAAGACAACGTTATAATGTGTAGGAGTCGCGTACGTGTAAAAAGTAGTATGTAGCAGTATATTTATGTAACAAGCAATACCATAGGTTTCCCTCTGTTCAGTTGGCTCCGCGCCCCGCCAGCCTGTCTCCACTACGGTACACAATTTGTTCCTATTAAATCATGTTCACAACTTTTATCGCTGTAGTTCTGTGATTTTTATACGATTATCGTGGATATTGAAGACCTATAATATACATATTACATATTTTTAAGATGTTTTATTGTTGCTTGCATACAAGACGAACGCAGACGAACATGCATAATTCAACCCTGTACGGTTTAGTTATATGTAATACTGAACTGAAATTAGGACTTAACTGAACACTATTTTACATCATACAGGCCTATACTCACGCCACTTTCACCATGATAAGTGTTTTCCTTCACCGTAAAGCAAGTGTTCTAATATCACTGCGCGTCCTTTAGAAACGCCACTGGGATTCGATGTACAGCTTACGTACCGCATATTTTGCAATAATAATAAAAAAAATTAAACATTAATTTCATCAAAGTGCTTTGGTGACTATCTCAATAACTGGTAAAACAAAGTTTATGTTTCAATATAATGTAGACCATTTAGAAAGAAAACTAGATCATTTTTCACCAGCACTCAACCCTGTTAATGAAAGTCTCGACGAAGGGTGTACGCTAAACGCGAGCTTAGGACAAAAACTCCACACAGGCAAAAAGTGTTCTGGCAAAGGCGGGAAGTGTTAGGAAATTAGCTGGGTTCTTTCGGAGATAGTTGAAGTAGTTAACGAGCAATGCTTTAGCATGATTCACTTATAAATATCCTATAAAGTGTTTTACTTTTGTACCCACGACGCCGGTGGTGCACAAGCATAATAATGTATATGTAAAATTGATTAAATAAATAAATTTTAAGTGTAATTCCAAAATAACAGCATTTCACTAAATTCGTATGATGAAGTATATATAATACATGGTAAGTACCGAAAAGGAAAAACTAATTTTCTCTTCTTGTTCCAGTTAATCACCGAAAAGGCTGGACCGATTATAACGGGAGTTTCACTGGCGGATAGTTAGTGGTACAAGGAGTAACATCGGCTACTTGTATAAAAAAAAAACCAGCCATGAAATAACTCTACTCGGGTAAAGCCGCAGGGCGCAGCTAGAAAAATATAAATATGCACACGCTATCCCAGAAGGGTCTTCGAAGCGGTATGCTTATAGTGTTGCTTATTGGGAGAGGTTTTTGCTCATTGACCACCAAAAACTCTGTGACAATAATATCTAAAAATTACCATATAAAAAAATGTATTCAAGCACCTTGTGGAATTGCAAAGTTTTTCATTGGCGTAAAAGTAACACGATACAATTACGATAGTATTTCAATTTGCCAATCCACTGCTTTTAATACAATATGATGGATTGCAACCCGCTCTAGATTAATGTTAGCCTACATGAACGTTTCAGATACGTTTTGTGAAACATTACTCTTGAATATACAATAATGGAGGGTTTATAGTGTTTGCGGTCAATTCACATATGCTCACGCCTGTATTCCTCGAAGGGGTAGGCAGAGAGGTTATAATAACAACACTCACTTTTCACCGAAGATGATTAAATGCCATCGTGATAGATGGTGAGTCTATCTCCCTCTTAGGCAATATACACACGTCTTTTGAATTACTTTCAGACAAATGCAGGTTTCCTCACGATGTTTTCCTTCACCGTGTAAAATCACTACACATAAGATTTCGAAAAACTCATTAATATAGGTCCCTCTGAGATTCGAACTTGTGTCCCTTGCGTAGCAGGCGGCTGGACAACTCATGCCACCACGGCTCTTGAACAATTTCAATTCATCGAAAGTCATTGTATGTCACTTTGTCTGCCTTCAAAGTTTTGTAAACATTATGAAACCTAATTGGGACACACAAAGCCAGGAATGGTCTCTAAAAGCTAGGGAACAGGTTAAAAGCTACGCTTTAATCTCGTTACGGTAACAAGTGGTGATATTTGCTCAAGTGGCTGTACCGATGACAGAATAACAACAAGAAATCACTATTTAATATTACTTACTTTCGAGACTTCCATTTAATCAAAATACTTAAAAAGCTTGCTTCTCTGAAATGGTATCCTGTTGCTATTTTTTAAATAAAAGTAGCCTAAGTTACTCCTTCACACTACGTGCTTTACGGTGAAGGAAAACATTGTGAGGAAACCTGCATACGTCTAAGATGTAATTCAAAGACGTATAGTGCCTGAGACGGCTATAGACTCACCATCTGTCACGTTGGCACTTAATCTTTGGTGTAAAGTGGGTTGTTATTACAACACCTCTGCCTACCCTCTCGGGAAATACAAGCGGGAGCATATGTATCTATGTAGTTACTCCTTAACATTAACAATCTGACAGTGAAAATCGGGTCAGCCGTTTCACAGTTAAGCCAGAACAAACAGACAGACGGACTGATATTATTTTAGGGATTATGTAAGTACACGGTTTCACGGAAAAACTGCAAAGCCGATCTCAATTGTAATCTTTTTACCCATCAGACGGACATAGGTGCTTTAAATCGCAGGCGGAGTCGGTTTTCATCCATACAGATAAATAAAATTGAAGTGTCTGTTTGTAATTCCAAAATAACAGCTTTTCACTAAATGCATATGAACCAAGTTTTAAAAAAAATTATGTCTATGTGTCTGTCTGTCTGTTTGTTCCGGGTAATCTCTGAAACGGCTGGACGGATTTTAACGGGTCTTTCACTGGTAGGTAGCTGATGTTTTAAGGAGTAACTTAGGCTTTTATTTAATAAAAATATAAGGGTTCCGCGACAATAAGGAAGAAACTAAATCGCACAGCTAGTATAAAATAATATAAATGAAAATGATTTATTCAGTTTAGGCCCTGGTAAGGCACTTATGAATGTCGAGGAATTGACCACATGATGAAGATGTTTTGTAATGGGGAGGTATTTTGTAATTTCTGAATAAAACCTATTTTTATTGTTTAAATAGAAGGCAGAGACGAAATGTTAAATATTTAACACAATTTCGCTTTTCGGTTTGCACACGGTACGGGTTCATCTTGAGTGCTAAATTTTCCCCCGGCTATGAGCCGTGGCTTAAGTTAAAAGCGAAAGGAAAATAAATACTAGATGGAAAAACAAACGCTGCATAGGTCTGCTACTACTCTACTCTTCTCTACTGCATTCGTTTTTAAATTCGACTGGGACTGTACTACTCGCATTCTCCGAAAAACGAAGCTTCGGCCGAAAGTTCGCAAAGTTCCTACCACGGTTATTATTTGTTCTAAAATTACGCCCGAACGTGGTCCGCTAGAAAATTATTTGATGTTTATATTTTTTAAACCAACTTTAATTAAATTATTAGACGAAGAATAATTTGAGTATGATAAAAACAAAGCGATAATGAAACTACGTTTAATTTTCGTTCATTCACGAAGTTTCGTTTTCGGAGAAAGAGAGTAGACCCCCAGGTTTCGAGTTATACTGCATTTATTTAAAAAAATGGGTACAGAAAGGAACTTGATAAGTCGATCACTAACACTTGTTAGTGATCTGAATTTTAGTTTCCTACATTACCAAACTAACTCAACCAACAACAAACATATTATTATTATTTCATTATAAATGTTGCCGCCAATTCAGAACGTCGCTTTTGCTGAGAAGAAGTCTACCTAATAATTAAACGAATTCTGAACGAACAGAGATGGAAACCCAAGTAATTTAATCCTTAACTGAATATTGATTCCGTGAAAAAAATCGCTTTAACACATGGATGATTTCTGTAGAAAACAACCTACGAATATCTTCGAAACGGCCCTCGAAACCTGGACAGAGACTCGTATCGCAAACCTAGCCATCTAGCCGCTATAAGTTACTGTGCCTTTAAAACGCCGAGACAGACAAACAGAGAGAGAAAAGGAGAAACACGCCAATCGCTCATTCCTTGAACGTTGTCGACTTAGCTCTAGGCAACCTTAGATAATGCGCAAAGGGAATGTCGCCAGATTATAGGGCCGCGGTTAATTATGGTTTGGAGCAAACTTTTTGTACACTTATGCACTGATGAGGACATATGTACGTTATAGAAATATTTTATTTGCTGTTCTCTGAGTATTATATTACGTACACAACACCTCCCCTCATGGCCCTCTTCCCAATGTTCCCGCACAATATCTAAGGGAACGGGAGTGGCTGAAAATCAGCGCTAAACGTAATTAAATTTACGGGCAGCACAGGCTGAGCCATGTCCCCTTGCTTTTAAAAGGCCTTAAACATTTTTTTTTTGTTTTGTAATTTTATTATTTTGTTGTAATTTTATTATATTTTGTTTAAGTACTAAAAAGCAATAAAGATCATTTATTATTATTTATTTATTTATTATTTTATATTGCCAAGAACTTTAGGGCTTTCACATTTACGAGGAGCCGTGTTGGCCGTGGAGTTTGAGCACTCGCCTGTACCAATGAGTGTTATTAAAAACTCATGTGCAATGATTCCACACCACGTGCTTTACGGCGAAGGAAAACATCGTGAGGAAACCTGCATACCAATGTCTGAAAAGTAATTCCAAAACGTAAGTATAGTGCCTGAGACGGCAATAGACTCACCATCTGTCACATTGGCACAATCATCTTCGGTGAAAAATGGGTGTTGTTATTACAACATTTCTGCCTACCCCTTCAGGGAATATAGGCGTGAGCGTATGTACATGTAAGTACATTACATTTACTTGGGGCCTAAGCATCGGTTTAAGCAGAGGTTAAGAACTTCTTAGGTTTGACGTGTCATTTTGTGATGCCAAAATTAAATGTCAAAGCTACGAAGTTAGTAAGACTGGTTTAACCATGAAAGTGGGCCCTCTTTCTTAAATTGAAAGCAGTGATGTCAGTTTTACAGTGAAGGAAAACAATGTGAGAAAACCTACGTCAGAGAATAAATCCAGCGACGGTAATGTGACGTCGTTTTCTGACATCAATGTATTGTTTATTAATATTACGCAATTAATCAAGAGGATCGCAAGCGTAAATAATTTTGATCAAAAACACTTCTTGTATTAAAGGTCCCGTCATGAGTTCCACATGACACTATTGTGAGCCCATACAAATCTGCGTTTACGTGGACGCGGTGACTTGTGACGGCGATTTTAAGAAAACTCGCACTAGGCACTCTGGTCGCTAAGTGGGGGGTACACGTGTCTTCAAATGCACCGTGACCCCCCCAATCATCAAGCAAATACACTCTCGGTGTTTCAGTCAGTCAGTCAGGTATTATAGTCTGGTATAATAGTCATTATGTATAGATTTATCCAGCGTTTGATTCCACGTGGCATTAGAAACTTTATACCCAATATCATTAGGGTTGTTTACGCAATATTATACTTTACTTAGGTGCGAATCTTGAAATAGATTGTGATTACGTTCGCTGGGGTATTTCATTACAATTGTCACGTTTTATTTTACAAGAGACCGTAGGGCACGGTGATCGCTTACGACATAATGATTGACTAGTGCTATGTACTTAAAATCGTCTACGTTTCTCGGAAGATTATGCAAGTTGGTGAATCATTTGTGTCGTCTCTCATGCACGACTTCACATAATATCTGCAAATTACGCAGATTTTCTCACGATGTTGTGCCTACCCCCTAAACTATTTCTACCTACCCCCATGTGACCCATGCGTCAGAATATGTATTCTACTAGCTGTGCCCCGCGGTTTCACCCGCGTAGTTTTAGTTTCATCCTTATTGTTGCGGAACCCTAATATTTTTGAGAAATGAAAGTAGCCTAAGTTACTCCTTGATATATCAGCTACCTGCCAGTGAAAGTCCCGTTAAAATCGGTCTAGCCGTTTCGGAGATTACCCGGAACAAACAGACAGACAGACAGACAGACAGACAGAGAAAAAATTTAAAACTTGGTTTTTTATTGTCAGTAGCGTGTATACTTTCATATGCATTTAGTGAAAAGCTGTTATATTGGAATTACAAACAGACACTTAAATTTTATTTATCTGTATAGATTAGTAGCGGACGTCACGCGGTTTCACCCGCATAGTTCCCGTTTCCTTAGGAGTACAGGGATAAAATATAGCCTATATTAATCAGTGATAATTTAGCATTCAAATCGTGATAGAATTTTTGAAATCGTTCCAGTACTTTAGACAATACTGAGCCAATTCGTTACAAACATACAAATCTTTCCTCTCATAATGTGAGTTTTTGTTTACTCGTTCTTATTTGGTTCCTTATAAAATATTTAACATAGCGACATTTGAGAATTTTACCACCTTATGACAATCGTTTGCAGTCTAATGTATAGAGCACTTAGCAGAAGCACATTTTGTATGCATATTACAGAACTTTACTTACAGGTTTTACACAGGAAAAGTGGTGTTTTTGTTTTCTGAACCTGACGTTACTGTTGGCATAAAGATTATATTTAACAAGATTGCTAAAGTTTGAGTATCGTCTTTGATAAGCGCGCTTACAACCATGATAGTTTGACACACATTATTAGACAGATGTATATGACGCGTGCACATCTGTCAGTCTCACAGCTGAATTATCACTGCAATGAGAATTCATGGTTGGGCCCCAAAGAGACTGTAAATAGCTGTCAGCTTTGATTAAAAAAAAATTTTAATTGCTTCGAAAAGAAATTAACTCGTTTCGAGAAAATAACTATCCTATAAGTTTTTAATATTAATTATGTACAATGATTTCTTATAATCATTCGAAAATTAATTTTCTAATGACTATTCAAAAACAACAAATTGCAGTTTAATAGTCGCGCCTCATAAAACAAAAATGGCGACGGGCGACCAAATCAGCTGTTAAGGAAATCGCGTGCCGCCGCAATGCGACGGGAGATCGATAAGACCGCGGCTGCTAGCACGCACCCGCCGTCCTGGCCCGTACATAACAGTGGCCTACTCAAATTCGTCGGGTTATACTAAGCAAAGCACGAACACTTTCATATTTGGAACTCGGTCCTTTGGCACAGTTTTAATTGAGTTCTTTTTTATTATCTGTAATTTTAAAATTTTGTATTCGTTTTTCTTTTTTTAAGTTTGTAATTAGTTAACGAATTTTATAACTATTAAAGTATTTTTTTTATATTTCACAGAAAAAATCTTTGGTAATAATTTATTATTATTATCTTTGTAGAGACAAAAGAAAAAAAACTTGGTCAAATCTATAATGATATTGATGTTCAGTGAGACGTGACTGTGGCAATCCCACCTGCCGCATAGGGCTTACACTTTTCTGACAAATAAAACGCTTATAATTTGAGAGTCTGAATAAGAGGAAACATATATTTAAGAAATGTTTATGAATCATATTTTTGCACTTAAAGCGTGTAGATGCTCATCCGAGCTTATGTCAAGACATTCGTTTCTTAATATTATAATACGTTCTGTAATGTCAACAGCTGCTAGGGCACTTTAATTATGTTTACTTAATCATCACAATATTTTGTATAATACCTTATTAACTAAGTACTTACTTAATTTCACTTTAAGTTATATACTAGCTGTGCCCCGCGTTTTTATTCGCTTAATTTCATAGGCGCTACGCGAAACGCAATTTAAAATAAATTTAAAGTAGCATAAGTCCTGAAAAAACTACTGCACATTCATGCAAAATAGTACCTAATAATAATCTTCAAGGCTTTATTTATATTTTTAGCAAAAATGGCTAACAAGCATACGGCCCACCTGATGGTAAGTGGTTACCGTACCTTAGATGCTTACAATGCCAGCGGCATCACTCACGTGAACAAACTTTTAGTGTAAAATGTTGGACATTATTTTCCATTCTCAATTTTTTGTATGAAAATGAAAATGATTTAGTCAGTGTAGGCCCTGGTAAGGCACTTATGAATGTCGAGGAATTTACCACCGGTTCGGAAACTAACCATCTGAGAAGAACCGACAAGAAATTCAGCTGGCATCATGTACATTTAATTACATAGTAAACAATGATATATTTATTATAATTAATCGCATGACAACCCTAACGTCAGTGTGCATAGAGTGAAAAATATAAGGTGGTCCGATGAAACCGAGCGATTAGTCAATGCTCTACCTAGTTAAACCATCGCTGGCTTGGCTCAGCTACACGACAACATTTTAAAGGATTTAATAGATTTAATTGTTGTAAAATACTACCACTAGAGTAATGAATAGATTAAAAAACTTAAAGGACATTGAACTTATATAAAATCGTTATTTTCTACCGGGATAGTAAAATGTTTTTCATAAAATATAACCCCCTCATGCAATCTTCTCAACAAAAGCAACCTTCTGAACCCGGTGGTAACATTTATATTAATATATATTGTATTATTGTGTCCTTCTGACGATTTGAAAGTACTTTCTAAGAAATCTAATCAAATAAAGATATTTTGAATTGATTTGAATTTTAATAATTTTTTTAGGAATTACTACACCTCAATAAGAACACACCCTTTTAAGGTCGCTAGGAACAGTGGCTTTGATTAGGTTAGTGTGTATTGATATATCAAGTGAGGTAAGTCAGTTAGTTAGAACTTTGAATCCTACTTCCTACTTATTATTATAAACGCGAAAGTTTGTAAGAATGTATGTATCGATGTATGTTTGTGACTCTTTCACGCAAAAACTACTGAATGGATTTTGATGAAACTTTAAACGACTAACGAAAATATGGCTTATACATCAGAAAATCACATAAGCTATAATTAATGAAGCCATTGTGTGAATTGTCAAAAATATAATGATAATGTCAAATCCTACGCAGACGGAGTCGCGAGTACCAGTTACTTATCACCAGTAGCTTGCAGCCACTCGCTTGCGTGGCTTGCTCATGGCTTCAGGATTCATGCTATCTGTAAACTTTTTCCCTTGAAATTCCTTCAGATCTTCGCGGCTTCGTAATGAAAAAGTTCCAGTCACGCAAATAGAACGACAGATAAACTTATAGTATTATACTTTTCTGTTAAAACGTAGAAGAAGTCAATGTACTTATCTCGAAACAAATAAAGTATGTAATGTACAGCGTGTCACTGCGAGTTGACCTAAAAGTGTCTGTCTATACCACTACTATTGATCCGAGCCTCACTTGCACTATTCACTCGATGCGATCGAGTTTCATCAAGATCGGTACAGATAACGAGTGGCTAGATTTTAAACAAAAGCATAGCGACATGTTCCGTTTCAAATTTAAACCTCACCGATTGCGTACTTGTTCTTACTTACGAAAGATTCATATTCTGCTGTAGCTGTGCGGTTGTTTAAAAATTGTCTAAGGTTTCTCAGAGTCGAATGCCGTTTTCAAAGATGCGAATTTGAACTTTTTTGTCTATGTATTATGTATCAATTTCCTATGAATGAAACTGACGCTCGACGTCGAGTTCGACGCTGAGAAACCTTACCAGCTGGTGGTAACGGCAACAGTTACACTGATCACGCTTGCAAGACCAAAAGTGCCACACGTTGCCGATCACGTGCATATGAAACAAATGGCTCCCTCTAAGTGTTATTAGAGAGTTTCCTAGAAAACCTATCCACCAGTATAAAGCAAAGAGTACATTATAGGTTATGATGATAATTTTTTCCACGTTCATAATCTATACAGATAAATAAAATTGAAGTGTCTGTTCGTTATTCCAAAATAACAGCTTTTCACTAAATGCATATGAAAGTATACACGCTACTAACACTAAAAAACCAAGTTTTAAAATTTTCTCAGTCTTGTTTGTTCCGGGTAATCTCTGAAACGGCTGGACCGATTCTAACAGGACTGGCAGGTAGCTGATATATCAAGGAGTAATTTAGGCTACTTTTATTTATTAAAAATATTAGGGTTCCGCGACAATAAGGATGAAACTAAATCTACGCGGGTGAAACCGCTGGGCACAGCTAGTAAAATATAAAGTTGTACATAATATAATTTGAATTATTCATTTTAATTTAGATATACTAATTTAATAACAGTTAGTCTTGTTTAATGAATAATTGAATATCCTTCAGACGGTAACACAATTTCAGTACGAGGTCAAACTACGTATAGTTTTACCAATTATTACTCGCGCTACATAACTCGAATATACCCTTACAATATCGATCCAGTATCCAATCGAGTGTTATCAAAGCGACAATCGTTAGTACGGGTGAGAACAACCTTAATCGCTCGTTGGGCTAATATTTTTTGCTCCGTTACGTCGACGACAGGCGAAAAGGCGTAGTTTATATAGTTTTAATATCGCCTCTAGCCTTGCCTTTGTCTGCAATCAATAATATGGCTTAAATGTTGTCCGTTAGAGTCCAGATCGTCAAAATCAGTTCAAGATGGAGATTACTGATACTGATTATGTTAACGGTATCATGGTTAGTATTTGCAAAACAATGTTTTATTGAAACTATTAAAAACTAGCTGTGCCCCGCGGTTTAACTCGCGTAGAGTTACTTTCATGCTTTGACTCGCGGAGCCCTAATCTATACAGATAAATACAATTGAAGTGTCTGTTTGTAATTCCAAAATAACAGCTTTTCACTGAATGCATATGAAAATATATACCATAATGACACAAAAAACAATTTTTATTTGAATTTTTCTATTTCTGTCTGTCTGTCCGTCTGTTTGTTCCGGGTAATCTCCGAAACGACTGGACCGATTTTAACGGGACTTTCACTGCACTGGCAGGTAGCTAATGTTTCAAGGAGTAACTTAGGCTACAATTATTTATAAAAAATATAAGGGGTTCCACGACAATAAGGAATAAACTAAATCTAGGCGGGTGAAACCGCGGAGCATAGCTAGTATTAAAAAAAAAGAGACATCAGCTATCTGCCAGTAAAAGTCCCACTAAAATCGGTTCAGCCATTTCAGAGATGCCGGAACCAACAGAGATAGAGAAAAACTGTCAGACAGACAGAACGAGAAAAAATATAACTTGGGGTTTTTTATGTAAATACCCTATATACTTTCAAACGCATTTAATGAAAAGCTGTTTTTTTGGAAATACAAACAGACACTTCAATTTTATTTATCTGTATAGATATGCTCAAGCCTGTATTCCCCAAAGGCTCTCTTTGGGGCAGAGGTAGGTAACTTATAATAGGTGCATTGCATATAAGCAGGTAAGCAGAAGTTAAAATTTTTGATCGCTGAATACACTCGTGTCGCGTGTGTGTGTTTATGTTCGTATGTGTATCTTTACCAAAACGTACGAACCTACGCCGCGTCACATAGTACAGTATGTACTTAACCTGCCTACCTATCTACTTATTGTTTATGCCTACCTCTCAGAGAATCAAATGCACGCCCCTGATAGGTACCCACACTCACATTTCGCCAGGTATGTTTAAGTCCTATGTAATAGGGGATGAGTCTATTGCACTAACGCGCACCTGCAAGTACTAAACTAATATATACAGATAAATAAAATTGAAATGTCGGTTTGAAATTCCAAAATAAATCTTTTCACTAAATGCATATGAAAGTATATACGATACCGATATAAAAAAAGACTATTTTTTTTCCCTATCTATCTGTCTGTATGTCTGTTCCGAAACGGCTGGACCAATTTCAACGGGACTTTCACTCGTAAATATATAATGTTATTTATTTAAAAAAGACATTGGGTTACGCGGGCCACCTATGAAATTAAGTCTACGCGGGTGAATCCGTGGGCACAGCTAGTATTTAATAAGATTTGGAACATGTAAGTATCACATTTGAATAGGACTACAATCGAACGACCTTAATCATTCATCGATACTTACCATTGCTTGTTCTACGTGAATTGGGCGACTGACCTTAACTATACAAATACGCTAGACTGGGTAGAAGCCGTCAGATGTCTCTATTTGAGATGTAGCGAGCGTCCACGGAAAACTACAAATGAAAATGAAAAATATTTATTCAGCTTAGGCACTTATGAACGTCGAGAATTTACCATAATAATATTATAAAGACGAAAGGTTTGTATGTACGTTTGTAACGAATTAGCTCAAAAAGTACTAGACCGATTTAAAAAAATCTTTCCCCATTTGAATGCTACATTATCACTGATTAACATAGGCTACGTTTTATCCCTGTGCGCCCATGGGAACAGGAACTACGCGAGTAAAACCGTCGTGACGTCCGCTAGTTATGAATATATAGATTGAGTAATTTTTCAGCGATTTTCCCAATTATATTCTGCACCATATCAATACTAACGTGCTAGTGTCGTTACTCATATACCTACATGTAGGGTATAGCTGTCAGTGTGTTATTATTTCACTGTTGAACCGTTGAACCAATTGTGTAAAAATTAGAACAGAACGAATTAAGTTACTTCAAAAAATATACACGAAAGAAGTTGAGAATAAAAACTATGCTTCGCTCGTATATACCGTAGCGTGATGTTATAAAGCCTTGATAAATGAACAATTCAACACAAAAATATTATTCAATTCAAACTTCTTAAGATTAGCGCGTTCAAACAAACAAACAAACTTTTCAGCTTAATAATATTAAGTACTAACTGTGCCCCGCGGTCACCCTAATATTTAAAAAAAAATAGCCTAAGTTACTCCTTGAAACATCAGCTACCTGCCAGTGAAAATCCCATTAAAATCGGTCCAGCCGTTTCAGGGTTTATCCGGAACAAACAGACGGACAGACAGAGAAAAATTTTAAAACCTGGTTTTTTAGTATCAGTAGCGTGTATACTTTCATATGCATTTAGTGAAATGCTGTTATTTTGTAATTACAAACAGACACTTAAATTTTATTTATCTGTATAGATACATTAAGCAAATAAGCGATATTGTGTTACATGAAAGGTCAAAAGCAACGTGGCATACATAACGCTTGATAAGTCCGAAATTACCCACCCCATGAAATCCAGTGTAACCCGATGGTGTTGCCATATAAAAAGGTCGGGTGATCAGCCCATGATCGTGATGTGAGTGGCGTATCGTTTGTTTATAGGTCAAATAACAAATGCCCTGGCACAGCGCCAATAATGACCATGGGGTTCGTGGAAGCGTGGCCGTAATATGTGAATGTTTAAGGGAGTAAAAATGAGAAGCTAACTCCAGTTTTATTATTACAAGATATTTTTTATGATAGCAACTATTTGCTAGTGACGTGACTCCACTCCACTTCATGGAACACCGTTTCCGCAGGATCACAACACTACTCTAAGGTAGTTTGATTTGATTTCTAGCTTCTGCCTTAACGCTTATTTTAACCAGCGACTTCGTTTAGCGAAAAGATTTATTCAAATTTTCAAACAAACCAGTACATACATATACTCACGCCTGTATTTCCCGAAGGAGTAGGCAGAGGTGATAGCAGCATTCAACGTGCCAACGTGACAGATGGTGAATACATCGCTGTCTCAGGTACTATGACTTGCGTCGCTTGCGTAGCAGGCGACTGCGCAAACCCCGATGCCACCACGGCTCTGTATGTGCATTTACACTTGTTTTACTACTTGTTTTAGGGGAAAGAAGTTTTATCTATACAGATAAATAACATTGAAGTGTCTGTTTGTAATTCCAAAATAACAGCTTTTCACTAAATGCATATGAAAGAATACACGCTACTGACACTAAAAAACCAAGTTTTAAATGTTTTCTCTGTCTGTCTGTTTGTCTGTTTGTTCCGGGTAATCTCCGACAGACAGACAGACAGACAGACGGACAGACAGACAGAGAAAAAATTTAAAACTTGGTTTTTTAGTGTCAGTAGATTTATCTGTATAGATAGAACTCTTAAGACTCAACCCATAGATATGAGGCAATGATACATTACTTATTATAGTTTCAACTTGTATTCAATGAAAGAGCGAGGAAAGAACTAAGTTAATTACTTTACTTCGTGACTTCACTGAAACAAGACACTTACGTGTCAGTTTCAAACAAAATTAGGTTTTGTGCTACGTTTCATAATTTTCCTTTACGCAGCGTAACTCACAAAATAGGATTTCATATGCATAGACCTAGGAAAAGTAAAAAAAAACATACAGTCGAATTGATAACCTCCTCTTTTTGGAAGTTGGTTAAAAAATAAATGAAAGAAGTCCATGCTTGGTATTTTGTAAAGACAAATAAAGTACATTTTTGTTTCTTGAAATGGAAATGTTTTCCTTTTATGTAATTTCTTTGTACGAGGAAGACACAAGAAAATAACGTGGAACGTTAATTACTTACATTCTCCGTGTTAAAGGTTTTGTGTAGGTACACATTTCATTATTATGTATATAAAAAATAGCCTAAGTTTCTCTGATCAGTAGGTCTAAAAAGGCCACTTTGGGAGAATCATAATATGATCTGAATATGATTCATCATCGAAATGATAAAATGGTCACTTAACTGCAATTCATATTTATGATTTACGAATGATTACAATAATTGTAGATGTTAGTCCCTATGTAACTTTTTTTGGTTCTGCTATTTGTCACAAAACTAATTCATATTTTGTGGACCATTTTAGGAATCTTCATAGGAAAGTGTAAAGCAGATGAATTGCGAAATATGAATTATTCCTGAATCATATTCGGATCACATTATGATTCTCCCAAAGTGGCCGTTTTAGACCTACAGCTATCTGATATCGAAATGCCCGTTAAAATCGGTCCACCCGTTTCAGACATTAGCCGGAACAAAAAAAAAATAGTTTTTTGATGTGAGTCCCGTCCCGTATATACATTCATATTCATTTAGTGAAAAGCTACTGATTTGAAATTACAAACAGTCACTTGAATTTTATTTATCTTTATAAATTATTGATGATTCCTAGAGAAGAACCAGATTTTCAAAAATTATGTACTAGTTAGAACAAAGTTATTTTAATGTTAACTTTCAAAATGTTTCTTATGACCATGTGCGCTAAGGTGCAGTTCAATAATGAACCCAACTGACACAAGGAGGCTGAGTAAACTTGAGGTGTTTCCAGTTACATAGGTCGGCTATCGATCATAACCATGGCATTCTGTGGAACAGCTGAGGCTCCGCGGAGGTTATTCCGCCGGCTTGTTTAGACGCAATGCAGATCACGTGTGCGCTGGGAAACCTACAGCGGCTTACGTATACGCCCTGCTGGACAACCGTCCTTGTCCCACTGCTGGGGTAAGGATAGGGTGGGAACGAAGAGGGTGGGCGACGGCGCGTCTGCGTGCCGCGCAGTGTTCGCGGTCGATGCGGCGTGCGCGCGCAAACCCACCGCCCTGGCTGAAGCAAATCATTCCGATCGGAGTTGTCGTGCCGAGCGGTCGGTTCTACCCTGGGCAATCCGTCGGCAGTCGCGCCGGCGCCGCCGTCGGCGATGGACCACGACGACGAGCGGTCCCTGTCCCTAGGGACGGAGGTCTCGGCCTCCGTGCCTCCTCCGAGTCCGTTAACGGGATGCTATCTGCTAGCCGTCATCGGCGAGCCCCACACGAGCGAGCACAAGGAGATTATTTTGCAGCGACTTGTTAAAGGTAAGTCCCCTGAAAAAATTAAGTGTCACACTGACAGCTGTCAAAATATTAAATACGCGCGCCTCTCCTGGAATTAGAAACTTATTTTTTTCTTTCCGGCCGGTACACGCACTTTCTCCAGTGATTGCTTGGATCGTTTTGTTATTATTTATGTATCGTTTGCTGTTTAGTGTTCGGACATCGCTACGTCGAACGTCGCTACTTATTGTGACACTTAATTTCGTGTCTGTGCCCCCGTTAATTAGCCGGCCGGCGTTTTAACGTTACGTCATGTGTGTCGCAGCAATGTACCTGCGTATTTTATTGAGTTGGCTAAGTAATGGGTCGAAACCACTGCAATGTCGACAATATTACGTAAGTCATGAAACAGACCTGCAATGTTTATTTATTGATACACGCACAAGAATAGAAATTATAACACTATTCTGAAAGCAATGAAAAGAGACCCGTGTAAAAGTATAAACATGTAGTTTTTTTGCTGGAGTTCTGTCTTTTATAAGTTTTTTTCTGCCGGGACACTTTGGCCGACACTCGTTATTATTAAAAGTCCAATGACTCGGCGCAAAAACATTTCCGTGCGATCAGTTAGTGCAAAATCAGTTTCAAGGATGCGCCGGCGCCGAAACGTTGACTATATCATGTTATAAACATCTTTACAATGTAAATAGATGCGGCAATAATGCAGTATGACGTAATAATGAGTGTGTCATGGTATATTATCTTGTGAGAGGAGAGATTTTATATGTTGGTTTTATCATCACCTCTACAATGGAGAAAAAAATAGCGAAATCACAATTTTCAATAAAAGATCGATGAAGGCCTCAAAAGATGATCTCGAATCGATGATGTTTTGACAATTCGCACTAAATAGACCAGTCAAGATGACAGCGATTTTGATAAATCGCACTAATGAACCGGTCAATATGGCACCATTTTTGCTTCTCGCACTAATATGCCGGTCAAGATGGCGGCGTTTTGATGATTCTTATTAATACCGGTCAAGTTGAGTTTTTCGACAACCCGAAACACCGATAGTTCTCTTAACATAAATTTTGTGATAATTCACATCTCTCTTATCACTAATGAAGATTGCTCATCATCGCTTCCATTACTTACATAAGTACTTGCCTGGTAGAATTTGATCTAGGGCTAAATAGGGCTTTTTTTATCTAGTACCTTCTTCGGTTTCGGATCCCATCATTCTCCTTGGCATTTTATAGAGCTCGGAAACATATTAAACGATACAAAAGTTCTAATATCTCGTGTTTTGCCATTAGCCGTGGATAGCAACGCTTTGGAACTATTACTGAATTTTACAGGAGGTTAACTGGAATCACTATCTTATAGGGATTTTCACATGTTCTTTAACTTCAAAGTTACAAGGACACCGTATAGTAGACACGATAAGAAGAAATCACAGCAAATCAAATCAATTAAATTAATTTTGGGAACTTTTATTGAACATCATATGTTATGTATGTTAACTAACTTGAGTTAATGTACTACCGTTTTCAAATTAATGCCTGACAGGAGAAGAAACGGCAGAATTAGAAGTTTTCTTTGAGATAATATTTCAAGAAATGTTCTTGCGTAAGAAAATTGTATACGGATTGAAGTATCTGAAATTTGGTGTAATTTTTTTGCAACACCTATGGCAGAGAAATTTAGAGTTGGTTTTATAGTAATAAGCGTTTATTTACTGTGCTTAATGTTGATTGAAAACGGTGTGCGAGTAACTTGAACGTTCAAGAGAAAGGTTTAAATACAATTTGCAATAAACGTATTGTAAACATTTTAATTTGTGAGAAAGGAGTCTATAACATTCAAGATTTTTTTATTGTTATGCTTATTGTACTAAACTGTTAGGTACTTGTTTTCTCTTTAACTTAAAGTATTGTTACTTTAGAGTTGTGCTGGGTTTCGTAGTTGGTCTTTTAAGCATTTGTAAGCATTTGGAATAAGTGTTTCATCATTTGGATCTCTAAATAATTTAAAGTTTACTCTAAATCTACAAACAATCGCGCTAATTAATCTTCCGAGGAAAGCGGGTGTTGGTTAGCATAGAACTACGGGAAAATTTTAGAAGAATTAAAAGAATGGTAAATATAGCTGAAGGAATATAGCTTTAAGGCTGGTTCTTATTTGGGTATCAGGATATAAAGGCTTGAAACCATCGGATGGATTCGGTTGCTGTTTTCAATATTCAGATAATTTATCGACTAGAGTTGCAAACTTTGAATAATGCATAATTTGAATTTCAAATAGGAACTACAAAATAATTATCAGATGAAGCCTAGGATTATTATAATCTGTTTAATTATAGATGAATTTAAACTACTTCGGTTTAAAAAAATATAAAATCTGGGGCCTTACCATGAGCTCTTATTGCCATGATAGTTTCACTCATTTATGAGACAGATGTATGTGACGTGCATACATCTGTCACTGTCGCACAACTACATTAGCATTGCAATAAGAGCTCATGGTTTGGCCCCTGTTATAGCTCGCATCTTTTTTTGTTAAAATGTGTCTCCTGCCTGCCATAAAGGGAAAGGAGTGGATGTACTATCTTAAATTACCAATCTCTACCTATATGCTTATTAACACTACAATTTCTTATCTATACATCTATACAGATAAATAAAATTGAAGTGTCTGTTTGTAATTCCAAAATAACAACTTTTCACTAAATGCATATGAAAGTATACACGCTACTGACACTAATAAACCATGTTTTAAAATTGTTCTCTGTCTGTCTGTCTGTTTTTTTCCGGGTAATCACTGAAACGGCTGGACGGATTTTAACGGGACTTTCACTGGTAGGTAGCTGATGTTTCAAGGAGTAACTTAGGCTACTTCTATTTGTTAAAAATATTAGGGTTCCGCGACAATAAGGAAGAAAACTAAATCTGCGCGGGTGAAACCGCGAGGTACAGCTATATCTTAATAAAATTCCTTACATCGTATATAACTACGCATTATAAATGCCAAAGTTATAGTTAG
Source organism: Watsonalla cultraria (assembly GCA_964035505.1). NCBI lineage: Eukaryota > Metazoa > Arthropoda > Insecta > Lepidoptera > Drepanidae > Watsonalla > Watsonalla cultraria. The sequence continues at coordinate 795,840 of OZ037726.1, read as the reverse complement.
TTAGTCTTCAGTATCAGATATCTGGGCTAAATCCGCTGTCAGGCTTTATTAGGCTTCTAATGAAACCTTAACGAGTACCAAAGATGTTCAAATGGCGGTCGTTGGGGCTAATAAGTATAGGTTACTATTTCAATCCATTTTTTTCAAGAAATTTTCAAGAAAGGCTTAACGGATAGCAATACGAGTATATTTTCTACTAATATCACTTTAACAAAAATGTTCATTTGTATATATATATTTTCAAAGCAATGGACTGGCAGTCGCATCGTTTAAATATCAGGTGTTCAGCCATATCGGGTTGAATCAAGTGCCGACCCCAACAATGTATAGGATAAGGCCAGGGAGATGATGATATGGTACACGAAGTACCAGGCGCACATAACGGACAAGGAGTTAATAAGTTGATTGTGACTAACATGGAGCCACATCGGGTTGAATCAAGTGCCGACCCCAACAATGTATGGGATAAGGCCAGGGAGATGATGATATGGTACACGAAGTACCAGGCGCACATAACGGACAAGGAGTTAATAAGTTGATTGTGACTAACATGGAGCCACATCGGGTTGAATCAAGTGTCGACCCCAACAATGTATGGGATAAGGCCAGGGAGATGATGATATGGTACACGAAGTACCAGGCGCACATAACGGACAAGGAGTTAATAAGTTGATTGTGACTAACATGGAGCCACATCGGGTTGAATCAAGTGCCGACCCCAACAATGTATGGGATAAGGCCAGGGAGATGATGATATGGTACACGAAGTACCAGGCGCACATAACGGACAAGGAGTTAATAAGTTGATTGTGACTAACATGGAGCCACATCGGGTTGAATCAAGTGCCGACCCCAACAATGTATGGGATAAGGCCAGGGAGATGATGATATGGTACACGAAGTACCAGGCGCACATAACGGACAAGGAGTTAATAAGTTGATTGTGACTAACATGGAGCCACATCGGGTTGAATCAAGTGCCGACCCCAACAATGTATGGGATAAGGCCAGGGAGATGATGATATGGTACACGAAGTACCAGGCGCACATAACGGACAAGGAGTTAATAAGTTGATTGTGACTAACATGGAGCCCCATCGGGTTGAATCAAGTGCTGACCCCAACATGTATGGGATAAGATAATGATGATGAAGATGGATTCAAAGAAATGGACTATCGCGTAAATGTTCGTATCAGACATGCTGGACTTTTCAGGAAGGAAATGGACCAAACAGACCGAAAGGATCAGTTTTTCTTTGTAATCTTGCCAACAATTTTTGTAGATAAAGAACATTTTTCGTCATATTTTTCCACTGAAGACGGGATTGGAACCTACTGAATCATAATTCAGAACCGGGACCGACAGCTTAAACTCTATCTTCACTCAAATCAAACATTGACACACCGAAAGAGTTAAGGAAAACAATTACATAAAGAACCTACTTACTCATCTATACAGATAAATAAAATTGAAGTGTCTGTTTGTTATTCCAAAATAACAGCTTTTCACTCAATGCATATGAAAGTATACACGCTACTGACACTGAAAAACGAAGATTTAAATTTTTTCTCTGTCTGTCTGTTTGTTCCGGGTAATCTCTGAAACGACTGGGTCGATTTTAATGGGACTTTCACTGGCAAGTAGCTGATGTTGCAAGCAGTAAATTAGGCTACTTTTATTTATTAAAAATATTAGGGTTCCGCGACAATAAGGATGAAACTAAATCTACGCGGGTGAAACCGCGGGGCACAGCCAGTAATACTAATAAAATATTTATCTTATCCACAGCTATCACAATTTCTTGCAATTGATGTTGCGTTGACCAAAATATACATTATCTGTGTACCGAAGAGACTATAAAACGTATCAACATGCAATTATTAGATAACAAGATTAGATTATATATTTAGCAAATGATGCACTCTTTTACATACAATGTAGTCTGATGATGGATTACAACGCCTGAGGTGTTTTGACTGAGTTTATTACATCTGATAAGCAAGCGATGAAAGTTATAATCTCACCAGTCTGGTAGCTGTACCAATGGGTTTTTCTATATAAAAACTAGCAAAGAACTATGCGATGAAGGAAAAAATCTGCATTATGTCTATGAAGGAATTCAATGACCTGTTTATGTAATGCTTGGGCAAGCCTTACTACAAGCAGATCTGTGAATAAATAGGTAGCAAAGACACACTCAGAGGACAAGATTATAAGCGAATTCGGTGTAATGTCAGTAAGGTGTGTCGTCGTGGCCGCGTTTACGTCATTTCGTATTTTACAAAAAAATAAGTATAACTTCAATTCGAAATTTCTTTGGTAGTTCAGGAGTTCATTTAAAAACTCTACCTGTCAGTCTGAGCCTCAATAGAGCAATCGTTATTATTTCAGATTAATGGTCTGCTTAGTAATCTTATGTAATATTGTGGTTTGGGTCTGATTGACTTACCATTCACCATCTTAGGTGTAGGGTACTTAAAGGAGCAGGCAGAATTGTTAAAATACCCAACCCTTTTCTGGGAAGGCGTGACCTCTTGCAGAGTACAAGCAATAGCCGGAACGCTAACAAAAATTAAATTTTCTTGCGAAATATCCTGAATAGTTCAAAATTTGACAAGTCATTTCAAACGCCTCGATATTGGAAACATTGATCGACAATCAAAAACATAATGAATTGGTTTTGTACAGTTACTGGGTTCGGCGGGCGCTTTGTTGTTCTTGATTGGCTTCGAGCGAAGGTGTTAACGGAATTCAAGTTTTACAAATTTACACGTGGAAAATCTCATCCTTATATTTGTGCAATAATACAACGCTTTACCAAACTTAGCTAACTTGACATTTACATTATATTTACTAGCTGAGTAGCTGTGCCCCGCGGTTTTACGCGCGTATAGCTAATTTCATGGGTGTCCCACGGAACCCTTATATGCATTTTTTTAAATAAACCTATCCTAACTTACTCCTTGTAACATTAGTTATATGCCAGTGAAAGTCTCGTTAAAATCGGTCCAGCCGTTTGGGTGATTATCCGGAATAAACAGACAGACAGACAGATGGAGAAAAAATGAAAGTTATTCGCTTACCATCATACTTCATACTACGTCATGAGAAATTGAGAACCATGAAACTAAAAAAAAGGTTCCGAATCAATTTCAATATTAATTCTCGCACTGCTGTATCTATCCAGCGCTTCCAACCCATATCATTCACAATTTTGACAGTGAGTCCGCGGCGAGGCATTAAGAAACCCCGCAACTGAAGGCTGGCGGTCGAATACACCGAACGCGATATTTATGAGATTACCACCGCCGACGCCGCTGCGGTGTAATCCCGGACCACCAAGTTATCATTGTAATCCGTCGAAGGGATGATTTTGTGTTCCAATAAATGTAGCTAAAATTAATATTAAAAATCTTTTAGACGGTTTTCTATTTTTTGTGGCAGTTTTATCGACGTTAGAATTTATTATTCACTAGCTGTACCCCGCGGTTTTACCCGCGTGGATTTAGTTTCTTCCTTATTGTCGCGGAACCCTAATATTTTTAATAAATAAAAGTAGCCTAAGTTACTCCTTGAAACATCAGCTACCTACCAGTGAAAGTCCCGTTAAAATCCGTCCAGCCGTTTCAGAGATTACCCGGAACAAACAGACAGACAGACAGACAGACAGAGAAAATTTTAATACTTGGTTTTTTAGTGTCAGTATCGTGTATACTTTCATATGCATTTAGTGAAAAGCTGTTATTTCGGAATTACAAACAGACACTTCAATTTTATTTATCTGTATAATTTTTTTAAAAAGTGTTTGAACCAAGTCAATTTTTTTATCTCATCTAAGAGTTATGGGATTGGGCTGAAATGGGATTTAGCTGAATTGGGATTTCGGCTGGACAAGTGTGGTGCACGTCAGACAAACTACATTATGGGCCCTCCAAATGCGACGGCGACAAAAATATATCATAAACCCAACGCCTACCTGAATAACTGGCCTGAGCAAGCCCTGGATCGCAAGGGATAGAAAGAGGAAAGGGAGACCTTTGTCCAGCAGTGGGACACATCGGGCTTGCAATAAATAATAATAATATTATATCCAAAATAATAAACATTAGTTTCTATTGATTAAAACTTAATTATATATACAAGGAACAGTACTTAAAACTAATTAGGTACAAGTAAACTTGTCCCAAGTCGGTGTCTTTCGGGATCGTGCCAAGAAGGCTGGCAGCATTGCCACGTTGAATAGCAATGCTGATTCTCTGAGCGAGAAAATCCCTGGGGCCCAACCATGAGCTCTTATTGCAATGTTAATTCTGTTGTGCGACAGTGACAGATGTATGCACGTCACATACATCTGTCTCATAAATGAGTGAAACTATCATGGCAATAAGAGCTCATGGTAAGGCCCCTGCTCTCTTGTCACAGATGACGTGCAACCTCTTTGAAAAGTTGATGGGCAAAATTTTTGTTTATTGATTAAATTTATGTAGTTAGTCGCTTTTAAATATTAATATTTTAATGGACTTTAAAATACTCATATACATATTAACCGGTAAATAAGAAAATTACATAACGTTTAAGGGTAAACAAAACGAAAAGTGTGATATTTGGCGACGCTATTTGATGTTTTATATGTAATCTCATACATAATTGGCAATACACCTAAACCAACACCAGTCTAGTATTTTCACGCTATAATGGCACATAATATAATGTATATTTTGAGCTATTTTTGTTTGCACGTAAGGCCACCTGTGTATACAGTGAGATCATTTTTTGCATTATGCATTTGTTTAGAATAATTTTGTATTGAATTAAACGAAGGTTTGTTTGAGAATAATTTCATCATTGTTGTATCAGTCAACGATTTTTTTCGTGACGCCTCTATTCCTGGCAGAAGTGTACTTATAGTACCTACATCCAAATTTCTTCAGTTATGTTCATGTCACAGACAGACAGATAATATTTTTTTGAACTAAGTACTTTACTTAGTATTTTTTGAACATATCACCTGTAACATCAGCTGCTGTTTCCAAGTAAATGTTAATACGTTTAAAAATTTTTTTTAACAAATTACCCATAAAATGAGATGCACCATAAATTTAAGCACATTACGAACAAATAAACCGCCAAAAGATGACATGTCACAGACATACAACTCTTGACCACAGACACTGTTACTCTCTCCGCTGTTAAGTTGTCTGTCTGTAGGCCTCACTCACCACAGACAAAACAAGAAACGACAAGATATATATAATATACTAAGAGAATCTAATTCAATAAAATTGGTTGAAATACAGTTTATTTTCCAAACAAGAATGCAATTTGCGTAATTGTCTGTTCACAGTTAAAATGGTGTAACAATCTAAAAAGTACTTTCATCTGTTCGCATTAGCACACGAACCAGGCGATTGGAGAAAGTTTAACTTACCAGCTGTTATTGACGTGTGTAAGGTTATGTTCGTAACAAAGCTGTTTTGTTATTGAAATTGGTGAAAAAACCAACACTATAACTAAAGCAATTCAACAGAAAGTAATTGTTTTTGAGTTTCTTATTTTTAGAAGTCAACTTAAGGAAATTGTAAGCTTAATACCTACAAACAAACGAATTTGAATTTATGATGAGTATTTCATGTTATTACCATAGAGTTTTACAAAGAGTATAAAATATTTCTTAAAATATACGTATTTTACTTAACTTCCTTCAACCATAGATTACTTTTTCATTCAATCATTATTCGCTTATACTTTCATTGAACCACAAGAAATCAATATAATTGTTTTAAATTCGGGTTCAAGTACACTCATACGCGAGACCCAACTTTTGTGACCAGAATTTTATTACGTAGATTTTTGTATAACTTTGTATACGATGACTAAGCAGGTAGTAGATTCGTGAGAAAATATAAGAGACAAGAATAGCACATTGAATTAATGTTTAGTTGTTACGTAACACAATTATACTGCAATTAAGTTAGGATGAGTAAGACTAGGCGCCAAGGGCTATGGTTTACGTCTATACTATATAACTATTAACGACATGTGTGCATTGCAACTGTGTCCATGGGCTTACATTGCTCAAGGGATTTATTTTGTATTTTTTTAAATATGTATAATATTTTTGAAAAGAGTAATTACTGAGTTTCTTGCCAGGTTCTTCTCTGTAAAAGCAACCTTCCGAACCTGGCGGTAGCATGTATAATCCTGTAAATTGAGTCATTCTGACGATTTGAAAGTGCTTTGTAAAAAGTCTAATTGAATAAAGATATTTTTGACTTTGACTATTAATATGATAAAGAGGAAAGGTTCGTATGTATGTTTGTAACGAATTGGCTCAAGAAGTAGGTACTGGACTGATTTTAAAAATTTCTTCACTCATTAATATAGACTATATTTTATTATCGTACATCCACGGGAACGGGAACTACGCGGGTGAAATACCGTCCGCTAGTTTATAATATTTCCATAGCCTCAATTCATCTGGGCCTTAGTTCATTTAATTTGAATCTTTTTTCTTTACTTCTCAAAGTAAATTTTACAAAGACATCACGCAAAGTCATGTTGACAGGTCTCATGCAAAAAGTTGACGAAACTGTGCGCATGCGCAGTCAAGCTAACGACTCATGAGAACTGCTACTTTAAATTGTCTGTGACGATTGCAAATATAATGGGTAGGTGTGCTGGTACCTAGAGACATGTCAGATTAAAATGTAATTGCCTAATAATCATTAGATACAGACAGAATTCCCCACAGACTGACCTAGTACTAAGCGATGTACTGTGAGAACTAGACAATGAAATAGATGACGAGTAAGATAATACGTAACGGTTTAGATGGATGGATAAACAGATCATTTTAATTTCGGAAACTTAATGCCTCTTATTAAAAAACTTACCTAAGCTTAAAATCTTTTCTCCCTTTCGAAATGAATAACACAAAAAGAGATGCCGCACGTTTTAAACCAAGTACTATCAAAGTCTATAAAGTGCATTGATTTAAGTTTGTTTTAAATATATTGTTTTGTATATTAATAAATAACAAAAATATCTAAAAAAAAATCTTGAGAGCATGTTATGACAAAACAACGAAGCTCTTTTTTCATTGACCATTGAGAGATAGCGTAGACTATGTAACTCCTGCAAAAAAGATAGAAAGAAATACTATTTTTGTTGGCAGAATATTGCAATACACAAAATACGCGGATACCATCTTACCATCAATACGAGAGAATTGTACTCAGTGAAAATTCAAGGCCAGACTTACAATGATTTTCAGCCGTAACTTATAGTCAAATGCAAGCTTAGCGTTAGACGGAATAGAAAAGAAAGTCCGGGACGCTAGTAGCGGACTACAATTATGATCGCATGCTTGAGATATTTGTCCGGCGTCATCGAGCTCTGACGGACGCGTGTCCATAGCTCAAAAACAATAATAAGTTATATTATCATGTATATACATGATAATATAACTTATATTAATATACATCTTCTATATATATAAAACAAAGTCGTGTTAGTTACACTATTTATAACTCAATAATGGCTGAGCCGATTTGGCTGAAAATTTGTGGGGAGGTAGCTTAGAACCAGGAGAAGGATATCCTGTTCCCGTGACATAAAATGTTGTATGACACAATAAATTCTATGCGGGTGAAACCGCGGGGCACAGCTAGTATGTTACTAAAAGGCTAAGTTTGTATGTAAACTCTCTTTAAACTCTGCCCCAGCAAGGGTAAGATGCTTTCAGACAGGCGGGTGTCTTTAGAAATTTGCAAATACATTTGAATGTTATTATTTCGAATCATGTAGGTATTTCGGATAGGCGATATTGCGATTACAGCGCTCCATAACATTCCTTATGCAAAATTCCTTACGCTATCGAACTTTTGCTTAAAAAAATTGTTAAAGTACTAATTACGCAAAAAATCACCATTTGAAAATTGTCGACGTTATAACATAATTTTAATCTGACTTTAATAACTATTATCGTGCAACCCACCCTTAGAATACAATGTATAGTATATGTATAGTATGAATTATAATCCTAGCACCTGTAGGTGATAATGCTGTTGAATATATTACTGGGGGTTTAAAGGTGAAAGGTATTCTGAATGTCGTGACCTTCAGGCTAGCAATGTCGGAGCACAATGGAAACGTGCTGTAGAGATTTATTAGATCGCTTTCCGCTGCTCCAAATTGGATGACTTAATAATATTCTATACATATACTAGCTGTGCCTCGCGTTTTTACCCGTGTAGACTCAATTTCATGGGAGTGTTTATTTCGCGAAATACAATTTTATAATTAACACTAATTGTGCCCCGCGGTTTCACCCGCGTAGATTTAGTTTCATGTTGTTTTTTTAAATATAAATAGCCTAAAAAAATTCCTTGAAACACAAGCTATCTGCCAGTGAAAGTCCCGTTAAAACCTATCCAGCCGTTTACGCGTGATGCCGTGACCAAGGGAAATGGGGATTCATTTTTATATATGTAGATTAACCTAAGTTACTCCTTGTAACATCAGTTATATGTCAGTAAAAGTCCCGGTAAAATCAGGTACAGAGATAGCCAGAGCAAACAGACAGACGAAAATAAAAAATAAAATGGAATGAAAAGCAGTTAAATTGGAATTACAAACAGACAATTGTGTTTATCTGTATTTATAAAGGTTTGTAGATTAAATGAGTTCTTCAAAAAAGTGAAGTGACACCACTAAAATGCATTTAATGTGTGAGAATAAATACATGGATGTAATGTATGTAGTGCCAGAAACGTCATCAGCTGTCACGTTGACACTTAATCATCTTCGGTGAGAAGCGGGTGTGGTAATATTACGCGTATTCCTAGTTATAACAACATACTTATAAAGATATAAATTCTGACATGTTTACTATAAAAGCATTATCCACTTTTGCATTTTCCCAAGAACATGCATAATATAAAATTGTGCATCTATTTTGAGACCTGAATATGTAAATGTTATGGACACGTTAAGCTTATGTTAGACAAGGGAAAAGAGCGAGTCTATTTAACGGTTAAACCACACGGTATGACTTAACTATAGTTCTATGTAAAGTCATAAAGTCAGGGCTGCCATGCGGGAAAATACATGATGATCATAGTTGTAGCGGTAGAACCACTTTATGTTAAAATGTTTTTTTAATTATTTTAATTTTCCGAATGTCGACTTGACACAATATGTCTGGGAGAAAAGATTTGGTTTTTTCGATTCAATTGTAAATAAAATAGTAATTAGGTAAATACAAAAATAAAGCGGATTCAAATATCGAGCGTATTTAATTACGATACCGATTACTATATAGTTATGCTCGGTTTTAGCAACAGATTTGTGGATAGTCCTGGTGTGCATGGGGTTCTTGAAGGGTATGGCGTACGTTCCTGGCATTGGATGCGACCACTTAATATCGAGGTCGGCCCTATGTTTGTTTGCCAGTGGTTAAAAATACCGATGATATGAAAAGCGTTGTGGAATTTTAATGTCTGGTGTTATGGACCCCCTTGAAGAACAGCTTTGACCGGCAGTAGACTCGGATTTAATATTTGCTTTGAATAATTATTGTAATTAACTATCATGATTATCTATCAACTGTTCGAATCCCAGCGTTCAATCTTACTGATATTTTCCAAAAAAGTTAAGAAAATACCTGGGAAGTAATTCAAGTATGCTTGAGACAGCGACGGACTCACTATCTGATCACCGGGCACGCTTTGGTGAAAATTATGTATTGTACATACATAATTTTCATATGTAATACAGGCGTGAGCATATACATGTTTGTATTTGTCTGTCGGTGGCAGCCCTAGGATCAATCAATACTAAACAACACTTGCGCATGAGTCACTTGTTTTAGCGAGCGCGGTGCGGATGCGTTGCTTCCTTATATTAACGTTGTTGACACCATTGCTCGCTGCGATTTCGGACTTACAATGGCGACCCGTTATGATTTATCACTTAAGCCATAATAATGATATTTATGAGACATTATAAATACGATATTGTAATATTCTTAATTCAATTCACGATAGAAGGACATTGAAGATTAGGGCCTGTAGACAAAGTAATTTATCCTCACGCTTTGCTAGTAGAAACGATACAAAATGTACGGGAATGACATAGGTATGTCACGTGACTGATTTATGTCATTTCCATTCATTTTGTATCGTTTCTACTAGCGCAAGCGTGGCTTGTAGATACAAAATAGCAGCAGTCAGGTATACTAACCACTAAGCCAATGGTGCAAAGAAAGAACATAAATACTGTTTAGTACCTAGTTACTCAGCTAATTACCTTAGCATGCTTATAATGATGCAAAGCTTTTTTTCTCTGATTGTTACTTAACTACTTAATTAAGCATGTACTAAGCAAAGTGTTATAATCGCTCACCGAAGTGCAACGCATTCAGTTATCTTAAATTATCTTGGTATTATTATTTAATCAATATAATATAACTGTACTAGAAGGGGAATATAATAGTGGCTTGGATAAAGAGGGCACGGCGGTATCTCTCGTTCAAAATTAGGACCTTGCCGACTGGAGACTGTACGCTTGCGACAATCTTGGTACCTACATATTGATAAAATTATTGGTGCATAATGGGGACACTTTAGATGCATAGGTATTGGTGACACAAAAGTCTGGTACTTTTAATTACTGCCATGTTCGAATGTGTTCTATTACAATCAATATTTCAATATCAGAAAGTAAATCAGTGAAAAGTGACGTAATCGCATTTATGGCCTCATCAATCATTACCCGATGCTATCAATCAGCGCATATGGTAAGTGTAACTGCACTGCCCTTGACAGACTTGCGTGTGAGCAAGCGCTGAAAGTATTTGGCACATTTTAAAATGGATATTGTCTACTGACGTCATTTGATACGACTATGTACATATACAGAAAATTTACAAAACGCCTGTATTCAGAGTGCCTGCAGCAGAGGGATACTTATAGGATACCCACATTTCGCCAGCTATGTTTAAGTCACATGTAATTGGGGGTGAGCCTTTTGCTATTAACGTGAGCACTAATCCAGAATCTGGGATAAGAAATCCGGAATCAGCTATTACTGGTAAATAACAGATAACATGTTGTCTGACCCGGGGATCAAACCCACGAGCTCGTACCTACAGACAGATGACAGATAATCGACACCAATAGAGCCGCACTTTGCCTACCTTATAAAGTATGGATCACTATGCCGAGAGAGACGAGAGGATTGCAGCCCATCTAACAGTGGAGCCGTGGTGGCCTTCGGGTTTGAGCAGTCGCCAGCAACACTAGCGACGCAAGTTCGAATCCCAGCGGGGCCTGTACCAATGAGTTTTTATAAAATTGTATGTGCAGTAATTTCACACCACGTGCTTTACGGTGAAGGAAACATCGTCAGGAATCCTGCATATGACTGAGAAGTAAATCAAAGATGTATAGTGCCTGAGACAGCGATGGATTCACCCTCTGTCACGTTGGCACTTAATCATCTTCGGTGAAATGTGGGTGTTGTTGCAACATCTCTGTTTACCCCTTCGGAGACCCTTCTGGGATGGCGTGAGCATAGTTATTTTTATATATTTTTTTTAGATTTCACGACTGACATACCTATTTATGATGTAATTGTGATTATATTAGGTACTGTAACACCGGTCAGAATACTTCTACCTGTATCAAAGTAATACGATTTAATAAATTATTGGGGTTATCAAAACCCAGACACAGTGGCCAAGTGACCGTTCAACGAAATATCTGTGAAACCTATTAAGTGTATAATTGGATATGGTTCTGTCTGAGCCGTTAGCCGTTTAACACAGACTAGGAAATACAACACTAATTAATTTCATGCTTAAACAGTTAGATTTTAATTAGTAAGGTTATTAAGAGTATTTTGTATCTATCTCAATTATGATAGAGTATTGCACATACTTTTCCTTAACTGCATGGAATGTGAAATCAAAGGCCTGTGGTAGAGTCGTGGTAGCCTTGGGGTGTGAGCAGTCGTCTGCTACGCAAGCGACGTAAGATCGAATCCCAGCGGAGCCTGTACCAATGAGTTTTTCTAAAGAACAGTGATTTTAAACCACGTGCTTTACAGTACAGGAAACATCATAAGGAAACCTATTATGTCTGAGAAGTAATTCAAACACGTATGTATAGTGTCTGAGATGGCGACACGCTCCCTATCTGGCACGTTGGCACTTAAACATTATCAGTGAAAAGTGGGTGAACAACACCTCTGCCTACCCCTTCGGGGACTAAAGGCGTGAGCATGATTTATGAGTGAAATTAATCTGCTTTCCATACGTTTAAGATATTACGATCGCTAATCCTTAAATCAACATGATTGTTACTTAAACTGTTAGCTACACGATTAAATCATAACATTCGAACACACGCTTCAATGCAAATATGTAGATAACAATCTGTAGAAAGTCCAGAAATTACTGCGGAATTTTATGATGCATTCTTTACTAAGCAGTCGTAATAAAATTTTGACGTAATTACTCAACAACCAATCAAATAGGAGTTTCTAGTCTAATTATGTTAGAAATAGCCTTTCTTTACGAGATAAGATGCAAAGATATATATAATGCGGATTTCTTAGACATATTTGAGGCGATAATTTGAGTCCTTTTTACTTGCGAAATATTTGACAAACTGTTACAAAATGTTTAAAACAAACTTGTTTTAAACATTTTGTAATATAATACCAAAATTAATTATTGCTATTTGGTAGTCTGGCTAAACTAATATTAAAAATGTATTTCTTTCTTTTCATAAAAAATAAAATGCGGATAGTGGCCAGCAGCTTTGATTATAAACCAAAAAAAAAGAAGAATTTAGAATATTTTGTCTTTGGTTTTCACTTTTCTAATTGCTTTAATATTTTTCGATCTTGTAATATTTTCTTCTGTTCGATGAACGAATCCAAGTAGTACTGTAATCAAGTCCGTCTCAAGCGAAGCGTATACTTGCATTCGTAGTTGAAAGTGCAGATATAATAAGTAAACTAAGTTGCTTAGCATCTATACATACCTTTAACTTAATAATAATACAAGCCTAAACAGAGCCTAGACTTTTCAAGCGCACTTTTTTGGAATAGAGCATCGGCCGGTTAATAACAAGCTAAATTAAAAAAATTACTTAACAATATTTTTTTCTTGGTTTATTTGATTAGATTTGACGCATTATAGTTTTTTGAACTTTATTTTTCAACAAAAATATTTTTTTTTTATGTTCCACATAATAATATTACCTAATAAGCATCGAATGTTTGTAGCCTCTAACTACCACTACAATAAGTAGTAAGCCAAACTACAATAATATAAAAAAAAAATTAAGGAATTTTATTTTATTTTTGAATTGATATATACCACCAGCCTATGCTCTTTGAAAAAATGTTGACATGACCCTACTATAAAGACAATGTTTTTTTTTTATTGTTCAATGGAATTCTAAAATCTATAATGCCTTAAAAACGGAGAAAAATTAAAGAAAATGTTAAGTGATTTTATATTTTATTTTTCCGACCAGCCGATGTTCTGTGACAAAAATGTGCGCTTAATAAGTCTCGACCGTATATATCATTGAGTAATAAAAACGCGTATCTGAATACTAGTTCCGAGTGAGTAAGCGCCGCGCCACACTTCGCTAGCGGTGTCTTAATTGCCTTTTTGTTTTGCTATCTGTCTGCTTCATCGGGTCTGTTAGGGTCTACAAACTCTTTGCTATGGTCGGGACTATGGAGAAAGCAAGAAACATTAAGTACGTTATACTTGGTGTTAACCTGTAAAATAATATGATACGCTAATTGTCTTGCTAAGCGCAAAGCCTAGTGCCTACCCAAAATATAGGTTATACCATGTTATTTTAAATTGCATTGAAACTGAATTACTTAGCACAAATCGGTGTCTCTCGGGAAAATTTTACGAGCGATTCTATATTTTGCAGACAAATATGGTTGAGCGTGGTAAATGGTAGTACCTACTTACAACCCTTTTTGATATTATAAATGAAAGTGTGTGTATGTTAATATATTAGTGATCCAATTACGCAAAAACAAGTGAACGGATCGCATATAGTTTTTTTACCTAGACAAGCGCAAAGGACACTTTTAAATTTTTATTATTTTTAATTAAGATTACTGCTAGATGAATATTTTACAGCAAGCAAGCTAGTACCTTTGATATAAGTAAAACAGTTGTAACACATTTCCCGACGTGTGAACTGTTAGCTAATTTCACGGCCAATGTAGCAGACGAGTGCAAAATGCTTGCTCGGACAATGGTAACGAATCAACGCACTTTCAAAATCGAAAGTATTTGTAATAAACTCGTATTACATGCGAAAGTCGACTTCTGATTCTATCAAGTGGAGGTGGAACAATGAATTCACATTATTTCGAAAGAGAAAAAAAAAGGCTACTCTGAAAGAAAGAACTTTCTGGGAAAACAGACAGTAAAAATCCGCGATGGAGGACTGATCAGTACTTATATAGGCTTTTTATACGCACATGTATGTCACATAATCATCTCCCTGGCCTTATCCCATACATTGTTGGGGTCACCACTTGATTCAACCCGATGTGGCTGATCACCTGATTTTTATACCTTTGACAGTTGTTAGACTATTTTAGGCCTCCGACTGACCTGTAATGATTGCCAAAAATATTGGCAACCGAGACCGACGGCTTAACGTGCTCTCGGCGGCACGGAGGGTACTTGGGCGGTCACCCATACAATTACTGGCTAGGGTGAGGGTTGCTTCACTTCGATGATCCAATCATATGCGTAATAGCAACTGTGCCACGAGCTCCTCGCTGTGTACATTTATGTCATAGAGCATTTGCTTAAAAATATGTATTTTTAATACCAATTTAAATGTCACTAATCTTTAGCCTAAATTGTATTTGATATTTTGTTACGAAAATTTGTCTGAGAATCAGAGACTTAAGACCTCTTATTGCCATGATAGTTACACTATAACGAGACAGATGTTTATGACATGTATACATCTGTCACTGTCACACTGTAGAACTATGATGGTAATAAGAGCTTATGGTGACCCAGGTGCTAGTACCCAACCCTAACCTAAATAATTCTCAAAACATTTTATATAATGCATTAGGGAAGAGTAATGGAGAATACATTTAAAGGCTTAGGTGTAGGTTCTAAATGAGGCGATGATTTATGTCCCAGGTGATTATAACTTGTACTAAACTAAATATTCATGATTTTAAGCGACCCGACGCGTTGGGCATTTGGTAAATTATTTAGTAAATACTAGCTGTGCCCCGCGTTGGCTTTATTACGTTAGTAAAAGAAAGTTATACTGAGACAGTGTCACACAAAATAAATATTTGCAATTATTACGAAAAAATATACGTATAAAATCGTGAAATAACTTTGGGCTAAAATATTTGCAATATTGTTTTTTATTGCTCACAATAGAAATACTCAAATTGCAGAATTTCACTTTTGAATGCAAGTAAGGACACATAAATTCTAAACACTCTAAATATCAATTCTGAATGAAATCAATCGAGGCGAAACGTATTTGTAAACACAGTTTTGGTTATCGAAACCGGTTGTGCAATTGGTTACGGTTACGCAACCATTAAATGTTTTTTTGCGATCTGCATACGTCAAACGTCAGTATAATTGAAGATCATTTTTTCGCGTATCATGGTTCGAATGACATGATAGCAGTTTTTGCTTCAGATTTGGGGAATCAAGAACTAAGATTCCGCGTTTTACTAATTTATTTATCAATACATACATACATGCAGATAAATTAAATTGAAGTGTCTGTTTGTAATTTCAAATTAACAACCTTTAACTAATTGCATATGAGAGCATATACAATACTGACAACCAATTTTTTATTTCTTTATTGAATATTCCATAATTTAATCCCATTCATTGTTGGGGTCGGCACTTGATTCAACCTGATGTGGTGGATCACCTGATTTTTATACGACGTAACTGCCTCTCTCTGATCTATTCTTCTCTGACCTTCGCAACCCCCTTTTACGAGGAAAATTGGTAATCTGGGTTAAACCAGCTGTCAGACTCATTTAGACCTTCCACTGTCCTGTAACGATCGCTAAAGATGTTAAATTGGCAACCGGGACCGACGGCTTATTGTGCTATCCAAGGCACGGAGGGAACACGGACGGTCACCCATCCAACTACTGGCTTGGGTTAGGGTTGCTTAATTCCGCTGATGGAATGATATGGACAATAGCAACAGTACCACGAGCTCCTCTATTTTTCTTCCTATCATCAGTCAACAGTTGGAAATATTCGATAAAACTGGATATAAAACCCAACCTAACAAAAAAAAATGAGTTGTCATGCTCACTAAAATGCCTTTGCTTGCGGCGGCGTCAGGATGACGGGTCGCTCACTTCCCTCTATAATGGTTGAGGAGGGCGATGGCTGGCATTCTCGTCATACTTGTCCTGCTTGTGGGGGCTGGTCATCTCAAGCTACGCATTTAGATATAAATAGAACTACTAGACTTTTCTTTATGTTAATTTTTATCGACATTTGTACATTGGAACTGTGTCCATGGGCTTACATTTCTCAAGTGATTTATTTTGGTTTTTTTTAAATTGTATAATATTTTTGAAAAGAGTAATTACTGAGTTTCTTGCCAGGTTCTTCTCAGTAAAAGCAACCTTCCGAACCTGGCGGTAGCATGTATAATCCTGTAAATTGTGTCATTCTGACGATTTGAAAGTGCTTTGTATAAAGTCTAATCGAATAAAGATATTTTTGACTTTGACTTTGACTTTGAACCTACATTAAAATCTGATGACAAATTTGAATGCAAGTTTAATCCAACATCTTGCCTCTTAAGTCGATTGTCCAAATTGTTTGCTCGCGCTGTCTCAGAGTTCCCTCGGCCTCGGCAGTAATGAGCTCATCTTGTTTGCTCAGTATCGAAGGTCGGCTGCACGCGTATTTTAATGCAGATGTCGCATTTTGACACGTTTACGCTAATATTTGGTAAGTAAACTAACTAAGATGAATTTGAGCATAATTCTATATGGCTGAGGTAATCAAATATATTGGATTTTAATTCGATTCGAAGCTAACTAAATTTGCACATTCACAAAACATAGTAATTAGTAACTTATTGATTGTTATTGCTTAATTACAACTACGATTGAAGAACCAGCAAAACACAAATATTAAATTAATCAATAAATCATGATCGTTCATCCGATTAAAAAAAAACTTACATACACGCCTGTATTCCCCGAAGGGATAGGCATATTGCGGTAATAACAACACTTTTCACCGACGATGATTAACGTGACTGATGGTGAGTCTATCGCCATCTCAGGCAAAATGAATACGTCTTTGAATCACTGCATATAAGACAGACCGCTGGGAATCGATCTTGCGTTGCTCGCGTAGCAGGCGATTGTTCAAACTCTACGGCCATCTTTCACCACATTTTATATTTCTACTTGAGAAAAAATGGGACTATTATTTTAATTTGACTGTCAAAGTGGATATATGTACATAGTATGAATGAACAAAGCACGCATATATATAGGTAGCTTATATTTATACAGTGACGCGGATGAAGCCGCAGGCTGAAGTAAATAAAATAAATCTA
Organism: Watsonalla cultraria; assembly: GCA_964035505.1. NCBI lineage: Eukaryota > Metazoa > Arthropoda > Insecta > Lepidoptera > Drepanidae > Watsonalla > Watsonalla cultraria. The sequence continues at coordinate 778,194 of OZ037726.1, read as the reverse complement.
GAAATAAACTACAAATGGATTTGACTAAAAAAGTGCTTTCAAACAAGTGTCCAATAATGTCTTCCAGCGTAGAGACCTTGACTGGTAAAATGTTTAAACGTGATTCATTCAGAGGAGTAAGCGGTAAACTGATTCGAGAATTCTTGTTACCTAATATTGGATTTTGGCGGACGGATTTTTTTTTTCTAACGATAACACATTTTTACGAAAAAGGCATAACGCGAAAGAAATAATTAAGTTTATATAATAATACTAGCTGTGCCCAACGGTTTCACCCGCGTGGATTTAGTTTTATCTTTATTGTCGCGGAGCCCTAATATTTTTAATAAGTAAATGTAGCCTAAGTTACTCCTTGGAACATCATCTACCTACCAGTGAAAGTCCCGTTAAAATCCGTCCAGCCGTTTCAGAGATTACCCGGAACAAACAGACAGACGTCTGTCTGTCTGTTTGTTCCGGGAGAAAAATTTTAAAACTTGGTTTTTCGGTGTCAGTAGCGTGTATACTTTAATATGCATTCAATGAAAAGCTGTAATTTTTGAATTACAAATAGACACTTCAATTTTATTTATCTGTATAGATTTGTGCGTACATATATTTTTTTACTTATGCGAAGTAATCATGATATGTGAGAGAGTAAAGTAAAAATAAATAAAGAAATAAAAAGTACCCAAAACGCGTCAGCATTTTAACTACTAGCTTTTTACAATATGGTACCATTATTATAATGGCGCATATATGCATACGTAATTGGCGTTAAATAGTTTTTTTATATGCTGGAATAATTTACTTTTTTTTATAGATCTTGCATCTTAGCCCACACCGTGACAGAGTCCAGACAAATGACGCAAGCGTTGATTTTTGCACATTTTACGAGCACAGACAAATTGTTAGACAGTTAGAGTCCGTTTTATCTTTACTGTTTTATGCACTCAAATGCCATGTATTGTAGGTTTTTAACTTTTTTTGCAAACCGCTCGTTCGCTGCGGTTTAAATCTGCGCTCCGAATAAAATGCTGCTTCCATTTATTGTGGACGGAATACAAATCATTCGGTCGGTATTGTAGAGATATTGTCCAAATATCTTTTATGATAATATAATGAACAGAATTTACTCTTATTGTGACACTAGTTTATTTTAGTTGCTGGCAGTGACTTCGCTTGCAGCATTAATATTCGTATATTTATGGGTTTGGAATACAATTCCGCGATAATGCACATTGCTTTGCAGGAAGTGCTCAAATGAATATCGATATGAAAATGAAAAATATTTATTCAGTTTAGGCCCTGGTAAGGCACTTATGATAGCTTATATATGCGATAATTAGCTTGATATAGCTAAGATTCTGATTTGTATAATTTTGGTCCTGAAATATTCGTGGAAGTTCAGGGATGGTTTCAACGGTGACGTATATGTACAAGAATTTTTATTAGATTTGTCAAAACTCACCTTTACTAAGATTAATATCGAATTTTATTTGTCATTTACTACAAAAAAAGATTATTATGGATTAATAAAAATAACGTTCAAATTAGGATATTAAATTCCTCGTATTCTAGGGATTGCGTAATTTAGAAGATAAGAAAGCGACTTCTATTTACAATTTACTGAAGGAATTCCCAAATAACCCATTAAGCAAGTTCAAGACCTACATATTCTAACGTTATTTGCCCGATGTATGTCTAATGGGCTGCGACGACCATCCTTAATGGACCATATACAACTTTTTACGTCCAGGAATGACCCGAATTAGGCCATTGGATTATTTTATTGCCTATTACAAGTCTTATGGCTCTGGACATCACTAACCACAAGGCCATGTGACCCCGAAACTTTTGACAATATGAAAATTATTCGATAGTTGGTTGGGGTTATCGTTAAAAACAGTCCAGTTGTTTCAAAGATAAGTTGGAGCAACCAGACAGACAGAAACATTTTAAACATACATATGCTCACGCCTGTATCCCATGGGGGTAGGCAGAGATCACCGTTCGCCGCATCCTACGATCCTTACATATTTCTTTCGCTTCATTCACATTCATGAATCTCTTCATACACTTCCGTCGGTTACGAGTGCTCTGAATGTAAACATTTTAAAGTGTATGTAAATCCCGTATATACTTACTTACTTTCATATGCACTAAGAAAAACTGTTTATTTGGAATTACAAACAGTCACTTGTAAGAGGTTGAATTCGACTGTGAGTATTATTTTTCATGTCTGAAGTAAAAAGTTCTGAAACTTTTGCCTGGGTGAACCGACTTTGATGACATTTTTTTGAAAGATAGTTTTTCGAGTTGTCTTATTTATATTTGGTCCAGGAGCCTTACCATGAGCTCTTATTGCCATGATAGTTGCACTCATTTATGAGACAGATGTATGTGACGTGCATACATCTGTCACTGTCGCACAACTGAATTTACATTGTAATATGAGCTCATGGTTGGGCCCCAGTTGTGACAATGGCATTCATGAAAAAAAAATGAATATAAGTCTTCAATTTTCATTATTTGAAGTCGGTTTTTAAAAAAAAAAAATTTGTTTATAATATTGTATTGTAGAAATTGCAACATTTCCTGGTAAACCGTTTTATCTAATGGTGAAATCACGGAAATTGGCTTTAAGTAAAGCCAACGGCAGTCATTTTGTGTCTTCTAAATTATATTTATAAAATTAGTCAAGTCATTATTTTTCCTGTTGCGGCACCCCTGTTTGTAGGGCTTTATTTATGTGTTCGCGAGGTTTATTATCCAACTTAGTTATTTACATAATACAAGTTTGTATTAAAGCTCAGGCAATTACTTATACCATCGGGCAACTTTTTTCCTACTTATCCGTTAAATTTACGACGCTTCTGTTTTTATTGTTGAGAATTTGAGTATCCTTGAATGTATAGAAAGCTTAATTGTCTGTCCTTCAAATGCTTTAAGAGTCAGTAAATATTTTGTTCTGGTTACTCTGGATTCAGTTTCATAATACAGGGGGCATACGAGTATATATATGGCGCCCACATTTCACCTGTTATGTTCTAAAAGGGGGGGAAGCCTTTTGCCATTAACCAGGCACTAATCCAGACTCCGGGCTGCTACTAAAAAAAAGCAGATAGAAGAACCAAATAACACATTGCAGACCCAGGAATACAACCTAGGACATTTTTTCTCTGCAGTAGCACTTGCGTCCACTGGATCAACCAGGCAGTAAATTCTAATTAATTTCTGATTTAATCAAAAACTCTATATTGTTAATCGATATAAAAATGAATCCCCATTTCCCTTGGTCACGGGTGAACGGCTGGACAAATTTCTATAGTAATTTTTTTGGTGTGTTCGTTATTGTCCGGAGATGGTTCTTATGAAAGAAAAAACTAAAAAAATGCGCGGAAAATTGAGGAATACTTAACCACCATATAAAATTATTTCTTTCTTCTTAAATCGAACCTTAGCACTTTGGACAATAAAAACTTTTTGATGTAAACTTATGACGTTTGACATAGAATTGACAGAATACGTGCTGCATTCTCATAATTAAGACAGGGCAACGTCTGTCGGGTCAGCTAGTTACAAATAAAAACTTGACCCAAATGGGCATCCCTCGGGATAGTATTTCCGATATTCCTAATTCAAAATCAAAATCTATTTGCTGTTACACTTCGATCTTAACAGATTCTATTTTGTAAATAGGTATAATAAACTGTCGAACTACCATCTATCCAGATGACTTTAGGGTTGTACCCACAAAAAGCAGAATGCATCTTAACTTACGTATGTAAGTGTGCAGTGATTTCACACCACGTGCTTTACGGTGAAGGAAAACATCGTGAGGAAACCTGCATATGTCTGAGAAGTAATTCAAACTCATCATCTGTCACGTTGGCACTTATCTTCGGTGTAAAGTGTGTGTTGTTATTACAACACATCTGCCTACCCCTTCGGGGAATACAGGCGCGAGTATATCCACATAGAAACTTACATACATGTCGCACCCTCTGAACGATAGGGGCTGAATAGAAAAATCAAATGTTTTTGGAAATCGCAATCACAGATCGGCCGGCAAGTTTGGATTCATATTGACAGTAATTATTTAATTAGTATTGAGTATAATGAGACTTTTAACATTCTTATAGTAAAGTCTAGGGTTGTGTTGTGATTTTTTAAAAATTTCAGTCCGAACATACTTTTTTAGGTCTGCCTATGATATTAATTATTTTTCGCAAAATTTGGAGTTGAGCCCCTATCGTTCTGAGGGTGCGATATGTATTCTTGTGTATAGGCGTCCAATAGTCGCCATGAGATTTGCCGCAGTCTACAGTCGATCGATCTGACAGGCGCCAGACGTCTTACTAGGGCTGCCAACTTTTATTTTGTACACTCAATGTATTTAAGGTTGTCGGGGAGTTTATTATGTAAAGGGGCGGGAGACTGGGGAAGGAGCGAGTGGATGTGTATTCAGGACGTAATATTTATGTTGTTATGTTTACCTGCGCAAATAATGTTATAGATTTACATTGAACGCGGAGTTTTGTATGGAATAAGTAATATTGTCAAAAAAATACTCATGGTAACCTGAATGTAAGTAATCGTAGTTAAATTATGCGAAAAATCTTTTCCATACATACTAACTAAATTATATCATGCTTCTTTAAAATCTTATTAATCTGAAGTTCTTCGGACGACCAAGGACACTTCCAAATAATAGTTTTTTGGTCTTGTTTTATGTATTTATTTTTCATTGTGTTTTTTTATACACATAGTATATTTATAAGTGTCAGTCGGCAACCCTATCAGGTACAGTCAGAGCAATAAAGCTCCCTGTATATTTATTGAAGCTATCTTTGATATCTCGCGGACAGACATCGCATGCGGTCTCCTTCACTTGATACTAAAATGGTACATTTAAACTTAGTTTTAATGCCTGCACAGAGTATAAATACCTACTACATGTGGTCTGCATAATCTATTCTAGGACTCTTCTTGAAGTTTCTCCTCCGGTTTATAGAGTAATTTGAACCGAAGCGTAAACTTGTGTGATATTATTGATGTACTATCTACCGTCTGTGGTATCACCCGCGTTGTACTAGGGATCCCAAATTTTACTCGTTTTCAATAAAGCCTAATGTTACTCAGTAATATGTTAGTTTTATATGAGAAAAAAATATTTAAAGATCGGTAATCTCGGATACCTACTTCACTTTTGTAAAAAAAAACTACTTCCGAGAAATGATAATGAAAAATATTTATTCAGATTAGGCCCTGGTAAGGCACTTATGAAAGTCGAGAATTTACCAAATAAAGGGTGAAGTCGTAGGGCACAGCTATTCCAACATAAAATTTTATATATTTTAAATTCCCGTCTGAGGTACCCGTATAAACGATTGTTTTATGGAAATGCATATTGGATACAATGTCAAAAGTATTCGTAATACCGAATGAACTCTCTCATCATTATTCATGTCGTGTGTCTCATCACACTCGCAGATTTTATTATTTACGGTGAGCAACATTGCTAATAATAAATACAGCAACATATTTGCTATATTTAGTGCTGAGGCAGGAAAATATCCTCGTTAGAATCTTTCTTTTTTAAGAATCTTCTTTTTCACTCGACTACGGCGAAGCAAAAAGGCGGGTTATGATTTTCAAAGGCATGTATTATATCTCGCACTATAAGTACTATCATAATGTATTGTTTTTTAAGAGTACACAATAAAATAATAACCTTTCAACATAAAGTAGTTTCATATTTTTGCGTGTATGATTTTTCCATATCCCAGTTTTAGTTTTAAAACCTGCCTTTTTTATTTGTCCACACAGATGAAACTATAGGGCAAAGCGTGAATATAGAGTATGTAGGTATATTATTTGGTCTATGGTCACCCTGAAAGTGAATGTGAATATTGCAACACTCTACAAAGCAGACAGAGAAAATATAAAAAAAAAAATATCTGTTTCGTATATACTTCCATATTATGCATTAAGTGAAAAGCTGTTACTTTGGAATTACAAACAGTCACTTAAATTTTGTTTATCTGTATAGATTTGTAGATTATATTATAGACTGTCTGTTTGCTTGTGGTAAGCAATTTAGTTTCAATGTCGTGGCTCGTGGCCTCGCGAAAGTGCAATAACTCCGCGGGTATTCGAGATGTCGGTTACTTGTGGATCATTTCCTGAATCACGTACTCTTAAATGTCTAAAAATCAACTGTTTTTACTGCTGACTATTGATTGACATCGTTCACAAATCTTATAATTTTATTCAACACCCGCGGTTTCACAGGCGGACAGAAAGACAGACAGACAAAAAAGGGTTTTAATGTATACTTTCATGTGCAAGAGAAAAGCTGTTATTTTGGAATTACAAACAGACACTTCGAATTTATTTACCTTTATAGATATAGAGTAGCTGTGCCCCGCAGTTTCACCCGCGTAGATTTAGTGTCATCCTTATTGTCGCGAAACCATAATATTTTTAATAAATAAAAGTCTCCAAAGTCACTCCTTGAAACATCAGCTACCTGCCAGTGAAAGTCCCGTTAAAATCGGTCCAGCTGTTTTTGAGATTACCCGGAACAAACAGACAGACAGACAGACAGACGGACAGACAGAGAAAAATTTTAAAACTTGGTTTTTTAGATCAGTAGCGTGTATACTTTCATATGCATTTAGTGAAAAACTGTTATTTTGGAATACAAACAGACACTTCAATTTTATTTATCTTTATAGATATAGATTAGCGTACGTCCGGGGCGTCATCTGCGTTTTATTGCGGATCAGTAATTGAACTTGATTAAAAACATATCATTAATTAATTAGTTATATATATGTATTTTATCGACCTTCGGTGTACGGTTCCACTATAGTTAGCACAGCGCTTCCTTCCGACAAATCAATATTTTTAAGGCACCCTTAGACACTCGTTCTCGTATTCAAATTTCGCCTAGTCTTAGCATACAACTGTCACAAACCCTTTTATATCATTTTAATAGTGCGTCGTAAGCATTTTCTTACAAGACCGCGGCGCATGACAGGGTAACTGGCAATTAATTTAAATTATCACTCGGTTTTGTAACTTGGTCTATTTCAAGAATTTGCACTTACCAATGTTTACACTTAGAGCTTTGTTGCAAATAACGTGGGAATTGATGGTTTGGTGCAATTTGGTTGATTCACTTACTGTACTTTTTTATTAGTATGCATAAATTATTAATTTATTTTTATATATTTATTATTATTTGGTACTACATTAGTACTTTTCAGAATGTATGTAAAAGCAAAAATATCTCACTTTTTAACCTGTTTGTTTTATAAAACTTTTTTCCATATCTTGAGTATTTGATACACATTTTTTGTTTAGTTTATTTATTACTAGCAGTGCCCAGCGGTTTCACTCACGTAAATTTAGTTTCATACAAACTTTCATCCCCTTGGGGGTAGAATTAATGAAAATCCTTTCTTAGCGGATGCCTACGTCATAACATCTACCTGCATGCTAAATTTCAGCCCGATCCGTCCAGTGGTTTGGGCTGTGCGTTGATAGATCACTATGTCAGTCAGTCAGTCACCTTTGAGTTATATATATTTAGATATTAAAATAATGTCAGATGAAGACGAACACAGGCTAACTAAAATACGCAGACGAAGTCGAGTGTATATACGTGCATACATATGCCCACGCCTGTATTCCCCGAAGAGGTAGGCAGATGTGTTGTAATAACAACACCCACTTTTCACCGAAGATGATTAAGTGCCATCGTGACAGATGGTGAGTCTGTACCACACCCATTCAGGCCTATGGGCCCTGTACCAATTTACAGACCCCGCTGGGATTCGAACTTGCTTCGCTTGCGTATCAGACGACTGTTCAAACCCCAAGGCCACCACGGCTCTTTTTTATATTTTTTTTATCGCGCGAATTTAATATTGTATTGTATGCATACTGTTGCTAAGAATGTGACCGCACTTTACTGCCTTTATTAAGGGGAAGCCACATTTCTCTGTTCTATAAATAAAACCAAATAAAACAATTCAGTAACTCCCAGTACACGTCCACTTAAATGAGGGGAGGCGATAAACAGTTGGATTACTCTCACTTAAACGGTGATGTATTTTGGAACACTTCCATTGTCTTAAGATACACAATAGCAGGATGTAAAGATACACCCCATTTAATCTAAGCCACCTCGAATTAAAAGTACCACTTAAATTACAAAGCCTAGAATTAGAAAACCGAACTTAATTGTCTTAGTACTAGAATCGATATTCAAATGATTTACGGCGGTACGTCTGGGATCGCGTGAATAGCTAAAAGTACTTTCTCTTGTCATTCCGTTGAAAAAAAATATTTTAAACGCAACAATGGGCTGGTTTTTGCTGATCCATGGGTACAATTTGAGGTATAATAATACATATATACCGATATACTTATATATGCCAATATATAAAGCTGAAGATTTTATTTGATTGTATGTTTGCTTGCACGCGCTAATCTTAGGAACTACTGGGGCCCAACCATGAGCTCTTATTGCAATGATACTTCAGTTGTGCGACAGTGACAGATATATGCACGTCACATACATCTGTCTCATAAATGAGTGAAACTATCATGGCAATAAGAGCTCGTGGTAAGGCTGGTCACAAGACACCACACAAAAAAAAAAAACATACAAAATTATTTTGTTTATTTGATAGCAACAAAAAGCATGGTAAATTTAAGAATAGTAAAGTCAAAGTTTTGTAATAGTTTCATTAAATTAACCCGATGCGAAGCGACAAATGCCTATACAGATAATCTATATATCTATATCTATACAGATAAATAAAATTGAAGTGTCTGTTTGTAATTCGAAAATAACAGTTTTTCACTAAATGCATATGAAAGTATACATTTCATTTGAAAGTAAACATTCTCCGTCTATCTGTTTGTTTGTTCCGGGTAATCTCCGAAACGGCTGGGCCGATTTTAACGGGACTTTCACTGGCAGGTAGCTGATGTTTCAAGGAGTAACTTTAATTTATGATAAATATTATGTTTCCGCGACATGAGGCATGAAACTAAATCTACGCAAGTGAAATTGCGGGGCACAGCTATAACTTTTATAATATGTATTTATTTTTATTTCAAATATACATTTATTAGGTACTTACTATACTTTGTTATTTCTGCCAATAATTTGTTATTTCCATCATGAATATTTCGTGATTGAAGATTGAATGCAATGTATTAATGCAACCAGTGTCTGTTTCGTATTTTCTTTTATTAGTAACTTTAAGTAAAGTAAAGTGTATTTTATTAAAGTTTTGTCATAATTTGTGCTGTATGTTCAAATTAGCTGTAAATTTCTGAGTCAAATTTCTAAGAATGAAACTTTGTACTCGCCAATTAGCATTGGTTTGCGAATATCAATAGCTCCATTTAACCGAAACTAATAGAGTTTTCGGCATACGATATCGATAAAATATAAAAAGTCCAACTAATTAGTGCAGATTTCAACAATTTATGGGATGAGGCCAGGGAGAAAATTATGGTGATTATATTATGTCGTATCAAAAAGAAATATGCTCACGCCATCCCAGAAGTGCTCCCGAAGGGGTAAGCAGAGGTGTAACAACAACACCAACATTTCACAGAATAGGATTAAGTGTCAACGATTCGAAATAGGCTATATAAACTAGCTGTGCCCCGCGGTTTCACCCGCGTAGATTTAGTTTCTTCCTTATTGTCGCGGAACCCTAATATTTTTAATAAATAAAAGTAGCCTCAGTTATTCCTTGAAACATCAGCTACCTACCAATGAAAGTCCCGTTAAAATCTGTCCAGCCGTTTCAGAGATTACCCGGAACAAACAGACAGACAGACAGACAGAGAAAAAATTTAAAACTTGGTTTTTTAGTGTCAGTATCGTGTATACTTTCATATGCATTTAGTGAAAAGCTGTTATTTTGGAATTACAAACAGACACTTCAATTTTATTTATCTGTATAGATGGTATACAATCTTACAGTCGTGTTAAATATAGCAAATTAAACAAATGCAAATACTTTTCAAAACAAACTTCGGTTTGATAACGCAATAATTTTTTTAGGTGATTCAAATAATAGCTTGACGAAGCACCAAGTTATTATTGGTTTAACTTATTATATATTATGTTTACCTGACTGCTTTTTATCAAGGCTTTTCGCGGATGCTATGCTTCATTTTCTTAACGTTTCTCCAAGATTATCCTTAAAGTCGTATGAGATACATAATAAAGAAAACAATACGGTTTACCTACAGCTTAAAGATATATTAAAACTGAAACCAAACTTTACGCGCTTGAAATTGCATGTCAAATCAAATGACAGGAATTCATATTTGCAATAATGCTATTTTGTTTATCGATATTGTTATCCACTGGACGGTGCATCGAATTTCCGCAACACTAGCTTTACTTATTACCATCCCGAGTGCTGTGTTTGTACTGACAGCGGCTATTGTGCAATTAGTCGCGGTTGTAAGTTACGTAATCAGTCAACCAAAGGAGCTATAGGCGTAAAATGATGCGTTTTTTCGTCTACAAAAACTAATGGATACACATTTTTATGCTTGTGATCGACAAAAAGTCGGAGAAGCAATTTATTATGACGCCTCTATAATTTTATTAACGAGTAAGTATATATGAACACAGCTTTCGTGTCGTCATTTTTATCATCATCAAACTCATTTACTTAGTGGTCTTGTTAAATTGTAATAGTTATCTCCCAACACCAAATATTCTGACCGTAAATACCTTGGAGAAGCTCGGGGCTGAGATGTTATTGCGCATATGATTCGATCAGCGAAGTTAAACAACCATAGCCTAGCCTAGCCAGTAGTTGGATGGGTGACCGTCCGAGTACCCTCCGTGCCTCGGAGAGCACGTTAAGCCGTCGGTGCCGGTTGCCAATTATACATCTTTGGCAATCGTTACAGGTCAGTCAGAGGCCTAAGAAAGTCTGATAACTGTTTTAACCCAGATTGCCGATGTTCCTCAAAAAAGGGGTTACGAAGGTCAGATGGCAGTAGCTTCGTATAAAAATCAGGTGATCGGCCACATCGGGTTGAATCAAGTGCCGACCCCAACATTGTATAGGATAAGGCCAGGGGGATGATGATATGGTACACGAAGTACCAGGCGCACATAACGGACAAGGAGTTAATAAGTTGATTGCGACTAACATGGAGCCACATCGGGTTGAATCAAGTGCCGACCCCAAAAATATATGGGATAAGGCCAGGGAGATGATGACCTTGTCACACCGTTTGCTACCTCCAATAACACCGTTCCGACAATTGTAACACCTTACATCTAGACATGTAAGTGAACATTGTATTTCTCACCAAATTAATTGTATTCTTTTGAGAAATAAACATCTAAAACCAGAACCTCCTGTCCAGATCGCATGTTATTTGTGATCGACGCAATGTGTTCTTCTCTTCCATTTCTCTCTATCAGCCGTCATATCTGTATTCACTCCCATTCTAGCCATATTATCTTTCACGCAATCCACCGTTTCTTACGTCTTTCTGTCGTGTTGTCATTTTCAAATCATAATTGTATTTTGTGTCAGATTTACAAATCGTTGGGATTTTTAAAATAACAGAAGAAACGAGTGCTTTCAAATCATCAGAACTAAAAAAATTCAAACATTTTACTTTGATCTTGAAAATATTTTAAGAGTACCTAAAAGTAAGATTTAATCATTGAATAAATAAAGTTCCATCTTGAGTACCTAGAGTAGCGTGAAATCAAATTAGATCCGTCTGACATTTGAAGTTCCCTAGACCTCTTTGTAATTCTATGTAATAATGTCAAAAATAAGGCTATCATTTTGAAGTAGTCTATGTCGTATACGGCTATATTAAAGTCACGACATTATTAAGTTATAGAACTAATAAATCAGCCTGATTTAAAACATTTATAAGAAGGTTATTGTAACTTTAGATTTCTTCTACCTATGTAAGATTGCCTTTTGTTCATTGCTGTCACGGTTCTTCCAGTCATATTGCAAGTGTTAAGGCACTAAGTAAAGGTATAGGCTAGGTATCGGCATTTAATATTTATATACATACAGATAAATAAAATTGAAGTGTCTGTTTTTAATTCCAAAATAACAGCTTTTCACTAAATGCATGTGAAACTATACACGCTGCAGACACTAAAAAACCAAGTTTTAAAAATTTTCTCTGTCTGTCTGTCTTTCTGTTTGTTCCGGGTAATCTCTGAAACGGCTGGACCGATTCTAACGGGACTTTCACTGGCAGGTAGCTGATAGTACCGCGACAATAAGGATGAAACTAAATCTACGCGGGTGAAACCGCGGGGCACAGCTAGTTTTTCATAAATGTATATGAAAGTCTCTAAAATAACGACATTTTCAATCTAAAATTGAATATAATGAAATATATTAGATTGTCATGGCATTGTCTAAATTGTGAGATATTTCTCGTAAGAGTTATATCTGAGTTTCTTGCCGGCTTCTTCTCAGTAGAAGCAACCTTACGAACTCGACTGTAGCATTTATAATCCTCTATAATCATGTCACTTAACGGTTTAAAAGTACTAAGTCTAATAAAATAAATATTTTCAGTAAATATTCTTGAGGAGTAAGAAAACGTGAACCATAAAAGCATAGGAATACCCCAAACCTTGTCTCTGACTCACGCACGACTGAGTCACAGCTATCAAACTCACCAGTATAACAGACCTGTTTCCCCCCCCTTCCAAGAATGTTGTGTAAGACGACAGCGGGTGTCGAGAATTGAATACCATAGGTCTTGGTTAAATGGCTATGTCTCACGCACGTCTCGTATCGTGACCTTAGTCGTGCCACTTAGTGTTGATTTAATTTCTCAATTACTAAGCCTTTGAGACCGGTTTTGTAATTAGAAATAATAATTGGAAAAAACAGGTGCCGTCGCGAGTTTTGAGCGCTGGTCATGGATCGAAATGAAATCGAAAAGCGCAGTACTTATTTATTTTTTGTTGACGACCTACTTCTTCATTGAGCACTCTAAATCCGTGATGCACCTATCACTAAATGACTCGTATCATAAAATATGGACAGCCAAGTGTCTATCGGAATCTTGTGTTTGAATTTCGGATTTGGCCGACTGAGGACAATACAATCATGGAGAGTGTAGCTAAACAGTGAACAGATCAAAATGTCAAGAACAAGGAGATAAAACCTAAGACTAACAAGATCGTTATAACTAGTAAAGCAGAGATTACATCTAAAGAACTATGCACAAACATTGCACAAACAATTCAAGGACTTACTTTTTGTACTGACAGAACTGGTCGGCTTATCGACAATCTTAAAAACAATGTAGAGACACGCTCATTGTGCTCTATATATTGCAACCTTGTAGTATCCTGAGATAAGCCACGGTTAAAGCATAGTTTAAACTAGCTGTGCCCTGCGGTTTCACCCGCGTAGATTTAGTTTTTTCCCGCGGAACCCTAAATGTTTTTTTTAACTAACGGTATCCTAAGTTACTCCTTGGAATATCAGCTAGTCTGTTTGTTTATTCCGGGTAATCTCTGAAACGGCTGGACCGATTTTAACGGGACTTTCACTGGCAGGTAGCTGATGTTTCAAGGAGTAACTTAGGCTACTTTTATTCATAAAAAAATATTAGGGTTCCGCGACAATAAGGATGAAACTAAATCTACGCTAGTCTATACTAATATTATAAAGAGGAACGATTTGTTTGTTTGTTTGCATTGAATAGGCTCCGAAACTACTTAACCGATCTAAAAAAACTTTCTGCAATGGATAGCTACATTATCAGAGAGTAACATAGGCTATATTTTATTCCCGTACTCCCACGGAAACGGGAACTACGCGGGTGAAACTGCGTGACGTCCACTAGTGTAGTATGTAAGTAAATAGTTTGGTTTCGAGATCTTAAGGGACTTAGAGTGCTAATATGAGTTTAAGTCAGAGTTACTGCACAGTTTTATAAGATACTAGCTGTGCCCTGCGGTTTCACCCGCGTAGATTAGAATTTTGTCTAAAAAAAAAAAAAATTAATTTAGGGGTGGACTACCCCTAACATGAAATAATGATGAGGGATGAAAAATAGATGTTGGTCGATTCTCATAGATACCGGATAAGCACAAAACATGTCATCAAAATCGGTCAAGCCGTTTCGGAGGAGTATGGCAACGAATACTGTGACACGACAATTTTATATATTAGATTAGATAACGCCAAGTTTGAATCCAAAGAAATGCCATTTCGGAAAGTCCCAAGGGCTGGATGTTTAAAAGGGCAAAAAGTTCTCCCTTAAGTGTTAAGTGGGAATGGAACTTTCCCAAGTAGATACGAAATATAATGTATGAACTTTTAAAAGTGCTTGCCTTGAACGAGCTCATTCTAAAGACGTTTTCTTTACATATTAAAGGTTAACCCGTTTTAAGAGACGGACTATGGATAGCATCGCTACATTGCCGTATTTTGTTTTAAATTTTAATAAGATGGCTTCAAGTTTTGTTCTTTCTATACGCATTTACTTCAGTACTAAACTGTAGCAGTGATGCCACCTCACGTTCGTTTCAATAACCTATCAAAGTTAACAGATAGATAGCTATCCCCAGTTATCTGTCAGATTTGATTTCTCCATACCTTAAATCTATACATCTATACTCTATACAGATAAATAAAATTGAAGTGTCTGTTTGTAATTCCAAAATAATAGCTTTACACTAAATGCATATGATAGTATACACGGTACTGACACTGAAAAACCAAGTTTTTAAATTTTCTCTTAAAGGCCCCTGAAGCATTATCATTATCCTACCCCAATTCCATGTCATTTGAGATCGTTACTTTTCAATGATGTTTTTCTTCCGTTTCACGCTATCAGCTATCATATCTATCGATGCCTCTGACTATATATAAGCAATGTCATCACACACATTGTTGGTGATTTATGTACACAAAAAGTCAACAAGCATTTATCTGAATTATGTACTCGACGACAATGGACAAAGTAAAATATGTCAAGTAAGAAAATAAAGACATTGTTGCGGTCAATTTACTTTTATGACAGTTGATGACAGCTGCATTGTTATTTCTGCTGCGGAGACGACTTGCCTAGTATTTACTTATGTTTACTACGTACTAAAACTCTATACTAATATAATAAAGAGGAAAGATTTGTATATATGTTTGTAACAAATTAGCCCAAAAAGTAGTGGAACGATTTTGCTACATTATTTAAAACTAGCTGTGCTCCGCGGTTTCACCCGCGTAGATTTAGTTTCATCCTTATTGTCGCGGAACCCTAACATATTTAATAAATAAAAGTAGCCTAAGTTACTCATTGAGTCATCAGCTACCTGCCAAGTGAAAGTCCCGTTAGTATCGGTGCAGCCGTTTCAGAGATTACCCGGAACAAACAGACAGACAGAGAAAAATTTTAAAACTTTGTTTGTTAGTGTCAGTAGCGTGTATACTTTCATATGCATTTAGTGAAAAGCTGTTATTTTGGAATTACAAACAGACACTTCAATTTTATTTATCTGTATGTATAGATATAGATAAACAAAATTAGGGTTTCGGTAGTTAAAGCAAGAAATTAAGTCTATGCGGGTGAAACCGCTAGTCTATACTTCTATAGATACTTATATCATAAAGAGGGAAGGTTTGTATGCTTGTAACGAATTGGCTCAAAAAGTCCTGGACCGATTTGAAAAATTCTTTCACCATTTGAATGCTACATTATCACTGATTAATATACGCTATATTTTATCTCCGTACTCCCACGGGAACGGGAACTACGTGAGTGAAACCGCGTGACGTCCGCTAGTAAGTAATATCTCGGTTTATGTTGTAAAGAGTCTAGACTTTTTAGGTGTATATTTTTGTCACAGAACATGGGCCGGTAGAATATATAAATTTAAAAATACAAATAAAATCAGCTGAAACAGATGGACTGACAGAAAAAATTCAAAAGATTTTTTTTTTATATATGTAACGAAAAAACTTTCATATACATTTAGTGAAGACTTATTTAATTGAAATTACAAACAGACACTTCAATTTTATTTATCTGTATAGATTAGTCCGACAAAAAATATGTAGCTAATCAAATTTTTCACAAAAAATCCCTTTCAAATATTCCGTAGACCGTCCTGAAAGCATATTGACTATTTTGTTGAAATGGCAAATAAATCCAACCATGAAACACAAGTCGGACTTCAAACTTGAAGAGCTTTTCCAATTCGAAACCAATACGTTGTTAGAAACTCGTTTCTCGTGTACTAATAACCGGGAAACGTTATTGAATATCCGGCTATCCAATGCCCGGGAAAGTTGGCCGGGTGAACCAATCATGAAAGGGTACGGGTATAAAGTTAGACTAACGTATAGGGTGATCGCGTAATAGTTAGATCCTAACAAGTTCTTCGGGTAACTATGAAATTGAGTTTAAATTAACTAACCTGGTTTCAGGTGAGGTTTATGCTTTAATTAAGTATAACTTACTTACATTAAATTAAATTTGTCTAATGGCGTAACAATTATATATATATAGCTGATACAATTTTCACTATTGTGAATAATTTATGATGTTTTTTTTTGTAATTATTATTATTTTACTGTGTAATGAAATGTACATGATGCCAGCTGACCTGATCTCGACTTTCATAAGTGCCTTACCAGGGCCTAATCTGAATAAATATTTTTCATTTTCATTTTCATATTGGCCGTATGGAGGCATTATTTGACTGTTAGCTTCTGTAAATATGGTCACTAGTCGGGCAGTTTCGAATTTCCAACTACCTCTCTAACGTTGAATTTGAGTTCCTTTCGTGTTTCAACTCCGATCTTCCTTGCCTTATATTGCAGTCCCTATTAGGCAGATTTATTATGTTAACTATACACCTTAGTGTACCTTTACGTACCTGCTCTTTCGTCGAAAGTGTCGATCGATTCGCTCCCCCGTACCATGGAATATGTAATCCATCACGCAACATTTATTTATTACCCTAAAAAATAAGGGTTTCTGAATCAATACCCCGCAGTCAACCCCACGTATGACACATGTGATAGGGGTAGTTTTACCCGGAAGTGCGCCATTTGTTTTGCGGTATACACACTCCGCGGCCCGGAAATTGGGGGACAAAGGAACAGGAAAATATATTTACGGATTCAAAGCATTTGTGCGGGTTCCGATTACTATTCTGGTTAAGGGTTTCGTCCCTATATTTACTATAAGTGCTGATTTATTAATAAATAATTTATTCAAATGTTTGCCACCAAAATGACTTCGGGTAGGCAGAGCTGTTACAGCACCAACTTTGACAACAATCTTGAATCTACGTCTGCGTGGAAGAAACTCATTGCCCTTTTTTTGAAAATGAATTCATTCTAAGACATTAAAGTTCTCTTAAGGTCTATTATAAATTCGTCACATACAAAGTCGTTAAGAAAAGCTACATAGATTCTTGTGAAAACATTGTTGTTTATACAATATGCAGAAAACATATCAACCATGTTCAAACACGTCCACGGCTCGAATGACGCATATGCGGCGTCAGGAGCAACAAATCTAATTTTAAGCCAACATCGTCAGTTCAGCAAATTGTGCCACTTACCAAACGCACGGGTGGGGTCGCGACACGGCATCGGGACGAGATCTGATTAGCTGATTGCCTGATAGCATTGGCCATTTGGAAATCTGCTTCATTATCATATTAACTGACCGTGTTTTGGCAACAGTTTTAGATCGAAATCATAGAACCAGCTTTGATAGTTTAAAGCAGCGCGTATAAAGAACTTCAAGGCGTTGACGTTTTTTTAATAAGTATCATAAATTTAACCTTCAAAGCAAAGAAATCTACTTAACCATTGGCTCCCCGCAGTTTGAAAAGGATTAGTGTGTCATACAATACCTAATAACACCACACTCTTAGGTTGCTAGCTGTTACTGGACTTTAGTAGCCGCTTTTGACTGCCAGCTTTTGTAAATAAAAGATAAAAAAGTTAAGGGCCAGTATTTTTTTAAAGCTATTTTTATATTTCTCTAACTTAGGAGCTAAAAAAGTAGCAACACCACGGTGATAACAGGTAAACAGTTACCGAAGTAACCCTGTGATCCTTCTTAAAGAACACCATGCATTTCACTGTAACCTACAAAGCCTTGAGCCTGAGAAAGGGTCAAATATTATAGTCACAAACTGCTTGACGACGGAGGGTTGAAGGTTACAAGGAGATGAAGGCGTATGTTGCGATAGATGGATCGTACCAAAGATGATATGAGTAGGAAAAGGGATAACTGACTAATAGAGAAATGGAAGGGAAGAACACATTGCGCCGACCAGGAATAAGGACAGGAGGATAATGAAGTTTCAAATTCATATCGCACTTTGGTGCTAGAGTACTCATCCTAAATTTGTGGCAGAATTCAGTATAACCGTATTAAGTGATGAGTCAAACTGTTGGTACGTGGCCTGACAATTTGTACATTAAGCAAAATGGGACAATTTGGTCATGATATCGTTATGCGGTAATGGCAATTTGAAACCGTTTCAAACGTTTTCACTCTGGATGAAGTTATTACGAACGTTTGCACAGTATTATACACTGAAGGTAAATATTGTAAGGGTGTGGAAGACGGTGTGAAACTCACACCGTTACGAAATAGCTCAGAATAATTACCCCACTTCACAGATTTTCATCGTTGAAGGGATTGCGAAGGTCAGATGGCAGTCGCTTCGTATAAAAATCAGGTGATCAGCCATATCGGGTTGAATCAAGTGCCGACCCCAACAATGTATGGGATAAGGCCAGGGAGATGATGATATGGTACACGAAGTACCAGGCGCACATAACGGATAAGGAGTTAATAAGTTGATTGTGACTAACATGGAGCCACATCGGGTTGAATCAAGTGCCGACCCCAACAATGTATGGGATAAGGCCAGGGAGATGATGAAGCGTCAGTTGAAAGCAGGTGTAATACCTCCATCCATAATTTGAGAAAATGCTTAAACAATTAATAGTCGGTAGTGTGAAACAGAATTGAGATTAACGATACCTTTTGTAGGGTCTGGTGGTGTCACGTGGAAGGTATTCAAATTTTGAAGACTGATTGATTTGTTTTTATGATTGAAAGAATTATAATGTCTTAATGACATGATGTAAAATTCAATGAAAAAAGAAAAATTTCGACTTACAAGGTCATGAATAGCTTTCATTTCCAGAGCAAACAGAGTTTGCAAGAGGTCTTGGGTTTGAATCCCAGCTTGAAGGTACGTATCTGTACTAATATTGTAAAGATGAAAGGTTCGTTTGTTTGTTTGTACTGAATAGGCTCGTACCCTAGTACTAGACTGATTTGAATATTTTTTCAGCAATGGATAGCTACATAATCAACAAGTAGCATAGGCTATATTTTATTCCAGTACTCCCACGGGAACGGAAGTACGTGGGTGAAACCGCGTGACATCCGCTTGTTCTAAATATTTTGAGAATAATGGCTTATTGTTCTTGTGGTAAACTTAGGTTCATTTTCACTTTAGGCTCCGTGAAGTTTGACAGTTGTTCAAAACCACGTCTTGTGTATTCTACGGAATACACTAACAATAATAAATGAATACCATTTGTCCTGACATGTAAAGAACCACTCTACAGTCTTGGGAATAAGATTCAAGTTTACTTGAAAATAGTTTCAGCATTTCGATAGAGTGTACCCGAATGTAAATCTAACTGAAATGATTCAGAGCTATTCCCTCCGGCACGATGCACTTTCAGACAATTTCGCTTCTCAAAGCTTTTAAAAGAAAATAGTTCTTGGAAAACATACCTTAGTTTTAAAAGAACGATTGTGTGAACATATTGAGTATGAATTTAGTTCTTCAGACAATCCTTATGATGCTCACTATTTAATAGTGACCTGCATCTGTCTAATGGCTGATTTCAATATTCTATTCGTCCGTCATTTAGATCATGTTTTTTTACTTTATTCTGAATTTGAATCAAATCTAACAGATAACTGGGGATAGCAATGCATCTGTAAGCTTTGATAGGTTATTGAAAACAACCGATGGAAGAAATTAAAAAGTATTACCGTGAAACTGTGTAAAGAGCCGTGGTGGCCTCGAGGTTAGCGCAGTCGCCTGCTACGCAAGCGGCGCAAGTTCGAATCCCAGTGGGGCCTGTAACTATGAGTTTTTCTAAAAACGTATGTACAGTGATTTGCACACCTCATGCTTTACGGTGAAGGAAAACATCGTGAGGAAACCTGCATATGTAATGAGAAATAATTCAAAGACGTATGTATAGTGCCTGAGACGGCGATGGACTCACCCTCTGTCACGTTGGCACTTAATCATATTCGGTGAAATGTGGGTGTAAATGAAAATGAAAATGAAAACGAAAATGAAAATGAAAATGAAAATGATTTATTCAGTTTAGGCCCTGGTAAGGCACTTATGAATGTCGAGGAATTTACCACCGGTTCGGAAACTAGCCTTCTGAGAAGAACCGGCAAGAAACTCAGCTGGCATCATGTACATTTCATTACACAGTAAACAATGATAATTACAATAAAAACATTTAAAATTATTCACAATAGTGAAAATTGTATCAGCATGCATGTGCAAAAAATTATAATTAAAAAAGTAAAAATAATACCAAATGATTTACATAACATGTTTGCATACCATGTCATTGCCAGGAGCTACTTGTGCAGAGTTCTTTCACTAAATGCATATGAAAGTATAGACGCTACTGACACAAAAAAACCAAGTTTGAATTTTTTTCTCTGTCTGTCTGTCTTTCTGTCTGTCTGTTTGTTCCGGGTAATCTCCGAAACGGCTGTACCGATTTTAACGGGACTTTCACTGGTAGGTAGCTGATGTTTCAAGGAGTAACTTAGGCTACTTTTATTTATTAAAAATCTTAAGGTTCCGCGACAAGAAGAATTAAATTAAATCTACGCGGGTGAAACCGCGGGGCACAGCTAGTTTTAAATATAGATAGTAATAATAACACGCTCTATGGTTGTATCACAGACATAGACAAAGCGAGTCACAGAGTACAAGGAACGTAGTCAGATGTAACTTTTGTTACTCGTGGCCGCTTCGGAAATAGTCGAGGCGATATTGTGAGATCCTATCGACTTCTTGTTGTGTATCGTGTGGTATAAGTAAGAACAAATGAGCGTTTTTTTGCATTAACACTAAGGTCTAGGTAATATCTACTGAAAAATACAAAAAAAGGGCTTTCTTAAGTACCCTCTAAATAACTATGACTGAGTTTGATGACGCCTTTAAACGTCAAAAGGGCTTTTTAGTTATACAATAATAGGCTTATAGCCAAGAATAGCCAAAAAATGAAATCTCTACTTTTTCTCTTTCTCATCTATACAGATAAATAAAATTTAAGTGTCTGTTTGTAATTTAAAAATTACAGCTTTTCACTAAATGCATATGAAAGGATACACGCTACTGACACTCAAAAACCCAGTTTAAATTTTTTTCTCTGTCTGTCTGTCTGTTTGTTCCGGGTTATCTCTGAAACGGCAGGATGGATTTTAACGGGACTTTCACTGGTAGGTAGCGGTCGTTTCAAGGAGTAACATAGGCTACTTTTATTTATTAAAAATATTTGGGTTCCGCGACAATAAGGATGAAACTAAATCTACGCGGGTGAAATTTTTATTAAGATATTTTATCTTTTCAAAATTTAAGCCTAATCCTTCGTTTTTGATACTAATAATTATATCAGATCTCTTTTATAACTAAAAAATATTAGCTTTAAATTTGTATTTAGGTGAATGATGTAAGTACTTACTTATTTCATTAGATATGAACATTTCTCTCACGATACCCGCTAACAGCGTACAACAAAGACCGCAATTGTCCAGTCAGTCACGACAATAGTTTTCCGATAGTTCTGATCGCATCTGCGATACTGTCCTCATTGATTTGTGGCGACAACTTTGTGAGAGACTATAGTACTTGTTTGCAATAATAGCTGTCTACAGAAATTATTCTGCCTCTACTACTCACAGGGGTATAATACGAGTACTACTGAGTTTCTTGCCGGTTCTTCTCAGAAGGCTAGTTTCCGAACCGGTGGTAGATTCTCGACATTAATAATTACCTTACCAGGACCTAAACTGAATAAATATTTTTCATTTACATTTCACTCTAACTTACTTGGGTGTGGTCTACTGTAAAGTTCTCCAATCATTCTCAAACATCAATCTCCAACAGCTCTGGTATTTGAGCGGGAGATCTCCTTGTGGCCTTTTATGTGCACCCCAACTTTACATGGTCTATCTTAATCTTGACAATCAGATTCTCAGTCACTATAAGTAATTGCAAGTTCTTGTCGGATTCGATATATCGGGACACTGCACATTTTCGAACCACGATTTAAAATCTGTAGAGAAATTCCTAATTGGAATAGTTTTTTTTGGTGTTGAAAAATGAAAATGAAAATGAAAATGAAAATGATTTATTCAGTTTAGGCCCTGGTAAGGCACTTATGAACGTCGAGGAATCTACCACCGGTTCGGAAACTAGCCTTCTGAGAAGAACCGGCAAGAAACTCAGCTGGCATCATGTACATTTCATTACACAGTAAAATAATAATAATTACAAAAAAAAAAAACATCATAAATTATTCACAATAGTGAAAATTGAAAATTCCATATTATACCTTCCTTATAAAAAATTGGTTACATATACTTACGCCTGTATACATTGCATTGGCAGCTGAAGTACTGTAATAACAACACCCTCTTTTGACACCAGATGATTAACGCTCTCAGGCACTATAAATAGGTCTGTGAATTACTTCTCAGACATAAATGCTGGTGTCCTCACGATGTTTTCCTTCGCCATAATAAACCTCCGACGCGAGTCACCAAAAAGGTCTAATGCTCGGTTATTTTTTTAATTCATTCATGACTTTCATAGTTCACACTCATTTAACTAGTACCTCCTTGCTCGTTAACACACTTGGCTAGATTCCACAGTGATCTGTCATCGCATTCATAAACTATGTAAATTGAATGAATGCTCGCACAAGCTTACTGATGCATTAAAACGGGACAAAAAAATAACTTTTTATTAAAGAAAATTAAGTGATAAAATGCAATGCTAATTCACGTGTTAATTGAGACACGAAATAATGTGTTGCAAGTGTAAATGGTGATTTATCGTAGAAATTTATCGATCGATTTAAGCAATATAATTTTAAAATTTTTATGATTGACAACTGGGCGTGGTTGGCCAGATACGCTTCATTTGCGATTTACGTATACGTTTTGTCTTTAGGGTTATAAAACAGTACTAAATAGTATAATTTTAATATTAAAAACATGAATGAATAGTCGTCATATCCAAAATTTTTTCGCATCGTTCTTCAAAAATACGTCAAGAATCTTCATACGATTTTTACAAACATGTAAGAGATGAACTACGATGGGCTTTTAGCTAAAATAATTCCAAAGAAAAGTCAGCGTTTACCTTAAAAATCGTTACACCAAATGAAATAAGAGCGACCCTCTCTCTCTCGTATTAAACAAATCATCATCATCAGACTATCTTACACTCCACTGCTGGCCATAGGCCTCCCCTAATGAGTACCATAGCGCCCTGTCTTCAGCTTTCACCTTTCATTAAATAAATGTATGATTTTATTATTAGTTAAAGATATTCTCAGTGGTTGCGATTCGATCGACACAAAACATACTTAGTTGTAATTTGTATCTAGCTGGCAGTCTAAAGTACTTATCTAATAAAGGTATGATATCATTGGAATTCGATTTACAAGATTAATTAATGAAAAAAATCGTTAAATAAACGGAATCCAATTAAAAATGCTACTTCTTAGGTAAACAGCTTTGACTGTCGTCGTCACAGTCAGTTGCGCGCACGACAATTCGATGTTTCTCCACGTACTCGATTTTAAATCGATAATCTACATGAACTAAATATATGAACGATTTCAGCACTTAAATATTGGCTAATGTTGTTTTTTTTCCTCTTTTCAGGTAAGCAATTAAACTGTCTGGTTTATGGTGTGCGCGGATTCATGTGAAGCAAGAATTACGTAAAGGTAAGTAAGGAAAAATCCCTATATAAATATGTATTATAAATAGCTGTGCTCCACGGTTTTACCCATATAGACTTATTTCATTGGAAGGCCGCGGAACCCTAGTTTTTTTTTAAAACAAATGTACCCTAGTTACTTCCTGTAGCATTAGTTATCTAGCAGTGAAAAACCGTTTAAATTAATTCAGCCGTTTCGGAGATATGCCGGAACAAACAGACAGAGAAAAAATTTAAAAAATGTATTCTTACGTCATTTCCGTTTTTCTTTCATATGCATTTAGGGAAAAGCTGTTGTTTTGGATTTACAAACAACACTTACATTTTATTTATCTGTGTAGATAGATTCTCAGAAGGCTCGTTTTCGAACCGGTGGTCAATTCACGTTCATAAACCTTACCATGGCTTAAAGTGAATTTTCAATGTGCATAGTATATTTACCTTATTCGTACATGTACAAGTAAGTACTCTATTCCTCCTATTTGTGTCCCCTTTGGTCTCTCGACGGCCACAAAATAAAACATTCAGAAGCCCAGCTCACAGAAGCCACACAGAAACTTTGTCACTGACACCGTTACTGTGTATTCTGTGCTAAGAGTGTTATACCTTCATAAAAGATCAGGGGTCCTACCATGACCTCTTATTGAAATGATAGTTTCACTAATTTATGAGACAGATGTATGTAACGTGTATACATCTGTCACTGTCGCACAACTGAATTATCATTGCAATAAGATCCCCCCGAATTCTATTACGGCTTTTATTGAGTACAGAGTTAGGTACTAAATTCTACTCTCATCTTTTTAATACAATATACACTTTCGAGTTTTCAATTAGTGTGAACGATATCCAATAATATAAAAATGAATTTCGTTATGATGATGATGTTCGTTTGTGTTGCTATAACTCGCGAATGGCTGGACCGATTTCGATAATTTTGCTCTTGATATATTTGTGGAAGCTCAAGGAAGGTTTAAACGGTGAGAAACATAAAAAAATAAGTAAAGAAAAAAACAAAAAAGACGAATATATACAGATGATACGAAAATCGCCGGGCCAGCTCATCATCGTGAATTTAAGAGTAATGAGACTCTTGTCGCTGTAACCGATCCAACTCTTTCCACTTGTCTCTGTCCAGTGCCAGCTCTTTGACGTCCTGATACGACATGACTCTATCTCTTTAACTTGTCCCATGTATGTTAGCCTTGGTCTTCCTCTTCCTCTCTTCCCTTCTACATTTCCTTCTACTATGTTACCGGGCCAGCTAGTGTACAATAAATGACTTACACGCAATCTTTACTTTAAAAACTATTTTACATCAACAACCATTCGAAACAAAAATTTTTCGGGTTGTGTCTTTTCTCCGCGAAAGTATCCGCCCTTTTATGTATACAATTAGTGCGCGGGCGCAGCGTGCACTGGTCGTTGACATTGAGACGATATTCGCGGCGCGAGCGTTGCACCCGAATGATCGAAATAGCTGACTACTCTAAATGTACTGTTTGTTACATTTGCAGACTAGTTTCCTACAAATACGTACTCAATCTGGGCGATTTTACATGATTTAACTATCTAAGTACTGACATACATGTTGTCAAATTAACATCTTTGGCAATTGTTCTACGTCAGTCTGAAGCCTAAGAAAGTCTTACAATTGGTTTAATCCACATTACGGATTTTCTTCGTAAAAGGGTTCGATTTTAACGAGACTTTCAGTGGCAGATAGCTAATGTTACAAGGAGTAACTTAGGCATTTATTTAAAAAAGCATAAAGATTAAACAGTAGAATAAAACTTTGCAGAAGTCATAAAAAATCAACCCGAAGTGAAGCTAGAGCCAGTCTATAGTCAAACTATAATTCCAAATTTAAGCGTGATAGGAACTTTACCAGTTCGAGTGGCAAAATCCAAAAACTGTTCACCTTTGACCAGATATTCCGTCTCCCTGTTTTATGACAGTTCCATACAATCAAATGTGGAGCAATTACCCCCGTCCTGGATATTGCGGAGTATGTGCGGTGTGAATAAAGGGTTGTCACAGCTGGTAATTGGATTGCATGTCGCATTCAACGTCGCCTCGCACGTAACTTAATGCAATCGCTTTGTCATGCTGTGTTGCTGCTTCTATTGTCACTTTTATATTTATTTTGATGCTTTTATTTTTAATCCCTACCAGAGGGCCCTAGTGCGAGTTTTTCACTGCCGCCGTCACAAGCCACCGCGTCAACGTAAACGCAGATTTGTATAGGATCGGAACAGCGCCTCTGTCAGCCTAAATATGACACTATTGTGAACCCATTCAAATCTGCGTTTATGTCGGCGCGATGACTTGTGACGGCGATTTAAAAAAAACTCGCAACAGGCACTCAGTCCTACTAATATTATAAACGTGAAAGTGTGTGAGTAGGTATAGACGTATGTGTGTAATTCTTTCAAGCAAAAACTACTGAATGAACTCTAATGCAACTTTGAAATAATATAGCTTATATATCAGAATAACACATAGGCTATAATATATGAAGATATTGTGTAAATTGTCCAACATAATATACATATAAAAATAAGTCAAATACTGTGCTGACGAATTCGCGGATACCAGCTAGTACAAACATAAATTTTGCATTTGATGACTTTTAGCGTACGTTGTTAAAAGTCATGGCGTAGCATGTACAATCTTGTATTCCATATACAGGATTGTACATGGTACCGTCATGTTCGGAAGGTTACTTGTACTAAAAAGAACCTGGCAAGAAACTCACTAATACTCTCTTCAAAAATATTTTACTATTTTCATAAATACAAAATTAATAACATGAGAAATATAAGTCTCTCAACAGCAGATTCCTCGGCGTCAATAAAAGTATGGAAATACTTTCCCATTTTTAATTTAAAAGAGGCAGAGTATTATGCACTTTGTAGTTAGAAACTCAGAATGCTCTACGTAATCTCTTAATTGATAAAGTTCCGCTCACAACGGTAGGATTACTTAAAGTGCACTGAGATTGGATCTCGGCAATCGATTGGACGCCATCTTGGCTTGCACTTTGTGAAATAAATTAACTTGTTTGAATCTAACAATGGAATGGTTTGAACTTACCTTACATTTTTGTGCTAGAACACCTATAAGGATTTTTCACAAATCTATATATACACGAATACATGAATACAGATAAATGAAATTGAAGTGTCTGTTTGTAATTTCAAAAGAAAGTATATATACGGTACTGACATAAAAAACCTATTCCCAAGCTTTTCTCTGTCTGTTTGTTCCGGCTAAACTCCGAAAGGACTGGACCGATTTTAGCCGGACTTTCACTGGCATCTAGCTAATTTTACAAGGAGTAACTTAGGCTTTACTTTTAGGTTCCGCGGGTGAAGCCGCAGGGCACAGCTAGTATAGTATAAAATTCAAATGTCTGTTTGTAATTCTAAATTAACAGCTTCTCATTAAATGCACATGAAAGTAGGTACGGGACATTCATCAAAAAAACAATTAATTTTTTTTATCTGTCTGTCTTTTCTGCCTATTTGTTCGAACTCCGAAACGGCTGGACCGATTTTAAAAAGACTTGCACTGGCAGATAGCTGATGTTCTAAGGTTACTTACTTTTTGCCTGAGACGGCGCGGCGATAGACTCACCATTTGTCACGTTGGCACTCAAATCTTCGGTGAAATGTGGGTGTTGTTTTTGCAACACCTCTGCCTACATTTTTTACAAACAAACTACTATTTCTACAACTTATATCGACATTTGTGCATTGGAACTGTGTCCATGGGCTTACATTTCTCAAGTGATTTACTTTGCTTTTTTAAAAATGAATAAAATTTTTGAAAAGAGTAATTA
Source organism: Watsonalla cultraria (assembly GCA_964035505.1). Classification (NCBI taxonomy): domain Eukaryota; kingdom Metazoa; phylum Arthropoda; class Insecta; order Lepidoptera; family Drepanidae; genus Watsonalla; species Watsonalla cultraria. The sequence goes on along the minus strand of OZ037726.1, from coordinate 750,259 downwards.
CTGAGTTTCTTGCCAGGTTCTCAGTAAAAGCAACCTTCCGAACCTGGCGGTAGCATGAATAATCCTGTAAATTAATGTCATTCTGACGATTTGAAAGTACTTTGTAAAAGTCTAATCGAATAAAGATATGTTGACTTTGACTACAGGCGTAAGCATATGTAAGAACCCGCTAATAATCTCTTTAATATTCATGTAACAATATCGTAACCCAACCGATACAAAACAAACACACCAATAATATTCGGATAGAGCAATAATAACAATTAAGTCGCTTGTCCCACAGCCCTGTAATTGAAGTGGATACTATTGACTTTTCACGAATACAAACTACCTCATTTCAATATCGATACAATTGTATCGAATATTCAAATTTTCGACTCGATGTTATTTAGCCTTTATGTTTTTGTATTGGGAATGTTTTAGTGAGTTTGTTAAGTGATAAAGCTGGTTGTATAATGTAGGTACTAATAATTCCGTCCACCCAATAGCCAGGGTCTAAGAATTTGGCTATGGTATCCCCTGCCTGTCGTAAGAGGCGACTAAAAGGGGGCCGGAGGGCCTGCTGGCGGTCAGGGTGGGAGCTTTGACCACCGAGCCACGGGCCCGGGAAGGTGGCAGCGCGATGTGGCTCGCGCTGCCTTGCACCGGTGCGATCTATCAGAGTACCCGGAGTCCCCCCTGAGCACTGAGGATGGCCACTGGGGGGGTTGAAGTGCGGTTAAAATCCCACATACCCCGATCTGCCTCTCCCAGAGCGGTCGGGGACCTTTTGAAGGTTTCCCCTTCGTAAATAAAAAATAAAAAAAAGGTACTATAAGCCTACTCCTTCGGGAGAAACAGGCGTGAGCAATGAGCATATTATGTAGACTGTAAAAGGTTAAAAGCATCAAGGTGTTACTTATACCCTGAGATGAAGCTAAGCAAACAATTTAAGCCAAAGATATGTTTTATTTAACCTTGCATGACAAAGTCAACTTGAAGTTATAAATAAACACTTGTAGCAAAAAGCAACAGAAACAAATATAATTTATTTGCCGTTTGAAATAGCTGTAGTGATGTGCCATGAGTGCTTGTACATTGTGTTCATAAAAGTAGTATCAGATTATTCTTTTTAAAAAGTATTCGAATCTTTATCTATAAACTAGCTGTGCCCTACAGTTTCACCCGCGTAGATTTTAATTTCATGGTTGCCCGCGGATCCCTATTGTTTTTTAAATCTTAGTAGACTAAGTTAAGAACCTAAAAGTAAAGCCTAAGTTACTCCTTGTAACATTAGCTATCCATCAGTAAGTCCCGTTAAAATCCGTCCAGGCGTTTCAGAGATTACCCGGAACAAACAGACAGACAGACAGACGGACAGAGAAAAATGACACAGAAAAATTCTAATAAATGGTTTTTCTATGTCAGTACCGTGTATACTTTCACATGCATTTAGTGAATAACTGTTATTTTGGAGTTACAAACAGACACTTCAATTTTATTTATCTGTATAGATGTATAGATTCGTTTTCTATATCTATACATCTATACAGATAAATACAATTGAAGTGCCAGTTATTAGTAAGCACTGTTAGTAATTCCATATTAACTTAACAATACAAGTCGTTATTTACATTAAAAACAAATTATTTTTCTGTCTTTCTGCTTGTCCGTTAGTTCCGGCTTATCTCTGAAACGACTGGAATGATTTTAACGGGACTTTCACTGGCAGATAGGTAACTAATGTTACAAGGAGTGACATAGGCACTATATATTTTACTAGCGAATGTCACGAGGTTTCACCCGCGTAGTTCCCGTTCCCGTGGGAGTACGGAGATAAAATATAGTTAAAGTCAAAGTCAAAAATATCTGTATTCGATTAGACTTTCTACAAAGCACTGTGAAATCGTCAGAATGAAACAATTTATAAGATTATACATGCTAACGCCAGGTTCGGAAGGTTGCTTTTACTGAGAAGAACCTGGCAAGAAACTCAGTAATTACTCTTTACAAAAATATTATACAATTTAAAAAAAAAACAAAATAAATCCCTTGAGCAATGTAAGCCCACGAACACAGTTGCAATGCACAAATGTCGATAAAAAATAACATAAAGGAAAGTCTAGTAGTTCTACTTATATCTAAATGCGTAGCTTGAGATGACCAGCCCCCACAAGCAGCACCTGTTCACAAGTATGACGAGAATGCCAGCCATCGCCCTCCTCAACCATAATAGAGCCTTATTAATCAGTGAAAATGTAGCATTGAAATGGTGAAAGAATTTTGAAATTGGTCCAGTAATTTTTGAGCCAATTCGTTACAAACATACATACAAAACCTGTCCTCTTTATACTATTAGTATAGATTTTCTTTGCGGATATTGCCGCTGGCACAGCTCTAATACTAGTAAAGTGCTCTAATACGAAATGCAATTAAATCTGTTTGTCCGTCGGAATAAACAGTCCGTCTCATTTAGAGTGAGCTGGCAACATCGGCTGTTTATTTAAGAACTAGACTAGATTTTCCCATTAGCTTTGTTTAGACTTAATAAATAATTGCACAGGTTTACTCTGAAAGCCTTGATGGTTGAGTGGTTTTTGTGTTGGCCTACAACAGTTAACTAGGTACAGTGCCTCAAGTATAGATATCGCCTGCGTATTTTCTTCCGGGTATCGTTCAAAAACGAAAAAAAATTATAGAGCGAATGTGAGCGGAAGAGTCGGTAGCAGGCGTCCAAGGAAGAACTACTATGACCAAATTAATAGTATTTTTCATAAAGGTCAAATTCGGAGCACTCGTAGCCGAAGAAAGTGTATGAAGAGATGCATGAATGTGGATGAAACGAAAGAAGTATGTAAGGATCGTAGCATGTGGCAAACGGTGGTCTCTGTCTACCCCCATGGGATACAAGCGTGAGCATATGTAGGTATCGTTAAAAAGCGCCCCAAGCGATGAGTGTAGGAAGTTCTTCGTCTCCCTACAAGTGAAGATGTTCGAATGTGTCACAACTTTATTAGGGGACAGGTGCCGTGAAGAGCTATGAGTGCTCAGTGAAAAAAGTAGGGGTAGCTTAAGTTCCAAAAACAGCATTTCACTAAATGCAAGAAAGTATACGGTACTTACATTAAAAAAACCTCTGTCTGGCTATTTGTTCTGCTTCTGGCTAATCTCTGAAGTGATTGGGCCGATTTTAACGGGACTTTCACTGGCACATGTTGTTATAAAAAGTAACATTAGATACATAGTTTTTACTGTGTATCCTACACGGGTAAAACCGCGAGGAACAGTTAGTTTTGAATATATTTGTCAATCTTCACAGCTTTCTTAAAATCCTTAATTTAAATTAACTGTGATAGTAGGTATTTGAGGTATTTCAGTGTATTGAATACTCATGTTTGGGCCGTGACTCATTGTTAGCTCTCATCGTTTCGGTAAATCATTATTTCAGTAAGCCATGCTAATCCAGATTTACTCAAATCAATCAGCCAAAATAGTTTGATTCCAACGATAGGAATATGAATGCAGAATGAATCACTATTTCTTTTCACGAAATTATATATATAAAAAACAGTATTGCGTTAGAATATTTTCAGAACGTACGAATGTATGTATGATTACTCTAGTATAATAATATACTGAAATTCTAGCGAATGAATATCATCGGTGAAATGAAAACGAAAGCGCCTGCAAAATCAGATTAGCAACAACGCGCATTTGCAAAACTAACTCTCGAATTTCAAACAGGCGTTCCATACTTTTTAAACCCGTTTAAAACTTTTGAATAGAAAAAATATTTTTCTGCCCTTTTCCAATTTAAAATTCCAACGTTTGAAGTCCAGTCGGGAAACAATGGACTAAATCTATTGATATTGAAAGGGACAATGGGGCTGGAATCCCGACAATGGGTTCATACTGTGCCGCTCTTTTGTGATATGAGAACGCTTTCCACAATACTCGCTTACCAGTGGGTGTTAACGTTAATAACACCTATTTATTAAGAGAACACTGTTATTGTTTGCGAAGTTTCAATGTTATACTTACCCAAGCTTTAGATTAGATAAGTACATAGGTAGGTACCTACAGTTTAACCTGAATGAAATGTTTTCTTAGGTACTACTAGCTGTGCCCTGCGGTATCACCCACTTAGATTTAGTTTCATCCTTAGTGTCGTGAAGCCCTAATATTTTTAATGAATAAAAGTAGCCTAAGTTACTCCTTGAAACAACACCTACCTGCCAGTGAAAGTCCTGTTAAAATCGGTCTAGCCGTTTCAGAGATTATCCGGAACATACAGACAGACAGACAGACAGACGGACAGACAGACGGACAGACAGACAGACAGAGAAACATTTTAAAACTTGTTTTTTAGTGTCAGTAGCGTCATATATATGCATTTAGTGAAAAGCTGTTATTTTGGAATTACAAACAGACACTTAAATTTTATTTATCTGTATACATGTATAGATAAAGTCTGGCGAATTGTTGGATAGAAACTGCAGGATGCTACTTAGAACAGTAATTTGAGGAATTTAAACAAAATGTTCTTAAGTCTGATTTATTGCTCTTGCATTCCCGCATGCGTCTATGAAGCCGGAATGACAAAGCGTACATGCATATTATATACTTACCTACATCGATATACATATAAAAGGGCGAAAGTGATTGACTGATGTATCAAGGCACAAATGAAATTCTTAAGCTAAAAAAAAATTCACTTACGTTTTCGTCATATGACAAAAACATTGAGAAATCATTCTTTAGTGGATTTTTCAAAAGGCGATACTGCATGCGGATACACACATATGCACACCTATATACCAGGGGGGTAGTACTGTTTGTGTCCTTCTGATTTCTATCTCATATATAAAATGAATCCCCATTTCCCTTGATCGCGGCATCACGCGTAAACGGCTGGATGGATTTTAACGGGACTTTCACTGACAGATAGCTTATGTTGCAAGGAGTGGCTTAGGCAAATTTTATAAAGAAAAAACAGCATGAAACTAAATCCACGCGGGTGAATCCGCGGGGCACAGCTAGTTACAGATAAAGCCTTTTTTTTTTTTTTTTTTTTTTTTTTATTGACGAGGGGGAAACCTTCAAAAGGTCCCCGACCGCCCTGGGAGAGGCAGATCGGGGTATGTGGGATTTTTACCGCACTAAAACCCCCCCGGTGGCCATCCTCAGTGCTTTGGGGGGACTCCGGGTACTCTGATAGATCGCACCGGTGTCCCCCCACACTTTGCCGGGGCACATCCCCGGGGCAGCTGAGTCGCCGCCCCTAGAGACCTCGCTGTGCAAGGCAGCGCGAGCCACATCGCGCTGCCACCTTCCCGGGCCCGCGGCTCAGTGGTCAAAGCTCCCACCCCGACCACCGCCAGCAGGCCCTCCGGCCCCCTTTTAGTCGCCTCTTACGACAGGCAGGGGATACCATAGCCAAATTCTTAGACCCTGGCTATTGGGTGGACGGTCCGGGGCGTGCGTTGCCTCCGCCCCGCCGTCGCCGTCGTCTCCGAGAGGGATCGGCTCTCTCCCGATCCCGCTCGGAGGCCTCCTTCTGGGACATTACTGTCTCGCAGAAGGAGACTACGGCCCTCCATGCCTCTCTGTCTGCCAGCATAGCCGTCACTACGCGTGGCAGAGAGAGGTCCTGCCCGATCCTGGTGACCAGGATTCGCCGTTCCGAGCTCCACGCTGGGCACTGCTCCAGCGTGTGCTGTGCGGAATCCCGGTCACTGCCGCAATGGTGGCATTGCGTCGTCGGTTCGCGACCGATCCGATTCAGGTACTCTCCGAAACACCCGTGTCCGGTGAGTACCTGCGTCAGCCGGAAGGTGACGTGGTCCTTCCTCTTTAGCCAGGGCCCGAGGCTCGGCAAAATTGCACCGACAGCGCGTTGGCGGGCGTTCTGCGGCTCACAGAGCCGCTCCCGCCACGTTACGAGCGCATGTCGGTGCTCCTGCCTTCTCACTTCAGCCGCATTTGGAGGCGCAGTTCCGTCCGCCCGGCGGAGACGGTCGTAGATACGAGCATCCATCTCCGCCAGGATGTCCAGGGGCGGAAACCGCGCCAGGACAGTGGCCGCCTCAAAGGACAGGGTACGATACCCCCGTGCGACCCGGATGGCCATAGGACGCTGCATACTATTGTACATAGTTCTGCAGCGCCTAACACCCAATCTGGAAGACCAGACGGGTGCTCCGTAGAGAGCCACGGATCGCACGACCCCCGCATAGAGGCGGCGGACTCCTTCACTCGGCCCCCCGAGATTGGGCAGCAGTCTGTGCAATGCACCCGCTACCCTCTTGATCCGGGGGACCATGCGGCTGAAGTGCTCCTCAAAGCCCCAGCGACCGTCCAGGGTGAGACCAAGGTACTTCAGGTACCGTCCCACCCGGACATCCACGTCACCTACGCGAACCGACGAGCTGGGTGGTTCCCTTCCCCTCGGGATCTTGTGGAACCACAGCGCCTCGGTCTTTTCCGGCGCTACCCGAAGGCCCAGCTCGTGGATTTTCTCCACGACGCATGCCACGCCAAGCTCGGCGAGCCGGTTGGTCTCCTCGAAAGTGGCCCCGACGGCTAGCACCAGCGTGTCGTCCGCATAGCAGACGATGCTAACGCCGTCGGGGCGATCGACCCGCAGGACCGCATCGTACGCGAGGTTCCACAGGAGTGGCCCTAGGACCGATCCCTGTGGGACCCCGCAGTACACCTCCCTCCGGTGAAGTCGTCCATCTCCGCCCACATATTGCACGCACCTGTCGCGCAAGTAGGCACAGACCACGCGCTGCAGGTAGGGGGGCACGCGGTGGTACACCAGGGCCCCCCTTATTGCGTCCCAGGGCAGGCTATTGAAGGCGTTGACTATGTCAAGGCTGACAGCCAACGCCACTCCGCCCCGGAATACAGCCTGCGTCGACAGTGTTCGGACGCGTATGATCGCGTCCACTGTCGACCGCGCGCGTCGGAAGCCAAACTGGTCTTCCGACAGGTCCGGCCCGACGCTCGTCAGGTGCGTACTGAGGCGGTCCGCCAACACTCTTTCGAGCAGCTTACCCGCCTCATCTAGTAGGCAGAGAGGACGATACGCGGAGGAAGAATCTGCGGGTCTACCATCCTTATGGAGGAGAACCAACCCAGCCACTTTCCAGCCTGAGGGGAACACGCCGCAGCGTAGGCAGTCGTTAAACAGCCGCCGCAGCCTGTTCCCCAGCCCGTTGGGTAGAGCCAACACCCAGGCCCGACCAGGAATTCCGTCGGGGCCTGGTGCCGTGTTTCGGGCTCCGAGGCGCCTCACGGCTCGGTCCAGCTCATCGGTCGTCACCCCCATCTCTTCGGTCCAGATGATCGGTTCCGAAGGAGGGGGCACGGGACTGCTCTGGACCCTGGGGAAGAGGGTGTCTACAACCCTCTCCACGAATTCCGGGTCCAGAGTTTCCGTCAACGGAGGGACCCACGGGCGCAATTTGCCCAGTACCATCCTGTACGGGCGGCCCCATGGATCCCTCTCCAGTCCCCCGATGAGCTCATCCCACGACCGAGCCTTGGCGCTGGCAATGGCTGCCTGCAGCGCCTTCGTGGCGCCTCGATAGGCCACGTAGGCTCCACCCAACTCTTCGGCTGTGGCTCGCCTTCTTCTCCGGGCACGCGTGTACCGACGTCGGGCGCGGAGGCAAATCTCGCGCAGCTCCGCGATGCTTTCCGACCACCAGTACACGGCCCGGGGCTTGGCAGATCTGGTCCGGGGCATTGACGCGTCACATATGGACGTCATCGTGTCCCGGAACCAGGCGGCCTCCCTTTCAGGATCGGGCAGGATCCCATCTTCTTGGCCCTCAGGCCAGGCCGCGACGATGGCTGCGGCGCAGAGACGATCTCTGTCCAACCGCTTGAGAGACCATCGTCGCGGCGGGCTGCTACTGCGGCGGCTGTCGGGGCGGGGAAGGCGGATGGCCACATCCATCGCTATGTAGCGATGGTCGGATAATGTGACCATCTCCTCTGCCACTCTCCACCCCGTCACCATGCGCGCTGCCTGGGGAGTCGCCCACGAAAGATCCACGATCGACTCCCCCTGCCAGCGTACGCAGGTGCTGACAGACCCCCGGTTCAGCAACCGGAGGTCCAGCGCCGCCGCCCATTCCAGCACTGTCTCCCCCTTTTGGTCATCCCGGGCGCTCCCCCACTCACGAGAGTGAGCGTTGAAGTCGCCCAGGACAAGCACGGGACGAGGCAGACATCTGCGCATGCAGTTGGCCACCCCGTCCAGGTACGCCTCGTAGACGGCGAGGGTACAGTTGGGGGAGACGTAGCAGCCCACAACGACTATTCGGCCCCAGTTCACGGCGACGTATCCCAGCCCCCTCTCAATGAGGGAGCAGGGAGGGTCGCCGCTACCGCCACCCCAATATATGGCGACGGAGTCCATGTCGTCACCAAACCAGCGAGGATGGTTTGGGACGACGCGATATGGCTCCGCCACCACCGCCAGTGCAACCGACCACTGCGCGACGGACTGCTGGAACAAGTCCTGCGCCGCGCGACAGTGGTTGAGGTTGCACTGTAAGGCTCGTAGGGGCCTTAAGTCCGTGTTGGCGGTTCAGTTGCCGCCGCAGCTGGGCTCGAGCCCGGCTGTACGGGACCCGTGCCGCTCGGCTTCGCGGGACCCGGCTTACGGCCCCTTTTGCCACGAGGAGCGGAGCACTTCTTGCCCCCCATCCTGTGGCCAGAGGGCCGGCCCAGGTCCGCGCAGAGCGGGCACTTCAGCGGGCGAGTGCATTGACTCGCCCGGTGGTCCGCCTCGCCACATGCGTAGCACATGGAGCTCCGGTCCGTCGCGCTCGGACATGTGCTACGCACGTGCCCGATTTCGAGGCACCGGAAGCACTGCAAAGGCCTTGCCTCCAGTGCCTCAACCCTCACCGACACCCACCCGACCTGCATGCGCCCCGCTGCGAACAGCTTGCGCACCGCGGTGAGTGGGCATCGGACCCACGCTGTCCCCATAGTCAAGGGCGAGGCGCGCTTGATTTCCCCCACTTTAACATCGGCCGCCGCGCAGCCTCCAGCCTCCGCGATTGCCGCCGCTACGTCCTCGGGGGTGATGGCCTCATTGAGATCCATCACCCTCATGTCCCCCATCTTGACAGGGCGCACAATACGCACGCCCAGGTCAGAGAGGGACTCGCGCATGCGGCTTGCAAGCGCGTCGGCCTTGGTGGCACAGTCCGGACCGGACACCTCCAAGATCAGCCCACCGGTAATGGCTTTTCTGTTCCGTAAGGACGGAATGCCAAGCTCGGTGAGCTTGATCCTCTCTCTTGCGGCCGCCATCACCGCAGCGTACGTGACATTCGATCCCTCTGGGATTGTCACCGTGATCGCTGCGGATACAGATAAAGCCTAATTTAACATGCAATACAAATATAGGTAGGTACAAATATAAGTTTCTCTCTTGCAAATGTATTATTCAATCGCGGCTCTTAATTCCAAAGCTACAAAATTGAAATTCAATTGGATATTGATTTGGAACCTTATGCGCCTACATTTTTATGTGACATAAAACGTAATGGTTACGGTAGAAATATTTTTATGGTCCTCCAACTCCTTACCGAATCCCTAGAGCATGAGACTGATACGATGATTTACAAAACAGCACCTTAACACGTCGATATAAAGGTTGTATCAGCAAATAGGCACGAGTCGTAAAGCCAACTCAATACGAATGTCGTAAAGTTTAGTGTCTAGGTATTTAGCTTGGATGTTATGGTACAAATCTTGAGGAGGAGCGATCGTTGTTGAGATGCTTTGCCATTTTAGACCTTAAAACTTAAGCAGGTTGCCTGCAATATATTTTAATTCTGACAATAATTAGGGCTGTATTTTCAATGGCAATGATTTTGATTCGACTATGGGGCGAAATAACCACATGACAATTTATATTAATATAGGTACTGATGTCTAATTTATCGAACCTTATAAACTAATAATACATATAGTTGAATTGATAACCTAGTCCCTTTTTTCCCCTCGCATAGATTTTATATCCAACAAAAAAGCCAAAGAACAAATCAGGTAGTGTGTTTTAGCGCACCTATCTATACCATGTATGAAGTTTTCTTAAGCCGTCATCTGAAGACTACTTTTAAGTAGGTATATCTTATTAACTTCAATCACTCAAGAACAGCAAGGCCACGAAATTTTAGCTTAGTTACATCACTACATTTCTCCAGCGTTACTGTACGTAACTTTTGTAATTAACATTATGTAACGTCCTCTAATTGACTCCAACGTTACTACGCGTTACAACCCTTGCAAGAGTTGCAAGGTAATTTAACTAAGAAGGGAAAATGTACTTCGGAGAATGAGAATATCAAAGTTAATAGCAGCTAACTAATCTAAAACATGAGGTTCGCGAACTCTGTAAGCACTGTATATGTTTTGTAACTTTATAACACGGAGTCTTTGGCCTAACTGGGGACTTTACATCACCCTGGCCTTATCATATGTATTGCTGGGGTCGGCGTTTGATTCAACCCGATATGACATCACCAGATTTTTAAGCAAAGCGACTGACAGACCTTCACAACCCCTTTTACGAGGAGAATATGTATCTGTCTTTTAATTGTCACACTTTCTTAGGCCTGCAGCAGATCTGTAACACCTGTAGCGATTGCCGGCAAAAAATGTTAAACTGGCAACCGGGACTTGCGGCTTAACGTACTCTTCAAGGCACGGAGGTAGTTCAGGCGGTTATCCATACTACTACTGGCTTGGGTTGGGGCTATTTACCTAATTTCGCTAAAGAAATGATATGCACAATAGCAACTGTGCCACGAGCCCCTCAATCATAACAAAAGTCGCAGCCGAATCTTGAAGAGTTTTCTTGCGGTGAATAACGTCGCTATTGCTACATAGGGGAGGAAGTGCAGTGAAGGCTAGCTATAGTGGGACACTTTCGTCTTTTGCTATGATGGTACAGTCATTGCATTCTTCATAAGATATTCAATGCTTGAGTGATTTGGTGTTGCAGTAGCTCAGTACCATGACCTCTTTTTGCCCTAATAGATTGAAAATAATTATGAAACAGATGTATATGACGTGTATAAGTCTGTCACTGTCACACATACAAACTATCATGGCAATAAGAGCTTATGGTAAGGCTGTACCTATGCAGGTTTTCCACCTATGTAATATCTGAATTCTAAACCAGCCAGTCTCTTGCGCTCTGCACCCAACGAAATACAGCGAATAAAATAAATCGAATACATTCAGCTACGTAGCGATATCTATTCGAGTACAAGACAAGTAGCTGGTATAAATCCGCACTGACGGGTACAGAGTCTTTACGATTGCGATTGTTATCGAGTCGTGTTCTCGCTCGATTCGTGTGTTCCCCTCGATTTATATCGATTGCTGTACTCGGGTTGGATTTGATAAGTTAGTTTTGGAATCGTAAATACAAGAAAAAAATATAGGTAAAAAGTATTTACGTATTTAAGAGATTGGAATCTGGATTAATAGATTCGCCCCACTTAGGGATTCAAATATAACTGGCGCAATGTGGGTGTACCTCAAATGTTTTCAAATCATCAGAAAGAAAAAAAAGGTACATCAAGACAACCAGCTCTTAAATCTGATTGTTATATTGAATTTAATTCTGTTTGTGTTATGTAACCTAGTAAAAAAAGTATATTTTAAACCCTACTTAAAAGAACTAGAGGTATTATTGTAGATTAAGTAAATTTTCCCCAAGGATATAAAAATAGTAGGTACTTAGATACCTGATTAGCCACATCGAGTTGAATCAAGTGCCGACCCCGATACTTACAGGGATAAGGCCAGGGAGATGAGATGATGATACCTAATAATCTATACAGATAAATAAAATTGAAGTGTCTATTTGTAACTGCAAAATAACAGTTTTTCACTCTATGCATATGAAACTATACACGGTACAGACACTGAAAAACCAATTTTTAAAATTTTTCTCCATCTGTTTGTCTGTCTGTTTATTCCGGGTAATCTCCGAAACGGCTGGACGGATTTTGACGGGACCTTCACTGACGGATAGCTAATGTTACAACTTAGGCTACTTAGATTTTTTAAAAAACATTAGGGATCCGCGGGCAGCCATGAAATTAAAATCTACGCGGGTGAAACCGCGGGCCACAGCTAGTAAATAATAGATTTTATATAGGTACGAGAAACATTACATTTATCCTTAAGCAACAATTTAACACAAGTACGTAGTTATGTGCGAATAATTACGTTCTAAGACCAAGAGCATTTATAAAAAAATATTTCTTCCGTAAAAGCCTGTCTCGTTGATACTTATGGCGGGTCTGGCGTCCGCGGTAATTGTCCGGAGTAAGCCCTAATTAATATTAATTTGTTCCGTTCCTTTATTGCTGTCTAGGCAAGGTTCGTTAGTATCGACAGCAATTTGTTAGTGGAAGCTTTTATGGGCGTTGAAACAAAGCTATTTTGAATTCTGAAGTGAATCTTATTGTAAACGAGGTAACGTCACGGTTTAAATATAAACTTTACAAGTTAGAAATTTAGTCCAGCCGTTTCAGAGATTACCCGGAACAAACAGACAGACAGACAGAGAGACAGACGGACAGACAGAGAATTTTTTTTAAACTTGGTTTTATAGTCTCAGTAGCGTGTATACTTTCATATGGATTTAGTGAAAAACTTTAATTTTGGAATTACAAACAGACACTTCCATTTTATTTATCTGTATGTATAGATGTATAGATATAGATAAAATATGACCATTGAGACATTTTGTATTTTTGGAAAACCTTTTTTTATTGACAATTCTAAAATTACAAGTCGCCAGCATGTAAACTGTTTACAAAGATACAGAGACACATGCATACTTTACAATAACAGTAAGAGGTGTCACGTCGTGTTCGATCGCGTGTACGTTATTCACGTGTTTACCGACATTTTTGAAAACGACAAATCTATGTATCTATCTATATCTATACAGATAAATAAAATTGAATGGTCTGTTTGTAAATCCAAAATAACAGTTTTTCACTAAATGCATATGAAAGTATATACGGTAAAGACAGGAAGAAAATCAATTTTTAAATATTTTCTCTGTCGGCCTGGCTGTCTGTCTGTTTGTTCCGGGTATTCTCCGAAACGGCTAGACCGATTTTAACGAGAATTTCAGTGACAGATATCTAATGTTACAAGAAGTAACTTAGGCTTTTATTAAAAACATTGTAGTTACACCCATAAAAATTAACTCTACGCGAGTAAACCCACGGGACACAGCTAGTAATATATAATTCACTTATTATATTAGCGAAAGAGGTTGATTCTCATAGCAGCAATAGTAACATATAAAATGGAATACTATGCCTTTGGGAGGACAGTAGAGTAGTACGTTCATAAAGTCGGAAGAATAAGGGCAGCTCTCCAGAGGATACCTCGTCGAGGAAATAACGTTCTTTATGGCACAGTTATAGGTACAGGGGCCCAACCATGAGGTCTTATTATCAAAGTCAAAGTCAAAAATATCTTTATTCGATTAGACTTTTTACAAAGCACTTTCAAATCGTCAGAATTACACAATTACACAGGATTATACATGCTACCGCCAGGTTCGGAATTTTGCTTTTACTGAGAAGAACCTGGCAAGAAACTCAGTATGTACTCTTTTCAAAAATATTATACAATTTAAAAAAAACAAAATAAATCACTTGAGAAATGTAAGCCCATGGACACAGTTGCAATGCACAAATGTCGATATAAATTAACATGAAAAATCTAGTAGTTCTACTTATATCTAAATGCGTAGCTTGAGATGACCAGCCCCCACAAGCAGCACCTGTTCACAAGTATGACGAGAAAGCCAGCCATCGCCCATTGCAATGATAGTTCAGTTGTGCGACAGTGACAAATGTATACACGTCATATACATCTGTCTCATAAATGAGTGAAACTATCACGTCAATAAGAGCTCATGGTAAGGCCCCAGGTTGGTTAAACTACAATTATTCCATCTGGTTTTGCCGGCATTCTACTCTATCGATAATCCTTGGTCTAAAAGTAGCTCCATCTTTTTTTGTGATATGAAAATGAAAATGATTTATTCAGTTTAGGCCCTGGTAAGGCATTTATGAATGTCGAGGAATTTACCCCCGGTTCGGAAACTAGCCTTCTGAGAAGAACCGGCAAGAAACTCAGCTGGCATCATGTATATTTCATTACACAGTAATCAATGATAATAACAATAAGAACATTTAAAATTATTCACAATAGTGAAAAATGAGCATGCATTTGAACAAAAAAAAATTAAAAAAGTAAAAGCAATACTAAATGATTTACATAATATCATATATGGTTTGCATACCATGTCATTGCCAGGAGCTAATTGTGCAGAGTTTTAATTCCATATGTCTTTATCATTTATGTAATCCGAAATTGTATAATAAGCTTTCTTCATAAGTAAGGAATGTAGGCTTATTTCTTAAAATAACTTTTGCTCCATTGAGCGTGAGGACTGTCAAATTCTTTTATTCACTGTCAAATAATGTATATTCGTCCTTTAAACGTACATTACGTATACGCGAGTCAAGTAACACCACCAGCAGTATTACCACCAGCAGTGGTGACATTCCAATCTCAAAACAATAGTAATACTCAGAAAGATCCATATTATGAATCTTCCATTGTGCCGTGGAATACCAGGAAAGAACAGTGTATATAAGCAGCAGGCCCCGATACCTCGGGGTCATTCTACTGCACACCATAGAGCCGTGCCTATCTTATAAGTTACCAAAAATTGTAAAAGTTTTATTTTATATTTATATAAATAGTTTGTTTTTTAAAAAAGTCAACGTCTTATAATTTTAACTCGCGATTGGACACGACGACACCCCTTATTGACATTACCGTAATAATCTTCTAGATGTGAGGGACCGTGTACTAGTCAAGTTTATATTTACACTGTAATTCCACCCATCATCTTTTTCACATCAAACCTCCGTCTCTCCATCATAAAACCCCAACCTCTTTGATATTTCCTGCTCCTCTCTGTATTCTCTCTGTAAGATAAAAAGGCCATTATTTATTATCTCACGGCCAATAAATGCGAAGTTCAGTAAATGTACGTAAATCTCCGATATCGAGCGATACGCGACGATCCCCGCCCGTTTGCCAATTTAGTGGGTCGTGAAGCAATTCAGGCACCATCTAGCCACCAAATGATACAATCGACGTATCAATTTGCTGCGACGCTTACAGCTGCGGAACAACGGGGGGCGAATAATTTGTTATTTGACTTGCTAAAATACTAGCGGTGCCTTGATTTCACGCATACCTTTTACCATTTAGCCAAAAAGCCTATCTTTATCCATACTATCTATACTATTACGATATAATATAATATAATTATTATTTATTGTAAAGAGGAAAGATTTGTATGTAAGTATGTTTGTGACGAATTGGCTTAAAAAGTACTAGATCGATCTTAAAAATTCTTACAGCAATGGATTGGATAGCTACATCATCAGCGAGTAACATAAGCTATATTTTATCCCCTTACTCTCACGGGAACGGGAACTTCAAGGGTGAAACCGCGCGACGTCCGCTAGTATTACATACATACATACATAATATGCTCACGTCAGTATTCCCCGAAGGGGTATGCAGTGGTGTTGTAATAACAGCACCCACATTTCACCGAAGATAATTAAGTGCCATCGGGACTGAGTCTTTCGCCGTCTCGGGCACTATACATACGTCTTTGAATTACTTCACAGGCATATGCAGTTTTCCTCAAGATATTTTCCTTCACCGTAAAGTACGTGGTGTGAAATCACTGTACATTAGTTTTTAGCAAATCTTATTGGTACAGGCGGTTGGGATTTGAACTTGCCTAACTTAGCCTCGCGCTTGCGCTAATAGAAACGTGAAATCTGTCATTCCCATACATTTTGTATCGTTTCTATTCTCAAGCGCAAGGAGAATTATACTTGTATTAAGGGGTGTTTGTCTGCTCAAACCTATTTATCAATCGCCACGATCATTTACATGACAACATTTTTTGTGCCAATAAAACGACATTAATTAACGTTAATAATCAACGAAGCCTGCCATTACGTGTAATTAATTTAACAGCCCATTAATCAACAGTTGCCAATTGGAGCGAGCTTCTGGTATTGATTGGGTGTCAGATACATATTATATACTTGCTGTGCCTCGAGGTTTCACCCGTGAAGACTTAATTTCATAGATCGGCTTTTCACAGTACTCTAATTTAAATAATGCCATTTCAGATATTATTCGGAACAAACAGACAGACAGAGAGACAGGCACACAGACAAACGGAGATTTTTTTTAAGAATTGCTTTCATTTTTTCATTCATTACCGTATATACTTTCACAAGTTTTTGCGAAAAACTATTAATTTGCCACTTAGAAGCAGTCACTTCAATTTTATTTATCTGTATAGATATTGATTACGAGTTTGCCTCATCTTTAGTAATTTATTCTCGACCCTATAATACTATGCATACTCACTACTGTATTCCCCGAAGGGGTTCAGAGGTTCTCATTTAATCAGTTATGTTTAAGTCCCATGTAATATGGGGCGAGTCGAGACGCTAATCCAGACTCCGGGCAGACTCTTATTGCGCGATTTAGGTTCTTGTGTATTTATACTCAAACTTCGCATTTGTTAGCGAGTAGCGCCATCTATGCACCAACCTAGTCGGGCAACTCCAATTTTGAACCGTAAATCCCGTTTCCTCTCCATAAAATATTAGCTGCCAAACTACCCTAAAGATTTCTAGAACAAAACAGGTCATTTACAGTGTTATGCAAATATAAATGAACCATTTTCGCTGTAGAATACGCTGAAACAAGCTGACAAATTCAATTCCTAGCGTAGAATGCCGCCGACATCTCTTTACATTGAATATTGCGAAGGCTGGCTACGACACGAGCTCGCTCCTAAACCAATTTATGTTGAAGGGCTAACATTCAACTTTAGATGTGTTATTAACCATTCGTTTGTGCTAAACATGATGTGATGATAAATATTGTTAAGACCATTGTACATTTACTACAATTAATTCATTTTAATCTTGAACTTTGCCATCCTAATATTTTTATTGGAACTGTGTCAATGGGCATATTATGTGACACCTGTCCAAAGATTGTGAACCGCAACATACTGCTTAGAATTTAACGTATTTTTATTCGGTAGATTGTAATCTATCGAAGTGATAGGTTCACATTGTAACGATATTTACATCTTTACGGTGACAAATATATTATTTAGATAAATTGTAATTATATTTTTCAAAAGAGTGCTGTGACTTACGGGGTTCTCAGTAAAAGCAACTTTCCTAACACTGTATCGTGTATTATTCTGTGTCCTTGTGATGTTTTGAAAGTACTTTGTAATACATTTAATCAATTTTGATATGAAATAATATTATTTTGGGGAAATTTGGGGACAGTTCGCTTTAATATGTATAAGTGCTTAGTTATTTATCATAAAAAAATAGAAAACCAGTTAACCCTTTGCCTGTACCGGGGATGGAAGCCAGGTTTCATATTCCCTGCAGCGCTTTGTAAACAATACTATACTACTTACAGAACTAAAATCATATGATGTGTGTTTTAAATAAATCTTATCATTTCTATTGTTTAATTATTAATGAAATTTTATTAGATTTCAGTCAATATATTTTTTATTTTATACGATATATCAACACGCAAAGTAATACTCAACCATAGACGTAACGTTAAGCTTAAATCAATAGAGACTCGTTTAAATCCCAAACTCAAAGAAGAATACATATTTTTCATATTGGCATAAAAGGGTTTTTAGTACCTATATTTATATTTATTCTAATCCAATATAATTGCAAAGGTTTTATTTTACACTAGCTGTGCCCCGCGGTTTCACCCGCGTAGATTTAGTTTCATCTTTTTTGGCGCGGAACCCTAATATCTTTAATAAACAAAAGTAGCCTAAGTTCCTTGGAACATCAGCTACCTACCAGTGAATGTCTCGTTAAAATCGGTCCAGCCATTTCAGAGATTACCCGGAACAAACAGACAGACAGACAGAGAAAAAATTTAAAACTTTTTAGTGTCAGTAGCGTGTATACTTTCAATTTACAAACAGACACTTCAATGTTCTTTATCTGTATAGATGTATAGATTAAGCATAACACAAACAAAAGGTTAATGAAATTACTTTTTGTTACAGGTAATTAATTCTACGCCCACGAAGTATATAGAGCAGCTGTTTACGATACTGATTGATAAAACAGCCGTCGGCAGGTAAGGTTAAACTTTTTCTCCTGAAAAAACATTACAACATTTTGGCGAAACGAGAAAATCAACCAGATTTGAAAGCTTTTAGGAGCAGAATTATTCGGGCTTTGAAACAAAATTGTAGGATAGAAGTTTTAATCTATTGACAGAATGTGATAGATGTCTATTAAAAGAATATCTAAATACATACATATGTCTGTCTGTTTGTTCCGGGTAATCTCTGAAACGGTCTGACGGATTTTGAAGAGACTTTCACTGGTAGGTAACTGATGTTTCAAAGAGGCTTAGGCTACTTTCATTTATTAAAAATATTAGGGTTCCGCGACTATAAAGATGATACTAGTTCTATGCGGGTGAAACCGCGGGGCACAGCTAGTTATAATATAAGATTTTACCAATAGCCATTCTTTATTTTTCGTGATACGTGCATAGACAGACAGACAAAATTCCACATAAAATGTACGTCAGTTCCTAAGCCCTGAAAAACTATTTATACACACACTAGCTGTGCCTAGCGGTTTCACCCGCGTAGATTCAGTTTCTTCCTTATTGTCGCGGAACCCTAATATTTTCAATGAATAAAAATAGCTTAAGTTACTTCTTAAAACATCAGCTACCTGTCAGTGAAAGTCCCGTTAAAATTGGGATAGCCGTTTCAGAGATTACCCGGAACAAACAGACAGACAGACAGACAGACAGACGGACAGACAGACAGAGAAAAAATTTAAAACTTGGTTTTTCAGTGTCAGTAGCGTCTATACTTGCATATGCATTTAGTGAAAAGCTGTTATTTTGAAGTTACAAACAGACACTTCAATTTTATTTATCTGTATAGATTAGTATCATATATCTATAGGCACGACCTAGTTATCGTTTTTTCATAAGTCAGTTTGATCTTTTGACAAGATGGAACGCTACATAGAATTGATGGATTTGCTGAATTATAATTTCCCAAGACAAATAATGTAGATATAGCTATTTCATACGACTCGAGGAAATAAGGGCAAACAAACGATACTCTTATGAATAACAAACACATTTTTCGTCAACATTACAGGCACGACAGAGTAAAAACGAAATGCGTTTGCGTCTGAAAAACATTTTATCAGACATAGGTATTTGGTAAATATACTTAAAGTGTATTTGGGTTTAAGATAATTTATTTCTCAAAAGAATAACAATAATTCACTTAATGAGAAAACACATTTCACAATGCTTACTTTATAATGGCAGTACGTACAAAAACAGAAATAGAATAGTTAGGATTTAGAATATGAACAACATAATAACAATATAACATGTAAGAATAATTAAAACAATAGCGAGACTCCAAAAAGTTCAAAACTTGGGTGCACGATTTACCAAACAAATGCTGAGTAATAATAAAGTAAGATAAAATTGGAACAAATTATTAAAAAGTGGGTAGTTTATCCTTTTAAAACTAAAATGACGGAGATAAGGCGCGACTGGAAGTGGCTCATATCAACATGATAAATTTAAAGTACATAATTTATATATTTATATATTTTTTAGGATAAAGTGTTTTAGAAGTTTTTTAAAGGTTACCATGGACTTTGATTCTTTAATATCTTTTGGCAATTTATTGTATAATTGAGAACCTTCATACAAAATCGTTTTTTTGCCGTAATTCGTGCGTGGTGCGTATAATTGTATGTAATTAGCTCGTCTCAGTGTCATATTGTGTAGTGGTTGTTTCTTATGCAAAATGGTTCTAGTGTGTATATTTTTATTTAATATTTTCCTTATTAATATACAGTTATAATATATGTATGTTTGTAATATATTCATTAGTTTTGTTTTTTCATACAGAATTTTTGTTGGTGTTAAGTAATACAAATTAAATAATGTTTTGAGCAGTTTATTTTGTGCCGTTTGTATTATGGATAGGTTGGTTATATTTCTGTTATCGTATACTATCTACCTCGTTGATTTAGTGGTAGCAAAGAGCTGATGCGGAACTTGAGGCCATGGGTTCCATCCTGGTTTTTTCCCCATTAGTGATTTCCCAGTAGCCCGAAGTCTGGATTAGTGCAAGGTTAATGGCAAAAGGCTCGTTTCTGCAAAATAACACCTCTGCCCACCATTTTAGGGAATACAGGCTTGATGATATTATGTATGTATGCGATTTTATTATCTATACATACAGTTAATAAAATTGAAGTGTCTGTTTGTAATTCCAAAATAACAGCTTTTCACTAAATGCATATGAAAGTATACACGCTACTGACACTAAAAAACCAAGTATTCAAATTTTTCTCTGTCTGTCTGTCTGTCTGTCTGTTTGTTTGTTCCGGGTAATCTCCGAAACGGCTGGACGGATTTTAACGGGACTTTCACTGACGGATAGCTTATGTTACAAGGAGTATCTTAGGCTACTTAGATTTTTAAAAACATTAGAGAGCCGCGGGCAATCATGAAATTAAAATCTACGCGGGTGAAACCGCGGGGCACAGCTAGTACATGGATACGTTTCTGAGAAAGCGTGTGTCTGTCCGTCTGTTTCATTTCCTCAAATTAGGAATGTCGATAACTTTCCTTGACCCTAAGGAAGCACATGTATTATAATTTCAGGGACAACGTCGGGTATGAATTAATCTATACATCTATACTCTTTACATACAGATAAATAAAATTGAAGTGTCTGTTTGAAATTCCAAAATTACAGCTTATCAGTAAATGCATATGAAAGTATACACGCTACTGACATTAAAAAACCAAGTTTTAAAATTTTTCTCTGTCTGTCTGTCTGTCTGTTTGTTCCGGGTAATCTCTGAAACGGCTGGACGGATTTTAACGGGACTTTCACTGGTAGGTAGGTGATGTTTCAAGGAGTAACTTAGGCTACGTTTGTTTATCAAAAAAATTAGGGTTCCGCGACAATAAGGATGAAACTAAATCTACGCGGGCACGGCTAGTTTTCAATGTAATTACACGACTTATACACAAACCTTCACTTATCCCTAGTCTCCCTTTCATTGTCTCAGACACCTGCCATTAATATTTGGTTGTCTGGTAGAGATCGCTCTAGCAATAAGACCGCAGTTTGTTGCCATACTTTAATAATATTACTCAAAAATATCTGTATAATATTATGGTGTGCAATAAAGGATATAGTTATAATAATAATTATTATTACATACGTGAAAAGATACGAAAATCCGTGTAACAATTTTTGCAAGAAAATCGTATCAGGTAACTCGACAGGCAGCTACGTATACTTACAACTAATATAACTATAGATGAAGTCACTTTCGTTATAAGCCCAATACGGTGTAGTCACGGTACGGTACTTGGAATAACTAACAAGTACTTGCCGAGGTTCAGCCATATTCAAGTCGGCTGAAGTGCCCTCAGTAGCTAAACGAGAAAAGTTTCACAAGTGATTGCTTAAAATATAATTGGAAATGTTCAGATCGATCAATTTTAATATTTAACTCTTGAGACAGTTCCAATATGAATTGATCTTTTGATAATATATTAGAGAACTTGCGAACGTCACGTTTCACCCGCATAGTTCCCGTTTCCGTGGGAGTATGGGGATAATATATAGCCTATGTTACTCGCTGATGATGTAGCTATCATTGATGAAAGAATTTTCAAGATCGGTCCAGTATTTTTTGAGCCAATTTGTTTCAAACTTGCTTACATACAAATCTTTTCTGTTTATAATATTAGTTTAGATATAGATAAAGGAATACTTTTGGTAC
Source organism: Watsonalla cultraria (assembly GCA_964035505.1). Lineage (NCBI taxonomy): Eukaryota > Metazoa > Arthropoda > Insecta > Lepidoptera > Drepanidae > Watsonalla > Watsonalla cultraria. The sequence continues at coordinate 728,234 of OZ037726.1, read as the reverse complement.
ATCCTCATTCCCCTAGTTACGTTTAAAGTAGCATAACTCGCTACCTAAGTAAGGACTCAGCCTATTGTCGTTAAAAAGGCTCTAAACTAGTCTTTGGACTACTTCTGGGAAAATAAAGATGGAAAAAAACCTAATACCACGCCATACCCGAGAATCGACTCTCCTCTAAAACACGTTACGGATCTTGATATAGTTTATAGTAGCGTATTATAAGAGTTGAACTCCCACCCCGGCTTTGAAGCTACAAAATCCATATTATTATTAAGTATATTTATATATAGTAGGCACAATACAACCTTTCAAAAACCTTAAAAAATCGTAACCCGAAGTGAAGGAAATACGGGTCGCTAGTTGAAAAATAACAAGCAATTTTAAAAAGCCATTAAATATTCAAATTCAAGTAACCAAGCTACGAAAGCCTAGTTTGAACCCAGAAATGTATTTCCTTATAATGCACGAATTGAAAATTCAATTCCGACGAGAATTCATTTTAAATTTCCTCCGAGCGTAAAAGTCCTAGGACTTTTCATGCACCGTTCCATGTATATACCTAATTCATGTCAGCTATGTTGAATACTGAATAGTTCTGTAGAGAAAGTTAGGCTTCATGCACGATGCAAAACCAGAACCTCTGCTAAGTGACTTGGAGGAGCATAGTTTGTAGCATTACACTACGAAACTTATGTTGAAGTTTTATAATAAGACATTATATTTAGGGACACGGAATGAACGGAAGAATAATCACACTTACCTTATGAAATTCATTTCGCGAATCTCCGGAAATTCTCTATTTGAATGTAATTTTGTTTTATTTGTGTTTGTTTAAAGAAGGTATAGTTTAATTTGCCTATACTGAGTGAATTTGCAAGTGAGCGCGTGGATGGCCAAATCTTAAACTATGAAGACTAATTTTGCACCATTTGATAGTGTCGCTGATAAAGATCGAATGTCTGGAAGAAATGACGTATGGAAACCTGAAGGAAAGAGCAATTTTTAACAAAAATAAGAAACAGGACGCAAACAGTCAGTACTTAGCAATCTATTAAAAGACTAAAGCTCAGAATCCCGGGTTCTATCTATGTAAACAAAATCTAAATCTCTGCCATATTTTATGTCAGTATAAATAACTCAAATCTTGCCTCTTAAGAGAATTGCAAATATATTCCATTATGCAAATTGTTTTCGTTAATCCTATTGTAGATACCGTCTCGAGTCCTACAAATATACTCATTTATTATTCGCATGAAATTCAAATTTCTTACACGAAATCTTACTTAAGACTTCACGATACAATGATCTATCATTTCAGAGTCTCCTTGACTTAAATTAATTTTCTATGCATATCTATACTAATAATAGATTCTACATGCGGCTTCACTTGCGTATTTGACCCAGAGTTTAAAAGTTTCTAAGAAAATTTAACCCCCCATTTCACCCCCTTTGGGGAAGAAATTAGGATTAACCATTTTTGACGGTAAAGCGGTCAACTACACAGAATGTATTAAGATGCATATGACAGGTGTACGCGCAAGACATACGCACTTACTCATACTGTCCTTTTGGACCCAGTGGAACGGGAGTCGTTACCGGGGCTTTCCCCGGTTTCCTTTAAGTCTTTACTTAGACAGAGTAGTTTCACGGTGAAAAAGTTACAAGGGAAGAGTACTGACTACTCTCTGACACCCTTAAACGCCTGTTGCCCTGATAACTACGGAAGATATAGGGACGTGCTACTCTGCTAGCACCAGAGAACGGGTTAGCGAGACTAAGTATCCACTAAGAAAAAAATTTCGGAAATTCTCTCAACCCCACACGAAACACGCCATACAAATTTCATGTCCCCAAGACTAGCGGAGTAGGGTGAAACGTATGACGTTACTTGCTAAACTATGTAACAGTATAAGCATAATCTAAATGGTCCGACAAAAAATCCTATTCCAGCATTTGACTACCTTGGGTCATTTCACGGGTTTCCATCAAGTACCGATTACTTTTTGTGCGAGAAATTCGTCCATGCAACGTTACCCCGAGCGTTTTGCGACAAAAATCTCTCGAGTAAGTATTTCGCTCGATTGTCGCTAACAAATTTATAGCGGGTACATTCATGTAATTTATTGCGTTCGCCATTTCGGGTTTGATTTATTTGGATGACATTATTATTATTAAGGTCAGGGATTTGTTTAACAAGTCGTCCTATCTATATTTTTAAATTGGAGTAATTTTCTTAATCTTCTTAAAGCTTCACTCCTTCCCTAAAGGTTTAGGCAAGGGTGTTATAACACCTACTGTCTACCGAAGACGATTAGCTAATAACGTGACAGTCTCTCAGGCACTTAACAAACAAATAAAAGCTTAGTAACATATTTATGTGTATGAACCAACTTTCCTACATATTGAGTAACATTGACAGAAGTTTCAAAGCTTTGACTGATCGTCAATTTTCCCTCAATATTGAAGTTTTTCAAGCACATACGCCAAGTTGGAGATACTTGGGACAAGTTGTGTATTTAGTTTCTGATGTTAATGGAAGTTAGACGTTAAGAGGCGGAGTGCCTTCTTCGGCGTTACTTGGAGATCTGTAACTTGATAAGTTTGTTATGAAGTCTGGCGTGTGCGACATTCTCCACATTTACAGCGGATCATTGTTTCTTATATAACTAAGAGGTTTTCCTGTCATCTTTTGAGATATAACAATAGATTTATCACACAGGTACGCAATGTAATCTTTTGCTAAGAATAAAGGCTTATAGCAACACTACTGGTTTCTTTTGTACGTTTATTTTTATTTGATTTACAAGTACGATCTACTAATGGTTATCATCTACAAGTGAATGTTTATGTAGTGTAGGATTTTAAAGAACAATTATCATTTCGGTATGATGTTATTATACCATGCTAATATTCACTATTACATTCAACAACGCATTTCGTTGACTACAGTTCTGTTTTGTTCCTGCGATTATTATGCTCGCTAGTGTACTAAGAGGAGTGGAGACTCTGTGCAGACATAAGACCCTTTGCATTGTGATAGATTTATAAAAAAATATGGGATGCGTGAGTGACTACCTTGGTATAATCATCATACTTATCTCATGTTATTTGTGGCAGGCGCAATGTGTTTATCCCTTCCATTCCTCTCTATCAATCGTCATTCGTTGTAATTAAATTACAAACAGTGTGTCTCTATTTTTATGAGCGTCTCTTATCGCCATGTATATGCCTGTTATGTACCATCGAAGCTCGAAGCGTATAAAAATAAATCTTATAAGATGAAAGTTCGATCACTATTGTTCGTCCATCTTTGATACGGGGCGTGGCTCAGAGCCAGCCCACATCTCTTTGTGTTTGAAGATCAATTTCAAACAGCTCAGTTTACTGATAGATTTTATACTGATACCAGAACTTCTTGAAGGTACTCCTACAGTATTTTCAGAATTTAAAAGTTTGTGAAACTGTTATTGAATAAGACGTTGAATGGTGTGCCGTGATATCAGAATAACAGGAGTATAATAATATAGATATTAAGATTGGTTTTACTGAGAGAACCCGACGAGAAATTAAACAATTACACGTTACAAAAATATGTTTCTCCAAAGTCGATCGTATCAAAAAAAAATCAATCTGCCTTCATACATACATACGTATGCTCACGCCTGTATGACAACTCACATTCGCTCTATAAATTTATTTCGTTAAATGAATTTATTTCATCCTTATATGTCTGATTCATGAGATAAATTATAACCATTTAAAATTGTTAACAAATTTCTGAGAAGAGTCGACTTCTCGTCTTACCGGGATCTTCATAACAAAAGCAACCTTACGAACCCGGTGGTTGCATTTCAAATCCTTTACAGTGTAATTTTTAAAGTCCTTTTGACGAATTGAAAGTAATTTGTAAGAAGTCTAATCAAATTAAGATATTCTGAAATCCCAGAACAATAGGTGTTAATGGCAAGGAATTACATTTCGCTCAACGAAATGGGGCCTAATGATACTAGCTTTGTTTTGTTTGAAATTGAAAATATTGTTTATCGCTTCTAGCAGGATTTGGGTTAACGACTAAGATATTAATTTAGAAAACTTAACTTCTTGGATGAACTGTTGTCGGAGATAATGATTTTAATAATTGTTTTTAGGCGGGTTTTGAAAGTACTCGAGGGATACAAAGTTTAGTACTTAGTTAAGCAAATATTATGTTATCTTAGGCGTGTGGGCTTACAGTTACTAAGTATGTACCACATACTAACTTATTTGCAAGTTAGAAAATGAAAATGATTTATTCAGTTTAGGCCCTGGTAAGGCACTTATTAATGTCGAAGAATTTACCACACGTTATAAAAGTTACTCCTTGTAACAGCAGCTATCTGCCAGTGTAAGTCGCGTTAAATCGGTCCAGCCGTTTCAGAGATTAGACGGAAATAAAAGTAATAAATGTATATACATTTTACCAAAATCTTGGAAAATTTCGGGTCATCTCATTAGCCTCACCCATCATTTAACCTCCTAGTGGAAACTCTACAAATGGACATCAACAATTAATATTCCATCCACTCAGTTGATTGGAATAACTAGGAGCAACTTTATCACAGTAGGCATTATAAGCTTATCAGGCAGTATGGTAATTAGGACAAATTTTTGATAAAATAATGTTTGCGCCATTGAAGCGCCAGGGTTAACACTCCCCTTATTACAAAACAGAGCCTAAGATAGTCACTCAGTGGCTTAAAAGTAGTTCAATCACTTTCTGTTATACGGATTTAAAAAGGGATCTAGTATTGCATCAAATATATGTTTTGTATTAACGGGGTCATGGTTCTTAAATTGACTTCTTAATTTACTGTCAAAGTAGTGTAGATATTCCGCTATGAAGTTTAGAAAAATGTCATTAAAACACGTCAATCACGTACACGGAAGAATAAGGGCAGCTCCCCAGAGGATACCTCGTCGAGGAAATACCGTTCTTTATTGCACAGTTATAGGTACAGGGGGTCTACTCTCTTTCTCCGAAAACGAAACTTCGTGAACGAACGAAAATTAAACGTAGTTTCATTATCGCTTTGTTTTTATCATACTCAAATTTTTCTTCGTCTAATAATTTAATTAAAGTTGGTTTAGAAAATATAAACATCAAATAATTTTCTAGCGGACCACGTTTGGACGTAATTTTAGAACGAATAATAACCGTGGTAGGAACTTTGCGAACTTTCGGCCGAAGCTTCGTTTTTCGGAGAAAGCGAGTAGGCCCCCTGGGGCCCAACCATGAGCTCTTATTGCAATGATAATTCAGTTGCGCGAAAGTGACACATGTATACACGTCACATACATCTGTCTCATAAATGAGTTAAACTATCATGGCAATAAGAGCTCGTGGTAAGGCCCCAGGTACACAGTCCGCCACGACACTGCAAGGGATGCTTTGAATCTAGAATATTTGCGCGTCTGTGTGAGTGTGTCATTTCTAACGATTTGTTCCTAGTTACCATACTGTGTGTAGTAAGCGTATATACTGTGACATTATTGAGTAACATGAGGCTCTATTTATCTGCACAGGATCATTTGTTACAACTACACGATTTATCTATGTGATCAGGTGTCGCTGTCGTGTCAGCTTTAGGTGCCTTTAGTAATTAGGTTGGGGTGACTGGGATTTATAGCTTCTGCTTTTGGATTCCGGTATCGAATGATCTAATGATTGATGCTGCCAGCTTTCTTGCATGATCCCGAGAGACACCGATTTGGGCCAAGTTTTCTACTTGTAATTAGTTTTAAGTACTGTTCCTTGTATATATAATTGAGTTTTTATTCAATCATTGACTGGAGTATTTATGACTTTTGATTTTTGTCTCACAATACTCTCACAATATATATGATGGCAACAAGTGAGGCCATGGTAGGGCCTTCGTCTTACTACCACTTATCAAATCTTAAAGTATGAAAATAGCTAAATACATTGTTAATTACAAAAATAAATATATATTTTTAAGTTTTGTATAGTGTTGCAAAAACTTTAAATTAATATTAAGTACATTATTGGTGGTTTTAGATGTTTCGGGAAATGATGTGTTAAAAAGTAATTATACATCAGGAAAACAATCGCAAAAATCCATCTCCCCAAAAAATGTTCTAATAAATATCCACGAACGCGGCGCATTTCGTGGAATTATCCATTAACTGGCAACTCCCTCCGGATCCCGATAATAGGCCGTAGTTGACTCTCGTGGCAATTTTAACCTATTTACGCTTTTATGAAAGTTAAGCTGCGACTAACAAGGTTTTATTTCATTACATTTTTATTAAAAGACTAGCTATACCCCCTGCTTCGCACGTGTAGACTTAATTTCATGAGTTCCTATATTTTTATCCCAAATTAATTACTCCTTTTATTATCGTTCCTAGTAGAGTAAATAGACGGACAGACGGACGGAGATTCTTTTAAAAAAATGTATTTAAGTATTCAGTATTGTAGGTACCGTATGATATAGTTCCATAGCTGTTAATTTGGAAAGAAACGTACGCTTCAATTTTATTTAATTGTAGGGGTTTGAGCAGTCACCTGCTACGCAAGCTCAAGTTCGAATCCCAGCCGGACTTCTTCCAATGAGTTTTTCTAAAAAAACTTACGTGCAGTGATTTCACACCACCTGTTTATTCCGGGTAAACTCTGAAACGGCTGAACCGCTTTTAAAGGACCTCCACTGGCAGGTAGCTGATGTTTCAAGGAGTAACTTAGGATACTTTTATTTATTAAAAATATTAGGGTTCTACGATAATAAGGATGAAACTAAATCTACGCGGGTGAAACCGCGGGGCACAGCTAGTTGTAAATAAAATAGTAATAAGTTAATACCAAAATAAAGCGGACCCAACTATCGTAGCGTATTTAATTACTAGTACCTGGTTGACCGAGCAGTGCTCGGTTCCTTTTTCTCATAAAAAACTAAACCCACAAAAAAAGGAACCAAAAGAAAAAAATCGAACCGGTGAACGTCGGTCTCGAACCGGGGTACTCTAGTATCGTTATCACCTCGTAAGCTGACAGCCTCACGTCTGAGCTATAATAACTTGACAGTTGTCGGCGAAATTTACTTTTGTATTGTATTGATATTTTATGAGTTTTTCAGTGCATGAAAACATGGCCAAAACGATGGTTTCTAAAGGTGAAACCTAGCTAGATACATTTTTTGTCCCCGAAACCCCCTACATACAAAATTTCATGGAAATTGTTGCAGCCGTTCCCGAGATCCAGATTGTATATATATATATACAAGAATTGCTCGTTTAAAAATATAATATACATGTTTAAATGTATGTAGGTAAGGTAGAATAGGCTTATTTGCAGCTATTAGTATCAAGTATGAAAGAAAGATATCGAACAATACCTTTACCACAGTTTAAATAATGCTCCAGTTCCCACTTCGTTTCTACAATTGAGGAACCTTTTTCGAACAAAGAAAGTCCTTTTTATTCACTTCAGTCAATTCAAGTTCTACCTTTCCAGATCATAAAAGAAGCTGCACAATGAATTTTCGAACTAGATCTGAGATACCTTCAATAAAATGACTTATTCCTGAATTTATGAATCCAATATGGCTCATATGAATTATTCACAGGACAATGTTTGCCGGCCTCTCGGGGTAGCGGTAGGATTATACGGTTTAATTCCTGTTATACCCGGGTTTTGTTATCCGTTTTAATGCCGTGATGGTCGCAATGTTGATTCCATCATTACAACAGTTACCCTTATAAGAGTATTGTAATTAAATGGAGTCAAGAATAAACTACTCTGACTGCCTCTTAGGTCTAGTGGTTGCAAGCGCTACTGTGTACACTAAGTGTAGTGTCAATCCTCGGGTGGGAAAAAAATATTGGCTTTTGGAATTTCCCAGTAGTCGACGAGAGTCTGGATTAGTGCCGGGTTAAGGGCGATAGACTCGTCCCTATTACATATTTATTAAGCACATCTCGTGCGGGTATACCCTAAGAGTACATCTTCGCCTACCCCTTCATATAAGACTTAAAGCAACCAGCAATGCTAACACCAGAATCGGCTTCTTACCAATTTTCTGACGACCCATTATTATTTGCGTTGGAAGAAGTACGTCTTTAGCAGGAGAGGAAAATATCCTATCAGTTGTCAGACAATAAGAGCACTTCAATATTAAAAAAAACTTGATCATAGCGCGTTCTAATTGACGCGTGGCGCCATCTTGTACGTAAAGGTGACAACTCTGTCAAAGAACGACAGAGTTACCAACTGCCACGTAAACAATTTTTGATTACATAGTATTATATTTTTCCCTACATAGCAATTTCCCCAGCGTAAATTTATTTGGGGTAACCTAAAAAGAAGTAAATTAATCATGTTTGTGAGATGTCTCCCATCTATCACTCGCACGCAGCGTTCATCTTGACGTCATTGGAGCGACCTTACGTCTCTATTTTTACATTGAATAAGACGTTATCTAAGTAGAAATAGCGTACATTTTGCCCTAACATCCAAGTAAAAGCGTAGTTTCGAGAAGGTCATAATATTAGCGGGATGTTCCAACTACCTACATAATAGTTGCAAATGGCATTATAGGATGGCCTTATTAATTAAAATCTTCATACACTTGCTGGTAATGAATATTCTTATAAGTTAGATCACTGCCATAGTTATGAAAAGTCACTTTTGCGTATTGAAATGAAAATGATTTATTCAGTTTAGGCCCTTGTAAGGCACTTATGAATGTCGAGAAATCTAGTAGAAAAACGAATTTGGAAATTTAATTCTTTTTCGCTTAGCTTGAAAAAATATTATAGGCAGAGCTATTAACCATATCGATGCCCCTAGGAAATGCAATTCTTTTTAAAAATATATATTTTCTCACCTTTATTCTCGGGCTCCAAGGCAGTAGTAACTTACTCCATCTAATGGATAAGGCGTTACTTAATAACAACGATTCATGTAGCAAACATGATGAAATATTAACCCACTGCACCCGTATGTAGATTACGTCCCAAATGCCCAAGCAAGTGTAATATCTTGCATCTCGTACATTAAGCCAAGTGTAACTTAGTACGGAGGTTGGAGCTAAGTGCAACCTGCTCTAATTCTCTTGAGGCACGGTCTGCAATTAAGTTTAATTTGCATGTGTTAAGCTTTCGTTGCAAAGATTTGCGTCATAAAGGTACCACTTTCAACTTAAAAAATGAACGGATTTGCGGTCAAAGCTGTTGTTTCTTAAATAAATATTCTGAATATAATAAAGTTCCAACGTGACAGCGGGTGAGTCAGTCTTTGAACTACTTTTCAGATATGTATATGCAGATTTCCTCACGATGTTTTCCATCACCGAAAAGCACGTGGCGTGAAATTACAGCACTTAGTTTTAAGAAAATGCTCATTGGAGCAGACCGCTGGGAATTCGAACTTGCGTCGCTTGTTTAGCAGGCGATTGCTCAAACCCGACGACCGCCACGGTTTTTTAAATTTAATTTATGTTTCGCATCGTTTAAAGATTGTAATTACAGTGCTAACGTAGTAGGATACGAAAGGAACACATTATAATTAGCACACTTATTCCCCCTTCCCTTCTTATGAAACACTGGCGACCTTACTCACCGCAGGAACAATATACTAAGGCAGCATTATTATTCTGAGATGTCAGGCTGCTCCAGATGAATGAAAGGTCCTATTGTACCCGAGCTCTTTTATTTTCATTAATAGCTTCTGCGTGGAATAGTTACCATGCGCTTGCACTAAATTTAAACTACTATTGGTCTTAGCGTGATTATATAAAGCCTTCCTCGATAAATCAACCTCTGTAATATTTTTTCAAATCGGTCCTGATATAAGCGCGTTCAAGCGAACAAAGTAACTCTTCAGCTTTATACAGAAGAAAAATTAAATTAAAATATAGATAAAGAGAAACATACCAGTCCTACCGATACGTAAACGAAATTATGTCAAAAGTTATAGTTGGAGTACAAATGTATGTAACAGAATTAAAGTCAAAGTCAAAGTCAAAAATATCTTTATTCGATTAGACTTTATACAAAGCACTTTCAAATCGTCAGAATGAAACAATTTACAAGATTATACATGCTACCGCTAGGTTTGGAAGGTTGCTTTTACTGAGAAGAACCTGGCAAGAAACTCAATAATTACTCTTTTCAAAAATATTATACAATTTAAAAAAAAACAAAATAAATCATTTGAGAAATGTAAGCCCATGGACACAGTTCCAATGTACAAATGTCGATAAAAATTAACATAAAGAAAAGTAGTTCTATTTATATCTAAATGCGTAGCTTGAGATGAGCAGCCCCCACAAGCAGCACCTGTTCACAAGTATGACGAGAATGCCAGCCATCGCCCTCCTCAACCATTATAGAGGGAAGTGAGCGACCCGTCATCCTGACGCCGCCGCAAGCAAAGGCATTTTAGTGAGCATGACATTACATTTGATTATCCCAGCCTGCCCTCTAGGGAGTCTTCATATACTCGTATAACTTTCTACCTTTATCTTAGATTAACTAAATCCCCCAAGAAACTGAGCTAAAATAATACCATTATCAATTTGTGGATGTCTACAACAAAATATTCAGCTCTGGTTTATTAAAACTTTCCCAGCTTTGCTTCTTCGTAGACATTATCAAAATAATATCATTTTGTAAGTCTCTTATCGATACTTTGTGAATACGTTAATTCAGAAAGTATGTCTAATATAATAAATAACTACTTGTTTACGAAACCTTATTATAACTAGTAGGTACTACACAGCGCTAAAATTGGTTTGGAAAAACTTTAAATGAGTATTATTTTGCTATTTCTAGCCCGCTTTGGTACTTCTAAATTCGGAACCCGGTGGTAACATTTAGGTGTAATCCTGCATAATCATGTAATTCTGACGGTTTGTTAAAAGACTAAACAAGTATTTTTAAATTAGACTTATCTGTACAGATAAATAAAATTGAAGTGTCTGTTTGTAACTGCAAAATAACAGTTTTTCACTAAATGCATATGAAAGTATACACGATATTGACAAAGAAAAACCAACTGTCTGTCTGTCCGTCTGTCTGGCTGTCGTCTGTTTGTTCCGGGTAATCTCAAACGGCTGGACGGATTTTAACAGGACTTTCACTGACGGATAGCTAACGTTACAAGGAGTAACTTAGGCTACTTAGATAAAAAATACTAGGCATCCTCGGGCAACCATGAAATTAAAATCTACGCGGGTGAAACCGCGGGGCACAGCTAGTTATAATTATATTTTAAAACTTTAAATTTAGACTTCAGTTTAAAATCAATGTTTATAAATACCAAACTAATTTCCCTTAAACTTAAAAACTATTAACATAAATAACGCACATACAAAAAAAACAAAATCTTTAGAGATAAATAAAATTGAAGTCTGATTGTAATTCCACGCTATTGAAAGCATGTGGAGGAGGAGAGGAGCTCGTGGCACAGTTGCTACTGCGCATATCATTCGATCAGCGAAGTTAAGCAACCATACGCCTAGCCAGTAGTTGGATGGGTGACCGTCCGAGTTCCCTCCGTGCCTCGGAGAGCACGTTAAGCCGTCGGTCCCGGTTGCCAATTTAACATCTTTGGCAATCGTTACAGGTCAGTCGGAGGCCTAAGAGAGTCTGACAACTGGTTTAACCCAGTATACCGATTTCAAAAATCAGGTTTAAGGAAAATCAGGTTAAAATTCGGATTAAGGCTAGGGAGATGATGCTATTGAAAGCATGTAAATGAAATCACACTTGTGTTAATCACAGTAAACACCCACAATCATTCCCTAAAACCGAATTAAATCGAGACAGGTATTTGGAGAGCAATCAGAATAAAGCTTAGCGATTAACGCTGAAAAGGAATTTACTCTAATGGAAGGGCTGGGGCTGAAATTGGTGTCTCGGCAATAAATGACATTAATGATGCGAATATCGATAAACTATAAATAAAATGAGCCGTAACAAAACCAATGAAAGGAATTATTCGTATTGAAGTGGAACAACAGTAACGCATCTTTAAGAGTGATCAGTTTCTTCATCTATATATAAAGTTTTTAATGCCACGTCACGCCTGTATTCACCGAAGGGGTAAGCAGAGGTGTTGTAATAACAACACCCAGTTTTCACCGAAGATGATTAACTGCCAACGTGACAGATGGTGAGTCTGTCGCCGTCTCAGGCACTACACATCTTTGAATTACTTCTCAGACATATCCAGGTTACCTCACGATGTTTTCCTTCACAGTAAAGCACGTTGTGTGAAATCACTACACATAAGTTTTTAGAAAATCTTATTGGTACAGGCCCCGCTGGGATTTGAACTTGCGTCGCTTGCGTAGCAGGCGACTGCTCAAATTCCACGGTCACTACGGCTCTTACTCATGCATACAGTAGAGATAAAATTTAAGTGTCTGTTTTATATTCAAAATCATCAACGTTTACTATTACTACATGCAAAGAAAAGTATACAATACGGAACATACAAAGAATTTTTTTTAAAAAAAAATTACTTCGTCTCTCTGGCTTATTTCTAAAACGGCAGAAGCGAATTTAACGGGACTTTCACTGTCAGATAGCCGATATAAAAAGGAGATTTTTTTAAAATAAAAAAATTGTGTACTGCAAAACCACAGTTAGTAATATCCTAAAAGCACTCACAAACACGTACATTCAGATTTCCCAATAGTTTGACAAGTCTCGTCGGCCATTTTGAATCGAAGGCGGCCATTTTGGTTATTCGGTCGGCTAAGCCGAGCCGAACCTAAGCTTACAGCTTAGACTCGTTTAATCATGCCTCGTGTCTGTCCAAACAAACCGGGAATATTGCTTTAAACTTTGACTGGCACAGAGTTTTTACTCTAAACTTGGTTGTTGATTTTAGCAACAACTGTAACATTTAGAACGGTGTCTAGCTAACTTGTTTTTTGGGTTTTTGTGGCTTCTCTAGCTTAGATTTCAGAGCCCCATAAAGATGTTTTGTTGCCTCCGTTATTGATTCAAATCTAGTTTGGTAGGTAGGTAATTAATATTATTACGTTACTAAAAAAATACATACCTACATACCCGCTCATGCCTGTATTCCCCGAAGGGGTAGGCAGAGGTGTTGTCATAACAATACACACTTTTCACCTAAGATGAAATGGGCCAACATGACAAATGGTGAGACTATCGCTGTCTCAGCCACATGCGTCTTTAAATTACGTCTCAGATATGTGCAGGCTGACCAAGCTGTGTTTCTTCAACGCATATGGTGTGAAATCAAGACATAAATTTTGAGAAAGATACATTGTGACAGACGTGATTCAAACTTGCGTCGCGTAGCATGCGACCACTTTAACTCTACGGACACCATGGCTCTCCACGACTGCAAATTTATATAGATCAAAAAAAGTATTTTTTTTATTTAAATACATATTCATCGAAAATCTGGTATTGTTTTCAGTACCAACCCTTTAGCGACCCCTGGGAAAACACGAAAAGAAAACTTGACTGTTGATCCTTTTTGCAACCGGTAAAAATTCTTGGTCCTTTAGAGAGCAACATTTTCTCCGGAATCGCATTTAGAAAGTCTCAAGTCAGACTCTTTAGTGAGTTGGCTCTATTTTAAGCAACCCGTTACAAAAGTTAAGTAAGTTGTAAAGGTCAGATGGCAATCGTTTTACGTAATATCTGGGAATTTGCCGTAACTAAAACCGAAGTTGCGACCTTTGCTCGGAAATGTATTTAACATTTTAGGCTAATAGGGTTTTTATGTAATATTGTTTACTGACCAGGGTCTGTAGGTTATGTAACATTATCCTCCCGCTTCGCTAGTAGAAACGATACTATATGTACGGGAATGACATATGTCTGGTGACTGATTTATGTCATTTCTATACATTGTTTATCGTTTCAATAAGCGCAAGCACGAGAACATGTTACTTAGCTATTAAAGCAAACAAACATTAATTTTTTCGTACAACTTCATATGTAAGTAATTATTTAACCACTTTACCCAAATATTTTCATAGGGCTACTGTTGACAACGGCTTTGTAATGTAGTATACAATGTATGGGATAAGGCCAGGGAGAAGATGATATGGTACACGAAGTACCAGGCGCTCATAACGGACAAGGAGTTAATAAGTTGATTGCGACTAACATGGAGCCACATCGGGTTGAATCAAGTGCCGACCCTAACAATGTATGGGATAAGGCCAGGGAGATGATGATATGGTACACGAAGTACCAGGCGCTCATAACGGACAAGGAGTTAATAAGTTGATTGCGACTAACATGGAGCCACATCGGGTTGAATCAAGTGCCGACCCTAACAATGTATGGGATAAGGCCAGGGAGATGATGATATGGTACACGAAGGACCAGGTGCTCATAACGGACAAGGAGTTAATAAGTTGATTGCTACTAACATGGAGCCACATCGGGTTGAATCAAGTGCCGACCCCAATAATGTATGGGATAAGGCCAGGGAGATGATGATAGAGTAAATATATCATGACTGTAATACAAATACAACATTTAAAAACCAGTACCCTATTTACCGATATCGTCTAAGATACTCCTTGGCTTTAAAGTAGTTCCAACTCTTTCTGTGATATGGATTTCAAAAGGGATGAACATAGTTTTAGTCCCAGCTTGATATAGGTTTTACCAACAGAATTTAGAACAAATGTTAAACGAGTTTTAATAATAAATTGGCTTTGCAATTTCGCAATAAAAAAATGTAAGCCCTGTGACAATACAATACAAAAAATGCACGATAAACAACGCAAACTTTTACGTCTAAGCCTTCTTCCTTCTGACTCAATATTAGCAACTATTTGTCTTCATAAAGCTCTATGTGTTTGCAAACGACACTCCCTTTTTTCCACATTAGACTGAAACATTCTAGACTCATCCAGCTCTGACTGGGCGTTATATTGATCACCTCAGCCGCGCCCACTCGCCCGGCGGAAAGTTACCTACAAATTACAATATTTCACGGGGAAAACATTCACAAATATTATTTCCACGAGCCGAATCGTAATTTGGAAATGTATGCGTCGTTAATGGAAAAATACCGGCTAAAACGAATGATAAATTCGAGTTACTGAATAATTTTGATGTTCTAACACTTTGTTCTTAGTACTTACGTACCACATATTTATCTAAAACTTATAGGTTCATACGCAGTTTGCCGAGCACTCAGCAAGTTACATAAACTGATTATAAGTTAGGAATTCAGATTTTGGGATTTCTCTTTCTAGAATACGTTTTAATTCCCTAGGAATGATAAAGTATTTGAAAATCACAAAACAGATTACATGGTTGATGAAGTGGATGAGAGATAACAATTATATATGCTATGTACCTTTCACCAGTCAGCAAGGGGTGTTTTATTCGTGTTACCTGTGAAAACATGTCTTCTCAAACTCAATAATTAACTCCTTAACAAACTCATTCAGTTATAAAATCTATATCTATACATCTATACAGATAAATAAAAAAATGGAAGTGTCTGTTTGTAATACCAAAATAAAAGATTTTCACTTAATTCATATGAAAGTATACACGCTACTGACACTGAGAACCCAAGATCTAAACATTTTCTCTGTCTGTCTGTCTGTCTGTTTGTTCCGGGTAATCTCTGAAACGGCTGGATCGATTTTAACTGGCAGGTATCTGACGTTTCAAACTTAGTAACTTAGGCTACTTTTATTTATTAAAAATATTAGGGTTCCGCGACAATAAGGATGAAACTAAATATACGCGGGTGAAACCGCGGGGCACAGTAATATAAATATTTTACGTCAAGTAAAATGTCTTTCGGTAGCTTCAACAAGCACGCAAGCAAGCATTCAAAATAAAATAATAAGTACATTTACCTTTCAAATCAAAAACACAATAAATATTTTCTAACTATAAAATCATAAGGTAACAAGAAGATTTCAAAAACAATGAATGAATGAAAAACAAATGACAATTGGGCTAGAAAGTATCAAATTCATTATTCTTTTTTATTCTCGAAGGCCAGTAACAAAAATAAATTGAACATGTAGGAAGGAAGTTAACTTACGTTGAAAAGAAACTTATCGTAGTCGGAAAGCCACATACCTGCAATAAAAAAATATAATATATTTTTACGCTACATTTTCGGTAAAATATTTTCACAAAGAATAAAGATATTTATGAAACAAAACGGGCTTTTACGATGGGAAGTTTCAAGCGGCCATTATCACGTTATTGCCTCAATTTGAACCTAAATTAACAGCCAAGTTTCGCAAAAAAAAAGATAGCCTTCTCCTCAATTTACCAAGATTATCTTTTAAAATAATAATGTTTTTTATAATTCAATTCCACCAAAAAGGCGGGCATATAAGTAACGCACGGTTGACCCAGCAATTTAATTTACACATTTGGCCGATTCCCGGGTATGACCGGCCTTAGACGGGTACAGTAAGTCATTAGGGCGTAATACCCGGCCGTAGCGCCGGTCACTTTGTATTTGAGTGAGGGAATAAATTTAAATGTGGCTGGTTTAGCTCGAGGGTTATAATGAGGTTGATCGGATTTAGAGAAACGTGTCCTTGATTTATACAGGTGGGTAAATTCACATTATATGTAAATAGAGCAATTGTTATTATGCTTTATAGATGGTAAATGTTCAGCCTTTAAAAATTTCAAGTTTATAATGTAATGATCTGACACAAAACAATTACACCATGCTGTAAGAATCTAACAAAAAAATATGTTATTAAAGGTTTACTGATTTATTTTATTACCAAGCTTAAACCATTTAGTCCAAGTGAAATAATTTCGTGCTTGTGTAAGTGTTTAGATTGATATCATTGTTTAGTTGGACATCTTTCTTGATTATTATTATTTAGCAACTAGTACAAGCTTATCCAAAATGGTTCTCGAAGGTCCCTTCGTAGAGGTGTGAAAATACATATCTCAAACTACACAACTGCTCTTTTTTTAAACTACGATAAAATCATCTCAGCCGACAGACGTCCACTGCTGGGCATAGGCCTCCCCCAAAGGTGGGGGGGTGCCAATAATCGCCACGCTTGGCAGGTGGATTGACGATCGCAGTAGGATGTTGCTTTGACTCGGAAGATGCTCCTGCCCACCCTCCGGCAATCCCTCAGTCGATTTCCACGCTGACGGGCCTCTGCCCGTCAGCGTGGAAATCGAGGGGGGGAGTGGTATTCTAACGGTACGAACCACGACGATAAAAATATGTATTTGTAAGTACTTTGTAAGTATTCCTTTGCGCGTTGTCGTAAAGGCACCACATTATAGAGTTAATACCAGTTATCAAAGGCTATGGGAAGCACTTAAGTATAAACTTCACGTATAAGTATTTACCAAAGAAAGTAAGTTTTGAGAAGCGATCGAGTACAAAGAGTGCTGCCAAAGGTAGAACAAATTGCATGAAGTATTCAGTTTCCACTTGCAATAGTTTCAAAGTTGAACGTTAGCACTCGACGTCTAAGTATAAAACTATTGCAGTTTTTAATAGAGTTCTTAACTAAGTAATAGAGAATATCAAATGTTTACGTCATCTATATCTATACAGATAAATAGAATTGTAATGTCTGTTTGAAATTTTAAATTAACAGTTCTTCGTTAAATGCATATGAAAGTATATAATCATATAAAAAACAATTTTTCCAATTTTTCTCTTTCAGTCTGTCTGTCTGTTTGTTCCGGCTAATCTCCGAAACGGACGGATTTTAACGGGACTTTCACTAATGTTACAAGGATGTTGGCACTAATCGGTCTAGCCGTTTCGAAGATATCTTATGAATTTAGTAAAAAACTGCTATTACCTTACAAACAGACGGTATAACTGTAGATATTTCACTATTTCTTACTTAATTATATCACCTCTGGCTTAAGACGCGCCTGCGGATGTACCAAAATCGATTTATAAGGCATTAGCACCTTACAAACCTAGTGTTGCCGACGTAAAGAGTAATTAAGCGGATGCCTTGGGGATGCCAGAATTATATTAGGAGCACGGACATCGTTAGGGGAAGCGGGCTACTGATAGTTAAGAGGCTAACTGCCCTTTTAATCAGAGACCTTCAACTTCTTACGGTCGAAACGTTTGTAATTAAGAATTAGATACTTGGATGAATATGCGAAGGAAATTGTGATTACCAAAAATACTGGTAACTAGCTGTGCCTGCGGTTTCGCCCGCGTAGATTTAGTTTCTTCCTTATTGTCGCGGAACCCTAATATTTTTAATAAATAAAAGTATCCTAAGTTACTCCGTGAAACATCAGCTACCTGCTAGTCCCGCTAAAATCGGTCCAGCCGTTTCAGAGATTACCCGGAACAAACAGACAGACAGAGAAAAAATTTAAAACTTGGTTTTTTAGTGTCAGTAGCGTGTATACTTTCATATGCATTTAGTGAAAAGCTGTTATTTTGGAATTGCAAACAGACACTTCAATTTTATTTATCTGTATAGATATGATAAGGCACTTGATAAGTACGACAATATAATTCCACCTTATACCAAAACATGTGTCTCATGCACTATACATACGTCTTTGAATTACTTCTCAGACATATGCAGTTTTCCTTCACGTGGTGTGGTGTGAAATCATTACATAAAAGTTTAAAAAAAAATTCATCGGTACAAGCCCCGGGATTTGAACTTAAGTCGATGCTTCGATGATTGATGTGAAATTCCCTCAAGAAAAAAACAAAATACATCGATCTACCTCCCAAGGACTCATTATAATATCGCGGTGAAGTTGACTGTAAGAAATTAAAAAAGTTTCCCATACCCTGCGGAGCATTTATAAAAGTTTTCTTTGTTTAATAGAATATTTTACCGTTTCAAAAGCCTTCTAAAAAAACCTTTTGCAAAATGTCACAGTTACATTTTCAAGGTCTCCCCCTTTTTATTTAACGGGCAACACTATTCTCTATTACTGGCGTTCCGTCTGCCACATTGAAGTAAAGCGGCGGATTTAATTTAAAAAAGTAAATTACAAGTGTTGCCAGTCGTTAAAATGTAAAATTCCCCATGAATGGTGCTAGCGCTTTTGCTGGTTATTACTCTGAGTGAGTTATGCTGAGTTATAATTTGAATCATGATCAGCGAAGTTAAGTAACCATACGCCTAGCCAGTAGTTGGATGGGTGACCGTCCGAGTTCCCTCCGTGCCTCGGAGAGCACGTTAAGCTGTCGGTCCCGGTTGCCTATTTAACATCTTTGGCAATCGTTACAGGTCAGTCAGAGGCCTAAGAGAGTCTGAGAACTGGTTTAAGCCAGATTGCCGATTTTCCTCGAAAAAGGGGTTGCGAAGGTCAGATGGCAGTCGCTTCGTATAAAAATCAGGTGATCAGCCACATCGGGTTGAATCAAGTGCCGACGTACATGGGATTAAGGCCAGGGAGATGATATGGGTAGTAAAGTAGTATTAATTAATATCTACATACAAGATTATAATTGTTACCAACAAGTTACTATAAGTATACCTCTACCTACCTCTAGGGTTGATACAAGCGTGAACATATACATGTAGTTAAAACGAAATGAGCATAAAATAATATCATACAATTTTAAATACAATGTTAAAAAAATAATACAAGTTATAAAACCAACACCGTTTTCCACAAAGTCACAAACTTGGAATAAAATATAACTTTTTAATATTCCCTTGTGAAGTATTAAAGCGACGTGGTGAAGAAAAGGAAACCCTTAAGTAACATTTTAATTAAATGCTCAAGTTTGCTTGTACGTTACACGTTTAATATAAGCGGTGTTACGTGTCTCTACTCTTATTTACGTCTCGCTTCGTTAACATTCTAGTTACGTCTTGTAAAATTATGTAAATTCAACTCTATACACATGCGTTTAGAATAAAGTTTTCAATGCCTACACTTTGGAGAATTTACCTTACTGAGCAGTTATAGACGTGGAGTTAGCAGTCGCCTGATACGCAAGCGACGCAAGTTCGAATCCCAACGGCGCCTGTACTTATGGGTTTTTCTAAAACTTATGTGTTATTTCACACCACGTGCTTTACGGTGAAGGAAAACATCGTAAGGAAATCTGCATGTCTGAGAAGTAATTCAAAGACGTATGTATAGTGCCTGAGACGGCGATAGACTTACCATCTGTCACGTTGGCACTTAATAATCTTGGGTGAGAAGTGGGTGTTGTTATTAAGACACCTCTGTCTACCCTTTCGGGGAATACAGTCGTGAGCATATGTATGTAAAGATAGCTAAGAGCAAACTACAGTTTTCTACGTCAAGCAGCAAGCTACACTTTTCTACGTACACTCATTCGTTTCTTTATTTTCCCAACTTTTCAACCAAATTGCATTAGGGGAATGTAAAATAATAGATTCCTGCGGGAACTGCGTTACATTGCATTATTTATTTCAATTACATCCCGTACTCAGACCTGTTTCGGAACACTGAACCTCGTTCCGTGGTTTTCTGTGATAAATGAAACTTGCGTTCGTAACATGTAGGTATTCATTTGTATCCTTCAGTGCCTTCGTTAACAACAGGGACCAAAAAGGAGTAAATGGGTCAAAACAAGAGAAATTTACGGATCTTTTTTGTGGGACAAACTTGCGTGGTACGAATACGGAATTAATTATTATTATTATGCGCCTGCTGTGTCTCACTGCTGGGAACGTCCCTTCCACTCTTCCAACTGTCTTACAATTAAGCTGACATTTGATACGATCTTAATATAATTTTGAGTGATATTGTAGTGAAAATTTAAGAAGAACATAATTTTGATATCCAATATCGGTAAGGATATAATATTAAATTACCTCTCAAAACATCTCCAAAGCATTTTATACTTAGCACCATTCTACTAGTTAGGTCCTATATTAATACTAAAGTAAAGCTTACAACGACGAAGACCTGTGATTAAATTCCTCAGTTTGGGAGGGGCTATTCCCTTCAGGCACGCCTCTACAGACCACTATATTAATGGAGTTTAGAGCTCCATATACCAATCATTTAGATTATGATTTTGAGGGGCATAATTTCTTTTGCGCATATAATTGGACCATGGAAAGGATCTTCGTCCCTAAGTAACCCTATTTTTAAATAAAAATACATAGAAGACAGAGAAGGAAAAATCAGGAAGACATCAGTAACGTCACCCTGACCTTTCTAAACTCTACTTTTACGATACTTTTTTACAAAAAAATCTGGGCTCTTTTCGGTTTTTAGGCATCACCTTTGCTTCAACTGACCTAGTAATGACAAAGATGTCAAATTGTCAACTGGACCAACATTATTTCCTCTCATATATATTCTTCTTCTTAAAGTGCCTCTCCAATTATTGAAGGTTGGCAATCAGCTCCGAACACTTCTCTCTGTCCTTAGCGCGGCGAAACAGGTCTGCGGCACTCGCAATCCCGGTCCACTCTCTGATGTTTCGTAGCCACGACTTTTTCCTACGACCGGACTTCCTTTTGCCATATCTCATATATATGTGATCATCAATCCAACTAATGTCTTGTGGTTTTTTGACTTCGCTGATCGAATTTGTATACGAGATAAAACTATGCCACAAGCTCCAGGGGATGCTCTCTTTCTCCGAAAACTAAACTTTACAAGCGAATGAAAAACAAACGAAGTTAAAAAAAAATTGTGTGATTAAAACGGTTCATTATTTTTATCGCAGTCAAATTTAGTGTATGTAGAATATGTATTATGTAGAAACTAGTTTAAGGATATATGATGATGATTTCATATGATTTATATTCTTTCGATGATACATGATGCTGAGTTTCTTGCCGGTTCTTCTCAGAAGGCTAGTTTCCGAACCAGGGCCTAAACTGAATAAATATTTTTCTTTTTCATTTTCATAGCATAAACGTCAAAGGATTCTCTAGCAGAACACGTTCGGACATTTAGAACGAATAAGAACCATGGATCTTTGCTGAACTTTCGACCAAAACTTCGTATTTCGTTGAATAAGAGTAGGCCCTTTGGTCTTTAGTGTCGTATAAGTGCATATTCACGAACATAAAGACTTCAGATGGTATAATGGACACGTCTCAATTAAGGCAGACCTAGTTCTTCCCGCAGGAAAGTGGAGCAAGTCTCGACAGACACGCCATTGTGTCCGAACCACTACACTCTTTGAATTGTTTTCACACCTGCCTGTCGGAAGAAGATTTTCCAAGCAGAATCTTATTTAGACGCTTTGTGCTATTATATTGATATCCGGGGCAAGTGGAATGTAGATCTGGGGTAAGTAAGAACGAATTTGGGGTGCATATCTACGATATATCTACAAGTCTATATTTTCATAGAGCACATTTTTGGCACAGAGCGTCGACTGGTGGTATATATTATAAATTTGAAAATAAAATAAAGAATTCCTAATAACTTCTCTAAATTTTTCGTCGTTTATTTTAGTAAAATTTAAGGCATTATTGTTTTTCTTTAGGCCGGCAGAGGTGCTGTTCCGATCCTATAGAAATTTGCGTTTACATCGATGCGATGACGACGGCAGACTGAATAATTCATTTTCATTTAAGTAGCATAGTTTTTATTGTTAATCCTACATTAATAAACCAAAATATAATAAAATATCAACTACTGCGTATTCTGAACCAAAATGCTGCCATAGGACATATGAAAGAGTATCAAAAGCAACATCTATATCTATATCAATACATCTATACGTATAAATAAAATTGAAGTGTCTGTATGTAATTCCAAAATTACAGGTTTTCACTAAATTCATCTCAAAGTATATACGCAACTGACATCGAAAAACCAAGTTTTACATATTTTCTCAGTCCGTCTGTCCGTCTATCTGTCTGTCTGTCTGTTTGTTCCGGGTAATCTCTAAAACGGCTGGACCGATTTTAACGGGACTTTCACTGGCAGGTAGCTGATGTTTCAAGGAGTAACTTAGGCTACTTTTATTTATTAAAAATATTAGGGTCCCGCGACATGAAGCATGAAACTAAATCAACGCGGATGTAACCGCGGCACCCAGCTGGTATATAATATATCCCTTTGCTTTTGCTTGCTTTTCTTTGCTTTACATTTCGCATCATTAGAGCTTCACGCGAAATGTAAAGCAAAAACTATGGAACCAAAACTAACAAGCGACAGTGTGAAAGGATTGCGAGTGCCGAAACAAAAGAAAGTAATTTGTATAAAAACAAGTATGAAACTACCCTCCGTATTCGAGCGCAGAGCGGATTCAAATGAAATGGTAATTACTACCCGCATTTGCGCAACTTATTGGCTGGCATTTGTGATCTTTGACATTTCGCTTTGAGATGAAATGATGATGGTGCGGAGACGTTTGAAGAGAACAATAAAGTTGTGGTCGCTTTTGAAATTTAATAACAGCCAAGGCTGAATTATTCAATGAATAGTCAATTTCTACCGCAAAGTTTCACACTGGAATGATAAGCAGAGAATATAAATCCTCTTTGTATTAACTCTACTAAAAATGTAGATATGTGAAGAAAACCTCTTTATGCGGCTTTACTAGCAAATTTATTATATTTCAAATAAATAGGTAAAGATTGTCCTTTGTGACGCATAAAAGGGAATTACTTAATATGTAATCCAATAGATTTTTCAGATAAAAAAATAATGGCTTTAAATGTTGTTTCTTTGTTATTTCAAGAAAACGCAAGACTTAATCTTTATTTCATAGTCAAATCAACAGTAGTACAAACTTTATTATATGCATAAAACTGCAATTGATCTAACAAAAGAGCCTTGTAACCTGAGTGGAAAGGCGTAGCATAGAATCTATACATATAAAATTCAAAGCCTAACTTACTGACTTATTTAAATCAACGCACAGCCTAAGCAGCTGAACCTAGAAACATTAAATTCGGAGGTTGTGTTCGTTGTGAACATCCACTAACGAAGAAATTTCCAAATCCTTCCCCCAAGGGGTTGACTTGAAAATGAAAATGAAAATGAAAATGAAAAATATTTATTCAGTTTAGGCCCTGGTAAGGCACTTATGAAAGTCGAGAATTTACCACCGTTGAAAGTCGAGAATTTACCACCGACTTAGGTATTGAAAGGTACTGTCCGGACACGGTTGTTTCGGCA
This sequence comes from Watsonalla cultraria, assembly GCA_964035505.1. NCBI lineage: Eukaryota > Metazoa > Arthropoda > Insecta > Lepidoptera > Drepanidae > Watsonalla > Watsonalla cultraria. The sequence continues at coordinate 704,153 of OZ037726.1, read as the reverse complement.
AGTACCTTCACGGGGTAGCGCAGAGGGAGGCGACCCCAAGGTGCCACGAGTGCGGCTGCGACGTGGACACCGCCCAGCACACGCTGGAACACTGTCCGGCTTGGACGGTGCAACGCGGTGCCCTCGTGGCACATACCGGACAGGACCTATCGCTGCCGACGCTGGTTCAGGCCATGGTCGGCAGCCCGCGGACGTGGGAGGCGGCCGTGTCCTTTTGCGACGACGTCATGTCGCAGAAAGAGGCAGCGGAGCGGGGCCGGGAGAATGACCCCCTGGCAGACCCAATCCGCCGCCGGAGGACCGGTCGCAGGAGGCGTGCCGCGGTGCGGCAGATGCCTCCTTAAGAGGGCCGCGGGCGTCGGGACGGGGGTCTCGACGCCGACGCAAGGCCCTCGCGGTTGAAGGGCGCGTTCGTGTTCCGACGCGCCCTATCAGAATAAGCCGGGTACAGCCCGGGCCAAAAGAGAGGCCCAACGGCCAATCGTTAGGGGGGGCCACGCAAGCTTTTCAAACGCGATCGCACGCCCCCCCTGTTAAAGCGACGAGAAGGAACACCCGTGGGTTTTAGCCGGTATGAGTCCGGCATAACCCTTCCGCTGCCCCCGCGGCGGTTGGTATCCATGACGGATTTCCCACGGAAAAAAAAAAAAAAAAAAAGAAGTATTGAAAGTTTTACGTGAAATCTTATTGCCACGGACGCAAAACTACGGGAGCTTGTAATTTTATGAAAATTACGTGTACCGTTTCACCGCTCGTTACATAGATGGCGCTACACGAGAACCTAAATCGCGCAATAGGAGTTTCAAGCAATTGCAGTATATGTTCGAGCCGCGGTTTCGCAGGCCCGCCTGGCAGGAAGATCTTCCTTTTCTGATGATCACTCGCTCTCCCCTCAGACGTATCTCTGAATTAGTTACCAATGAAACCTTATTAAGCCTCTTTGTTGTATCAGGCATAACCGTGTAAATACTTTTACAAATTTCTTGAAGTACTGAAACTTTATTCGCTTGAAAAAACCACACGCACATTGAATCTCTATCTTAAACAATCTTGAGAAATAAAAGTGTTCTATTCGACTCGACAAAGCCTATTAGATGGTAATCGCCAATATATCGCCTTTCGCCGGAACATCAGCCTTATTTGTTCCAAATTGATCCTTCTATCAGCTTTAGATTGGATTGCGTAAAGGAAATCTATTTCCGTCCGTTCGAAGATTTCCCTCGCCAGATGTGGGTGCAAGGGCTAATTGATAAAGCTTATTTTCTTAAAACCTTTTCTAGACTTGGAACAATGATCTGGGTATATTCAGGACTATTTTTGTTCTTTTTGTTCTTCACGCTATCTCAGAAGGGGTAAGCAAAAACAACACCCACTTTTCACCGAAGATTATTAAGTGCCAATGTGACAGAGGGTGAGTTCATCGCCGTCTCAGGCACTATAGATATGTCTTTGAATTACTTCTCAGACTCTATGCAGGTTTCCTCACGATTTTTACCTTCACCGTAAAGCACGTGGTGTGTAATCACTGCACGTTAGTTCTTTTAGAAAAACTTATAGGTACAGGCCCCGCTGGGATTAGAATTGGCGTCGCTTACGTAGCAGCCTATTGCTTAAATCCCATGACCACCACGGCTCTCTCGAACACAAATATATTATTGATAGTATAACTGTGGTCTAGTGGTCTTAACACTAAACTCAAACTCACTCAAAAATATCATTATTCGATTAGACTTTATACAAAGTACTTTCAAATCGTCAGAATGACACAATTACACAGGATTATACATGCTACCACCAGGTTTGGAAGGTTGCTTTTACTGAGAAGAACCTGGCAAGAAACTGAGTAATTACACTTTTCAAGAATATTATACAGTTTTTAAAATACAAAATAAATCACTCAAGCAACTATAAGCCCATGGCCACAGTTCTAATACTCAATTGTCAAAAATAAAAACTAAAAAAATATTACAAATATACGTGAGCACTACTGTTGAACATGAGATCCTGGGTTCGATCACCGGGTAGATCAAAGTGTAATTGACTTTTCCCAACTGTAATTTCCAGTGGCAAGACCATCGTCAGGGTTAGTGCCCGGATAGTGGTACTAAGCTCGCTACTAGATAATATACAAACTAGGGTAGTTCTTTATAAGAGATACATGTTAAATCGGGTCGTAGTGTGGGTGAAATGCGACCTCTGACCGGGTTATACCTAAACAAAAGAGGGCAACGAGCTCGCCTTAATGGCTAAGCAAAATGCGATACACGTCGGGATACTGTTACGGTAATATTTCGACGAAAAATTTGGGTTTTATTTCAATTATATTCGGTAATTATTGACTTACATAGTCATAAATATTCTATTATTATTACAGTTAAATATAATTAAAATGTCTGTTTGTTTTTCCGAAATTAACACTTTTTCAATAAATGCATATTAAAGTTTATACGCTATCTACTTACATAAAAAAACCAAGCGTAAATTCTCTCGGTCTGTTTGTTTGTCTGTCTGTTTGTTCCGGCTAATTGCCGAAACGGCTGAAACAGTATGAACAGAATTTTCACTGACATATAACTTATATTACAAGGGGTATATTTAGCTATTTTTATTGGGGAAAAAAGCCTTAGGGTTTCGCGGCCTACCGTAATTTCATAATTCTATGCGTATCAATCAGATCGCTTCCTTCTAATTCAAAATTCAAATTCAAAATCATTCGTTCATTGTATTTTCAGCTAGTGAAATATAATGACTAAAAGCCTAAAAGCTCAATAAAGCCACAAACCTGACGTTTAATATGAAATAGCCGACTATGAGTGACCTACAAACTACGGTTTAATTATCTAGCAGCTTCGTCAGAAGCCAATTTGAAATTAATTAATTTTAGTAAGAGTATCACACATACATATATATCACCACGTTAAGGGTGAGTAGACAATATATCGCTATTTCGCTATAGACCTATAGAAAACTAGCTTTGCTTGCGTGAAATTTCAAATACACACACACAATTAAACTATACATAACTAACGATAACGATACAGTGTGAAAATTAAAATGATTTATTCAGTTTAGGCCCTGATAAGGCACTTATGAAAGTCGAGGAATTTACCACCGGTTCGGAAACTAGCCTTCCTTCTGAGAAGAACCGGCAAGAAACTCAGCTGGCATCATGTACATTTCATTACACAGTAAATACAAAAAAATCATCAAAAATTATTTACAATAGTGAAAATTGTATCAGCATGCATATGTAATGCATGCAAAATTTACAATTAAAAAAGTAAAAACAATACCAAACGATTTATATGTCATATTTGCATAGTATGTCATTGCCAGGAGCTACTTGTGCAGAGTTTTAATTCCATATGTCTTTATCATTTGTGAAAGCGTTCAGTAGTAATTGTATGAAACTACTAGTCCGACGATATCGTGTCTTTACAGTTATCGTCAATGTGAAAGCGACTATTGCCAACATTCTCCCGAGTTTTGTCGCTAGAGTCCTCGGACGGTCAATAGTTTCATACCTAACATAATCCTTGATCTAAAAGTATTACCATGTCTTATTGTGATACGGATTTCAAAGGGATGGGCATACTTATAGCTTAAGTTTGGTCTAAAATAGCGTAGGAAAAGGTCACTTATGGTTATTTCCGAACTTATGGTAATTTTATCGAAGTACTCAAGATCCATATATCTATGTTACTTCTTGTAACATTAGCTATCTGCCAGTGAAAGTCCCGTTAAATTCGGTCCAGTCGTTTCGGAGATTAGCCGGAACAAACAGACAGACATAGAAAATCATTTAATTTTCTTTTTATGTCAGTATCGTATATACTTTCATATACATTTAGTGAAAAGCTGTTATTTTGGAATTACAAACAGACACTTCAATTTAATTTATCTGTAGAGATATAGATGTATAGATGATATTCTAAAAATTGGAAGCAATTAGAAACTCATTAACGTCACATCTCATATAACGCAGCAATTTGGTGGAGCAACAAGTTGAGTTCATCATAAATTCACGCCAACTACATTAGTTTCCGGTCCAATGGACGCAATTACCCTACTTCCGGGCAGGTCGGCTCGATGTGACGTCATACCCGTATATCTACAGGTGTATTCAATTGAGGTTGCATTCAGGCATACTTGGAACATCTGCATGCTATTTTCAAGCTGTCTCTGCTCCAAATAGTCATATGACAAGGGTTGCTTTAGAATAGCACATCTGAGTAAAAATCAAGGAATCTATATACAGATAAATAAAATTGAAGTATCTGTTTGTAATTCCAAAATAAAACAATTTCACTAAATGCAAATGAAAGTGTACACGCTACTGACACTAAAATACCAAGTTTTAAATTTTATCTCTGTCTGTCTGTCTGTCTGTTTGTTCCGGGTAATCTCTAAAACGGCTGGACCGATTTTAACGGGACTTTCGCTGGCAGGTAGCTGATGTTTCAAGGAGTAACTTAGGCTACTTTTATTTAGTAAAAATATTAGGGTTCCGCGACATGAAGCTTGAAACTAAATCTAAGCGGGTGAAACCGCAGGGCACAGCTAGTTGTGAATATAAATATAAGCTTACTAAACAATATGGAATCTAGAACAAAATTTTAGAGAGTCGTTGTGGTCGTGGACCAGCGGGGCCTGTACCAATCAGATTATCTAAATACTTTGTGCAGTGATTTCACACCACGTGCTTTACGGTGAAGGACAACATCGTGAGGAAACCTGCATATGTCTGAGAAGTAATGACGTAAAGACGTATGTATAGTGGCTGAGACGGCGATGGACTCACCCTCTGTCACGTTGGCACTTAATCATACTCGGTGAAATGGGGGTGTTGTTGTTACAACACCTCTGCTGACCCCTTCGCGGATCCTTCTGGGATGGCGTGAGCATATTAATATTTTATTATTAACTAGCTGTGCCCCGCGGTTTCACCCGCGTAGGAATCTACGCGGGTGAAACCGCGGAAAGTTTCATCCTTATTTTCGCGGAACCCTATTTTTAATAAAAGGTAAAAAGCCTATGTCCTTTCTCAGGGTCTAAAGATTGTCGGGGCCAAATTTCAACAAAATCGGTTGAGAGGTTTAAGCGGGAAAGCGTAACAGACAGACAGAGTTACTTTCGCATTTATAATATTAAGTAGGGATAGACTAAAGTATTAATACCAACACCTACTTTCAAAATATGTAATATTTTTTTACTCGTAATTGAAAATAAATCCTTGTTTAAAATGCCCAACCTTCACCCCGGATCAAGGCTACCCTAATTGGTTTAAACATAATCCCTTGGAAAAATGGTGTAACACTATCCGGGAATAACGTCACTGAATTTACGATGAGTCGACACGTTGAAGGGTCGACCCTGTCACTTACACCCAACAAAGTACACTTTGTCTTCTCTAAGCACGTGATTTGCAGCTTTATTTTTAAGACAACAAGTTTGCAAACCATTTGGCAGTTGTTTAGGGTGTCTATTTCAAATACTTTAGCTAGAAAAGTTCTTTATACTAAGAAGTGATTGCTTTTTTCAGGAGTTACTTTGGACGAATAGTGTGTTTTTTTGTGTGATTACACTAAATTGTCTCATAATAAACATTGGTTTTTCAAAGCCGCATATACATAATGAGTTTTTTGTCAGTTCTTCTCAGAAGCCTAGTTTCTAAACCAGTGGTCAATTCTTCAATCGTCATAAGTGCCTTACCAGGGCCTAAACTGAATAATTTATTTTCATTTTTGTTTTCGTATCGGACTAATTTTAATTGCAATAAACATTTCATATGTTTATGTGAACACCTAAGATATATGGATTTGAAATTTACGGTTGCACCGAGGTCAAAGTTTTTTAGAAATCTTGTATTCGATACAGTTGGGCTTTATTTTACCTTAATAAAAATTATTTGCTAATTTCAAATGACTTCTTGAACATAAATTCCTATTTCATTCATCGCATATTTTTCTATACCACTAAGGTGGCAAACAAGCAGGTATGATGGTAAGTGGACACCGCAGCCTACGAACGTTTGCAATACCAAAGGCATCACATGCTTAAAGACCCTGTACCAATATCTTCACACAATTCTTTAAGAAAACCACGTCGATTTGCTCATTCCCTAGCCAATAATAATACAAATTAGTTTGTATAACCCCGTACGTAAGGATGAAAATGTTTTAACAGAGACAAAGTCAAAAAGCTATCAGCAAAATTAATGCGACTCAAGGACACACACTTTTGTCTCAAGCCTGTAATTATTCAGCGGATTTTTGTCTTACAAAGAAATCTTTCATTTATTTCAGCCTAAGGGCCATAGCTTTGTGTTTTAAGAAATGTTTTTGTATTCAGTCTACTAAATACTTTAATTATTTTGACATTTTCTTTGAGAATAATTTGAAACATGATGTTCAAACGACATGTTCTTATGGACTGATTTTTCATTTGACCTCAAACACTAATGTTGAAACGTCAATCAGAACTAAATTCAGTGACTGACTGACTGCCATATATATAAACGTACAGCCTAAACTGCTTATCCTAGAGGCATGAAATTTGGAGGGTGTGTTCCTGGTGAGTTGTAGGTATAGTGTTAGAGTTGTACGAAAATGTACCCCTAAGGTACACAGGGGTTGAACATTTCTAGTTTGGGAATTGAGGCTGGCGGTTTTAAAATTAGTATAAGTCACTTCATGAAAAATCTGCTATCTGCCAGTGAAAGTCCCGGTAAAATCGGTCCAGCTATACACGCGTGATGCCGTGACTAAGGGAAATAGGGATTCATATATATATATATATATAGATGTAGTATCCTACATGATGCCAGCTAAGCATCTTGCCGGTTCTTCTCAGTAAACTAGTTTTTGAACCTGTGGTCAATTCTTCGACCTTTTTGTCTTACCTAAACGGAATAAATCATTTTCATATAACGTGAGGAATTACAGCCATCATTTACAATTACAACACCTTAACACCCTAACGCTAACACAATTCAAATAACATTACTCACAAGTATTTCAATATAATCCCGTGTTCTATTAAACTGAATTGCAAACAATTCACGACGACTCACGGTAATTAATCCAACGCTCCTTTGACGAGAGATTAAATGACTGTTTGTTATACAATGCTTATATAAATGAGGGTGCGACAGCCCTTGTAATTAACACTCTAATAAAAATTATACTTGATGACGGTAGCATTATGTAAAGGGAAGGGTAGATAAGGCAATAACGCCATATAGTTAGTAGTATTGTGTTTCTGCGGTGAGTAAGGTCGCCAGTGCTTCATGAAGGAGGAATAGGTGATCTGATTAAAATAGTTTTTATTTTATTTATTTATAATAAATATAAAACTTTTTTGAAAAAGAAACACATTAATTTCGGAAAAAAAATAAAAAAAAAATTGGTAGATTTTTCTTAATGAAGTGTCGGTAAAGGGCGTCCAAGGAAGAACTACTATGACCAAATTAATAGTATATTTCAGAAAGGTCAAATTCGGGGCACTCGTAAACGCAGGAAGTGTATGAGGAATGCATGAATGTGGATGAAGCGAAAGAAGTATGTTAGGATCGTAGCTTGTGGCGAACGGTGGTCTCTGCCTACCCTACTATGTATGTATTAAAGACTGTTAGCTATGTACGCATAGTCAATTTGATTCAAATTAATATTTCGTGTGTACGATTGTGAACAACCATGCGTCAATAAAAATACCACGCCAGTAAAGTAAAAAATAAATTAATTTCAGTTACAAATTCGAAAAGAAATAATAAGTTATTCCGAAGCCTAAAATTTTAAACAGCCACAGTCTCAATCAAAAAGTTGGCGCTTTGATTAATTCAAAGGCTTCCGTCACAAGAAGTTGAGCTGAATATCTAATTTTGGAAAGTAAAACGGGCATCCCTCCCGTTTCCTTTGTATTAGGGAATGTTACTATCTATACAGATAAATAAAATTGAAGTGTCTGTTTGTAATTCCAAAATAACAGCTTTTCACTAAATGCATATGAAAGTATACACGATACTGACACTAAAAAACCAAGTTTTAAATTTTTTCTCTGTTGTCTGTTTGTTCCGGATAATCTTTGAAACGGCTGGACGGATTTTGACAGGACTTTCACTGGTAGGTAGCTGATGTTTCAAGGAGTAACTTAGGCTACTTTTATTTATTAAAAATATTAGGGTTCCGCGACAATAAGGAAGAAACTAAATCTACACGGATGAAACCGCGGGGCACAGCTAGTTTCTAATAAAAGTAATAAGAAACGTTTTTATATTAGATCAAAAAAATCCTTAAGAGTTTTTTATCGAGATAAATTGCGATTGTTTCGAATGTTGAAATCGCATCGCGATTATTTTCAACCACAGTCGATGGAAGCGAGTCCGACTCGCGTGTAGTCATCACTCATCGAACACGACGCGATGCATCGCTTCGGCCGACGATCGGTCTCATTCGATTCGGCGCGACTCGGACGAATCGTTTGCATCAATCGAAAAACCTCTCGATTATTACATCGCCAGGATTCATCAGTCGATGGTTGACTCGATGGATAACTCGTGCGATTGTTTCAATTGTTGAAGCATCTCGCAATCGCACATCACTACACAAAACCGGTCACTTACGAGTTAGACTTGATACAATGTTGTAGGTATCGAAGGACTAAATATATTTTACCTTTGGAAAATTACCGACACACATCATCAACTACGGAGATCCTTTCTTTATCTGTCGATTTGAAAGTTCTGCGTTAAAGTCTAATCAAGTAAATATAGTAAGAACTAGCTGTGCCCCGCGGTTTCACCCGCGTAAAGTTATTTTCATGGGTGTCCCGCAGAACTCTTATGGTTTTTTTTAAATAAAAGCCTCAGTTACTCCTTGTAACATTAGCTATTTGCCAGTGAAAGTCCCGTTAAAATCGCTCCAGCCGTTTCGGAGATTACCCGGAACAAACAGACAGACAGACAGACCGACAGAGTAAAAATTTTAAAATAGATTTTTTGTATGTCTGTATCGTATATACTTTCATATGCATTTCGTGAAAAGCTGTTATTTTAGAATTACAAACATCAATTTAATTTATCTGTATAGATATAGATTTTGAAAATTTGTATTACCAACGACTATTATTTGGCTCCTTTAAAAAAAATCTAGTGAGACATATAATGCAGCAGAAAGTTTATAGAAGCTTCTGTAAATATTTATAGAGCAAGGTTTCATTTCCTTTATTACTTCCGCCCGCCCTTGGACAAAGAGCCGCCCAACGTATAAAAGCTCTATCGGCGTTTCTGTAGTTATTTGGATAATTATGTTTGTACAGAGCTCCGGAGCCTATAATTTGTTATCCGAATAATATTCTTATAAAAATATAATATTTATAGATGACAAATATAATTTGAGATGCAAATAGGATTTTACTATAGAAAAACCTTTATTATACAACAGTACTTAATATAAATAATAACAAAATACACTGAGTAAGAGAATGAGTTAGAAACCTATGATTTTTACAAGCAATTACAATGCTTAACTATGTGACGTCATTCTAATTCCAATATGGCGGATAATCCAAGATGGCCGACTGGTTATTTTTCTGCACTACCTTATTATGGGTATCATATAAAAGGGCTTGCTGAGGAGAACACGAACGTTTCTTAACCATAAATGTTTAACATATATTTGTATTGTTCCAGGGTTGCTGTCATGGGACTCTGGCGAGCACCAGGTCGATCTGGAGAAGGAACTGGCTACCCTCACGGCGCAGGCACCCGAGGGGGAGGAGGCCAGATATGGTAAGGGAATTGTTACGCTATTCATTAGTCGTTAAGGTTGGTGATAGCTTGGATTACGACGGTTTGATTCAATAAAATGTATGTGTATATGTAAAGTTATTATAACACATCTGCCTACCCCTTCGGGGTTTGGGAAGACAGGAGCATTTGCATGTATGTAGAGAAAGTAGGTTTTTCTACGAGTATTTGAATCGATTCTCATCGTTAAGTTCTTCAAATGATTAACTTTAATAGGTTTGGGTTAAGCGAATAATAATAATTTTATACAAAAAAATAGTAAAGAATGCTGTGCGCAATAATAACTGTAAAATACGTAAATTAAGATGATACATATGACATAAACATATAATTAAAAGTTGAAGAAAATATATAGTAAAATTCAAAGTCCTAACTATCTCACAGATGTAATTATATCGACGCATTACCTAAGCCAGTGGCCCTCGAGAAAAGGGACTCATTTCTTAATAAGGAAAGAAAGAGTTTTTAAGATCCACCCCTAATGGAGTAAAATGGGGGAAGACATTTACATAGTTTTTTTCTGTCTGGCCCACTCGGGCAAAACCGCAGGCATAATTTTTTTTATATATTTTTTTACCCATGTAAAAATGCTAAAGTGGTCACCGCAGCCTTTTGACGCTTGCAATATTTGTGGCATCACGGGGGTATTGCCGACCCTATAAGTAAATATACATGTGTCAATATGGGTAAGCAGAGGTGTTGTAATAACAACACACACTTTACACCTAAGAAGATTAAGTGCCAACGTGACAGATGGTGAGTCTATCGCAGTCTCAGGCACAATACATACATATGCAGGTTTCATCGCGATGTTTTCATTCACCGCTAAGTAAATATAGTGTGAGTAATAATAGTTATTTATTTTATTTATATCCACTATAATGGTACGGTACGTAAAGCTAATAAGTACGATTGAATCAACCCAGGAATTTCGCTCGAGCGCCCGCAATACTCCGAGGCTTTTTATATCTTCCCAAGTCACTCGGAAAATAGTGATTGTTTTCTTTATCCCCGATGTTCACGGCTTCTTTCATTTCTCTCCACACTGTTATTGGCAAATATTTATTTTCTACACCATTCGTTTGTGAGAACCGTTCTCTATACGAACTCTCACTGCTTTTATTGACAGATCTAAATTGAATTGATGCTTGTGGGTGATATGGTTGTGAAGGAAATACAAGCTTATAAGATGATATTAACAATATTTTCTTTATTACGTAAATAAATAGCAAGCTGTTACAAATAGCAAGATCAAAGTCTTTGAACCGACTAATCGCCGAAACAGCTGGATCGATTATAACGGGAAAGGCAAGTAGGCTGTTTTATTTCAAACAAATAAATAAGGTACCATATTAATTCAAACACAGTTAATTTTATTCTCATATACCAAGGCGAGAGTAGATATAAGATACAATGAAAATGAAAATGCCTTTCCGGCCTATTTCTTCGGTGACAGTTCTGTCATGGCATGAACGAGCATCTATAAAATATCGTCTATAAAATCTTATTGGTGACTAAAGTCTCCTTAAAAACTGTCAAAAAGTTTAATAAAAAAATGAAAAGCTATAAAAAAGTATCGTGAAACAGTCTTTATCCCGTTGTATTAAAGATCACGAGGACGATTTATTTTCCATTACGACTAAGACCTCCGCGATTCTGCCATATTTCAAACGAAGCGGACATTATCATCCTCAGGATTTGAAATCTCAAGTTTACGACCGAGTAACGCGGTTATATCTAGATTATAATCCAATTTAATACAGTCTTAACGAGGGTGAAATATGAAAATGGCTCTTATTAAAAGTATCATAAAGATGAAAGTTGCTCCGTCGCAGCATTAGGATATTTTCGATACTTCATTAAATTAAATTTTCATTTTTGAACTAAGTTTGTTGAAGTAAATTACTAAATATTCTCAACGCCAGCAGATTTTAATAATATAAAATTGTTTTGGTGCATTGCAGCGTTTGTATCAAGGTCCATTCCATTAGTCCCCCTCATTAGTTAGGGATGCTTAATTTTAACTCGAAGGACCATCATCAAATAATGACACCATCAGAACTAATGGACACTAACTTGACATCTGGTGCGTTGGTTTAACCAAGCCAACCATTATGACTTTTTCACTTACAAATTCTCATACACTTTTCTACCCTCTTAGGGGTGGAATTTAGGAAAACCTTTTCTTAATGGATACCTATACTTCATCATGAACTCTCAAAATTTCATATCTCTTGGATCAACGGTTCTGGGGCCCAACCATGAGCTCTTATTGCAATGATAATTCAGTTGTGCGAAGTGACAGATGTATACACGTCGCGTACATCTGTCTCATAAATGAGTGAAACTATCATGGCAATAAGAGCTCATGGTAGGGCCTCTGGTTGTGCGTCGCTATATAAGTCAGTCTGTCATACTTTGAATTGTATATGTGTAGAGTGCCAAACAAGCGTACAGCCCACCTGATAGTAAGCGGTTACTGCTATCAACGCTTGATTGGTCGAAGCACATAGTCAAATGGTACAAGTCATATAGATAGCGTGTCAGAAGCAATTTTCCTTTACAAAAACTGTCGATTATAACGCGCGAGGAATTCTCCTGCGTATTATATTACTTAGCAGTACTCTGGTTAAAAAGTTGATTAAACTATTTATAAAGCTATTTGCGTTATTACAAAAACATTTACACTTGTTCATTAATCATTGTTAACGTACTAATGATGTTTAGCGATAAAAGCAAAATATCTTACCACTCGTTGAATTTTCACGGTGAAGGAAAGCACCGTGAGGAAATCTGCATATGTCTGAGAAGTAATTCAAAGACGTATGTATAGTGCCTGAGACGGTGATGGACTCACCCTCTGTCACGTTGGCACTTAATCATCTTCGATGAAAAGTGTGTGTTGTTATTACAACACTGCCTACCCCCTCGAGGAATACAGGCGTGAGCATATGTATGAGCCGCCTATTGTGCGGGCCACCTATGATCGTATAAGCAAGCAAGAGCTTCTTAGCTTTGACGTTCAATTTTACGGTAACAAAATGAAACGTCAATCCTCAGTTCTTAATACGCTCTGCTTAAACGGATGACGGTAGGGGGTATATAGTTCAGTATTACTTAAAAATAATTGTTACGAGATAAAAACGAGGAGCTCGTGGCACAGTTGCTATTGCGCATATGATTCGATCAGCGAAGTTAAGCTACCATACGCCTAGCCAGTAGTTGGATGGGTGACCGCCCGAGTTCCCTCCGTACCTCGGAGAGCACGTTGAGCCGTCGGTCCTGGTTGCCAAGTTATCATCTTTGGCAATCGTTACAGGTCAGTCAGAGGCCTAAGAAAGTCTAACAACTGGTTTAACCCAGATTGCCGATTTTCCTCGAAAAAGGGGTTACGAAGGTCAGATGGCAGTCGCTTCGTATAAAAATCAGGTGATCAGCCAGGGAGATGATGTTACGAGATAAAATCTGCACCGGGATACATCACAGCGTAACGTTAAAATGTTGTTTAAAATTTATTGACCGCACATTATAGAGTCTGTCATCAAACCATGCATCTGCGGTAATACATCATACTTGTATACATTACGTTATAGAGTATAGTGTGTATACATTTATATTCGATGTCATTTGGTTCAATGTTCACTGAACTGGAATCTCTCGATAAAATGGCGCGGTGGCCCGAATTGTTGGAAGCGCTACTTTTCAGAAAATTTCGTCGCTGGCGAAACTACGTTAGATATTAGACCTGTATTATAAAAACTTACATACATATGCTCACGCTTATATTCCCCGAAGGGGTAGGCAGAAGTGTTGTGATAACAACACCCCTCTTTTCACTGAAGATGTTTAAGTGCCAAGGTGACAGATGGTGAGTCGATCGCCGTCTCAGTCACTATACATACGTCTTTGAATTCCTTCTCAGATATCCTCACGATGTTTTCCTTCACCGTAAAGCACCTGGTCTGAAACACTGCACATACGTTTTTAGAAAAACCCATAGGTACACGCCTCACTGGGATTCGAACTTGCAAAAACCTCACGGCCACCACGGCTCTCTATCAAAAAATAATAACGTCAAATAGTTAAGTTACATCGTAGATTTATGTAAAAACTTAATTAATCACCATACTAATAAACTTCACTTAAATTGATTAATTACACTTTACTGAGCAGAAAAAAACTTAATCAAGAAATCACTAGTTAGCTAAAATAATATAAGAGTATTACTTCGATATTTGTATAAGGTAACATTTATCACATTAATTAGCTCTAGAAACGCTACATCGATTTTACATTAACGCTACTAAAGCCGTGCCGGCCGTGGGATTTGAACAGTCGCCTGCTACGGAAGCGACGCAAGGTCGAATCCCAGCGGGGCCTGTACCAATGACTTTTTCTAAAACCTTATGTGCAGTAATTTCACCCCACGTGCTTTACGGTGAAGGAAAACATCGTGAGGAAACCTTCATATATCTGAGAAGTAATTCAAAGTATGTATAGTAGGTAGCTGAGACGGCGATAGACTCACCCTCTGTCACGTTGGCACTTAATCATATTCGGTGAAATGTGGGTGTTGTTGTGCAGGGGGTTTCGGGGGCAATAAATTGATCTAGATAGATTTCATTTTCAAAAACCTTCGTTTTAACCATGTTATCAGGCAGTGAAAAACTGCTACAATATCATTAGAATATGACATTTTTTTATATAAATTCTGATTATGATTTTTGTATATAAAAATACCGAGGAAAACTTGTTCATCCAGGTACTATTACTAACATCAGACTAGCTAGAAGATTACTTCGAAACTAAACCAAATATTAGGGCACTAATTGTATCAACAAAGTACCCAGGCTATATAGGATTAGTTATCAAGACCGTTGAATAGACCACTCGGCTGCATTTAAGAGATAGCCCAAAGCTCCTAGCCTATTGATACATGCTACGCCAGTGAATGAAAGACTTATTTATAAGCTTTTTATTAACTTGCAATGTATGTTTTCTGGGTGGAATTTTCATTTCAAATTTTATTTTAAATCGTTATCTTTAGTAGAAGCTGAAATTTGGTGTACAATGCGTGTTATGTGCTATTATGCTATCTGACGTGACATTATTATTTCAATATGGCGGATCATCCAAGATGGCGGATCATCCAAGATGGCGGTTGACAGTTGCTTACGTCGAGTAACAGACCAATCTTGCAAATAACTCTCCGTTTTCAATGAAGTTATAAGGCGTACCGCGGGGTTGATCGCGTGTTACCTTAACGGTGTTCAAGTCTTGAATAATTTCTCATATTTGCATCTCGTCGACGGATATTACACTTTGTTTCCCTGTAGACAAAGTAACATTATGCTTACGCATCGCTAGAAACGATGCAAATTGTACGGGAATGACACATGTCACGTGACTGATTTATCTCATTTCCATAATTTTTTTATCGTTTCTATTAAGGCAAGCGAGAGAGAATGTTACTTTGTCTATAGGCCCTGAGGATACAAGTGCTGTCGCGAACATAAATACGTCCGAAAAAAATGAGGATATTGCGCATGTTTTCAATCGCCTCGCGCCATACATATAGATATACGACTCGTAAAAAATTATTACATTCAAAGTCAGCGCTTATAACTCGTGACGGCCCCTGTATGTGTGTATTAAATATAATATATTTGATCCTATATTCACCCAAAGTTCCACTGAACTCGCGATTCCAGCTAAAATGTTCGAGACACTAATATACTTAATATACTATAATCATAGTATATTAAGTAAATATACTAATATCATTTTTATCTTTCTTGTTGCAAAAGATACCTTATCTTCCTTAGCACAAGGTACGTAATAAAATGATAACAAAGGTTTTATTTGTAACAATATCTTGTGTACAACAAAATTGTAACGACTTACTCTCTTGGGACATTCTTGAAGTCCAGATTTATAAGAGAGAATATCGCTGAGAAAAAGTACACAATTCTCAGTTACTTTTTAGACGTCTAGTGCCATTTTGAATAAGATACGAATACTCATTTTCATTTTCATAAATACATGCAGACATAACGCTTTCTTAGAAGGGTCTCGGAAGGGGTAGGCAGTTACTACACCTACTTCTCTTCACTGACTTCACTTCAAGTTCGTTGTGATACATTACTGCTGTGATCTTAACTTGCGTCCCTAGCGGAGCAGTCGATTAGTGAAACCGCTTGGCTACCACTACTCTTGTCTTACTTACAAAATGAAATTTTCTCTAGAATACAGACCCTAAAGAGGTAGGCAGAGGTGTTGTAATAACAACACTCACTTTTCACCGAACATGATTAAGAGCCAACGTGACAGATGTTGAGTGTATCGTCGTCTCAGACACTATACATACCTCTTTGAAGTACTCTTCAGATATATTCAGGTTTCCTCACGATGTTTTCCTTCACCGTAAAGCACGTGGTGTGAAATCGCTGCACATAAGTTTTTAGAAAAACTCATTGGTACAGGCCCCTCTGGGATTCAATCTTGCGTCGCCTTCGGCCACCACCGCTCACTTGTCTTGAAGCCTACTTAGAAAAGTGAACATTTATTTGTATACAATCTGATATTAAATGCCCTTTGGAACAAAAATTTACGCTAAAAAAGTGTAATAGAGTTTGAGAACAAAGGCTTATATACACCCTGCTCTTGAACTGAGTTCTGATAACAATAACCAACTACTTAGCCTTATAAATGTATTATATAAGTTTAGCTTTGTCTTAAACAAAGGCCTAACAAAATGCTTCTTTATGTAGTATAGTTCAAGGTTTACTTTAGAAGTCCTCAGACTTGTTCAACCATGTTAAACTGTGAAAGGAAAGACTTCATTTATAATTTGAATGGAAAGGGGTCTTAGAAAGCTCATTACCCTACTTGGAACTTATTGTGCGGATGTCATGCTAGAGAAGAGTTTATTGTTAACGAAATAAGGTTCCAAATATGTTTATAAGCCTCTAGTTTGAAATTAGAATAAGAATAAGATAAACTTTATTTTCATTTAGGAGCATTGGTTTACATATCTATATCTTATCGTAGATTACAATAGTTAACAAACTATTATACTTTAAATGAAACAATACGGTTTTTAAACATTTATAAAAACAGAGGGTAGTAAAATTAATAGCAAAGAATTATTTATCTTATAAAAAAACAATCAAAGACCGTAGTAGATAAGTATACCGGCAAGAACTTTACTTCCCGTGGTAGTTTAAAACTGAGTTACGGCAAAGTAATGATTCACGAAATTTGTCACGCGACACTTTATTAACGCTTATTTATATGAAAGGAATTTCCGGGTTGGAAATTTGCAAGTATATTTTCCGACTGAATCTTGTTTTCAATTTTGAATTTCATCTTTATTGCAGAGTCGTTAAAGTACAAATTTGAATATCTGCAGTATACCATAATGGTAAAAGAAACTAGTTAGGCAACCTGCGGGTCTGAGAAGGAATTCAAACCCTGTATGCATTGTGCCTGAAAGGCGATCGACTCACGTTCCATCAAGGTCTTCGTCTTTAATTTAAGAGCTACTCTTGCCTCTTTTGTGAACAATCCTTGACCTCTTGATACGACACTACACCCGCTTTCTCCTTAAGTTGGTCCATGTAGCTTCTCCTCGGTCTTCCTCTTCGCCCTTCGCACTTTGATTTTACCTTCCAGTACTAGTTGTATTAGATTATCTTGCCGGTTCTTCTCAGAAGGCTAGTTTCCGAAGCGGTGGTAAATTCCTCGACATTCATAAGTGCCTTACCAGGGCCTAAACTGAATAAATCATTTTCATTTACATTTTCATTTTCAGATTATCGTGTCGTATCAAGTGCCCAACCATCAAAGTAGCTAGCCATAATTTTAAAGAGTGGACGTTGTGTTATCTCTTTCTAACTACTGGGTAACCCATTGTTGCCCCATAGCGAGAAAATTGTCGAAAACTCACAAATCACTCCGTATTGATATAACGCACTTTTAAAGGACACAATAGTAAGTCTAAAAACAAGCATTACGGGTTCCTTGGGAATACTTTTAAAGTCGTCGTTTCAAAGGCGTAGAGAAAGCTAGAATTGAAAATAAATGTAGGTACGTATTCATAAACAAAAACTTATTATCACCGCAATAACAGTTCCAAAAATGCTTTAACGAAACGACAAAAAGCACACACAATTGCCTACTAGCCTGTAGGTAACGACTTATAAAAGCTCAGATTAAGGTATGAATCCGAAGCCGAATTACTTCGATAAAGACGCCATGAACATAAACGACTTTGGAACTGCCTTTCTTACAGAATGGCTTCTGTAATGTAAATATTCTATAACATGTTACAAAACAGGAGTATAAGGAATACAGGGAAAAGTATTGTTGGTTAAATCAGAGACAGTGTTAATCGTACATTCTCAGTGATCCGATCGTTCAAGTATTGACTGGTCAAAAGACTCGGATCTGTTCGGTCGTTCAATGATTTCAATCATTTGTACTTGTTCTGATCTGAGAACCGTAAGATCTTAGTACCTACCCGTTCGGTCAATGGTCGATCGTTTCATTGACGCTACTCGCTTACAATTACAAAGCAGATGTTTTTTTTGTAATTATCATTGTTTACTAAGTAATGAAATGTACATGATGCCACCTGAATTTCTTGCCAGTTCCTCTCAGAAGGCTAGTTTCCGAACCGGTGGTAAATTCCTCGACATTCATAAGTACCTTACCAGGGCCTAAACTGAATAAATAATTTTCATTTTTCATTTTCAAAGTTCGAGTACAAATACACGGGAACCTAAATCGCGCAAAAAGAGTTTTCAAGCGCATTGCAGTATATATACAAGGTTATTCCAATAATCCCCATCAGTGGGGAATTGTTGAAAAAAAAGTTCATAAATCCCCATTGCGATCGAAAGTAGCTCTGAATGGGGATTTGTGAACAAATTTTCCACAAAACCCCATTTGGAGCCGCAGTTGCCCATTCATGATACCCGACTGGCTGGAAGATCTTCCCTATGTTGGGGATGAATATGATCTCAACTCAACTCAAAAATATCTTTATTCGATTAGACTTTATACAAAGTACTTTCAAATCGTCAGAATGACACAATTACACAGGATTATACATGCTACCGCCAGGTTCGGAAGGTTGCCTTTACTGAGAAGAACCTGGCAAGAAACTCAGTAATTACTCTGACACTCGCTCTCTCCATAAATATATTAACAGTCCAATCTACAGAAACCATATTCTCTAAACAAAGCTTCTCCTAAACAAGCAGCTTTAATAAACGGACGTGACAGACACAAATAGCTATAAAAACCACCATTATTTACAGATACCCGCAGTGTCATAAATAATTCCGCCGTAAGACGGCAAACTTGACCTTCCAAGGAACACGCGACTTAAAGAAATGGTGCCAGAATTGCAAGAGACAGGGGAATATTTACTTTCACCTTGAGAATTCTTTCCGAGGAAAAACTTTCGTAAAAATAGGGTCGTCCCTAAAGGGTTCATAAATATTATAATCCTCAAATGTAGAGAACTTAGAGGGTTCTAGGAAAGTGTATTGTTCTGTTGTTATTTATAACGCGGAAACATGCAGGGTTTTAAGAATGTGAACCGAAATAGAAGTATGATTTTTTACTGTCAGAGCAGAAATTACTTTTCACTTCTTCGCAAAAAACATTTTCATGTTTTCGTTCGCTTGGAATCCATAGTAATATATAAAGCTGAAGAATTTGTTTGGTCGAATACGCTTATTTTGGGAACTACGGAAGTAAAAAAAATCAATGTTAGATAGGCCATTTATTGAGCCTATAGATAGATCATATGTGACTCTATGTAAATGAGGTCGCTGGTTTAAGCTAGCGTTAGCCCAAAGTAACTATTCCACGCGGATGAAGTCGCAGGCAGACGCTAGAGTAGAATAAAAAGGTTAAAATTAATTAATATAACAAAAACTTATTTTATTAACTTAACAGTTTTGTTTTTAAATTCTTTAACTTTTCAGTAAAACTCACTCGTTAAACATTAGGGTAGAGTTACCATCTCATCTTTTGGATCCCATGCCTCACCAAGAAACTCCAGTAAGTAGTTTTGTTGAGTCATATAATAACGTATTTATTTTGTTCCAGGCGAGCGTCTCATCCAGTTCGCATCAGAAAACCTGGTGACAGAGATCCTGATTCACCCACAGATGAACACGCTGATGCAGTGCATGCGCAACCTGCTCAGCTCCTTCACGAGGCACAGGCACCTCATACACGCTGGATATACCTTCGCCGGGAACGGGTCCTGGATCATGCAGGTAGGGGAAAAGATCAGGGTATTTTTGGAGACGGTTTCCCATTTCGGATGTAATTACCGAGTTTCTTGCCAGGTTCTTCTCAGTAAAAGCAAACCTTCCGTACCTGGCGGTAGCATGTATAGTCCTGTATAATTATGTCGTTCTGACTGTTTGAAAGTACTTTGTTAAAAGTATTATCGAATAAAGACATTTTTGAGTTCGAGTTACGAGTCTAAAAATAAATTAATTTAGATTATTCTTACTACAAAAGTTGCGCTACTGCCACACACGAGGTCCTAAGTTCAATCCCTGGGTGAGGCAAAGTTTTACTGGGTTTTTCCATCTGCGATTTCTCAGTAAAAGCCCGGAATCTGAAGAATGCCCGGTTAGTAATAGGCTCGCGTTTTATAAGGGACTTAAACATAAATGGTGAAATGTGTTCTATGTATTTTAAACGGTGGTCCGGATATGCCCTACATTACTTGCTAATAAATTGTAAATTCTGGGATCGGAAAACATATTTAAAACTCTTTAAATGTATCCACAATTCCAGTAATTTCTCGATTTGCAGGATCAAATCAAAGCCTGAACGTTTCTAACCCTCTCAAACCACTAAACCAATTACACAAAGTGCCTTACCAGGGCCTAAACTGAATAAATCATTTTAATTTTCATACCTTTGTTATTTACCTGACAAATATACCTTCAACGTCCACAAACAAATATATTGAATAAAGAGAAGATTCAATAAATGTATTAAATCAATCAAGACTACGAAGATAATGTATTTAAGTCTGGAAGTTCAAACATTAACGGAATTTAAAATGGCCGCAGCTCTGAATATCCCGACTTCAGGTCAAATTTTCGGAGAATAAAGGACGTCAAGTGCCGACCCCAAAAATGTATGGGATAAGGCCAGGGAGATGATGATGATCCTTAAAAAGGCTTTAGTGTCAGATAATGTAACTAGACGACCTTTCTGTTACAAATGGCGACGACGGGCTATGGAAGACAGCTAATTGAAGGCTGACTGATGTTTTTAACGGCCGAGAATTAGGTTAATATTTAAATTAGTAATTATTTTCAGCGTCCCTTCTTACTCCAATGCCTCTTTGTAAATTTAGGAACAGAGTTTTCACATCACTATTCACGGTGAAGAGAAATATCGTGAGGAAACCTGGGGGTCTACTTTCTATATCCGACAACGAAACTTCTCAAACCGTCGAAAATTAAACTCAAAATTTCGTTCGATGAATAATTGAATTAAAGTAGGTTTAGAATATACATATACATATACTCACGCCTGTATTCCCCGAAGGGGTAGGCGGAGGTGTTGTAATTTCCAACACCCACATTTCACCGAATATGATTAAGTGCCACCGTGACAGAGGGTGAGTCCATCGCCGTCTCAGGCACTATACATACGTGTTTGAATTATTTCTCAGAAATATGCAGGTTTCCTCACGATGTTTTCCTTCACCGTAAAGCACGTGGTGTGAAATCACTGTATTGTGTGTTTAGAATATATTCAAAAATTCTTTCGGACGACGTTCCACACTTGAATAAAAAAAGGTAATTTTAAAATCTTTTAGATTGACAATCACAGGCTCAATTGAGCGAAATTTCTTATTATAAAAAATAGTCCTAGATTCTTTATATCTTTGCCAAGTTCATTTACTTCGGTTAAGTGTTGTAACATTCGTAATTAATTAGGGATTCTAATGCAAAAGACGAAAAGAATTAATAACTTTCAATGAGTTCTTAAGACATAATTTCCGAAGAATAAATTGTCAAAAGCTACATATAATTTAATCTCGCTAATCGGACAATCCATTTCACAAATTGAGTGAATAAATTCCGTTAAAAAGCTCTTTAACTGCCTGTTAAGCACTCAGCTTAGAAGATTATTCTCTGAAGGATTAAGCTTTGAGTCTCATTCAGTTATCCCCTCATTTTTGTATTTGAGTTTGGTTTTTCTTTTAATAATAAATCTTATATTGATATTGACTTTGCAGATGATATTTTGATAAATTAGTTAAATTCATTAATTAAGCACTATGCATTTCATTCATAAAACTAGCTGTGCCTCGCGGTTTCACCCGCGTAGATTTAGTTTTATCCTTATTGTCGCGGAACCCTAAAGCCTAAGTTACTCCTTGAAACGTCAGCTACCTACCAGTGAAAGTCACGTTAAAATCCATCCAGCCGTTTCAGAGATTACCCGGAACAAACAGACAGACAGACAGAGAAACAATTTAAAACTTGTTTTTATAGTGTCATTAGCGTGTATACTTTACAAACAGACACTTCAATTTTATTTATCTGTATAGATAAGATGTATAGATTATGAGTGTGTTTTTCACTTACTCCTATTTTTATAGAAATACTAGCGGATCGCGATTTCGTTTGCTGAGATCATGTCAAGCGTCACAGCTATTTATATTCCAACCTAGCTGTGCCACGCGATTTTACCCGCGAAGACTACATTTCATGGGTGGCCCGCGAATCCCTAATATCTATACAGATAATTAAAATTGAAGTGTCTGTTTGTACTTTTAGAAAAAAATATTAGGGTCCCGCGAAATAAAGCATGAAACTAAATCTACGCGGGTGAAACCGCAGAACACAGCTTGTTTTAACTAAAAGTCTAGTTTAAATAAAAGTCTTACTCCTTGTCACATCAGCTATCTGCCAGTGACTTCCCCGTCAAAAAACATACAGCCATTTCAGAGATTTTTTTAAACAAACAGAGAAACATTTGAAGTGTTTTTTTAAATGAAAAGCTATCAATTTGGTACTATAAACAGACACTTCAAATTTTTTATCTGTATCGACAAAGATATATAGATATGCATACGATACACCAACTGCATTCGCACATTTCACTCCCGTGACGAATCAATAATTACCAACATGAATGACACAGTTTCCCGATATTGATTTTAAATCCAATCACAGCTCGCGCCGGATACAGGCGCTGCAACTTTTAATTTCCTCCCGTCAGCATCTTTGTTGAAGCCGAATTGAATGCGCTGTGCATTTTGCCTCACCTTTTGTTAATAAATGCGATAAAATGAATGCTCATTGTACGGCGTTAGCGCTTATAGTGACAGGTTGTGACGCAAATCTGACAGATTCGATTACTGGTATTGGGATTTGCAGTGAAGTGGGCACTCATAAATACCTGACTAGCGGACATCACGCGGTTTCACTCGCGTAGATCCCGTTCCCGTGAGAGTACGAGAATAAAATATAGCCTATATTAATCAGTGATAATGTAGCATTCAAATGGTGAATGAAATTCTTAAATCGGTCTAGTACTTTTTGAGCTATTTCGTTACAAACATACATACATAAAAATCATCTTTATAATATTTGTCGGAAGATGGCCAGAGGGGCTATCGTCTATCGACTCAGACATCGTGGGCAATTATCGGGTATCGGGGGTAGTCGTTAAACAAAACAAACACAATTTTCAATCACTTGTATAATTTTATAATCACGAATCAAATTTAATAAAGAACTAATTTAAAACTTGTTGCAACTTGCAAAGTAATGTGGTAGGTACAATATAATAGGCAAACGATCCACCGGAACAAAGGCGGTGTGCTTTTAATGCAGTCAACAAGCGAAGTGCCGCCTGCTTGTCCGCTCCGGTGTTCCGTTAGTCCGCGATCGTCGCGCCCCCACGCGGCGACACGCGAACTTTGCCTCAACCAATCGCAAGCAATCAAATGCAGGCCTCTTTAAATTTCCGCCGACATATTAATATCACAAGAAAAAATAGAAGAACTGTTAAAAATATCTGAAAAATACAATACTAGGAAGCAAATAAGCACAATATATTTTTCCCATACGCGTAACTTTCAAAATTATTTAAAAGTCAACTGTATCGTACAGAATACACGAATTTAACTATGATTATTATTTATTATTTATCCTTTTAATAGTTTTGGAAATAACCCCATAAAACCGTGTTAATCCGTACCCACCACTCTTCTTGATGGCATATTTCGTGTATGATAACGTGATATGGAAACCAGACAACGACACCATAACTTTACGTAGTTTTAGACTAAGTTTCCCATTCGCTTCACGATAAAACCTAAAACGCAACTCACCTGAATTCTCAACTGATGCATATTTTGTTACAGGACGGGACCTTTTCCTTGGCGGACTTTACGGACGCTTACCAGGAGAATGAGGTACAGCGCGTCATCCGCGCTTATGAGAACTCCATCTCAATTGATGTTCACTGCTCGACCAGCGGCGGGGGAGACTGGGCCAGGCTGCCCGACCTACCCTCCGTCAAATACTGCAAGATTAGGGTCAACCCTACCGATATATTGGACTCTGGCTCTCGCGCCATCAAGGACTTTGTCGGTAAGTTTTTTTTCCTTCTCTTCTCTTCCACGTAAACCGTTATGATCTCATAGCGACATACTCTTTGAGAGTGTAATTAATGGGGTTTTTTTTTAAATAAACGGAGCCTAAGTTACTCCCTATATCATCAGCTATCTGTCAGTGAACGTCAGCAACAAACAGACAAACTGACAGACGGATAATGAACTTTCATATGCATTTAGAGAAAAACAGTTAGTACCGCTATCTTTTAAACTTAACCATAATATGTTCAGATTTTATAAAAAATTGTAAACTATTCTAGGTAAAGCCGATAAAAGACAATTTTTTCTCGTAATTAGATGTTGTATTTATTTATGTCAAAAGTGTATAAGAAAACACTAAATTCTTGAAATGTAGTGAAATTAGAAATTTTTATTTATATAATTTTAAAGTCTTAAAGTTTTAAAGCCTTCTTGGCACGATCCCGAGAGACACCGACGTACTGTTCCTGGTATATATAATTAAGTTATTATTCAATAAAATTTGTAAATTTTAAAGTATCTTAAAAATTGGCTGGTATTTTGGCGTCTTAAATTTTTCTGCCCACCATACAAGAAATACGCGTATTGACAAATGCATATTAACAAAAACGCTCCGATACCTATTCCAATATCCGCGGTAATAAATTAGATTCGGGCCCATTCCCTCTTCAATCTAACTGTTGACAAGTAAATCCCGGGTTAGCCAACCTTAGATTAGATTAATGTGTCTTTATATTGACGGCTGGGATCCTAGATTAACGAATACACATTGTCTGGGACTGATATTGTGCGAATCCGCCATTTTGGATTGGAATACCGTTCCCTTATTAGATTAAGGAATGCCAATATCATGGGTTGAATAGATATATACTGAGTAATGGTTTCTTACTTGCAAATTAAGGCTATAATATTTATTAAACTTTCGCGATTTAAATTCAAATTTATGTTACTCGGGACTTATCACGATAATATTTTGAAAATAACGTACCTCGATGTTTCGATTGAAAATGAAAATGAAGAAAATGAAAGAAAAGATTGAAGATGATCAAGTGCCAATGCGGTAGATGGTGAGTCCATCACCGTCTCAAGCACTGTCTTTGAATTACTTCTCAGACATATGCAGGTTTCCTCACGGTGGTTTCCTTAACTGTAAAGCACGTGGTGTGAAATCACTGCCCATAAGTTCTTAGAAAAAATCATTGATACAGGCCCCGCTGGGATTCGAACTTGCGTCGCTTGCGTAGCAGGCGACTGCTTAAAACAATAAAATAATACTTATTTCTCTTTGAACCCAAAATACCAAATCGTCAGTTGAATTATTTAAAACGAAACGCTAACAAAAGCACACAAAAAAATTATTCAACCAGTCAAATATAGGTTGATTTGGAACCGACGTGAATAGATCAATATTAAACCCTACGTTTCCAAATTTAGAGTTCAGTTCAATCTAGCAGGATTAGATTGGAATATATTCCTATAGGATTTAGTGGTGCTTCTACGATCTGATTTTAAGAGCATACTTTAATGGAGAGTCAGAATCGAAAAAATTAACAGTGGTGGCTCTGGGGTTGAGCAGTCGCTAGTGACGCAAGTTCGAAACCCAGCGGGGCCTGTACCAATGAGTTTTTCTTAAAACTTATGTGCAGTGATTACACACCACGTGCTTTACGGTGAAGGAAAACATCGTGACGCGACCTGAATATACCCTATGTCTGAGAAGTAATTCAAAGACGTATGTATAGTACCTGAGATTGCGATGGACTGTCTGTCACGTTGGCACTTAATCATATTCGGTGAAATGTGGGTGTTGTTATTACAACCACTCTGCTTACCACTTTGGGGACCTCTCTGGGATAAAGCATTTTATCCCGGTTAAATAAGTTTTTCTAGAATCTTATTTGTACACAAAGCCTTAAAGTGTCGCTAGCTTAATTCCTGAGCAAACAATTTATGTGATGGCGTGTCCATCAAATCAAACTTTTTAAAAATGAAGAAAATGCGTTGTTTTTTTATCCCCGTGAACTAAATAAACGCAAGCGAAGTCGTAGTCTCAAACCTAGTTTAAGATACATACATAAACACACACATTCATCTTACAATACCGCTCATCAAGTAGTGAAAAGCAAATCAACGTAACTCGTAGCGATTCGTAGCGCGTAGCAATTCAAAGTGCTACGAGCTACGAAATGCTACGAATTTGCGTAGAACTATGAATGAACTGTCGAAATGCTTACGCAATTTGATTATATACCTTACGAGGCTTGAATATGTCGCAATTAACGGAGTTCATGCAGGCAGAGTTACTTGACATCAATAACCATCTAAATTAAACCTTAACTACATCAATATACGAGCTACATTTATGTAAAAGTAAGCTAACGAGGAAATTTACGTATGTTCGGATTTCAAACTTTTTACCTTGTTTTAAATTATACGAATGACGGAGCCGTGGTGGTTAAGCCGTTTGAATACCCTCCTGTTACGTACTCGACTAAAGTTCCCATCTTACAAATTGCACAACTACACCAATAAGTTTTTCTTTACACTTAAGTGTGGTGACGAGAGCTTTACGGTGAAGGAAAATATCGTGAGGAAACGTACATAATATGTCTAAGAAATAATACAAAGTTGTATGTATAGTGTCTGAGACGGCGATGGACTCACTATCTGTCACGTTGGCACTTATCACTTCGGTGAAAAGCGGGTGTTGGGACACCTTCTTATGTGAAAGCGTGAACCCACAAGCCTGATTAAAATACTTACATCAAAAAAACTACAGTCCTAATTCAGGCTAGTAAAATGAAGCTTACTTCAAATTCATTCTAGGCACTGTAATAATACCTAGCTCATAAAAAAACAATTAAGTCTCCGAAGTTAATATAACAGTTCTAAATTACAAATTTTCATGTATGATATTATGATGAATATTTCGTGGAAAACCTTAACCTAGATTATATAATTTTTATAGTGGATTTAGCTGGCGGTCGCGTGACTTACGTCGGTTATGATTTAGAATTTCGTTTCATAATATTTGATTTCAGAGGCCGTATTGTTTTAGAAAACACCTGATTTATTACTCAGGTTATATTCGACTTAATGATACACTTAAACACACGATTTATATATATCTTAACGCAATGACTCGAATAAAGTGGATCGGCAAGAATTTCATATAGAGTATTTAAATTAAAGATCTACCATCCCAAAAGTAATGAGTATATATCTATATCTATACATCTATACAGATAAATAAAATTGAAGTGTCTGTTTGTAATTCCAAAATAACAGCTTTTCACTAAATGCATATGAAAGTATACACGATACTGACACTAAAAAAACAAGTTTCAATTTTTTCTCTGTCTGTCTGTCTGTCTGTTTGTTCCGGGTAATCTCTGAAACGGCTGGACGGATTTTAACGGGACTTTCACTGGCAGGTAGCTGATGTATCAAGGAGTAACTTAGTCCTACTTTTATTTATTAAAAATATTAGGGTTCCGCAACAATAAGGATGAAACTAAATCTACGCGGGTGAAACCGCGGGGCACAGCTAGTATATAATAAAATAAGTATTATAGCACCAATTTTTACACTGAAGATAATCGGGTGTCCACGTGACAGATGGTGAGTCCATCGCTGTCTCTGGCGCTACTTGGAATTGCTCTTCAGACACAGACAATACTTCGTGTGACATTGCTGTACATAGTCACACTATAAAGATAAAATCAGTATGGAATCTAGATCAGATTTTTGAAATAAGAACGTTTGCTCCAAAGCGAGGGAGGATTGTGACATTTGAAGTTTTAAAATGTTAATATTACTGTCAAAGTAATTAGCAAAAGTCTCTGTGAAAACGTAAATTATGTAACGCGAACAGTCATGACTTGACATTTACTGACATTACGCCAGGGCCCGTAGACAAAGTAACATTATACTCACGCTTGCGCTAATAGAAATATGCGCGATAGAATGTTACTTTGTCTCGTCTGTGTTACAATGTAATTTCGTAAAATGTATTCCTATATTCCGTACTGCTTCTGTAAGCTTATATTAACTGTGTCATAAGTTTATTTTTATTCTATACAAATTACAAACTAACTCCTTTCACCAAAAACTCAACAATTCGTAATTTACCTGGGTTTGTCAACTGAAATAAGCCTTGAATGTAAACTTGCCTTCATGTCATGAGGGCTTACAAACAAAGCGAGCTAACTCGACGTCCGCAACTTGCAAATTGTTACCAACACAAGTTGTACGTTTGTTGAGGTGCAGCCGACGATGTGTGGTAGGGGAGGGGGTGAGGTACAAGAGGTAGCGGGAGTGGGAGCGGGGATTTGTTCTAAAAAGTATTTTATGTATTAATTCAGGTAATAAACTATCTTATGTTTATGACAAATTCATCGTCCCAATTCAAACTAAAACAGATTTGATTATACATTCGCTTTTTTTTCTATCTAAGAATCTGAACTTATTTTTTTTCGCAATGTACTTATGAATCGTCAGAATGAAATTATTTACAGGAAAGAATATTACTACTGGGTTCGGAAGCTCGTTTTTACTGAGAAGAACCCGGCAAGAAATTCGCCAATTACTTTTCTAAAAAAATATATATGTATACAATTTTGATCATTAATGAAAATATAAGTTTTCTTTACTGCGTCTACTCTAAAACGAAACCGTGACTTTTTATTCATTCTCAATCCACCCATTGACGCTCTACACCTGATATTGTGCCTAACTAATCCCTTCTCCTATGCCTTGTACCGTATAAAACTCATGACTAATTTGAAGAGTTTGCAATGCGATGGAAGTTCCCGGGCACAGCATCCCTCGTCCAACTTTTACTGTTTTCCTCTGCCTATTTCGTTGCAATGTTTGTGAATTAGTGACGGTACCTACCTGAAACATGGCTTTAGATAAAGTTTATCTGTAGTACAAGTCAAAAATAAGGTATGAAGTAGGCTTCTGAAGCAACCAAGTAACGTAAAAGTAACTTATTTTCTTTCTTTGTCCCTTTTGCAAGATCCTATCGAGAAAATGTGTAGATTCTAAAAAAAGATATTAAGAGTTTTTCAGATTTTTGTTTTGACTTGTTTTCTGTAAATGGCCTTATACCATACATTGTTGGGGTCGGCACTTGATTCAACCCGATGTGGCTCCATGTTAGTCGCAATCAACTTATTAACTCCTTGTCCGTTATGTGCGCCTGGTACTTCGTGTACCATATCATCATCTCCCTGGCCTTATCCCATACATTGTTGGGGTCGGCACTTGATTCAACCCGATGTGGCTGATCACCTGATTTTTATTCGAAGTGACTGCCATATTTTTGCTAAAACACGAATCATTGGTTTATTCAGATATTGTTTGACTTAAAATATACCAGAATATTTTGCGAATACAGGCGATTGGGATCGCGGTCTCAGCAATTTATTTATACCGGATGACCAACGCTTCTGGGCGGTCGCTAAAAAGGGCTTTAAAAACAGAGCTACTTAAGAAACCGGTGGAGTCCTCGACGTGACCAACGATCTGTGTCGAGTGTCTAGCTGAAAGTAACGATGGCGAGTTGAGACACTAACGATTTGTGCACTTTATATACAGACTCTCTTGAAGGCACGGTCATCTTTTCGCTGACATGAACACAGTAGCAAAACTGTATATTTTAATGTATGTACTGTCATAAGGCAAGTGTAGGTTTTCATTTCATAACAATAGTTAGTACTTTGAGAAAAGTCTAATCAAATAAAGATATTTTTGAATTTGAATTTGAATTCGTTTTGACAAGTAAGTACGCTCATGAGAAACATTTGCGAAAAGTAACAGTCAGATCTCTTTCACATCTTTTGAGCTGTGTCTGTGTAAACATCCAAATGAAAGAGTACCATTCAGGCTTATATTTATTTGATACGTTGTAACATAAAACATGTATACGCATTTCTATGCTTCAATACATTTATTTGTCACATATCCCACGTGACCAATGAATATATCTCCTGTGTAAAGTACGCGACGAT
Source organism: Watsonalla cultraria (assembly GCA_964035505.1). Lineage (NCBI taxonomy): Eukaryota > Metazoa > Arthropoda > Insecta > Lepidoptera > Drepanidae > Watsonalla > Watsonalla cultraria. Next base: position 673,675 of record OZ037726.1, on the reverse strand, counting down.
CCGCGTTACCATAGCGTACCCCTTTCTTGACTGTTTTAATACTTAATGTACCAGCGGGCAGTCTTCGAGCCGTAACGAAAACAAGTAAGACTTTTGCAAAAAGATTCCGGGAGCAAACATTAATCATAATAAAACAACCCAACGTTTTTCAGGACACAACAGACGTCCATTTCTCTCGCGCGTAATTAGATTTATTTTAAAGAAGACTAATGGAAAATAATTTTGGTAGATTTATTGTGGACTTAAATAGGTTTGTTCATAATGTGATCAAATTATAAAAGCTTAACATCTTGTGATGACCCAGTAAACATCTTCCTATTATGCTACTAGCTTGCCCTGCGGTTTTATCGCGCGTTAGTGATTTTTTTTCTAAACGTAGAAGTAGCCTTGTGACATTACCTATTTGCCAGTGAAAGTCCGGCTGAAATCCGTCCAGCTGTTTCGGAGATTAGCCACAACAAACTGACAGCTGACAGGGAGAGGAATAATTTAAAAATAGAATTTTTCATGTCGGTACCGCATATACTTTCATATGCATTTAGTGAAAAGCACCTATTTTAGAATTTCAAACACACACTTCAATTCTATTAATCTGTGCAGATATATATACACGGTCCTGAAATAGAAAAACTAGGGTTAAATTTTTTTTCTGTCTGTCCGTCCGTCTGTCTGTCTGTCTGTCTGCCTGTTTGTTCCGGGTAATCTCTGAAACGGTCTGACCGTTTAACGGGACTTTCACTGGCAGGTAGCTGATGTATCAAGGAGTAACTTAGGCTACATTTATTTATTTAAAATATTAGGGTTCCGCGACAATATTTCCGCGGGTTAAACCAGTATGTCACAATAACAGATGTCTAAACATGTGTATGTCGCAATAACAGATGTCTAAACTAAATGTAATCAACAAGGAATTCCGTGCACGTTTTCAAATTGTCTCTGCTCTGTAATGTAACGACGACGACGGGAATTTGCAATATAGACATTCCAAGAGTACTAGGCATACTCTTAGATATTTGTATCAAAGTACCACAGTACATAGAAGCTTACTGCAGTACGGAATCAAGGAAGAAATCTTTCGAAATTTCACCTCACGCAGACGTGCGCACCTATGCGGTAATAAGTGGAATAGGCGTAAGAGCTGTCAAGTTGTGGCGTATACGTCTTTCACGTGTTTTACCAAAATTTTTAAACTTCAAATCAATTAGGATTTCCGTTATTTATACAATAAATAAATAGTATTTTATTTTATCTAGTGGTAGTTGCAAGCGCTACTTACGGAACACAAGGCCCTGGGTTCGATCCCTGGGTCGGGCAAATTGTTATTGGGCTTTTCCAGTCGCAGCCCGGAATCTGGTTTCGTGCTCTATTACTCTATTACACTTAAACATAACTGGCGAAACGTAGGTGTTATTATTAATCTACGTGTATAATGTATACTTAAAAGCTATGAAAATTGCTGTAAAGAGACTCTTTAGAGGACCAAAAATCCCACTCAAAAATAAAATTTCTATCCACATATCTGTGCTTCTACCCTTTTAACCCTAAACTCATTCTCTCAACCCTTATCTCATATAAGTTCCATCGAACCACATCAAATTGCAAACTTTAACCTCAGCCGGATAAAATGCATTTTCCATCCTGCAAGATCTAATACGTGAAGCCTTAGTTCGTGACCTAGATATCCTAGGTATAACTTCCACCTGAGTGAATCATTGACCTGCCTACATCTATATATTACTGTCGCGTGATTTTCAACTATATTGCTGTTACATTTAGGTTCAAATAGCACATTTGCTTGGCGTTAGTGTTTTATAAGAGGAGTGGATGCGTTTTGGTCGCCTTATCGGAACCCTTCTGTCTTCTCTCATAAGGTCCGGGTGTTCAAAGTTCCTTGATAGGACCGTGGTATTTGTTCTAAAATTATGTCCGAATGTGATATTCTTTTCGTATTATGCGTTTATTGAAAAGCCGTACATTTGAGATAACATACAGACACTCCAATTTTATTTACCTGTTTAGATATATAAATATAGATACATAGGTTCTTTATAGTCAAATTATTTAACGAATTAAAATTAAAGTTTGATTCGAACAAAACAATAGCGTAGACCCCAAAATCCGGATTACCATCACATGGACTACAATATAGTTTGTCACCTTTGTTTTATTGCAAAAACATATCTTGTACGTAACCCTCTTTACATCAATATGTGATAACTTAATATTGCTTGCCTTGCGCCCGCAAAATCCGTCGGATCGCCCTAAATTTCCCATACAGTTTTTCAACCCCCATTTCAAACCTTTAAAGGTGGAATTTTAATAAAACCTTGACGTATACCTACACCTCATAAAAAACACACCTTTCAAATTCCATGTCTCTAAGACCAGCTGTTCAGGTCGTGCATTGCCATTTTACTCAGTTAGACAGGACTATTTTACTTAGCTGGCTATATATATGTATTTCAAAGGTAAAAGTCGTAAAATCCTACTGCATTTCAATAACGTAGTACCATAGCCTACTTAAATATTCAAACTGCAGTGAAGTGGCCATTCAGGATATAACTGCACGTAATACGCTTTCAGATTTACTGCAGTACGTAGTTATAATACTGCTTTTATACTGCCGTTTACTATTGAAGAGAAATGGAACATTAAATTCGGAACAGTGTGTAGATGGTTCTTTCAATTATGGCTTATTAATTCAAACTTACATACATATACTCACGCTTGTATTCCTCGAAGGGGTAGGCAGAGGTCTTGTAATAACACAGCTACTTTTCACCAAAAGATGATTAAGTTCCAACGTGACAGATCGTGAGTCTATCGCCGTCTCAGGCATACAAACGTCTTTTGAATTAATTCTCAAACGTATACAGATTTCCTTACGATGTTTTCCTTCTCTGTAAAGCCCGTGGTGTGAAATCACTGCACATACTTTTTTTACAAAAACTCATTGGTAAAGGCTCCGCTGTGATTCGAACTTGCATCGCTTGCATTGCAGGCGACTGTTTAAACCCACCGGACACCACGGCTTTTAAAGATTTTAAAACTAAGACGTTATTTTCAAAGTATATGCGCAATTTTTTCCTGATTCCTTGCGAAATAGTTTGACTTCTACGGTGTTAGAACTTAAACAACGAAAAATATTAACACCGGGTTCGGAAGGTTGTTTTTACTGAGAAGAACAAGGCAAAGAACTCTGCAATTACTCTTTTCAATAATATGGTTACAATATATCTCACGATACAAGTCCATGGACACAGTTCCAATGCTCAATTGTAAATTAGTCTCACAAGAAAGCCACAAAATACAATAAGTTTTGCGAAAACAATTACCTAAACCTTTAGGCATCTGAAAAGTAAATTGACTAATTTCTCCTTCTATTTGCATTAAAATTACACTGTGTACAGTTACCGAGAAATAATTTGAATTATTAAACTTTATGCTCTAAAGTTATGAGGTCTATTGTCTATTGTCTATTGTATATTCAGATACCCATTATTATTTATTATGCCCTAGAGATGGTTCTCGCCACAGAAACTTATTGCATGTACCTACATTTAATACCAATTATGGTAATAATAGTTTTGTCCCACGTACCTGTAGCACTTTTAACAAATATTTTGTTGATGCAGATATATTTCACACCTCACTCAGTAAGTTTAAGTCTCATATTCTTAATTATGTATACACTTAATAAGTACCTATTGTTGAAATATTTAGAAAATAATTAGTTATAAATTTGTACCTAATTTCTTTTTTTTATGGTCTTTGAAATTTGTTTATATCTTTGGACACTGTTTGTCATATAATTAACTATCTTAATTCTTATTTTGTTTCTTATTGACTGTTTGTGTCTTTTTGAATAATAAAATAAAATAAAAATTATAATCGTAATATTAAAATATAAAAAAGTATGTTGAAAACCCGCAACACAAACCCAAAAACAAAAGCGACGAATACAGAACCTGCTCTTCTTTATTGTGACAACACAAGTGATGTTCAGAAGATAGCCGTGGTTATAACCTAAATATAAATTACACGTCGTCTGGTAGAAGCCTCTCGTGACAAGAGAGCTGGGGATTTTCTCGCTCAGAGAATCAGCATTGCTATTCAACGTGGCAATGCTGCCAGCCTTCTTGGCACGATCCCGAGAGACACCGACTTGGGACAAGTTTTCTACCTTTAATTAGTTTAAAGTACTGTTCCTTGTACATATAATTAAGTTACTTATAATAAAAAAAATTTAAATGAAAGTATTGTTTTGTTAGGGTAACTTTCAAGGAGTATTTCAAGCCAGGATTTTAAGGAGTGTTTTACTTTGAAAGAAAATGTCCAATACACTCTTCAAAGTAGTGTCAAAATGTTATGTAATATAAACTTAATATAAACTTTTTGTCCACAGCATACCTGGACCCATATGTGGTGCCAGCCAGCTTGGAACAGCTGCTGGTCTCCAGCGACGTGGTGGGAAACATCAGGTTCAGCCACCCAACACTGTACGTGTTCCCCGGCGGACAAGGGGACGCTGCCCTATTCGGCATCAACGGATTTAACATGCTAGGTAAGTCCCAGTCGTGGTCAAACTCATTTCAAATAACAATGGAACCGAAACAAAAAAAATTGTGACAAATCAAAGGGACTATTCAATTAATTAAAATTATGTGGGTAAATAATTTCTCGCTGCACAGAAATGTTAGGTAGCCAGCTAATCACATTACAGAGATATAAAACGCGTTGAGCTTAGCTAAATGTGGAATCGATGTATTAATGACTTGATATGACATTTGATAAAAGACTAAGTCAAAGGGAAGGTCAATTTAATAGCCGTGGTAAAAGTCAAGTACAAAGTAATCACAGAATAAACTTTGATTTCAAGATCTCGTTAAAATTGTGATCAGTAACGGGCCTACTAGCATCGTTAAAGCAGGTAGTTGTCATCAGTTCATTGGTACAATTTCTGAAACTTAAAACTAACGTTATTTGCAAAAGAATTCCCGTCATCATACATTATTCATCTAACGTTAGGCACTTAGTGAACTAACAAACTGTAGCTAAAATTATCCTTGTATATCAAAGTTCCTTTCTTAGCTCGACCTAGATCTAGTAATTGCTTCCCTTCGTTCCCGGCGTATCCGATAGGTCTTCCTACATATATTTTATCTACAACTCTACAAGAAATCTTATCGAAAGGGCAGCTTTCTACTTTGGTCGAGAAACTACGCACATATTGACACGCTTTTTTTTTTTTTTTTTTTTTTTTAGGATATGGTCTCTCGCAGTTGGTAGGGGGGAGTTACCTCCACTGCTTAACCGGACTATAGGGCGAGACCCAAGGGCCTCCAGCCGAGCTTAAACTTAAATACTAAGCAACACAGCTAAGGGCGCCCCGGTGCGGGGCTCGGACCTCGGCTTAGGGCGTTGCTGGGGGATGAGCTAGGGAGCTGGATCTGAGTTGTATTATTTAGGGACATGTTTAAGGCTAGTGGCTCGGCGCGCGCCGGCCCTAGCAGAGGACGGGGGGGACGATGACGTAGAGTTCGCGACGAGCCTCGCCGGCGAGGACGGAACAATGGTCGGTTTGGTGTGTGCTTTTGAGACATTGCTTGCTGAAGCAGTGTGATATCGTCGTCAGGGTCAAGGAGAACGTGCCTCGGACGGCGTCGGGAGGAGATACGAGATGGGGTATATCGGGCGGCCGATACGATTAGTGGGTTCGGGTGTTTTTCGGCAGATTCGAAAAAGCGCTTAGAGGCTCTTTTCATGAACTGCTTGATGGTGGGAATTTTGAAGTCTACATGGAGTTGACTATTGCGAACATACCACGGGACTCCCGCGGCCTTTCGCAAGAATTTGTTTTGGAGGACCTGCATTCTATGGATGTTAGAGCTGGCCGTGTGTGCGAAAACAACACTGGCGTATGTCATTATGGGACGGATGCACGAGAGGTAAATTCTCAACTTGGACTTAAGTGACAATTTGCTCCGTGCATTTAGTAGGTAATGGAGTCGACCAAGGGCAAAGGAAGCACGTGACCGTACTTTCTTTGTGTGGGATGCAAAGGACAACCTTTGGTCGAGGATGACGCCTAGGTATTTGGCCGTGGATTCCCAGGGAATCGGCTGGCCGAACATGGTTACAGAAGGCGGAGGATCGTGATATCGGTCGCCAGAGCGGCAGAAGAGGACAGCTGCGCTCTTATCTGGGTTGACTTCAAATCTCCATTTCCGAAACCATTTGCCGAGGGCATTGGCTGCGGTTTGGAGATGTTTGGCGATCGTATGACGGTCTCTGCCTCTATAGTAGATAGCCGTGTCATCGGCGAAGAGAGCTAGATCGGCATTGGGACTTTTGGGGATGTCGCTGGTGTACAGCGTGAAAAGTAGTGGGGAGAGCACGGAGCCTTGGGGGACTCCAGCACGAATACGGCGAGGGGAAGATAATGAGCCCTCGATGCGATATTGGAAGGTGCGATTCGATAAGAAGTCTCGTATGATGAGCACGAGTCTGTCAGGCACACCGATTTGGTAAAGCTTATATAATAAGCCATTGTGCCAAACTTTATCGAAAGCTTTCGCTATATCGAAGAATAGGACGCCCGTTTGCTGTTTGACTTGGAACCCCGCACTTATGTGTTCAACGATGCGGTGCACCTGTTGAACACATGAGTGCTTGGCTCGGAAGCCAAACTGCTCATTTGGGATAAGTTTGTGGGATTCAGCGAAGTCCTTAAGTCTTTTGAAGATCAACCTTTCGTAGATCTTCGCGAGAGTTTTAAGGAGACTAATGGGGCGATAACTAGAGGATTCGGATTTGGGTTTACCAGGTTTTGGTATCCCTATGACAACTGCTTCTTTCCACGATTGTGGGAAGATGTTGTTTGAAAGGGCAGCGTTAAAAATGGCTGTCAGGAAGACAATGATGTGGAGGGGAAAGAGTTTGACAACTTTATTTGTTATCCCGTCGGAGCCAGGAGACTTCCTAGGGTTGAGATCTTTGATGAGGGATTGAACCTCATCGACTGTAACTACTGGGAGTGGATTGTCTGGGTCCTCTATTGGGGGCTGCGCTACCCTTCTTTCGACCTCGGCGTCCACCTTTGTGAGATGGGCCATGTCTACTTGTTGGGAGCTGGGAGAACATTGGGATTCTAGATTGTCGGCTAGACATTCGGTCTTTTCGTCGTCGTCGAAGGCGGGACTACGGCCAGGACGATTAAGAGGAGGGATGCCGCAGGCTTCTTTGACTCTGAGCTTGCGTTGCAAGTGCCAGAAAGCCTGGTGATTAGGGGTAAGGTTAGCCAAGAAGTTGTCCCAGCGAGCTTCCCTCATTTCATTCATGCGCCTTCTTACTTTGGCTTGTAAGTGGTTCATGAATGATCGGTTGGCTGCTGTGGGGTAAGTCCTGTAGGCTCGGATAGCCGCGTTTTTCTCCGTCACCAGTTCGCGTACATCGTCCGGCAGCCTCCAGCGATGGTCGTCCATCGCTGGGACCTGTCGGGAGCAGTTGTTGACTGCTGATTGTACGTGACTGGTGAGGGAGTCAATTGCGTTCACCGTATCTACAATGGAAGTTGGGGTCGGTTCGGGGAAGGGCAAGGGAGTAGACTTGAGGTTTTCCTCTAGTTTCCTCCAGTTAGTTGCCGTTTTCATGGGGGTGGGAGTACTCGAGTCAGGGGGACCTGTGCGGGGGGTAAGACTGAGTACAACAGGACGGTGATCGGAGTCAAGCTCGTCTATCGATTCCATAGAATTTAAACGAAGGTTTATATTCTTTAGAATCGCCAGGTCGAGAACGTCCGGACGGTGGTCTATAATAGCTGGGTAATGCGTCGGATGCATAGGAGCTATAACGTCGAAGTTATGGATGCTACTGAGGTAATTGAGTTGATTACCTCTGGAATTTCGAGTGCGGCTATTCCACGACTCGTGTTTGGCGTTTAGGTCTCCTGCCACGATGACAGAGTTGCCTAAGCTAAGAAGTTTTACGATATCAGGAGCGATATCGCCTTGTTTGTTGGGTGCGATGTATGCCGAAACTATTATGATTGGTTCGTGTCCAGTCATGCCTAGCCGACATATTGATGTCTCGATTTGAGAGAGGTTGGGGGGATCCATAGGAATGCAGTAAAGAGATCTTTTATAATAGATGAGGGTGCCTCCTTTGGCGGAGTGGGTTCTATCGTTGCGTACTATTTGATAGTTCGCAATTTTGGGATCGCGGTTGGAGGGTTTGAGGAAGGTCTCTTGGAGGAGAAAGATGTCTAGTTGGTGTTGACGGAGGAAAGTAGCGATCTCGTCGCGTTGGGTGTTAATGCCATTGGCATTAAAGAACCCTACTTTGAGGGACCTGGGTTTGATTTTTCCTCCTAGGTTGTGGTTCTCCATTATTGGACCGTATCAAAGAAAGAAGTGAGGGCTGTGGTTACGTGAGCGAACTTGCTCATCGTAGCCATGACGGAGGCAATGTTTCCGCGTGAGGCGCGGAGTTGCTCGGCCATCTGGTTCAAGCTATGGATGTCAACCGCATGGAATAATTGGCTCAGATAAGCCATATTATCGCCGGTCGCGGTGGCTTCCGGGGCTTGGGGAGAGGGACGCATAGGGGTGGGTGCCAGAGGGGCTGTTGGCGAGCGTGAAGTTGCCGCGGGAGGAGGGCCTTTTGGCTTAGGGGGTTGTATGGTGGGGATGGCCATTAATGGGGGGATAACCGTGGACTGGGGAGCTCTCGGAGGAGTGAGTTTGGGGAATGCGCGCTGATGGTTCAGTGCGTTCCAGGGGGAAGGTCTTTGGGGGCTTAGGCGCTCGGGGAGAGCGGAGGAAGGGAGGTTTTCCCTGGTGTTGCGAGCTTGAACTCGCTTTACCATTTTGGGGTGAGGACGAGGGGCTTTTGGGCAGCCGCGATAATTTGCAGGGTGGCCCGATTGGCCGCACAGAACGCAACTAGGCGGCTCTGTGCAGAGTGAGGTGTCTTTAGGACGGGGGCAATCGCTTGTGCCATGGTCACCTAGGCACTTAACGCACCTGGGTACCGCAAAGCAATTTCGGGAAGAGTGGCCATATAGCTGGCACTTGTGACATTGGCCGATTTGGCCGCGTTTGTTGGGGGCTTCGACCTTTAAGCCAGATAAATGGCATACGGTCTTAATATTGTATATGCTCTTTCCGGCGGGGGAGTGCTTACATACGACAAAGACCATGTCGTATATGGTACTGTTGCGGGCGCCGTGCATGCGGTGCACCTCGAGGGCGGGGATGTCTTGCGATTGAAGATCGCATAAGATAGATTTTTCGTCTATCTCTTTAGGGATGCCGCGGATTACTACTCGGAGGAGACGGTCCTCGGGGAGGTCATATGAGTGAAAGGCTACTTTCCTAGCCTGTAGCATTTTGGTAAGAGACCTGAAGTCGGTGGAAGTAGGCACCGTGACTTTAATACCATTTGCGGTTGTTCGGGCATTTGTGTAAGCAATGCGATTAGCATTGCACCATGCCGAGACGTCGGTCCATTTTGCCTTATCTTGGATGAAGATAGGCGGTGGGAGGGGTTCTTTCCTCGAAGATGAGGCTACGGACTGAGAGGGTGTGGTTGCGTCGGAGCGGTTTTCCTCCGAGGGAGAGGCCGCCTGCGCAGATTGGGAGGCTACGGGTTTGGCGGAAGTCTTGAGAGACTTTGCCGGGGTCTGGTCAGAAGAAGCTTTGGTCTTGAGAGACCGCTTCTTCTTGCGTCCTAAGACGACATTAAAGTTTTCGTCGGCGGAGGAGTTGGAGTCCGAGTTGGACTCAGAGGGCATATCCGCGTCGATAATGACGGGACGGCTGGGAGGGCAATCGGGACTTGCGGGGGACTCTTCGAACCTCATTGGGTTCGGTTTGAGAGGGACAGAGGGCGCCGCAGGGGCGTATGTGGAGGGCTCGATGGCCGGGGAGGGGCTTGGTTCGCCGCAGAGGTTGGCGAAATCCTCCGGAGAGAGGACAGAACTGGCTACGGCCTGGTTGGCCGGGACTTTGAGCAGGGCCCGAAGGAGGGCGCGGAGAGTGGAGTCGGCCATTTTAGGAATGGCAAAACAACAATTGGGGGAGCAAAAATACCACGCGGTATTTAATTTATTTATTTTCGCGCCTAATCCCCAGGTTGGACTGGCCTGGGGTTGTGTGCGTGTGTGTTGGTCCCTTCACTACCGGGGGTAGGCAGTTAGGGTTGAGTAGGGTGTGCCCTAAGCTTGTAATCCCGCTGCCAATCTTAATGTGCAGACGGGTTCCTAACAGCCTTAGTGCAGAGGAGTACTTTTAGCCGAAGCTTAAAGCAACCAAACAACACTAAGGAATGGGATGGTAGGGAAAGGGTAGGGTGGGAGGGAGGAGATGGCTAGCGTCGGCGAGGGAAGCCCCCAAGGCCGGTGGTTCTAGCCCCGTCCGATTTGTGTTTTTGCCCTGAGGGGGCAAAAACGGGTGTATCGGGTCCACACCCCACTCGGCTTCGTTGGCACCGCTAGGTATCCACCGAGGACCACCAAACAGTGGTTTTTACCTTAAGGGTCACAACTAGCGAGACTTGTCTCACACTGAAACAGAGATGGCCGAAACCCGCCTTGAAAAAGGCAAGTTCGGCGAAGGGTTCGGTGCGCAGGTAGCAGCACGCAGGTAGCAGCGGGCGGCGACTGGACAATGGGCAGCGGCGGAGCGCGGCAGGAGAGCGCTTCGAGACGTCCGTACGGGGCGGAGGTCGGAGCGCGAGTGATATTGACACGCACAGTCGGGCCAATTCTAGTAGGGAATTTAAATCAGAGGTCCTCAAACTTTTCTTTTTTGTTGACAAACTGGTATGTTTTTCATTTTTGAGTAGATCTGATTCCTAATTTAAAAATTGTGGGAACTCATCAATTTCAAATGTGTCAAACACACATTACAAAATTTAATTTCTGAAGAAAGTGTATTAAAGTCACGATCTGCACAAATGAGATCTAGTGTCGCAGATCCCCAATAAAACTCTTGGACCTGCATTTTTTCTACTAACATAACTGCCCCTTGTAGGTCGACGGTATATATATATACCTACTAGAGATACTGCTATATAGCGTGACGTTTGTAAATATGCATCAATGTGTGCGAGCCCTTATTCAAAATTCTATTAATTGTAATTATATTGAAATATTTTTTAAGAATACGTTCAGTTAATGTACCACAGCATGGACTGGGAGCTGGCCTTCTTTAAACATTTATTTTGTACATATGTGAAGGTAAGTACATTTTCTCGTTACGGAGTTGGAGCCCGAGGGAAGATTTTTGGCGACATTTTTGCTGGCTTTTGGCCAAAACTCTCAGCAAAATTGGCATGTTCCCTCTATTGGACCACTTGGAAAATTTGCTTCACCTTTCTCGAACATTTTTAAAGCCAAGTCACTGAATTCGTAAAATTTCTTGTTATTTCAATTTTTAAAAGAGAATTTACTGCGGTTTTCACTATCTTTACATGAAGGTGTGTTTCAAAGTTGGCTTAGATTTGATTTCTTATAACTAAAAAACTACCTATATATACTATTAAGTATAACTAGATATATATCTGAATTGATTTACAAAAATCACAATTTTAAATCATTAATAAAAATTTTGATATTGCATAAAAAGTTTGAGATTCTCAACATGAATTTTATCATTCGCATCTGTGAGCTAAAAATATTCATTTCACTAGATAAATCTTGTTAGAAAAAAGTGAAATATGACTTGAGTTAGCCTCGTCACAGTATTTCACTTGAGACACAGCCTTGAAACCAAGGTTTTTCCACTTGATATCTGGTTCCATGCCAAGTAATATTGGTGCTACTAGAAAAGTGCTTTCTCACCCTTCGAATAAGATAAGTGTTATCGAATTTACAACCCTATGTATCCAACCCTTGGGTATGTTTCGCCCTATCGTCGGTTCCGATAAAACGTGATGTACATAAAGCCTTAAAGGGCAGACGGGCATTTTCATAGCTTCATTCCCTTGAGTTTACTTGATGTATGGTGGAAATCACACGCAATTTTATCAAGCACCTATTTACTTATATACGCTTGAATTTTATGAGCATCTGTATGATGGGGCAGTGGTGGAACTATTTATTACCAAACTACTGGGCCCCGCGGTTTCAGCCGCGTAGATTTAGTTTCATCCCTATTGTCGCGGAACCCTAATATTCTTAGTAAATAACACTAGCCTATGTTACTCCTTAAAATATTAGCTATCTGCCAGTGAAAGTTCCGTTAAAATCGGTCCAGCCGTTTCAGACAACAAACAGACAGACGGACAGACAGACAGAGAAAAAATTTAAAACTTGGTTTTTTAGTGTCCGTAGCGTGTATACTTTCATATGCATTTAGTGAAAAGCTGTTATTTTGGAATTACAAACAGATACTTCAATTTTATTTATCTGTATGTATGTATGCCGCGAACCGCAAGAGCCTTGAGGTCACGCCTACGGTGCAAGCAATGCAAGTTCGAATCCCAGCGGGGCCTATACCAATGAGTTTTTCTAAAAGAAAACTTTATGTGCTGTGATTTCACACAGTGTAGGAAAACATCGTGAGGAATCCTGCTTATGTCTGAGAAGTCATTCAAAGACGTATGTATAGTGCCTGAGACGGCGATAGACTCACCATTACGTTAGCACTAAATCATCTTTGGTGAAAAGTGGGTATTGTTATTACAACACTTCTGCCTACCCCTTCAGGGAATACAGGCGTGAGCATATGCACATGTATGTATGTAAATTTACGCTTAGAAATAAGAAAATGTATTACTTTTTCGACCCGATTGCACGGCGACATCTTAGCTATATAACACAACAGTCTTATATAACATGTAACATAATCTGAACGGTAAGATCTCGTACCAAGTGTTTTTCTCTTAAATTATAATGTAACCTTATATTTTCCTCCCCAGTTTTACCCATAATAATGTCACCGAAATTCACTTGTATTATGAGAAATACGCTTCAAGTTACAGTTAAGTAAACACTACGATATTAACTTGTCACATGACAAAGGTCGGACATGACAAGGAAATAAACGCTCTAATAAATAGAAGAGAGAAAAAAGTATATATATAGTGAAAAGTAAATATAAACCTTAATCTAAAGCGGGTAAAGTAGCAAATAGATGATCCACTCCGAGATTAGGTTTCTTGAGAATTGTACTGGTTTTCTTGAATGCTTGTTGTGTAACGTGACCAAACTATAAATGTATTAGTCTTTTAAGGAGAGCTACGTTTCGTACTGGATTTTGAACTCTCTCACCCTTATAATATGGTTTAAAACACTATAGCTTTCCTTTTTGAAAATCGTAACACAAAAACAGATGGAATAACTTTTTAACCAAGGATTGTCTCAGGTGGTCTTATTTTATAGACCTATATGCGTGTGTCATGTGTAATACATACATACATATACTCATGCCTATTGTCCCCGAAGGGGTAGGCAGAGGTCTTATAATAACAACACCCACCATCACCGTAGATTTAGTACCAACGTGACAGATGGTGAATTCATCGCCGTCTCAGTCACTATACATACAAATTCGATGAAGACAAGTTCTCAGACATACGTAGGTTTCCTCGCGATGTTTTCCTTCACCGTAAAGCACGTGATGTGAAATCACTGCACATTAGTTCTTAGTTACTCATTGGTAACAGCCGCTGGTATTGGAACTTGTGTCACTTGCGTAGCAGGCGACTACTCAAATCCCACGTGGGTGTTGTTATTACAACACTTTTGCCTAACCCTTCGGAGAATACAGGCGTGGGCACATGTATTTATGTATTTATTTAAACAAAACATCATATTTTCAATACCATTTATACAGATTTGATATTCAAGAATACAGTCATAACTTCAAAAAATAATAATCCGGAAACTAGTCAACATTTAAACAAGTAACAAAAACCGCTTCGAATGGAAACAAAATAAAACTGGACGCATATATCCGCTTGCAAATAAACATTGAAATATTCACACATCCATTTATTTTCCAATCAAAAGCCTGTTTTACTTGCACGAGGGCGAGTGGAGTTTGCATTCGATTTTATCTCGCTTACCTCTTCACTGTTTGAAGTGGGGATTCATAAACTGCGGTGAAAAGGTTAATCTGTTGAATAGATGATGAGTTAAGGATTAAGTAATTATGTGTTCGATTTGAGCAAAGAATATAATTTTTTTTGTCAGAATTAGAAAGCTGTGGTCGGACAAGATAATGGTTGGAAGTACCTTATAAAGAGACCTGAATTTTCATTCTTAACAGACAGCAAAATCTTTGGTTTCATATATTAGCCGCAACAAACAGAGTTTTTTTCTTACATATACATTCATCGAGAAGCTGTTAATTTGGAATTACTAACAGACACTTCAAGTTTACTTATCTGTATAGATGTATAGTTTAGTTTTATTAACTACCATTATTTTATAATTGAAAGTAAACAAATTAATAGCTAGGTTCCAAACCACTAAGAATTATTTACCACAAGACGCAAACATTTTATATTTGGCGCATATTTGCAGCAGATGACGCACTAATTATTGGTACCACCCACACTCTAGGACACACTTTCTTACTAGGGTAACGTACTCGGGTCCAGAGGGCATAGTGCGAGTTTTTCACTGCCGCCGGCACAAGTCACCGCGTCGACGTGAACGCAGATATTTATAGGATCGGAACAGCGCCTCTGTACGCCTAAAGATGACACTATTGTGAGCCCATACAAATCTGCGTTTACGTCGACGCGATGACTTGTGACGGCGATTTTAAGAAAACTCGTACTAGGCATTCTGATGAATAAATAATTTTAATTGAACAGCGGACAACATTGTGGTGTAGAGTCGAATGTGTTCAACATTATGATAGCCACATGTTCCTGTCCACTTGTTTTCACACACCAATAAACATTTACTCACGTGCCAATGCGCCCAATTTCATCGTATTGTTATCGAAAGCTCATTATTTACGTTTGTCTGAGTTTTGACGTAGGCTTTCACAAAGGTTATTGCAAACATCCCTCCAACAACGTAATTGGAAAGCTTTTGCTGAAAGTATCAAACTTGATTTGGAATTGTAGTTGTGTGTGAATACAATACGGCTATTGAAAATGTATCTTTGTTTGTTTTATTGTTTCATCGGATTATTAATCTATAAATAACACTCTTCAAGAGCACATTTCTGTCAAAATAACATTACCTAATTAAGTTTCCTATCATCAAATGATCTGTCGTATTGAATGATAGGAAATAAAACCTAAATATAATTTATTCACTTATCACTTTTTACCTGTACGTCTGTTCTGTGGGTCAAAGTCATCCCTATAACAACAACGAAATTATCAAGTCTTGAAACCGTAACAGCTGAGCTGAGACTAGCTGAAGAAAAAATACCGAAAAACCATTAAAATTTTTCGGGTAAATGTATAGTTTATAACACAAATAACGTGACTGAATTGGTAAAATAATTTTCTAAATTTATAAACCAGAGATTACCAACCTCACGAAATTTTAGCATAGATGTTATATAATTCCTCTTGATAGTTATGAAACTACTCTTGCGCCTTCTGTATCTCCTTCTCCTTCTCTCTTTTGACCCTCAAATTCGTGTGCTTTCAGTGGATGGCGGGTTCTCCCGCAAGGCGTGCTGGTGGGACTTCGCCCGCCACCTGGACCGCTTGGACGCCGTCCTGTTCACCAGGATCAACAACTGCTCGGTGTCAGGCATGGCTGCCGTGCTCCACAGGAAGGCTACTACCAACGTCTACCCGCACATCGGACACTTCTTCTGTAACTTGGAGGTAAGAGACACAGTCTAAACCACTGGATATGAAATTTTAATGGTATTGTTTTGAGGTGTAGTATCCACTTACATTTCTACTACCTCGTTGTCTAGTGGTTGGTGAGTTTCCCTGTTGATCATGAGGTCCCGGGATCCATTCCCGGGTCGGGCCAAAAATAGATAATAGGATTTTGTGTCAAGATTCGCAATAAATGCCCGGAGTTTGGAAGTTGGCGGTGTTTACATCCCCGTGCCTCGGAAAGCACGTTAAGCCCATGCCTGATCTCTCTCCGGTCGGATTGCCTTCCCTATGTCCCCATATGAGACTGTGAGAATAAAAATTCACTCTATATCTCCTAGATAGCCAATCCCCGTTCAGATTAGATGCCGTGAACGTAATTCGGTTAGGAGATCACGAATCCACTAAATAAGTTTTCCTAAGTTCCACCTCTAAATTTTAGTCATATGGGGCTTGCCAGCTTCTACCCATTTACAACTAAAAAGGCCGATATGACGATAGGGCGGGTAAAATTAGGACTCGAATGTGTAGTACCCGGAGTCCCCCCTGAGCACTGAGGATGGCCACCAGGGGGTTTTAGTGCGGTAAAAATCCCACATATCCCGATCTGCCTCTCCCAGGGCGGTCGGAGACCTTTTGAAGGTTTCCCTCTCGTCAATAAAGAATATGTACCTATTAGATCGTTTTTATATGCTGTATTGAGTTAAATTAGGGATCTCTATCGTATGTAAAAGCGACGAGGAGGAACACCCGCGGGTTTTAGCCGGTATAAGTCCGGCATAACCCATCCGCTACCCTCACGGCGGTTGCTGTATCCATAACGGATTTTCCAAAGAGGAATAAAAATTGGATCTCTAATGACACTCGAGTGGACTCGCGGTCGGAAGGTAGTACATTATAAAGTCAGGCGCCACACGGACGCCCGGTCCAAGGTTAGTTCGGTAACTGGATATCATGGGACACACTTGATTGCTCTGCTCACTGGTGTTGTGTTAACACTGTGAGGAATGTTATTCATATCTATACAGGTAAATACAATTGAACGAATATGATTTTGTCCCATTCGGTGTCGAGACCCTTGGTCCGTGGGGTCCTAGCGCTATTAGGCTTTTTAAAGAAATCACAAAAAGGTTAGTTGACATCATAGGAGACCGAAGAGCTGGCAGCTACCTCGGACAAAGAATAAGTCTAGCCATCCAAAGAGAGAATGCTGCCAGTATCTTCGGAACCTTGCCTGAATAAAGAATTATTAAAACTAAATGTAACGACAAAAAAATTGAACTGTATGTTTGTACTTTCAAATTATCAGTTTTTCACTAAATGAAAGTTACGGTATTTACAAAAAAATAAATGATACCAATAAACGCATCAATGTATGAAAAGACACCTATTAAATCTACCTATGTAATACTAGCTGTCTCGCGTTTTTACTCGCATAAGATCAATAATAAAAACTAGGTTACAAAAATATATTCTGTTGATGACTCGCTCCTACCGGTCGCACCGTGTTTTTAAAAAGCCTAAAGCCTCCTTCGATCCAACTATTGATTTCAAACATATTTTTCAATTCAAAGCAATAGTCAAAGCTATAACAATTCCAACCAAACAAACAAACTCTTTTACGGTTTTACCCGCGTAGGCTTTTCATGAGTGGCCCCCGATAGAGTATTGATTCTTTTATATGAAAATAGCTTAGGTTACTCCTTATAATATTAGTTATCTGCCAGTGAAAGCCTCGTTAAAATCGGTCCAGCTGTTTCAGAGATTAGCCGGAAGAAACAGACAGAGAGAATTTTTTTTTTTTTTTATACTGACTTATATTCTGTCATCTGCAGGTGAAAAGCTGTTATTTTGGAATTACAAACAGACACTTCAATTTTATTTATCTGTATAGATAGGCTTCGACACATACAAGTATGTCACTAGTGACTTGTACAGTATCGATTTACATTCGATCTCTGGTCGCAGTAGATTACACACCTGTTGGTCGCTACATGTTTTAATAACCGTTATATTATTGACAAAGTGTTTTACTCCCACTGTGAAAGTGTTTTAAACATGTGACATATCAGGTAGGCAAATAACTAGTTCCATTTATTTTTTTAATCGTTGCGGCAGTGATTTTTTACGCATCAAATTATTAATTTGATTTATAATTTATGTAAAATATTAATTAAATTATAATCATATCAGCAATACCCAATTTTAAAGCACCCAATTATAATAAATAAAAGTCGCTTTTCGTATCATATTTTTTTTGTACGATCGGTATTGATAACTGTCTCAAGATTAATATAATACTTATATTAATGAGGAGAAAGGATGTGAATAATAATTGTATCGGTAAAGAATGTTTTGGGAAGTGGTATAGATAGATAGTTTAGTCCCAGTTTGGTCTAGTCTTTGTCCAATTAATTTGAGGACGCTGGTACCCACCCATACATGTTAAATCCTATGTAGTTTGGGCACCAGAGTTCCCCTTTTTTTGATAGTATGCACTTATTATAAATATTGCAATAAATATAATGAATATGAATATTATTAACAATACTTTTATATATTTTTATTATTTATTAGCTGTGCCCCGCGGTTCTACCCGCGTAGACTTAATTTCATGGGTAGGATTATTACAAACAGACACTCGAAATTATCTGTATGTATTTTGTATTGATTATTGGTCCATGGTTAAACCGTGTGGTGTAATAGTAATATCCTAAAATTCCAATAATATTATTCCAGGAACGGCGTGCGTTGACCAGCCCTGACGGTGACAAGGATTCGGATCCTCTGTTGGTGTCCCTGCTGCAGGAAGGGTCCGACATGATGACCGACCTACGTCACATCAACCTCAAACCCCAACATTGCTACCGCAGCCCCGACCCTATAAACCTATACCATAAAGTTGGACATGGCAAGTATATTTAAGTTATATAAATTTATGTGGCCTTTTCCATCAATACGAAAAATGTTGATCTGTTTGAACACTTTGTTCGTTCAAACTACGTTAAGAATTTCGGGTTTTTCTTTTTTAAAATTCATTCGGGTAGGCAGACTTTTTTGACAATAAAGGTGACTATTTTCACAAATACTTGAACTGTTTGCAGAGTTAAGATTTCTTTAGACTAACATACAATTGTATTGTTTCAGGAACCCTCGACATGTATGTACTGAATCCGTCCAAAGACTCCAAATACGTTCGTGATTTCCTGAAGAGATGGCACAGCAGTGAACAAAAACTGTTTGAAGGCGCAAGTGGCACCGGGCAGTTCAATTTCCCTGTTCCCAACCTAGTGTCAATATGTGCACTATTAGTGTGGCGGCCAGCCAACCCTGACGACACGATCACCAGGATTATGTTCCCAGGCTCCACGCCACAACACAAAATATTCGAAGGCCTCGAGAGATTAAAGCATTTGGAATTCTTGCAACATCCAACTTGCACGGGCCGACAGATGGCGCCGGTGGTTCCACCCACCACGACCGTTACCACCACTACAACCGCCACCTCAGTATCCTCTAGCAAAACGACTAAACATGCCGTTTCAAGAGTAAGCAAGGAAAGAAGTACAATCGCAGAAAAAACAAAAGATGAAAAAATTGTTGAGCCCGAACCTCCAACAATCAAGGATTCCATAGTGAAAAATGAAACCGACTCTAAGAATATAATTGACAATAAACTACTAAACGAATTGGTGGACGGCGAAGATAAGAAAATTGAATCCGTATTGCAAGAAGCTATTACAGCGCGGATAGAATCAAAGTTAGATGATAAAATCGCCCAATACGAAAGCACTGTGATAGACGGTTTATCCAAAAAGAAAGATATTAAGAAGAAGACTGTTGATAAGAAGATAAAGCGAATTGATAAGACTGATGATGCAAAAGAAACTGTTATGAAAACATCTGAATCCAAAAAAGTAGACGCTGAAATGAAACTCAAATCTGAAGCTAAAAAGAAAATGGAAAGCAAAACAAAAACAGAGATGACGACATCAATGACTAGGAGTAAAGTAAGCCACCGCGCAACACAAAAAGCAACAGAGAGGAAAATGACGTCAAGTATGACTGAGACTAAAAAGACGGTAGCAGAAGACAAAAAATCACCACCGACAACTCCGAAGAAAATGCCTGAAGTAAAAACAACTACTGCGCAATCTGCTATTAAAGAGCGGGTGAAAGCCAAAACAAGAAAACTAAGCCCAGGTAGTACTCCCGCTAAGAGCACCAAGGAAGCAAATAATCGCAGGGTTATGGAATCAAAATACAAACAAACTTCACCAAAACGTGACTTGTTACAAAAGGTCCCAGACAAAAAAGAAATCAAAGTAAAGCGAGAACCTATTTCGCGAAGACCGAGACCTTTAGCCTCACCAATCAAAGGACTAAAAACTATGAAGAGCCCGACAAAATCTGTCAAGTCCATTAAATCGGACGCGTCTAAATTAAAGGGCTTACAAAGAGTCAACTATGAAGACATCCTTAAAGACGCTAAAAAATCTGATGAGGACACTTCTAAGTCATTGGATGATATTAAACAACAAGAATTGGATGAGAGAGAAGAACAAGAAATCGTTAGAGAAATCGAGGCGGTGTTTAACAGAGATAGTGAAGCGGAAGAAAAAATTGAATACATTGGACGATCAGATATAGAAAAAATCACTTGCATGCTAGACGATACTAAGACTGAAACAACTGCTGACGGTGAATTTGAAGAAGAATACTTAATAATAGAGAAAGAGGAAATTGATACATATCCTGAGGATTCTGTGGTTGACCGAGAAAGTACTCATGAACAGGAAGATGAGTTACAAAAACATGCAAAGGACAAAGAAGAATCTGAAAAGAAAAAAGAGGAAGTCATTGTGCATGTAAAAGAAAGCGAAAAATCTCCAATAAAGACTGAAGTTCCTGAAATTGAAAGCAAGCAATCAGAATCGAAAGAACATTCTGTAAGTGTGGAAGAGAAGCAAGATTTAAGCAGTGAAAAGAAAACTTCCGATAGTAAGAGCGTTCCAAAACCTAAAGATTCTCTAGAACTAAACATTGTCTTGGAATCACAACCAGATGAAAAAATATCTACTACGATTGAGTCAGGAGCAACAACTGCACCTACTTTGCCAGAAGATGAACGCATAACACTTGACGATATTAAAGAAGATCAACAAGTAGAAGAAAAATACGTAAAAGAAGAAACAAAGGAAGTATTTCCAGCTCCGACTCTGATAAATATCCAAAAACCATCATTGCTAGACTATAATCTCAAATTAGAGACGCAGCCGGCACCTATCAGAGAGATTGTTAAAACCCCCGATGAAGTCGCTGATCTTCCACTTCATGAAGAAGTAGACTATAGAACCTACGTAGAAAAGAAAACCCCGCAGGAAGAAGATATTTTCAGACGAAAACCCGATATTGGATTTGTTCAGGAAATAAAAGTGCCAAAAGATTTACCCCTTCTGGAAAAAGATGGTGATATTCCTATGAAGACTAAAACTATGCATGACAATGTTGTAGTAAAAACAGTCCAAAGTGCATCACACGCAGAATTGGTAACAGTAACGCCAGGATCGGCGCCAGAATCACCCATGTACCATGAACAAATGAAATTAGTTATGACCCCTAGTGCAGAACTACAACCAGTCAAAGAATACGATGATACTGGTTATGATTATGGACAATTCACTGAAAAACTACGAGAGACTCACATAACAACTGTAGATTCACCTATCAAAGATAATGTGATTGTCATAGAAGAAGTCCCCTGTATGCCTGAAAAGATACCTTCGATACCTGAAGATGTCGAAAAAGAAATCGAAGAAGCCCATAAATTAGATACATTGGAAAAACCACCACTTAGTCCTAAAGATGTTGAAAAGATTGTTGCTGACGTTGCTGAAGTGCTAAAATCTGATAAAAGTTTAGAGGAAATTATGGCTGAAAAATCGCCCATAATGCTGCGAAAATCACCAGAAGATACTGATCAAGTGGAGACAACAATTACAAGTGCCATTGAAGCAACCAAAATGTTACTCTTAAATGAAAAGGAAATTAAACATGACATTAAATCTGAAATAACAGAAGATGATAAGGCAGCTAAAAAGTTAGATCATGAAGTGCTTGATGTCTTACAGAAAGAAGTTTCACCGGCCAGATCCATCACATCGGACGAAGTCAGTGAAACTTCTGATAAGACTGTTCTTAGTGAAGGAAAGAGAATAAAGAGAGATCTAAAAGATGAGAGACTTATTTCAATTGCAGGAATGGAATTTGTATCTAGTGATAAAATTAAGGAAGACAAATACTCTACACGAACAGATGGATCAGATGAAAAACTAATGAGCGTAAAGACAGAATTACAGTCTGATGAAGAAATAAAATTGCATAGTGAGCAGGAACAAGATTCTTTAGACGGAACTCTAGTATCTACAAGCATTAAAGATACCATTCAGTCAACTAAAGATTTGTACGAGCATGGACTCACGTCAAAAATAACTGAAGCTACTGCACAACTCACCAAAGAAACAAAACTGTTTAGTAAACAAGAAACTGACAAACGAAAAGATTATGAAGGAGTACAAACTCTGAAAACAGAAGGATCTTCAGATCACATCTACCAAAGACCAAACGAGACCTTATTTGCAGAGGAGGTACCAGAAAGAAAAGTGAGCATCACGCTGGATTCCGCAAAAACACTTGAAAAACTGGAAGAAAAAATTGCGGATTTGAAAAAGAAAGAAGTAAATATCTCACTAAAATATGACAAAGACATCATAACAGATAAAGATTTGAAGTTCAAAAAAGATAAGGAAACTAGCTTATTCCAACATGATGAAAACGGCCATAGCCTAACTCAGTTAACAGAGAAAGCCCCAAGCCCAGCTACGGTTGACAAAAAAGAGCTAAAACTTACCGAACTTGACCAAATGGAACCTACATTATCCAAATCTGATATGAAATCTCCAATTCCAGCAATGTTAGAAGACAAAGAATCATCGAAGCTAGAAGAAAAACCGCATAGCCCACATCACCTTGATGAGAAAATAACATACCCCATTAAACTTGACGAAGCGCTTGATCTCAAGATAAAAGATAAGTCACCCAGCCCAACTATACCAAGCCCAGCTCAACTGAAAGACGATGCTTTAACTGCGTCAAAACTAGATGAAAAATCACCAAGCCCTGTTAAGCTAGAAGCTTCTAAGATTGAGGGTAAGTCACCAAGCCCAAAACTAATTGATGATAAAGCCCCAAGTCCGACTTATCTAGAAGAAAAAGCATCAAGCTCATCTAAGGATGATGAACAAGAACTAAAGCCTTCTGAGTTAGACGAAATGGCACCAAGCCCAGCTAAGCTTGACAAACTAGAGCTGAGGCCTTCCACACTTGACCATAAATCACCAAGCCCTACGATTGCTGATGAGAAAACAGTAAGCCCAGCTCATCCGGAATATAAGACGTTAAGCCCATTTAAAGACGAACAAGAACTCAAGTCCACTGATTTAGATGAAAAGGCACTAAGCCCAGCTAAGCATGATGAACGAGAATTTAAGCCTACCGAGCTAAGTGAAAAGACACTGATCCCAACTAAACTTGATGAACTAGACCTCAAGCCTTCTTTGGTTGATGGTAAGTCACCAAGCCCTCCGCTAATTGATGACAAAGCACAAAGCCCAGCTCTACTAGAAGACAAGTCACCAACTCCAACAAAACTAGACAAAAAAGAACTAACACCTACAGAGTTAGAAGGAAAAGCTCCAAGCCCAACTAAGCTCGACGAACTACTGTTAAAAACTTCTAAGATTGACGATGAGTCATCAAGTCCAACACTAATCGATGCAAAAGCCCCAACTCCAGCTCACCTGGAAGAAAGGGCGCCCAGCCCACCTAAGCTGGACGAACATGTACCTAAACTTTCCGAGATTGGTGATAAGTCACCTAGCCCTACGAAATTTGATGAAAAAGCTCCAAGTCCAGCTCATCTGGATGAAAAGATGATCAGCCCATCTAAGCTAGATGCAAAATCTCTTAGTCCAACACAATTTGATGACAAGACACCGAGCCCTGGACATCTGGAAGACAAGGCATCGACTCCACCTAAACTAGATGAAAAAGAACTCACGCCTACTGAGTTAGAACAAACGACACCAAGCCCAGCTAAACTCGATGAGCTACCACTAAAGCCTTCTAAGCTTGGTGAAAAGTCACCAAGTCCAACACATATTGATGAAAAAGCGCCGAGTCCAGCTCATGTGGAAGGAAAGGTGGTCAGTTCATCTAAGCTAGATGCAAAATCTCTTAGCCCAACACAATTTGATGACAAGTCACCAAGCCCTGGACATCTGGAAGACAAGGCATCGACTCCAACTAATCTAGACGAAAAGGAACTCAAGTCAACTGAGTTAGAAGAACATGAATTCATTCCTACTGCGTCAGAAGTAAAGTCACCAAGCCCAGGTAAAGTCGGCGAACTACCGTTAGAGCCTTCTAAGATTAACGACAAGTCACCAAGTCCAATGCTTGTCGATGAAAAAGCCCCGAGTCCAGCTCATCTGGAAGAAAAGGCGAAAAGCCTATCTAAGCTTGACGATCAAGTGCATAAACCTGCTTTCATTGACAAAAAGTCTCCAAGTCCAACACCTATCGTTGAAAAAGCCTCGAGTCCTTCTCATCTGGAAGAGAAGGCGTTGAGCCCATCTAAGCAGGACAAACAAGAACTTAAACCTTCTGAAACTGACGACAAATCACTTCGCCCAACTGAAGCACCAAGTTCGATTCAACTTGTAGACGAAGCATCCAGTCCATCAAAACTAGCAGGTAAACTACCAAGCCTAGCTCACCTTGATGAACATGATGTCATGCCTACTGAGATGGCAGCAAAGGCTTCGAGTCCAACTAAGCTTGACAAATTACCGCTAAAGCTTTCTAAGATTGACAATAAGTCACCAAGTCCAACACTAGTTGATGAGAAAGCCCCAACTCTAGCTCACCTGGAAGAAAATATTTCCAGGTCATCTATGCTCGATGAACAAGTGCATAAACTTTCTGAGATTAGTGATAAATTACCTAGCCCTACGAAACTTTATGAAAAAGCTCCCAGTCTAGCTCGTCTGGATGAAAAGGCGGCCAGCCCATCTAAGTTAGATGCAAAATCACTTAGTACAACACAATTTGATGACAAGTCACCAAGCCCTGAACATCTGGAAGATAAAGCATCGACTCCAACTAAATTAGATGAAAAAGAAATCAAGCCTACTGAGTTAGAGGAGAAGGCACCTAGCCCATCTAAGCTCGATGAACTATCGTTAAAGACCTTTAAGCTTGACGATATGTCACTAAGTCTGCAGCTTATTGAGGATAAAGCCTCAAGTTCAGCTCACCTGGTGGATAAGAAGGAAAGCCTATATAAACTTAAAGAACAAGAAGTTAAGCCTTCTGAATCAGATGAAAAGGCACCAAGTTCAGCTAAGCTGGATGAACTAGTGCTGACGCCTTCTAAGGTTGACCAGAAGTCACCAAGCCCAACGCTTTATGTGGACAAAGCCCTAAGAGTAGCTCATTTAGAAGATAAGGCGTTGAGACTATCTGAACTTGATGAATATGAATTTACTCATACGAAACTAGATGAAAAAACACCAAGCCCAGCTAAGCCTGACAAACAAGAGCAAAAACCTTGTGAGATTGACGATGACGCACCAACCCAACTAAAGCTTGATGATCAAGATCTTAAGCCTCCTCAAGAAACTGTAACAACTGAAGTTGATGTGAAGATTCAGAGCCCAGATAAGCTTGAAAAATTTGAGCTGGAATCTATAAAGAATGCCGAAAAGACAATTAGCCCAACTCAACTTGATGAAAAAGCACCTAGCCCTGCACACCAAGATGAAAAAGTGGTGAGCCCATCTAATCTTCATGAAAAATCTCTAAGCCCAGCACTGTTTGATGACAAGTTACCTAGCCCAGAACGACTGGAAGACATGACATTGAGTCCATCACAACTAGACGAAAAAGTGACAAGTTCACCTAAATTTGACGAACCAGAGCTAAAGAGTCCTCAGAGCAGTGATAAAACACCAAGTCCTACTCTAGTGCATGATACAGTTCCAAGCCCAATTGACAAACAAGAACTCACTCATACGATGATAGACGAAAAAGCACTAAGTCCAGCTAAACTTGAAGGACTAGTGCAAAAAACTTCTGAGATTGGCCAAAAATCACCTAGCCCAAGCCTTCTCGATGAGAAAGCACTAAGCCCACATCAACTTGACGATCAAAAAATCAAGTCCACTGAATTAGATGAAAAGGCACCAAGCCCAGCAAAGCTTGGCGAGAAAGAATTCGAGCCTACTGCTGTAGACGACAAGGCACCAAGTCCAGCTAAGCTTGATGAAAAAGAAGTCACGCCTACTGCGGTAGATGAAAAGGCACCAAGTCCAGCTAAGCTTGAGGAGCAAGATGTCAAGCCTACTGCGGTAGATGAAAAGGCACCAAGCCCAGCTACGCTTGATGAACAAGATGTCAAGCCTACTGCGGTAGATGAAAAGGCACCAAGTCCAGCTAAGCTTGATGAACAAGATGTCAAGCCTACTGCGGCAGATGAAAAGGCACCAAGCCCAGCTAAGCTTGATGAAAAAGAAGTCACGCCTACTGCGGTAGATGAAAAGGCACCAAGTCCAGTTAAGCTTGATGAACAAGAAGTCAAGATTGCCGAGGTAGATGAAAAGGCACCAAGTCCAGCAAAGCTTGACGGGAAAGAATTCGAGCCTACTGCTGTAGACGACAAGGCACCAAGTCCAGCTAAGCTTGATGAAAAAGAAGTCACGCCTACTGCGGTAGATGAAAAGGCACCAAGCCCAGTTAAGCTTGACGAGAAAGAAGTCGAGCCTATTACTGTAGACGACAAGGCACCAAGTCCAGCTAAGCTTGATGAAAAAGAAGTCACGCCCACTGCGGTAGATGAAAAGGCACCAAGTCCACCTAAACTTGAGGAAAAGGAGGGTAAGACTTCTGAATTGGACGATAAGGCACTAAGCCCAGCTAAGCTTGATGAAAAAGAAGTTACGCCTACTGCGGTAGATGAAAAGGCACCAAGTCCAGTTAAGCTTGATGAACAAGAAGTCAAGCCTGCCGAAGTAGATGAAAAGGCACCAAGCCCAGCAAAGCTTGGCGAGAAAGAATTTGAGCCTACTGCTGTAGACGACAAGGCACCAAGTCCAGCTAAGCTTGATGAAAAAGAAGTCACGCCTACTGCGGTAGATGGAAAGGCACCAAGTCCAGCTAAGCTCGAGGAGAAAGAAGTCGAGCCTGCTGCTGTAGACGACAAGGCACCAAGTCCAGCTAAGCTTGATGAACAAGAAGTCAATTCTGCCGAGGTAGATGAAAAGGCACCAAGTCCAGCTAAGCTCGAGGAGAAAGAAGTCGAGCCTGCTGCTGAAGACGACAAGGCACCAAGTCCAGCTAAGCTTGATGAACAAGAAGTCAAGTCTGCCGAGGTAGATGAAAAGGCACCAAGACCAGCTAAGCTTCATAAACAAGAAGTAAAACCTGCTGCATTACACGAAAAGGCAGTAAGCCCAGCTAAGCTTGATGAACAAGATGTCATGCCTACTGTGGTAGATGAAAAGGCACCAAGTCCAGCTAAGCTTGACAAGAAAGAAGTCGAGCCTACTGCTGTAGACGACAAGGCACCAAGCCCAGCTAAGCCTGATAAACAAGATGTCAAGCCTACTGCTGTAGACGACAAGGCACCAAGCCCAGCTAAGCTTGATGAACAAGATGTCAAGCCTACTGCGGTAGGTGAAAAGGCACAAAGCCCTGTTAAGCTTGACGAGAAAGAAGTCGAGCCTACTGCTGTAGATGACAAGGCACCAAGCCCAGCTAAGCTTGCTGAAAAA
This sequence comes from Watsonalla cultraria, assembly GCA_964035505.1. NCBI lineage: Eukaryota > Metazoa > Arthropoda > Insecta > Lepidoptera > Drepanidae > Watsonalla > Watsonalla cultraria. Next base: position 645,980 of record OZ037726.1, on the reverse strand, counting down.
GAAGTCACGCCTACTGCGGTAGATGGAAAGGCACCAAGTCCAGTTAAGCTTGATGAACAAGAAGTCAAGCCTGCCGAGGTAGATGAAATGTCACCAAGCCCAGCTAAACTTGGTGAACAAGAAGTAAAACCTGCTGCATTACAGGAAAACGCACCAAGTCTAGCTAAGCTTGATGAACAAGAAGTAAAACCTGCTGCATTACATGAAAAGGCACCAAGTCCAGCTAAGCTTGAGGAACAAGATGTCAAGCCTGCTGTGGTAGATGAAAAGGCACCAAGCCCAGCTACGCTTGATGAACAAGATGTCAAGCCTACTGCGGTAGATGAAAAGGCACCAAGTCAAGCTAAGCTTGATGAACAAGATGTCAAGCCTACTGCGGTAGATGAAAAGGCACCAAGCCCAGCTAAGCTTGACGAGAAAGAAGTCGAGCCTACTGCTGTAGACGACAAGGCACCAAGCCAAGCTAAGCTTGATGAACAAGAAGTCAAGCCTGCCGAGGTAGATGAAAAGGCACCAAGTCCAGTTAAGCTTGATGAACAAGAAGTTAAGCCTGCCGAGGTAGATGAAAAGGCACCAAGCCCAGCTAAGCTTGATGAACAAGAAGTAAAACCTGCTGCATTACACGAAAAGGCACAAAGCCCAGCTAAGCTTGACGAGAAAGAAGTCGAGCCTACTGCTGTAGACGACAAGGCACCAAGCCCAGCTAAGTTTGACGAGAAAGAAGTCGAGCCTACTGCTGTAGACGACAAGGCACCAAGCACAGCTAAGCTTGATGAACAAAAAGTCAAGCCTGCCGAGGTAGATGAAAAGGCACCAAGTCCAGCTAATCTTGACGAACAAGAAGTAAAACCTGCTGCATTACACGAAAAGGCACCAAGCCCAGCTAAGCTTGACGAGAAAGAAGTCGAGCCTACTGCTGTAGACGACAAGGCACCAAGCCCAGCTAAGCTTGATGAACAAAAAGTCAAGCCTGCCGAGGTAGATGAAAAGGCACCAAGCCCAGCTAAGCTTGATGAACAAGAAGTAAAACCTGCTGCATTACACGAAAAGGCACCAAGCCCAGCTAAGCTTGACGAGAAAGAAGTCGAGCCTACTGCTGTAGACGACAAGGCACCAAGCCCAGCTAAGCTTGATGAACAAAAAGTCAAGCCTGCCGAGGTAGATGAAAAGGCACCAAGTCCAGTTAAGCTTGATGAACAAGAAGTTAAGCCTACCGAGGTAGATGAAAAGGCACCAAGCCCAGCTAAGCTTGATGAACAAGATGTAAAACCTGCTGCATTACACGAAAAGGAACATAGCCCAGCTAAGCTTGATGAACAAGATGTCAAGCCTACTGTGATAGATGAAAAGGCTCCAAGCCCGGCTAAGCTTGATGAACAAGAAGTCAAGCCTGTTGCGTTACGCGACAAGGCACCAAGCCCAGCTCAGCTTGATGAAAAAGAAGTCACGCCTACTGCGGTAGATGAAAAGGCACCAAGCCCTGCTAAGCTTGATGAACAAGATGTCAAGCCTACTGCGGTAGATGAAAAGGCACTAAGCCCAGTTAAGCTTAACGAGAAAGAAGTCGAGCCTACTGCTGTAGACGACAAGGCACCAAGCCCAGCTAAGCTTGATGAACAAGATGTCAAGCCTACTGTGGCAGATGAAAAAGTACCAAGTCCAGCTAAGCTTGATGAACAAGAAGTAAAATCTGCTGCATTACACGAAAAGGTACTAAGCCCAGCTAAGCTTGATGAACAAGATGTCAAGCCTACTGCGGTGGATCAAAAGGCACCAAGCCCAGCTAAGCTTGACGCACTAGAGCAAGATCCATCTGAAGTTGACCACAAGTCACCTAGCCCAAGCCTTCATGATGAGAAAGCACCCAGCTCACCTAAACTTGAAAAAAAAGAGGTCAAGACTCCTGAATTGGACGAAAAGGCAACAAGCCCAGCTCAGCTTGATGAACAAGAAGTCAAGCCTACTGCGGTGGATGAAAAGGCACCAAGCCCAGCTAAGCTTGATGAACAAGTTGTCAAGCCTACTGCGGTAGGTGAAAAGACACTAAGCCCAGCTAAGCTTGATGAACAAAAAGTCAAGCCTGCCGAGGTAGATGAAAAGGCACCAAGTCCAGTTAAGCTTGATGAACAAGAAGTTAAGCCTACCGTGGTAGATGAAAAGGCACCAAGTCCAGCTAAGCTTGACAAGAAAGAAGTCGAGCCTACTGCTGTAGACGACAAGGCACCAAGCCCAGCTAAGCCTGATGAACAAGATGTCAAGCCTACTGCTGTAGACGACAAGGCACCAAGCCCAGCTAAGCTTGATGAACAAGATGTCAAGCCTACTGCGGTAGGTGAAAAGGCACAAAGCCCTGTTAAGCTTGACGAGAAAGAAGTCGAGCCTACTGCTGTAGATGACAAGGCACCAAGCCCAGCTAAGCTTGCTGAAAAAGAAGTCACGCCTACTGCGGTAGATGGAAAGGCACCAAGTCCAGTTAAGCTTGATGAACAAGAAGTCGAGCCTACTGCTGTAGATGACAAGGCACCAAGCCCAGCTCAGCTTGATGAAAAAGAAGTCACGCCTACTGCGGTAGATGAAAAGGCACCAAGCCCTGCTAAGCTTGATGAACAAGATGTCAAGCCTACTGCGGTAGATGAAAAGGCACTAAGCCCAGTTAAGCTTAACGAGAAAGAAGTCGAGCCTACTGCTGTAGACGACAAGGCACCAAGCCCAGCTAAGCTTGATGAACAAGATGTCAAGCCTACTGTGGCAGATGAAAAAGTACCAAGTCCAGCTAAGCTTGATGAACAAGAAGTAAAATCTGCTGCATTACACGAAAAGGTACTAAGCCCAGCTAAGCTTGATGAACAAGATGTCAAGCCTACTGCGGTGGATCAAAAGGCACCAAGCCCAGCTAAGCTTGACGCACTAGAGCAAGATCCATCTGAAGTTGACCACAAATCACCTAGCCCAAGCCTTCATGATGAGAAAGCACCCAGCTCACCTAAACTTGAGAAAAAAGAGGTCAAGTCTCCTGAATTGGACGAAAAGGCAACAAGCCCAGCTCAGCTTGATGAACAAGAAGTCAAGCCTACTGCGGTGGATGAAAAGGCACCAAGCCCAGCTAAGCTTGATGAACAAGTTGTCAAGCCTACTGCGGTAGGTGAAAAGACACTAAGCCCAGTTAAGCTTGACGAGAAAGAAGTCGAGCCTACTGCGGTAGATGAAAAGGCACCAAGCCCAGTTAAGCATGACGAGATAGAAGTCAAGCATTTTGCGATGGACGAAAAGGTATCAAGCCCAGTTAAGCTTGACGAGAGAGAAGTCGAGCCCACTGCTGTAGACGACAAGGCACCCAGCGCAGCTAAGCTTGACGAACAAGAAGTCAAGCCTACTACATCAGACGAAAAGTCTGTAAGCCCAGCTAAACTTGAAGATCAAATGACAAAGCCTTCTAAGGTTAACGAGAAGTTACCAACTCTTAAGCTAATTGATGACAGATCCCCAAGTTCAGCTCATCTAGAAGACAAAGCATTGAGTCCATCTAAACTTGACAAACAAGAACTAACATCAACGAAGTTTGAAGAGGCATCAAGCCCAGTAATGCAAGACGTACTTGAGCTGAAGCGTACTGAGATCGACGAGAAGTCACTAAGCCCAACCCTTATTGACGAGAAAGCCCCAACTCCTCCTCAGGAAAAGACAATGTTAGAAGAAAAGGCGTTGAGCCTATCTAAGCCTAACGAAGAAGGACTTACTCATTCAATGTTAGACGAAAAAGCATCAAGCCCAGCGATACATGAAGATAAGCCTCCAAGTCCAGTGGTAATTGATGAAGGAACTGCAAGCCCCATTAAACTTGACAAAAAAACTTGTAGCCCTACACAATTCGATGACAAATCACCTAACATAGTTCGTCTGGATGATAAAACATTGATTTCATCCATTATAGATGAAAAAGTACTGAGCCACTCTGCACTTGATGAAAAAGTCGTAAGCATATCCAAGCTTAATGAACTAGAGCTAAATTCTACTCAATCTGGCAAAAAGTCACCCAGCCTAACTCAAATTAATGAAAAACTTCCTGTCCAGATCACACTTGACAAAAAAGAGCTTGAACTATCTACGCTAGAGGAAAAAGCACCTAGTCCATCGCTATCTGATGATAAATCACCATGTTTATCTGAGTTAAATGAAAAAGAATCGAGGCCTACTAGCTTAGAAATTGAAGTAAAAACTAAAAAACAGGTTGATGAAGTAGGATTAGAGAAAGAATTTGAAATTATTACTGAAGAAGAAATCAAATCAATAGATGCCAAAGAAATCGAAGAAATATCTAAAACACAAGAAGAAAGAAAATTGTCTACTCAAACACTATCAGAAGCTTACACCATCGATGAAAAATATCTTTCCCTTAAAAAAGAAACTGAACCCATTCTCAACAAAGTTCCTTCAAAAGAACCTAGTCAAGAGAAAGTGACTCAGAAAGATGATTCCGTTAAAGTGAAATCCCCAACAACAAAGGCTGATATCGAAATGAAAGTCGACAGATTGGATGACACTATTTCTACTACTTTTGATGAATCTGAAATGGAAATACCTAGTCCAGAATTGGTACATGACGGATATAAGATGACATCTCTTATTTCTTCTACTGAAAAGAAATTGGAGGAGACAAGCAAACGAGAATTATTTAAGGACACTGATAAACTTCATGAAAAAATGGAAATAAAGTCACTGGAAGATGGGTTGGATAAAGTACCTATTGAGAAGAGACCGCTTGAAAACGGAAAAGAAGAAACTGAATCCACTATACACAAAGATGAGACCCTGGTGCCTCAGATCATGAAAGACGATCAAAAACCTGATATAGTTAGAAAAACTGAAGATTTTTTGAATAACGAAATCAAAGTGACAGATCAGTTCCTTAAAAATGAAATACATACAATGAAAGCCATTTCTGACACACTTGATGAAAAGCAAGTAGGTTTAGAAAAGGAAATTCTTGACATTTCATATGCAACAATCGATGGTGAGCCCTCAAAAATTACTAAAAGGGAAACAGATGATGATCGAAAAGATAAGGAAGAGGACCAATATACAAAATCTATACCAGATACTGAAACAGACATTGTAAAAAAGGAGAGTACAGAAAAAGGAGTTATGAAAACAATCACTGCTTTAGGAAGCATATTATCAGACTCTGTTCAAAGTATCAATAAAACATTTTTCACCGATCAAGTAAAATCATCTAGCTCAACTGGGTTGAAAGAAAAGGAAACAGCTGTACCAGAGGTACTTGATGATGATCAGATGGAATCAAAGACATCAACCATTACTAAACTGGATAAAGAGGCACCTACCCTGACTACATTAGCAACAAAATCAGAGGATAGGGTACTTAGCCTTAGTGGAGACAAACAAGATGGTGAATCGCAAAGCCTAATGATGATTGATGACAAGACAACTACTCCAGTGAAGCCTGATGAGAAGGCACATAGCCCAATGACACCAGATCAGAAGGAGCCTATCCTAAGTCATTCTGATAAGGAGGTACCCACCCTAGCCACAGAAGATGACAAGATGCATACTTCAACGAAGCTCGATGAGAAAGCACTTAGCCTAACGGAAGCGGTTGATAAGACACCTAGCCCAATGACGACTGACGATGTGAAACCTACCGCAGTAACGGAAGATGACAAGGTGCCTAGTCCAACGAAGGCTGAAGAGGAGGAGGCTATCTTAGTTAAGCCAGATGACAAGACAGCCACCCCAGCAAAGGTAGATGACAAGGTGCCTAGCCCAACGAAGCCTGATGAAAAGGAATCTATTCCAGTGAAGGCAGATGACATGGTATTTAGCCCTACGAAGCTTCATGAAAAGGCACTTAGTCTAACGGAAGTGGTTGAGAAGATACCTAGCCCAATGACAGCTGATGATGAAGAACCTTCCCCAGTGAAGGTAGATGACAAGGTGCCTAGTCCGACGGTGCTTGATGAGAAGGCACTTAGTCTAATGGAAGTGGTTGAGAAGACACCAAGCCCAATGAGGGCTGATGATGAGGTACCTAGTCCTGTCAAGGCACACGACAAGGCAGCCAGTCCAATAAAAGTCGATGAGAAGGCACCTAGTCCAGCAAAGACTGATGAGGAGGAGGCTATCATAGTAGAGCCAGATGAAAAGGCATCCATCCCAGTGAAGTTAGATGACAAGATTCCAAGTCCAACAAAGACTGGTGTCTCATCAATAAGCCTCTCGGAGGCGTTTGATAAGACACCAAGGCCAGAAATAGTTGATGATAAGGCGTCTAAGATATTAAAGCCACGTGAAAAAGAATTTACTCCAATAGAAGAAGGTGACAAATCGGCTAGCCAAACAAATCCTGATGATAGGACTCCAAGTCCAACGAAACCGGGTGATAAGCCACCTAGTTCAATGACGACTGATGATGACAAATCTACTCCAGCAAAGGTAGATGAGAAAGTACTTAGTCCAGCCAAGCTAGATGAGGAGGAATCTACTCAAGTGAAGGAAGATGATAAGGCTATCAGCTTAACAAAAGCTGATGAGAAGACACCTAGTGATGCACTGGATGATGAGAAGACGCTTACCTTAGTAAAGCCTGATGAGGAAGAATCTACCTCAGCCAAGGTAGATGACAAGTCATCTATGTCAGTTAAACTTGACGAGAAAGCACCTACATCACCGAAGGCAGATGATAAAACACCTATTCTAATGATGGCTGATGACAAATCACCTCTCACAGAAATTACCGATGAGAAGGAGCTTATCCCAATCAATCCAGAGGATAAGGAATCTACTCAAGTGAAGGAAGTTGACATGGCGATCAGTCTAACAACGCCAGATGAGAAATTTCTTAGTCGAACTAAGATAGATGATGGCACACCTAGCCCAACAAAAGAAGATGATAAAACACCAATTCCAATAAAGGAAGACGATCAAGTACTTACCCCAGCAAAGGCAGATGGCAAATCCTCTACTCTAATCAAGCCTGAAGAGGAGACACGTAGTCCAATGACGGTTGATGAAAAAGTACCCACTTCAGTGAAGGTTGAAGAGAAGGCATCTAGCCCAGTAAAGTCTAATGAACAGGAGCATATCTCGATACAACTAGATGAGGTGGAATCTACCCTTATCAAGATAGATGACATGTCGTCTAGCCTAGCAAAGCGTGATGAAAAAGAACTTAGTCCAACGAAACCAGACGATAAGGTTCCAATGACGGCTGATGATAAGGAACCTACCCCAGCAGTTGAGGAGAAGTCTACTCCAGTGACAAAGGACGACAAGATGCCCAGTCCAATGACGGTTGATGATGAGACACCTATCTCAGTAAAGGTTGATGACGAGGTGCCTAGTCCCACGAAGGTTGATGAGAAGGCACTTAGTCTAACTGAAGCGGTTGAAAAGACATCTAGTCCAACGAAGTCAGATGAAAAGGAATTTATTCCAGTGAAGACAGATGAGAAGGCAGCTAGTCCAATTAAAGCCGATGAAAAGGCACCTAGCCCAGCAAAGACTGATGAGAAAGAGCCTATTCTAGTAAAGCCAGATGAGGAAAAATTTACCTCAGTAGGGGTAGGTGAAATGTCTGATAGCCCAATAAAATCTGATGAGAAGGCATCTACTCCACAGAAGGCAGACGATAAGATACCTAGTCCAATAACGGCTGATGACAAGTCACTCGGCAAAGAAAATCACGAAGAAGAACCTACCCAAGTGAAATATGATGAAAAGGTGCTCAGCTCAACGAAGCCTGAAGAGAAGCTACTCAGTTCAATGAAATTTGATGATAGGATACCTAGCCCAACGAAAGAAGATGAGAAATCACCTATTTCAACAAAGGAAGATGACCAATCACCTACCCAAACAAAGGTTGATGACAAATCCTCTAGTACAACGAAGCCTGAAGAGAAGATACTTATCCCAGCAAAGTCAGATGACCATGAGCATATTTCTATAAAGCTAGATGACGCGAAATTTACTCAAACAAAGGAACATGATAAGTCGTCTAGCCTAACAAAGTCTGATGAAAAAGCTCTAAGTCTAACAAAACTAGACGATAAGGTACCAATTCAAATGACGGCTGATGATAAGGAACCTACCCCAACAAAGCTAGATGATAGGATGAGTAGTCCAATGACGCCAGATGAGAAAGAGACTACTCCTGTAAAGGAAAATGACAAAGCACCTAGTCCAATAAAATCTGATGATAGGGAACCTAGTCCAATCAAATATGGCAAGAAGGCACCTAGCCCAGTGCAGTCTGATGAGGAAGAACTTACCTCGGCCAAGTTAGATGACAAGTCATTTAGCCCAATGCAATCTGATGATAAGATGCCTAGCCCAATTACAGCTGAAGCAAAGGAGCCTACCCAAGCACAGGTGGATGACGATGTGTGTAGCCCTACAAAGACTGATAAGGGGGCTATCAGTCCTACTAAGCCAGATGATAAAACACCTAAACCAACGGCGGCTGATGGTAAGAAACATATTCCAGCTAAGGTTGATGAGCAGGAGGAGTCTTTGCAAATCATATCAGATGAGAAAAAATCTACCCCAGCAGAAATCGATGACAAGGTCTCTAGCCCCACAATGACTGATGAGAAGGCAACTAGTCAAGCAAAACCAGATGAGAAGGATTCTATACTAATAACGCTAGATAAAGTGGAACCTACCCCAATGATGGAAGATGACAAAGCGGCTAGCCAAAAAATAGTTGATGATAAAGCTCCTACTCCAACAGCAACAGATTTCAAGACACCTAGTCCAATTGAAGATGCTGATAAGAAGGAACCTAGCCCAATAAAGCCAGAAGAGGAGAAATCTACTCCAGTGATCAAAGATGACAAAGCGCCCAGTCCACCAAAGGCTGATGATAAAATAGCCAGTCTAGTTAGAGCTGAAGAGAAGGCATTGACTCCAACGAAGGACGAAGAGAAGCTTTCTAGTCTAATGAAGGTTGATGTTACGGTACCCAGTCCATTGATGGCTGACGATAAGGCACCTACCCTAGCAAAGGCTGATGAGGAAAAATCTATGCCAATAGCGCTTGATAAAAAAGAACCTATCCTAGCAAAGAAAGATGACAAACCGTCTAGCCCAACGAAGCCTGATGAAAAAGCTCCTACTCCAATGCCTAGTCCAATAAAGGCTGATGAAAAGCTACCTAGCCCAGATATGGTTGATAAAAAGGCACTTAGTCCAACGAAGACAGATGATAAGGTCCCTATCCCAGCAATTGATGATGAGAAGGAGTCAGTACCAATAAAGTCCGATGAGAAGGCATCTACCCCAGTGAAGGAAGATGAAAAGGTACCCAGTCCAAAAGAGCTGGATGAAAAGGCAAAGAGTCCAGCGTTGGTAGACTATCAGGTACCTAGTGCATTAGAAGCTGATGATAAAATAATTAGTCCAATGAAGGCTGACGAGAAGGCACTTAGTCCAACACCGTCAGACGATAAGGTACCGACCCCAACAAAGATTGATCATCACGAGGTGCCTACTCCCACAAGTGCTGATGATAAGCTACCCAGCCCAGCAAAAATTGATGAGCAGGAGCCCATCCCAACAAAAACTGAAGAAGAGACCTCTTCCCTAGGGAAAGAAGTTGACAAAGCGCTCAGACCAACAGAGCTTGATGAGAGGGCCCTAAGTCCAGCATTGGTAGATGATGAAGTGCATAGTCCATTAGAAGCTGATGATGAATTAGCCAGCCCAATCAAACCTGAGAAGAAAGCACATAGTCCTTGGAAGTCAGATGAGAAGCTTTCTTCCCCATCAAAAACTGATAAGAAGGAGCATGACCCAATACTAGATGAAAGGGATTTGAAGGTAGATGACGAATCTAAGTCAACAAAGCCTGAAGAAAAGGCACTTAGTCCTATTACTCTAGATGATAAACTACCCAGTTCAATCACGGCTGACGGTAAGGAACATTTACCAGCAAAGGTTACTGAGAAGGATTCTATGCTTTTAAAGTTAGATGAGAAAGAATCATCTCCAGTGAAGGAAGAAGATAAATTGTCTAGCCCAACACAGCCTGATGAGAAGGCACCTAGTCCAATGAAGGCAGATGATAAGATACCTAGGCCAGTACAAGTTAATGAGACCGAGTCCACGCCAATAAAGCCACTAGAGAAGGAACCTTCCCCAGAGAAGAAAGATGACAAAGTGCCTAGCCCAACAAGTGCTGATGAGAAGGCAGATGATAAGATACCTAGCCCAGTACAAACTGATGAGAAGGCACTCAGTCCAAAGAAGGCAGATGATAAGATACCTAGCCCAGTACAAGCTGACGAGAAGACACTCAGTCCAATGAAGGCAGATGATAAGATACCTAGCCCAGTACAAGCTGATGAGGAATCTACGGCAATTAAATCACTTGATATGGAATCTTCCCCAGAGAAGAAAGATGAAAAAGTGCCTAGCCCAACAAGCGCTGATGAGAAGGCGCTTAGTCCAATGAAGGCAGATGATAAAATACCTAGGCCAGTACAAGTTAATGAGAAGGAGTCCACGCCAATAAAGCCACTAGAGAAGGAACCGTCCCCAGAGAAGAAAGATGACAAAGTGCCTAGCCCAATAAGTGCTGATGAGAAGGCAGATGATAAGATACCTAGCCCAGGACAAGCTGATGAGAAGGCACTCAGTCCAATGAAGGCAGATGTTAAGATACCTAGCCCAGTACAAGCTGATGAGAAGACACACATTCCAATGAAGGCAGATGATAAGATACCTAGCCCAGTACAAGCTGATGAGAAGGCACTCAGTCCAATGAAGGCAGATGATAAGATACCTAGCCCAGTACAAGCTGATGAGAAGGCACTCAGTCCAATGAAGGCCGATGATAAGACACCTAGCCCAGTACAAGCTGATGAGAGGGAGTCCACGCCAATAAAGTCACTAGAGAAGGAACCTTCCCCAGAGAAGAAACATGACAAAGTGCCTAGCCCAACAAGTGCTGATGAGAAGGCAGACGATAAGATACCTAGCCCAGTACAAGCTGATGAGAAGACACTGAGTCCAATAAAGGCAGATGATAAGATACCTAGCCCAGTACAAACTGATGGGAAGGAGTCTAGGGCAATTAAGTCACTTGAAAGGGAATCTTCCCCAGAGAAGGAAGATGACAAAGTGCCTAGCACAACAAGTGCTGATGAGAAGGCAGATGATAAGACATCTAGCCCAGGACAAGCTGATAAGGAGGCACTCAGTCCAATGAAGGCAGATGATAAGATACCTAGCCCAGTACAAGCTGATGAGAAGGCACTCAGTCCAATGAAGGCCGATGATAAGATACCTAGCCCAGTACAAGCTGATGAGAAGACACACAGTCCAATGAAGGCAGATGACAAGATACCTAGCCCAGTACAAGCTGATGAGAAGACACGCAGTCCAATGAAGGCAGATGATAAGATACCTAGCCCAGTACAAGCTGATGAGAAGGCACTCAGTCCAATGAAGGCAGATGATAAGATACCTAGCCCAGTACAAGCTGATGAGAAGACATACAGTCCAATGAAGGCAGATGACAAGATACCTAGCCCTGTACAAGCTGATGAGAAGACACTCAGTCTAATAAAGGCAGATGATAAAATACCTAGCCCAGTACAAGCTGATGGGAAGGAGTCTACGGAAACTAAGTCACTTGAGAAGGAATCTTCCCCAGAGAAGGAAGATGACAAACTGCCTAGCCCAAAAAGCGTTATTGAGAAGGCACTTAGTCCAATGAAGGCAGATGATAAAATACCTAGCCCAATACAAGCTGTTGAGAAGGAGTCCACGCCAATAAAGCCACTAGAGACGGAACCTTCCCCAGCGATGGAAGATGACAAAGCCTCCAGCCTAACGAAGCTTGATGACAAGGCTCTTACTCCAAAAGAGGTAGATTTCAGGACACCTAGCCCGGCCAAGGTTGACGAGGAAGATTCCATGCCAGTAAAGCCAGATGAAAAGGAGTCTATCCTAGCGAAGGATGACAAAGAGCCTAGCCCAACAATTGCTGATGATAAGACAACAAGGCCAGTAAACCTGGATGAGATGGAAGCTATCCTAATTAAGCCAGATGAAAAGGAATCTAGCCCAATTAAACCTGACGAGAAGGCATTTACTCCAACAATACAAAGCGATGGAAAGCTAAGCCCAGCAAAGGCTGAGGAGAAGGAATTTTCGCCAATAAAGCCAGGTGAAACGGAAGATGACAAAGTGACTAGCCCAACAAAAGATGATGAGAAGACACTTAGTCCAATGAAGGCAGATCATAAGATACTAACCCTAGCAAAGACTGATGAGAAGGAGTCAACGCAAGTAACGTCACTTGAGAAGGAATCTTCCCCAGCGAAGGAAGATGACAAAGCCTCCAGCCTAACGAAGCTTGATGACAAGGCTCTTACTCCAAAAGAGGTGGATTTCAGGACACCTAGCCCGGCCAAGGTTGACGAGGAAGATTCCATGCCAGTAAAGCCAGATGAAAAGGAGTCTATCCTAGCGAAGGATGACAAAGAGCCTAGCCCAACAATTGCTGATGATAAGACAACAAGGCCAGTAAACCTGGATGAGAAGGAAGCTATCCTAATTAAGCCAGATGAAAAGGAATCTAGCCCAATTAAACCTGACGAGAAGGCATTTACTCCAACAATACAAAGCGATGGAAAGCTAAGCCCAGCAAAGGCTGAGGAGAAGGAATTTTCGCCAATAAAGCCAGGTGAAACGGAAGATGACAAAGTGACTAGCCCAACAAAAGATGATGAGAAGACACTTAGTCCAATGAAGGCAGATCATAAGATACTAACCCTAGCAAAGACTGATGAGAAGGAGTCAACGCAAGTAACGTCACTTGAGAAGGAATCTTCCCCAGCGAAGGAAGAAGACAAACCGTCTAGCCCAACGAAGCTTGACGAGAAGGTTCTTACTCCAACGGAGGCAGATGTTAAGGTAGAAACTCTAAAAGAGGTTGTTGAAAAAGACTCCTCCACAGTGCAGGTAGATGACAAGGTGCCTAGTCCAACAAAAGCTGATGAGAAAACAACTAGTCTAGTGAAACTGGGTGGAAAAGAACCTACTTTAGCTATGGTAGATACCACGTTGTCTATTCAAACTAAGCCTGATGACAAGCAACTTGATCCAACAAAGTTAGTTATTAAAACACCTAGCCCAACGAAAGAAGTAGACAAAGCACCTTCCCCAGCAGAATTAGATGACAAATCTTCTAGTCCAATTAAACCTGATGAGAAGACACCTAGTCCAATGACTGCTGATGATAAAGAACCTACCCCAGCAAAGTTTGGTGAGAAAGAGTCTATGCCAATAGAGCCAGATGAGATAGAATCTACTCCAATGAAGGTAAATGACAAGGAGCATAGCCCAACAAAGGCTGATGAGAAGAAGCCTATTTCAATAAAACTAGACGTGGAAGAACCTACCCTAGCTAAGGTTGAAGAAAGTAAACTTTTCACTGAAAAAGCTGATGAGAAGACACCTAGTCCAGCAAAGTCCGATGCGGAGAAATCATCCCCAATTGAGCCAGAACACGAAGAATCGACTCAAGCGAAAGATAAGGTACCTATTAAAGTGAAAGCTGATGAGAAAGAACTTAGCCCAGCTAAGCCTGATGATAAGGGACCTAGCCTAGTGAAGGCTGATGATAAGACATCTAGCCCAGCAAAGGATGATGAAAAAAAGTCTTTGTTAATAAAACCAGATGAGGAGGAATCTACTTCAGCACAAGTAGATGACAAGGCACCTAGCCCGATAAAGGAAGAATTCATCCCAACAAAGGCTGCTGAGAAGGCTCTTAGCCCAACGAAGCCAGATGAAAAAGAACCTTTCCTATCAAAATTAGATGAAAAGCAACTTATCCCAACGAAGGAAGATGACAAAATTCCTAGCCTAACAAAGGAAGAGAAGAAAGCACCTACTCCAACAAAGGCAGATGATGAGGCACCAACTAAATCTGTTAACATTCCTGAAGATGAAGTTTCAATTGCAACTCAATTACCTGAGACAGCTCCGACACCAACCAAACTTGAAGAAACGATTCATAAGCCAGCTAAACAAGATGAATTGGCACCCTTATTGACATCTGATCAACCTAGCCCATCTATGTCACAAGGGAAATTAGATGAGAAGGCGCCAACCCCAAGAAAACCAGATGCGAAATCGACAAGCCCAATAATTATGGAAGAGAAAGCGCCTGTCTCAGCGAAAACAGATGAGAAGACACCTAGCCCAACAAAGTCAGATGAGGTAGTATCTAGCCCAGTGAAGACAGAAGAGGAGATGCTTAGCGCAACAAAAGTAGGCGAACGGCTACCAAGCCCCATGAAGGCAGAAGAGAAGGCACGTACTCCAGACAAGTTGGATGAATTAGTACCTTCTATAACTGGATTAGATGATGAGTCACTAAGTGTAACTAAATCGGGTACTTCTAGCCCCGTGAAGTCAAATGAGAAAACACCTAGCCCAATAAAGTCAGATGCGGTAGTACCAAGCTTAGAGAAACCAGAAGAGAAGTTGCCTATTCCAACAAAAGCAGCTGAGAAGGTACATAGCCCTGGCAATTTGGATGAATTAGTACCTACTTTAACTGGGTTACATGAGGAATCACTTAGCGTAACCAAATTAGATCTTTCTAGCCCAGCGAAGTCAGATGAGAAGTCACCTAGCCCAATAAAGCCAGATGAAGTAGTACCTACCCCATTGAAGCCTGAAGAGATGTCTTCGAGTACAACAAAGGTAGATGGGAAGTCCCCCAGCCCGACAAAGCCTGATGAAAAGACAGGAAGCCCAGATACATTGGTACCTTCATTAGTACCTACTTTGACTGATGAGATACCTATCTCATCAGTGTCGATGATACAGGGAGTGACGCAAACAAAGTCAGATGAGAGCAAACCCAGCCTCACCGAGCTGAGTGAGAAGATTTCTTCCCAAACAACGCTCCTTGAGGAAACTCCTATCTTAAAAGAGCCAAAAGTAAAGACACCAACTTTATCAGAGTTGCATGAGAGAGGATCTACAGAAACAAAGTCGGAGCACAAAACCGATAAGACTTTTGACACACAAACTAATGTAACTTGCAAGGTTACCAAGAAAGAAATTGAAACTACATCCAAATTTGACGAAAAAGATGTAGATGAAAAAGAATACGTTTCGGATGATGAATTATCAACGAGGCAGAGAATTGATAAGGAAATGCAACCAAAAGAAACATCAAGTCACGCAGAGAATGTACAAGACACTATTTTAGATAAAGAACAAAAATCTATTGATTATTCTAGTGATAAGGAAGGTTATGAAGACGGCGAATCTCTAAGCGAAGACAGCCAACTTGATTACAAGTCTATGGAGGGCAAAGCTTCCTCTTATGAAGATCCTAATAAATCAGCTAAGATGCAACCATTGACTGAGCTAGCTAGTGAGTTAGAAGACATGTTAAAGAAAGAAAGACAAACTGCAACAACAATACAGGAGGATGTCTCAATTAAACATGATATTAAGAAAAGATCTGTAACTGACAACAATCTTAGTACTACTGAGATTACTTTTGAGTCGGAAAATAAAAAACCCACGAAAATGAATGAAGCATTCATAGAAAAAGATAGTTCGTCTCAAAGTATTCTTCACAGCAGTTCCGAAGACGTATCTAAGGAGATGAGTTTAGAAGAAAAATACAGTTTTGAAAGTTCTGAAAAGAGTGACAAGAAAACAATGATTCAAAATATCACCACACAAGAAAAAATAAAAGCGCCTTTAGATATTGTAAGTGACACAGATTCGATGCAATCTATAAGTAGTCAAAGATTAGAAGACCAATTGACCAGTGATGAGATACATACGATTATGTTAAAGAAAACTGAGGTTCCATCTGAAGATGCTTTAAAGAAAAAATCCGATGTACAGTCACCCAAAGAAGAAGTACCATATTCCGAAACTTCAGACTCTGGTGTTCATAGTATACCATTAGATTTAGATGAAAAATCTGTAAGTCAGGCAATGACAGTCAGTGCAATGCATCTGATGGAGACGATAAATAAAGCTTTTGATGAAGAAACTGTACAACAAGGTATCAAAACCGAGAGTATAGAATCTTCATCACGACTTGAATTTGATCGAGTTTCTACTCCACCGACAGTGCCAGTTAGTCCACTACCTAAAACTCCTAGTAATTTCCAAGATGTCAAAATCAGCGATGGTGTTCAAAGTGAAGTTACCTACGACAAATCAGATGGAAGTGAAGAAACTATTACAAAAGTAGTTCACGTAGGGGACGACATTTTGACACAGAAGATTTCTACATCGACTGAAAAAGTGCCAAAATCAACTAAAACTTCCACAGCAGACGTAGAGGGCGACTCTGAACTTCTTGCTTTGATGCACACCTTAGGCAAGATCAAGACAGAAACCGATACCATTACAAAAATAATTAAAGAAGGCGAGAATGTTGTAACTCAAACTATAACTACCGTCACTACAAAAGAAGTAATATCTAGAGAAGATGGTACTCCACAAAATGTTAAGACCACAATCGAAACAACAACATTGAGCAAGAATTCAGACGGTTCAATAGACACCACCACAGATACTCAAACCTTACTCTCAGAATGTTCTTCCAGCCTTAAATCTACCTCACAAATGGATCTATACGCTAAAGATAGTAAAATAGACAGAGACAGTCTTGAAACAAGCGAAGAAAAATCCATTACTTCAATAAGTAGCCAAATTAGAGACTTTACTACTGAAGAGTCTTCCCTTGTGCATAAAGGTATCGTGGATAGTGAATTGGAACCAATGCATACTAATTTCCATGACGAAGAGTTTGAAAACGACGTCGAAGATACAATTATTGATACTGATGTTAGTAAGAGAATAATTAAGGAAAATAACATAGATGTTATTGAAACCGTGACCACTATCACCAAAAAAGAAACAATCACTGTCAATGAAAACAAAAAAGTGATGCGAACTACGATTGAAACGATTGTAACAAAAGAGTATCCTGATGGCAAAAAGGACGTTCAAAGAAATGTTGAAGCAAAAACTGAAGATTTGATTTCAGAATCGAGCATAGACATAGATGGAACACTTAATGAGCTCCACGTTTATGGGGAACCAGAAGAAAGTGTAACGACAAAAACTGAAGAAGTAGTCCAAGAAAGTTTTATCATCAAACGAACCATTTTAACGAGGATTATCAGAACGAAGTATGCAGACCAATACGGAAATCCTCAGAAGTTAAAAACAGTTACCAATGTGACAACAACCGACAATTATCCAGACGGGTCTTCCCGCAGTAAAATTGACAGTACTACTACAATAACTGATGTTGCTACACCAGAAACATCTGAACTCGTTGATTTTACAGAAGTTGTAGACACATCTGTTGAGAAAAGCAAGAAAGAGAAAGCAATTAACATTGATGGAAAAAGTGTACTGCAAACTATAACCACCACAACAACTAAAACAATCTTGGCTAATAAAGATAAGTCGAAGAAGAAAGTCAAAACAACAATTGAGACAGTTGCTGAAACAAAACATTCAAGTGGCAAAACCGAAGTTGTAAAAGATATTAAAGTTTCAGTGTCAGACCCAGAGCTCGATGCTAGCATAGATGATCTGCAAGAATTCGAGCAAACAGCAGAACCCAAAGAAGACACCTCAGTGAAAACTGAAATAATTACCGAAAATGACATGGTCATTAAACGGCGAACTACTATCACAACCATCGTTCAAGAATTCAGTAATGGGAAAGCAAAACGAACTAAAACTACCGTTAAGACTGTAACTGAGGATGAACATCCAGATGGATCCATTATTACTAAAACGAGTGAGAAAGTTTCAGTACACGATGAAATATTAGAAATTGCCCATGTTTCAGATCGACCAGAATTGAATGTTATACCAGATGAAGAAATATTTGAAGGGTTTGAAGAAACTGGAAAATTTAACGAAGATGTTAGATCTGATACCGAAACAGTTACCGAGAATGGGATTGTCATTAAGCGAAAAACTACTGTAATTACCATTACACAAGAATTTTTGAGTTCATCAAAGGATGTGAAGAGAATTAAAACGACTGTGAATACCATTATTGAAGACGAATATCCAGATGGTTCCATCATCGCCAAGACGAGCAAGAAGATATCGGTGATGGACAAATTGATGGAGGGGTCATCCACTATAAAAAGTGTATCAGAGAGTGCAGCTTCTGCACATGACATCTTTGAAGGCTTCCAAGAAGCTGGAAAACCTAAAGAAGACAAGCAAATAGAAACTGCAACTGTCACAGAAAATGGTAAAACTATTACTCGACGGACAACAGTGATAACCATAGTGCAAGAGTTTTATAATACAACGGCTAATATCAACCGAGTGAAGACAACTGTGAGAACTATTGTAGAAGATGAACATCCAGATGGATCCGTGATTACCAAAACTAGTGAGAAAGTGTCAGTTGTAGACAAAATTCTGGATCCAACTCAAAATATTTCAGAGCCTCAAGTCCAACCCGAAGAAGACATATTTAAAGATTTTGAAATATTAAGTAAACCAAAAGAATTTGTGACTTCTGAGACTGAGACCGTCACTGAAAATAACGCAGTTATTAAACGTCAAACAACTGTTACTACTACAGTGCAAGAGTACGTTAATTTTTCAGCAAAATTAAAACGTATTAAAACCACTGTCAGAACTGTCACCGAAGACGAACACCCAAATGGCAACGTAATTACAAATGTGAGCGAAAAAGTTTCAATCTCGGATGAAACATTGGAATCTTCAGAGAAAGAGTCTTCTGTTAAAAAAGTTCTGTCAACACAAGCGGAGCTAGATAACGAAATATTAGAAGGCTATGAACAAATTAGTGAACCAAAAGAAGACGTCATTACAGAAATGGAAATAGTGAATGAAAACGGCATTACAATAAAGCGAAAAACCACCATCACAACGCTGGTAAAAGTATTTTCTAATTCAACAAAGACAATCAAACGTACCAAGACTGTTATCAGAACCGTTGTAGAAGATGAACATCCTGATGGTTCTGTTGTTACGAAAACTAGTACAAACATTTCGATAGCTGATGAAAAACTTGAAGAACCAACTTTGAAAGAGATCCCATATGAAAATGGCGTAGAAAACTATGGTGATGAGGAAATAACACCTGAAAGTGGTAAAGTTGAAAGTGAGCTTAAAAATTTACACTCAGTAGGTGATCCTGAAGAATCTGAAACAAGTAAAATTGAGGAAATAAAGGAGAAGGATATTATTATAATGCGCACTATTGTAACTAGAATAGTTAAAACCAAATATAGTGACAAACAAGGAACATTAAGAAAATTGAAAATCGTTACTACTGTTACAACTACCGATCAGTATCCTGACGGTTCAGCGCGAACGACCGTAGATACAAACACATCAGTAAGTGATATTGAAGTTGACAACTTAGTACAATCACAAGATCTTAAAGAATTCTCTAAAATAGATGACAAAACAGTTAGTGTAGATACTAAGAAATCAGTAGGAAGGAGGAGTGGTAAGGAGGTTAATCAAATAATTACGACGACAACCACTAAGGAAATCTTATGTTCAGAAGATGGGACTAAAAAGAAATTAAGGGCTACCGTTGAAACTGTCACAGAAACTGAACTTCCTAACGGTGTGACTGAAACAACTAAAGATGTTAAGGTTTCTGTTTGTGACTATGGCATTGAATCATTAGATGAAAACTTAGAAGGTTTCACTCCAGTAGGTAAGCCGGACGAGCAAACATCTACCGATACTGAAACTGTTATAGAAAATGGGGTAACGATTCTAAGAAAAAATACTATCACAACTATTAAGCAAGAATTTGAGAATGCTTCTGTAAGATCGAAAAAAGTAAAAACAACTATAAACACGATTTCAGAAGACGAATATCCAGACGGTACTGTAGTCACCAAGAAAAGTGAAAAAGTATCAATTGCAGACGTTTTACCGGTAACGCCGCTAGTGCCGCACGGTGAAATGGAACCCACAGAGTATTATATTGACGACAACGAAGTCGTTGAAGACACCACGGAGGAGTCAGACACTAAGAATGAAACAATTCAACAAGGTTCTATTACGATCAAGCGCACCATTGTGACTAAAACCAGGCGGGAAACGCTAGCAAGTTCTGACAAGAACATCAAACGTGTTAGAACGACAGTTGAAACTACTTCAGTAGACGAATACCCCGATGGTTCTACTGAAACCACAAAAGATGTTAAAATAACCATTTCTGAATCCCAGAAAACGTCCGATAGTAATTTACAAGCTGCACTACAAGGGCTGAAATCAACGGGCAAGATTAAGACATCAGTTGATAAAAAAACTAAAATTATCAGCGAGCATGACGAAAAAATTACTCAAACTGTTACAACGTATGTCACTAAAGAAGAATTACAAAACGAAGAAACTAATGAAATAGCCGTGAAAACTGTCACAGAAACATTAACTGAAAATGCAAAGGTAGATGGGACAATTGAAACTACGAAAGACGTTCGCACCCAGATAACTTACCTACCCTTAGGTACGGGTCTAGATGATTGGTCTCCTGAAGAACTGGCAGAAATTGAAAAGCAACCCATAGCGGAAGAGGTCAAACCTATTATCGAAGACTTGCCATTAGAAATTAAATCACAGCCTTTGTTAGAATCGAAACCAAAAAAGCAGCGTTCTCCGGTCGGTGAAATAACAACTGATACTGACACATTCACAAAGGTTATCAATGAAGGTGATAATAAAATTACGCAAACCATTACTGTCGTGACCACGAAAGAAGTTATAAGCCCAGAGAAACTTAAGGTCACTATTGAAACTACTACTGTAAGTAAAGGCAGTGATGGTGTAACCAAAACGACTAAATCGACGAAGACAACGATATCAGAATTCAAAGAGGAATTCGAAGAAATAATTGACACTGGGGAGAGTGAGAAGTCGTTCTCAAAATTATCATCAAAGACGGGAGACATGCGCAGTTCTTCGGCGGCAAGTGACGATTTTGATCATCCTGGTGTATCTTCTCCGCCATCTGACATTAGCTCGAGGGGCTCAAGGGCTGCTACTCACGTGTGGGGCACTGAAAGTAGTGGCATGTATTACAGCGATGATGATGGACAAGGCAGCCCAAGTAGCACAAAATCCCAAGTCACACACTCACCCCGTTCAAATCTTAGCTTCGAACTAGAATCCAAGCTGCAACAGCACGACCTTGGCAATTCGACCCTTCCCAAAGACCCCATGTCAACTTCGATTTACGGACAACTACCCGATGACGACTCCTGCTCGTCTTCCACACGAACTGAACTGAAGACTGAAGTTCATAAAATGGGCAAGTCAGTTACTAAATTGACTGAAGAATTCTTACTCCAGGAAAAACTAAAATCTGAAACTTTGCACGCGTCTGACGCTGCTTTCCTGAAGGAAGCCGACGAACATTTCGAGAAAGCGATCGAAGAACACAAGAAAGTTAGTGGGTCCGATGTAATTTCTAATATTACAGCGAAATACGAGCTTGATAAGCATAGCCATTCGAGCATGGCACACCATTCCTCAAAAGAAGAAAGTATCACATTAAAGGACCTTAAATCGGAGTCAAGAAAAGTGACCGAGACAAGCTCATCGTCGAGCAAACAAGTATCGGAAACAATTAAACAAACAACTGAGCATTCGAGCGAGTCCCACTCCAGTTCCACCAGTTCGGATCCTATTGAATCCTGGGGCAAGCCTCTTGGGCTGCCAAGCCCACTCTTGCCTCCTCAGGATGGTAAGAGCACGCCCAAACGGCAGACACCTAGCTCAGCTGTTTTGAATAAGAACAAACTTAATCAAGAGAAGAGTAGGGAGGCGAAGAGAGCCTCAGAGTCTCCGAGCAAGAAGAAAGCACCAGCTCCAGTCTACATGGAACTGACCTACGTGCCTCACCACGGCAACTCCTACTACTCGGCGATCGAATTCTTTAAACGTGTGCGCGCACGTTACTACGTATTCTCTGGTACAGAACCATCGAAGGAAATCTATAACGCACTACTGGACGCCAAGAAAACTTGGGAAGATAAAGATTTGGGTAAGTGTTACTTCATCAATGACTCAAACTACATAATTATTAAGTAACTAACGGACGTCACGCGGTTTCACCCGCGTAGTTCCCACTCCCGTGGGTGTACGGGGATGAAATATAGCCTATGTTGATTATATAGCAATCCATTGCTGATAGAATTTCCGAGATAAGTCTAGTAGTGTCGGAGCTTATTCAATGCAAACAAACAAAAAACAATCAAATCTCTTTATAATATTAGTGTAGAAGACGTAATAAACTAAGTAAATGTTTAAGGCTCAAGAAAGGTTTTATATTTTTCTTTACCATAAAGTGCTTGGAGTGTAACAAACCATAAACCCAATAATATCCACCTACACTTTATATGCGGCTATAAACCAATTTTTTTGGATTCTTACACAAATTTTGGATTTCTACTAACTTTATTATTTTCCATTACAGAAGTGACCATAATCCCCACGTATGACACCGACGTGCTTGGCTACTGGGTGACAGAGAACGAGGAGGCTCTTGAGAAATACAAGATCGATCTGTCGCCATCTGCCTCTCGTTGCACCATCAACCTTCAAGACCACGAGACATCATGCGCGGCCTACAGACTCGAGTTCTAGGTGTCGGGTCTATTTGTAGCTTTCTCACCGAAGAAGTAGCCAGTTGAAGCCGAGTGCTACCGGGTGCATGGACTAGTGAAACGAATGTAGGAACCAAAGACTGTGATAATGATGGAAGCATCCGATAGCACTCTCGCATTTAAGGCCACTCCTCCGTGTGAGATAGCTTGCAAATAGAAAAAGAAAGACTTTGTGATATATGAATGCAATTAACAGACTGCTTATGAGTTTGATAAAATCATAGTTATTAATGACGTATAATTATCGAGTGATACGAATGAAGTGCTGGTGTTACCAACGTTCGTGTATACGTCGACCCGACACGGTCCCAACCCCAAATTGACAATGTCCTTAACCGCATCCAATTTTTAAGTCAATAACCAAATTCTCGACCTAAGAACAGAGACGTCCATTTTTCTCTAAAAATGAAAAGTTTTTTCAAGTAGCTTCATTAATGCCATTTAATGTATATTTCTGATGACGTTTTGAAATTTGGACTTATACAAACGTAGTGCTTTTATACACGATATTTAGCATAACCGGTCCATTTTGTTTAGCCAAACACCGCTTGTGCGTGAATCAAAATTTAAGAAGAAATTATTTTGCTATCGCATTGTGAAATTTTGAATAGTGTCTTGTATAACGTGTAGAGAACACGGCAGCCATTTTGTTTTAGCATTTAACGCTTAAAGGACGTGATGATAACTGAAACGATCGACCGTCGATGATATCGATGACGTAATGATAAAATACCTGATGTACTTTTATATGATCAGAGTTTAAAAATAAAATTATATTTAAATAATAGTCTTATAAAGACATTTATAAAATATATGATGTCCCTCTACAAGCTAGTGCGCGTGCGCTAGCTGTACTCACGTTGATAGAGGTGACACGACTCTAGGAAGGCAAAGATCACTTCACAATGTTGGCATGAAGACAAGAGATAGTTAGCATCCAACCCACAAGCTTTAGGGGTGCAATCAAGGTCAATTTTAGCCTGAAGGTTGACAATTGATTACTCGCCTAGCTTTGTACTCGTTTGGACACTTCTATCAAAGTAGTTAGGTTCAGTACGAAAAGAAAAAATCCAATTTGAGCTTTCAAGTTTCAAATGACTGGTATCACCGACCTAATATTGATGGAGAATGGATGTTTGATTCAGAAACGATGATTATTAGAAAACCTGCAATTCTAACAATTTTCCTTTGTAAAGCAAACTGTCTATTCGGAACAGTCGACGGTCGGTAGAGAAAAAAAAAACCAAGTGATCTTTGCCTCTCTAGACATACAGCGAGCCTAAACGATATAGAGCTTAAACATTAAAAAAATAAATGTTTTAGTAGAAATATTATTACAGAATGATCATTATATTTACCTTTGTTTAAGTTGAAATTTGCTTGTTGCGATTACATATTAAATAGTTATAAATTAATACGTGTTGTGCGTACATACTGACATTAACTCATTTCAAAAAATATTATTATGTACTATTAATTCTAAATTTTAAGAGTTCGTTTTGATATTACGTAGTTATTTTTTTTATATTTTGGCAGTGTTTAAAAATTTGTTGCTATAATTTTATTTTTTGAAATTTCTAGTCGACGCGACCCAAATAATTAACGACGTAGTTGTAATTGGTGTCCTACAAATTGGCCGCAGCAGAACAACAGCGCTGGAATTCTTATGGAAAAACCAAAGCGCTTTGCAAATGTGTTTGTAATTTAAAACAGCGCTTTGCACTGCTACCAAGGCTAGATTCCCTGCGACCAATAGGAAGGATGCCTTTCGTTCCTAATGTGTTTAGCGTTCTAAATGTTTTCAAATGATATAACTAAATCCTCATGTAATTATAGAGATCTCCATTAGACTATTTTGTTTGAAGATTTAATAAAGTTGTGTGGTGAGCGAATGTGATAAAGTTTGTCATTCAATTTTACCATCTAGTGTGTAAGCAATAAGGGCTTTCATCCACTTGTCTCCGTTTATTTTAATCAGCAGATCGAGTCAATTAATTTTAAGTCATCCATAGTTATAAGCGAACCAATGTCACTTAACTAGTGGCATCGCTTGCTCTGCCAACTTCTAATGATAATTATAAAAATAGCGGAAGAATTAAAATTCATATTTACTGAACGCACCAGCACAATATATAAAACATTAAATAAAAAATATAAATAAAAAAAGTCGTTTTCCATAATGTCATAACACTAACACTATTATATGATATGTGTATTATTTATATTTATTTTGTATTTGTGATTGTTTATGATATATTAGTATGGAATATGGATGTATGTTGTGAGCTATCATTGTTTTCCTATTAAGTACGCTTTAGATAGATGCGCATGGGACTAAACAGGGAGAAGAAATTAATACCTTCGAGAATAATGTGCCGATGCCTACCGAGCTGAAAAGCCGAAAGCTGAAATAAAATTAAAAAAATATCCGCGGCATTCCACTTTCAACACAAATTTTTGGGCTCCAAAAAATATTAAGCACCAAATGTATTCCAGATTGATCACCCGCGTATATCGAAGGGTGTGTTGTGTGTGCTAACTAGCTGGTATCGAATTTGGAATAAGGTGATTAATATTTTAGTGCTTCAAAATAAGTGTAGTATGTGGAAGTCAATTCGATATTGCAAGGCTAGTGCATCGGCAGACACGTATAGCTTCGTAAACCTGAAGTGTGAGTGAGAGGCGTATGTTTTGTTGCCAGTGCCCACCCGAGCTGGCCCGAGCCTACCCGAAGTTTAACTA
This sequence comes from Watsonalla cultraria, assembly GCA_964035505.1. NCBI lineage: Eukaryota > Metazoa > Arthropoda > Insecta > Lepidoptera > Drepanidae > Watsonalla > Watsonalla cultraria. Next base: position 620,532 of record OZ037726.1, on the reverse strand, counting down.
TTGTATTTTATAGCTAGAACTCTAATTAATGCATATTATTAGGAATATTATTATTATTATAAAATGTTATTAAATTAAGAATTGTATCAGCTTAGTGAACATCAATAGCTCTGAGAAATAAAATCATTATTGAAATTAATTCATTGTTGTATTCTTCGGACTGTGTTCGACTCCTGTATACTTTAGTTACCTATATTTAGCAGTGGTGTTTACACCCACTTTTTGGTAGCTTATGGTGTCAACGTGCCCTTAAAAACGTGGAGAAGAACTTACACCCGGAATAAATTAAAAGGTGCTTACAACAAAGCCCTAGATTATATTAAAAATCGGCCGAGTAGTTATAGTTATTTGCGAAGTACACAACTAAAGTTTGGCACTTAAACATCTGCAGAATGTGTGATCACCCACACACATACACTCACGCCTGTATTCCCCAAAGAGGTAGGCAGAAGTGTTGTAGTTACAACACCGACTTTTCACCGAAGATGATTTAGTGTCGACGTGACAGATCGAGAGTCGATCGCAGTCTCAATCCCTATACATACGTCTTTGAGTTACTTCTCAGACATAATATGCAAGTTTTCTCGTGATATCACAGCACATAAGCATTTTAAGAAAAAATCTTTGCTCATACCAAAGATTTTTTCTTAAAATGTTTATGTGGGATTCCGACTTGCATCGCAGGCGACGCAAATTCAAAACCCACGGTCACCACGGCTCTGTACGTCACGGTGTGCTTACTCATTATTACGTAAAGGAACAAAGGAAAAAAAAAACTGAAAATGAAATGAAAATGAAAAATGAAAATGAAAATGAAAATGATTTATTCAGTTTAGGCCCTGGTAAGGCACTTATGAATGTCGAGGAATTTACCACCGGTTCGGAAACTAGCCTTCTGAGAAGAACCGACAAAAAACTCAGCTGGCATCATGTACATTTCATTACACAGTAAAATAATAATAATTACAAAAAAAAAAAAAAACATCATAAATTATTCACAATAGTGAAAATTGTATCAGCATGCATGTGTCAAAAATAATAATTACTATACTATCACTTACCTTATGACTCTAACACTCGTTCACACCTCAGCACGGATTTTCAAACCTAGTCCAATATGGCTCACCATTTCTATATTGTATTGTTCAATTAAGTTCACTGACACTACTAAATTCAAAGCACATTCCCAATCTCACTGGAGTAAAAACGTTTGCACTGAACCGTATTCAAAAGATAACTAAACCTAAATGGTGGCCGAACGGCATCTTGTTGTTTCTATTATTTGAGGGTAGTCACAAAAATATCAAATATACACTGCGTCTCGATGCATGACCTCTGAGAGCAACTCTAACTTCATAGCAATAAAGGTTATTTTTGTACAGCTTAAATAATTTTGACTTTTTGTTATTTTTTTCTTCATCTCACTACATGGTAGGTATATTATTTCTCTGTATGAATACTTCATACGATTTAAAGAAAATTACGTCACGAACCGGGCTGTTATTTATTAAGTCAAGATTTTCTGAAATGGGATGAGTAGGTAAAGGTAAGTAGTTTTATAAATTACCTCCTTGCCACACATAGTTTACCTATTTACAATGTATCTATACAGATAAATAAAATTGATGTGTTTGTTTGTAATTACAGCTTTTCATTTAACGCATAATATGAAAGTATACACGCTACTGACACTGAAAAACCAATTTTTAATTTTTTTTCTCTGACTGTCTGTCTGTCTGTTTGTTCCGGGTAATCTCAGCTTGAAACATCAGCAGGTAGCTGATGTTTCAAGGAGTAACTTACTTTAATTAATCAAAAATAGGGTTCCGCGACATGAAGCATGAAACTAAATCTACGCGGTTGAAGCGGGCACAGCTAGTAACAAGTATAGATGGTGGCGTGATTGTACAAGAACTTAAATGTTGATAAGCGTTTACTTTCAGTACATTTACGTCGAGTGCGGGCGAGGTGACATTTGATGTCACAAGCCGACGTTGATAAAAAAAATTGTCTATGCTTAGAAATTTGGGAGGAAATATAAAAACTTCTTGGTAATATTTCATTCAATATTTAATATTTCGTTATTTTGTAAATGCAGTCAACTATATTAGAACATCAAAACTGGTATTTTCACAACAATTGTTATATTACGTTTATAAAATTGTATATTTTATTTATTTACATAAATTATGTAAATAATAATTATTCCATGAAATAATTTAAAATATTATTATATATGGAGAACAAATATATTTTTGAATTGAATAAAGCATTATTCAATTCAAAAATATATTTGTTCTCAATTTAAATTACTTAATGAATTTGAACTTAAACAATTAATTTCTTAATCTAAAAGCTAGCTAACCTTTGGAATGTTCTAGTATAATGTTTTAACTAAATAAACTAGGTTTAATAATAATAAATCAGAAAAAATATATAAACAAATAATTATACAGCTCAATATATTCCCAAGTTGCATAAAGCTAGCACTAAGTGTACTTTCTACTTAAAGTAATGAAAAATCAAGGCCTCTATGCGGCTTTATACATTAAAAATAACATAGACATTATACTTACATAACTTTGGAAAATCAATTCTAGAATAACATCTTCAACTAATGGCATGTAAAAGAATTGCAATTAAAAAAATATATATTCTTTTAATCACTGTCAAGATTAAAATAATAAAAATATATTATTATTTCTAATTTTTATTATAAATGGAAATATATTACCTTTTATTGCAATCATTGGTATATTATATTATGTTGACATAAATAAATATACATTACGCTTAATAAGAGACTAGAATATGAACAACATAATAGGTATAATAGGGTAAATCTTCATTTAATAGAAGTAGGGTTTAATTAGACAAAAAGAGCATAATCATTTTCAGAAATCGGAGCTGCCCTACCCAGGACTGCAGGTAAGTAATAAAAAATACTAGTTTCCCTTTGGATACTAACACTGAGAAAATATTGCAATTGTAAAATCAGTTCAAGCATTTAAAAAAGCTCTTGTAAAATATAATAAATAAATATAAAGAATTATTACTCAATAAGTCTACAATATATTACAACATAGTATAATAATATAATAAATTATATTATTATTTTATTTCCGTTGGACGCATAAAAGTTAAGTTCTGCTTTAATACGCTCAACAGAATTAGAACTTAAAGACAGAACGAAAGGCAGTCTGAAAGCCACCTTCGACGAAAAAGAACAAGGCACATATTTGCTTAAATCTACGTCTTTATAGGAAATAAGTGTGAACAGGTTCGATTATTATTATCATTCTGGACAACGGATATAATCGAATATATAAAATTCTCATGTCACGGTGTTTGTTACCAAACACCCACGAAACGGCATATTGGGTAGGAATCCACTAACTTCTAAGATATACAATAATAGGGATGATACACCCCATTTAAATATATGGCAATACAGTATTTGCCGGGCACAGCTAGTACTTATATATATTTGTTTCTTTTTGTTGATAAATACTTATAATTCACTGGTATTAGAAAGTTGCAACTAAACTATGTCCCTTATATATAGCCTTTTATCAAACTTTATATTTCAGATTCTTATCACGTCCACAGGATTGACACAGATTATAGTTTTGTCTGTGATTGACGTATGTGATATTGAAACTGCGCTTTAAACTTTTTCGAAACAATTAACATGCTAAGGCTACACTAGGATTTCCAGTTACCCGACTACGGCGAAGCAAACAGGAAGGGATATGATGTAACTGGGGTGCCGTCACGAGTAATCAGCGCTCAGCGAAAATAGTCAGGATAACTGCGTATTTAGCGCATTTGCGTCGCGCTTTACAAACAGACAGATAATAACTACTGCGCATCAAGGGTTACGTATGTATTTTGAGACCTCTATACAACAGTACAACGGTAACCGAAAAGGTCTATCATAGAGTCTTAGTTACAAATCTTTCAAGATCATTTGAACCTCATATCATCAGGCTTCCTTGAGAAGTACGCCACTTTGTCCAAAGGCACTTTGTACTCGTGCATCCAGCGGTTACCTTTACGAAGAGATCCATCGATACCATCCAGCCACAGCCCCGCTGGGAGATACACTGAGGAAAAAAATATTATTTCAATGGAGTTAGAAGTCTAGAGTTTCATCGCTCTCTACACAGATGGCGCCACACGCTAATAGTCGCAAGTTTGAGTACGAATTCACTAGAACCTAAATCGCACTAAGAGAGTTTTCGCAATATACAGGTGTCGGGGAAACAGGGACAGCTCTTAAAATATGTTATAGGGTATAATTTTAGGAAGCAATTAAAATTATTATGACAAAAATATTTTCTTCCGTTTTCAAGTAATTGATGTTCAAAGTTGCCCATATCAAGACCTTATTTTCGCATAAAAATCAGCTGTAACAGTTATTCACGTGAAATCTAACTACGTTTTTATTTTTTTTCTGCCAGTAATAAATCCTGAAATAATCCCATAAAAACATTTTTCGAAACCATTAACCTAACCTTTAATTTAAAAAGTTGAATGACCGCGTACGGAATGTAGGTATACGCGGCCGCGCGTTCATTCAACTGCTTAAGGCCGCGATCTCTTCGGCCATAGCTTATAACTACGTTATTGTTGGAGCTAGATATTTTACGATTTCAATATAGTGATATTTTCATAAAACCCTACAACTTCTAGAAGACAACTGTTCCTTTTTCTCCGACACCCTGTATATACAAGTTTCTAACTAGAACAATTAGAGCCGGTGCTTCACAGACACGACACCCACCTGACTGGAAGACCTTCCCTTTGTTGGGGATGAGATCTTCTTTTTCCAATAATATCCTTTATAATCCCATTGTTTATTGATATATATATATATTGATTATAAAGGAATTTCTCTTTCCTAATTTGGGTTTGTCCGCCTGTGGACTGTACCGTGTGAAATGTACCGTTCTGTAGAATATCGCAGTCAAAGTAGAGCTGTTTATTTCTGTTATGTGTTCCATAAGGGGACTCTATAACTATGTTGGCATAGCGATTGCAACTTCTAGCTATCGATCCTGGCCTGCGGTGAGTAAGATCGCTATTTTTTTTGAGGGGAAAGAGATGAAATCGCAGTATCCTAACGATGTTTTCCTTCATTTCTCAGGGTACAGGCAAATAGCAGATCGCAGCCGAATAATCCGCCGAGTTCCTGTGTGGAGTGAGGTTACTAGTGCTCTTCAGAGGTAGAAGGATGAAGACGCGGTATCTTTCACGGAAGTGGCAACTAGTGATAGAGTTAGGGTACCTTCCCGGGTGGTCTGTCCAGGCTCGAGGATGGGCGCCACGACGAGGTCGTCCCCGAGGAGGAACTCGTCGCGCGCCACCATTGAGGCCGCGTCCCCCGCGCCTGCAGCGCCCCCCGCGCCCCCCGCGCCGCCCCCCGAACCGCCCCCCGCGCCGCCCCCCGCGCCGCCCGCCGCCCACAGCGGCCGCACCAGCGACAGGCCCTCCTCCAGCGCCTCACGCTTGTACTTCAGCAGGAGGGGGATTACCTAGTACATTCATCACAAACATATACAAGGGCAACTAGCCGTCATCGTATAAGAAAATAGAGGAAGCAGCATTGTACTAGGGCAAGTAGGAGCAGCTTCATCAGCTGCACCTACAAGAGTAGATCTCAAACCAAGAAGAAAATAACTTTGGAAAAACTTTTAATACTCATGTGTTTTTTGCCTAAAGTCTCTGATCTCTGTGATCATCCGCTTAACATATGTGTAGTAACCTACCCTATTGAAATCAAACGCGAAATTGACTAATATAACGAATAAAATAGCATAAGAAATGTGTTGTAATATGGTGTAGCATTTGCCAACAGTAATATTTCTAATCTAAGTGTTCTAGTTCAACTCACCAATCTCTGTCTCAACAGCGTCAAACTCTTGGCCATTTCGAGCACTGTCTCATTATTGTATTTACTCGGCAGATGTGTAAACTTCATCACTGGCAAGAACGTGGCCATCTGCAGCCATCTGATGTACAACTCTATCTCTGGCAGCTCGATACCGTTATCTTCCGTTACGTTCATAGGTTCTAGTAACCCTCGAGAACTCGGCAAGAACTGCTCACTACCTGGCCAGTATATGTCGCCACCTACAGCCCCCGGCATTATGAAAGGGAACCCGTTCACTCCATATGTCAGCATCGTCGGTATCACCAACTTTAACGCCTCCCATGTTGACTCAAATGGGGGCAATGACACGAAAATTGGAGGCCGAGGCAAGGACACGGCTGAAGATACTCCGATTATACTCAACGTCTTCTCAAACGTTTTTGTGAATATCGTCTTGTACTGATCCGGGCTGGTCAAAGACTTCTCACATCGGTAGTAGTGAGGCATGTCATACGCTGTTCCTAAATCTAAGAAGAAGGAATCTATATGGTACTCGTCAATTACACTTTGGAGCTGATCCAAGATCCAAGGCACTGTTCTATTATTCGTTATGTCTAAAACCCCGGCACTCGGCAGAGATTTGAACCTTGTCAACGCTGGTATTCGCCTATCACTATTTCTTTCACTAATCAACAACCTCTTCTGAACACACTCAGCAAAGTTTTTACTCTCCGTGCTTATAAATGGCTGAACTGTAAAAGCTACCTTAAACCCTCTCCTATGAAGTTTATCAACTGTTATATTGAGAGTTTCAAATCTACTTGTATCTACACTTAAATCTCCAATTTCATTCTGCCAATGTTCATTGATTAACACATGACCTTGTTTCAAAAATCCCAGATTAATTACATCTTCCGTGTATTTCGCTATGGTTTCAGCTTGTAGCTCGTGTTTAAATCTAGGAGCTATTTGCCAAACTGGTTCAGAGAGTAAAGATTCAAGCGTTTGCATATCGATAGGTTTGAGACCGTCCCACAGCGGAGCTCTTCGATGACTATGCATAGATGAATGAAGTGATTTCATATCAATAGACGTGCATATATTATATCTCATTTCTGGAAAGTCAGTAAAACTGTTGGCATAAGCGAATTCATCAAACTTTGCTCGCATACAGATTTTTTTTGTTTCGGAATCGACTGAGACATGTAAAGGTGTATCTTCGTCAACGATAATCGCAGCGCCTTTCGAGTTGATAAAATATCGAGACAAAACATTGCCCCACTGGGATTTTTGTATATCTCCAGTGATGAACGGGGTGTAGTCTATGGAGCCGGTGTTAAGAGGCCACGATATGTTGAGGGACTGCCCTCCGCCATACCAGTGGACCTTGGTGTCGCTCCAGTCGAAACAATCTGTAGGTAGCACATCTGGAAATGGAAACGAAAATTAAAATATCCCTATCCTGATTGACTTTGTTTTACATAATTATAACTTTTAACTTAGATCTAAAACATTACAATATAAGAGAAAAAAAATAAAATTATAAATTGAAAACTGAATTTAAATTAGTGTCTGCGGGAATGGTGTCCAGTAAGCTGGCTGAGTTACCTCGCTGAATTGCTAAACTGATCCTCTGACCGAGGTAAGAACTCATTGACCGTCTAACCATTACTCATTAATCCTAGAAACTTGCCAATATGAGGTAACGATAAAAAAAGATTTTATTTAGGAGGAAATTTGGTAGTTAAATTCCGTAGGCGTTGTTAGGAGAAGCCCATCTAGCTATTTTCAGTGTGTATTTAATGTGAAGGTATTCTGTTTATCAGCACGTACTATTAGTAGACTAATCGTTTGAAGTAAGTAATCTTCAAAATCAACTCAGCCTTTGGAATCTAGAGCGGTACAAGGAACAAACATAAATATAAACGTAGGCTGATAAACGCAATACCCGTCCATGCGTCACGCAGTCGGGTAGAAAGCAGAAGAAATATGATATAACAATATTCACAAGGAGCTCAATAATATTACTTACCTTCTCTCAAAGCCTGCCAATGCACACTGTAGCACGTGGTGTTATCAACCCCAGGGTCGTGAGGTATACTCTTCAGATAGAACCTCAAGGAGTGCAGCCACTCCAGGCACTTAGAGCCATCATCCCGCCGGTGTTCAGGGAGACATGGGAACGCTTTGATCTTCGCGTGGAGGCCTGCAGCTGAAAGGTGAAAATGAAACCTAGCTAGATCAATTGATTGCCCCCGAAACAAATAATGCAGGGGACATACAAAATGTCGTAAAAATCATTGTAACCGTTTCCGAGTTGGATTCTTGACTTGTCATTTGCATTAAAATAAGCCAACGCACGCTGGAAACAACGCAATCAGCTTGTTATTTTATTTTCCGACAAACAAAAATATTTACTTTGATATCAAAAACTTGACATAAGTTAAAAGGTTAAGTTAATTAAGGTACATAAAATACATAAACAATTTTTCTAGATAAGGAATTGTTGAGGTTGACTTATATCAACTTGAAACTAAAAATAAACTGTAATCTGAAGTAGAAAGTATCAAAACAGTATTGTAAGTAATCTATGTAAGAATTAAAATTCATTTTGTAATTTACTAGGTACCAGCATTGCACAATTTGTCCTCCATGTCATGTGATTGTGAACATAGGATTATTATAATAATAATAATAATGTTCGGACATTATTTCACGGCGGCATCTAGTCCTAAGCTAATCAAGCTTGTATTATAGTTACTTCTTCTTCGTCGTTTTCCTCATAGCTGAGGGTCGTGACCACCATAAGTAGCTCTATCTGTAAGAGCTCTCCAGGCTGTTCTGTTCTGAGCCTGATGAAGTGGGGATTGTGTGCCACTTAATTGCTTCTAGGAGAGGATCCGTCCAGTGAGTTGGAGCTCTGCCTCTACTTCTTATTCCCTCGACACGGCCAACCATTATATATTTATCTAGGCTGTGTGGTTCTCTTCTCAACACGTGTCCAAAGAAAGAAAGTTATAGGTACTAGACAATGGAATAATACTTTTATGCTTTTTTTTAGTAAATACATACTTATAATTACATACCAAACACCCAGACACAAGACAAACACAAATGCTCATCACATACAATGTTTGCCCTGAACCTGCGACACCTAATGTAGCAGTCGTTTATAAAAATGGATTTGGTTAACTTACCTAAGCTGACTCTCATAATCTCCACTTCCTCTTTATTGTAGACCTTCATCAGTCTCTTAGGTTGGTTGAAGTGCACGCTCTCGAACAGAGGCTTGGTGAGCCCTTGCTGTCGATACAAAGAGTATGCGAACCCTATGAAGAAGATCACGGCCAGAAACACCAGGAACACGAAGCCCTTGAGTTTGAAGTCTGAGGGCTTCTTTCGCATCTTCTGTGGAATGCTCTGGAAGAAAAATTACAAATGCTCACGCCTGTATCCTCGAAGGGGGAAGCAGAGTTGTTGGATTCGAACTTGCATCGCTTGCGTAGCAGGCGTCTGCTCAAACCCCAAGGCCATTACTGCTCTCATTTCAGTGTTTTAATTACCTTTACTTATATATAAAAACGAGATTGTTTTCAGTATTTGTTGTCATATCAGCAACAGAAATACATCGAATTCCGAGAAATTTCAACTGTTTTTTTTTGTTTTTACTATTACGGGTCATGACATACAGCCTGGTGACAGACGGACAGACGGCATAGAGTTCATTTTTTATCCTTTGGGCACGGAACCCTAAAAACTATGTTAATTAGAGATATTTTTTTCATAAATACAACCTAGTTACTATCTGTAACAGCTATCTGCCAGTGAAAGTCCCGCTAAAATCGGCCTAGCCGTTTCAGTGATTAGCCGCAAAATAAAGCCACCCACAATTAGGTCTACGCGGAGCACTGCTAGTCCAGTGTAAACGAGAGCATGGCATGCTTCTTAAAACATGTTTTTTACCTGTAACTTTTCCTTGAGCAAGCTGGCGAGTGAGTTGACCGACGTGACCGAGTTACTGGGCGAGTACTCGTCCTCATCCATGCTAAACTCTGAGCGGAGCCGGCGAGCCTTGCGACGGGGTGACCGCAGCGGCGCCCTGGAAGATACCATATCCAATTACTACTTTCTTTAATGGTTGAGGAGATCAATGGCTGGCATGAGCATCATACTTGTGAACTAGCGCTGCTTGTAGGGGCTGGTCATCTCAAGCTACACATGCATATGCTCACGCCTGAATTCCCCGATGGGGATGGGGTAGGCAGAGGTGTTGTAATACACCCACTTTCGTGAGTCCGTTATCTCAGGCACTATGTACATACGTTTTTGAATTTCCTCACGATGTTTTTAAATACCGTAAACCTGATGTGACGTCACTTCACTAAGGTTTGAAAAACAAGACAGACCTCTGGGATTTCAACCACTACATAATAGTTTTATTGAACGTTATCATGGATGAGAATTAAGTTATTGAAAAATGAATTAAAGAAATAAGTAAAAGTGATTTATAAATTATATTTGTATACCTACACAGTATTTATGATATTACATACCGCTACAACCGAGAAGTTATGATAACGATTGCCAATTAAGCAATTAATAACTGGAACCGCAAGAATTATTTAAATAGACAGGTAAATATCGTAAACAAGGAAAAACTGGTAAAACATTATAATGATATTACAAATTAATAATCTTCGAACCGCAATTATATTCACTGGTTTAGAGGAAAACGTTGACTTGCTAATGGTTAAATTACTTCACCATTTGAATGCTAGATTATCACTGATTAATATAGGCTTATATCCGCACTCCCACGCGAAAGGGAGCTATGCGGGTGAAACCGCGTGGCGTCCGCTAGTACTCTTTATAGACTAATTTCCATCCAGCCAACAATTTGAGAGTGCAATGTAAGAAAATAGCTCAGAAACAAACATGTGATGTGAATGAATGAACAATTCTTGCACATATAAAACTGAATCTCGGAAACGGCTCCAACGATTTTCATGAAATTTAGTTTACTTATAGGGTTTCGCGGGCGGTAAATTGATCTAGCTAGGTTTCATTTTCAGAAAACATAGTTTTTTTAGGCATTATGAAAATCTGCCAGAGTTTTTAGAATATGACTCTTTCTCGTACTAATAATATAGAGTGGTGTATTAGTAACGGTAATTTAATTCCTAGACGTATAACCGGATTAGCGAACACAAGTTGACTGACTTGTTATGAATGACTTTTACTGAGATGTTTACTCATTCATTAAAGTTATATGCGTATACAGGAAACGCTACCTATGTGGTTTGTATTCTCGTATGTGGTGAATAACTGAATGACTTCGATTTCGACTTCGATATTACTAGATTAACGTAACTTATCTTGTTATTATTGTCTACTAGCGGGCCGTCACGCGGTTTCACCCGCGTAGATCCCGTTCATGTGGGAGTACGGAGATGAAATAAAGCCTATATTAATCAGTGATAATGTAGCATTCAAATGGTGAAAGAATTTTAAAATTGGGTCAGTACTTTTTGAGCCAATTAATTACAAACACCTTTTCTCTTTATAATATTTTATTGACAACTAGCTGTATCCCGCGGTTTCACCCGCGTAGATTTAGTTTCATGCTTCATGTCGCGGAACTCTAATATTTCTAATTAATAAAAGTAGCCTAATTTACTCCTTGAAACATCACCTACCTGCTAGTGAAAGTTTCATTAAAGTCGATCCAGCCGTTTCAGAGATTACCCGGAACAAACAGACCGACAGACACACAGAGAAAATGTTTAGATCTTGGTTTCTCAGTGTCAGTAGCGTGTATACTTTCATATGCATGTAGAGAAAAGCTGTAATTTTGGAATTACAAACAGACACTTCAATTTTATTTATCTGTATGGATGTATAGATGGCGTCTAATATATATAGATAGAGAGACCTATAGATACAGGGAGGTGAGCATATGTATGTACAAGTTTATTGGTTGTCAAAATGACGTAAGTGAAGATGTCCTAAAGTGGAAACTGAGTTCGCTCGAGGCGGTAATGAGGAAGCTAATCTGCCGGAGATCAGACACTTGTCCCGTGTAATTTACATTGCATGTGCAGAATTTACACTCAAGTGGCTGGTGCGAAATGACCTTCATATTTACCGCTTGTTTTAGGTAAACTATTTTTATATGAAAAGGATTATGACTTTTAAACGCTAGGTCTCTTAACTCCCGGTACAACTAGCCTCCATTAATAGAAAAAATATGAAATCCATTTTAGAATAATTACATAAGCCATGCCTTGCGGTTTCAACTCCATTGATCTCATTTCATGTGTAGCTTTATTCGTTTATTTATATGATAATGAAATGAAGGAAATGAACAAAATGAACGAAAGGAACGAAATTAATTGAAGAATGAAATGAAATATGATATTGTAGCACTATAGTAGCATTTTTGTACCCCAAGCATAGGTAATGTACAACCATACATATGCTCACGCCTGTATTCTCCGAAGGGGTAGGCAGAGGTGTTCTTAGAGTAACATTGTGTCAACTTCTGGAAAATAACAGATAGAAAACCTAAAAACCGAATTAGATTATGTTACGTTTATACAATTTTTTATATTTATATAAAACCATGTTATATAAAATGTAAGGTGCTTTATTGAGTTGTTATTGTATGTACATGAGAAGGGTATTCGTAATAATAAAATAAAATGTATTTATATATCTGTGCAAATACATTATTATTGTCTTGTTAACGACATTGTGCTAATCCGATCTATTTATCTTCCTATATTTACTTATAATAAAATTGAAACGACGCAGAGTGTCTACCTGTAGTGATAGTTTTCTAATGAAAAAAGGAAGCAAAATCTAAACGTATACGTTTAGATTTTGCTTCTAGATAAATAAGATTGAAGTGTCTGCTTGTTATTCCTAATTAACAGCTTTTCAATAGATACATACGAAAGCAGATACGCTTCTGACGTAAAATAACCGGACAAAAATAAGTCTGTCTGTTTGTTCCGGATAATTTTAACGGGACTTTCACTAAAAGATAGCTGATGATTCAAGGAGTACCATAGACAACTTTTAAAAATATAAATTCAAGGGGTATTTAAGTCTATAATAATCCTTTCTTTGGGACTTTATTCCACTCGGACTAAGTCACGGACAGAAGCTAGTTATAACATAATGTTTATCAAATCAATATGCGTCTGGATGTACGAAATATTATTACGTTGTATTCAATATAAGAGCTTAGACGTTTTGTTTCGAATATGGCGGCTTTCCTTCTTTATAACATCAAAAGAATCTGTTCAAAAATTTAGTAATGTCGTAAATAAAAACCAAGAAGTTACAAACAAACATGTTTCCAATACATTTAGCATCATGTTCCGAATATATTTGCATTTGTAACAGAGTAGATATATTAACCCGTAAATTAAAAACAGATCTATAAAAAATACCTTCGTGATTAATCTCAATCATGAAAACCTTGTTCATGCTGAGTGTCCTATAATATATTTCTTGGATATCGTGAGAATTCATTTGTATACCAAAGCGAAAGCCGTGGATGCGGTGGTAATAAACTCATGGATATCATGGCTTAAGTCAAAATAATAAAGTATTTTACATATTTTTTATAACAATTCATAATTTTCAATCATATTTCTTATTTTATTTAATTTATTTGTACCTTAAATCCAAAGAACAACAAACTATGAAATATCACTCATAAATTTAATAACACTTTAAAGAAAAAGATCCAAGTAATCTAAAAATTATCTTAAAAAACTTACTTTCTTGAAAACACAACTTAAAGAACCACAATATAAACACAAAACCGTGGAGCAAGGGTCGAATTGTAAGTGAGGGAAATATTGGTAACGCGCGAGGCACGACTCACATCCGAGCAACGGTCTCAAACTGGTTGGCCGGGCTCATGATAACCCTGCACAGATTACTGCCCATAACTTCGCCTGCTTTTATCAATAACCCGATGACTGGACATCTATTTCAATGCAAGATATAGCTTGCTATTCTGACTGTTTAATTTACAATTAATTGTGATCATGAATACCCTAACTAGTTAAATATATACAAGTGAAACGTCCTAATTAACAGCTAGTACGCGCAGGTGAACGTAGGCTTAATTTCAAGGATATAGAAAAGGATGAAATCAGGAAAATATAAATGTAAATGCACACACTAATTCCCTTAAAGTCAAAGTCCCTTCAAAATCGGAGCAGTCGTGCCGCGGATTAGTCAAAACAACTTTAAAACTGTTTTTTTTCTAACTAAAGTTTATACTTCTTGTATATGATAAGTAAAAAGCTGTCATTTTGCCATTATAATCAGACACATATACGTTATACAGAGCACGTATTCCAAAGTTGGAAATTAGGTAGGCGCAAACTTGATGGTAAGCGCTTACTGCAGCCCAACGTCTGTAACGCCAAGTGCCAAATTGCTCAGTATACCTTAAATTAATAACAAATCCTACATAATACGAAATATTGCTTTAGGTGACTCACGTTGTAAGCACAACTCAAAAGCAGAATTATTTGGCGGGAGTCTACTTTAAGGTACTATTGAATTTTCTAACAAGCCCTGAACGAGGCACTCGCGAGACACTCAATTTAAAATATCTCGCGCACGCCTCGCTTTCACCTAGTTCACCATAGACAAGTTTTTTCAAACCTATCCTTTTTAGTACTACTTGCAAGACTACATGACTATACTTTACGTCCTACTCTCCATCATCTTTGGTACGTAGCAACATTTACAAGATAACATTGGACACAGAGATTTAAAATTGACGGAACTGCCCTATTACAGGTGAAAGTACAGACACACCTTACAGAAGTTCAAAGAATGATAGCCTTAGAGTTACCTTCCGGCTGTGAGTTGTGTGCTGATAATAATTATCATTCTGTTAGGCAACGCATACGTATACCGGGAGGCAACGTCCGAATGACAGCTTTGAAGTTGGTCATGTTTATAGGTTATAGTAGCCGCTTAGCAGGCAGACTGAATTTGAATAGATTATTGTGTTGAAACAGACGCCCTGCTTAAGAGAGTGCGGTCCAAATCGTCTTGAATCTACATCGTTTATCATCATTGTTTTAGCTAGTATTAGCGTCAACCGTTATGTGTGAAATAGGTTGTCTGCAAACCAATGATCTAGGAATAGAACTAGTCGTTAGTCGGACCAGAGCACCAAATGCGAGTTTTCTCACTCCCGCTCTCTTACGTCGCTCGTGGTGGTGGTGACAAAATAAAGATTATTTATATTACTGTTTGACAACTCTCTCTTAGTTGTTGATTTTTACTGTGCTTTAATAACGATAACGAATGTGACACAATATAAATTACTGACTTCGCCCGCAGAAATATCTATTCAGCGTTTAACTGTTAGAAGGTAGCGGAGGGTATTATGTATGGGCGGTAACACGTGTATGGTAAAGCAGCTGATCAAGAGAGTTTGCTTAACGTTCCTAACTGTATGAAACTTGCAATAAGGTAGCAATGAACACGATGACCCCGTTATAGAAAAAAGTTTTGACATCTAAACGGACAGTCTATTCACTTTATATATGTATTTCAGTTTCTAAGATATTAATATATCTTCATGCCTACCATAAGGATGTCTAAAAGGGGTAGGCCATCTTTCGCTATTCACCAAAGATTAATGGTTGCCAACGTAACTGAATTGTAAGCCGATTCACTGTCCCTCAATCGCATAAATTTCTTCTGAAATGTATAAAGGAAGCCTCAGATTTTTCCATCACAAGAAATCTTGTTGCGATTCAGAATATCTCAGAGTTTAAACTGACGCATCGCAGAGTTGCTCACAGCTCCGTAGTTCCTTTAAAGGACGTAATATTATGCGTACGCCGAGGCATTTCGCAATGCAGTGGGTCAACGCACTAAACCGCTTCCTTATTAAGGTCCCTTGGGAGCTGAGTGCAACACGACGTCCGGCCTAGCTGGACCTTTGGACTGATCAATCACAATACATAAAACATCGCAAATTCACTTAGCGTATCCTATCACGCTAATGTAAAATGCAAAAGTTCTTGTTCGGTTGTCTTCCTTTTACGCAACAATGAAGAAGATATTGACTTGTTATATATGTATACCAGCAGTACCCTGCGGTTTTACCAGCGTAGACTTAGACCCTTAATATTTATTAAATAAAAGTTTCCTAAGTTACTCATTGTAACATTAGCTATGCTATACATACCGTCTCGGAGATTAGCTAGAACAAACGGACAGACAGAAAGACAGATTTTTTAAAATATGACTGTACTAGGAAAATATACAAAAAAAAATCAAAGGTTCCCCTCGACATGTTATGAATGTCAACACCAGAACCGAACCAAATTAAAATGGGAACATATGGTAACCTCCATATCTATACAGATAATACATACAGATAAAAAAAAGTGTCTGTTTGTAATTCCAAAACAACAGCTTTTCACTAAATGCATATGAAAGTATATACGCTACTGAAACTAAAAATCCAAGTTTTAATTTTTTTCTCTGTCTGTCCTTCTGTCTGTCTGTCTGTCTGTTTGTTCCGGGTAATCTCTGAAACGGCTGGTCCGATTTTAACGGGACTTTCACTGACAGGTAGCTGATGTTTCAAGGAGTAACTTTCATTTATTAAAAATATTACGGTTCCGCGACAATAAGGATGAAACTAAATCTACGCGGGTGAAACCGCGGGGCACCGCTAGTTCCAAATAAAATAAGTCGTGAAAGTGGTGAACTGACTTGGCCCGGTCATCCTCGGAGAGCACATGGTTGTCATCAGCGGTGTTGTCTCCATCGCTGAACCCTGAGGCCGAGCTCTGATGATGTTCTGGGATCTGTAACGAACAAGTTCATTACTAACTATTTCAATAGATACGTAGGTGTAGAGGTTAGCCACTGGTTACATTTGCGGGGCTGAATTTTTTTTTTTAAATTATTAATTGTTGAGTTTCTTGCCGAGTTCTTCTCAGTAAAAGTCATCTTCCGAGCCCGGTGGTTTTAACATTTATAATTCTGGACGGTGTATTTTTTTTGTGTTCTAACGATGGAAAAGTATTTTGTAAGAAATCTAATCAAATCAAGATATTAAGGAGACGAATTAGACTCTAAACGGGTGTACCACGGGGCATGGATATATAAAAGTATTACTTTTATATATATTGGTCTGTTATATACACGAAGTTTTTTTTATTAACTTGGTTAGTATACTTTTTATCAATTATTTGTTCCTACGTATTAAGCCAAATTGAAACAAATGTGGAATTATGCGCTATCTAAGATACTTAGCGCATAATGCCAGTGTGTAAAAATCTTACTTGTATAAAAAGTTAAGCATCAGATTATATTAAAAGCAAGGGTTTAGGAATAATAGCAAAGCCTCGGTTCACGTTTTGAGATGCAAATATTATGAATTACAAATTATAATGGTGGAGCCACTATTGAAGATGTTTTTTTTTCGAAAAATCACGCCATTTTTAACGTATCTCAAACCTGAGTAAGTGGAATTAAATCCGTATTGTCCCACTTGACCCACATTGCCACACTGCATCCTTGCACTGACTTAATTAATTATTAATTAATCACCTCATACCCACTTCGTTTGCAGAGAACACTGTTCCCAGAATAGACAGGGCTGGCCCTTGATTCATTTAAAAACTGAGCCCGCGCTTTAATTCGTTTAATATAACTTCCACGAAAAAGTATGTTTATATAGGGAAGGCTATGCTATATGAAGGGAAAGTACCTTAAGTATTGTAGATTAATGGTACATCATTCAAAGTTTTTTTTTAAATTGTATATCGCTTACTTCGCCTGAGACTCAGAAAATATAAAAAATCGAAAAAGAACTCCGCGTATTTTTATGATGGCAATCGAAAGGATATACAATAAATAATTAATTCTCCAAAGAAACGTAGTATCTTAATCTTAAGAAATAACGTACATGTTTTGTAAATGAATTAATTTAATGATCGTATTGTAATCCTAAGTGTCAATACAAATTTACGATTATATTGATACTAGCTGTGCATCGCAGTTTCACCCGCGTAGATTTAGTTTCATGCTTAATTTCGCGGCACCCTTATATTTTTTATATATAAATTATGCATGCAAAGTCTCAGCCCGATCGGTTTTTATCCCTATTTTATCCCCTTGGTGGTAGAATTAATCAAAATCCTTTCTTAGCGGATGCCTACGTCATAACATCTACCTGAATGCCAAATTTCAGCCAGATCCGTCCAGTGTTTTGGGCTGTGCGTTGATAGATCACTATGTCAGTCAGTCAGTCACCTTTGAGTTATATATATTTAGATTGTATTATACGTGCGCAATTTTACTGCATGTCTTCAAATGGTACTAGTAGCGCCATCTATTGTCACCATTGCACTCTACTACCTAGTGTGTAATTACAGAAGGTGTAAGGCTTTAATCATAGATGGCGCTCTCTTAGCATAGCAAAGTAGCGTCATAGTATAAAATGTTCCTTACTGTTTTTGTAGAGCTAGATTCTTGATGTAGATATTATTTAAAACTATATCAAGATCCGTATCGTATTTTAAAAGTGCGATGCGTTCGAGTGAAATTTATAAATAATGGTATAACTCTGTTTATCATGAATTTTGCACGGATTTCGTATTCTATAGTGGCTAGCGTCACCTTTGAATATTTGTGTAAGAAATTTTGATGTCGTAAAAAACTAAAATATCTCATAGAAATATCGTGGGTGACGCTAGTGAGTGTTGGGACTCTGACCCCAACACTCACTAGCGTCACCCTAGTGCGAGTTTTCTTAAAATCGCCGTCACAAGTCACCGCGTCGACGTAAACGCAGATTTGTATGGGCTCACAATAGTGTCATGTTTAGGCCGACATTAGCGCTGTTCCGATCCCGTACAAATCTGCGTTAACTTTGACGCGGTGACTTGTGACGGCGGCAGTGAAAAACTCGCACTAGGCACTCTGAGTGCAGCTCCACCATGGATTAAGACCGTATAATAAACATTTCCAACGAAATAGCTCATATTTTGTGAAGCGGGCAACATTGGATACAACCTCATTTAATTCAGCTTCAACTCTCGTCCCCATCCAATATTAATTGTTTCGCTATTAATATCTATCGATCATACGGTCTTATACTAGCGTCGAACTTCTCCCGAAGTACCTGGTAGATATACCCTAATAAAGAGGAAAGATTTGATTGTTTTATTTGTTTGGTTGTTTGCATTGAATAGGTTCCGAAACTACTTGACCGATCTTGAAAATTCTTTCAGCAATGGATAGCTACATCATCAGCGAGTAACATAGGCTATATTTTATCCCCGTACTCCCATGGGAACGGAAACTACGCGGGTGAAACCGTGTGGCGTCTGCTAGAAGATTCGGAAAACGGTGCAAAACTCGTAATAAGGTTACTGGGATGTATAAAGGCGTGAAGATATGAAATAACCTTGGAGTCGAGAAAGTTGTTAATGCTGGAGCTATCGCTACTCCTGCCGAGGCTCTCGTCACTGGCCAGCCCTTGGGGTGACTCGCTGCCCTCATCCGAGTCGGATTCAATCCACAACGGAGACCGGTATTTGAACTTGTGCGCGAATGCGTTGAATTTCATCTCGTTATTCATTTTCACTTTTTGGGTATTATTTTGTGAAGCTGTGAGAGAGAAATATATTGGGTTTATAAAATACTTATGATTTTATCTCTTTTAGTTTAAACTTGGGAATGGCTGTGACATTCACAATTACGTATAGTAAAATTATCAGATTTTGATCAAAGTGGAAACAGAATATTTGCTGTGAAAAAACTCTTTCAAACTCTCTTTCGTATTTAAAATAAATACTTATAATACATTGAGAAACTTTAATTTTGTTTACAAATACAAATATATTTATTAATTTACCAGGTTGTTCGTATCTCTAATGTTACGATTCCCTTTTAAGTATAAAAATACCTGTGTTAGGGAGAATTAATCACTTCAATTAATTATATACGCAGTTCCAGAAGAGACGGTTGGTAATATTGCAGAATCAGGAAAATTCATTGTAAAAAGAGTCTTCAAATGAACTACGTGCGTGCGTATGAGAATATAAAAGGTGATAATTTTAACAAAATATTGGGTCACACACACGACACGTCTACAAAAAAACAACAAAATAATTAAAAATACGTACCTAAATCTCATAATCCAATTCAATTTATAATTATTTGAACCAATTATTGTTTTGATTCAATTGTTTTAATTTGTTATAGGCAGTTATGTATAGAGTAGCCACTCCCGGTCCCCACTGGTTGTAAGATCATGGACAAAGCCAAACTGTCTATGTTTGTATGTCGGCTAAGAGGGCAGGGGACGTGCAAATAGAGACTGCTACATTTTATTATGCAAATATTCTAGTTTTTTAATCTGAATGAAAAATGAGAAGCCACCGACAACGCCACATAATCTTTATTTTTTGATTGCTCTTATCAAAAAATGCATATAGATCTATGACTATTATACATATAGAGTTGCTTTGATATCTATACTCTATATAAGTATATACAATCTATTAATTTGAGATTATAAACAGACACTCCAACTGTTTATAATCTCAAATTAATAGATTTTCACTAAATGCTGATGATAAACGACTCTCACATATATATTTTTTTAATTTGTCTCCGGCTTATTTTAATTTCTGTTTGTTCCGGCTAATCTTTGAAGTGGCTGGACCGATTTTAACGGAATTGATATGGTAGATAGCTGATGTAACAGGGAGTAACTTGGCTATTTCTTATTTAAAACCCAATTATGATTTGCGTGACGTAAAATATAATATGATGACTATGAATTCCGCAAGCGAGAGTAAATCAAAACAAATAATGCGATGTATATTATTATTAGAATCTATATCTATACATCTAAACTCTATACAGGTAAATTAAATTGAAGTGTCTGTATCAATTATTTTTTCTCTTTCTGTCTGTCCGTCTGTCTGTCTGTTTGTTCCAGATTTTAAAGGGACTTCCACGGGCAGATAACTAATGTTACAAGGATGCTACTTTTATTTAAATAAAGACACACACTAATTTGAGTTGAGTAAAACCGCGGGGAACAGCTAGCTTGTAATATTGTTCCATGTATATGTCACTAAATTTTTATTAAATATATATAGTGAATAATATGATTGCATCACTTAACAAAGTGCTGGGCTCCATCTGCTCGTCCTAAAGAGGATGTAGTTAAACAATTTAGCCAAGACTCTTTCAGTGTCACTGTCTACAAACATTATATTATTGTTGCCAGCTACGATCACTATTCAGGGTCTACAAGATGACATTTCACCAAAAACGCGATAAAAAAACTATCAATGGTTTTTATCTATATATCTACACAGATAAATAAAATTGAAGTGTCTATTTGTAATTCCAAAATAACAGCTTTTCGCTAAATGCATATGAAAGTATACACGCTACTGACACAAAAAAAACAAGTTTTAAATTTTTTCTCTGCTTGTTTGTTCCGGGTAATCTCTGAAACGGCTAGACCGAATTTAACGGGACTTTCACTGACGGATAGCTAATGTTACAAGGAGTAACTTGGGCTACTTAGATTTTTTTTAAACGTTAATGATCCGAGGCCAACCATGAAATTAAAAACTGCGCGTGTAAAACCGCGCGACACAGCTAGTACCTAATAACATTATTAATGTGGGGGCTGGTCATCTCAAGCTACGCATTTAGATATAAATAGAACTACTAGACTTTTCTTTATGTTAATTTTTATCGACATTTGTACATTGGAACTGTGTCCATGGGCTTACATTTCTCAAATGATTTATTTTGTTTTTTTTTTTTAAATTGTATAATATTTTTGAAAAGAGTAATTACTGAGTTTCTTGCCAGGTTCTTGTCAGTAAAAGCAACCTTCCGAACCTGGCGGTAGCATGTATAATCCTGTAAATTGTGTCATTCTGACGATTTGAAAGTGCTTTGTATAAAGTCTAATCGAATAAAGATAATTTTGACTTTGACTTTGACTTTGAATGGCGTAAATAAGATGACTATTTCGCTTGCTATTTTTTTTCAAAAAGATTAGTATTAGCAAAGGTACAAAACTTCGGTAAGTAATCATAAGACAAGAGAAAGGGAGATTTGCCCGTATAACAAACATATTAAAAGAGTTTAAATTTACTGAAAATGATACAACAGAAATGCTTAATTTTCCTGAAAGAAATATATAAGCTCAAAATATCAAAGTCAAAGTCAAAGTCAGTCAAAGTCAAAGTCAAAAATATCTTTATTCGATTAGACTTTATACAAAGCACTTTCAAATCGTCAGAATGACACAATTTACAGGATTATACATGCTACCGCCAGGTTCGGAAGGTTGCTTTTACTGAGAAGAACCTTTATCAATAAACCTTTCGCATTACGTTTTAATATTCCTCAGTTTTGTATGCGGTATTTATCTACTCACATTCTGTCTGTTCATCTCTCTTTTCTCGGGATCATTTTGTTCATTCAATCCATGTGGCATTGACGTAGACGTCTTCCTTCTAAATACAACTGGACTATCTTCACCGATAGACTCATCTTTCTTCTCAGAACTCTTATCTTCTCCTCCTATCGTCACTTCCGGGGTTCCTCGACCATCATTAGAATTGACACCACTTGTAGAAGGTTCTTCTTTGTAAATCTCTTTCAGATCATCAGGGGAAAGCGTATCCCTAACACGTTTCATTGTTTCTTCAGGCATTTCGACATAGTCATGTGGATACGACGGTATTTGGAGACGGAGATCTGGCTTTTTTCTCGTTCTCATTTTGCTATCTTATCTACAAACTTATGTAATAGAAATGACCGATACGTCAATATAAAGATTAACGTTTCCTTATGACGTCGCTAGTAAATAGATTGTGGAACCAAAATCATTGTTATTATAATAAGTAAAATTGAAACATATCTCGGGATTACTTTTGTTTTGTCATGATTTATATGTCCTATTCATTTTAATCTTCGTGTATCGTTTTCCTTAAAGTTAGCCCTTGATACATCACAGATAAGGTATCTGGAATCAATGATAAAGTCTCCTCCTAAATTATCATCTCTCGATCCGATCTTGTCGCTTTTATCTTGACTGACGACGTATTTATAATTAGAATGTTCAGCACCTCACTAATTAAGTAAATTTAAATGAAACACACGCACTCACTCCACTTGCTCCGCGAAAACACTGATATAAACCACGAAATTATCTGAAGATATTTTTCTTTCCGGCATTTTATCATATTTGCACCAATCATTTACCTTAGTCGTATCATTTCACACGCAGAGATATGGGGTTGTCAAATCATAGTCCATAAAGTTGAAATTCCGCAAATATACAATGAAATCCGAAGAACTAGGTTTTGGTCCCTTGGGAGAGTCCTTGAGGCAGAAAATTTCATATAAAATGGTTTTAAAATTAACAAATTTTCATACATTAATTACTTAATTGTTTTTTATTGATAAGACTTTCGCCAAAGCACTTCAAGGCTCTTCTCATCTTTAAATATAGCTATTATCAAGGGTTCTTCGTACAACATTAACAAATATATTGTCTAGTCTACACTAATTATAAAGAGGAAAGACTTGATTGCTCTTTTGTTTGTTTGTTTGTATTGAATAGGCTCCGAAACTACTCGACCGATCTTGAAAATTCTTTCAGCAATGGATAGCTACATTATCAGCGAGTAACATAGGCTATATTTTATCCCCGTATTCTCTCGGGAACGGCAACTACGCGGGTGAGACTGCGTGACGTCCGCTAGTATCAAATACGGTAAATGTTTATGTTTGGTATTTTTTGTATTACATTTACGCTTACCCTGAAGCTTCCCGAAAATTTCTTTACAAACATCTTTCAAATCGTTGATTACATAAATATAGCTTGTCAATTTTATGATTAGGTTACACAGGAGATTGATCCTTTTAGCCTTTCTCACCCTACTCTCTCACTTGCCACGAAGACTTTTTTCCGAGAGGCTTATTTGCTACCTTCTTAATTCAAAAATTGTCATCTAAGTCATATACGGAACCATAATGCTGAACCAACTTTGGACACACATGTCCTTATCTACAAAGCCTGTGCTTGGACAACGATTACTGAAGTACCAATTAACACGTAATTGAGATCAAGGATCTGAACCGTTTCACAAACCTCTTTAAGATTAAGTTCTGATAACTCTGTTTGGTTTCTCTTTACATGTTTGTCTTGAGGTTAAGCTCTATCTCTTTCAGTTATTATTTGGTTAAAAAAGATAGCATTTTAAAAAAACTGGAATAATTTTGAAGAAAGCACATGCCAATAAAATGAGGAGGTGATAGATATTAAGCCTATCTCAATTTCTCAGACACGATTTGTCACTGATCTTCACATACATTAATGAAGATATACCAGGGGCCCAGCCATGAGCTCTTATTGCAATGATAATTCAGTTGTGCGACAGTGACAGATGTATACACGTCAAATACATCTGTCTCATAAATGAGTGAAACTATCATGGCAATAAGAGCTCATGGTAAGGCCCCTGTTCATGTAAATAAACAAGCCATACACTACATAGAAGACTAAGGTTAAGTTATAATACATGAGACATGTAAAAGAAAACTTGTCTGTGTTGTCGTATAAGCAGGTCAAAGAGACACTGGACAAATGGAAAGAGTGGAAAGTAAAAAATAATGAAACGTAAATTCATGATGATATTGATGACGGTACAAAGAAAAGTCCATGTAATGATGATACTCGCTCATGCAAGAAAATATCACTCATAAGGATTACATAAAATAAAACAAATTTTTGAAATACGTTGTCACTTACCCCATCATTGCTGTTCAAATACTGCTGCTTCAGGATTTCGGAGTCTAGAAGTGTTGGCATAGAGATCGAATTCCTTCGTAAATTCACTTTTCTTTCTCCTCTTTCGTTATTTATCATGTTCATTGATTCGTTTGCTCCGTAAGCCTTCGATTCTTTCGGACTATCATCAAACGCCTTTGATGTGTTAGGACTGGTTGATAAATCTGTTGATTCTGTACTGGGACTACCCACTTTAGACTTATCTGGTTCCAGAGTGATATACAGCGTACCTTCCGGAGTGTTTACTACTATCGTGTCGTTGTCTGGCGATGAGTGGACTTCTCCAAAATCTGATGCTTTTGCATCCTCTTCTGGCTCAGGCGGTACTGCATATAGTGTCTCATCTCTAAGCCTTTTTGGTCGTGCCGGAGGTTTACTGCGTACTTTTTCTACGGTGTCATCAACGTACGGTATATCATTGTTTAATTTGATTTCAGGCGAATTGAGACCTTGTGCTACTTCTTTATAGGGTGCAGAGTTGTTTGCGTTTTCCATTGTTTCATTTCATAGTAGTCGGCATCTGTAATGGTAAGTGATTAATGTCAGAAACGCTTCATAACTGCCGCGGGTCTATTATGTGACTGGATTTAGAGGTGATAAAATGTGTAGTGATTTATGATTATTTGTCGAGCGAAATATCGATTGTTTCGGCTCTTGCAAAGATTTAATGTTAGATAAATCAAAAAGAGGTAGAGAATACAGACGTTTTTCATTAGAAACTTGGAGCTTCCCGATTAGGGACTGTATCTCTATCTTAAAGAGGTATTGGTTTGCAAAATGAAAAATGATAGAGAGTCTTAAATTAAAATATTGACTGAACTAAGATTCATTTAAAAGCAATTGTAAAAAAGACCAAACGTCGGTTTTAACGTAAATTCAGTAACGTAAGTAATAAAACATTGAAAATTGTAAAACAATATTTATCTCAAAAATGAATAACTGCAGTAAACTATTCATAGAACGTAGATAACGTAGATAGGGCAAAAGGCTGAAGAAAGCTTTCTTATCGACTGAATTTTCCAAAAAGGAGACTGTATGCTTATTTGTCAGCTATATTTTGTTAGCCTGACTATATTTAAAAAATAATAATTCAACATAGGGTAAACTAAATGATATGACGGCTGATATAGAGAAATGGAAGAGAAGAACGCATTGTGCCGATCACAAATAACATGGGATAAGGGCAGGAGGATGATACGATAAGCAAAATAATCTGTATGGTGCCTTTGATATCGACTGTTTACTTCACTATTGAAGAGTCCAGCGTCATTGTGACGCAATGTCCTACGCTAACAATTAGTGATACCCTTACAAGGTGGTGTGATTCACTTGGAAATAACAATAAGTAACATTCATATGAAAAAATTTGTTGCATATGCCTCCTTAAATAAATATTGTTTTCAGGTTGCGTTGAAAGAGGAACTCGTGGCACAGGTGCTCTGTAGTTGGATGGGTGACCGCCCGAGTTCCCTCCGTGCCTCAGAGAGCACGTTATACCGTCGGTCCCGGTTGCCAAGTTATCATCTTTGGCAATCGTTGCCCTGTAACGTCGGTCAGAGGCCTAAGATAGTCTGACAACTGGCTTCGTATTAAAATCAGGTGATCAGCCACATCGGATCGAACCAAGTGCCGAGGCCGACCCCAATAATACATGGCATAAGGCAAGGGAGATGAGTATGATGATTGCGTGAAAAAAATTCACCTGTATAACCAGGCTATCTATAATTAAAATACTTTGTTGATCCGTTGATGGCAAGACTTGATTAAAACCAAAAAAAGTACTGTAGTGACGTCATAGTAAGCACACACAGCCAAGGTCGTCACCACGCATGCTCTGTTTACTCGCGGATTATCGTGTGATTAACTTCTCACACTTACACAGAAATTTAAGTAAGCATTACGTCATTTTATCTTTACATTGTTTATATTTAAATACAAGTAGTTTTTTACGGTTTTACTTTATATTTCAAGTGATTTTTTATTTCACTTATATATGCTCGCGCCAGCCCGGAAGGGTAAGCAGAGGTGTTGTAGCACATTTCACAGTAACAGAAGGTGAGTTCTTCGCGGTCTCAGAAACTATACATACGTCTTTGAATTACTTCTCAGACATATGCAGGTTTCCTCACGATGTTTTCCTTCACCGTAAAGCACGTGGTGTGAAATCACTTCACATATTTTTTTTTGAAAACCTCATTGGTAAAGGCCAGACCCCGCTCGGATCCACGCTTGCGCCGCTTGCGTAGCAGGCGACGTAGCATGCTCATACCCCAAGGCCACTACGGCTCTTTAAGTAAAATCTGTTAATATTAATAAAAAAAGCTGTCCCATCATTTATGCAATAAAAAAATTGGGTTTACCAAATATTTTTTACCGTACTTTTGTCGGCTCTTCTAAAAGATACAAAGCAGAGATGTGCGAAATTTAGTAAAAAATATAACAAAACAATTAAATCATGACTTGCGTCATTTTTTGTTCCACAAACGTATTTATGTGAAGATGGTTTTGGGTATACAATTAATATGGCTTAATTAATACAATTTGAAAGCATTGTAACCTGTATTCACGAGTATTGGGACAAAAATTCTTAATCTATACAGATAAATAAAATTGAAGTGTCTGTTTGTAATTCGAAAATAACAGCTTTTCATTTAATGCATATGAAAGTATACGTGCTACTGACACTAAAAAACCAAGTATTAAAATGTTTCTCTATCTGTCTGTCTGTCTGTATTTCTGTGTGTCTGTCTATCTGTTTGTTTCGGGTAATCTCTGAAACGGCTGGACGGATTTTAACGGGACTTTCACTGGCAGGTAGCTGATATATCAAGGAGTAACTTAGGCTACTTTTATTTATTAAAAATATTAGGGTTCCGCGACAATAAGGATGGAACTAAATCTACGCAGGTGAAACCGCGGGGCAGAGCTAGTGTCACAATAAAATGACACTAATTAGTGATTGAGAAAATGATGATTGAACATTTGTCATGATATGGACATGTTATACGGAGGGATGAGGACAAAAATGTGAGAAAAGTTTTGTTTATGAATGTGGATGGTTACTATCTATACGGATCTATACGGATAAGTAAAATTGTCTGTTTGTAATTTCATAAGAAATGTTCACTAATGTTAAAATTCACTAAATGCATGTGGAAGTATATTCGGTACTACGTAAGAAAAACAAATTTTCAACATTTTTCTTTGCCTGTCTGTCCGTCTGTTTGTTCCAGCTAGTGGAACGATTTTAACGGGAATTTCACTGGCAGCTGTAGTTACAAGAAGCTAAGCTACTATTATTTTAGAGAAAGTTATTATTATGATACCTACGCGAGTAAAGCCACCAGGCACAATTAGTAGTATATATTTTGAAAGAGAGACTTGTGATACCGTTACTCTACGTTTCATTTTTAAACTGTTTACCAAGTCATCATCATCTCCCTGGCCTTATGCCAAACATTGTTGGGGTCGGCACTTGATTCAACCCGATGTGGCTGATCACCTGATTTTTATACTGCCATCTGACCTTCGCAACCCCTTTAACGAGGAAAATCTGTGATCTGGGTTTTAACCCACTGGTTTACCAGTTGTCAGACTATTTGAGGCCTCCGACTGACCTGTAAGGATTGCCAAAGATGATAAATTAGCAACCGGGAACGACGGCTTAACGTGCTCTCCGAGGCACGGAGTTTTTAAACGTTAAACGTTAACAATATCGCCTACGTATTTTCTTAATTTCGTATGGGAACGTTCAAAAGCACCCCAAGCAACGAGGACGTTTTAAGTCTTCATATAAAAAAAGCGCAAAACGCAAGGTCAAGCGCCAAAAACTATACTTTAAGCACTGGTAACTAATCTGCTGCTTACATTATGAACTCAACTCAAATACCAGAACAAACACAGCTTTAGATAATGTAATTTGCAGATAATAATTCTTATTTACCTTTTACAAATATGGTTAGACTTTACCGCAATGTGAAATATATGAAAATGGCCACCAACACAATTACTAAAATACCGTATATTAAGTAATCTAAATACAATGATAACCACTGTGGAATTTTAGCGCAACAAACTGAACAAGAAGTCATTTTAAAAAAGTTTATTTTTTAATTCTCAAACCGAATGTTATCTAATGTTGCAATTCTCAAAAAAAAATTAATAATTTTTTTTCACAGGCCATGCTTTTTTTGTAAACTTTAGCGTAATTGGATTCATTCGTTGTTTAGTTTTACAAAGTGACTAAAAATGCAAAAATTTTTCACTTCCGCGTGCTTTTTTATTAATTTGATTTTCGCGTGAGTAGTATGATTTACTTATTTGAGGTTCCGCCGTAATTTAATTTAAAGTTTGAAAAAAAAGAATACTTTTTGTTTTTTTTTTCACAGTCCACCGCCATCTTCTTTATAAATAAATTTTCACGTAATATAATTAATTTGTAAATCGAACGTAATAAAATTTGTAAGTAAAAAAAAAATGCACTGGATTTTTTTCACAGTAATAATGATTCATTCGTAAATCATAGATACTTTATTTAGCTTCACAATTTGATAAAAAAAAAAACACTTTTTTTTTAATACATTCCGCGGGATTTTTTATGAATCGTTTTTAGCGCAATTCGATTGATTCGCGCACAATCGTCGGACACTTCTACTCGAGAACAATGATTTAGCGAGACGAGTTTCGATAAATGAACTAACGAAGACGCTAATCGGTAATGAATAATCGTTAATTATTGAGGTAATACATGACTAGTTTTAACGTTAAATGTAAGACAATTTGCTGATTTAAAACTTTGAATGACCGTTCCATTCTAAAACAATTTAGCTGTAATGTAGCACGAAATTACATCACATTATTATTAGTCCACGATTCAATTAAAGAGATCAATTTTTTCTATAAAAATAATTATGTTACTATAAATACTAGATAAAGGTAGTCCTATTTAGTCATTCCTGTTTTACAATGTTGCAAAATACTTACGTACATTGCTTAAATATACATTTTCTAATTAATTTTCTGACTTGAAAGTGAAACTATTTCTCACTAAATGCATTTGAAAGTAAATACGGCGCTTACAAAAATAAAACCAATTTTAAAACAAAATCTGTCTATCTGTCCATCTATTTGTGTTCCGGCTAATCTCAGGAACGGCTCGACCGATTTTAACGGGAGTTTCACTGGCAGGTTGGTGATGTTACATACAAGGGGTAACTTAGGCTACTTTTTTTGGATAGGTCTCCTCGAAATATCATCTACGCGGGTGAAACTGCAGGGCACAGCAAGTTTATATAAGATTAAAGATAGTAGGTATAGATCGGCATCGAAACTCAGCCTTAACAGACTCTAAACAAATAAACAGTGCATTATAATGATTAGTTAGCTATTATCATTATCCATTACAGCTGTAATGGAACGCATAACTGAAGCGTTTTACATAACGGCTTACTAAATCACTGTGCAATAAGTAAACGTTGCAACACGCGGGGTTTGAAGGGCATTGCAAGCCACAATACCCTACTATACAGGTTGTCGGAGAAAAAGGAACAGTTGTCTTCTAGAAGTTGTAGGGTTTTGAATATATCACAATATTGATATAATTTTGAAATTATTTATTAGATTTTATTAGATTTGAAAGTACTTTGTATGAAGTCTAATCGAATAAAGATATATTTGATTGATTGATTGATTGATTGAAATCGTAAAATATCTAGCTCCAACGATAACGTAGTTATAAGCTATAGCCGAAGAGCTCGCGGCCTTAAGCGATTGAATGAACGCGCGGTCGCTTTTACCTTCATTCGGAAGAAAATATTTTTGTCATAATAATTTTAATTGCTTCCTAAAATTATACCCTATCACATATTTTAAGAGCTGTCCCGGTTTCCCCGACACCCTGTATACCCATTAATAGTATTATGTAAAGCCGTTGGTCCTACGCTCGACCTCTCTCCGGTCGTGTCGGATTGCCTCCCATCCCACTATGAGAGTGAGGGAATAAACAGTGCACCTGTTTGCGCACACAATTGTGCACTATAATATCTCCTGCGCAGATGGCTAATCCCCATCCTATCTGAGAGTGACCGCCGTGAACGAAATTTGGTAGGACTCAACCCTTATGGGATGGCGAGAGCATATTTTTTTAAGGTGTTGTAACAACAACACCCACATTTCACCGAAGATAGACAAGCGCCTGCGAGACAGATGGTGAGTCCTTCGCCGTCTAAGGCACTATACTTATGTCTTTGAATGACTTCTCAGACATATGCAGTTTACTCACGATGTTTTCCTTCACCGTAAAGTAAGTGGTTGAAACCGCATAAGTTTTAAGAAAAACTCATTGGTACAGGCTTCACTGAGATTCAAACTTGCCTCACTTGCGTAGCAGGCGACTGTTCAAACCCCATGGCCACCACGGCTCTGGTATTATGAGTACTATGTTATAGTATGTATAGCATCCCGTACAAATCACGTGGGAATGTTAGTTGCATCGGCATGAATGCATCGCATTGTTCTATCACAAACAAGGCCTCCGCATGCAAATGCTGGGCTTTATGCGAGTTCGTGATCTTATCCTGTGACACGTGTGATGCAATTATAACATACTTGCTTCCATTCGCGGCTTCACTCGCATATCCATGTTTGTATGTAGTACTCCCTGTCTGTTTGTAATTTCATATTAACAGCTTTTTAATAAATTCATGTGAAAATATATAAGTACTTAGGGTAGGAACCTACATTAAAAAAATATTTTCTCTTTATGTATGTCTGTATGTTCTGGCTAATTTCTGAAATGGCTTGATCGATTTTAACGGGACTTTCACTTGACGTTACAAGGAGTAATACAGAACATAAAGTCTAACTCAGGACTAAGTGCTTCGGAGTTCGATTTACTCAAGTAAAGGCTAACTTGTAAAACCGACACTGATTGAGAGTTGATCCCGCGTTTATGCATATATTTTTCTTCAATACAATACCTCATTTAACTTAATAATGTAGTATCCATGGTGTTATCTCAACACTCGGATATACACTTCTTACCTACAAACTTTATCAATGGAGGTTATCGATATGTAGGTATCTGATTCGGTTGTTTACATGTTCATAATGAGGCTATTGCCTGAACTGAAACACTGACAGCCGACTCATACCTACTTACATATGAAGTACTGGCCAACACTTTTTTATTGACGAAGGGGGAACCTTAAGATACCCGAACGCCCTGGCAGAGGTAGGTCGGGAATTCAGGGACGTGCATTGGATTTTCAGAGGGGTAAGCATAAACAATAAAGAGGTAGGTTAGGTAGGTTAAGTAGATACGTATGTGGCGCCGCGTACATACATCTTGGTATAGACACGCACACAAACATAAACACACACACACACGAGACACGAGTGTATTTTATTGCACTCCCCTGGTGGGATTCTACTACACTAAAGTCCCCGGTATCCATCGTGCTTAGGGGTCAGGACCCACTGGGCCCCCAATATTCGTCCCCTAGAGTAAAAGTTGTAGATTCGGCCCCTATATAGGTGTAGATTAGTTAGATATTAGACCCCTGACCCACGCTGGGTACTCTGATAGATCGCACTGGTGTCCCTACGCACTCTGCCTGTTCAGTTTTTAGAATAACTCATTGGTACAGGCCCCATGGGATTCAAACTTGCGTCGCTTGCTTGTGAAGTTATTAAGAAAAAACATTAATTCAGCAGTTTCATTGTACTAGTCTCGTAAGTTTAAAAGATTAATAACTCTTTCAATTTAGATCGCTATCATTAAAATTGCTGAGGCATTAACATATATTTTTTCCTGCTGTTAACTTAGTATTTAAGCATGCCTTCTGCTTGCCATTTTTTTAAAGAGTAATTGCCGGGTTCTTCTCAAAAAAGCAACCTTCCGAACCCGGTGGTGACATTTATAATCATGCATAATGTATTTTTGTGTCCTTCTAACGATTTGAAAGTATTTTGTAAGAAGTCTAATCAAATAAAGATACTAACTTAATTTGTATTTGATTTTGAATTTAGTTTTACATAGTTTTACGAATAATAAATTAAATAACTAGATTTTAAGTTCAACCAGTTTCTTCGAGATTGGTAACGTACATCATTACGTCTTACAAAGGAAATCATTTAGCAAAATGCACATGAATAATTTTGCATAAATGCACAATACCTTAGTACCGAATAAATATCATTAGTATTAT
This sequence comes from Watsonalla cultraria, assembly GCA_964035505.1. NCBI lineage: Eukaryota > Metazoa > Arthropoda > Insecta > Lepidoptera > Drepanidae > Watsonalla > Watsonalla cultraria. Next base: position 587,546 of record OZ037726.1, on the reverse strand, counting down.
GAATTTATAATACGAACTTAAGGGCCCAACCATGAGCTCTTATTGCAATGTTAATTCAGTGCGACAGTGACAGATGTATGCACGTCGCATACATCTGTCTCATAAATGAGTGAAACTATCATGGCAATAAGAGCTCATGGTAAGGTCCCAGGTCGCAATATCCCAGCATACTAAGTTTCAGAGATGTCGAGTTTGAAATTTCTCGCCCCACATTTTCACCACTTTGGGGGCGAGTATTAAATAATTTTGCCTATTTCGTTTTGAAATAATCACCTATCATGTTTCATCAAAATCGGTGAAAACGTTTATTGATTTCAGCTCAAACTATTTTTCCTGCGACTAAAAGTAACTAACTATATAACGAAATGTTGAAAAAAGTACCAGGCTATGAAAACTTCACCGAAATCCATCACTGCATAGATATAGTTGTCCCGTGATACTTACAGACAGACAGACGGGTAGAATGAAACGAAAATAGGAAAAAAAAACATTCCATTAGCCGTTTTTTTGAAAATGAAAATGAAAATGATTTATTCAGTTTAGGCCCTGGTAAGGCACTTATGAATGTCGAGGAATTTATCACCGGATCGGAAACTACCCTTCTGAGAAGAACCGGCAAGAAACTCAACTTTTAAATATATTTGTACAAACACAGTGGCAAATTTCCGTCATAAAGTTTAAATTGAATTATTTCTACAATACAATTAAAAAGTATGAGTTTGTGGTTTTGTAAACACATAATAAATGCTTAAATCAATCTTAGAAACCGATATTAGAAATACCGACCGGTAACTAAACAGTTAAATTAAAATGCGTTTTTGAAAAATTACAAACTCAAAATCGTATAAATACAGAAGCAAAAATACCTACCGAAAAAAAAACACTTAAGGGTGGTCCAGCACTTTTTCATTCACAATCACTGCACTAGGGTGTAAGTAAGCGTTTATTTGAAGGCACTGTTTCAGAGATGATTACGATGCGGTTGTCCAAGAATTACTGGCCTATTATCTACATGTTTACTTGAGTATGCCGAACTGAGTAATGTATCACGTGCCGTGTTTACACTATGCGATACGACTTTTTTGGATGAACATATCTTGTATGTAGGTATATATTAACATTATGAAGAGATAATGTTTTGTAAGTTTATGTGTAGAAGGTAGGTAATCTACAAAACTACACATCCGATTAAAAATAAATATTAATATACCAATATTTCTGAAAGATTGGACATGGCTTAATATGAAGTGAAATTGGATTTTGTTTACTTATTCTCATGCCTGTTTTTCCCGAAGTGGGTAGACAAAGGCGTAGGTAGGCACTTCCCAAGTAATAGGAAGCCATCCTTTTGCGAATACCCGGGCACTAATCTAGACTCCGCGCTCCTACTGTGAAATTACAGAAGGAAAAACCCCCTTACACTGCTCGACCCGGGGATGGAATTCGGGACCTCGTGTTACGCAGTAGCGTTTGTAATCACTATTCCCACGAGGCACTTCTTTCTGATCTGCTGATTCTAATTCTCAAATAAATAAAACTACATTTACATTTTTAGGCGAGGTTACTTGCAACGATTTATCAGTCGTGTTGCAATTGCTTAAAAATCGTATGCTCTAAAAAGGTTTGCAAGTTTTTTCTTCAACCAGTTTTAATGTTCCAAATAAAGGTTCCCTGACCCCACTAATTATTCTAATATTAAAATTAATTGTTATAAAATAAATACTTGCTTGCTAATTAGGTAGATGTGTCTATCTGTCATCTTGTCACAGGTAAACCCAAGCGATTTTTTTCTTTATCTATGAGTAAACCGCAAAAACGATTTAGATGTAAATTTTTTTCATTTAGATGTAATTAGTTTGAACACTAAATACACAGACACCAAACGTCCTTTAATTTCTTTGAGTTAGTTTTTTGGTCTATTACAGTACAGGTTTTGGTACAGCGTCGGAACTATGGGAAACAGAATCATATTAATGAAAATACTTTTTTCTCAAAGCGCCATAGCACTCAACGCAGTGTTAAAATTTTTTTTCATATGATTTGAAACTCCACCAATTATAAAGTTGTCAGCTTTATAAGAATGTATCTCAAACGATATTATACTCAAACGATACGAAATTGAACCTTATCCTCTATGTATTATGTTTAAATTGCCTATGACCGAAACCCACGCTCGTCGTCGAGTTCAACGCTGAGAAACCTTAGTGAATGAGGCGGCAGGTTCGAAAAAAGGTAGGTACAACAAATTCCCAGACAACTTACCACGTGCCGTCCTTAATAGTATCGTAACTCGAGTACCTACTTAGCTAGCAGTAATCATGGACGTCTGGAGAGGACATTAACGCAGCTCTTAACTGCATGCAAGTAGCACTACTGCGGTAGACAGGAACTTGCTACATTAGCACATTAACACACCGACACATTGTAATAATATAACTGGATCAGCAGATCTGGTTTCCTCCGATATGATTATCCCACAAAACAAAGAGGGATCTCGTCTCATCTCGTCTCTCGGGATTGTGATGTCTACTACAATGTTGCATACCTCTAAATCTATATAACTCAAAGATGACTGACTGACATAGTGATCTATCAACGCACAGCCCAAACTACTGGACGGATCGGGCTGAAATTTGGCATGCAGGTAGATGTTATAACGTAGGCATCCGCTAAGAAAGGATTTTGATTAATTCTAGTATAATATGTAAAGGGAAAACATTCTTACTTCTTCTTCGTGAATTTGGCCGTGGGGAAACGGAATTCCTCGTAGCCAAATCAGTTTGACGTAATAGATTAGCTACGAAGAAAGCCCGCCCTGAAGGCTTATTGCCACTCGGAATGGCAATGCTGATTCTCTAAGCGGGAATATCCCCAGTTCGTTTGTCACTACTACTCTTCTACCAGACGTGCGACCTCTTTGAAAAGATGATGACTATCCGGACTTTAGGGCCGTAGAGATATCCTCTAGCTTAATATACCTATATATATATTTATTTCAAAACGTGTATGATGACGGGCCTCGTCGATCTAGTGGTCGAAACCACTGCTGGTGAGAACACAGTCCTAGGTTCAATTCCCGAGTCGGGCAAGGCATTGAGCTTTTCTATTTGTAATTGGCCCGGAGTCTGGATTAGTGCCAGGCTAATGACAATAGGCTCGCGTCCAATTACATGAGACTTAAACATAACTGGCAAAATGAGGGTGTAGATACTGTAAGCACACCTCTGCTTGCCCCTTCAGGGCTGAAAATTTATGAATAAGTCTTAGTTTAGTTATTTACTTACCTACCATGTATTGGGTTACAGATATAATTCGCTCTCAAAGGTCGTACCAAAAACTCTTATTGTGACGCCAACTCGACTTACCTCAAACACTGCAAAGGACACATGTATACACTGTGCATACATGTCACTGTCACTTAGTCGCATTACCATCGCATTATGAACTGATTGATTGTAAATGATAAGGACAAAATGGTCCTATAATTACTTTATTATATTTAAATAATTTTTCGGGGCTATTATGAGTAACAAAAGAATTAATTTATGTCACACTTTTGTCATAACATATTTATGATGCATAGATGCCTATTTGTAAAGGTATCTATTCATATACAATAGATCAAATTTACATGTACATCCCCGATAAAGATCTTGACCAAATGACTTATCTATATTGTTATAGATGTATTGTGAAAAGTACCGTAGGTAGGTCACTGATCTGGTAGATGGAAAAACCGCGATAAATGATTTCGCCTGCTACACAAGAGATGCAAGTTTGAATCCCAGCGGGGCCTGTACCAATGAGTTTTTCTAAAAAACTTATGTGCAGTGATTACACACCACGTGCTTTACAGTGAAATAAAACATCGTTAGGAAACCTGCATGTCTGAGAAGTAATTCAAAGACGTTTTTATAGTGCCTGATGGCGATAGACTCACCATCTGTCACGATGTCACTTAATCATCTTCGGTGAAAAGTTTTATGTTATTTTGGTAATTATCATTGTTTACTATGTAATGAAATGTACATGATGCCAGCTGAGTTTCATGCCGGTTCTTCTCAGAAGGCTAGTTTACGAACCGGTGGTAAATTCTTCGACATTCATAAGTGCCTTACCAGGGCCTAAACTAAAATAAACTGAATAAATCATTTTCATTTTCGGTGAAAAGTGGGTGTTGTTACTACCTTTGCCTACCACTTCGGGGAATACAGGCGTATATGTGTGTATTATTATAATGCCAGTCAGGCCGTTTGGTCAAATAGTTACCAACAGTTCGGCCTCGGTGGAGTTAGCACATAGGTCGTGTGAGTCCATTTAGCGCGCGCTCACATGCCACGCTCGCAGTCATCATACGTTCTGATCGATTTGTTATTGCGCTAATCATATTAGACAATTCATTCTCACTTTTCTGTCTACTGGCTTGCATCATCAGTCATATTAGGCTGTACTAACAAGCTTGAGTAGTCGGCTGCTACGTAAGCGATGCAAGTTACCAACAGTTTTCCAAAACCTAAGCGCTGTCACACTACGAGTTCTACGGTGAAGGCTAGCATCGTGAAGAAACTTGAATATGTCTAAGAAGTATGTATAGTGCCTGAGACGGCGATGCACAGACATTTGCAGGTTACCTCACGATGTTTTTCTTCACCGTAAAGCACATGGGCTGAAATTAGGGATGGCGATCTGAACTCGATTAATCGAAGAATCAATTTTTCGAGCCAAATAAATCGATTTTATAAATCGATATGTAACACTGAATCGATTCAGTGAATCGATATCTCACCCTAGAGAATCGACACTCGATTTTTTCTATTCACAACACTATTTTAATCTATTCAGTAGTTTTAGAATTAAAATTTAAAATCAGTATTTTTTTGTTAAAATTATTACTTAATTTAACAAATACATTTAGAAAGTAGAATTATGTCTTCTTTTTTACCTGATACTTTCATATTGTTATAAAAATGATTGTGATCATCGAATTTCTTGAACTAAAAAAAATCCCTGATTTTAATACTAAGTGATCGCTTATTATGGTATCTTGTTTTTCATAAAATGGATTTATATTTACATTGTAAATGCAGACTCGAGAAAAAATAGATTTTTTAGAAATCGATCTTTTTGACCTCGATTTTTTTATGAATCGATTCATCAAGTTACGATTAGAATCGATTTAAAAATCGATCTTTATTGGAAAGAATCGCCATCCCTAGCTGAAATTAATGCACCATAATTATTTTTTTTGAAAAACTCATCGGTGCAGGCCGCTGCCCTTCGAACTTGAGTAGCAGGCGACTGCTCAAACCCACGTGTATAACACAAATTAGGCCTGGGAGCCAGGATCAGTCGGAGCAGACCTTGGGTGGTTGGAATGAAACTCCGTAACTTGGGCAGTCCTGGTTTATTGGTTCGACCACTATTGGTTTGTTTACTTGACGACCACACTGATATTGGTTTGAGTACTTGACTACTACAATCAAACATTGAAATATATATACGTCAATAAAAGAGTATCTCTACATCGAGATGTAGAATAAAACAGCGCCATCTTTTGAGAAGATGGCTAACTACTTACACATAAAACTACGTTAAACACCACGGCTGCTAAAGATTTAAAGACATTCCTATAAAATTCAGTCCTGACCTTACTAGTCAGTCAACTAATTATAATTATTAACGCAGTAATGATATTAAGAGGGTGTGTTCATTGTGAGGTGTAGGGTCCACAAAAAGGGTTTTAAAAATTCCACCTTTAAAACACATTCGCTGCTGAAATTTCGTCTTCTTCGTAAATTCTCTAACAGTTGGACGCGCAGGTGCGTCGTTAGCAGCGAACGCGTTAAGGAGATAGGGTATGAATTTTTTTTTATATTTAGTTTATGTAATTTTACGTCCACGCAGGCGAAATTGCGGGCAGAAGCTGTAGCAGAAGCGATGTATAGTGCCTGAGACAACGATAGACTCACCATCTGTCACTATGACATCTTATTAATCGAAGTATTATTTTAGGGTCGATATGATGAGACTATCTTAATTCCCGATTTGTTAAAATGTTCGTCTATTACTTATAATATATTTAAAATTTTTAAGGATTTTTACCTTAACAAGAATATTTTCGGAAATAGGGTTTGATTTGACAAAAATAAAACAATCAGATCAATTACAGTGTTTAATTATGTAAGCGAGACTTATACGTACAGTTCACACAAACATCTGCGAATATTATATTATATAGGTTGTCCTGAATGCCACCTTTTATAGTAGTCTTAACAAAGGGCTTGGGCAAAAGCCACCCTATGTAAATTTATATTATAGAGCACGTAGATATCTCGGTGTAAAGGATTGCATTCATGACACCTGTAGTATCCTTGCTATAATAAGAGTGAAGTGAGACCAACTATTAGCTACTGAATGGAATGTAATAATATAATACAATATCGATAAGTTATTATTACTTCCCAACACTATTCTAGCAATTACAAAATACACTGATGTGGAAAAATAGTTCCTATTTTAATATTCTTTATATTTATCTTCTTGAAATATTCACGTTACAGTGTCGAGCACAAATATTGGTGTAAATGCAAAATAATAAAATTTTCGTAGATTTAAAAAAAATTTGATAGAATTTGCAATAAATAAATACTAACTTCATAGATATACATAATATAACAGTGAATAACACAAATTCTGTAACTGATTCTATAAAATATTACTTACTCAAATATCGAGATTATATTTACTATACCAAAAATAATGTTCATTCCGTTTCAAATTAATTTGCATCAAACGCATACGATCTGATGGATTTTTTTTTATCAAAAGAAAAGGATTTTAGAAAATTACTTATACGTCCATTCCGACAAAATGAGATTGTTTGCCTCTTTCGCAAATTTATTTGTAACTGAATACTAGTATCAGAAGTACAAAAAAATCTACATTTGTCATTCTTTCAAACTCTATTCATCTTCCATGGAAAAATTACTCATTTTCATAATTCCAAACAAATTTATTATATTCTTCAGGATTGAACCTACAATGGCACACATAAATGACATACATGACATGTATAAATAAGTACATTTCACCTTTTGTAATGAAAAAATAGAGAAAACGAATTGCCATACCTTAAAAAGGAAGTAGACAGTATTTTTTTTATCTTAGTCTCTGTATACGCTAGTGAAATGTAGTAACATTCAAGAACAAATCGCGCTTAGTGCTAAAGTGACCTTATTCCAAAAAGGGTGTTATAATAATATCTATAACGAATTTTTTAACGAATTATTAAATTAAATTTTGTAATTCAATTTTTTTTGACAATTGCACTCAATTAAAAACGAGAAGTTACGACTTGAAGACTATATACGAGCCTCTAAATTAAGGTTAAAACGAATATAGCTTTTACATAACTCGCAGCTACAAACAGACCAACAAAAAGTAAGATCTTTAAAACAGGAATATCTTCAACAATAAACATTTTAAATACAGGATAGGATTTTTTTCAAATCACAATATTTATGTTAAAAAAAAAAGCTTATTTAAAAATATACTAATAGACGAATAAGTGCACAATTATTTTGCACGCCACTGTATTTTATCATAATAATAATTAGAATTGTTACTGTGTTCATAATCTACTTCACATAGCTTACATCTTACCGCCTTTTGCTTTAAATCTTATCACACTTTTACATATAAGTGATCGATAACATTACTAAAATAAGCGAGTGACTCCTTTGTGATATTATAAAAAAAAGTATATCAAACGAGTTTCACGAACTTTTCATAAGGTCTAAGTTAAGTTAAGTTTAGTAGGTGTACTCGCAGAACAATATTTAAGATCGCGAAACAAAATTTGAGATGAGGCAAAATTAAATCTAAAAAGTCTAGAGCGTTCTCACAAAAAACATTTTGAAGAACAAGTTGGAGAATTGAAAGAAGGTATTATTTATATGTGATAAAGAGATGCCGTATTGAAGAGTTGAGATAAGAGAGGCGCAGTGCCGGATTTAGAGGTCTGGGGGTCTCGGAGGAATCATTTATTTATTTTTTCCTGAATAACTGGATTTTTTTATGGAGGACTGTTGTCCCGGTTGCCCTCCCCTAAGCCCGGCTCTGGAGACGCAGGAGTCACTCCGAGATACTTCTCCTAAACTGATGCATTATGGCACCGATTTTACTAATTCAATTTTCTGACATTAATACTGCACATTCAAACTTAAATTTATTATATATAAGTGATACTAACTCTCTACTTTATAGTTATTATTGGCTAATGGTATCATTTTACTCAAATCCAACTTAAGAATACCAAATCTAGATTGAATTTTGTATCAATTGAAGTAGTCTGACCACATCTGATCAAAACTAAATTATATAGTTGCTATTTTAATTCTTAAAAAGACGGGCTTAGTCTTGGAAAAAGTAGTTGGATAAGGTTTTAAGGATATTTTGTTTTTAATTTGATTTGCCCGTCTGTAAATTACATTTGTGAAATTAAAACTGCAATTTTATATTAATATTATGAATGCAAAAGTTTTCCTCGACTGTTTACCTTTTCACAGCTAAACCGATTTTGCTGAAGTTTGTTGTAAAGATAGCATAAAGTATAATATAATTTACTTTACTTTCTACATTTTCCTGCACAAATACAAGAGGAAGAGAACTTTCACGATATAAAATAATATAACTTTAGATACCAAAATAAAATGAAACCATCGGACGATAAATAATATAATTAAATAAATACTGTATAATATATCACAATAATATAGGCAACAAATATTTAAATACATGCTACATTACATTACACACATTAAAACTCATATTTGATAATATACATAAGTCATACAACACGCATTCCATTCTCAGACCAATCCGACGACCAATTTTCTAATGGTAAGTAGAACATCGATAAAAATATCGACTGATTTTTTATCGATAAAATAGACTGATATTATTTGATTAAAAATATACAAATTATAACAAAAAAAATCACTGAATAATAACGTTGAAATTATACAAATGTGGGCGAATATCTCTTTATAACGTGGTTCGATAAGGATTGGACGAGGTGAAGCGATATTTCAACAATTATTGATGTTCTTAATACCTATATTACTCGAAAGCGATTAAAATGTGAATGTCACAACTCGATTATTCGATTACACAGGTTCAACTGTAACAGTTAATGGCTTAACGACTGTAATTGTATAACAGCTAACATCCATTTGTACCAATCATTGCAAGCTATGCCGACATCAAACATACGATAAACTATATACATTATGTTCACAAGTTAAGTGCGATTTCTAGGATCATACATTGACACCTTAATGGACTTTTCAAACGTGATATTATATTAAAATAACTATAGGAAAAATAATTATACGTACTAAGGAAATTGTCGCTTACTTGAATCAACTACATATCATATAAATTAAATACAAATGCGCTCGAGACTGTATTGCCAGGGGCAGAGGTGTACCTACTTATAGTACACTACACCCAAATTACACCAGTTATATTCAAGTCCCATGTAGTAGGAAGAAAGCCTATTGCCATTAATCGGGCACTAATCCAGACTCCGGGCTGCTATCGGGAAATTAAAAATGGAAAATACTATAACACTTAGCCCGACCCGGGAATCGCACTTATTACTTCGTGTTCCGCAGTAGCGCTTGCGACTACACCAACGAGGCACTTTAAAGAGAATGCTCTCGCTTTTATTATTGTTTATGTATGATCATAGAAATACCCGCAATTAATTTGTAACACTCTCATAAAATACAATAAACATACTTCTCTATCATCTATAATAATAATGGATATGTAAAAGGGCTTATTAAATTATATTTTTATTAAATATTAACTACCGCTCTCAACCGACATACACATAACAACACCACAGTTTCACTGATTTAACTATAAAATTATCTATTCGATAGCGACTTAAGAATAATACCGCTACTAGAAATATTTAAACTTACTACAAAAATAGCGGACAAGCGTACAGCCCCGTAGTTCGCGTCATTCACGTTATGAAATCCGTAACGATACCGAAACAACTTGGTGACATGTTTGTTCGTCATCGATACTAACATTATAAAGAGGAAAGGTTTGTACGTATGTTTGTAACGAATTGGTTCAAAAAGTATAGGACCGATTTTCAAAATTCTTTCACCATTTGAATGCTACATTTTCACTGATTAATATAGACTATATTATATCCTCGTACTAAAGGGAACTATGCGGGTGAAACCGCGTGACGTCCGCTAGTACCTACTCTTTAAATGTGTTACTGTAACCTTGAAACACAAGCTTCACGCTATCGTGAAATAGTCCCCTTAGAAGTAGGCAAAGGTGTAACAACACCCATTTTACACCGAAAATAATATTAGAATTTCAAAGTGATGGATCTCACACGACCTTCTCCGTGAATTTACTAACGTTAATGTTTTTATTTATTTAAAGATTATTATTAGGTAAAGGCGGTTAATCAAGATTATCTAATATATTATGTTTTAATAATTGATTGATTACATTTATTTAATAACTTTTATTCTTAATTAAATATGTATCGATTTTTATCATCATCTCTATATTAATTTAAAAGCAATATTTTCCCTTAAATGTTTAATTTATACACATATTTCATATTTCAATTAGCTACTTATTCAATAAAAAAAATATTATTCAACATTATTTTTATATAACTGACACATTAGAATGCATTGGTATCTTATCTTATACCTTTAAACGAGCAATTCTTGTATATACATACATATAGAATCTCGATCGTAGGAACGGCTGTAACGACTTTCATGAAATTTTGTATGTAAGGGGTTTCGGGGGCAAAAAATTAATCTAGGTAGGTTTCACTTCCAGAAAACATCGTTTTGACCATGTTTTCATGCACTGAAAAACTCATAAAATATCAAAGTTACGATAGCTCAGAGGTGAGGCTGTCAGCTTACGATGTGATAACGAAACTAGAGTACCCCGGTTCGAGACTGACGTTCACCGGTTCGATGTATTTTTCGAGTTACTTTTTTTTCTACTAGCTTTTTTGAGTAAAACGTCAAGTTTTTTTCTTTTGTGGGAAAAAAATTAGTTTTTTGTGAAAAAATGAAACCAAGCACAGCTCGGACAACCAGGTTCTTATGTTTATAAAATAAAGTTGTCTAAAAATTATAGTTCCAAATCCGTGCGTCCTGCAAGCACAGACATTTTTTATATATTGCTAGCGTTCTATACAATAACCGCTTATAGGGCTGTACGCTTGTTATACACCATGGAAGTATTAACCCAAAGCATGTAACATAAAAATGTTATTTTGTTTATTTAAGTGTTGCCCTATTAAGCCTATTAACGATGATTATAAGAATAAATTAACGTAACCTACCCTCCTAGTTATAAGTACATCCGATATAATATTAATTAATTGATTAAATTTGCATAATTTTATACAATTATGGCTTTATTATATTTAAATAATTTTTATCAATTAGATTCCTAATTTTTCCTACAATCAAAAGGATGCGGTAACCGCTTATCCTGTACGATTGTCCCCGTTTAGTAATCATAGAAATAAGTACGTTAATGAACAACTATGTTTATATAAATATTAAGAGAGCCTTTTTTAATCTATAAGGATAAACACCGACAAAAGCATAGTGGTTCTGATTTCATATATTTGTCTCTGTTTCACTCAATGCAAAGTAGGTAGGAGTGAGGAAGTAAACAACTTTTCAATAAATCTACCTTTTACTATAGGATTGATTATGATTCAATTGACCACTATACATAACATTTTTGATATGAATAATTGGAATAATTTTCTTTGAATTATGTAAAATTCTTTATAAGTTATTAGAGAACTATATTTTAACGTAAGTAATTAATATACCGTTTGGAGAATCGGATACACTTCCACATAAAACTATACCTTTAATTAGGTACGCACTATTGTACATCCATGTTAATCGAAAAAGTGTCCTATCAGCTGTCACGTTTTTTATTTATAAATGGTAAAAGTGTCCTGTCATCCGTCACGTTTTAACATTTATAAATGGTAAAAGTGTCCTCTCATCCGTCACGTTTTATCATTTATAAATGGAAAAAGTGTCCTGTTAGCTGTCACATTTTCCGTGTATAAATCCAAAGTGTCCTGTCAGTTGTCACGTTTTACATTTATAAATAGAAACGGTGTCTTTTCCATTGTCACCTTTATGATTTAGTTTTCTTAAATGTGTAAATGCTCGCCTCATCTGACAACTGACAGGACAATTTTCACATTTATGATATCAATGGAGTATATATTGCGTATGTGTGATATTATTGTAGTAACTATAGTAATTGAAGTATAGTATAGTATTATAGGCCGTGGTGTCCCTAAAATGGGCAGAATATTTAAGGGCAGTGATTAGTTCATAAAACTAAGATATAATGTTTTAAAATAAATTAAATGTAATTTTTCCTATGACCCAATGAAATATGATAATTTTATACGAGAAATTACCCTTAAGACTCCCATAAAAAGAAATAACATAATTAATTGAATATAAAAAAGCCGTCGATCCAAACGAAGCTATAATATATTTCAATAAAATTATCATCTATAGCAGATTATAAAAACGAAAGCAAAAATATTTAAACATATTATATCGTCACCTGTGACAGATTTAAATATTTTTGTATATCCTGACGTTTCAGTAGAAATATCGTCTTAGCGATTGGCAACACTGACCAAGTTATATTAGGGTTAACATTTTCCATATTCAAATTAACGTTTTTCATATCAATAAAGTGTGGTTGCAAGAAAATAAAACAATTATAATCGATGGAAAATTCCCCAATAACACGACGAATGCTGCCATATTTTTTTACATACTCTCTATTTTTGAACTACAGATCAGTAATACATTTTGTTTAGGCTATTTACTAAGTAGTTGTGGGTTTACTCGCCTGTGTCCACCCAACTCGCCTCTTCGGCTATTCTGTCCATGCAGTTACATAGGAATTGGTACTGGAACACGAAAAACATAATGTGAGCTTTTAGGTAAATGTTCCCCACCCTTATATACGGAACGCAAGCATGGTTGTTAACGAATCGCCTCGTCGTCTCAGGCACTATACATACGTCTTTGAATTATTTCTCAGACATATGCAGGTTTCCTCACGATGTTTTCCTTCACCATAAAGCACGTGGTGTGAAATCACTGTACATAAGTTTTTAGAAAAACTTATAGGTTCAAACTCCGCTGGGATTCGAACTTGCGTTTGCGTAGCAGGCGACTGCTCTAACCCCGAGGCCACTATGGCTCATAATATAATAATCGAGGTAAATAGAAGGTAGGGGCCTAGCCAGTAGTTGGATGGGTGACCGCCCGAGTTCCCTCCGTGCCCCGGAGAGCACGTTAAGCCGTCGCTCCCGGTTGCCAATTTTACATCTTCGGCAATCGTTACAGGTCAGTCGGAGACCTAAGGAAGTCTGACAACCGGTTTAACCCAGATCGACGATTATCCTCGAAAAAGGGGTTACAAAGGTCGGGTGGCAGTCGCTTCGTATAAAAATCAGGTGATCAGCCACATCGGGTTGAATCAAGCGCCGACCCCAAATACATGGGATAAGGGCAGGGAGATGATGTTGCGAAGGTAGGGGGCAGTATAGGAGTGGGGGGGGCTCACGTATGGCGTGTAGAGCGTGAGCGTGTGCAGCGTGTCGTGGCGGCGGTAGGCCAGCGTGGCGGCGCCCGCCTCGTCGTCCGCGGCCCAGCGCGCCACGGCCGCCCAGCACACCTGCTCGCTGCGGCCCCCGCCCCCGCCTTCCGTCCACGGCGTCAGCTTCAGCCCGCTCCAGCCTGATCAAATGATACACATCAATATTGGGTGCGAATTTAATTTGTGCAACATTATGCAAGATTATGGCCCGCCTAACGTAAGCGGTCACCGCAGCCTATGGATGTTTGTTTAATTCCTTATGCCCTTTTTGTAGCTTTCATAGTATAGTCGGGCGGGAAGGGCCGGGCGCTAACAGGGCAGTGATAGTGACCCAGTGTGAGTGGTCGGAGGGGCGCGTCGGGCCGGTCGCAGGCGGCGGGCGGGAAGGGCCGGGCGCTAACAGGGCAGTGATAGTGACCCAGTGTGAGTGCGAGGAGGGGCGCGTCGGGCCGGTCGCAGGCGGCGGGCGGGAAGGGCCGGGCGCTAACAGGGCAGTGATAGTGACCCAGTGTGAGTGCGAGGAGGGGCGCGTCGGGCCGGTCGCAGGCGGCGGGCGGGAAGGGCCGGGCGCTAACAGGGCAGTGATAGTGACCCAGTGTGAGTGCGAGGAGGGGCGCGTCGGGCCGGTCGCAGGCGGCGGGCGGGAAGGGCCGGGCGCTAACAGGGCAGTGATAGTGACCCAGTGTGAGTGGTCGGAGGGGCGCGTCGGGCCGGTCGCAGGCGGCGGGCGGGAAGGGCCGGGCGCTAACAGGGCAGTGATAGTGACCCAGTGTGAGTGGTCGGAGGGGCGCGTCGGGCCGGTCGCAGGCGGCGGGCGGGAAGGGCCGGGCGCTAACAGGGCAGTGATAGTGACCCAGTGTGAGTGGTCGGAGGGGCGCGTCGGGCCGGTCGCAGGCGGCGGGCGGGAAGGGCCGGGCGCTAACAGGGCAGTGATAGTGACCCAGTGTGAGTGCGAGGAGGGGCGCGTCGGGCCGGTCGCAGGCGGCGGGCGGGAAGGGCCGGGCGCTAACAGGGCAGTGATAGTGACCCAGTGTGAGTGCGAGGAGGGGCGCGTCGGGCCGGTCGCAGGCGGCGGGCGGGAAGGGCCGGGCGCTAACAGGGCAGTGATAGTGACCCAGTGTGAGTGGTCGGAGGGGCGCGTCGGGCCGGTCGCAGGCGGCGGGCGGGAAGGGCCGGGCGCTAACAGGGCAGTGATAGTGACCCAGTGTGAGTGGTCGGAGGGGCGCGTCGGGCCGGTCGCAGGCGGCGGGCGGGAAGGGCCGGGCGCTAACAGGGCAGTGATAGTGACCCAGTGTGAGTGCGAGGAGGGGCGCGTCGGGCCGGTCGCAGGCGGCGGGCGGGAAGGGCCGGGCGCTAACAGGGCAGTGATAGTGACCCAGTGTGAGTGGTCGGAGGGGCGCGTCGGGCCGGTCGCAGGCGGCGGGCGGGAAGGGCCGGGCGCTAACAGGGCAGTGATAGTGACCCAGTGTGAGTGCGAGGAGGGGCGCGTCGGGCCGGTCGCAGGCGGCGGGCGGGAAGGGCCGGGCGCTAACAGGGCAGTGATAGTGACCCAGTGTGAGTGCGAGGAGGGGCGCGTCGGGCCGGTCGCAGGCGGCGGGCGGGAAGGGCCGGGCGCTAACAGGGCAGTGATAGTGACCCAGTGTGAGTGCGAGGAGGGGCGCGTCGGGCCGGTCGCAGGCGGCGGGCGGGAAGGGCCGGGCGCTAACAGGGCAGTGATAGTGACCCAGTGTGAGTGGTCGGAGGGGCGCGTCGGGCCGGTCGCAGGCGGCGGGCGGGAAGGGCCGGGCGCTAACAGGGCAGTGATAGTGACCCAGTGTGAGTGGTCGGAGGGGCGCGTCGGGCCGGTCGCAGGCGGCGGGCGGGAAGGGCCGGGCGCTAACAGGGCAGTGATAGTGACCCAGTGTGAGTGCGAGGAGGGGCGCGTCGGGCCGGTCGCAGGCGGCGGGCGGGAAGGGCCGGGCGCTAACAGGGCAGTGATAGTGACCCAGTGTGAGTGGTCGGAGGGGCGCGTCGGGCCGGTCGCAGGCGGCGGGCGGGAAGGGCCGGGCGCTAACAGGGCAGTGATAGTGACCCAGTGTGAGTGGTCGGAGGGGCGCGTCGGGCCGGTCGCAGGCGGCGGGCGGGAAGGGCCGGGCGCTAACAGGGCAGTGATAGTGACCCAGTGTGAGTGGTCGGAGGGGCGCGTCGGGCCGGTCGCAGGCGGCGGGCGGGAAGGGCCGGGCGCTAACAGGGCAGTGATAGTGACCCAGTGTGAGTGCGAGGAGGGGCGCGTCGGGCCGGTCGCAGGCGGCGGGCGGGAAGGGCCGGGCGCTAACAGGGCAGTGATAGTGACCCAGTGTGAGTGCGAGGAGGGGCGCGTCGGGCCGGTCGCAGGCGGCGGGCGGGAAGGGCCGGGCGCTAACAGGGCAGTGATAGTGACCCAGTGTGAGTGGTCGGAGGGGCGCGTCGGGCCGGTCGCAGGCGGCGGGCGGGAAGGGCCGGGCGCTAACAGGGCAGTGATAGTGACCCAGTGTGAGTGGTCGGAGGGGCGCGTCGGGCCGGTCGCAGGCGGCGGGCGGGAAGGGCCGGGCGCTAACAGGGCAGTGATAGTGACCCAGTGTGAGTGCGAGGAGGGGCGCGTCGGGCCGGTCGCAGGCGGCGGGCGGGAAGGGCCGGGCGCTAACAGGGCAGTGATAGTGACCCAGTGTGAGTGGTCGGAGGGGCGCGTCGGGCCGGTCGCAGGCGGCGGGCGGGAAGGGCCGGGCGCTAACAGGGCAGTGATAGTGACCCAGTGTGAGTGCGAGGAGGGGCGCGTCGGGCCGGTCGCAGGCGGCGGGCGGGAAGGGCCGGGCGCTAACAGGGCAGTGATAGTGACCCAGTGTGAGTGCGAGGAGGGGCGCGTCGGGCCGGTCGCAGGCGGCGGGCGGGAAGGGCCGGGCGCTAACAGGGCAGTGATAGTGACCCAGTGTGAGTGCGAGGAGGGGCGCGTCGGGCCGGTCGCAGGCGGCGGGCGGGAAGGGCCGGGCGCTAACAGGGCAGTGATAGTGACCCAGTGTGAGTGCGAGGAGGGGCGCGTCGGGCCGGTCGCAGGCGGCGGGCGGGAAGGGCCGGGCGCTAACAGGGCAGTGATAGTGACCCAGTGTGAGTGCGAGGAGGGGCGCGTCGGGCCGGTCGCAGGCGGCGGGCGGGAAGGGCCGGGCGCTAACAGGGCAGTGATAGTGACCCAGTGTGAGTGCGAGGAGGGGCGCGTCGGGCCGGTCGCAGGCGGCGGGCGGGAAGGGCCGGGCGCTAACAGGGCAGTGATAGTGACCCAGTGTGAGTGGTCGGAGGGGCGCGTCGGGCCGGTCGCAGGCGGCGGGCGGGAAGGGCCGGGCGCTAACAGGGCAGTGATAGTGACCCAGTGTGAGTGGTCGGAGGGGCGCGTCGGGCCGGTCGCAGGCGGCGGGCGGGAAGGGCCGGGCGCTAACAGGGCAGTGATAGTGACCCAGTGTGAGTGGTCGGAGGGGCGCGTCGGGCCGGTCGCAGGCGGCGGGCGGGAAGGGCCGGGCGCTAACAGGGCAGTGATAGTGACCCAGTGTGAGTGGTCGGAGGGGCGCGTCGGGCCGGTCGCAGGCGGCGGGCGGGAAGGGCCGGGCGCTAACAGGGCAGTGATAGTGACCCAGTGTGAGTGGTCGGAGGGGCGCGTCGGGCCGGTCGCAGGCGGCGGGCGGGAAGGGCCGGGCGCTAACAGGGCAGTGATAGTGACCCAGTGTGAGTGGTCGGAGGGGCGCGTCGGGCCGGTCGCAGGCGGCGGGCGGGAAGGGCCGGGCGCTAACAGGGCAGTGATAGTGACCCAGTGTGAGTGCGAGGAGGGGCGCGTCGGGCCGGTCGCAGGCGGCGGGCGGGAAGGGCCGGGCGCTAACAGGGCAGTGATAGTGACCCAGTGTGAGTGCGAGGAGGGGCGCGTCGGGCCGGTCGCAGGCGGCGGGCGGGAAGGGCCGGGCGCTAACAGGGCAGTGATAGTGACCCAGTGTGAGTGCGAGGAGGGGCGCGTCGGGCCGGTCGCAGGCGGCGGGCGGGAAGGGCCGGGCGCTAACAGGGCAGTGATAGTGACCCAGTGTGAGTGGTCGGAGGGGCGCGTCGGGCCGGTCGCAGGCGGCGGGCGGGAAGGGCCGGGCGCTAACAGGGCAGTGATAGTGACCCAGTGTGAGTGCGAGGAGGGGCGCGTCGGGCCGGTCGCAGGCGGCGGGCGGGAAGGGCCGGGCGCTAACAGGGCAGTGATAGTGACCCAGTGTGAGTGCGAGGAGGGGCGCGTCGGGCCGGTCGCAGGCGGCGGGCGGGAAGGGCCGGGCGCTAACAGGGCAGTGATAGTGACCCAGTGTGAGTGGTCGGAGGGGCGCGTCGGGCCGGTCGCAGGCGGCGGGCGGGAAGGGCCGGGCGCTAACAGGGCAGTGATAGTGACCCAGTGTGAGTGCGAGGAGGGGCGCGTCGGGCCGGTCGCAGGCGGCGGGCGGGAAGGGCCGGGCGCTAACAGGGCAGTGATAGTGACCCAGTGTGAGTGGTCGGAGGGGCGCGTCGGGCCGGTCGCAGGCGGCGGGCGGGAAGGGCCGGGCGCTAACAGGGCAGTGATAGTGACCCAGTGTGAGTGCGAGGAGGGGCGCGTCGGGCCGGTCGCAGGCGGCGGGCGGGAAGGGCCGGGCGCTAACAGGGCAGTGATAGTGACCCAGTGTGAGTGCGAGGAGGGGCGCGTCGGGCCGGTCGCAGGCGGCGGGCGGGAAGGGCCGGGCGCTAACAGGGCAGTGATAGTGACCCAGTGTGAGTGCGAGGAGGGGCGCGTCGGGCCGGTCGCAGGCGGCGGGCGGGAAGGGCCGGGCGCTAACAGGGCAGTGATAGTGACCCAGTGTGAGTGCGAGGAGGGGCGCGTCGGGCCGGTCGCAGGCGGCGGGCGGGAAGGGCCGGGCGCTAACAGGGCAGTGATAGTGACCCAGTGTGAGTGCGAGGAGGGGCGCGTCGGGCCGGTCGCAGGCGGCGGGCGGGAAGGGCCGGGCGCTAACAGGGCAGTGATAGTGACCCAGTGTGAGTGCGAGGAGGGGCGCGTCGGGCCGGTCGCAGGCGGCGGGCGGGAAGGGCCGGGCGCTAACAGGGCAGTGATAGTGACCCAGTGTGAGTGCGAGGAGGGGCGCGTCGGGCCGGTCGCAGGCGGCGGGCGGGAAGGGCCGGGCGCTAACAGGGCAGTGATAGTGACCCAGTGTGAGTGGTCGGAGGGGCGCGTCGGGCCGGTCGCAGGCGGCGGGCGGGAAGGGCCGGGCGCTAACAGGGCAGTGATAGTGACCCAGTGTGAGTGGTCGGAGGGGCGCGTCGGGCCGGTCGCAGGCGGCGGGCGGGAAGGGCCGGGCGCTAACAGGGCAGTGATAGTGACCCAGTGTGAGTGCGAGGAGGGGCGCGTCGGGCCGGTCGCAGGCGGCGGGCGGGAAGGGCCGGGCGCTAACAGGGCAGTGATAGTGACCCAGTGTGAGTGCGAGGAGGGGCGCGTCGGGCCGGTCGCAGGCGGCGGGCGGGAAGGGCCGGGCGCTAACAGGGCAGTGATAGTGACCCAGTGTGAGTGGTCGGAGGGGCGCGTCGGGCCGGTCGCAGGCGGCGGGCGGGAAGGGCCGGGCGCTAACAGGGCAGTGATAGTGACCCAGTGTGAGTGGTCGGAGGGGCGCGTCGGGCCGGTCGCAGGCGGCGGGCGGGAAGGGCCGGGCGCTAACAGGGCAGTGATAGTGACCCAGTGTGAGTGGTCGGAGGGGCGCGTCGGGCCGGTCGCAGGCGGCGGGCGGGAAGGGCCGGGCGCTAACAGGGCAGTGATAGTGACCCAGTGTGAGTGGTCGGAGGGGCGCGTCGGGCCGGTCGCAGGCGGCGGGCGGGAAGGGCCGGGCGCTAACAGGGCAGTGATAGTGACCCAGTGTGAGTGGTCGGAGGGGCGCGTCGGGCCGGTCGCAGGCGGCGGGCGGGAAGGGCCGGGCGCTAACAGGGCAGTGATAGTGACCCAGTGTGAGTGGTCGGAGGGGCGCGTCGGGCCGGTCGCAGGCGGCGGGCGGGAAGGGCCGGGCGCTAACAGGGCAGTGATAGTGACCCAGTGTGAGTGCGAGGAGGGGCGCGTCGGGCCGGTCGCAGGCGGCGGGCGGGAAGGGCCGGGCGCTAACAGGGCAGTGATAGTGACCCAGTGTGAGTGCGAGGAGGGGCGCGTCGGGCCGGTCGCAGGCGGCGGGCGGGAAGGGCCGGGCGCTAACAGGGCAGTGATAGTGACCCAGTGTGAGTGCGAGGAGGGGCGCGTCGGGCCGGTCGCAGGCGGCGGGCGGGAAGGGCCGGGCGCTAACAGGGCAGTGATAGTGACCCAGTGTGAGTGCGAGGAGGGGCGCGTCGGGCCGGTCGCAGGCGGCGGGCGGGAAGGGCCGGGCGCTAACAGGGCAGTGATAGTGACCCAGTGTGAGTGGTCGGAGGGGCGCGTCGGGCCGGTCGCAGGCGGCGGGCGGGAAGGGCCGGGCGCTAACAGGGCAGTGATAGTGACCCAGTGTGAGTGCGAGGAGGGGCGCGTCGGGCCGGTCGCAGGCGGCGGGCGGGAAGGGCCGGGCGCTAACAGGGCAGTGATAGTGACCCAGTGTGAGTGCGAGGAGGGGCGCGTCGGGCCGGTCGCAGGCGGCGGGCGGGAAGGGCCGGGCGCTAACAGGGCAGTGATAGTGACCCAGTGTGAGTGCGAGGAGGGGCGCGTCGGGCCGGTCGCAGGCGGCGGGCGGGAAGGGCCGGGCGCTAACAGGGCAGTGATAGTGACCCAGTGTGAGTGCGAGGAGGGGCGCGTCGGGCCGGTCGCAGGCGGCGGGCGGGAAGGGCCGGGCGCTAACAGGGCAGTGATAGTGACCCAGTGTGAGTGGTCGGAGGGGCGCGTCGGGCCGGTCGCAGGCGGCGGGCGGGAAGGGCCGGGCGCTAACAGGGCAGTGATAGTGACCCAGTGTGAGTGCGAGGAGGGGCGCGTCGGGCCGGTCGCAGGCGGCGGGCGGGAAGGGCCGGGCGCTAACAGGGCAGTGATAGTGACCCAGTGTGAGTGGTCGGAGGGGCGCGTCGGGCCGGTCGCAGGCGGCGGGCGGGAAGGGCCGGGCGCTAACAGGGCAGTGATAGTGACCCAGTGTGAGTGCGAGGAGGGGCGCGTCGGGCCGGTCGCAGGCGGCGGGCGGGAAGGCCACGTGGCCGTGTCCGGGCAGGCCGCGGGCGAGGGCGAGGTATCCGGGGGCTCTCCTGACGTCCTGGAGCGCCTTGAGCTGGTACAGCCGCGCGCCGGCCTCGCACACTCCTCGGTTCACGTCCTCCACCGCCTGGACAACAATACAACACTGCAATGATCATGCTATTATCAAATAACAGAATGATAACGAATAAAAAAAAAGATTTTGTGAATATATTATGTTATACCGTGTGTATTTTAATTATGAATGTTAGTAATAACTTTAATTCTTGAATTACAAACGGACCCTCCAATTTTATTTATCACATACTCAACTATACACCTATCTAGTGTTATATCAGCATACAGTCTTTTATTTTCAATATAGGAGGAAACCTTCAAGAGATCTCCGAAAATCCTCGGAAAAGCAGATCGGGGTATATGAGATTTATATCGTACTAAAACCCACCCGGTGGCCATCCTCAGTGCTCAGGGGGGATCCGGGTACTCTGATAGATCACACCGGAGTCCCCCCACACTTTGCCGGGGCACATCCCCAGGACAGCTGTATCGCCGCCCCTGGAGCCCTCGCTGGTCAAGGCTCCCACCCAGACCACCGCCAGCTACCCCGCCTAGTCTTACGACACCCAGGGGATACCATCGCCTAATTGTGTGCTGTGAGCTGGCACACCAGCAACGCGGATGATGCCGTGAGCGCGGTGCGCGGTACCTGCCAGAAGATGAAGGCGGCGGCGGCGGCGTGGTGCGCGACGAGCTGCAGCTCGACGTCGGGGTGGAACAGCCAGCGGCGCACGGCCAGGCAGCTGGACGACGCCGTCGAGTAGTTCTGGATGTACAGCGAGTGCGGACACTCGTTCGGCTGCAGCTTGCGCTCTGCACGCACATACAATACGTCTAAATACCCTCCAAAACACCCCAAATTATTGTATTACCCTTATTTGAGCCGTGGTGGCCATGGGGTATGAGCAGTTTTGCTGCTACGCAAGCGACGTAAATTCGAATGTGCGGTGATTTAACACCGCGTGCTTTACGGTGAAGGAGAGGAACTTGTGGCACAGTTGCTATTGCGCATATGATTCGATCAGCGAAGTTAAGCAACCATACGCCTAGCCAGTAGTTGAATGGGTGACGGCCCGAGTTCCCTCCGTGCCTCGGAGAGCACGTTAAGCCGTCGGTCCTGGTTGCCAATTTAACATCTTTGGCAATCGTTATAGGTCAATCAAAGGCCTAAGAAAGTCTGACAACTGGTTTAACCAGGATTGCCGATTTTCCTCAAAAAGGGGATACGAAGGTCAGATGGCAGTATAAAAATCAGGTGATCAGCCGCATCGGGTTGAATCAAGTGCCGACCCGAAAAACATGGGATAAGGCCAAGGAGATGATGTGCTTTACGGTGAAGAGAATCATCACAAGGAAACCTGCAAATGTCTAAGTAATTCAAAGACGTATATACGAGTGAGTAAAGTGCCTGAGACACCGATGGAGTCGCCGTCAATCACCTATAAATATTTAAAAATTTGACACTGACTCACCAAAATTATACTCGACAATCTCGAACAGGTAGAAGTATTTCTGTACAGACTTGGAAAGTCCAATTTTGTCGCAGACAGCTTTGTACACGTCATCGGCGTTGGTAGACTTGAGAACTGACACCGTGACCACTTCCTTGTCGGGTAGAAGCACCTTTAGATCGACCGGCGACGGGTTGGATGAGTCGTCCGAGTCCGTCAGGAACTCTTGCACTGCGTCCGACTCCGCTATCACTCTAACTGCGCATACCTTTGGAGATAAAGGTAATTTTCAGTCAAGATAGAGTTAGGCTATAACATTTTCGTATTTATATTATGTGTAGTGATTTCACACCACGTGCTTTACGGTAAAGGAAAACATCATGAGGAAACCTGCATATGTCTGAGAAGTAATTCAAAGACGTATGCCTGAGACGGCAATAGACTCACCATCTGTCACGTTGGTTCTTAATCATCTTCGGTGAAATGTGGGTGTTGTCAATACATCTCTGCCTACCCCTTCGGGGAATACAGGCGAGAGCATATGTATGTATGTACATGACAAAAGTATTCTCGGAAATGTTTTCTTGAAGATGGTAGACAGTCTTTGTGTAGCGAACTTTGCACTCGAAAAGGGGGCTTTTAATGCTTATATGTTTGCAATAACCGCCGCTTCCATAAGCGGTCTGTATGCTAATTTGCCACATAATAGTATCGAAGATCTTTACATTGATAATTTAATCGTATGCTCTCTTATATCTCGGCTTTTACTACACAACAAAATATTAACATTCACATAAAAATTTAGCAGACATAAAGTTTTTTGTACGCGTCATAAACTTTGCTGAATTATTTCCGCGCATTGTTATTGTTGGAAAATACACTTTATAGCATTAGAAATAGCTTACCTTTTCTAAATACTGTTCTAAGCCTCTTCTTCTAGCGTCCAGCTGCTGCTCACTCAGTGTAAATGGCCATTTTCCCGGCAGTTTTGGGAAATTAAACCCTGTAACAAGTGATATAAAGTTGAAAAATTAAATGTACTTTCCCATATTAACTAAACATTTAAATGTCAGTACATCAGTGTTAAGAAATGATACAACCTGTTTACATAGCTAGTTCATAGATATAAATGATGACTGGAGATGACCAGCCCACTAGCAGCACCAGAGGACCTAGTGCTAGTTTTTCACTGCCGCCGTCACAAGTCTAAACGTCGCAGATTTGAATCGCAGGCCTAAAGATGACACTATTGTGAGCTCATACAAATCTGCGTTTACTTCGACGCAGTGACATGTAACGGCGGCATTGCAAAACTCGCACTAGGCACTCTGTTCTGCACAAGTATGACGTGAATGCCAGCCCTCGCCCTCTTTTACATTTATAGACGCAACTGAGCAACCCGTTACCGAGACGCACAAACGCTTGAATTGTCATTCAACTTAGAGGTTTGAATCAGTGAAAACAACAATCGAACCTCTTCATCTCAGCCCGTTAGCCACACAAACCAAATCCACTGTACTCTACTGTTTTGTACACTGCAAACGTAAAGTCCTTACCAAGAAACTCCTTCCTCAAAACCTGATGCAGCACAGCAAACTCCCTGTACCGTCGGCTGCACAAGTGCCTGCCAGCCATGTGTACGTTGAAGGCGACAAACGACCGGCCGGTGTTCCTCTCCATCACGACGCGGTAGTCGGGGATGGAGACTGGAAGTGACCGCTTGTCGGTGTAGTCGTATCGTTGGTACACAGTTGCGCGGGAGTTGGCCGCCCCGCCTATCACCCCCACTGGGGCGGTGCCGTCGTCGCATGGCTCTAAGCGTTCTGCTTCCTAGGGAAGGAAGAAATTTGTAAAGTAGAGGTAGGGCGTAATGGGATCTCCTTTTCTATATTTGGAACTGCCTGATTGAGGCTGTACCTTACAGAATATCGCAGCCAAATAACTGCTATCTTCCAGTAGTGTTTTATTGTCTGTTTTGTCGCCAGGCCTTTATTCAGCAGGCACTATGCTAACAATAGTTGTTATTGTGTTAGCACAGAGATTTCATTCTTTATAAGGTAAGCATTCATAGGCTACAGTAACCGCTTGTCATCGGAATGGCTGTATGCTTCTTTGACACATAAGAATTAAAAAAAAAATTATTACAACTGTTTATTTCTTAAACTATTTCATCTCTATAAAAAACATATACTGTCGAATTATGTATGTACGGAATGGCTGCAACTATTTAGCAATTTTTTATGCAGTTTAATCAATTAATTGTTTGTATAAACTAAAATGTTAGTAAAGTGCAAATAAAAAACTTTTCACCTAATTCCTAATAGCGATTACTCCATTTACTTAATACTAGCTGTGCCCCGCGGCTTCACCCGCGTAGTTTTAGTTTACATCTTTATTGTCGCGGAACCCTAATATTATTGATAAATAAAAGTAGCCTAAGTTACTCCTTGATATATCAGTGAAAGTCCCGTTAAAATCAATCCAGCCGTTTCAGAGATTACCCGGAACAAACAGACAGACAGACAAACAGACAGAGAAAAAATTTAAAACTTGGTTTCTTTGTGTCAGTAGTGTGTATACTTTAATATGTATTTAGTGAAAAGCGGTTTTTTTTGAATTACAAACAGACACTTCAATTGATGCCAAAATAATTTCGATAGCAGGTTACCATACATTTCATCCATCATATAAGAAGCAGATCAATATTCCAGAAATAATAACTGAAATTATGGTGAGGGCGAAAATAGCCGGCACTCGACAACCTCACGGTGCTCACGGTGCTCACGGCCGGGTTACGGTTAAGGCAAAGTTAGTATTGGCTCCCAGCCAGAATCTGACACTGGTAACTTCTTAAAGAACGGTGTGAAGTTAAAATAGCAATGTCGACGTTATAAAACTATGAAATATGTTGTGCGTTCAGTTATAAACGATTAGGTGTTTAGATTTTATAAGAGACTAGCTGTGCCCCGCGGTTTCACCCGCGTAGATTTAGTTTCATGTTTAATTTCGCGGAACCCTAAGTAATTAGTTTTCAAAATAAAATTAGCCTAAGTTACTTCTTGAAACATCAGCTATCTGCCAGTTAATCCCGGGAAAATCGGTCCAACCGTTCACGCGTGAAAGCGTGACCAAGGGACAAAGGGATTAATTTTCATATATATAGACTAGCGGACGTCACGCGGTTTCACCCACGTCGTTTCCGTGGGAGTACGGGGATAAAATATAACCTATATTAACCAGTGCATTCATGTGGTGAAATAATTTTTAAAATCGACCCAGTACTTTTTGAGCCAATTCGTTACAAACATAGGTACTTACTTACATACAAATCTTTCCTCTTTATAATATAAGTATAGATCAAGTCATGTTTATGCTGTCAAATACGAACTTATTCTTTTATGAAAATGAAAATGAAAATGAAAAATATTTATTCAGTTTAGGCCCTGGTAAGGCACTTATGAAAGTCGAGAATTTACCACCGGTTATTTACGAGTGACAAAATTTAAAAGACAGATTTTTTTTTTTTTTTTAAATGTACTGTTCTCGTTTGCTTCTCTAGTTTATATGTACCTCCCAAGAAATCCGAGTGCAACCATAATATAGTCTTTATAGTGTGATCAAATCCAAAACAAAACAGTCTTGTAAGTTACATATACCTTAGTGTTTGAAAACTACTTTATAGATACTTACTCTTTGCGTGACCGAGATGACAGTGAGCGTGAGACAATCCCCCCCAGATTTGATGAGGTCCACCACCTGTCTATGAGTAGAACCTTCGACGTTAACGCCGTTCCTGGAAACAATAAAACAGAATCTTCAGTCTTAGTGCCAATTAGATTACGTGCTAAATTGCTTGGCAAAGATTAGGAGACGCTCAAATGTGCTGTTAAGGCATTTACACATCTTAAATTAATTTTAATACAAATACTACTTGCCACCCTTGATCGTCTCTTTACAAGAACGTTGGGCTGAATATAGCCAGAGCTGGATAAACCCTATCAGAGCCCTTGGACAATTCTCATGCCTTCTTAAAATTCCCGTATTATTTCTCGGTCCCCTAGTAGGTGCGGGACCCCTAGGCAGTCACCTAATCCGCCTTATGGATTATCCATCTAGCCCTTGTTATAGCCATCGTATCAATGTGCCTAATTGATACGCACCATTTTTGCGCTGCTGTCTATAGCAAGATACAGCGAGCGTCCACTGAACTAATGACAGAGAGAGAGAACGAACACGCAAATTTTCATGAAGTTAGTTCCAGAGACGCTCGCTAGAGGCGCTTCAAATTGACACACTAAGCTGTCATTATCTATGGCCATAGCCAGCGTACTTGAGAGAGATCACCAATTGCCGAATTTTGAAAGATTTGCCAGTACGAAGTTAATGCTAATACACCATTTTAAAAAGAGGTAGATATGTCACTAATAACATGGCGAAATTGAGGTTTTGTGCCTAGTGCGAGTTTACTTAAAATCCCCATCACAATTCATCTCGTTTACATCAACGGGGTGACTTGTGTACGAACTACGATGACCTGCACGAAGGGGTATTTCTCTATAATCTTTAGGGACTTGGATACTTACCCTGTAGGTCTAAAAAGGCCACTTTGGGAGAATCATAATGTGATCTGAATGTGATTCATCATCGAAATGACAAAATGGTCACTTAAGTGCAATTCATATTTATGATTTACGAATGATTATAATAATTGTAGATGTTAGTCCCTATGTAACTTTTTATGGTTCTGCTATTTGTCACAAATTCATATTTTGTGGACCATTTTAGGAATCTTCATAGGAAAGTGTCAAACAGGTGAATTGCGAAAAATGAACTATTCCTGAATCATATTCGGATCTCATTATGATTCTCCCGAAGTGGCCGTTTTAGACCTACTGATATCAACATTTAATTTCGAAGAAAGTACTGAAATAAATTGAATCTAGCGAGATCATCTCCCTCCATACATAAGTATAACGAGATCGTAAAAGTAAATAGCGTACCCAGATTAGTGTGTGTGCGAAACAAACCCTTCGGATTAACTCTATGGTCGTGTATGACGTCACACGTGTTTGCGTTAGATAAACTGTGTGTACACACATACAGCGAATGTTCAGTATTGAATTAGCCTTATTTGTCCCTCTGTTATCTGTGTGTAATGTCAATAACATGAGTTATTGGCTAAGTTGACCGCTTCTGAATACCCTCCCCCTCCCACTCTCGCCTGTAAATACTATACATCTATACAGATAAATAACATTAGTGTTTGTTGGGACATTCACTGGCAGATAGCTTATGTTACAAGGAGTGACATAGGCTACCTTTAATTTAAAAAAACAGGGTTTGGGTTCACCCATGAAGTTAAGCCTACGCGAGTGCCACCGTTAAATAAAATTGGAGTGTCAGTTTGCAATTTCTAAACTACAAGCTGTAGTTTTGAAATTGCAAACAGTTAGTTAATAATTATTTACCATGTACTTAATGAAATGTACATGTTAAACTTTTGCAACTCAACTTTTGATCAACAAACATTTTTGGAACCACAGTCTAGTTTATACCTGGGGGCCGACCAATTTCCGTACCGTAAAATTAAACTAAGCTAAGAAGAACGAAGTTATTCAAATACGTATGTATAGTGACTGAGACGGCGATAGACTTACCATTTGTCACGTTGGCACATAATTTTCGGTGAAAAGTGGGTTTTGTTATTGCAACATCTCTGCCTACCCCTCCGGGGAATACAGGCGTGAGCATATGTATGTAGGAAATTGATATAACGATATCCTTATAAATGTGAGATTTTTAAGGCAAGGACTCATTTCACCAACACTCTACTTAAAGGTCGGTAAACTAACCAAATCTCAAATCTATCGATTGATAGGACGGTTAGCGACATCGCTCCTAAGCGTCTGATACCCACACCAAAATGTCCACAGTAAATTGAACGAAATGGCATACTAATTCATAAATCGATCGTTCGTTACGAAGAATACCCGCCGTGATGACGACGCAACTTTATGGGTTAACCTCGTAAAAATAGAGTGCTGTTGAAATTGCCCCAAGAGCCAGCTTTACCCGGCAACAGCTACGGGACCTTCATTCTCCAGATCGTATATTTCAAAACCGGTACTAGAGCAATAGTAAAAACAGTAGCGAAACGTTCCACGTCCACCTCTTTGGATTGACATCTTGCCGCTGATTCTGCACTAAGCATTGACACTGACGTATGACACAAAACACTCGCGGTTACAACACTATTTCATTATTCCGACACTTGCTTGTATTATCTCTATGTTCAATGACGATCGATTCTAAACTTTAACCGGTTAAAACTGATATCCTGGTAGCAGTATTGTATTCACTTCTACTTTGTTGGTATCCTCCAAAAATAGATCGGTTCACATTTTATACCGAACACTCAATCCTTTGAACAGAATAAACACCAAGTGCAATCGGTTCGAGGGCAGAATTTTCAAAACGAGCGTTATATTCGAATAACAGACGTGAAGTGACATATTGACAGTTAATTGTAAGATATTACATCAACAAACATTGATATAATCTGGGCTAATTGCGACGTTCATTAAAATGTAATTCCGCGTTGTGGGCGGCAGATTGGATGCTCACATGTCCTTGACTCGTATCGGTTTTGCATTTGTTTTGTAAGTGAGAGATATATTTGGTTAAATAGGTTTTATTGCATGTTATTAATAAGAATTAATGTATTCGTTTCGCAGCACTTCGGTTTATTGGTAGTAGAGGATTCAACCGCGAAATATCTACTTATACTTGAGTTATATCACAGTAATTGTCATTCGTACCTAGAAATTTAAATTGTACATTTACATACTATTCAAGTCTGCAGAAAACCAATTTTAATATTGCTACCTCAGACCAATCGTAGAGCTTGATGATAAAGTACCTATTAATTTTAATAATGTTATTATTCCATAATAATACTAGCTGTGCCCTGCGGTTTCACCCGCGTAGATTTAGTTTTATCTTTATTGTCGCGGTACCCTAATATTTTTCATAACTAAAAGTAGCCTAAGTTACTCCTTGTAACATTAGCTATCCGTCAGTGAAAGTCCCGTTAAAATCCGTCCAGCCGTTTCGGAGATTACCCGGAACAAACAGACAGACAGACAGACACACAGACAGACGGACGGACAGACAGACAGAGAAAAATTATAAAACTTGTTTTTTTAGTGTCAGTAGCGTGTATACTTTCATATGCATTTAGAGAAAAACTGTTATTTAGGAGTTACAAACAGACACTTCAATTTTATTTATCTGTATAGATATAGATATAGATGTATAGATGTATAGATATAGATATCTATTTGTTATGATCGTATTTAAATTCCTTACTGTTACTTACTACTTCGCCTAGTTAGTTAAAAAGAAAATCATCCATCTCAGGGTACGAATGCGGTGCCGTTAACTGAAATGCGCTTGTCTGTGTGTAAAAGATAAGGGACAAAATAGGTTATTAGAGCTATTTAGTGCATTATGCAGTAATGACGAAATACTTGCACACAAACCAGATACAAGTGACTTAACATTAAACAAATGCGTGATATTTCACATCGTTAGTCCACTTTTATCCGGATTGAACCGGTTTTAATATCAAAAATGGGATATCGGTCAAGTGCGTCTAGTATTTACGCAATTAGGAATGTATTAAAGAAGAAAATTACGTATAAAAAAACTAGCGGACGTCACGCGGTTTCACCTGCGTAGTTCCCGTTTCCGTGGGAGTACGGGGATAAAATATAGCCTATGCATTCATGCAACTTAAAATACACATACGTGTGTGTCCTTGCACTTACCCACATTCCAGTAACTTTTGTTCCCGATTTCGAATCCGCTTCTGTGGCTCATACAAACAACTCATATGATTGAACATTATAAGCACAGGTTATGTAATAATTTGTTTAGTAAAACACTGAAAACACTTCGAATCGTCGCAACACTCAACTTGGCACTACACTTTCACTGGAGCCGAAATGCGAGTTTCACTTGAGTGAATCAGAAAACAGGATTCATATGTAATATCCCTTATAAAGGAATAATGAATTTATTAGCGTAGTGGGTTTAACAGTCGTCTGTAAAGTTAACCAATATGATCAGGGGGTCTACTCTCTGTCTCCGAAAACGAAACTTCGGAGGCGAACGAAAATCAAACGTAATTTCAGTAACGCTTTGTGTTTATCAAATTCATTTTTTTTAAAGTTTAATTATACTTAATTAAAATCAGTTTAGAATATAAATAATATAAACGTCAAAGAATTTTCTACCGAACCACTTTCGGACTTAATTTTTGAACGAACTAGCTGTGCCCCGCGGTTTCACCCGCGTAGATTTAGTTTCATCCTTATTGTGGCGGAACCCTAATATTTTTAAGAAATAAAAGTAGCCTATGTTACTCCTTGAAACTTCAACTACCTGCCAGTGAAAGTCCCGTTAAAATCGGTCCAGCCGTTTCGGAGATTACCCGGAACAAACAGACAGACAGGATTTACAAACAGACACTTCAATTTTATTTATCTGTATAGATATAGATGTATAGATAAGAATCGTGGTAGGAACTTTGCGAACTTACGGTCGAAGCTTGGTTTTTTCGGAGTAAGCGAGTAGGGTGAAGGGAACTTGGTAAGTAAACTTCCATAAGTACGAAAAGAAATTCAAAGAGGTTCGTGCGCGTGAGCAACACGACGAAAGACTCGCTCACAACCTGTCACCTTGTCATTAACGTGATATTTTTAATACACTTGTCACTTTCACAAACACCTAGAGAGAGTTGACTGGACATTGTCAGACAGTGAACACAGCCAGTGATAAACAATAACTTAAATGGCCAACAGCGTTGACAATGCAATTAAATTGATAAACAAGTGCAAATGTTGAGTGGTAAATAGTACGTAAGTATAGCAAGAAAGCTATCAACCTATTACGTAAGTGTTTGCAATCAGTTTCTATCGAAACTACATGTCAGACACAATTTGCAATCGAGCTTTGATTGAAGCTGTCAGAACGTAAGTTTAATAGATTTGTAAAGTTATAAAAGGCTGTATTCAAATATTATTTATCAAATATTAGCGATTTAACCTACTATATGAAGTTGGTGGTAGGTATTCGACAAACACTTTTGCGACTTCATGGACAAAAAATTTTAAGAAAAATGTTTAAACAGATTATGCAAGTACTTAGTTTATTTATGTCATTTACTAGCTGTGCCCCGCGTAGATTTAGTTTTATCGTTATTGTCGCGGAACCCTAATATTTTTAATAAATAAAAGTTACTCCTTGAAACATCAGCTACCTACCAGTGAAAGTCCCGTAAAAATCCGTCCAGCCGTTTCAGAGATTACCCGGAACAAACAGACACACAGACACACAGACAGACAGAAAGACAGACAGAGAAAAAATTTAAAACTTAGTTTTTTAGTGTCTGTAGCGTGTATACTTTCATATGCATTTAGTCAAAAGCTATAATTTTGGAATTACAAACACTTCAATTTAATTATCTGTATAGATGTTTTGTGCCTGGGTGTTTGACAGAAAAAGGTTGTTGATTAAATATATGATTTAATAAAACTGAGAACCTCTGTCACTTTGCGGAAACATATTGTGTACGATATTCAGCTAAATCTGGCGACTCACCGCAAATGATCCAACACCGCCAAGGGTCCCAAGGGCTAGGCGTCGGTCCGGTGGGCAGTCGACACACAACACTACACTGATGTTCTTTAGCTAAGATACCGCACATTTAGTCCATAGGTCAGCGGTTCAGCGATTCTCCAGGGAGAAAGAGATCTCGGGATATTTAATTAGAAGGACACGTAATTACATGCTCACGCGACGACGGCGGGTGGCAGAGAGATTTTTTTGCAAAGTTCGAGACGCCGGTAGACGACAGCTCAACTCACTAGATGGCGCTAGTAGTTGCCATCCAGCCCAGTGATGCCATCACCCGAAGGATAATGGCGGTAACAGAAAATCGTAGCAAGTCGCCAGTACATACAAAAACAGACGAAAATATAAAAAACCATGAATGTGCTGTCTTGTATGTGTAATGGTGTTAGTAGGTTGATACTTAAATACATATATTGTTCCACTACGGAACATGCCGCTCACCTTAAAAGAACGTGGTTACTTTTAATAACAAAAAAAAGAAAATAAACAAAAAAAAAGAAATGAAATTAATATTAAGGTAAGAAAAAGATAGGTAAAGATTTCAATTTAATCTAAGGGAAGTGGACACACCTTTACGACAGGGCGTTTAAAAAAAGTACTTCTGTACTGTAACGTGACTACGCGAGTCACGTTGTCTGGTCCAGGATGTAGGGCATGAATACGCGCGAGCTTCCACTGCAGCGGAGGAAGATTGTCGTCGCACACCACAACAATAGTGCCTTCACGAATGGGGGCGCCGCGATCATGAAGCCACTTAGTGCTTTGTTGAATATGGTGGAGATACTCCCTACTCCATCGTTTCCAGAAATGCTGGATGGATTGTTGTATCCAGCGCCAACGTGTGAGGCGGTTAGGATTTTCATTCAGCAACGTGACATCAGGCAAGGCCATTAAAGGTTCTCCTATTAAAAAATGAGACGGAGTCAATGGAAGCGGATCTGTGGAATCCGAGCTCAATACGCACAATGGGCGTGAGTTCAAGACCGCCTCGATTTGACATAGAAGCGTGTGCATCTCATCGTACGTTTGTGTACGTGTTCCTACCACGCGATGCAAGTGGTGTTTGAAACTCTTAACACCAGCTTCAAAAAGTCCACCGAAATGACTTGCGTACGGAGGTTGAAAGTGCCACGTAATACCTTGATCCAAGGTTTGTTTGTTTAGCGCGCCTTGTATGGAATCGTTACGTAAAAACGCGTATAACTCTTTTAAATAATTATCAGTGCCGACAAAATTCTTTCCACAGTCCGAAAAAATATCAGAGCACAGACCCCGGCGGGACGTGAAGCGTCGCAGGGCTGCTAAAAAGGCGTCCGTAGACAGCTCCGAAACTATCTCCAGATGTACAGCCTTAACGCTCATACATACGAATACGGAGACATAGCATTTTACTACTTTAGCATTACGTACTTTATTAGCGCGCACGTAAAAGGGACCAGCATAATCAACTGCGGTCTTTAGAAAAGGTCGCGCTGGACGTAATCTAGTGGCAGGGAGAGGTGCCATGCGCGGCTGGCTGCGCACGGGACGAACGCGGAAACAGCGCACACAGCGATGTATGCGCTGACGTACGATATCGCGACTAGATATGATCCAGTATCGCTGCATTAATGCATGTTGAACGGACTGGGGCCCAGCATGAAGATGACTCACATGCGCGTCGTCGATAATAAGATTAGTTAGAATATGTTTCTTTGGTAAAATCAATTGATGTTTCGATTCATACGGTAAAAATGATTTGTGGATTCGTCCACCTACACGTAATGTTCCGTCGCTATCCAGGAATGGCGTAAGACGTCTTAATTGATATGAGGGCAAATTACCTCGCATTATATTATCGATGTCATCACTAAAACTCGATTGTTGAACTAAGCAAATAAGTCGATTTAGTGCAAAGTTATATTCAGGTACTGATACATATTTGCAGTAAGATTGGTCAATCCCTTTACATTTGTTGTAAAACCGAAATATTAATGAAGTTATCCGAACGAGCTTACCACGCGAGGAAAATCGAGAAAAAATATCTAACTCCTCCACAGGACTCGTCGTAGTCGTGTTAGAGGTCAAGGGAAGGGTTCGTCTCTCCTCACAGGTCTTTAAGATTTCCTTAGAGACAGGCCAGCAGTCTTGGGGTTGCCTAAGCCAAGCGGGACCATGTACCCATAAATCATTTTGTGTAAACGTCGAGGGGAGCAATCCTCGGGATGCGGAGTCTGCCGGGTTGTCCGCCGAGCGCACGTGATGCCAGCAACACACGGGAATTCGTGTTAAAATGTCACTGGTGCGATTGGACACGAATGTTTTCCATTCATGCGGAGGAGCGCGGAGCCACGCTAAAACGATAGATGCGTCCGACCACGCATAAACCTGGTCGCAGTTTATGCGATCGCCGTAAGTAATTATAACCTTTTCTAATAATTTTGATAAGAGTAAAGCGGCTAATAATTCAAGGCGGGGTATACTAAGACGCACACGGATCGGGGCCACGCGAGTTTTAGCTATTACGAGAAAAGTGCGATTGACACCGTTATTACACGTAAGACGTATATATACACAACCTGCGTAAGCTCTTTCGCTCGCATCGGCAAAACCATGAATTTGAATTAAATTCGACTCCTTGAAAATATGACGAGGAAAAGAAACTTGTGATAAGAGCGGGAGCTCAGTTGTAAAGCATTTCCACGAATTTATTATATCAATCGGGGGAGATTCGTCCCAATCGATGTTAGCAATCCACAATAGTTGGATCAAATGTTTGGCATACAAGGTCACTGGAGATAAAAACCCGAGCGGGTCGTAGATTCTGGCTATCTCAGAAAGAATGGAACGTTTTGTGCATAGGTCGGAGCACACCTGCACCTTGAAATTAAAGTGTGGGGGTTCCATTGGAGCCCTAAGACCTTGATTTGCTTATCGTTCTCCATTTCAGCAATAGGCACGTTCTCCAGCCGCTCACCATGAGAACCTGGAGTCCGCACAGCTGCAAGTATTGCTGGGGAGTTGCTATGCCATTTGCGGAGTTCAAAACCCGCCGCTGCACAGATACCAATCAACTCGGCTTGTAGAGCGAGAGCCTGGACCTCCGACTCCTCTCCAGATATTACGTCATCAACAAATACGGAATTCAATAAAACAGGCGCGGCAAGTTTAAAGTGATAAGCCTCGTCGCGAGCTAACTGCTGAATTGTTCGCAGTGCGAGAAAAGGGGACGAGTTAACACCGAATGTGACTGTACGGAGACGATAATCACACACAGGCTCGTCAGGTGACCGACGCCATAAGATACGCTGAAAATCCCTGTCGCACTCTCGGACTAGGATATTTCGATACATTTGTTTGATGTCCGCGGTAAACGCCACGGAATGTATTCTAAATTTAAGAAGCACATCAACCACTTCCAAGTGTAGTTTTGCACCCGTTAGAAGTACATCATTGAGAGCATGCCCACTAGATGATTTACACCCAGCATCGAAGACTACGCGAGTGCGAGTCGTTTCACTTGCCTCTTTGACCACACAGTGATGCGGAATGTAGTAACTAGTTCCGGGGGTGGTCTCCTTGTCGACTAACTCCATATGGTCGTTGTCTACGTACTCTTGAAGACATGCGTGATACTCAGCCTTCAACTTAGGGTTACGTTCTAGCCGATATTCTAATTTACGGAACCTAGCTAGCGCAATCTGCCGTGACTCACCAAGGGGCGGAGCGTCGGGCTTGAACGGGAGGGCGACGATGTATCGCCCTGAATCATCACGCGTGTGCGTCTTTTGATAAAAGGATTCGCACAGTTGTTCTTCTGGGGTGTAGCTTCTTTTTTCAGGAAGCGATTCTAACTCCCAGAATTTTTGAAGATTATCATTGTCAAAAGCGCTAAAACATACCTGTAGAGGAGAAGAAACAACGGAATTGAAAGCGAGTTTACCTAACAACAAGTACCCGAATATACTATTCATCGCTATCGGCGATCCCGGCGAACCCGTAATAATGTTACCTAACAAGACGTTAGACAGAATGTCGGCTCCCAGCAGCATCTCCACTGGCTGGGGAGTTTTATAAGTAGGGTCAGCTAAGTTTAAATTTTCCAAATGTGACCACCCCGTATGAGGCAGTGGAACACTTGGCATTTGTGAAGTTAATTTTGGTAGAACGAGAGCATCCACTGGAATCGAAGGGTGTTGTTTCCCCTTAGGCATGATAATGCACGAAACCATCCCTTTTGGTTGCACGGGCTCAGAGTCCCCGATCCCGAAAACCGGCATTTTAATGTATTTACGCGCCAAAGAAAGGCGCTGCGCACAAGCTTCTGTTATGAAAGATGCCTGACTCCCAGTGTCAACAATACATCTAACAGTCGATAATTTCGTTCCGCCAACACAAACATCAACGAGCGCAGTAGATAAAAGTACCGTGCGTGTCTGACCAGACAGAGCATTCGACGCACAATTATTATAAACTTCGTTCGATTCATAAGTCACGCTTGTACCGCTCGCAGCAGCGGAGCTGCATTGCTCGCTGGGAGGGAGTGTGACAGCACTATTATCCGTGTCATGTAATATTGGTAAAGCCTGACTACTTGTAAAGTGTAGCAAACTATGATGCCTCTTATGGCATGTGCGACATACAAAATTGGAGGTGCACTTTTGTACGTCATGACCTACATGTAAGCAGTTGTGACAAGTATTTTTATTTTGTATAAATAAATACCTCTGTTGAGGGGTGAAATTTAAAAATTTTGCACACTTAGTTAATGTATGCTGCGCCTCACAACATAAACATTTGTACTTTGGACCTTGAACATAAGATTGAGAATGACTCGACAACCGATGCGAGTCGCTAGCCGGAGTGACGTTAGCTGCGAGTGACTTGAATGACTGGCGGCGTGTGGAATGCGGCACACTGCCATCTGACTTGTGCAAAGTTCCCCGATTACCCCCGTTCATAAAATATTTATTAGTGGACTGCCCGCTAACAGTCATTGTTATTTCACCCGCAGATATTTCTTTGTTAAGAAATGAAATAAGTAAGTTGACATCTGGAATGTCGGATGGTTTAGATAACGACCTTTCGAAATGCTTTCGTGTAGTGAGGGATAATTTACGAAGTAAAATATTTAATAAAATAAAATTCCATTGACTTGTGGGAAAGTGCAAGGCTTCGAGTGCCTTGATATTTTCTTGGTAAATATTAAGTACATTACGTATACTTTGGTTGGAATTATCTGCACACGGCTCGATGTCGAAAATTCTATCAAGGTGTTTTGTAGCAATGATTCGTTTGTTCTCGTAGCGGGAGATTAATATATCCAGTGCTACCGTATAGTTCTCATCCGTGATTGGAATGGATTTTATTAAATTATGTGGCTCATTGTGAACCGTTAAAAGTAAGTATCTAAACTTCTCCGCATCGGTGTAGGCACTATTGTTATGAATAAGTGAGCGAAACAAATCGAAGTATGACGGCCAATCGGTAGAATCGCCATGAAAATTTGGTAATGGTAAAGTAGGTAAATTTTTACAGTGACTAAACTGAGATGTTGCAACTGGATTGACAACAGGACGACTCATACGTCGCTGTTCTTCATCCAACTTCTTTAGACGAGTTAAATGGGTTATAATGGCATAGTACAGGTCATTGAAATCATTACGAATCTTAATCTGTTCCTCTTTGTTAAACGATTTTAACTTGATTAGGGTTTTTTCAATTTTAGTTTGAAGTTTATTGAATTTACGATGATGTGATGTTAAGTCTGTAGTTCGCGAACGAAACTGTTGTTCATCAGTTGTTGCGAACTGAAGAGAACGTCTGAGTTCGTCAAAAATAAGGTCTCTTTCGAAAATATCTTGTTCACACGGATATTCCTCGTCCGACATTTTGCGAAACAAAGATGGCGGGTAGGAATTCGTGTGAGAAAAATGTTGAGGTTAGTACGTAATACTGATACACACAACAAGGCAGCACAGACTGGAGAATACAATCCGGATCGAACGGATCAAAAAACTTTATGTACGATATTCAGCTAAATCTGGCGACTCACCGCAAATGATCCAACACCGCCAAGGGTCCCAAGGGCTAGGCGTCGGTCCGGTGGGCAGTCGACACACAACACTACACTGATGTTCTTTAGCTAAGATACCGCACATTTAGTCCATAGGTCAGCGGTTCAGCGATTCTCCAGGGAGAAAGAGATCTCGGGATATTTAATTAGAAGGACACGTAATTACATGCTCACGCGACGACGGCGGGTGGCAGAGAGATTTTTTTGCAAAGTTCGAGACGCCGGTAGACGACAGCTCAACTCACTAGATGGCGCTAGTAGTTGCCATCCAGCCCAGTGATGCCATCACCCGAAGGATAATGGCGGTAACAGAAAATCGTAGCAAGTCGCCAGTACATACAAAAACAGACGAAAATATAAAAAACCATGAATGTGCTGTCTTGTATGTGTAATGGTGTTAGTAGGTTGATACTTAAATACATATATTGTTCCACTACGGAACATATTGATACGAATAACCAAACAAATTAATCACTTTGCGCCATATTAATTCCTATAACAGCCTGTTCCGCCCCTTGTCATTGATTCGGCTATTAATAGAACAAACAGATGATAACAAGCTGACCTCGCTTTGAGGAAATCTATATTCAGACGTATTACAAATATATGCGTTTATCTATCAGAGAAGTTAAGAAGCTCCATCTCTCAGGTTCACGAGTCTCCGAGGCACATAAATCCAGCCGTGAGGAATACCAAGTTAAATCATCTGTCCAAGGCTCAACTACTGCCAATGCTTACCATCCAGGGTTGCCTTTTGGGCTGACCCGCTGGTATGGTGTAAGTACTGCCAGCTGTATGAGGCAACTAAAAGGGACCTGCTGGCGGTGGTCGGGGTGGGTTATGACCTCTAAGCTGCGGGCCCAGGAAGATGTCAGCGCGATGTAGCTCGCGCTTGCAACTTGCCTGAGACGTCGATGGACTCACCATCAGTCACGTTGGCAGAACAACACCTCTGCTTACCCCTAGAATGACCTGAGATCATCTTATACTGGGAATGTAAAGTTTGATGTTTGACAGTGTGTACATGAAAACAAGTGACACATCCGGCAGACTGCGTACTAGATAGATAGTGCAGCAAAAAAAACAATATTTGAGCAACGTTGCAACCACATGGCCCAGTTATGCTGCACAAGTAATTGGTCGTTGAACAAATACACATACAATACTGACGTGGTGGCCTTGGGGTTTGAGCAGTCCCCTGGCACGTAAGCGACGCAAGTTCGATTCGAAATGAATTTTTCTAAAAACTTTTGTGCAGTGAATTCACACCACGTGCTTTACGGAAAAGTAATTCAAAGACGTGTGTATACTTAGTGCCTGAGACGGCGATAGACTCACCATCTGCCACTTTGGCACTTAATCATCTTTGGTGAGAAGCGAGTGTTGTTATTACAACACCTCTTCGGGGAACACAGGCGTGAGCATATCTATGTATTTAATACTGGAACATAAAAAAGATAGTTACCTGTCCAACTGACACATGTATATCGGTAAGTAAAGTGCCGTCACGAGCTATGAGCGCTGACCTTAAATGCGCAGTAGTCATTTCATAAGTCTGTCTCTGTACTTAAGAATGGAAGACGCGAAAAAAATACACACGCGTTACCCCCACTATATTCGCTGAACGCCCATAACTAGTGACGGAGGTGTATCTGCGATATTAAATTGAGGGAATTTCAATCCCCCTGTAAAGACGAGCAAGCGACTGTAGCACAATTGATTTATGCTTGGGGAATTCCCGATCGTTATTTCGTTAGTCACCTAATTCGACTCGACGACTCTAATCGATTCTATGATCGAAATATTTGCTTTTTATCTAACTATAGCTTCTGCCCGCGACTTCTTCCGCGTAGAATAGTTACTTTGGGCTAACGCTTACTAACCACGATTGGTCTCAGCGTGATGATATAGCCTTCCTCGATGAATGGACCTACTTACTTGAAACTGAAATATTTTTTCAAATCAAATCAGTAAATAGTTCTTTAGATTAGCACATTCAAGGAAGCAATTTTGAAAATGTTTAAACCTGGTCAACAAATGAAGCCCCATCCAGACTCTCCCCGGATGCCCTCCAAACTAGGATAAATTCAGAGAAACCCAGACTGATAGCTACACTAGGCATAATGCCATCTCATGTTCAAAAGTTGGAACTGTCCAACTGTGAGCTGACTGCTTACAAAAGATTGTGCTTGGTCAAATAATCAAATGATTAATAGCAGATTGTTGTAGTATAAAAATTAGATCCTAGAAAGTTGGTCTAATCTAAATGAATCATGTCACAATAAAAGGCATTACTATTCATGCATAACTTTACAAATTAGATGTCTTAAATTGCCAGCAGTGAAATCAATTATAGCACCATTTAAACTATTGTTGTGTGGATAAACACAATTTGTTAGGCAATACTAGTATTTCAGTAATGGGTGATTGCAAACCATAATTTTTCCTTCGCAGCTTCCCATAAGTAATATGAAAGTGCATTAAAATTTTTACTACTTATTCAATCATTTGATACACAAAATTTCAAGGATGGCAATATTTCACGAAAAAAAAATTTCTAAATAAAAGTTATAAGTAAGTACCTCAAATTCAAAATATCTTCATCCTGTTATTTTTTTTATTCAATAAAAACTTAATTATATATAAAAGGAACACTACTTAAAACTAATTAAAGGTAGAAAACTTGTCCCAAGTCAGTGTCTCTCTTCATCTTATTTGACTTTTAGCAACATACTTTCAAATCGTCAGAACGACATAATAATCATACAGGATTATACATGGTACTGCAAGGTTCGGAAGGTTGCTGTTACTGAGAAAAACCTGGCAAGAAACTCAGTAATTACTCTATTAAAAAAAAAAAAATTACAAACTGAGTACTTAAGTAATACAAAATAAATCACAAAAAATATATAAGCCCATGGACACAGTTCCAGTACTATTACTTACTATCAGTCAATGAAAGTCCCATTATCAGTCCAGCTGTTTCAGAAATTAGCCGGAACAAACATACAGACAGACAGATGGGAAGGAAAATTTAAAAATTGTTTTTTTAAATTAAATACACACATTCTACTGTATATACATTCATATGTATTCATATGTATTAAGTAAAAAGCTGTTAATTTGGTTCTGTATATAAATGA
The DNA here is from genome assembly GCA_964035505.1 of Watsonalla cultraria. Lineage (NCBI taxonomy): Eukaryota > Metazoa > Arthropoda > Insecta > Lepidoptera > Drepanidae > Watsonalla > Watsonalla cultraria. Next base: position 546,239 of record OZ037726.1, on the reverse strand, counting down.
AAGGTGTCAATGTATTTATATTTCAATTCACAAGGCAAGTAGGTAGGTAACACAGAATGCTTTAGTTAAGTAGGTATGTAATTTGGAAATTGAGGATCAGGAACATAAACAACTATTGTACAAACAAGTACCTAAAGATAATTTCGAAACTACCTTTGAAAGAAAACAATACACTATGATTCATCACAACATTTATGTAAATTAGTTTGGGGTAGAATAAAGTAAACAATTGCGGTTGCTACTACAGCAATCAAGGTTTTGACTATATTTTTAGTAATAATACGCGAATATCAAGCGGAAAGGCGTCGCTATGATAAAAAACAAACAATTATGGGAAAATTACGTGGGGTAAGACACCTACATGTGTCACGTATAGAGATATAAGCGAGTGGTGTTGGGTACTTACACTTCAAGGATCCTGTCTCCTTTCCTTATCCCAGCCTGCTCCGCTGCTCCCTGCTCCAACACAGCGCTGACATGCTGCAGAGGGGCATACAACTCCCCATTAATCGATCTCAACTGCCCACCTTCAGACACTTGACCGCGCACGTTGAAACCAAAACCAGTCTCAGTTTTATATATAGTTACGCGACGGGGCCCATTTGCAGCCACTGGGCCCTTGTTATTTATCTCGGATCTGTTAATACTGTTATTTTCGGTTTCTGTCTCAGCCATTTTGGTTGGACAACTGCTGGCTGTCACGCACACAACGATATTTTATTTAATTTCCAGAAATTGACGGTTTATTTGACAACTTTTGACGTTAATTGACAGTGTTACCAGTTAGAAATTCTTCAAAACAAGCGATTGAACGATCTCCATGGAATTTTGAATTTTGAGGAACACTGTTTTTTGTGTTGGTATTTTTTATTTAAATATTAATGTTCACAAGAATCATAATTTTCGTTGTGTAAACATGCAAATTTCTTATAATCACTTGTTGCGCATCTGAATATAAATTACCACAGCTAAAGAGAGAATCTTTAAAAAATAGACTTTAAAGTAAAACATGAAGAATATTTAAACAAACCACTAGGAGGGAAAAGACTTGAAATAAATTTTAAATAAAAAGTACGGGTTGGATAACCATAAAATTGGTTTAGTTTTCCATTGTAAGTCGACAGACTATTTTATTTATTTACAAAATAAAGAAAAGAGGAAACAAAATAAATTATTTTCTCAAAGTCAAACTCAAAAATATCTTTATTCAATTAGACTTTATAAAAAGTACTTTCAAATCGTCAGAATGACACAATTACACAGGATTATACATGCTACTCTGAGTTCTTATTCAAATTTGTAAACTGTGAACGCTTCCATTAGTTTCCTATTAGTGCCATCTTTCGTTTTCAGTGAGGCGACTTTCTAGCTCTTATGATAAAACAGTTACTTATTTCTCACGTTACGTCGTTAGGTTGCGGTAGTATCGAAACAACGTGGTAGAAAAAATTCGATTTCTTTCACATCAAAATCAGCTGTGCACATCAGTATGGCCGCTCCATTAATTCAAACATAAAATTGCTTTTGTAAAAAATCATACAAAAAAATAGGATAGTGCAGTTTTCGTACTTACACGTTGGAATCGTAATTTTGCTAACAGTGTTGATGTTGTCTAAAAGTGTTGCGTCATGACAGATACCTCTCACTGACAAACAAATACAATAAAATTTGCGACTGAACATACTACTGCAACTTATTGTAATTTCTATTTGACTCGTTCGTCGTGTGTGCCGTTTTCGTAGATTTTAACGGGGGCTGATGGTATTGTCGGAACATAATCGAGCTATTTATAATGAGTAGTGTTAGACTGAGCTTCGTGTCCGTGGGAAGGATAGCTGTTCGGAGAAACACACAATTATCATCGGGTGAGTTCCCTTCAGTTTGTTGGTTGTTTTTTGTCAATTGGAGTAGTTCCAATGTCGTGTCACGTCGTTATGTAGCGTGATACGACGTAATTGCGTCCAATGTATGTTTTGATAACAAAGCGATAACTCGAAGCCCCCTTCGTTTGGGTCACGTTTATAGGATTACGAGTGATTCGGATGCGGTTTTCCTTGCTTCGACTAGCGAACAAAGTCGTATGACAAGGTCAGGGCTAAATATCTTACAAGAGTAACAAAACCTTGATTGCAAATGCAATTTTAATTTATTACTTATTATCACAATGACTTTACAATTTCCTCTCAGTAATTCGTAATACTTCATGATTATTAAGTGATTGCCTGTTTACCAACAATGTGTTGTATTCAAGAAAGGAAAGGCAATTATTTATTGCAGGTATAATTTTATTCTCTTTTGTTTTTGAGGTCAATGTACAGCAGATATAGTTGTGTGTACACAGACATTAAAAAATAATTTGTAAGGCAAAGCATTACATAAACATACATCCTTTCATATAACCTAATAAAAAAAAAATGCTGTTTAAGAAAAAAAATAAACCTAATAGTTACTTACATGAAACATTTTTTGTCTGTATTATACATTATGGACTTTAATTAGACTGAATTATCATTTGAAATTTAATATTTTCTCTTACTTTACACCAATGAATATTATAAAGAATGAACAAGTACTGATGACACTGTTCGCTTCATTAGGTTATGTTGCACCACCATAAATTAAACCTATTATATTAATTTGTATTGGAATTCAATTAGAATCTATAGCTACCTGTTCTGATATGAGGTAAAGCTTGCAAGTTTGCATGCAGTAGGTGGTTTCTGACACATAAAAACTACTTTTCTTTAACCTATATTTAGAAAACATCTTAAGGGACTATATTCATTTATTTATTCAATAATTAGAATGACATGAAATGCCAATTACACTCACAATGACATGACTTAAAATGAAAAGAAAATGATTTATTCAGTTAACGCCCTGGTAAGGCACTTATGAATGTCAAAGAATTGACCACCATCCGATTAATCTGAGTGTGATGATAAATAAAGGCTCATAGCCTTCCTCAATAAATGGGCTAACTAACGCTGAATTTTTTTTTCTAATTGGACCATGAGTTCCTGAGATTGGTGTGTTCGAGCAAACAAATAAACTCTTCAGCTTTATCCATACAGATAAATAAAATTGAAGTGTCTGTTTGTAATTCCGAAAAAACACCTTTTCACTAAATGCATATGAAAGTATTCACGCTACTGAAACAAAAAAATGTTTTAAAATTTTTCTTTGTGTTTGTTCCGGGTAATCTTGGAAACGACTGGACCAATTTTAAAGGGACTTTCACTGGCAGGTAGCTGATGTTTCAAAGAGTAACTTAGGCTACTTTTATTTATAAAAAATATTAGGGTTCTGTGACAATAATGATGAAACTAAATCTATGCGGGGCACAGCTAGTTTATAAGGAAAGATTTTACAATCTACACATTGCAACTTTCACATTTATAATACACATAAATATTAGCTAGCCAGTGCCATGAAGTATTACTTAACATATTCTTCATTCCTGGAAGCTTTTCTCTGTGGTTTCAATCCATTGACACATAAATACACTATAATCGGAGGTATTGGAAGTTGCTCAGAGAATCAAACCATAATAGCTATTAGCTGATAAGCTAATGAAAGGCCAACCATAATTGTTTTAGGTATAACTAACAAAAATATAATTTTATTTAAATGCATTGATCAATCACATGTGGTCACATACATTTTTGTTTTGATTATTACTCAGACTGGTGTAGCCAAATGATATTTGTCAAATTACATTTAGTTCAACTCAACATGTAAGTCATCAGATTTGTTGGTTTATTAACCAACTTCAAAAAAGGAGGATGTTCTCAAGTAGACTGTATGTTTTTTGTCAATAATATGGGATTTGTAACTTCGTTAATATTCTTGTCTAATATATCTTTTTTGGTATACACTCAAGTATAATTTACTAAGTTGTATATTTACTTATTACTTATTAGGTTGTATTTAAAAAATATGTTTCCATGGAGTGTTAAGTAATATATAAATTGTAGATTTTTGTTTATTTTAAAGTAAGTAGTAAATATCTAAAGAAATAAATACTTAATTATTCCGTCATATAAGTACTTCAATTATTGTTTTTTATTATCAATTAACATGTTTCAACTGTCTGTATAGCCATATAAAATAAGTCAAATATCAGGAAACATTTTTTACTAATATATCTGAATAAGTTTGGGTTTGGTTTCGGTTACGGTAGAAAATCCTGCTTCGCAGGCATAGGGCATCTCTTTTTGCTTTATATCAGGAATACTTTTAGATTGCCTGAATAATGTAATTCAGGAAGCACTGGGGCAGGTTACTGCCGATGTAAGATCTACCTAGGTACAGAGATCGCATAGACAATCTAGAATGGATTGTGTGAAGTGAAAGTTGTTTTGCAATCTTACGTCATCATCATCTCGCACATGATATTTAGGTGGGTATGAAATAATAGTGCCGTGTTGTGTGTTGTTTTGTTTATATACACTACTAGCGAACGTCACGCGGTTTCACCCGCGGAGTTCCCGGTCCCGTGGGAGTACGGGCATGAAATATAAGCCTATGTTACTCACTGATGATGTAGCTGTCCATTGCTGAAAGAATTTTCGAGATCGGTCAAGTAGTTTCGGAGCCTATTCAATACAAACAAACAGACAATTCTTTCCTCTTTATAATATTAGTTTATATTCCCTGCGGTTTCACCTGTATACACAATTTTGTTAGTTTTAATGCTAGATATTTGATATTTCAATAAAATAAAGCTAAATCATAGTGAAGTCGAGTCGATGAAGTCTGATAGAGTAGCTGTGCCCCGCGGTTTCACCCGCGTTCATTTAGTTTCATCCTTATTGTCGATATCGTGTCGGAACCCTAATATTTTTAATAAATAAAAGTAGCCTAAGTTACTCCTTGATATATCAGCTACCTGCCAGTGAAAGTCCCGTTAAAATCGGTCCAGCCGTTTCAGAGATTACCCGGAACAAACAGACAGACAGACAACCGAGAATTTTTTTAAAACTTGTTTTTTTAGTGTCTGTAGCGTGTATACTTTCATATGCATTTAGTAAAAGCTGTTATTTTGGAATTAAAAACAGACATTTCAATTTTATTTATCAGTATAGATATATAGATATTATAAAGCAGGATAAGGGTATGCGAGATTGCAATACGTATATTTACAGGTACATAAATATTACAATAATACACAGATACTTTAGATATATTCTTAGACCTACATAGGTTTTGGGATAATACATGTAATTTTGTAGAAAAGAACTACTTAAACCATAGAAGCTAAGTTAATTTGAACTCTCTAGATAGATCGTGTCTACGTAGTTAAATTGAGTTTGCGCTATAAGATTAAATATCGCACCACAACCATTTTACATTGACTTTCCCTTTTGAAAGCCTTTGAGAGCACGGTACGTTGTAGTCAACACTTTACTTGATACTTTATGTAGATATTTACATACATATGTATATAGATAGTTACATTCATTGATTGGCCGAATTCAAAAAAATACGGACATTCAAAATCTAAATTTATTTGGTAACAATTTAACAAAGTAAAGTTGTTATTAGACATTAGATTATTATGCATAAACCTTTAAAAAGTGAAGGAAAAGGCCATTCTTCTCAGAAGGCTAGTTTCCGAACCGGTGGTCAATTATTTGACATTCATAAGTGCCTTACCAGGGCCTAAACTGAATAAATCATTTTCATTTTCACTATCATGACAGAAGATTGGAGGAGAGTTTGTGATCAGACCCCAGAAGACCCATGATATTTTCAGTTCTACAGGGTTGTTTTGTAATTCAGTGCCCAAAAAGGCTTAATCTTCAATCGGAGGTCGTCCATTGAATCCTTGCACTCGTTAAAAGGCATGTAAAAAGCCTACTTTATGCATGTTGCAATAACACCTTGGCACAAACTTGATAGTGAGACATAAATAAGCAGGTCTCTTAAACCATTAAAAATACTTGTTTGTCTACGATATGTAGACAGTATTTTTCAAGATCATTCCAAAATGATGGTATTATATGGACCCACCCAATAATCTCTTTCAACAATTTTCACAAATAAGACTACTAATTTCTGACTCACTCCAGTTTTTTCTATCCCACAAATAGTTTACTCAACCGCAAAATATGTATTAAGCATAGGAACTTACTTTGCCAACACAGTTTTTTTGTTTAGGGTTGGAATCCACTACCGTGACCGAAGCAAGCTACTACGCTAATACGACCTCTACTCGGCAAAACCTTTTAAAATGTCTAGGTTGTAAATTTATCGATAACATTGTTCGTCCGATATTTCGTGTTTACCTAACTGCGACCTTCATAGTCAATGGATATGACCTGTGCAATGACAAACCGGATCAATACCAATTTGAATCAAAACATTGTTTATTAATATCTAAGCATAAACGAGAATTTGATGCAAAACTCCTTATAATACCAGTCTTTTATTCAATAAGCATATGATAATAAGATTTAAAAGTACGTTTTAAAAAGTCTAATCGAATGAAGATATTTTTAACTTTGCTTAAAATTCGTCGAGCTTTGAAAGCAAAGCTCGACACCGTGTTGATCCTTTTAATAATTAAGCGAAGACGTGACAAGGAAACTTCGTGGCAAACGAGAACAATGCCTTACTTACTGTACTTCGCTTACAAAGAATCCACGAATTGAAAGTGTTCTTGTAAACATACTTAGAGTGAAAAGTGTATGAAACAATGCACCGTTTTGAGTACACGCTTATTAACCGTTAAACTGCTATTTACCTTATGCTTATAGGCAGTTTATGTCAAAGAGAAGCGGATCTGAATAGATACGTTTCATTCAGGTCAAGTTAAATTATTTCCAAAATTTCCTGGGCTTGGAAGCAAATTACAAAACGTACATTTTCTTCCGAGTACTTTTAGATCAAATCAAAACTGTATCAAGAAAATTCTTGCAATGTCAGTTTGTCAGTATAGCCTAGAAGACGTTTATCATTTAATTTTATATCTATCTAATTTGATTTGTATTGCGGTAAATTATGTCATATTTTGCGATATATGATTCAATAAATTTGTAACATAACCTCCTAAAAGGCCAAGATCGGAATTATTTAATAATCAGCCTTGACAGAGATGTACGTGCAGAGGAAGTTGTGATAAACCAAATAAACATGTTATCTATCATTTACTTTTGATGTAAACCGCTGATAGCTAGGCAACTTTTCAGAACACTCAAATGATATTGTAAATTTTCGTGTCTTGAATTAGTAGCAATTAATGAATACTTATACCCTAGCATCATGTTTAGGGAACAGTCGCCATTTAGAATAATACAAGTTCACACGCATTCATGCACGCGAGACTATTAAGTTGCTCTTGCACAATTCTGACGTGATTGAGCTAACCTAGGGCTAAGGGCAGTAAGGGCTTGAACAAAAATAGCGTCATTAGCTACTTTGAACGCTTCTTCTACTTTGATTATTTTAGGCAAAAGTTAGTGTTAGTAACTTTGTCCACGTATTCTTTGACCACGGTGGCTCATAGGTTTTTCGTTTTGAACTTATCACAAATTAAGTCGAAGCATTTTGACGCATTTGTTACTGTATCATTTGTTCCCAGCATTCTTACTTTAGGTCATTCAGATCGATTTCTATCAAAAAAAAAAATTCTCTTATAACGTTGTTTAAATTCTAGTACTTATATGAATACCTCAGATAATTAAATATGGAATATATTGTGTGCAGGACAGTCATGCCGTACTCTGCGCAGGCAGTGCCCGAGGACTCTGAGCACATGTGCGGTGCTCTGCAAGAGCCCCACAGAACAGCCCCCAGGACCGCCTCCCCCGCCTAAAGACGCAGTTAATTCAGGTACAGTACCCTGACTTTAATTATTTTCTTACTTATCCCTAGGATTACTGTAAGCTATGAAGGCAGTAACTAGTTGTATGGAAAAATCTATGAGCGCGCCCTGCTCTCTGCCGGATTTATGAGATAATTGACGTCAGGATAAGTATGATCTGGCAGGCGGCCTATCTGATATTAAGTAACTACTGCAGCCCCAGAATTCCTTGAACACTCGCGCTGATGACCTGTGGACTCTTTATGCCAGAATTGAAAGAGGCGTTTAGGAGCTGATAGTTTGACGTATGTAAATCTGTCACCATTACAAACACGAACTATCATGAAGTCTTCATCTTTATCCCGTTCAAGCATAGCCCCTCTTACCATGTTTTTAGGATATTAGAATGGATTAAAGTTTACTAAAATATTATCTACGTGAGAGATGTTGATAAATTAAAGATAAGAACAGTCTTTCACCGTCGTAGTAATATTTTGCTCAGTATACACTGAGGAAACTCAGGAAACACTAAATTAGAGAGTATGAATTCCTTTTTGTATAACTATTATCAATCTCAAATTCGAATCCAATAGTTGATTTGCCAAAATTATTTCCGTCATTTGTTAGATCAGTTATGCCTTAAGAACTGGGGCCTTACCATGAGCTCTTATTGCCATGATAGTTTCACTCATTTATGAGACAGATGTACGCGACGTGTATACATCTGTCACTGTCGCACAACTGAATTAACATTGCAATAAGAGCTCATGGTTGGGCCCTTGCTAAATTAGTTCACAGAGATTTCAGCGCTAATAAAATGTCTCTATCGAATGTTTTGATGCCACATTCTCGACCACAATTCAACACGAAGTCCTCATCTCGAGTGAATGTTAGTAATTCAAAACAGGTGTTTGTTAATCGCAGGATATCTTGATGAACAACAATTGAATATTTCTACGGTCCCGACTCGGCTGACCAGGATAAATTATTTATTTGTGGCGACATTTATAAATAATTTATCTTTGTTGTTGCGATAAGGCGAACGGTTCGAATTGTTTACTAATTAGCAATTTTGTGACGAGATAGTATGTTTTCAGGGTTTGTTTGATGTCCATACGTTAATGAAACTTGTCCATACATAATGTGCTTTACGATGGAAGAAAACGTATACCTGGGACCTTTTTCTTATGCAACACGGCAAGAAAGCCTGAAAGCGCGTTTCTAAATAAGTTTCTTTGTCTCCAGGCTCAACATCATCAGGCGGTAAGAAATCAGGCTCAGGCAATGGTGTCCTAACGTGTCCCAAGTGCGGAGACCCGTGCACTCACGTGGAGACGTTCGTCAGCTCGACGCGGTTTGTCAAATGCGACAAGTGCCATCACTTCTTCGTGGTGCTTAGCGAAGTTGACACCAAGAAGAGCATCAAAGACAACCAGGATACCAAGTCTGGATTCTATAGGTACGTTAGACATACATACAGATGCCGTCACGAGTTTTGAGCGCTTGCCTTTAATACGCCCGCATAATGAATACCCGGAAAATGGAATAATACGAAAAAAATCCTACGAACTAATAGGCAATTTTGGGTCTTCTTTGGTACAAGCGCAAACCAATACAAGTGCAGTTATCCCCACTATTTTTGCTGAGCGCTAAAAACTTGTGGCGGCACGCTAGTTTTTCTCGTATAAGTAAAGTTTTACAGATCTATACTTTTTAATCCCCGATGAATAAACAATTTTGACATATTGTTTCAACTTCAACGGTAAAGAATTGAATTGCGTGATACCATTGGGAAGTGCATTTGTAACACTGGTGCGGTTAACAGTGATTTTAAATTCGCCCTTGTAAGTACGTAATTCAGTTCGATATTAGGTATTTAGTGGTGTTGAAAAGTAATTGCTGAATAGTTTGTCTCTTGTATCCTTATTGGAACCCCTTGTATTGTTTGACACAGTCTCATGACTAGAGTTGATATTGCATTTTAAGATAATAGTAGATACTACTAAAGTAATTATAACAATCATGCACCATGTATGGGCGCTATGAGAATTCTATGACTTGCCTTGAGTTGGCTAATAATATTTCCCTACAAAGTAATGTACCATTTTATTAATATCCAATGTCTCCATAACGATGTTTATCGATAAACATATGACGTTACGATTCTGGATCGAGACCAGAGTAATTTCAAACTTGGGTATTAGCCAGCCATGTGGGACAGTGTCAATGTTTACACTTTTAAAGGCTGGGATGGTTACGAAATCGATGACTATAAACGCCCATTCTGATTAACAAGAGTAAAAAAAATCAAATCAAATTTCATCCAGTTACTTTCAAGACTTAATTTGAGATGAGATTTAATAACATTACTTTGTTATGATGTCATAATTCATAAGATAAATTGATAAACAAATTAAATTGAAAGCAAACAAACTCGTTTTTAGAAATTAAAAGTGCTTTTTGCATAACCACAACACTAATCAAAATAACTTTTAATAAATCAAGCCAGATTAACATAATTCTCACAGTTAGCATCGTTCTTATTTACATTGTTTAGCAAAAATGTTTTAAGTGATTTAATACTATTCCTTATAAAATAATTCAAGAATTAGATGATAATTTCGAAGAAGTGCTATAGCGTAAACCGTACGAGGCTACGGATGGGTTGATATATCTTGACGACAAACTACTTATTATATTTAACACAGAAACAACAACAAAATAACATAATGAAAAGCATATTAGTCTCGATTGTTGTAATACAAGGTTTGAATGCTTAGGACCCCAAATAAGATCATGGAGTATTCAATCAGATTAACATTACCGTTGCTGTGGAACCGAATCAGTGTATGCCAATATGTTCTGACGATGTCGCTGTCTCAAGGGTTGCATGTTTGTTATAGCTTTCTAAATATACATTCTCATTATAAGGAGGTCTCACGGTACACAAATTGCCCTGCACTTAGTTTGATGCCTTCACCACAGACATCAATTTCTCTTTTACTAAGCACCATCTGATGCAACAGAGCCACTGTAATAATCATTTGTCAAGATAAATATGACGATGAAGTATCATCATATTATGATTTAGTCTGCAAACGTCGCCCGGTACATGGAAAAATTCCCTCATGTGTGTTTGTGCTACTGAATGCTTATAATGATTTAAAAACTTAATTTTGCTTCTAAATAAACATACATATACATATGCTCACGCCTGTATTCCCCGAAGCGGTAGGCAGAGGTCTTGAAAGAACAACACCACTTTCCACCGAAGAAGATTATGTTCCAACGTGACAGATGGTGAGTGTATCGCCGTCTCAGGCACTATACATGTCTTTAATTTACTTCTCAGACATATGCAGGTTTCCTCACGATTTTTGTTTCACCGTAAAGCACGTGGTGCGAAATCACTGCCCTGTTTTTAGCAACACTCAGGCCCCGGTTGGTTTTCGACCATGCGTCGCTTGCGTAAGAGGCGACTGCACAAACCTCTAAATAAAAGCCTCTAAGGAATATGCCCTCTCTACCCCTTATACTTTCTCTAATGGCACTGACTGTCCCTTCGTAGCAGTCACAGTTTAAAATTTTGTAATAATATTTAAACATAATAATATTTAAAAACTAAGTGTTTGTTTTTAACTTGAAATGACATACGTCTCTCATGATAATTATTAACATACCGATCTAGGACTTGTTAACGCATTCTATCTAATCATCCGATTCAACTGTTGAATCGGCAAATAATCGGAGTAGGTACAAAAGTGGCCAATGAACTTTGCCTGTATATGCCCGGCATTTTTTTGCCTTCGACTTTAATGTACATTACGTTGAAGACGTAGTTTCATTTGATTAAATAGTAATGCTAGAGTTCAATTTGATTTGGTTTTCCTTTGAGAAGATTTGGATCTCAGAATATTTTCCTTTTGAACGATGTGTTTCTCTTCTTCTTCAGTGGCATACCTTTTCATTACAATAGTACGTACTTTATCAGCAGTCCAAAACTGTTTATATCGAAGGCATAAGATAAGCTTACTCTTACCACTTTAATGTTAACTTTCTCTTTCAAAGACTTGCATTTAAAAAGTCATAATCTTTTATTCGCGTCGTTTAATTGCGTAACCACATAAGTTCCACTGATCCTGCATCTCAGTAATAACGTCACATAAACCTTGACTTTCCAAACTTGGTACCGAGAAAAGAGCCCGTTATGCCTGACACGTGTTTAATCTTTCCCTCGCGTGTGATGAATATTAATCCCCTTTATAAATAAAGAAAAAAACAAAGCTTTTGATTGAAGATTGTAATATCGTGTCGCGTGTCCGAATATAACGACCTCACGTTATTCCTGGTAAGGAAATTGAAAGTTCCTTCTTTTTCCTGGTTGGATCTTCACTTTTGGCGTTTACAATGGAAGTGTTTGGTTTTAAAAAGAAGAATTTGCTCATCGTTGATACTTTCTCAAATTCGTCGACGCTTTGGTTTGAGATCTGTAGTAACTCCTTTAACAGTACCAACAACTAAAATATATTACGATACAAATTGCGATTACATATCACATAAATACTTTATTAGCGATAAATTATTTAGTAACCTACAGGTCTTTCTCAGGGCGACTGGCTAATGAGAAGAGAAATAGCTTGTTTTCTTTGGACTATCCGAATGGCTAACAAAACAATCGTAAGATCTAGTCTATTAGCTATTAGTTTTGCCAGACGGTGTATACAAAATTAGGACTAATTACTTCATAGCCGACAGTTTAATTTATAAAGATTGTAATAGCATAGTACTGATAGCGTTAGCAGTGTTTTATGAGTTATGATTATCAAAAGTATAGCATTCTCAAACATCATAAAATGTCTATTTCATTACGTTACCTCTATAATCAGTGACAGCAATGTACATTGCTTAGTAGTTAAACGTCATGTTGTTTGTTTATGTGAACAGCTTTTCGCAAATTTGGTCAGTGTGACGTGAGGTGAATTCGTTACGACATTCTGATTAGTTGCCAACATTTCTATTTACAAACACACGTGTATGTACTTTAGTACGAGTGTCATAATTCTTGTTGGAAGATTGTTATATAGTAGCATTCTGTAGGCCTAGTTCAATCAACACTTGCTATTTAATCTAATAATTCGTCTTGCGGTCTTGATCTGTCTTTGGTCGATATTGGGAAAAGGGGTTTTTTAGGCTTTCCGTCTCTATCGTTATCATTAATTACTACCATCGTATCATCTGTTCCCAAATCAGTCTGATCTTCCACCTTGGGTGCTCTTTCCCGGGCATCACTGCACATAGCAACAGACGAGAGTTTTATGATTATAGTCTAAAGGTTTTCAATATTATTTACTCCAGATATCTGATGCCTTATTATAAGATCTACATGCGATGTTGTCAAACTTCTGTTCCTATCAATTCTCACATTTGAGTGAAAATTCTCTAGATAGCCACCATTTACCTGCAAGTAATGAAAGTAACTTTCGATTTCATAAACCCGATGGTCTATAAAGTCGATCGAGAGCGTGTTAAATTTATCATCTACTTCAATTGACACTAACTTGGGCTTTGAAAATAATCGAGTAAGTAACAGGTTAACTGCAATGTTAATTGCTGTAAAGATAAAAATGTTATGTAAGTAGGTATTGTGCAACAATAAGTATGAGTGTGTTAAATTGTCTCGGTGTTTTAGTATCGTCATGACGTTGAAAGGTCAATGACACGAGGTCTGCAAATTTATTACGATGACTGATCCATGATAAATTTTTTCACGAGTGATTATTATAATAGAATTGTTTTTGGAATAAGAGTTGAGTAAGACCACGTGTCAACTGTCAATGTACCGTTAAAGACCGTTTTTAATAACGTTTACGGATTTGGATTGATTGCAATATTTAGGTATCTGGCAGATTTGATCTATCCATACCTTAAATTTTACAGTAATATTAACGAGCGATAAGTTATTGCAATGAAAGTGATAGATTGGATTGAATATTGTATAGTTGAATAGAATATTGAAAACGGCGTAAGAGTATTCGTGAAGAAAAGGGAAAATGAAATGTGGAATAAAAGAGATCCGTGATGGCGGCCCCTATACCGCAAAAAACAAGGGAAGGAAAAATTCGACGCATGAGCTAGGATCACGAGTAGCTCAGTTGGAATAGCAACTGCACGGTTTGCAGAGGTCGTGGGTTCGAGTCCCGCATCGTGTATGTATTTTTCTTTACCATTTTAAGAATTTAGAAAAGAAGATTATATGCTAATCTAGAAGAAGTAGTCTTATATCTATGACAACCCATTGCTAGAATTTTGAACGGAAGTACGCGTTATTTTCTGATTAAAGAGGGTATTTCTGAATGACATATCAGCGTTAGGTCATTAGTTGGAGCACAAATCCTAAAAAGGATTACATACGTAATGATCTTAAATTTTCGATTTGACACTTTCGATAATGTGGCATATTTAGAATGCTCTATGAGTCGGTTAGGTTAGATTAGCATTGGCACATGATTTGGACTGAGATTAAGTTCTTTGTTTCTCCAACTGTTTCTAAAAGATAAAACATTTTATCGTCATTTCGAGTTCTTTGAACTTTCAGTCTTATTATTTGAATACAATACAATATAAAACATGAAAAAAATATTTATTCGGAATAAAAATGTAACATGATGGTTTCAATATTTTCGATCGTTTTTGTGTTTTGGCACTGCATATATTATATACCAACTTCGAAAAAGAAGGAGGTTTTCATAGAGGTTTTTTTAATATACCTAGTAGTAAGTAATTAGGTGTACAAGTTCACTAAAAGTCTAGCTGTCTGAAGCAATGAAAAAATCACTTAATAATTTGATTAAATATATCTATTGAATATGTCTTACTGAGTTCCTTATCTATTCTTCTCAGTAGTCTAGTTTCCAATCCGGCAGCAACTATCTATCTATATACAAAAATGAATGCCTATTTCCTTTAGTCACGCCATTAAACGTGAACGGCTGGACTGATTTTAACAGGACTTTCAGACTTGGCAGATATCTGATGTTTCAATGAGCAATTCTTTTTTTATGTTAGAAAAAAAAATTGTGGTTTCGCAACATAAAGCACGAAACTTACACGAATTATACGCGTATGAAACCGCAGGGCGCTTAATGAAAAAGTGCGTCTTTGCTGATGTAGTAATAGTCACTGATCTGTATTTGTGTTGCAGGAAACCCCCGCCTCCCCCCAAGAAGATATTCGAATACCTGAACAAGCACGTGGTGGGCCAGGAGTACGCCAAGAAGGTGCTGTCAGTGGCGGTGTACAACCACTACAAGAGAATTTACAACAACGTCACCAGCGGCGGACCGCCCGACGCACACCACCCTTTACAGCACACACACAGAGGTAACATTAACGTCATTCAAAATATATTTATTTGATTAGACTTACAAAGTACTTACTTTCAAATCGTCAGAAGGACTCTGAGAAATAAGTGCAGTAAACGGACGTTACGTGGCCTATATTAAAATCGGTGCTGTACTTTTTGAGCCAATTCTTTACAAACATACTTACATATAAATCTTTATATTAGTATAGTTATCTATATATATATATCGATTTCGATAATATTTATTTTGTTGTGTTCGTTATTGTCAGGAGATGTTTGTTATGAAAGAATAAACTAAGAAAATTGCGTGGAAAATTTGAAAATTTAAGAATACTTAACCATCATATTAAAATCTTTCTTTCTTCTTAAATCTAACCTTAGCGCTTTGGACAATAAAAACTTTTTGATGTAACCTTATGACGTTTGACATAGAATTGACAGAATACGCGCTGCATTCTCATAATTAAGTCAGGGCAACGTCTGTCGGGTCAGCTAGTAAATTATAAATGCTACCACCGGATTCGGAAGCTTGCTTTTGCTGAGAAGAACCCGGTGAGTAACTCAACAATTAGTCTTTTCACAACTATAAAAAATGTAACTACTAACGGGCGGCTAATATGACTGAATTCTTGACTATTCCGAGTTCATTGTAAAATTATACATAATGGTCGTGACTTTCCGGCCGCTTAGAAAACAATCTCGTTTACGTTTTAATGGGAAAAGATTGGTTTCAGCCGTCGTTATACTTGAACGTAAACCCACTTAAGTTTTGCTTTCTAAAAAACTTAGATTTGTATCGTTTGGTAGTACTTTAGTCACGTTTCCGTGCAATTACGATGTTTTCGCCATGTTTATTCATATTTGAAATATTGTCAACCTTAATCATTCACGTATAAAGATGCTTGGTCAATAGATAAGTGTAAGGCTCAGAAGTAATTCAAAGACGTATGTATAGAGCCTGAGACGGCGATAGACTCACCATCTTTCACGTTGGTACTTAATCATCTCAGGTGAAAAGTGAGTGTTGTTATTACACAACACCTCTGCCAACCCCCACGGGGAATACAGGCGTGAGCATATGTATGTATGTAAGAGTATGGCTATTTCCTTTTTTAATATTGAATTAAAACAATTTTTGCTACTTCAATTCCTATATTATTCAACTAGCTGTGCCCCGCGGTTTCACCCGCGTAGATTTAGTTTCATGCTTCATGTCGCGGAACCCTAATATTTTCAATAAATAAAAGTAGCCTAAGTCACTCTTTGAAACATCAGCTACCTGCCAGTGGAAGTCCCGTTAAAATCGGTCCAGCCGCTTCAGAGTTTACCCGGAACAAACAGACAGAAACATTTTAAAACTTGGTTTTATAGTGTCAGTAGTGTGTAAACTTTCATATGCATTTAGTGAAAAGCTGTTATTTTGGAATTACAATCAGACACTTCAATTTTATTTATATGTATAGATGTATAGATTTCAGGGCTTTTTTTATTTATATGTAAAAAATCCTGGCGATTATAATAATAATAATTCGCTTAAAGAAACGATATGAAATATATGGGGTGAAAGTCACGCGCCTGATTTTTTATGTTTCCATACATTTGATATCGCTTCTCTTAGCGCAAGTGCGGAGGAATTTTACTTTGTCTAGGCTTACAGGGGCCATACCGTGATCTCCTATTGCAATGATAGTTTGACTCGTACTATGTGACAGATGTATATGACGTGCATAAGTCTGTCACTGTCACACAGTGGAACTATGATGGCAATAAGAGCTTATGGTAAGGGTGTAAGACGGTACATAAATAATATTGTCTCTATACCAGATTGTGTTTGAAGACTATTTGTAAAGTCATTTGAACCCTGTTACAAATCAATTTTGAAATCAGAAGTGACAGATTGAATCGCGAAAGTGTATCTAATTGACTACAATAAGTTTGGAGAGCTCCGCGCTCCGCCGCTTTCGACTCATGCTTGGCCACTTGGTGTCGAGTTGTTCTAGAATTCTCGGTTTATTTATTTATTCCCTTTACTTCAAGAACAGTAGCTGATAACTATGTGCCAGAAAAGTATAATATATTAGTTTTTTTTTGATGCGAATACTACCTTTCTTGTATTTTATTATTAGTTATTGATGTTAGATTTTTCATGATGGGCTTAGGTATTATATTTAATTGGGTAATATAAAGTATTTAATATTGGGCACTCCTTGTCTGTTTTACATTTAAAACTGTTCTAGGTATAATCTATACCTTAATATTACTTCTGTATAATTTTGACTGTTGTGCAAAAAAATGAAAAAAAAGTGTGTAGTAATTTTGAAGAGTTTTAGATATGATACAAACTTTACCTCTTTATGGATAATACTGGTGCCCGCGCGCCGCTCTAATCGCGCAGAAGTTAACTTATTTTTATATTTTGAATAAATCACACGATATTGTTATATAGCCGATCTGTTATTCAGATGTTTAAGTTATAATTATTGTAAAGTTTCATCAAAATCCATTCAGTCGTTTTTGCGTGAAAGAGTAACAGACTTACATCCATACATACCTACATTCTTACAAACTTTCGCATTTATAATAATAGTAAAATTATAATAATAAGACTAGTCTTCAAAGAAAGGCCTTCAATAGTGAGGAACGCACTTAGTCTTGGCTATGTACGATTACAGAGGTCGCGACTTACAAGACAAGTTACAAGGTACCTTCTAATTCATAATAGCGACCTTGTCATTGAATGCCAGCAGTCTATTGTTTTGTAATCAACTGGCAGTTTTCGTGTCCGTATAGCTAGCGTACACATGGTGGAATCCAGGGTCGGGAGTAGTCTTAAAAAATAGTGCCTAAATAGTGCCTAATTAGTGCCATATTTAAAAAAATAGTGCCACAATATTTAGGGAAATATAGGGCTTTCTTTTTGGTACGCTAGCTTGACGTCAAGCTAGCGTACACATCCTAGATCTCGATAACGGCTTGCACTAGGATGATGCTTTTACTGCCAAAAAATAGTGCCTAAATAGTGCCTCCGGAATGCAAATTTTCAGAATGATTGCTCCACGGAGAGCTTCACAAATAGGCAAGCAACTCAAATGACATTCGTCCCATCGTCAAGCTAGCGTACACACGCTGTTCATAGGGAAAGGCGATGGCACTAATTATGAGGAGTATACCAAAAAATAGTGCCTGAAATAGTGCCTCCAGATCTGCAAAAATATACTGGAAATTCGCAGAGGAACCGTTTCAAAAATCGATGTAAACTTCTACATACAAAATGACTTTTGTACAGTCGCGCACAGCAAAAAATCATTTTCATTTTACAGAGGTGATACTTTGATTAAACTGTATTTTTATCATCATTGTATTTATTAGTGTGCAGTAATAATAATAATAAAAACTCACCTACCTCACCTTACAAAAAGCCGTGATGTAAATACCTGCTGAATTACAGCAAATTGACCTATCGCTACACGTGCTCACCACACACAATACTATTAGTGATACTCACTTGGCCCGTGAATATTTAAAAAACCATGAAAAAGTAAATACCTTAAAAAAAAACAAAATAATAATAAGAATAGTAACCCGCCTCTGGCTCCTCTAAAAAGGTATAATAGTACCAATCTAATAGTGATCTCTACTACTGGGGTCATACCCAAACAACTACATCAGTCTCTCACCACCCTGAACTTGCACCAAAACTTCACCACCTTCTACAAAAGGCAGCCATCCTAAATACTTGCAGACTAGTGAGAAACATCGCACGAAGGGTTTTGTAACATCATCTAAAATCCCGATATATATATGGGCCAATTTAGATTTTCGCGAAAACTTGTAAAAGTACCAAAATTTTCTTATTTCTAAAAGTACAAGTTTTTGAATTTTCTAGAATGTTTCCTTTATTTTTGCTCTAAGACCTAGTTCAAACAAGGTTCCGAATGTATTATACAAAAAATAAAAGTATGTTTTATAATTATTTAGATTTTTACTCTTAAATACCTTGAATGGACCCACAGTGGGTTAATAGCAGTGGGACCACGATTAATATCTCAAAATGACAAATATTTTCTAATATTCATTAATAATTTATTAATTCGGGAAATTTAATATAATCCATCATAATGTTCGCTTTGTCGTCATATTTTTGTCGGGTACTACTGTGAAACTTTTTTGTAATTTCTCACATATCTAGTAGCTGATGACATATGTCACATCATCGATTACCTTCCTCTCTGTGACGTATTACCAAAATATTTTTAATCACTTCTTGACTTGCCAGTACCTTCACTATGGTAGAAGTTTACATAGATTTTTTAAACGGTTCCTCTGCGAATTTCCAGTATATTTTTGCAGATCTGGAGGCACTATTTCAGGCACTATTTTTTGGTATACTCCTCATAATTAGTGCCATCGCCTTTCCCTATGAACAGCGTGTGTACGCTAGCTTGACGATGGGACGAATGTCATTTGAGTTGCTTGCCTATTTGTGAAGCTCTCCGTGGAGCAATCATTCTGAAAATTTGCATTCCGGAGGCACTATTTAGGCACTATTTTTTGGCAGTAAAAGCATCATCCTAGTGCAAGCCGTTATCGAGATCTAGGATGTGTACGCTAGCTTGACGTCAAGCTAGCGTACCAAAAAGAAAGCCCTATATTTCCCTAAATATTGTGGCACTATTTTTTTAAATATGGCACTAATTAGGCACTATTTAGGCACTATTTTTTAAGACTACTCCCGACCCTGGATTCCACCATGTGTACGCTAGCTATACGGACACGCAGTTTTCCTCTACAAGCTAGACTTTCAGCAAAGTCTATACAGATAAATATTATTGGAGTGTCTGTTTGTAATTCCAAAATAACATATTTTCACTAAATGCATATGAAAGTAGACACGCTACTGACACTAAAAAACCAAGTTTAAAAATTTTTCTCTGTCTGTCTGTCTGTCTGTTTGTTCCGGGTAATCTCTGAAACGGCTGGACAGATTTTAACGGGACTTTCACTGGCGGGTAGGTAATATTACAAGGAGTAACTTAGGCTACTTATATTTATTAAAAATTTTAGGGTACCGCGACATGAAGCATGAAACTAAATCTACGCGGGTGAAACCGCGGGGCACAGCTAGTATAATATAAGTTTTCAGAAGCAGTAAGGAATATGGGTCAGTCAGAAGTCTAAGAAAGTCTGACAACTGGTTTAACCCAGATTGCCGATTTTCCCCGAAAAAGGGGTTACGAAGGTCAGATAGCAGTCGCTTCGTTTAAAAATCAGGTGATCAACCACATCGGGTTGAATTACTTAAGTGCCGACCACAAATACATGGGATAAGGCCAGGGAGATGAAGCAGTAAGGAACCTAGGCCTATTTTTTTGAAATAAGAACGTTTGCTCCATTGTGTACGAGAGTTATCTTTAAAATTAAATATTTTATTTACTGTCAAAAAATGTATGTTTGTACTTTTAAAAAGGTCCGTAAAACACGTATATGCGATCGGCTACGACGTGACACCTCTTCCATTTATTGTCATGAGACAATGTCAAATCTATGAAGATGCGCAACCTCTTTGTACCAACGAAGTTATCACTTGGACGTTGGCACCCCCCGAAAGACAAACCACGTTCTCTGACACGTTCATTGTACGATCTGACATCTTCGCGCTTCGCTAATAGAAATGATTAAAAATATGTGGGAATGACATATGTCACGTGACAGATTTATGTCATTTCCATATATTTTGTATCGTTTCTATTAGCGCAAGCGCGAGAGAATGTTATTTTGTCTAGGCCCACAGTGGCATAACGCACGCGTAACATTTATAATGTTAGTGTTTATAATGTATAGTTGCTTGAGTGATTTATTTTGTATTTTTTAAAACTGTATAATATTCTTTAAAAGAGTAATTACTGAGTTTCTTGCCAGGTTGTTCTCAGTAAAAGCAACCTTCCGAACCTGGCGTTAGCATGTATAATCCTGTGTAATTGTGTCATTCTGACGATTTGAAAGTACTTTGTATAAAGTCTAATCGAATAAAGATATATTTGAGTTTGAGTTTAGTGTGATAACAGCTTACTATAATTTCCATCTCACTTTCCAAATGCCTTAATTAGTATTCAGTATAGCGTTTAGATTTTGCCTGACTGTGTTTCCCACCGGTAAAGTAAATCAATATAATTCTCAAGTAAACACGTTTCGCTGACTTGTTTTATAAAACCTGATTGTGCGTTGCCGTTCATATTAATAAAGTTGTATGCCTTTACACGGTTCGAAAGGAAATGATACTGAATTATTATCCTTTGACAAATCTACTTTCGTTCTTAAACTTATTTATTTAAGTTTTTTTTTTTATTGGATCTTATTAAGCTACCGACTTGAGTTGAAATGTTTTACATATTTTACTAAACAACACTTACTTATATATGGAAGATAAACTTGGCGACCCGATAGGCCAGTGGTCAGTGGCTCTGTATGTGAATCTTGAAGTAGCAGGATTGAATTTTTATTCCTGCCATGATAAGTTCATTATGTCCAAATGTATTATGTTGTCTGTAAACTAGTTCCCAACTAAGGTCCCTCACTTTTAATTAAACTGAAATAACAACACTAATGATGAAATAAGAAATAACAAATATAACTAAAACTAAATGTTATCTACATACATATTCTCACGCCTGTATTTCATGGTGGTAGACAGAGGGCAGGCAGGCCTAGTGCGAGTTTCAATGCCGCCGTCACAAATAACCGCGTTGACGTAAACGCAGATTTGTATTTTGATTTTAAGAAAACTCGCACTAGGCCCTCGAGTGTAAATTATCCCAGGATTTTATTGGTTATGTGTGTGGAGGAGTTCGTGGCACAGTTGCTATTGCGCATATCATTCGATCAGTGAAGTTAAGCAACCATACGCCTAGCCAGTTGATGGATGGGTGACCGCCCGAGTTCCCTCCGTGCCTCGGAGAGCACGTTAAGCTGTTAAGTTACAGGTCAGTGGGAGGCCTAAAAATAATCTGATAACTGGATTAACCCAGATCACAGATTTTCCTCCTAAATGGGGTTGCGAAGGTCAGATGGCAGTCGTATAAAAATCAGGTGATCAGCCACATCGGGTTGAATCAAGTGCCGACCCCAACAATGTATGGGATAAGGCCAGGGAGATGATGATCTATTGGTTATGTGTCGATTGCAGATCTCCTTCACTTGAGTCACGCGACAGGCGCCGCCGGCGCGGAGGTGTTGGAGCGACAACAACACGAGCTGAGGCTGGACAAGAGCAACGTTCTCCTGCTGGGACCCACTGGATGCGGTAACTTTACACATTAATACTTTACTAGCTACATTCAAAAGCCGTTGGTTTTGCTCTAGAAGGAGTATCTCATTGTAAGGTATTTGTAAAATGTGGCAAAGCGCCGTGGGGATGCTTTTTTAAATAGTATAAGTTGAAGTTTAATGTTTGAACGTTTCGTTATTTAAAACGTTACGGATTTTTTTTACAAATTTGTAGGAGTTGAATTCCGAAGAGGGGGGGGGGGGGGGGGGGTTAGCTAGTAATTTATGAAGTAATACGTATTAATTAACTACTTCAGTTTAAGGGGTTATATTTTATTTTTTATTGGATGTTTTGGGATACAGGTTTTTTTTTGTTAGGTGCTTATTTGTAATACGTAGTTGTATGTATTTTACTGAATTAAAAATATGTATTGTTTCGATGATATGTACATGATGCCTGGCTGAGTTTCTTGCCGGTTCTTCTCAGAAGGCTAGTTTCCGAACCGGTGGTAAATTCTCGACTTTCATAAGTGCCTTACCAGGGCCTAAACTGAATAAATATTTTTCATTTTCATTTTCATTGATATTCAATCTATATAGCCATGATTTTTTAGAAATAGTAATAAAATGTGACTATGTAAGCATCAACCTGTATAAACAATACCAGCAGAAAGTATTGTTCGATGGGACCATTACACAACCGTCGCATAATATGTTGTAGTATATATACTAACAAGCCGCTCGTTTATACAAAGGTCAATCAAATTTACGCGGTGACTCATGACATACTCAAATCTTACGTAAATAGACATGGCTTAAGCCTTCACAACCGGTTCGAATGGATTTATTTGAGATTAACCCCAAATTCATAGCAATTTGAGCTTTTGATAGATATAAATATAGATATAAATAGAACTACTAGACTTTTCTTTATGTTAATTTTTATCGACATTTGTACATTGGAACTGTGTCCATGGGCTTACATTTCTCAAATGATTTATTTTGTTTAAATTGTATAATATTTTTGAAAAGAGTAATTACTGAGTTTCTTGCCAGGTTCTTCTCAGTAAAAGCAACCTTCCGAACCTGGCGGTAGCATGTATAATCCTGTAAATTGTGTCATTCTGACGATTTGAAAGTGCTTTGTATAAAGTCTAATCGAATAAAGATATTTTTGACTTTGACTTTGACTTTGACTTTGAAAAAATTTATACGCAAATTTTCACGTCTGTATTTCCCGAAGGGGTAGGCAGAGGTGTAATTATATTACGAGACATTTCGCCAGTTATGTTTATGTCTCATGTTAGGAGCGAGCCCATTGCCATTAACCGGCTACTAATCCGGGCTGCTACAGGTTAATTACAAAAACCCAGTAACACTTTACTCGACTTGACGACTTGAGAATCGAGGCGAGGACCTCATATTCAGCTATAGCACTTGGGACCACAAGACCAACGAGGCAGTCCAGTGAAAAACTTTCCCCAAGCGTAGAGTACCATTTAACAGCAACTGCACTGTTCATCGAATGTATGTTATGTTACAACTTCCCATCTCAAGGTTGGGAATTATTCAATAAATTTGATTAAGATAATTATCTCGTGATCTTGCAATATTTTTCAATCAAGGAGTAACTTAGGCTACTTTTATTTATTGAAAATATTAGGGTTCCGCAACAATAAGGATGAAACTAAATCTACGCGGATGAAGCCGCGGGGTACAGCTAGTTGTCAATATATTTTCATCATTCCAATTTCATGTCAATTATAAAAGTTCCAAATTTGATTGAGCATCTAAGTAACCGGACTATCTATAACTCAGTTAGATTTATTCATGTTCTCTATGTGGGTGGCATCAACAACACTACAATTACCATTAACACGAGCGTGTTAAGAATCAAAATACATTGACACCGTTTCTATTTGTATGCACTATGCAGCTTTGTGCAAAAGGAGTTTGTGTTGCAAAAGCTTTGCCGCACAAGGTTTGTGTGCCCTATTCTTCTAATCCACTAGCATCACTACGTGGTGTCACTTGCGTTTGCTGACTAAAGGAACATTGTGTTTCTTTTTTAAATATTTCTCTGGCAATCTATAATTTTGGTTCCTTCCATTATTCTTATCATCCTTTCTTTCTTTCTTTCTATCTATATTGGATTGTGGAACAATCTTAACTCGTTGTCGTTAGGATACTGTTTTTCCCTTACGTTGACAGAGATCGCGGACAGTTACCAACTGCTAATTACTTAATTTTGCATTTTTTAGATCAGCCAAATTTTCGGTTGTAAAACATTGCTGCTTTTAAATGTAAACTTAAATATATAACCACCAACAAAGTGCAATCTATAATGAACCACACAGCGCTAAAATTAAAATTGCAAATCAAATTACGCAACCAAATATACTTGGTTAGAAGCACCGAGTAAACAAAACATAATTAGCCATTGAGTATGGTACACACGTACACCCTTTGGCTTACTGTGTGTTTTAACAACTATGTATGGCGGTTTTGTGAAATATTTCATTTGGACCGTGTATTTTTAACATCCATATGTAAATTAAGACAAATGTTGATTTGCAAAAGTAAATTATTCCAAACAGGTGTTTAAATAATATATTTCATTGTACACTAAAAACGAATACCTTATTACCAAAATTGTATCTATAATATCGTCGTGAAGTTGAATTAATTTTATAAGAATTTCAAGAATATAAATAATGATTTTCAGTAAATTTAAGAAGCCTGATTTCTTTGCTTTTAATAATGTTAATGTACGATAAAATTGAGCTTCCGAGATGGGACGCGTTTTCATCCTAAATAACCTAACTTTTTTATTATCTTTCTCATCCAAAAATACGCTAAATACCCGAAAGTCACAATGATACTTTTGGCTCTGAGACCTCGCCCCGGGCCCGGGGCTTTCACTACGGAGAAATGTCAGTCACTCACTCCGTCGGCCGACCCACCTACAGCGGATTGGGTTTAACCACAGAATTGTCTCCTGCCTAAGCAAATATTTTCTGACAAATTAAATGAGGTGATTTAATTTGGGTATTGTGGTTTCCAGGTAAAACTCTCCTCGCTCAGACAATAGCCCAGTGCCTGGACGTGCCGTTCGCGATCTGTGACTGCACGACCCTCACTCAAGCCGGTTACGTCGGCGAGGACATTGAAAGTGTCATCGCTAAGCTGCTCCAAGACGCTAACTTCAAGTAAGAACTCTTTTGAAATAGACTGTGAACATTGAATACTAAGATATATCTGGTTCGGGTACAAATAGGTAACCTTGAAAATACAATTTTAAACAAAGTAATTAATAAGATATTATCTAAATAAACTAAGTATTTAAGAAAGTTTTTGTGGAAAGAAGAATGTTGTAACGGCTCATAGATTACATTATACAATAAGATGACGCCTATTACATCTTCATGAATTACGTACTAAATGAAAATAATGCTGTCATTAAAAAATAACTTGATACCGTTTAATTTTGTGTACTGTTGGTATTTGATGAAACCCACTGCATGCATCGAGTGAACCAAAACGTTTGTATTCCAGTGTGGAGAGAGCTCAAACAGGCATAGTGTTCCTTGATGAAGTAGACAAAATTGGTG
The DNA here is from genome assembly GCA_964035505.1 of Watsonalla cultraria. Lineage (NCBI taxonomy): Eukaryota > Metazoa > Arthropoda > Insecta > Lepidoptera > Drepanidae > Watsonalla > Watsonalla cultraria. The sequence continues at coordinate 520,195 of OZ037726.1, read as the reverse complement.
CCGTGCCTGGGATTCATCAGCTCAGGGACGTTGGAGGTAAGAAAATCGGCAAATCATTAATTCAAAAGCTTTTTTATCCTTTGAAAACAATAATTAAATTGTTTTGTAGAAAGTTTCTTGATATACTCTCTTAAATTGTGTCTGTTCCATTAAACTCCGTATTTTTGTGTCTCAACCTTGGAAATGTGATAGATACATCGAAGATATTTTGGCCTCATAGTGACAGGTCTGTCGCTGCGCCCTCTCTAAGGCTGGAATTCACACACTTTGGTGGGATACCAATATCATTGTTTTTGTTATTTTAGCGTACAAATCTATACTTAATATAATAAAGCTGCAGAGTTTGTTTGTTTGTTTGTTTGAACGCGCTAATTTCAGGAACTACTGGTCCGATTTCAAAAATTCTTCAGTGTTGGATAGTCCATTTATCGAGGAAGGCTATAATTTTATTCTCATAAAATTAGGGGCCCGTAAGAAAATTGCGATTTCGTAACCCAAGGTGTAAAATCGAAATCCTATTTATGCGTGCGCTGCAAAAACGATCGACAATAGAACAAAATGATGTAGTACGGGTTTGTAGGTGTAATGAATGTTTGATATGTGCGGTCCAGGCGAGGGCGTGCAGCAAGGCATGCTGAAGATGCTGGAGGGCGCCGTGGTGTCGGTGCCGGAGCGCAACTCGCGCAAGCTGCGGGGCGACGCCGTGCACGTCGACACCACCAACATCCTCTTCGTGGCCAGCGGCGCCTACAACGGCCTCGACAGGTACCCTCGACAGCTCCCGCCCTCACACCGACCTATTTCATTGATGACACATTTATTACTCTAAATTGTTAAAAACTATCAGGAAATGTACGAACACGAAGCGAAACTCGAACCCTCTGCGAACCGTCGTGCACCTGCTGTGCCAACTGGGCTCCTCGTGGTCATATCACGTGTATAAATTTTTCCTTCGCGTCTTGCGATATCGGTTGCGATTAGTCTAATGTTGGAATTAGCTAAATATCAAATCGATGAGGTTTAATTGTAAAGCTACTGGTGTGAATTCATTGCACTTAAGTTTTTAGGAAAACTCATTGTACACACGGTTGAGATTCGAGCTTGCTTGCAGGCGACTGCTCTGAAATAGAGTACTTTGATTTCAGATTGGTACAGCGTCGTAACAACGAGAAATACCTGGGATTCGGTGCGTGGGATTCTCGGTCAGGCCGAAGAGCAGCACTGGCTGCGGCCACGGCCGATTCTTCGCCGCTGGACTCGGCACGAGCTGAAAATGATGAGAGGGATGCCTGGCTCCGGAAGGTTCAGGCCCGGGATCTCATCGACTTCGGCATGATACCAGTGAGTGAATATATCAATGAAAGGCATATCGTGCTTACAGCGTCAGCGAATGAATAACAACTAACACTGATTGGCGAACACGACTCACAGTAATAGGTTGTGTGCGATAGAGATTACGTTCTACGAAGCCGAAATTAGCCTATTGTCCCTGTACATATCAGACACTATCCATATCTATACTAATATTATAAAGTGAAAGGCTTGTTGGTTACGATTTAATTCAAAAACTACTCGACCGATTTAGAATTTTTTTCCACCGTTATAAAGCTACATCTTCAGCGAGTTATACAGGCTAACATTGTAAATTAGTGATCCATATTGGCCAAGCGGCCAAGTCGTAGACATTAATTAATTGCTCTATTTACACAACTGCCTAAAAAAGGCGTATTGTTGCTCCTTGTAGAGGAATTACAAAGTAGCTTTTAACCATATGTAGTTGATTTGTTTACTCGAAACATGTATTCAATGTAATATCAACTCTAAATCGTGCGTGTTATGGTTGACAGGAGTTCGTCGGTAGATTCCCTGTGCTGGTTCCCTTCCACAGTCTCAACCAGGAACTGCTTGTTAGGATACTCACGGAGCCCAAGAATGCAATGGTAAGTTAGAAATATACTCATTCATGTTTTTTGCATCATCATCGCTCTGTAACCTTACTCCAAAGACTGCGTCTTTTAGTATGGTATTTCCATCATATCTTTCTTGCACATTCACATTGCACACTGGTCCTTCGAGCCGGATTCGTACGAATATTTTTTTTTACTTATTAAGAATAGTTGGATTTTGTCTTATTCGCTATTATATGACATTTCCGTTGTGTATTTTCTTGCACCTCCGATGGTCCTTCGAGCCGGACACGAACGAAATTGTATGACCTCACTTAATTGATCATTAATGCCAGCCAGAGTTTCTTGCCGGTTCTTCTCAGAAGGCTAGTTTCCGAACGGGTGGTCAATTCTTCGACGTTCACTTATGAACGTCGGAGAATTGATCATACCAGGACCTAAAGTGAATAAACAATTTTCATTTTAAGAGAGTTTTGTACGTGTTTATAGGTATCGCAGTACAAGTTGTTATTCGCGATGGACAAATGCGAGTTAACGTTCAGTGACGAGGCTTTACGGGCCGTCGCCGCGCTCGCCATGGAGAGGAAAACTGGCGCCAGAGGACTGCGGGCTATCATGGTGAGAACTAAATATTCATTTGCCTACTTTTGTACTCAACCTGGGCTCGATCCCCGGTTCGGGCAATGTTTATGCAGGTCCTAGCTGTGCCCCGCAGCTTCAATCGCATAGACTTAATTTACTAGGTGGCTTTATTGCGCCACATTCAAATGGCCTCCCCGTGCTCCTCTATAAGAATTGACTACATAGTCATGAGACGCACTCGACTACGCTTCCTTCAAATAATATTAAAGTGTGTGTGGTGTGTGGTGTGCAGGAGAACCTGCTGCTGGAAGTGATGTTCGAGATCCCCGGCTCTGACATCAGTGGCGTCCACATACACGAAGGCTGCGTCGCCCACGGACAGCCCCCCGACACCCGCCGCCACGACCACCGGCCACACCTCGACCGCTGGCCCGAGGTGCGCCTCCACAACTGTACGTAGCTATACACTGGCCGCCACCACCGGCCACACCTCGACCGCTGGCCCGAGGTGCGCCTCCACAACTGTACGTAGCTATACACTGGCCGCCACCACCGGCCACACCTCGACCGCTGGCCCGAGGTGCGCCTCCACAACTGTACGTAGCTATACACTGGCCGCCACCACCGGCCACACCTCGACCGCTGGCCCGAGGTGCGCCTCCACAACTGTACGTAGCTATACACTGGCCGCCACCACCGGCCACACCTCGACCGCTGGCCCGAGGTGCGCCTCCACAACTGTACGTAGCTATACACTGGCCGCCACGACCACCGGCCACACCTCGACCGCTGGCCCGAGGTGCGCCTCCACAACTGTACGTAGCTATACACTGGCCGCCACCACCGGCCACACCTCGACCGCTGGCCCGAGGTGCGCCTCCACAACTGTACGTAGCTATACACTGGCCGCCACCACCGGCCACACCTCGACCGCTGGCCCGAGGTGCGCCTCCACAACTGTACGTAGCTATACACTGGCCGCCACCACCGGCCACACCTCGACCGCTGGCCCGAGGTGCGCCTCCACAACTGTACGTAGCTATACACTGGCCGCCACCACCGGCCACACCTCGACCGCTGGCCCGAGGTGCGCCTCCACAACTGTACGTAGCTATACACTGGCCGCCACGACCACCGGCCACACCTCGACCGCTGGCCCGAGGTGCGCCTCCACAACTGTACGTAGCTATACACTGGCCGCCACCACCGGCCACACCTCGACCGCTGGCCCGAGGTGCGCCTCCACAACTGTACGTAGCTATACACTGGCCGCCACGACCACCGGCCACACCTCGACCGCTGGCCCGAGGTGCGCCTCCACAACTGTACGTAGCTATACACTGGCCGCCACCACCGGCCACACCTCGACCGCTGGCCCGAGGTGCGCCTCCACAACTGTACGTAGCTATACACTGGCCGCCACCACCGGCCACACCTCGACCGCTGGCCCGAGGTGCGCCTCCACAACTGTACGTAGCTATACACTGGCCGCCACCACCGGCCACACCTCGACCGCTGGCCCGAGGTGCGCCTCCACAACTGTACGTAGCTATACACTGGCCGCCACCACCGGCCACACCTCGACCGCTGGCCCGAGGTGCGCCTCCACAACTGTACGTAGCTATACACTGGCCGCCACGACCACCGGCCACACCTCGACCGCTGGCCCGAGGTGCGCCTCCACAACTGTACGTAGCTATACACTGGCCGCCACCACCGGCCACACCTCGACCGCTGGCCCGAGGTGCGCCTCCACAACTGTACGTAGCTATACACTGGCCGCCACCACCGGCCACACCTCGACCGCTGGCCCGAGGTGCGCCTCCACAACTGTACGTAGCTATACACTGGCCGCCACCACCGGCCACACCTCGACCGCTGGCCCGAGGTGCGCCTCCACAACTGTACGTAGCTATACACTGGCCGCCACCACCGGCCACACCTCGACCGCTGGCCCGAGGTGCGCCTCCACAACTGTACGTAGCTATACACTGGCCGCCACCACCGGCCACACCTCGACCGCTGGCCCGAGGTGCGCCTCCACAACTGTACGTAGCTATACACTGGCCGCCACCACCGGCCACACCTCGACCGCTGGCCCGAGGTGCGCCTCCACAACTGTACGTAGCTATACACTGGCCGCCACCACCGGCCACACCTCGACCGCTGGCCCGAGGTGCGCCTCCACAACTGTACGTAGCTATACACTGGCCGCCACCACCGGCCACACCTCGACCGCTGGCCCGAGGTGCGCCTCCACAACTGTACGTAGCTATACACTGGCCGCCACCACCGGCCACACCTCGACCGCTGGCCCGAGGTGCGCCTCCACAACTGTACGTAGCTATACACTGGCCGCCACCACCGGCCACACCTCGACCGCTGGCCCGAGGTGCGCCTCCACAACTGTACGTAGCTATACACTGGCCGCCACCACCGGCCACACCTCGACCGCTGGCCCGAGGTGCGCCTCCACAACTGTACGTAGCTATACACTGGCCGCGACCACCGGCCACACCTCGACCGCTGGCCTAGCTATAGACACCGGCCATGACCACGGCTACGACTATACGTGTTGTGATACATCCACTTACCCCTCTAGGAAAACTTCAGAAATCGCAGAACAACAAACCTAATTTAATTCCCAATAAGAGGTATCGAAGTAACTCATTGAAGTGAGACAAGCAATTCTCAATATTATTTCAATGATAGGTCTATTTCGTAATGTTTTTATTTTTCTTTTTTAATTCGTTGTTCGCAGAATGCCTTTTACACTGCGGTCTGGCCGCGACAGAATGGATACTCAATGTAAAATCGTGTTAGTAAACCCCTAAGGTTATTCATAAAATGTAAAAGAGGCATTTTTATTAATAGACTACTAGGAAAACATAAAAAAATCCTCCCGCTTCGTCCCCGAAACTTCGTCTAAGAAGCTAAATGCGAAATATACAAAGGCGACCATGCGTTCATATTTTAGCGGACATATTGTGTTTTTTTAACGATTTCTCGCAACTAATTTTGAAGTCGTTTTGCGCTCGTGATACCAAACTTTGTGTTTTTATTCTGGCAATTTCACCTGAAATACATTTCTATGTAATTTTATGCCTCTTTTTATTGAAGTCTATGTATATTTTTCTTTCGACAGAGACTCGATCCCGTGTCCCAACCATCTGTCACTCAGACGTTGGCGCTGTGAGCAGATACAAGTATGGTGGTTACATTCACAATCGATCGACAACGGCCGTCTAACGGCTTCCAATACTGTACATTAAATAAAATACTGAAATAGCTAATTTTCACTTTGATTTTTTTGTAGCTGTATAGTCTCTTTTTCGGAGAGTAAAATATTTGAGTATCAGCAATGGAACTTGTCCTGAGTTGGCATGGAATCATGTTGAACGTAAGTAGGTACAATTTTTAAGGAAACCGGTTGAAAAGTTATTGTAACAAAAATCGAATAGAAACGAATATATTCGATTTCTGTCATCAATAATTACGAATAGAAAAATATTTATTAAAACAAAACTATTTCTTTTTAAAATGTTGAACATTCGTGGATTGCTATCCTGTTTTAAAACAACCATTGACTAAAGCCGGATTTTGTGACTAATACACATATTTGATTTTAAACTGTATCTTAACGGATTAAAGTATATTTCAAATTGGAAGTTATTTGGCAGTTAAACTTTTTTGTAAATAAGTATGTAGGTACTTCAAATTCTGGGTTTTTAGTTATTTAGTACAAAGAAAGCATTTCATAGAAAACTTTCTGAAACTATAATGACTAGAAAGCTTTTAAAATCGGTTTCCTTTCACTCAGTCCAACGAAAATGTTACCTCTTCGAAATTCAAGAGGAATTTAGATCTCAAATCAATAGAATATTTAAAATAAATTGAAGCGTGTTTAGTTCCTTGTATTTAAGCGTCGACCACCATGTAACAAGCTCTTGTGATGTAAATGACTGTAAATACAATTAATAGAAGTGTTATTCATTAAGGTCTTAAATTAGGTTCTTTTATCTACTTGTCCCTTTGTTGTAAGTACGAAAACACTTTGAGAAAGTTTATTAGGAGATTTATTATTATTTCGGTCAGCAACTGAGCTAAATGTTTTGACATATTGTTACGATTATTATACATTTTTTTTTTTTTGTAATTTATAAATGGTTGGTTGTAATGTGATGAAGCTAAAAATTTCAAAGGATTTCAAATTATAACTAAATCCAGACGGATACACAGAAGAGCATAATCACATTACAGCTGCAGTAATAGTTTAAGCCTATTTTCATTAAAAATAAACATAAAAACCAACATTGGTTTATTTTATTTTATACCCTCCTACCCACATTTCAATTTCAAAACGATTTTCGATGTTTATCTACTATATAAAAAGAAGTCGGGTTTTCCTTCCTGACGCTATAACTCTAGAATGCACGAACCGATTTCCACGGTTTTGCATTCGTTGGAAAGGTCTCGGGCTCCGTGAGGTTTATAGCAAAGAAGATTCAGGAAAAAAATCAGGACAAACCAACATTTTAAGTAGATGGCGCCGGTGCGTGATACATTGTTTGACAGCTACTCATTGTTCTCTGCTCAGTTAATTTCATGTGATAAACCGGTATTGTGTTCACTGTGAAATTGTGAAAATGGCGAAACGGAGTTCGCCGGGTTTGCTAGTGTTGGATAAAAACGACATTTTAAAGTATACTTTGATTCCACCCGTAAATCAATTAGCAAATAAATAAATTAAATTAAAATCTTAAACGACAAAACTCCTTTTCGCGCTGAATTCCTTATAGCTCTGAGTGGTCATCACATCCAACAATATCTCCACTAACTTATAAACTTCTTCGTAGCTGGTATAAAGAGCTACAGGAGTCAGCCTGATAACGTTGGGATCTCTGAAATCTGGGACAACACCTCGAGATTTCAAATCCAAACTAATCCTGTACCCCTCTTCGTGTTCCAAACATACATGACCGCCTCTACACTTATCGTCTTTCAAATTCCCTATAGAAAACCCGTAATGGATTAGCTTCTTTTCGATCAAATACATGAGGTACCCAGTTATGTGTAAAGATTTCCTCCTAACCGCGGTCATACCAGCTTCCTTGAAGATCTTTAAAGACCCTTCTAAAGATGCCATGGAAAACAACGATGGGGTGCCGATTTGCCAACCGCTTGCGTCTTCTTGATGGTCAAACTCCTGCCGAAGCAAGAATTGAGTTTCTTTCTTGTTGCCGTACCAACCTATCAATCCGGGCATCAGTTTGAAATGTCTCCTGTTGATATACAAAGCGGCAGGCGATCCTGGTCCACCATTCAAGTATTTATACGTACACCAAACAGCAAAATCTGCGTCTAGATCTTTCAGATTGATCTCTATAGCTCCTACTGCATGGCAAAAGTCCCAGCCGATGAGAATGTTCTTGGTCTTGGCGGCTCTTGTGACTTTACTCATGTCAAGTACTTGGGCGCTTCGGTACAAGGCAGCTGGTAGCAGAATCAACGCGACGTCTGGCGTCATGGCTTCTATCACATCATCTTCAGATATATACTTTCCATTTTTACTTTTCAAAACTTTCACAGCGTTTTTTGGGTCATAACCTTTGAGCATCACTTGGCCGTCGACAGCGTACCGGTCCGTCGGGAAGTTTAAGTCGTCTACGAGTATTTTGTACTTATCCTTAGTCGGTTTATAGAACGTGCTGATCGCTTGATGGATGTTTACGGTCGTGGAGCCACAGAAACATATTTCATCAGCATCAGCACCGACGAGAGGTGACATTAGTTCAGCTAAGTGGTCAGAGTATTTCAAAAACTTGCTGTCCTGAACCGCCCAGAGTTTTACTCCTTCTTGTTTCCATTTGTCCAGGACTTGCAGTAAGGTATCCTCGGCGTCTAGCGAGGCCAGTCCCAAGGAGTTTCCACACATGTAAAGAACGCCCTCCTTCAGGTAGAACCTTTTTCGGAATTGGCCCAATCTGTCGTTGTTATCCAAACTTTTTGCAAACTCTTCGCCATCGTGGTAATCTTGGTCCGTTGTTACTTCTTTATTTGCAATAGACATCTTTGAAATTATGAGTAACCCGAGGTGGTTTAAATGTGTCAATGGTTACGCTTCGTCAGAGGAATTGCAGCTCATCAGCTCTACTTTCTAAATAGCTTCAAGTGATGGCTTCACACAATATCTATATATATAGCTATTTGTTATTTATTGTGTAAGCTGTTTATGATACCTTATCAAAAGTCTACATAGATGAAATTATGTACATAATTGCATTGTTATTGTATAATTAAGGTAACCATACATTTTAGCATGTTAAACTAAGTACAGCTAAGTAAATAACAAATCATATATTTAAAGGTTACTGTGTACTTACGTAGCGGTGTGTGTGTTTCGTATAATATGGGAGTGACTGTACCCCTCTGCATAATCCATGCGTCTTTATGAAGCGAGCTCTATCAAATTCATGTTTTTGTTCACAAAATTTTTTTATAAAGGAAATATCCCAATTTTTCGGAACTTCATGGTCACACTACAACAGGATAAGTAGCGCTTGTAAATGTATAGTGATATATCGTAGCCATAAAAGTGATAGGTTGATACCGTTATTGTTAGATGCTTACTACTGTACTAAATCACTGTTTTCTTAGATTTAACCCTAATATTTAACTTCGTTTAGGATGCTTCCGGAATCGGAACATAGTATTTCATCCGGATATACTTTAGAGAAATGCTGCCAATGATATTATATACAACTAAAGAGGCAGAAAATGTGCGCGAAAAAGTGAAGACAAATTATAGTAGTCATTCGTGCGACCAGATATTAAATATCATTCTATCATGATTGCAGATGCCGTTAGGTACTTACTCGTATGAGGTTCCTACTGTACTAAGGAATATCTAGCTTAAGTGGATGTATAACCCTTGCAATGAACAAGATGATGGTTTAATTAGTTTAATTCATCCCACTTTAAAAAAAAAATTCTTGCTTTTCAGGCCCTCTTGTAGGACTTTCTACTGCTTTCTACCAAGCACCCCTTGACTTTTCACATTTTAATGTCTTCTCTTCCCTAGTAAATGAACCAAACACCACGGAATTCGACCATCAGATGTCTGAGAATCGATTGAATGTGACTCATTCTAACAAGCAATTTCCAAATGTCGTCGCTGGATCTTGCGTTACAACAAATTTGGACGTCTTTTGAATGTGTCAAAACCTATAGTTGGGGCACTGAATAAAGGTAAGTTTCACGTAGAAAAAATGATGTAATCACTTACCTTCATCGGGTTGCATAGGTACTATACTTTCTCTTGTAAAGAAGCCACGGGTGGGAAAAGTGACGAGCGCGTATTACCTTAATTATTTAGACGCCACTTTGCCCACCGTGGATCAAGAATAGACTTTGACATGTTCAAACAAATGACGGATCAAAACAATTTGAGCCACACTAAAACGCAAGGTGAAGCGACGACGTTTCTTCTAATTCTTGGGGTACACGTAGGTAGCGAGGTGCAGGTACTACACAATAGTATTTACTACGTATTGCACTCACATTGCAAATAGAAAGGTGGGTAGGCTACTGTAAGTAACTTTCTTAATTTTTGTGTTGTTGATAAAGAAACAGCCTGCTTCAAGTATTCGCTGTTTATAATAAAACCTGGTATCTAAGCGGTAACGGAAGCCTCACGGGGTTGCAGAATCCAGTGTTATTTACGGAATGAATCGCTGTGCCTGCGTAATATACTTAGGTAGCACTTCAGCGCTTACACTCCTCCCTCGCGTATGGAGAACTGGCGGCCTTACTCGCCGCAGTAACACTGCACCTGCGTTCTAAGAAAAGATATCGCGACGTCGAGCTCAGCTTCGAATTGCGTACGACATTGTAATATATCGTGTATCGTGTATGTATTGTGTATCAATTTCTTACGATTGAAACAGACAGCTCGACGTCGAGATATCTTACGGAATATGCGTTATTCCGTAAGATATCTCGACGTCGAGCAGGTATTGAATGCCGAAGGTCAACATTTTTTTTGAACTAGGTATCAACTAAATACATTTTACTTCAAACAATTAAGGACGTACTTACATAAATACGGCTTTATAAAGTGACAAAAAAAAATGGTTTATTTACTTACAACAGCACCTCTAGTTTTATTGCATTATTTGACTGTGACCTGTACGTAAGCATGTCGATTGCGTATTTTCCTCATTTTGCATGGAAACGTAAAAGCGCCCCTAGCGGCAGGTTTAGGAACTTTTACGTTCCCATACAAAATCAGGAAAAAACGCAATCGATATCGTCGACGTCAAAACATGTTATAACCTAGAAATTACTTAGGGTACTATTCTACTCAAAATTTTGATCTAGAGTTCCCGTTAAACTTTACTTCTCTTTACATCTCTCTCATCAATCTTCTTTAACAATCCGATCACCCTGTAACCTGCGCCGGAGTTCCTTTTACGTAGCTATTTATAATATCCTTATCCAAACCTGTCTCACCTAATGCCCCAATAAACGATATGGGTTTATGGACTATACTGTTATCGTCTTATTTTGTTCGATAACTGGAAAAACCTTAATTGGTAGGTAAGCAGGTACATATCTACTGCTATAGGTACTTATACCTGTGATTAATCTTCAGCTATCTGCTGTACTCAATCATGACGTATATAGACGTCTTTCTATCTAAACATATAAAATTCTAAGCCCTGACTGACTGAAAGCAACCTCACAGCACTAACCGCGGGTCCTACAAACATGAAAATTGAAGGGTGATCTTGGTGAAGTCTAGGCATGGTATACACACAGAAAAGGTTTTTCGAAATTCCACCCGGAGATGAATACCTACCCTGCGTGGCAGTAAGAGGTTGAAATCTTACTGCCACGCAGGCGAAGCTGCCCGCGGAAACTCGGGTGCTTTGGTTAACATAGTACTGTGTTTTACATTTCCATAACATATAATACAGGGGGTAGACATCGCATGCTCTCCGCCCTGGGGGCCTACTATCATCGTTATAGCAGTGACGTCTTACTTACTACTTGTAATTTTTCAATCACAAAATGTAACCTCTAACCTAAGAAGTTACTACGCTCTGCTTAAATCGATGATTGTAGGCCCCTCAAACTTCAAATCCCCCAACCCTCAAACTTCTAGCTTCTGGGTTATCAGGCCTCGGTCCGCACAAAACCAAATTTACGCGAAAACTTTTTCTTCGTACCAAACAGACAAACAATGTCGCATAAGATAAAGATCTATGGAGCCAAAGAGATATATTTTAGATGCTCTCGGCATGTAAAATATGTGAAATGCAAATTTATTTATGTATATGGTTGAAATTATCTATTAGTAAATAGACCAAAGAGGCGACACGACTATACCTATATATGACAGGATTACTTAAATACTTGTCAAACACTACAAATCACCGATAGCAAACAAATAAACATTAATATGAACAAACTAGTATCCAAAAATGTAGCAATCCGTTGCCTTAGCACGAGTAGTGTGGGGAAGGCTGTGTGCTGGCCTCGGCCTGACTACGGCCCCATGGAGGTGCAGAGGACCGTTATGATGAACGGAATCAGGGTCGCTGCTGCCAAGCCACTTGGAGCCCAAGTTGCCGCTTGCACTGTCATGTTTCAGGTAATCATACTACTGGAAAATCCTACAGACGTTAAAATTTGTCTCAAATTTAGAAAGCATTTAGATAGGTCATAAGGGATTTAGACTGACCATCTATTTCCATACGCAGAATGCCAATCTCAAATAAAAGGTACCTATCTGGGTACCCATGTTCATACACGGATTAAACTTTAAGCTTTCCTAGCAGTATCATTGGTCACAGGGCAACATAGGTGTAAGGGACTGGTATAACGTACCTAATTGATTAAGCAGATACTAAATGAGAAGACTACCAGATAAAGAACGCCTGGCTGAATTGAGTTACTTTGAAACACGTTTCTAGCCCTTCATAACTTCCTTTGGTCTAACTCTAAACTAATATAAAAAACTGAACAAAATTATATTTATTTATTTTTTGCTACTTGACTCTTTGTTTGGTATGCTTTCACCTCCAGGCCGGCTCCCGTTTCGAAGAAGACAATCAGATAGGAGCGAACCACTTCGCCCGCGTCTCTGCTTCAGCGTCCGGCTGTGGGTACACGGCATTCTCCAAGATGAGGTTTCTCCAGCAACACGGAGCGTCCATCACATCATCTAGTGACAGGCAGTCTTTGTGCTTCACACTCAGATGTCCTCTCACCAGCTTTCCCGAACTGAAGTATTATTTGCTGGACGTTGCTGCCAGGTATCTGGGTGACTTTGCCTTTTTTTATACTTACTGCAGTTGGTTGCAAACAAGCGAACTTACAGTTCGTCGATGGTGACTACTGAAACCAACGGCCGCCTGCAAATTTAAAAGTGTTCCTTATTATATTAACCCGCGCATAGCCTACCAAAGATTAATTCACTGTGTCTACCTAAGGAACTACAAAGGATCTCACGATTTCACTGCGCCTCCATTCCCCCTAAGCCATGGAGCACTGACCTAACTCACCGCAAGAACACAACATCTGCTGTCTTCTTTAAGGTGCTGTTAAACCTCATTTAGCATGCATTAATAATATCCATGGCATTTTAAGGTGCTGCTACAATCAATATGAGCTAGACGATCGCATGCAGCTCATAAAAGACGACCTAGTCCGAATTGACCCAGAACAGCGAGTCATGGACCTGATCCAGCAAGCTTCCTGGCGCGGACCTCTCTCTAACTCCATTTACTGCCCGGAGGACAGGATAGACACCATGAGGGAGAACTACATGAACTGCTTCGCTAGGACCAACATGAGGGCCCCACAGTGCACTATTGCAAGTATTGGAGTGCCCTTTGAAGAGACCATGAACTTGGCTGAGAAGATTGATTTTAAAAGGGTTTGTTCTATGAAATCCAGATTTAAAATCATATGTTTATATTCAATTCGTAGGCAAGGTAAGGAGCATAGAGTGCCGTGATGATGATGAGACACCGGAGTATTCATCGCAAGAAAGGCCTTCGGTAGTCAGCGTGCAAACTCTAAAGAGCCGAAAATATCGTTTTCATTGATTTTCGTAATTCTTCTGGACTCCAGACACCAAGTCACTCAATTGTTCAGTTCATTTCAGGAGAGAACGCCTGAACGATGCGAGATGCTGTCCTGCCCTAGAACTGGATTTGAAATGTATGACCTGGGCCGGTGTAGCGACACGTGGGTCGCGCTCGCTGTGCCCGGCTGCGGCACCTGTGAGATCACGTTAGTATCATCATAGCTTTATTGAAGCAGCTCGGAATGGAGCGAAAATAAAATGCAGCAATGACAACGACGCCCTGTCTTATGATAAAGACTGAATGAAATTAATCTTTTGTATATCAGAGTGAATGTATCAGGTAAGCGTACTCGTTGTAATTAGAAGCCAAGGAAGAACAAACTACTATATTGACTCGTGGGTACATTCTAAAACAGAAATTATTCGTCATATCAAATAAATGTCATGATCATTTCAAACTGTCTTATAAATCCAGAGTACGCTTCGTGGTTCTGACTATTTAGCACTATGTAAGAACTTACAAATAAATGTCCAAGGATCTAGAAGTATTAAGAACGATCACATTCCAGCTGCTTAATAAAGCACGCGATAGTGGCGGCGGCATGCGGCACGGGGAACATGCAGAGTGGGCAACACGAACTGGACCGCACTCCGCAACCACCGCTCGGCTGCATGGCTGGCGGCGACATCTTCACCACCCACCGGGCCTTCAACATATCCTACTACGATCATGGCATCTTTGGTAACACATACATTACAGAAGAGTTTTAGTTGGCAAAACGATAGACCATATGCCTAAAGAATACTTGCAATATCACTCATGCAGCTCATGCAGTCCCCAATAGTCAAAAGAGAAGATATGATAAGAATGTTGAATCTGATCATAGAGACACCTTTAAATAAGTTTTGAGAATCTTACATGCAATTTACTTACTTCCAATGACAAGCATTAGTGAGGTGCGACAATTCTCTTACAAAACACATTAGGCCAGCCAGTTTCATGCCATTGACGTACCACAAGTCCACCCCAGCTTATGTTGATACTTATTCCTTACTCAAAGGCATCCTGGTGAAGTCCCCTGCTAGCACAATACGACAAGCAGTCGTCACAGCTGCACAGTTCCTCGCACAAGTTGGCGAATTGAGTTTCAAACAGATTGAGATTGGGAAAAAGAGATTGAGTAAGTTCCAATTACTCCCGACTTGATAGGTAGATAAGATAACTCATATTTGACCTGATGCCCAAGTTATTAAACTTACCAGATTCATACCTAAGTACTAAGGCAGTTTTCTGAATTAGATATGAAATAAAATTTCTTTTAAATTATGAATTTTCCAGAGCTAGCGCTGGCGTTACATGACGAAGACAGCGTGCGAGTGGTCGAGGGTCTAGCCCTGCAGTTGGTCAACAATGTACAGATAGACAGCGCCAGGAACTCCATTCAGATGATTGACCTGCTTTGCCCTGATGAGATCAGCTGCACGGCTAAAGCCTTGTCTACTAAACGTAAGAGCACAGTTACTTATAGGTATCAGTAATTCTGGTGAACATAAATATGGAGCTTCTGACCGATCAAATAATTAAATTTATTAATTACGCGACTTAGTTTCGTGCTACTACCTACTTAGATAATTAGCTTATAAGTTACTCCTTGAAACACTTATCTGCCTGTGCCTAACCAGAACAAACAGACAAATACACAGACAAAGTTTTTAAAAATTATTTCTGTTTATGCAAGTACCGTAGGTAAGTAGGCTAGGTATATAGTATATACTTTCATGTTATGCATTCAGTGAAAAGCTGTTACTTTGGAATTACAAGCAGACCCTTCAATTTTATTTATATGTAGGTACAGATAAGAATGGTAGGTATGTATGTACCTAGGGATAGATAGGGATAGGTTGATGATAGCTGAGCTAATTAGGAACTTGTATTAAGTAATTATTCAGGTCTATTGCGTCTTTTCAGGTTACCTCATGTCGTATGCTGTGGTGGGTGATATCGGAGCTGTGCCACACGACACAGAACTTGTTGCAAACTTATAAATTGTCGACTGATTATTAAACTACTATGATTTTATGAACCAGTATATTTTAAAATATATCAAATTAAATAAAAAATAATTTTTTACATTGGTAAGATTCAATATACTTTAGAATTGATTGAAAAGCTTATTACTTATGTATTTTAGTTAAGCTTACACGATTTATGAGCGCTTTGCGAAAATAGTGGGGCTTACTTGTATTTGTTCGTGTTTCTCTCATTAGACCCGAATTTGCTATGTGCTGCCCATTCAAGGTCAGCGCTCATAGCTCGTGACGACACTAGAGTATCATAGATACAAAATATTATGATTTAGTTTGCACTTCAATCGATTGTCATGAAAATCGAAACGTTATCCCTAATCGAAATCCATCCCTAGTTACGTCACGTTACGTCACATACGTCAGATAGATACAACTAACCAAAGTCGTTCTGTAAAAATAAAATAAAAACGTCTTGAATAAACAAACATTAATTTAATTTATAAACTAGAAAAATATGTGACTTACTTTAAGAAGAAACAGCTACAAAAATGATGAATTCCTTTCACCATTCAGTGAAATGTAAGTATCTTTTAATTTGAGGTTATGTTCCATAAATAAATTCCGTGTTTATAATGCTCATTATTCCTTAAATTACAGATTTACGTCTGATAAACCTAAAAGCGGCCCTGACAAGCCTAAAGGAATGTAAGCCGACTCATTTAAACAATATCCCTAAAGGGAATCTTGAATTACTCAGCAATGCTAAGACTTTATCCTTTAGTCCTAGAACTATCGGTGTTGAGATTGGCCAGAAGCCTGATGAGGGTAAATTGAAGCAAGACCCTATAGCTTACATCCCTATAATCAACCCTAGATCTATTTTACCCCTGATTGACTCTGAATGGAGGAAGGATGAGGTTGGTTTGCCCACACATAGGATCGAAGAGATTCAGGCTGCGAGGTTGATTGTTATTAGGAAGAAAAAGATGAAGAAGCATCAGAGAAGGAAGCTGTGGAAGAGGATGAGGCATCGCTGGGCTCGGGTGAGGCTTAAATATTATAATACTAACTGTGACCCACGGTTTCATGGCATACTCTTTATTTCGCGGTACTTACCCAAATTTAAAAAACAAAATTTGCCTAACTTACTCCTTGTAACGTCAATTATGTTGTTGAAATTCTGTACATATTGCTCTTAGCTATTCAGAGAATTTGTTTTATGTGTCCTTCCTGCCTCCTTTAGTCACCTGGAACTCTACAATAAAAAAATTGTATTAAGTATTCCTATAAGGTTGCCAGGTGATCAATAAAAACTAAAAAAAAGATCTATTAAAATCATTGATCAGCTTTTGTGATAATTTTAGTAAATGCTTGTGTCATATTGCAGTCCCATTGTGAGTATCAGACTGAGGCAATAAAGAGTGCACCTATGTTTGCGCACACACATGTGCACTATAATATCTCCTGCGCAGAGGGCTGATCCCCGTTGAGATTAGCCGCCGTAACAAACATTTGGTAGGAGATCATAATTATTACTTTTCATCAAAATTTCATTCTATTTCCAGGTAAAGCAGCGCCGTCGTCAAATCAAAGAAAAGATCTTCCAGAACGAGCTTCTAGCGATGATTAAGAGTGCAAATGATTTCTCCGCACAGGATTATGTCTCGGAGAAGCTGGAGAAGGCCAACCACACTCCTCTCCCAACAAGGTGGAGACACAAACGTCTCCCGGAGTTCATCATCAGGCAGTTACTCGGCATTGATAAGAAGATCAACTACAAACACACTGATGTTTACAAAGCCTAGATCATTGATTCAATATAGTAATAGTTGTTATTGTTTGTTTTATTTATATTGGAATTTAGTAATATATACTATCTATCTTGCTTTAGTTTTGCAATTTCTAATAAGCTTCATTTTGGCTATTTTAATGGTAAAACTCATTTAAAGCTTTCTGCGCTTCAGGTTTAGCCTAGTGTAGGTATTAAATAGTTCTTTAAATACATACCATTGTAACTCTCAATGTAATAAACAACTATTATTATTACTATTTCTTGTACAAGTGTGCAGTCTGCGGAATAGTGACAGAAAGATTTGTTTTATATTTTAAGGATGGCAATAACTGCAGTTAGTTTATACCTGACAAAGAATGGAACTGTGCCAACACAACAAAACAGTTAAAGCTTAGTTAGCACAGCGTTTCTACTTTACCTTTCCCCCTAGAGCAACAAGAAGTCCTCTAAGGTAGCACACCATCAGCTGTTCTATTTATAATTCCAAAAATCCAGCAGGTGTGTTTAGATAAGTATAAACAAATTATGCATTTTTAAACAAAATTTATACATTAAGATAACATGCTTGCATGTTTTGTATGCAATCCACCACTAGATGGCATTGTATCATCAGTTCCACAGACGTAAAAGGCAATCACGTCATTATGACGATTAAATCTGCCGAGATCAGTACAAATGCAATTCTAGAAAAAATAGAAGTATCTACCTGAAAGACCTCTTTTGAGTGCTGACACTTTGCACTGAACATTAAATTGGTGACAGCGTGTCTTCAGAAGACAGCGACAAATTATATCTGAGCCTGATTTCACAATCGGTAAGTGTTAGTTAGGTACCTGCTTAGATATTTTAGTTTATCTAACTAGACTAGGTAGGTAGGTCAGATAAGTCTTTTTCCACTTTAAGTTTTGAATATCGTTTGCAATGATTGAACAAGTTGCAGTCGAAGAATGATGTAGTGACCAAAATTGAAAGAAGTATATTGAGATGGTTTGGACATATCAAAAGGATCAGTGAAAGGTGATTAACGAAACCAATTTATAGAGCGAATGTGAGCTGACGTGTCGGTAGAGGTCGTCCAAGAGAGAACTAAGTACTTTGACCAAATTAATAGATAATATTTTTCAGAAAGGTCAAATTCGCAGCACAACACAGAATGAAGCATGAATGTGAATGAAGCGAAATAAGTAAGTCAAAATACAAAGTCAAAGTCAAAAATATCTTTATTCGATTAGACTTTTTACAAAGCACTTTCACTTTCTGTCAGAATGACACAATTTTACAGGATTATACCTACATGCTACAGGCAGTTTCGGAAGGTTGCTTTTACTGAGAAAAACCTGGCGAGAAACTCAGTACTTAATTACTCTTTTAAAAAATTACTATACGAATAAAAAAAAACTAAATCACTTGAGAAGTGTAAGCCCATGGACACAGTTGCAATGTACAAATATCGATAAAAATTAAAGAAAAGTTTAGTAGTTCTACTTATATGTAAATGCGTAGCTTGAGATGACCAGCCCCCACAAGCAGCACCTGTTCACAAGTATGACGAGAATGCCAGCAGTATGTACTAAGGATTGTAGCATGTAAACGGTGGTCTCTGCCTACTCCCATGCGATACAGGCGTGAGGATATGAAATGTATGTATATATAATGGTTGATGATAAATAATTTCATATGATGCTAGCTTTGGTATTCCAATTTTGAGCCATGCGAAATGTTACCCTACCCACCCGGCTTAAGGAGTTATCATAACTAGGTAAATAGGATGGTACCTACATAAATTATTTTATTGAAACCCCTTTCAACAGCGACTCAAACTTGTAGGCCAGTAGGTAGTTTAGTATTCTTTGCTACAGGTTTAGGTCGATAAATATCGCGCCTGTTTGGGACCCTAACCCTACTTTACTGCTGGGCCCAGAAAGTTGTAAAATCACGATAAGCCCGCTCGTAATCAATTTCTAAGACCCTGTGATGTAAATAACTGACCCCTTAAAGCAAAAGGTTTATTTTCCAGTGGCTATAAAGGTCCCTGTAAATAATCCCAGTAAGAAAGGGTTAAACATGAAAGGAAGCTGCGAAATAGTTTTATTTTTTGATCTATGGAGCCCGCCATGTTTTATCAGTTAGTGCGTGTGATGACTCTTAAAACACGTTACGTCGTGTTATTTATCAACCCAGGCACAAATAATAGGAACAAAATATACTTATTTATTCGATACTACTTATAAAAATACCTACTATAAAAATATAAGATCGACAAAGGGATTAGGGGCCTAACGACAAGCTCTGATTGCAATGATAGTTCACGTCGAAAACATCCGTCTCTTAAGTCATAATATGTGTCAAACTATCATGGCAATAAGAGCTCATGGTAATTATTCAGCGCACTATCACTAAGCCACAGTTACTAGAACATTTAAAGACCTTTGTACCTACTACCTACTAGGTAATATTAAAAGCTTTACCTTTTTGAAAACTATAAGTAAACCTACCTATCGCGTGGTTACCTTTGAATATGGTATATATTCCGAGAGTCTGAAATAGGTAAATGATTGCTGAATGAAGTTTTGAAATGAGATGAGTATTTTGTAGATAACATCCTACACAAAAATACAAACAATACTTCTTTATTAATTTCATAGCTAAATCTATTAAACACTAACTCGGTCTGAATCCCATAAGCTAGCCGTATACTTAAGTCCCTACTTAGGTATTCAGCCTGGATAACGTATTAAACTCACATCGCTACAGAAACTACGAGTGTACGTATCATATTTCAGTGTTTCTACTCAGCTCATCTCCGAAACTAACCACCGTATTACTAGGAAAGCTAATCAACTTGCCAAATAGAGCGGATCTACCTGTACGTGGGCTCTCGGCAAGTTTCTCTCCGCGCGTGTTTGCTATGCACTAAGCTGCAGGCGCTTACTTAGCGTTATGGATGGAGTGCGCTCCACGGAACTTATTACAATGTTAAAATTATTAATACATACATTTTATAGTATATACATTTTATAGTATTATCCATATCTATACAGATTTTTCTCTGTCTGTCTGATTGTTCCGGGTAATCTCTGAAACGGCTGGACCGATTTTAACGGAACTTTCACTGGCAGGTAGCTGATGTTTAAAGGAGTCACTTAGGCTACTTTTATTTCTTAGAATTAAGTATTAGGGTTCCATGGCAATAATGGTTGATCCTAAATATTCGCGGGTGAAACTGCGGGGCACAGCTAGTCTATACTAATATTATAAAGAGAAAAGATTTGTATGTACATGTTTGTAACGAATTGGCTCAAATAGACCTGATAGATATGGCTCAAATATATAGTTTATTATATGTTGTAAGTGGGTATGTAACAGGGACATTTTTGAACAGAATTGAGACAAATTGTTACCTAATAAAAAAATTTAAAAGAATACAAATTCTTAGAAAAACTTCGCTGATAAATACTTGCACGTTAAAACTATTATGAGCTACAAGGTAACATTGTCCATGTAATACCTACCTACCATGCCAAACTACATGAATACCATAAAGTAACCAAATATAGCTGAAACTCCCATGTCAGCAATTTATGGGGGAAGTCTCCCCATCGCAAACGTGCCAATGCTCAGCAATGATAAACACACAAACTTTGCGAGGGACTTATTTTGCTCGGAACTCTGAATACATACATACATGCCTACTTATATAGGTAAACACTATAGGATATATACAAAAAAAAATATTTTGCTATGCATCCAAATATTTATGTTGGAAATTTTACCCGTAACCTACATTAAGTACCGAAATCCTATTTAACTAATATAGATGTTAGCATTTACGTTATCAAATAACAATTCAAAAATAGGCAGAAATAAAAATATGTCTAATTTTACTTTAATACTAGGTGTGCCCCGCGATTTCACTCGCTCGGGGAACCCGTATGTATTTTTTTTATAAAAGTAGCCTAAGTTAGTCCTTGTAACATTAGCTATCTGCCAGTGAAAGATTTTATTGATTTTTGTTTGTTTGTTTGTTTGCATTGAATAGGCTCCGAAACTTGAATATTCTTTCAGCAATAGATAGCTACATCATCAGCGAGTAACATAGGCTATATTTTATCCCCGTACTCCCACGGGAACGGGAACAACGCGGGTGTAACCGCGTGACGTCCGTTAGTCTGTATGAATATAGATAGAATTGGAAGCACTAAAAATCAACAGTATCTAATAATAAATGAATCATTTTATTTTAAAACACTAGCTATCTACCTACTCTTAATATCGCCTGCAATACTGCACGATAAAAGAACTTAGGTCACGCATTGATTGGGGGCTTCGTTATATATACACAAAGCAGCGTAGTTTTCTTCTGTCTATCTTTCTAATCACATGTTAACGGGTCGTTGGGCCGAAAGAGATTGAACCCTCTGCAATGGCCACAGGAGACAATATATCTTGATTAAACAGTATAGGGTATAGATAAAGAAATCTAGATAGACAGGTACTACTTCGGATTACACAGCTGAAATAGCTGTGCACCGCGATTTCACCCGCGTAGTTCCCGTTCTCGTGGGAGTACGGGAATAAAATATAGCCTATGTTACTCGCTGATGATGTAGCTATCCATTGCTGAAAGATTTATCAAGATTAGTCAAGTAGTTTCGGAGTCTATTCAATGCAAACAAACAAAAAAAAAACAATCCAATCTTTCTTATAATGTTAGTGTAGATATACCTAGTTTTAATAAAAGATAATAAAATCTATACAGATAAATAAAATTGAAGTGTCTGTTTGTAATTCCAAAATAACAGCTTTTCACTAAATGCATATGAAAGTATACACGATACTGACACTAAAAAACCAAGTTTTAAAATTTTTCTCTATCTGTCTGTCTGTTTGTTCCGGGTAATCTCTGAAACGGCTGGACGGATTTTAACGGGACTTTCACTGGTAGGTAGCTGATGTTTCAAGGAGTAACTTAGACTACTTTTATTTATCAAAAATATTAGGGTTCCGTGACAATAAGGATGAAACTAAATCTACGCGGGTGAAACCGCGGGGCACAGCTAGTATTTAATAAAAATGCACGGCTGAATTTCTTGCTGATCTCAGAAAACTAGTTTATGAATCGGTTTGAAGGGCTTTGAAACAAGTCTAATCAAATAAAGAAGCCTTTGATTTCATTTTGAACATCTTCAATAACATCTTCTAAACTCACAATAATTCTGAGAAGAAACGTAGAACTAAAACTACAATAAATGACTGCAAGCAAAGAGAGTCTAAATACAGTGTTATTGTTTCGTATCGTCCTCGAATACAAGTGTGTGATCAGTCAGAGGATCTCCCAAGACATGTATGGATGCGGCCCGACGTGCACCAGACGAATGGCAGGATTAAGAGTATGTTTCGCGTTTTATTTTCTGCCTTCTACTGGGCTCTGATTTATAGCTGGTTCACTTAATAACAACTTGTGGGTATAAAATAAATAAAATTTACATGATTCCAGCTGATTTTCTTGCCGTTTCTTCACAAAAGGCTAGTTTTCGAACCGTACGTCAATTCTTCGACGTTCATTCAAGTGCCTAACCTGAGTTAATAATTTTACTTTTGTATTGTATATATATATATATTACTAGCTGTGCCCCGCGGTTTCACCCGCGTAGATTTAGTTTCATCCTTATGGTAGCCTATGTCCTTTCTCAGGGTCTAAAGATTGTCTGTGCCAAATTTCATCAAAATCGATTGAGAGGGTTTAAGCGGGAAAGCGTAACAGACAGACAGAGTTACTTTCGCATTTATATTTATATTTATAGGGATGTTTATTAAATTGTGTAAATTCAGTGACGCGTTGCATCCAAACATCCTACCTTAACAAAAACATCCGGAGTGAATGCCCTCCGAGTTCTAACCTAATAAAAATAAAACATTTCTATTTGCGAACATTAATCTTTTTACTAGCGCCCATAGAACAATTTGTTTTTGTTGTTTAGTCGTGAACTATGATGTATGGCGTTTGGAAGTGGCGTCTATGCTCATTCTACCTATGTTTATAACGTTGTGTGTGGTGAATGGGATTATTTTCAGTAATAAATGTACATAATATATATATATATATGTGCACGTCTATTCCAAAAAGAGGTAGGCTGTCGTTAATATGTTAAAAAAATTACGTGTATGACATGATGATTGATTCAGTTATGTTCTCTTCAACAAATGCGGGCCTTGTTTATTATATTACTAGCTGTGCCCTGCGGTTTCACCCGCGCAGAGTTAATTTAATTCCTGCGGAACCCCAAATGTTCTTTTTAAATAAAAGTTAGTTACTCCTTGTAATATTAACTATCTGCCAGTGAAAGTCCCGTTAAAATCAGTCCAGCCGTTAGAAATTACCCGGAATAAAGAGACGTATTCATAAAACTTTTTAGCAAATAACTCATTATTAGGTACCAATTCTTAGCGTTTTTATACTCGTGATAATTTCTCAACGAAATCTCCGATTGGAATAAAACAAACGGTATTTTACTTCTACATGAATACCCTTGATAGCATAATGCTTAATTTGCATAAGGATCAATATTAAGATACACATTTAACGTATTTTTTTCTTCAGACGATTTAATATTTTTTATGAACATAAAAGCGGTTATTGTGACTAAACTATGATAGTTAGATATTTGCTCTCGCGGACTTTTTTGTAGATCTTAATAAGACCTACAATTCCATCGTACATCATTTTGTTCTACTGTCAATAGTTTTTGCAGCGCACGCATAAATAGGTTTTCGATTTTACACCATGGGTTACAAATTCGCAATTTTCTTACGGCCCCCTAATTTTTATGAGAATAAAATATATCCGATAGCCTTCCTCGATAAATGGACTATCTAACACTGAAAGAATTTTTGAAATCGGACCAGTAGTTCCTGAGATTAGAGCGTTCAAACAAACAAACTCTTCAGCTTTATAATATTAGTATAGATAGTATAGATTTATTGTATAAATTATGTATGGTATAATCTCATTTACATTAGCTACCTACCGGTGAAAGTCCCGTTAAAATCTGTCCTGCCGTTTCGAAGCATACCCAGAACAAACAGACAGACAGAGATGTTAAATTGTTTTTTTTTATGTCAGTATCGTATATTATACTTTCATATTAATTCAGTAAAAAACTGTTATTTTGGAATTACAAACACACACTTCAATTTTATTTATCTGTATAGATATAGATTGTTCCTCGTGATCTCATCTAGACACCATTATTCGTGGGATCTTTACCATAACTTGCATGGTTGATGAATCTCTTCCGTCCAATCCTTTCGGAAGGCGACTGTCGAAGTAGAGACGTATTTATTTACTTCTTTGTAGCGGTGGTCAATGGTGCTGAACTTAGATACCACGGTCTAGATATTGCTCTCAAAGTATTGTTTCTTTAATTGGGTGTTTCTCTGTGGCTGTATTTTGAATATATTTAAAGTTTGCTTTAGTATTTTATGGTATCAAGAATGACCATTTAAGATTGAAATCTTGAGTTATTGATTATCACACAGTTGATCTTAGAGTGTTTCTAGTGTGTATGTAGGTAAAAGTACACTAAATGAAAAAATTAAAAATACTTTATTTTATTGGACTTTTTACTTTCAAATCGTCAGAACGATATAATTATACAGGATTATACATGCTACCGCCAGGTTCGGAAGGTTGCTTTTACTGAGAACAACGGGTAAGAAAAGTTTATCCACAATTCCAAATTCCAGAGGTTAAATGGGGGTTGTAACTGCGGAATATTATAATAATACATTTTCATACATTGCTTAATTTTTGGTGGAAGAATATTTTTTAAGTAAAATGTAGCCGACTAAGCAAAAAATGCTTACATTTCCTACGTATGTAAGCACGTACCTAGTTATATCAAAATATATAGTAGACAAGAACTTGGTTGGGAGGGTGAAATCTTAAAACCCGCACATTTCAGAAGTACGGTTCGTTTGTACAATTTCATTGGGGTGGGTGTTTTTCTACATTTGACGAGGCAGTATTAAGCTATGCCGCAGGAAAAAATAAGGCTGCCCCGGTAATCTTTAAGTAATTTGTCAGGGAGCGAAACTTTTGTGGAAATGTTTTTTTTTCAGTTTCACTCTTCCTTGTACGGCTTGTGACACATTGTCGGTGCGCTATGTTTATTATATTTACTGTCTTGATTTGGTTGAAAATTCTTCCGGAATGATTCCTTCACGAAATAAAAAAAACTATAGGCTATACTATCCCTGTACTCCCACGGGAACGGGAACTACACGGGTGAAACCACATGACGTCCGTTATAAACTTTCAAACCATCCAAATCGATTCTGCCATTTTCGAAGTCAACATTATTTCTGTTGCCGCTATAAAAACAGCTTTAAAAAATAGAAAACAATTAATAGCTAAGGGACCTCCTACGATACAAAATCGATGTTATTTGACCCTTTTTTATAGAAAACTAGCTATGCCCCGCGGTTTTACCCGCGTAGGGTTATCCCGCGGAACCCTTAAGTTTTTTTTTTAAAATAACAGTATACATAGTTGCCTAAGTAGCCTAAGTTGTAAAATTAACTATCTGCCAGTGAAAGTTCCATTAAAACCAGTCTAGCCGTTTCGGAGATTACCCGGAACAAACAGACAGACAGACAGACAGACAGACAGACAGAAAGACCGACAGACAGACAGACAGAGAAAAAATATATAACTTGGTTTTTTAGTGTCAGTAGCGTGTATACTTTCATATGCATTTAGTGAAAAACTGTTATTTTGGAATTACAAACAGACACTTCAATTTTATTTATCTTTATAGATATGTAAGTTTATTATGAGGTAGATATGTCGTACTACTGCCAATTAATTTCCTCATTCCGCATAAGAGGTATGCGATCATAATAACCTACCTTACTATTTTAACGCAAAATCAACTCTGAATTCGAATCCATCATCATCATCTTCCTGGCCTTATCCCATACATTGTTGGGGTCGGCACTTGATTCAACCCGATGTGGCTGATCACCTGATTTTTATACGAAGCGACTGCCATCTGACCTTCGCAACCCATTTAGGAGGAAAATCTGTGATCTGGGTTAAACCAGTTGTCAGATTATTTTTAGGCCTCCGACTGACCTGTAACGATTGCCAAAGATGTTAAATTGGCAACCGGGACCGACAGCTTAACGTGCTCTCTGAGGCACGGAGGGAACTCGGGCGGTCACCCATCCAACTACTGGCTAGGCATATGGTTGCTTAACTTCGCTGATCGAATGATATGCGCAATAGCAACTGTGCCACGAGCTCCTCTGAATTCAAATCCATTCCATTGATATCTGAAAGATATTGCCTAGTGCGATAAGACCGCCATTTGTACGTGTAACATAATGGAATCTATATGTAACAAAATCTTCTAAGGTGTACAATAAAGTGTTAATAAATAAATAAATAATATTATAAATGTGAATGTCAGTTTGTTTCTTACGTACTTTCACGCGAAAACATTTAACTCTTAAACTAGCTTTTTACTAACTTATCATTATGAAACTATGTACTTAAATTCTTGGAGGTATTAGTAGTAATATAGGATACTTATTAAAAAAGTATATTTTCTCAACGCGAGCGAAGCCGCGGATAAAAGTTAGCAGTACTATAATTATCACTCATATCATACACAATAATCCCGGATGAATAAACTTTAGTGTTTGATCGCAAAACTATCAGATATTTTTAATACTCCTAATCCTAGACGAGATAATTGGGCGATTACAATTAGTTATTTATTGGAAGTCTTTGAATTCAGAGTTGATTTTGCGTTAAAATTTAGAAGGTTGGTTATTATGATCGCATACCTCTTATTCTCAATTGTTTTCTACTGTATATACTTCTTATCGACGAGAAAATATAATTACTGGAAGAAGAAAAAGGTTCCGCATTTGAAACAAACTCCTCTGCTCGGGAATTTTGAAAGATACCTGCTCCAGCAAGAAGCCTTGGCAATAACACAACAGAAGATCTGCCAGAAATATCCCAAAGAACCCTACGTGGGGGCTTATTATGGCACCGAACCCGTGCTCATCGTACAGGATCCTGAAATTCTCAAAATTATCTTAACCAAAGACTTTAGTTACTTCAATGGCAGAGAAATATCCAGCCACAGTTTCAAGGATCCAGCTGGATTGAGCCTCTTCGGAACTTTTGGTGACAGATGGAAAGTACTACGACAGAATCTTTCACCGCTCCTTTCAACGGCGAAAATGAAGAATATGTTCCATTTGATCCAAAAGTCATGCTATGAATTCGAAAACTCACTAGACAAGATCAGTAAAACGTCTGTGAACATGAAAAGTTTATCCCAAGACTTCACTATGACTTGTCTCGTGTCTTGTGTGTTTGGGTTCGAGCCTAATATCCTTGAAGATGATAGCAGGAACAATCCGTACCGAAAAGTAGCTGACGTAATATTTGACTTTCCAATATCCAGAATGATAAAGTTCCATCTTAGAGCGATTTGGCCATCAGTATTCTATGGATTAGGATTAACAGAACTTTCAAACAGAATGACCTTCTTCATCGAATTAGTGAAAAATGTGCTCAAAAAGCGTGATAACAAGCCATCATCGCGACATGATTTCGTTGATTTGCTGATGGGCTGGATAGAGAAGGGTGAGATTTCCGGTGATGGCATACGAAGTGCTAATGAAGAAGCAAGAAAAGTGACAATCAAAGTAGACGATAGTCTTATTTTAGCTCAGAGTCTAGTTATATTCGGCGCTGGATTCGAGACAACATCTCTCACAATAACTCACACTCTATACGAATTAGCAAAGAATAAGGCGGCACAGAAACGAGTTCAGGAGGAAGTGGACACATTTCTTCTGAAACACGACAGGGTGTTAACTTATGAGTGTGTGTCGGAACTGCCGTATTTAGAGGCCTGTATTGAAGAAGCTTTGCGTTTGTATCCAGTGCTGGGAATGGTGTCACGAGAGGTTATGGAGGACTATACTCTTCCAACTGGGTTGCGTTTGGAGAAACACCTTAGGATTCATATCCCAGTTTATCATCTGCATCGCCAGTCTGTTCACTTCCCTGATCCCGAGGAGTTTCGCCCTGAACGTTTTCTGGGAGACGCTAAGAAGGAAGTCAATCCATACGTCTTCATGCCATTTGGACAAGGACCTAGAATATGTTTAGGTGAGTTAATAGTATTAACTATGACTATGATATAATGTAGCTAAACTCTCCAATAAAACAGTTTAGTAAATGATTGTAATAATTTTTCTCATTCGAATCTGAATGTTTCTAAATCAGTTACATGAAAAATCCCATTCTGGTATTCCACAAACCAAGATAACTAATTTGCAATCCGAAGCAAGCAATGACTGATATTTTACAAAAACTTTGGCACTTGAAGGTGTCATATATTGATATCTTCATCTATCCTTAAAATTTGTTTATTCGTTTTCCTTAGGCATGAGGTTCGGCAAGATGAAAATGTTTGCAGGCTTGATGACAATCTTGAAGAAGTACCAAGTAGACCTGGCGGAGGGGATGTCTTCAACCCTTCACTTGCACCCGAGGGCCTTTGGAATGGTAACGGGGGATATCAACTTGAAGCTGACACCGAGGACTGGGTGGGAGACGAGAGTGTTTGTCAAATAGTTGACAAAGAAAACAACGTGATGTGCAATATGAATGCTATTCTCTTTGACCTTTGATAAGCAAATGTAATAAATGCAAATCTTTTTAGCTATAATTTCCTTTTCTTTGTAATTTTTAGGACAGTGTGCTCGCTTTTATAATAAACTAGCGGATGTCACCCGCTTAGTTCCCGTTCCCATGGAAGCACGGGGATAATATTAAGCCTATGTTACTCGAATACTACTTACTAAAGAATTTTCAAACAAACAAATATTTCCTCTTATAATAATAAAAAGTACAGTATTATTTTTCCATTAATAGTATTATTTTCTGTGTCCTTCTAACGAGGTCTAATATTTTTAATTTGATAAGTTTTGATTTATCATAAAGAGCAAATATATTTTTTGAACTTGAACTAAGCATTTCTTATCGACATAATATATCAACGTAGAATGCAAGTCATGGTTACTGTCTTAAGATAAGGTACGAGTTGTATACTTATATAATGCTCTTAAATAAACCAAAATCACATAGTATTAATTTAAGTGTCAGTGAAAATGTTTGTGTTTGTATCGTTCTGCGTCGTGTTGTATCTCTTCTATTATGTTTCAACGAGGAAATTTAATTATTGGGAGAAGAAAAAAGTGCCATACTTGAGACCTTTTCCTTTACTGGGAAACTATGGTAAATATATACTGCAGCAAGAACCATTAGCATTACTCCTTCAGAAGATCTGCAGAACCTTCCCAAAGGAACCATATGTGGGGGCTTATTATGGCACAGAACCAGTACTAATCGTTCAAGATCCAGAAATTCTCAAGATTATTTTAACAAAAGACTTCAGCCACTTTAATGGTCGGGAAATATCTGATCATAGCTACAAAGAGGCTGCTAATTTGAATCTCTTCGGTGCCCATGGGGATAGATGGAGAGTACTTCGACAAAACCTTACTCCCCTTTTCTCATCATCAAAGATAAAAAACATGTTTCATTTGATCCAAGACGCGTCTTACACTTTTGAAAATTTGCTTGACAGTATTGTAAGCACATCAAATTCTGTGAACATGAAGACTTTATCCCAAGACTACACACTGACCTGCCTTGCCGCCTGTGCTTTCGGCGTCGATGCAAATGTTTTGGACAACAGGAATACATACAATCCTATCAGGAACATAGCTGATATAGTGTTAGACATATCGAGACTA
Organism: Watsonalla cultraria; assembly: GCA_964035505.1. Classification (NCBI taxonomy): domain Eukaryota; kingdom Metazoa; phylum Arthropoda; class Insecta; order Lepidoptera; family Drepanidae; genus Watsonalla; species Watsonalla cultraria. The sequence continues at coordinate 489,942 of OZ037726.1, read as the reverse complement.
AGAATGATGAAGGCCAATATTAGAAACATTTGGCCATCAATTTTCTATGGTTTGAAGTTGACAATATTTCCCAAGGAAATTTCTTATCTTGTTCAATTGGTAAAGAATGTATTGAAGGAGCGCGGATATAAGCCGTCTTCAAGGAATGACTTCGTTGATTTACTCATGAGCTGGACCGCGAAGGGAGAGATATCTGGTGATGGTTTTCGTGATGTCAATAATAAAGAAAATAGGGTTACGTTCAAAGTCGATGATAACCTATTACTTGCTCAAAGTCTTATTATATTCGGCGCTGGATTTGAGACTTCATCAATAACTTTGAGTCATACTCTTTTTGAGCTAGCAAAGGATAAAGAGGCACAGGAAAGAGTCCTAGAAGAAGTGGATGATTTTCTTCTTAAACACGAGAATAAGTTGGTTTACGACTGTTTGACGGAACTGCCTTTCTTGGAGGCTTGTATTAATGAAGCCTTACGACTCTACCCTGTGCTGGGGATGGTGTCACGTGAGGTAATGAAAGACTATACCCTTCCGACTGGACTGCGTCTGGAGAAAAACTTAAGGATTCATATTCCAGTGCATCATTTACATCATCACCCGGAATATTTTCCTGAACCGGAGGTTTTTCGTCCTGAAAGGTTTTTCGGTGACGCGAAGAAGGAAGTAAATCCGTACATCTTCATGCCATTTGGAGAGGGACCTAGGATCTGTATAGGTGAGCTAAACAGTAATTCTTTAATATTATTTTGTACTAGCTGTGCCCCGCGGTTTCACCCGCGTAGATTTAGTTTCATCCTTATTGTCGCGGAACCCTAATATTTTTAATAAATAAAAGCCTAAGTTACTCCTTGAAACATCAGCTACCTGCCAGTGAAAGTCTCGTTTAAATCGGTCCAGCCGTTTCATAGATTATCCGGAACAAACAGACAGACAGACAGACAGCCGGACAGACAGAGAAAAATTTTCAAACTTGGTTTTTTAGTGTCAGTAGCGTGTATACTTTCATATGCATTTAGTGAAAAGCTGTAATTTTGGAATTACAAACAGACACTTAAATTTTATTTATCTGTATAGATGTATAGATTAAATATGGAAAAATTAAAACGTAGGAGTTGCGGATACTTTAATTCCTCTACTAACTTGAAACCTTTTGCTCAAGATGTAGTTCGTGACTGACTTGCACTAAATATCCGAAAACATAAATACAAATTAAAGTTCTCTCATTTAGTAACCAAGATTCAGGAAGCTGAAGAGTTTGTTTGTTTGCTTGAATGCGCTAATCTCAAGAACTATTGGTGCGACATGAAAAAATATTTCAGTGTTAGATAGCCCATTTATCGAGGAAGGCTATAGACTATATATCATCACGCAAAACCAATAACTACTCATGTAATTTAGTCTACGCGGATGAAACCGCAGGGCAACAGTAAAAACATATTGTTATTATAAATTGATATTTGATCATCACTAACTACTATCATTAAGCCGCCCTCTACTCTAAGGATTGTTCCTCATTCTTCTCTGCTCCCCACATTATTGGAGGCATATACATTTATTCCCGTTTATTACCCTTCAGGAATGAGGTTTGCTAAGATGAAAATGCTGGCGTGTCTGGTGACGATCTTCAAGAAGTATCAAGTAGAACTCGCAGAGGGGATGTCTTCAACTCTTCGCATGGAACCTCGAGCCTTCGCCATCATGACTGGAGATATCAACTTGAAGCTAACTCTGAGAGACGGGTGTAAGAAGAGACAGTTTCTGCAATAACCTACTTATTATAATAATAAACTACTTATATTAGAAAAAATCTACTTAGGTGTTTGCAAATGAAAATGAAAGTATTTTACTAAGTAGTAACGTAAGTTTAGACCCTAGTAAGGATGTTATAAACTTTGAGAAAATTATTACTGGTATGGAAACTAATTTTTTTTGAAAAATCGGCGTGTATTATTGTTAGTAGAAAGTTGGAATAGTCATATTTTATGACGAGAGGGGAACTCGGAAGACGGTAAATAAATAAAATATATTTAATATTTCATTGCTGTCTTGTTAACACAAACTATCTAACTTTATTACATGATGTAGAATTTAACCCAGTTTTATTAAAGATACTCTTCCATAAACCTCTTGACAATAGCCACAAAAATAACTAGCAAAACATCACGCGTGTAACCATGGCCAAAGGAAATATAGTTTATTTTCACATATACATATAAGTATTACATTATCTAAATGCTGTTTATGTTAAAGCAATACAACAATAACTGTAATACATATTTCCTTATGTAATATATGTGTGTATTAATGTTGGAGTATTGTGATGAATGTCTGATGGATGGAGCGGATAGTCTGGCGAGAAGAGTTCGTAATTAATTACATGTATCGCTCACTACGCCTCTGTTCGGTCCGCCCTTCACGTGGGGCCATGGGAACAGCGGAAATTATGAAAGTTTATTCACTCCTACCATAGTCCTTTTGGTAAGAAGCGATAAGAAATTCGGCCGTCATCTATGTATGTATGACGTCAAGAGGTAAATTTAAAAAAAAAATATAACTTTGGAAATTGATATACCTACTCAGATGCCAACGCTATGAATTAAACTCTAGGAATATCAGATGCATAATTTGAGTTACTGTGAAAAATATGTATGTAGTTGAAATAATGATGTCACTTACAGTTACTGGGACTAAATTCGCAATAGGAGATGATAGTACGGCCCTAGAGGTACCCTTAACGCATCTGCACTGTATACATCTCTTTCTACACACTCCTTGACGAACCCTATGTTAAATTCCCTTGGGAAACCTACTTTGGGAAGCTCTAGCTCCTAGCTCGATGCAGTTCCTTTATACATTTGAATGACAAAGCGGTTTACAATACGACACGATACTAATTGTATGTAGTTTTACAAAGTATCAAACTATCTGTTACTTGCCTCCGTCCGCGGCCTTGTCCGTGTTTTATTAGGGATCCCTAATTTAATTCTATTAACAATAGCCTTTTACGCAGCGATATTATCGCTGAATTCTATTCGTGTGTTTTTTAAATCGGTCAAGTATTTTTGGAGAAAAACAAACAAACAAATCTGTTGTTTTTATAATATTAATATAGTTTAGCTACATGTTTGTAACCACAAAGTTCCAATCCATTGTAGAAACTAGCTAAATAAATCGCCGTTTATATGGCCTGCCGTTAATAAATAGTTCACGTAAAACATTCCCCCTCTTAATTCCCGCTAGATTGAATAGCACAAGATTTCACACGTGAGCGGATTGACCAAGATATATCTGACCTGAATATCCAACGACGCACCTACTTGAGATGCTTTCGATCATCTCATTGGTCCACGGCTTTCGAAGAACATTGGTATTTACAGGTTACTAGCAGGTTAAAGTAATGGTTTGTACTTCGGCGTCTAACCGAATCTAAAAAGAAGAACAAAATCTTTACAGACATATAAAAAGTAATTTAATTTTTTTATTATTTTTATTAAAATATATTACTAAAAGGAGTCCCTGTAAGCAAGGTTCCGAAAATAAATAAATTTGAAGTGTCTATTTGTACTTTCAAAATACTTTTCACTCAGTTCATATATCATATATATACACACGCGGTACTCAAAAAAATTAAACTATATTAAAAAAAAATACTACGTCTGTCTGTCCGTTTGTTCCGGCTATCTACTTTCACTAGCATATAGCGAGTGTTACAAGGAGTACATTTTATTTAAATAAATATTATGGTACCGCGGGCCACCTGTGATATTAAACCTACTATACTTTCTTAATATTTAGTGATACGTTAATTTAGAATTACAAGTAGGCATTCCAATTGTATATACCTGCATACATTTCTGAATATTCTGCGTTCTCCTTAATTTTTAAAGTCGGTTACAACTCCCATCTACACAATTCAAAGCAAATGTCTTGTAGTAAAGTTGTGATGAAGTCGAAAAGACGTCTCAAAACCGATTTAAAGTTATGCATGCGCTGTTTATAAGTTGTGATCGGTTTGAATCGAGCGTTTTATTCGAAAACTTCTTAACTGGGATGTTCGCGAAGTGTCTGAGTTAGCCTGTTAGGTGCAACTTTGGAAAGGTTGCTATGCCAAGCGAATAAGTACCAACGTAGATTGCAATTAAATCTCTTTTAGTGTGCTGCCTACATTACAAAAACGTTGAAATCCTAGCGATTAGCCAATCCTTTATAAACTCAAGTTGGAGTCGGTTCGCCGCAAATAAAACAAAGTTACAATTTGTTCAATACTGAATTACTCGGAACAAGTACAATAATCGTGTTACAGACGACATCCATAGAAGTTTAGCTTTGAATTCTCTTGCTATTATTTAACAATAGGAAAAATAAGTATCTTAACAAAATAAGTATTTTGAAGTAACAATGTAACGGGAAAATCTTCAGAAAGCAAGTACCGATTTAAGGAAATCAACTTCGAAATACGTGTCTCAGGTGCAGACGAAAGGCAGACAATTACCACAGTATAGGCTTACTAAGCAGTATGCAAATTAGATCATACATAGTACATATGCTCACGCTTGTATCCCCCAAGAGGTAGGGTACACATTTCATCGAAGATGATTAAGTGCCAACGTGACAGACGGTGAGTCCATCGCCGTCTCAGGCGCTATACATCTTTGAATTACTTCTCGGACATATGCAGGTTTCCTCATGATGTTTTCCTTCATCGTAAAGCACGTCATGTGAAATCACTGCACATACGTTTTTAGAAAAACTCATTGGTACAGATCCCACTGGGATTCGAACTTGCGTCGCCTGCGTAGTAGGCTGCTCAAGCCCCACGGCCACATAAACATTATCACGATGCTAACCTGGTGTCACTAACAATGTGTTATATTTTATTAATTTTCTTATTATTCTACATTAATTTGTAAAAAAATGGGGTCCTGCGAAATAAAGCCAACGCGGCTGAAACCACGGGGTACATTAGTAATCTACACTTATATTATAAAGAGGAAATATTTTTTTGTTTGCATTGAAACGGCTCCGAAACTACTTGACTAGATCCAGGCTATAATTTATGTCCGTCCTTCCACGGAACAGGGAACTACGCGGGTGAAACCGCGTGACGTCCGCTAGTACTACATAAATATGATTGTAAAATTTCCTGAATTGAAAACTAGCATTCAATTAAATGTTACAAATACATTAACGTATTGAACCAATGTATGTGATATCAAATGAATTATTATTGTATGTGTAATTACAGTGGAATTGACTCCAATATCGTCGGTCGGCGGTCCACCGCACTGTTGGGATTTGCTCACTTAAATCATATAGCTATGGTGGTGACACTACACGAGGAGGTTTGGAGGTTGAGGTTTACGTGATTATTATGGAATGAGACTTAATCATTGAATTATTTAGGTGTGTCGTCACTATGAGCTTTACTGAAGGGTAATACTCGTATCATGAGGAAACCTGCATATGTCTGAGAAGAAATGCTAATGGAAATGGGTGTTAGGTGTGTTTCGGGAACCAACACACGGAAACACAGACATACATTTGAAAAAAGAAATTAAATTTGAATGCAGTATTATACTTTATGCATTTTGTGACAAGCTGTTAATTTGGAATTTCAAACAGGCATTTCTATTTCATTTATAGAGCGAATGTGAGCAGAAGTGTCGGTAGAGGGCGTCCGAGGAAGAACTATTATGACCAAATTAATAATATTTTTCTGAAAGGTCTAATTCGGAGCACTCGTAACCGAAGGAAGTGTATGAAGAGATGCATGAATGTGGATGAAGCGATAGAAGTATGTAAGGATTGTAGCATGTGCCGAACGGTGGTCTCTGCCTACCCCCATGGGATACAGGCAAGGCGTGAGCATACGTTTGTTGTTTTTTTTTTAGAAAATGATTTTTTCGATTATTGAACGCAGCAGATTTTCTAGAATCCCCGGTATTCCCGGTATCACTGCCAATATGTCACGAAATTCCTCGTGATCTGTCATTTGGCTGGCTTTGTTGTAACACCTCATTGTTACGATTATTGCTATCGTAAACCGAACCCTACGAGCGCTGGAAAATGGCTTTTACTCATATGCTGAGAATAAAATAACGCATAGCTAGCTGTGCTCCGCGGTTACGCTCGTGTAGACTTAATTTATTTGGTTAGCTTTTTTTATTTCGCGAAAACCATATGTAAAAGGCAATTAAAATACCCTAAGTTACTCTTATAACATTAGCTTTCAGCAACAGACTGATAGACAGACTGATATTTTATGAATGAAAGAGTAATTGTTGAGTTCCTCGCCGGGTTCTTCTCAACAAAAGCAACCATCCGAACCCGGTGGTAACATTGATAAGCCTGTTTAATGTATTTTTTGTGACCTTCTGACGATTTGAAAGCACTTTACAAGAATCCTAATCAAATAAAGATATTTTGAATATTGTATTTTAATGTGAGCACCGTATTTTACTCTCTTATGCATTTAGTGAAAATCCATTAATTATGAATTACAAAAACTTTATTTAACTGTTTGTATACATATAGATATATAGTATAATTGAATTTCCTTGATTATAAATGGTTGGCTAACCAGCCTGTGAATAAGAAAGTTCCCGTTAAACTAATGAGTGGTACAGAGAGGACAGATCTGGGAACTTGCGGGAACAATGACGTCACTGGCCGCGTTCTCATTAAAAGTTAAATTGCCACCCTTGTGATTGGCAGACCTAGTTGAGTGAGCGTTTATGTGCTCGTAGTTAGTTGGTTCATTCCCCAAATTATAATTATACGTACACTAGCTGTGCCTCGCAGTTTCACACGCGTAGACTTTATTTTTATTTCACGGGCGGCTTTATTTGCGGACCCCTAACTAGTTTTGAAAATAAAATGAGCCGTGGTGGCCTTGGGGTTTGAACAGTCGCCTGCTAAGCAAGCGACGCATGTCCGAATCCAATGGGTTTTAAAAAAAAAATGTGTCGTAATTTCACACGACGTGCTTTACGGTGAAGGACAACATCGTGAGGAAACCTGTATATGTCTGAGAATTAATTCAAAGACGTAAGAATAGTGCCTGAGACGGCGATGGACTCACCCTCTGTCACGTTGGCACTTAATCATAGTCGGTCAAATGTGGGTGTGGTTCTTACAACACCTCCGCTTAGCCCTTGGCGTGAGCACATTTATTTATTTTATTTATAAAATAAATGTAGCCTAAGTTACACCTGAAAAACCAGTGAAAAATCTCGCAAATCTGTGAACAAAAGAAATACTTGAGGCAATAATTCCCTATCGATATTCCAAAATTGGCCATTTTCCATTTAGCAGACGCCACATAAATTCACCCCACGTATCACCCGGTCAAGTGGGAGTATACCCGGGTCTTACACAATGCACAGCGTTGTGGACAACACTTTACCCGGGTATTCAAAATGCACACTTATTTTTATTTGCAAAATGATTTCGAGGGGTTTTCCGTTAACGGAGTTTATTTTGAGTGCGCGGAAGTGGATCAGTTTTGTAAGAATATCAAAGGTACCACTTCGGGAACCCTTCCCTGTAAATAACATCACAAAGGAATATATTTGGGGCATTATTTTTTCGTTTGCGCTAATATTTTTTAGTCGATAAAAGCGAAGTAAGTTACAAAATGTTACACATGGTGTTTACAAAATTTTCTTCCATTTCCATGGTAAATGAAATCATGGTAACGGAACATTCATACGTCTGAAAAGAAATTTAATGACGTTATCTATCTATACATACAGATAAATAAAATTGAAGTGTCTGTTTGTTACTACAAAATAACAGTTTTTCACTAATGCATATGAAAGTATACACGGTAATGACAAAGAAAAACCAAATTTAAAATTTTTCCTTGTCTATCTGTTTGTCTGTTTGTTCCGGGTAATCTCCGAAACGGCTGGACGGCTTTTAACGGGACTTTCACTGACGGATAGCTAATGTTACAAGGAGTAACTTAGGCTACTTAGATTTTTTTAAACATTAGGGATCCGCGGGCATCCATGAAATTAAAATCTACGCGGGTGAAACCGCGGGGCACAGCTAGTACTATAATAAAGAGGAAAGATTTGTTTGTTTGTTTGTATTGAATAGGCTCCAACACTACTTGACCGATTTTGAAATTCTTCAACAATGGACAGCTACATCATGAACGAGTAACATGGGCTATATTTTATCTCCGTACTCTCATGGGAACGGGAACTACGCGGGTGAAGCCGCGTGACATCCGCTAGTTTTACCTAGCGGATATATAATATATAATTTTAATAAGTACCATAAATAATTATCACGAGTAGGCATTTTATAAGTCTTTCTCAGTCTATATATGGTGCGAGGCGAATAAAACCTATATTCGCTGCCCCCTCATCGTGACCACTCGAGACGACACCTATACCTACCTAAGCTTGTGACCTAAATTAAAATATTGTTAAAGTAAAAAAAGAGCCGTGGTGGCCCTGGGGTTAGAGCAGTCGCCTGCGACGCAAGCGACACAAGTTCGAATCCCTACGGGGCCTGTAAATGAGTTTTTTTACAAAAATAAGTAATTCAAAGACGTATGTGTAATCTACTATATATTCTAGATGGGAATTTTAGTAATAACGAATACACGTGTTAATTATATAAGCAGAATAACTTTATTGTTTGCTTACCAAATACGACAATTCCTCGTGACGGTTCCAACACGACTGAACATGTTCTCAAGTGCACTCTCATTTATATACCCGCAGTGCCGTTGTAAAAACAACGGCCCAGTGGCGGAAGTCAATTGACGTTATAAAATAAACATGTGTTGCAACTTGAGAACATGTTAATAAAATAAATAAAATATATGAAATGACTTATTGAAATAACACATAAATAAATAATTAAACATTTAGAAGCTTGATACAATTATAAAGACTACAAATTTCTTACAATCGGCCTTTCCTGATAAGCTCACGTCTCGTGAACTAGTTTTACCTATTTGAACAACACAAATCGACTGAATTTAATACAATATTTATACAGTGTACGTTATATAATCATTATTAAGAATGTTGTGAAGGGGGCTTCCTTCACGACTTATCACTTATTTTTGGGAACTATTATATGTGTAAATCATTATTATTGCAACCTCTTCATATTTGCAACAATAGTGATAATACTATTCAATTGAAAAGGCTTTGGTATTTTGGACAGTTCTGAATTAATAATACAATTACACAATTACAGTTTGAATTACCAAAAGCCTTGTTATGTTATAACTAATATATTATTGCAACCTCTTCATATTTGCAATAATATCAATATTGGAGCCCCTTCGTGTCTCCAATGTGACATTACCAGCCGACTTAACAAATTGGGTGTATTATTGCAACCTCTTCATATTTGCAATAATATCAATATTGGAGCCCCTTCGTGTCTCCAATGTGACATTACCAGCCGACTTAACAAATTGGGTGTATTATTGCAACCTCTTCGTATTTGCAACAATTACCAATACTTAATACATGTTTTCAGTATTACATTGCTTTCGTAATTTTAACTGATTATTAGTAAGTGACCTAAAAAGCAATTATTAAATACAATTAAATATTCACATTTGAGATATCATTTGCAGCCAAATCAGACGGGTTTATGTTATTGTCGTCAGATTCATTATCAGTATCATCTGAAGTTCTATTAAACACCATCCATGGATATATTTTATCGACCGAGAAAATGCCTTTAAATGGTCGGTTACCCTTCCGAGATAGAGGAGTATCCTCAACCATATACCGATCATTTTCAAATATCTCTAGAATACGATACGGACCTCGAATTTTGGGAACCAGCTTTTTACTTTGACCACAAGAAGGTATTTCTCTTTCGACCCTAACTAAATCTCCAATTTTGTAACTAACCTTCTTACGATGCTTATCAAAGGCTTCTTTTTGCTTAGACTGATTTTTACTAATGCATTCTGAAACCTCACTTCGAATAGCTTCGGTAAAAACTTCGTCATAAGATTCGATATTACCAGTAGCAAGACATAATGAAGAATCATTTGACCCTGTTAAACGTATACCAAACAACGCCTGGGCTGGTGTTTTCCCTATCCCTTTATTTAAAGTATTGTTTAAGGCCCATTGTACTTCGGATACTGATTCGTCCCATAATTTTTCAGACTTATCGAAAGTTTTGGCGCTGAGAGCAGCGAGAACCGTTCTATTATATCTTTCCACTTGCCCGTTTGCTCTTGGAGTGGCTACAGCATTTAATATGTGTTTAATACCTAAAGAATTGATATACTCCCGAAATTTACCGGAAGTAAAGGATGTTCCCCTGTCAGATATAATTCTAATTGGTACACCAAATGTATGAAAATAATTTTTCATTGCATGTATTGCATGTATACTTTTTGTACTCTTCACTGGAACTAGAATCAAATATTTAGTGAACGCATCTATTATTAAAAGCAAATGAGAATTTTTCCTTTTGCTACGTACAAAAGGGCCAAGATGATCTATGTGTAGCGTATGAAATGGGCGGTCTACTTTTGGTATCGGATGTAGCTCGCCAGATTTCTTGCCGGAGGGGACTTTAGTATGGGCACATTCTAAACATGAATCTACATATTTTTTTATAAACCGTCTCATTTTAGCAAACCAATACTGATTTCTAATTTTCTCATAAGTTTTCTCGAAACCTATGTGCCCCAATAAATCATGATTTGCCTTTAACAAATGCCACCGTATACCCTTAGGTACGACCCATCGATCACCCTCAGTCGTCTTCCTGTACAACAACCCACGCTTTACAGTAAAATTATTTTTAATATCAATTATATTATTTGCCTGTTCATCGTTAAGTATATCAATAATTCTTTGCAATTCGGTGTCATTTTGTTGAGAGGTAGCTACCCACCTCGTATCAATTAGCCTTACGTCTGCATATAAATCTTGTTGTACCGGATTGCGACTAAGGGCGTCGACGTGAGACATTTTTACTCCAGGTTTATACACAATATTGAAATCGTACTCTTGCAAAATATTCCACCACCTTGCAACCCGTGGTAACATGTCTTTTTTTTCAAATGTAGCCCTAACAGAGTTACAATCTGTAACTATTGTGAATTTGAGCCCTAACAAGTATACTCTAAATCGCTGGAGCGAAGTAACGACAGCCAGGGTTTCTAAATCATAAGAGGTGAACCTAGCTTCTTCTGGAGAGGTCTGCCTACTATAATACGCAACAGCACTAAATGGAGAGTCTTTATTGGGTCTTTGCATCAAAATTCCAGCAATTCCTAATTTGGAAGCATCAGTGTGAACTTGGGTTTCGTGCGTTGGATTGTAAAAAGCAAGTATTGGACGTTTTACCAATTCTTTTTTTAAATTTTGAAAAGCTTCCTCTTCAACTGCACCCCAATTCCAGACATTATCCTTTTTTAAGAGTTGTGTTAACAGTCGACTTATTGCAGAAAATCCTCTAATAAAACGTCTAAAAAAACTAGCCAAGCCTATAAATTGACGGACTTTATGTTGGTCAGTAGGGCGAGGAAATTTTTCTACCGCTTCTATCTTCTTTTTGCCAGGTTTGACTCCGTTTTCATTTACTTCAAAACCCAAATAATTTATAGAGCGCATGAAGAAGTTATATTTAGATAATTTCAGAGTTAGCCCTGACGCACGGAATAAATTTAGAGTGTTACGCAATTTTTCGAAACCTTCTTCAATAGTCTTTGATGGAATAATGACGTCATCCATGTAAGCAAACGCATCTTTAAACCGAGAATTTCCTAAAATGTTATTAATAGCTCTTTGGAAGTTAGATGGAGCATTTGCTAATCCAAAGGGCATGCGATTGAACTCAAAATGCCCATCAGGAGTTACAAAAGCCGTCAGATGTTTGGACGCATCTGACATAGGAATCTGATAATAGCCAGAAGCTAAATCTAGCGTTGTATAATATCGAAAGCCTGACAAACTATCTAACTGGTCATCGATTCTTGGTAAAGGATAATGTTCCTTTATAGTTTTTTTGTTGAGTGACCTAAAATCGATACAGAGTCTATAATCACCGGTCTTCTTTTTAACTAATAGAATAGGGGACGCGTATTCTGACGTGGACTGACGAATTATTCCTGAATCTTCAAGTTCTGTAACCATTTCCCTTACAATTTCACGCTCTGTATGGGACAACCTATAAGGTCGATATACAACGGGGCTAGTATCGCTTAAGTTAATTACCATTTCGTGACCCTCTAAACAGCCTAGTTCTTTAGTTGTGAATGCAAAACAATCTCTAAAATCGTTGAGTAACTTTGATAAAGACGCTCGATAGTCATCCTTCAGTTCCGAGTCTATATTTATTGATGACGTGTCAATATTAGAATGGACGGACGAGTCCGTGTTACTCAAAATCCTATTCACAGAATATGATCGCAAGTTTGCAAAGGGAGTTGCCCGAGTCAAAACGGTGTTTTTCTGTAACACAAACCCCTTAGAACTAAAACCCTTCAGCACAACTTGACCATGACCGTCAGTCAATTTAATTAAGCCTGGAATAATTTCATATTCCTTTAATGGTTGATGACTAACGCTAGCTTCTACGAGTATATCACCGTGATAAATGGGATCTGAGCAGACTTCAATACTGGCATAACCATCAATATACGCGTCAACTGAAACTCTTAACGATAGCTTTTTGTGATTTTCTGAAATTCTATGGGTAATTTCTAACGCTTCACTGGTTTTAAAAACAATTATGTGATCTTGTTCAGTGTATGTTTGGCCTAACAGTAAAGGGACTTGCAATAAATGATCAGGAACAACAAGGACTGGTACCATTGCTTTTACAGAGTCAACTTCAATTTGAAGATCACATTTACCAATACAATTAACTATGGAATCTCCAAAACCTCTCAAGACTGGCAAGTTCTCTTTAGACCAAGTGGTCATAAAAGTTTGAGCAATCGATTCCCTTATCATAGAACACTGGCTCCCAAAATCAATAAAGCAATCCAAGGAAACTCCGTTAACTAATGCTTGTTTAAAGTACTTAAGGTCATTATCTTGGTCCTGAGATACACGCAAAACCGTTTTAGGTGGTGCCGATTTTTTTGAAGGACAATCTACAGCAAGATGTCCGACTTTATTACAAATAGAACACCGTTTGATTGGCTGTTTACATTTATAGAACGGGTGGCCTTCTTCGCCACAATTGTAACATTTAGATTTAAATTCTGAAGTATTATTTGCAATCTTATTTGATTTAATACGTCTACTACTGTCGGAAATATTAGCCTGTGGTATGCTTTTATCGTGATTTTTATTAATTTTAACACCTTTTAAGTAAACTAACAATTTTTCTGGGTCTAGATACTGAGCTGCTTCCGCACTAGTTCTTATAGAACGATCTTCGATACCGAATAAAATGCAATCAATTGCATTCTTTCCAGAAATATTACACCTATTTAATAGGATCATCTTTTCATAAAAATATTCTTCTAAAGAATCGCCAAAACGCGCTTTATAGGCAAGCATTTCCGACAATAACTGGGCGTAATTCTCATCACTAGGAAAAGCTGATAATAATTTTTCCTGCCATTCAGACCATGAAAACATAAGGCTAGGAAGACCTTCGTACCATTTCTGTGCTAGCCCTACTAATTTTGGTAATGCGTAATGTATTGTTTGTCTGTCTGACCAATTGTACATCTGTGCACATTCATTTACTTTGAGTATCCATTTATCTACAGTTTGATTACGTTTCGAGGGATTAAACTCGGGGATAACATTAAGTATAGGAAACCGATCGTTGGGGCCGTCAGTTTTCATGGTTTGAACAAGGTCCTTCAGCATTTGTACAAATAACGTGTTATTTGGGTTTGAACTAGCTATCTCAGAGACATTATTCAAAACTTGCGGAGTCGCATTTTTAGTAAAAAAAGATTGTTCCCTGACCTTATCCTCCTGGCAAAATCTCGTTCTGTTATCCTGATGTCCGGTAACGCTGTGATGTCTCGAAACACCATGGCTGCGGCGGCTCGCGGTGCTATCAGTCGGAGTGTCGAAACTGCGGCGCCTTCCAGCACTAGATTTTGAAAAGGCCCGGCAGCGGCGCTGCACGGCGCTGCTCCTTGTACCGCTGCGGTGGCGGTGCTGCGCGGCGTTACCCCTTGAACCGCTGCGGTGACGGTGCTGTACGGCGCTCCTTCTCGAACGGCTGCGGTGGCGGTGCTGCACGGCGCTGCCTCTCGAACGGCTGCGGTGGCGGTGCTGCACGGCGCTGCCTCTCGAACGGCTGCGGTGGCGGTGCTGCACGGCGCTGTCTCTCGAACGGCTGCGGTGGCGGTGCTGCACGGCGCTGCCTCTCGAACGGCTGCGGTGGCGGTGCTGCACGGCGCTGCCTCTCGAACGGCTGCGGTGGCGGTGCTGCACGGCGCTGCCTCTCGAACGGCTGCGGTGGCGGTGCTGCACGGCGCTGCTTCTCGAACGGCTGCGGTGGCTGTGCTGCACGGCGCTGCCTCTCGAACGGCTGCGGTGGCGGTGCTGCACGGCGCTGCCTCTCGAACGGCTGCGGTGGCGGTGCTGCACGGCGCTGCCTCTCGAACGGCTGCGGTGGCGGTGCTGCACGGCGCTGCCTCTCGAACGGCTGCGGTGGCGGTGCTGCACGGCGCTGCCTCTCGAACGGCTGCGGTGGCGGTGCATTGAAGCGCAGCCTCTCGGAAGAACAGGGCTGTGGCGCCTTTCGCCGTCATCCATTGAATGGGCATGACGACTTGTAGTGCTGCAGGCTGAATTAACGCCACTGTGTCGCCGTTTACGCTTTGCTTCTGGGGACTCAGTGTTGTCGACGTTCGAATGTACCGAACGCTTTTTATTTAGTTCGATTTCCATTTTTACAACTATATTGTATTTTCAAATGGGGCGTTAGGATAACACCAAAGCAACACAGTATAGTTTTTACTTTGGTGCTATCCCACTTCTGAACTGTAATCTACTATATATTCTAGATGGGAATTTTAGTAATAACGAATACACGTGTTAATTATATAAGCAGAATAACTTTATTGTTTGCTTACCAAATACGACAATTCCTCGTGACGGTTCCAACACGACTGAACATGTTCTCAAGTGCACTCTCATTTATATACCCGCAGTGCCGTTGTAAAAACAACGGCCCAGTGGCGGAAGTCAATTGACGTTATAAAATAAACATGTGTTGCAACTTGAGAACATGTTAATAAAATAAATAAAATATATGAAATGACTTATTGAAATAACACATAAATAAATAATTAAACATTTAGAAGCTTGATACAATTATAAAGACTACAAATTTCTTACATATGTATAGTGCTTTAGACGGCGATAGACTCCACATCTGTCGCGTTGGCACTTAATCTTCTTCGGTGAAATACAGGAGTGAGCACATGTATGTATGTATTGTTTAAGTAGATGAACAAATACGTGATTTTTTTCAAACATTTCATCTATAAAACTGTAAGAACTAATTGAAATGTCCCAACGCGGTTCAACAACAATGCCGCGATTACACAAGAATGAGGGGTGATAACAGCATTTCCTTAAACGCCAGTCCCTTACAACAATAGGCATTGTCCTAAAAACAAACAAGTGAAATAAAATATGGCGCGCCATTCTGGTTATATCTGGCCATTACTGGTACATATAAACATTTGGCCGAGCAATAGACGGGCTCTGCGTGACCAGGGTGCGAAGTGCCTCCCAGTATCATGGTTTACGATATAGTCTAACACGCGATCATATGTCCCTTCATTTCACTGGTTTACGGCGCCGTACTGCCATATCACAAACACGCTGCGCTTATTAAGTTTTTGTCCACACTTACCAACTCGATTCAAAGTCCTGGGTGCCTACTCAGAAAACGCACAAGAACGAAAATCAAACGTAGTTTCGATATAGCTTTGTTTTTATCATAGTCAAGTTTTCGTTCGTTTAATAACTTCATTAAACTAGGTTTGGAATATATACACGTCAAAGAATTTTCTAGCAGACTTCGTTCGGACGTAATTTTAGAACGATTAAGAATCGCCGTAGGAACTTTGCGGACTTTCGACCGAAGCTTAGTTTTTCGGAGAAAGTAGATGCTCTGACTAACTGACTGACCGACTTATATCAACGCATAGCTTAAACCGTTGGTCCTTCAGATATGAAATTAAGAGTGTGTGTTCTTAATAAGGTGCAGGTATCCAATAAGGAAGACGTTTCTGAAACCCTAAGGGGGTTAAATGGGGATTGAAAGTTTGTATGTGAAATCATTTTGCTAGCATTCTCATTACAACATTCACGATTTCCCAGAAAGACAGAGAAGCGAAATTCTCTTTTTTGTTTCATTGTAGGTACTGATTTATTTATTTCTATAATTCTTTCCACCGATTATATACATGCGTTCTCAGACATATGCAGGTTTACCCCATTTTTTTCCTTCAATGTAAAGCTTGTGGTGTGATTTCACTGCACTAAGTGCGAGAGTGGGTGATCATGATCATCCGTAACGAAGGGAAGATCTTCCAGCCAGGTAGGTGTCATGACTGTGGAACCGCAGCTCCAACTGTTCCAACTTGTCCAACATATATCGAAACGCATATCTTATTTAAATTGACAAATAGTTAGCAATTTAAAACATTAGTCAACAGCGCATAGATTAAACATTGGTTTAGTAATATCTGAATTTTAAACAATGTACAGACTTTGTTAGAATATCAAACACGCAAAGTTTATTACACCAATATTATTGAAATGTCCTCAGAATAATTCTACCAACAAATCCAATTTAAAAGTCCCTCTGACCTCCCGAACCTACTTACAATAATGTCATTAACATATAAGCCATTGAACTGGGACCTTATTCCCATTCGTGAAGTCCAAACACCCACACAGAGGACAGTGCCCTATAATAAGGTTTCAGATTATTTTTAACGGATAAATATATTCCTAGTTCTATATTTACATACCTCAAAGGAGGCAAAGCAATCAACTAATATTTACTGAAACCTGCAAAGACCAGTGAGAAACAACATAATTTAAAATGTAGCCTTTAAAAACACGCGCTTAGGAGCTGAGCTAACCTACCTTCTGTGAGTAAAAAATGTCGATCTGTCTGCGGAAAATCCTTTACATATAGAAAAATCAGTAAGTACTATATCTTTGATGCTGATTATAATGTAAGGTTTATCAAGAAGGATATATCTGTTTTAATCTTTTCTTAAATACATTGAGAGATGTCGAACATTTTACATAGTTCGGTAACTTAATGTATTGTTCCCTCAAATTTGTTATTCTTCTTTCCGTATAAAGCTGAAATTAGGTAAATTTTATCTCAATTTTTAGTAAAATAATGATGGGTTTTAATGTTTAAATGTAATTTACGTGTGTATGTGAGTAAGTATGTATTTAACTAGTAAGATTGTATGATTTATAAAGGTTTTATGGATTTAGGAATTCTATTATGTGGTTGGGCCCTAGAGCTTACAAGTCTGCACGGCCTCATTCCGCGTGAATTTAAACATGGATATGAATTAATATGCGACACACTCGGATCCACTGACTCTTTGAAATAGTTTAAACATCCAATCTCTCCAATCGCCACACACACGTAGATGTTCCAAATGACACCTAGCACGGCGCCGGCGGTGTGACAGTGACCGAGCGCGCGATCAATCATCCACCGATCGTCCATCATGCTAAGGTCACCGCGACATAATAAAATATGCCGTGTCCAGCCTTTGTCACGATGTAAATGTACCGAACTTTGTGGTTTATCATCGGGTATGAGGACATAATGCAAAATTCTTACTTCTAAGACATGCTTTTTACGGCGAAATTTAAGTGGGTCAGCCAAGTCTTGGGTGGAAGACTTTATTTTCTTTGCGATAGTGATTTGTATATGAAGAGTTTGTGGCACAGTTATTGTTGTCCATATCATTCTATCAGCGAAGTTAAGCAACCCTAACCAAGCCAGTAGTCGGATGGGTGATCCTCCGTGCCTCGGAGAGCACGTTAAGCCGTCGGTTGCCGTTGCCAATTTAACAATTTTGCCAATCGTTGCAGGTCAGTCGAAAGCATAAGAGAGTCTGAAAACTGGTTTAATTCGTAAAAGGGGTTACGAAGGGCAGATGGCAGTTGCTTCGTACAAAAATCAGGTGATCAGCCACATCGGGTTCAAACAAGTGCCGCCCACAATAATGTGTAGTAAGGCCAGGGAGATGATGAGTGATTTGTGTATGGTTGTTTGAAGATTAAGGCGTATAACTTAAGAGAGGTAGGGAATAACGAGATTTGAAGCTGTCTGACTGAGAACTTTTCATTTACCTTACAGAAGATCGCAGTGAAATATCTTCTATAGCAGTAGTAGTCACATACTATTTGTCACTATTGTGAATATTTATACCTGTTATCGAATTTGATTTTTGTATGATGATTTCATATGATTTATATTGTTCCGATGAAATGTACGTGGCTGGCTGAGTTTCTTGTCGGTTCTTCACACAAGGCTAGTTTTCGAACCGGTGGTAAATTCTTGACATTCTCCACTAGGGCGTAAACTGAATAAATATTTTTCATTTTCATTCTAAAACGGGCAAATTGATGAGTGAAAAATGGTTCCAAATATTGTTAAACTTTTGCGTGTTCTATTCTATTAGTTTTTGCCGACTCCATCATAAGGCCAGTTCAATGATACCATGATATTGAATTTGCATCAAATTTTCATTCGCATGCAAATTATCAGCTCAATTGAACACTGAGAAGTAGGTTAAATTTAACATCATTTTATTTTAACCGGTACGTGTGAATTACGCGTACCTATTTCTATCGAAAGCTGTATTTAACGTCAGTTTCCGGTCATCTATATCTACACAGAAAAATAATATTGAAGTGTCGGTTTGTAATTTCAAATTAACAGTTTTTGACTAAATGCATACCAAAGTATATGTATGCTTTCTATCTGTCCATATGTTTGTCTGTCTGTCAGTTTTTTCCAGCTAATCTCCGAAACGGCTGGACCGATTTTATCGGACTTTTCACCGGCAGATAGCTTATGTTACTAGGACTAACTTAGACTTTTATTTGAAAAAGACTTAAGGGTTCCGCGGGCCACCTATTAAATTAAGTCTACGCTAAAATCGAGGGGCACAGCTAGTCCAAAATGACTTTAATTAAGTGACATCTCAAAATGATGACAAAACCACCAACTGTTTACGTGATGTAGATGATGTTGATCTTCTAGTATCTAGGCTTCAAGTTTTAAGTTTTTAGGTCTGAACACATCTGTGCTACTAATACTGGCAATACATTTAATTCATTTCTATACATATTATGAATACAGGCGGAATACAGGTGGAATAATGTGGGTGTTGTTATTACAGAAGTGTTGTAATAACAACGCCCACTTCATTCACATTCATGATCGAAGATGATTTAGTGTCAACGTGACAGATGGTGAGTGTATTCATACGTCGCTTCTCAGGCATTATACATACGTCTTTTTGAATTACTTTTCAGACAAATGCAGGTTTCTTCACGATGATTTCGTTCACCTTAAACCACGTGATGTGCAATCACCGCACATAAGTTTTTTTCAGAAATATTCGTTGGTATATTATTCAGTGTCCGATCGCTAAGGTGTGCTCAGAGCTTTATCCAGTGATAGTTTGATCAAGTTCCCAAGTTATTACGTTTGTTCACAAAGTTAAGTTGTCGTTGCGTGAAACAAAGCTCTCTCAAGTAACCTCTAGAATACTTAACACTTACACTAAGTTATAATTCTACTGTGGTAAGTGTATTGTTTAGTTTTAATTTCAACAACTCTTGCTTGTGAAGTGAATACTCGTTCGGAATTTTAAGTGTGAGCTCGGATTTGAGTGGGTTTTAGTTTGTTTCTTCTTCTTAAATGATTATTTCTTTTATTTGCTACGTCTAGAGCGGTGGCAACTACGCAAGCGACGCAAGTTCAAATCCCAGCGGGGCCTGTACCAATGAGTTTTTCTAAAAACTATTCTACACCTAATGTAGTGATTTCACACCACGTGCTTTACGGTGAAGGGAAACATCTTGAGGAAACCTGTATATATCTGAGAAGTAATTCAAAGACGTATGTATAGTGCCTGAGGCGGCGATGGACTCATCATCTGTCATGTTAGTACTTAATCATCTTATGTGAATAGTGGGTGTTGTTATAACACCTCTGCCTACCCCTTCGGGGAATACAGGCGTACGTATGTATGTATGTATGTATGTTGCTACGTCTGTGATAATTTCTCCTGAAAATTAACTTACGTAAGGAAGTGCCTATACTTACGTAGTCTGGTTAAGGTTCCTCGTGATAAGCAGGCTGAGGCATTTCTCGCTCTGAGAATTAGCATTGCTATTCAGTGCATGGCAATGGTATATTAAGGTATTTTTCTGCACAATGCTATTCTATGATATTCAATTATTTAAAATTTAAAGTTCTTATTGACTAACTTATACATACTCGTATATCAATGGTCTTAGATACATGAAATTTAGAGGGTTTCCGTCCGTGGGGCCTCGAGATAACGTAAAGATTTTTACGATATGAATCAAGAAACTCACGTTAAAGAAACATACGTAAGAAATACACTCCCTTTTTTGTATAGTTGTATAAAAATACACATGAACTCGTTCAAAGTGGTACCATACCCTAAAACATGGTTAATTCAAACATAGATTATACACTGTAACAAGAAGTGCAGTGGACTCGGTAATATCTCTGTAGTGCGGCGGTGAGGGCAATCAAGCTATTTTTAAAGTCAATCAGCGGAAGTGCCGTAAATGGCAGTTACGGCAGTTATTCCTGCATAAGTGCCGCTATTGCCGGAACATCGGAACATAATGTCGCGTTGAAAATGTTAATTTTGCGGAACTTTTGGAGCTTAAAGTTGGTTCGGGCGTAAAAGTAGTCCGGGAGCTAGAAGCAAAATTCAGTTTCATAAATTTATCGCTATATCGCTTGCCTCTCTCAATAATAGTTTGGGTTATAGGAGGTTTGTTCTGCGTTACCTTTGTAATAATAAACAGAGAAAATTTGTCACATTATCATTCAACTAAACTATATAAGGCTGAAATATTGTAACTTGAAAGACTTTATAATATAGTTTGTAAAATTAAGAATCTAACAAAACTGTTTAAACCAGATAAACTTTATTAATAGCTGTGCCCGGCAAATATCACTATGATAAATATTTTTTTTATGTCTTATACTCAGACTAGACAGACTCAGATTATAGAATCTATAGAATATATACAGTGAAAATAAAAACTGTAATTTTTGAACACGTTCACATAAAAATATATTTACCTCGAGTAAAAATCTTGTATTAAAGCCTGCAGAATATAAACAAAATGATCTTTCGCCCCTTAACTCCCGGTCTAGCGTAAGAATTCTTGTAACGCAGTGAAAAGTTGTCGGGGCAGTTAGCTGAGATATTTTAATTTGTCGCCGCGACGGAACATGCTAATGTACGCTAAACGCTCTTTAAAATATTTCCCCGCAGGAAATATTGCTGTGAATAATCACGAGGAGTAAGTTTTCCAAATAAATGCTCTGCTACCACAAGATTGACTGGACTTATAGTACAAACATTCGCAAGAGGTTATAGTTCAATAATATACATAAGCTCACGCCTGTTTCCGTTGGGGTAGGCAGAGACCGTTTCCTGTAGCAAGCGAAAGAAGTATGTAAGGATCGTAGCATGTATGCTTTACAAACTTCTTTCGCTTCATCCACAACAATACATCTCAAAAATATCCGAGTAATTACAGATGGAAAAATTCAATAACAGTTTTCCTATCTACCAGGTCGCAGGCCACTAAACCAACGAGGCAGTTAAACAAATATACGCCATCCCAGATGGGTCTCCGAAGGGGCAAGCAGAGTGTTGTAAGAACAACGCACACATTTCACCCAATATGATTAAGTGCCAACGTGACAGAGGGTGAGTGCATTGCCGTCTCAGACATATGCAGGCTTCGTCACGATGTTTTCCTTCACCGTAAAGAAGTGCGGCAGCGATGCAGCGCTTGTGTAATAGGCGACTGCTCGAATCCTACGGCCACCACGGCTCATTTAATACAAATCAATTGCAAGCGTTCAAACATGTAGTTTACCATCACAAGGTACTTTTGGGATTATCAAAACACAAAAACATCGCTGGCGAAGCCGTAACCTAATAATAATAGTAATAAACTAGCTGTGCCCCGCGGTTTTACCCGCGTAGAGCTAATTTCATGGATGTCCCGCGGAACCCTAATGTTCTTATTAAATTAAAGTAGCCTAAGTTACTCCTTGAAACATCAGCTACCTGCCAATGAAAGTCCTGTTAAAGTCAGACCAGCCGTTTCAGAGATTAGCGGGAACAGACAGACAGACAGACAGACAGACCGACATACAGAAAGACAGAAAAAACTTAAAAACGGGTATTTTAATGTTAGTTGCCTACACATTTAGTGAAAAGCTGTTAATTTGGTATTGCAAACATACACTTCAATTTTATTTATCTCTATATGGATATGTCATTTAGGGTCACTGAATATTATTCCCGCGAGTGCCTCGGGCCACAACTAAATACAGGATTATATTAAATTATATACAAGTACCAAAATCTTTCTCCTGAAACATAATGTTCATTAGTGAAACTGAATAAAATAGATTTGCAGATAATTTCGGTCCGACAAACACTCCGGGGACATGCAGATTGGTTTATATTTATACCACGGGATTAAAATATAGCTCAATAACCGAGAATCATGAATGTATAATTTACAATGCATGACTTGCAATTAAATTGAATTTATCCATAGCAATTAACGTAATTAAAAAGTATGTTCCCACTGAAAATATTCACAATTAATGTGGGATTTATTGTTTAATAACTTGGTTATAGCCACCGAGAGGGCCATTAAATATCAATGGTGACATAAAAGCTAATAGAATACACAGTAATGTATATCGTTCGGTATCGTTTACCTCATTTATACAGATAAATAAAATAGAAGTGTCTGTTTGTAACTCCAAAATAACAGTTTTTCACTAAATGCATATATGTATGAAAGTATACACGGTACCTACTGACAAAGAAAAACCATTTTTTTTAATTTTTTTGTCTGTCTCTCCGTCTGTCTGTCTGTCTGTTTGTTCCGAGTACTATCAGTGGCAGATAGCTAATGTTACAAGGAGTAACTTAGGCTACTTTTATTTTTCTAAAAGCATTAGGGTTCCGCGCTCCACGCGGGTGAAACCGCGGGGCACAGCTAGTAATAACTTAAAATGGGAGTAGGATCGATCACTGGCCTGTGCTAATGAGCTATCTATAAAATATAAGAAATGTGGGGGGAGCGAGTGATCATGCTCATCCACAGCAAAGGGAAGATCTTCCAGCCAGGCGGGTGTCATGTCTAGGGAACACCGGCTTCAACTGTTCTAATTGGACACTTGTACTGTAATGCGCTTGAAAACTCTTATGGTGCGATTTAGGTTCTCGTGTATTTGTACTCAAACTTCGTATTTGCTAGCGAGTAGCGCCATCTATGAGCGAGTGGAGTAACGCTGCTACAGAAGTTTTACTCTCCTACTGCGGCCGGGTTGTTGGTAAGTACAGCGATTCTATTCCAAGATATGAAGAATTTCACCTTTGTTTGGTATTGATCGAGGCACTATCATCACATTTTAGTACAAAGCTTATTTCTTTTGAAAGAAACTCGGTGGTAAAATAATGTAACTACTACACTTAATATTATATAGAGGAAGTATTTCTATGTAAGTATGTTTGTAACGAATTAGCTCAAAAAGTACCGGATCGATTATAAAAACTTTTTCACCAATGGAATGCTACATTATCACTGATTAACATAAGCTATATTCTATCCCCATACTCCCACGGGAACGGAAACTACGCGGGTGAAACCGCATGTCATACGCTAGTCCTGTATAATCACGTTTTGAGTTCGAACCCGCGTATATGCCACCAAATATCCTTTTTAATAAACTATTGCGAAATACTATCCTGAGCGGTTCTTAGTTCACGAATGCTGAGTGCTTGAACACGTGGGAAAGTAACAAAGGAAGAATAACACTCAAACACGTATGAGGTCTCGAATCAACTGATAAATAGGTGAGAAACTTGTGAAATCTTCTCGTAACGATAATATATTGAGGTTGTTTAGAAGCGCTTCATGCTGAAATATTTCCAACGTTTATCAAGACCATAATAGGTCAATGTACGAGAGGTTGTAGAGGGGACCCGCGGAGGCTTGCGGTCCCATACAAAAGTTATCTGCAGCTACACCAACAGTATAAACAGGAAAGATTTGTATTTTTGTATGTAACGAATAAGCTTAAAACTTCTAAACCGATTTTCAAAAAATAATTTGTCGTGAGAAAGCTACATCTTCAGCGAATAATGCTTAATGGGGGATCCGTAATACGCAGGCACCGTGGAAGAAGCTAGTTACAAAATTATTTGATGATTGAAGCATTTATCTACAATATTGGGTTATCATTCTAAGTGGATAGGAAAATCAAATTCCTGTATATTCATTTTCAAAATGCAAAGTTCCATATACATTTATTTTGACGACGACTGGATAAATTTGATTTATCCAGTGTTTGAGAAGAATTTGAAAGACATAGGTACGTATTAAATAGTGTCTGAGACCTCTGTAATACGAGATTATATGCAAAATACTTAGCAATAGCATCTATAAAGGGTGTCATGACATGTACGATCGCGTCATTTACGTGTATTATACGTTTTAACCGACTTTTTCAAAACATCAAAACGTCAAATCTAATTTTGACATTAATAAAAGAGCACTTTTTAAATTATTTATGACTAGCTGTGCCCCGCGGTTTCACCCGCGTAGCGCGATTTAGTTTCATTCTTCATGTCGCGGAACCCTGATGTTTTTAATAAATAAAATTTGCCTAAGTTATTCCTTGAAACATCAGCTACCTGCTAGTGAAAGTCCCGTTAAAATCGGTCCAGCCGTTTCAGAGATTACCCGGAACAAGCAGACAGACAGACAAATAGACAGACAGACGGACGGACCGACAGACAGACAGAGAAAAATTTTAAAACTTAGTTTTTCGGTGTCAGTAGCGTGTACACTTTCATATGCTTTTAGTGAAAAGCTGTTATTTTGGACTTACAATCAGACACTTCAATTTTATTTATCTGTATAGATTGAAAACCCTCAAGCTTCAAGGAGAAAAAATTCTAATTTAAAAAAATAAGCCTAGACTCCTTACTGCTTGCTAAAGCTTATCATTTATACTACGGCATACGCTCACACTTACACAGACAACCCAACATTCCATCTAAAGCCTAAAGAAAAATATATTCACAATAAAGTCAATATCAAATAAAAATCTTTGTCCGACGACCCTTTGGAAAAATACAAAAGCATATTTAAATATAAATGGTGCACATTCGAAATGATATAACATAAGGAGGGCGAACAACGCGAGTGTTAGGGAACGTCTCAAATATATTACTGTGTATCGAATTGGCGTGATTTATGGGGACTTTTGTCGCTCTACCGTCCCCACTTTTATACTCGCCGTTGTGAATAAAACCCGCGCCAATAAGTTGTATATATATTGAGGTATTATGTTTATAAAGGAGGCTAAGACGAGATTGTTTGCAGCACGTGTTAAGTTAAATTGACTGTAATTGTGAGACTGTTCCATAATCACTTCGAGCTTTTCATGTGTTTTGAGATACAAAGAGCTAGTGCATAAGCTACTCCAGCCGCGTTATTCTGTAAGCTTTCTCAGCGTCGAACTCGACGTCGAGTGTCGGTTCCAAAGATATTAATTTGAACTTTATCGTCTATGTATTATTTATCAATTTCCTACTTAGAACCTGAATCCATATGTACATAGCTCACGCCTGTATTCCCAGAAGGGGTAGGCAGAGGTGTTGTAATTACAACACCCACATTTCACCGAAGATCATTAAGTGCCAACGTGACATATGGTGAGTCTACTGCCGCCCGAGGCACTATACATACGTCTTTGAATTACTTCTCAGACATATGCAGGTTACCTCATGACGTTTCCCTTCACCGTAAAGCACGTGGTGTGAAATCACTGCACATAAGTTTTAGAAAAACTCATTGTACAGGCCCCGCTGGGATTCGAACTTACGTCGCTAGCGCAGGAGGCGACTGTTCAAACCTCAAGGACACGGCTCCACCATCACCAAGTTAAATTGTACGCGGGAGAAATCGCGAGGCTAAGCTAGTGTATAAATATTCAAGTTATTTCTCCGCAGAAGTCATAACTTCGGTATTACGCCCCCATTCAATTGAATCATGTTTACTGAGCCGGCTTTACGAATCCTCGTATAGTTTGGTTCGAGCTGTGTCTGGATTTGTTTGTAAATGTCTTGAGAGGACTTTTAGCATTCCAAGTCTATTAATTAGACTAAAGTGAACATAGAAGATTAGTTACATTAACTAAAGTCATGCAATAGTTAATTCAAATTCAAATAATCTTCTATGCCTGTGGTATGAGTAATAATATCTATACTAGTAAAACTGAGCTGTCTGTTTGCAAATTCAAAATAACAGCCTCATATTAAATACCTACTTACATGATATTTGAACTACAAACGACAAGAAAAATAATAAAATAATAAAGACACTGTGTGAATTGTCCAAAGTATAAAGATTAGCCTATTCCTGTGTAGCTAGTAAACTATAATATGATTATGTACGTAATTAATGCAATACATAGATACTTATGCTCACGCCTGTATTCCCCGAAGGGGTAGGCAGAGGTGTTGTAATTTTCAACACCCACATTTCACCGAATATGATTAAGTGTCAACGTGACAGAGGGTGAGTCCATCACCGTCTCAGGCACTATACATACGTCTTTGAATTACTTCTCAGACATATGCAGGTTTCCTCACGATGTTTTCCTTCACCGTAAAGCACGTGGTGTGAAATCACCGTACATCAGTTTTTTTCTTTTTTGAAAAATTTAGGTACACGCCCTCTAGGATTCTAAATTGCGACTGCTCTAACCCCGAGGCCACCACGGCTCTCTTATTAATGCAATATTGCATATATTTTTCAATGAAAAATATATTTTTTAACATTTATATCGGATCTATGGAGGAGACCTATACAACAGACCTATTCCACAAATTACAACACAACTTTTATGTTTGAAGTTATTATTGGGAAAATATATAAAAAAAACACTAAACGAGTAAGAAAAGTCAGCAAATACAAGTCAAAAAAAATCAAAATCAAAATCAAAAAGTTTTATTCAACATAAGGGACACTTGGAACACTTATTGAACGTCATTTTTCTTACGCTAACTTAAGTTAATTTACTACCGTTTCCAAAAGTAAGCCTGTCAGGAGAAGAAACGGCGAAACAAACTCCCCGGTTTTTTTTTACATGTGTCCCTTCTATATACATAGGGTTGTTTAAGTACATTTCAATGGAAGAGTGAGCAACTCATTGCCATGTTTGGCTATCATCAATATACTCAGTTACACTATAATATGCTTTTTCACAAAGTTTCTGTTTGATGCTTGCCTTAAAACTTAAAAATGGTAGTTCACACATTTTTAATGGTAGTTTATTGAAAAGGCGTATACTTTGCCCCACAAAAGAGTTACTAGTTTTGTGCAGTCTAGTCACAGGGACACGGAGTTTATCCCTCTTACGTGTATTTATATTGTGCATATCACAATTTTTCTTAAAACTATCTATATTCTTTCTTACATACATCAAATTTTCAAATATGTATTGACATGCCACAGTCATTATCCCTATTTCTTTAAACTTCTCTCTGAGAGAATCTCTAGATTTGAGTTTATAGATTGCACGAACAGCCCGTTTCTGCAGCACAAAGATAGAACTGATGTCAGTAGCATTTCCCCATAAAAGGATGCCATAAGACATAACACTATGGAAATAACTAAAATAGACCAACCGAGCTGTGTTTATATCAGTTAGGTGTCTAATTTTCCTTACTGCGAATGCTGCAGAACTGAGTCTTTTCGACAATCCAGCTATATGGGGCCCCCATTGCAATTTATGATCCAATGTAACTCCAAGGAAAACTGTTGTTTCAACAAGGTCCAACACTTCGTCGTTGATAAGTACATTGGTTTGCACTTGTTTCACATTTGGCATAGTGAACTTGACACATTTCGTTTTTTTACTATTGAGTACTAAGTTATTAGCGCTGAACCAATGTACTACGTCAGAGAGAGCATTATTCACATCGTCAAAGTTAGCTTTTTGCCGGTCTATCTTAAAAATCAGAGAAGTATCATCAGCAAATAATACAATATCGTGTTTATTGCTTACCATGTAAGGTAAATCATTAATATAAGTTAAAAAGAGAAACGGACCAAGAATTGAACCCTGTGGAACACCCATCTCTACTGGGCACCCCGGAGATGTTACGCCATGTATATCGACTTTTTGTATTCTATTACTTAGATATGAAGATATAAGTTTTAGAGCCAGGTCTCTTACACCGTAGTGATCTAACTTCCTGATCAACGTTTCATGGTGCACACAATCAAAGGCTTTAGATAGATCACAGAATACACCTAGAGCATCCTGTGAAGCTTCCCAAGCTTCAAGAATTTTTCTAATGAGCTCGACACCTGCATCGGTAGTCGAGCGACCCTTTGTGAAACCGTATTGTTTAGTGTGCATCAAATTATGTTCATTAAAAAAGGCTAAAAGTTGATTAAGTATTAGTTTTTCAAAAATTTTACTGAAAATTGGCAGTATTGATATAGGTCTAAAGTTCGTAGGGTCGTTAATACTACCAGCTTTTAATAAAGGAATAATTTTACTGTACTTCATTTGATCAGGAAATTCACCACTTTCAATACAAACATTAAATAATAAAGCTAGATCAGTAGCAACAATATCAATAATACTATTGAGTACTTTAACAGAAAGTCCCCATAAATCAGCTGACTTCTTCATATCTAGCGTTTCAAAAGTTTTGACAATGTCTCTGGGGGTAACAGTTTTAAACTTAAATGCAACGTTACATTTATCCACAAGCATTTTTAAAATGGCTTCTGCTGCTACAGGAGACGAATTTAAGACTTTGGTTAATGAAACTGGTATATCAGCAAAGAATGTCTCAAAAGTAGTTGCCACATCAATATCAGTCTTAATTATATGATCATTAATTTTTAGAGTTATTGAGTCATTCTTAAGAGAAGTTTTTCCAGTTTCAGAATTAATAATGTCCCAAGTTGTTTTAGTTACATTGGAGGACTTCAAAATTTTATTTCTCACAGCAATAGACTTGGCGTCTGAACAAACCTTTTTAAATAATTTTGAGTAATTTTTAACATAATTTGTAAATTCCAAATTAAAATTAATAGATTTTTCTTGATAAAGTTCATACAGCCTTCGTCTACTTATGTGAATGCCTGGGGTAGCCCACTCACTAAACGACAAATGTTTTCCCAATAGAACCGTCTTCGGGGTAAATATGCGCTTATGTTCTGCGTTTACAATTTGAAAAAAAGAATTGTACATTGCATTACACGCAAGGTGGTTATTTATTAAAGGAAACTTACTTTGGACATTACCTCGAAAACGGCTCAAGCGATTTGCATTTATGGGATTATAAGTAACTCTTTTCTTGGGAGCTTTCACATTTTTCTTACTGAAAGTTATTAATTGGCCACAGTGGTCAGAGTCTAATTTACTTATGATTTCATTACTAGTGGGCCGAAAGTTTGTGAACACGTTATCAATGCAAGTTGCTGATGAACTTGTTATTCGTGTTGGCTCAGAAAATAAGTAAAATAAATTAGAGGAACTAAAAAGGCATTTTAATCGATTGCTCATGGATGAATTTTCTAAAATATTGACATTAAAGTCTCCACATATGATTATATTTTTACCTGATTTACAAACTTTTACCAAAACTTCATCCATGATTTGTTCAAAATGCTCGAAAGCTCCACTAGGGGGTCGGTATACGCACACAACAATGTATTGCTCTAACTCTATACATGACAACTCAATAGTACTCTCCGCAGAAAGGTGCACAACATCCAGACGTTCTTTATATTTCATGCGTTTTTCTAAAATAATCATGGAGCCTCCTCGTATTGCAACCTTCCTGCTGAAGGCACTAGCAAGCTGATGGTTACAGAAGTTGAACATGAACTGCTCGTCCCTAAGCCAATGTTCTGTTAAACATAATACATGAATATCATTACAGTCCATGAACAACTCCAATTCTAATTCTTTATTTAACATTCCTTGGATGTTCTGATGAACAAGTTTAATAAAGGAAGTAGCATTATTATTCATAAAATCGCCAGAGATTGTCTCTGTTGTCTTATAACTTAATTTAAAGTATTTGGAACATATTCCAAAGAATC
The DNA here is from genome assembly GCA_964035505.1 of Watsonalla cultraria. Lineage (NCBI taxonomy): Eukaryota > Metazoa > Arthropoda > Insecta > Lepidoptera > Drepanidae > Watsonalla > Watsonalla cultraria. The sequence continues at coordinate 459,511 of OZ037726.1, read as the reverse complement.
ATTACATATAATGTCCTTGTTTGCCTGCTCAATAGAAGCAGTCTTGTTAGCCAATGATTTGGCTGTGTTCAAATTAAATACGTGTATACAATAATGTAGCATGCTTGCTACTTGTCGTTTATATCTAAAGGAAAGATAAAATCTTTCACTTGTCACATTAAAATATGAAATAATTGAATTGTTATTTATGTCAATAAATGTAAAAAAATTATTATAATTGGTTATTGTTTGCATGCAACAATTCAAATTATATCTAATATTATTTTCCCTCTGTGACAATCCTCTGCTGTAGGGAAATGCAAATAATATTATATTTTTCGCACTAAGGCAACTCAGCGAATCCATTAATTTAATTAATTCATTTTTATTCATATTTCCCCTTCTCCCACATAAGATAGCTAAGGTTGAGCTGGTGCTGCACTGGTCGCTCAGGATGTTTGCCACAAGATGTTTAAAATCTGCACCAGGTATACAGTGGTTAGTACCATGACCAACACTGTGCGATAAGTGCAACCCCATATTTTGTCCCAACTCATCACTATACAATGTCAAGATATTATTATGTTGAAAACAGTTATGGGAAGTACTGCTTGTGAAATGCTTGGTGGAGCTGTCATTCAGTACAGACTGACAAACAGGTGTTTGGACTTGTTGTACATCCGAGTCGCAATCAAATTTATTTGATAGTGATATAAAGCGGTCATAATTATATTTGGACATATCAACTACCTCAGTTAGTGCCATAATGTGCTCCTGAATTTCTTTGCGTGAGCACTCATATTTTGAAGTCATTTTATCTAATGATATAGTTAATACTGAGATCTCTGCCTGCAGTCGCTGAATGTCAGCTTCATATTTTAAATAACTATTTTCTAATTGTACCGTTGTAGTTTCCAGTTTATTTAGCAATGTACTATGATTTTTACAATATTTTAACTGTTTTTTATTTTGTTTGAGTAGATTGTTTGTTTTTTGAATATACCTACTTACTTTTATATATCTTTTTAATTTATTTTTAGAAACAATTTTTTGTTTTGGAATTAGTTCCTCGAACAGTGTCTGGGTCTTACAATTTGACAGGTGCTGATTGCATTGCTCTAGTGAAGCTATTGTATTATTGGCTTCTGCCAGTTTGTGTTTCAGTTCAGCGATGTGTCTCAGATTGTTCTCAAACTCATCACCGCACTGGTCAAACCCAGTCACTATCCCCTGGAGCTGATCCCTTTGTGTAATGGCATCCATATACTGCACATGTAACTCTGCCAATTCACTTTTTAATTTTCTATTAGTTTCTATTATATTAAGTACTTCCCTCTCATTGTCATCTCTTTCCTGTAGAAGTTGGTCACACAGGTCTTTACTTTTCTTTAATTCCAGCAACGTCAGCTGGAGTTGGTTCTCCTCCTGACGAGCTGTTGCCCTTCTAGTCATCATTTTATAGATTTTATAGGTACGCAAGAAAGTTTGTGTACAACTATTTGAGGTTATGTCAGTTTTTAAATTGAAAATAAAGTATGTACTAAGCTTTTGACTATATTAAAGTGGAGTAAACTGATAATCTATACTGATATAAAGCAGAACTCACCTGGAAAACGATGACAACGATTCACAACTTTGAATTAAAACTATTGTACCGGTTACGTACTGTCAAAAAGTTATCACAATATTTAATTACTTTTTGCACAAGATTCACACTATAAACTATTTTAAACTATAGTAATATATTATTCGGAGCTAAATACAACATAAATTAACAATATTACTTTAAAATTACTAAATAAAACTAAACAAATTTAGGGAGTTAATTTAAACACAGCTGATTGCTAGTGTTGCCAAAGAGGAAAAAAAAAGACATGAAACCGCCCCTCGGAGGTATGTACAGTAACTTAACTAAGTAATCTGTATTCGGCGCGCGCTGTGCGTAAATCCAAACAAACCACACTTGTATAGGATCGTGTTCTCTCGTATTTATCACCTTCACTCGCCAACTTCACCTAATTGAAGTGCTCGTGGTCTACCTAACATATTAATTAAAGCTCCATGATGGTAGTCGGGTTTGAGTAGTCATACAAGCGACGCAAGTTTGAATCCCAGCGGCCTGTACCAATGAGCTTTTCTTTAAAACTGAACTGCTGTGATTTCACACATTTGGGAAGGAAAACATCGAGAGGAGAGATTTTTAAGAGAGGTACGAAATTCAGAGCTGCCCGTTAGGAGATTGTACCTCCACCTTACAGAAGATCGCAGCCAAATAATTATATTTTAGAGTAGTATTGTGTGTGAGTAAGGTCACCAGTGAGGTCGATATGCTAACGTATAGTCATCATCATCAACCTATGTTAGTCCACTGCTGGCCATAGGCCTCCCCTAATAAGTTCCATAGCGCCCTGTGTTCAGCTTGCCGCATCCAGCATCAGCCTGCAGTCTTTCGCAGATCGTCACCCCACCTGACCGGAGGGCGTCCTACACTGCGTTTGCCGAGTCGCGGTCTCCACTCAAGAACTTGTTTACCCCAGCGGTTGTCGGTTCTTCGCGAGATATGGCCGGCCTACTGCCACTTCAGCTTGCAAATTCTTAGAGCTATGTCGATTACTTTGGTTCTCTGTCGGACGCCCTGGATCAGTGTAGCCATTGTATAGTGGGACTCTTTTATCTGGGCAAATGCGTGAGTGGCATTCTGGTGCTAGTCATGTTCATAAGGCGGACTGTTCGCTTACATACCACCTTTGTTGTTAAAAGAAAGAAAACCTGCATTATATGCCTGGGAAGTAATTCAAAGACATATTGCAATTATTTGAGACGGCGATGTACATCTGTCACGTTGGCACTTAAACATCTTCGGTGAAAAAATAGGTGTTGCTATACCTCTGTCTACCCCTTAGATACCCTTCTGAAAACGCGTGGGCATATGTATGTATTTACGTCATCTTATTTCAGGGAAAATCATCGCTAATATTATAAAGCGTAATATTATAATCTCCGGCGCGAAGGAAATTGATTCGCGTAACCAAAATGTGCGGAGATTACTATAATACAAATACGACACAGCTACCATCTTCTGTAAGTACTTACCCTTGGAATTTTATTGGAATAGGAGATACAATTGTTCCCTATATATTTTTCTGTATTCATCTCCAAAATATCCACTAGAGGACGTCAAGCGTTTCACCCGCGTAGTTCCCGTTCCCGTGGGAGTACGGAGATAAAATATAGCCTATGTTACTCGATGAAGATGTAGCTATCTATTGCTGAAAGAATTTTCAAGGTCGGTCAAGTAGTTTCGGAGCCTATTCAATGCAAACAAACAAACCAAAAAAAAAACAATCAAATCTTTTCTCTTTATAATATGAGTGTAGATCAGCATTATTAAATATATGAAAGCTATACTTAAATCTCCAATAATATTAAATAAAGCAAGCAAATACAAATTTTAATTAATTAGGTATGTACGAGTATGTAGTTATTTATCGGCAAAGGCAATTATTTCATCGACCGTACAATTGTTTATTAAAATACCATGTTACGCATTAATTAAATTACATCAAATTATAGCGAATGTATGAATGGTGCAATTTAAAGGGGATTAGCGGAATTATCAAAGATTATAAAAATAAAATATAGCCTATAGCCTTCCTCGATAAACGGACTATCCAACAATGAAAGAATTTTTGAAATCGAGCCGGTAGTTCCTGAGATTAGAGCGTTTGTTTGTTCGTCTGAACGCTCTAATCTCAGGAACTACTGATATTTATAAACAAAATTTAGGGTTCCGCGGTAATCAAATTAAATCTACGCAGGTGAAACCGCAGGGCACAGCTAGTATTAGTATGGATTTGACAACTAAGAGAATTAGGGTTGAAAGTTTGTGGAATTTCACTGCTACGCAGGCGAAAAAACAAGCTGCGGGCGAAACTAGTTAATTAGTACTACAACTTAGTTTTAGATTTTTTTTGTTGATACAAACAAAATATTTAAACACAGTTACATTGTAATGGAACTTTAATTTAGATACTAGAAAGTTTATAACATATATCGCGGCCACTAAAGTATATCAAGCCTCGGATATAGGGGCTAATGAATTGCTTCCCAAATGTATTGTATCTATTTAATGCTGCTTATGTAATAGGATAAATACATATCTCTTCGCAGTGTTGATTTAGCTTCAGCAATATTGCACAACATGGTTTAAACCAAGACTAGACAAATTCGGACTAAGACTATATTCATCCCTTCTAAAATGAAAATTAAAAAATGAAAATGAAAATGAAATTGAAAATGATTTATTCAGTTTAGGCCCTGGTAAGGCACTTATGAATGTCGAGGAATTTACCACCGGTTCGGAAACTAGCCTTCTGAGAAGAACCGGCAAGAAACTCAGCCAGGCATCATGTACTTTTCATTACACAGTAAATAATGATAATTACAAAAAGAAAAAAAAACTACATAAATTATTCACAATAGTGAAAATTGTATCAGCATGTAAAAAATAATAATTAAAAAAGTAAAAACAACCAAATGATTTACATATAATGTTTGCATACCATGTCATTGCCAGCCATCGCCCTTCTCAAGCATTATAGAGGATAGTGGACCCGTTTCCAGACGATTTTAGTTAGTGAGCATGACAAACTAAGGCCATTCAGCATTACTATTGGCGAGTGGCAATACCAGTTATATTGTAAAGATAAGAAACTGGGTTATAGTTTTATGTTTTGGAATTTAGTATATTTCAATCTTATTCTTCTTGAAATCCGCTCTAAAAAAGTTTTTTTACATTGAGTTAGCAGATTTATAGATTACCTACTCTACATACTCTTAATAATATATATATATAGATAAATGAAATTTAAGTGTCTGTTTGTAATTCCAAAATTACAGCTGTTCACTAAATGCATATGAAAGTATACACGCTACAGACATTTATTAAAAAAGCAAGTTTAAAAAAAATTCTCTGTCTGTCTGTCTGTTTGTTCCGGGTAATCTCTGAAACGGCTGGACGGATTTTAACGGGACTTTCACTGGTAGGTAGCTGATGTTTCAAGGAGTAACTTAGGCTACTTTTATTTTTAAAAAAATTTAGGGTTCCGCGAAATGAAGCTTCAAACTATATATACGCGGGTGAAACCGCGGGGCACAGCTAGTTAGTACCAAAATGTACCTCATTCTTAGACTATAATGGATTAAAATAGTCTGTGTTTAAAAAGCGAAATAATTAGTTAAGTAGCCATATTATCACAGCTATCGACAAAGCCTACCTTGTAATTATTTTTCAGCCGTGTAACAAAGAGCCGCGTGAAAACCCAACATTAATAAAATTTAAACCATCGCTGAAATATTGCCTTATTCATTTTCATGTCAACTAAACATGGAGCTGTATAAAAATTTAATTAAAGGTCTTTTTCGGCACCTGGTCTTTGTTTAATAATAGCATGAATACATAATACTGTTGAAGTTATTCCACGGTATTTATAACTAGTTCGGAATACGTACAGCAATATTATAATATTCTCATATTCCCCTGTTTTTTTCAATACTTACAACAGAAGTACACATGTACTTATCAATATACTAAAAATACTTTAAGTTGTGTCAATTTGAATAAAAATTTTTTTAAATAAAAATGAAAAATGTTGACAGTTTCACGTTTGAGTTTTGGTAAGTACTTATGAATAATATAAATATGAATACTTAATTAATTATATTTACTTTATTAATTTAATATAAATATGAATATGAATACTTGCTCGTTGTTCCCCAGGCCAGTCCCTCTGATTCCCCTGAATATCTTATTATTTGATATCTTTTTATCTCGTTGTATCTAACTGGCGGGGGTACCACAGGCAAAGTTATTTGCTACTCTCTCGTCGTCCTTGGGGGTACCTCGGGCCAGAAAGTTTGCTCGTAGTACCCCACGGGGACTAGCTTAGGGTCCCCTAAGCAAGTTACTGGCAAGTACCAATTGTTTTCATAACAAACAAAATCTTGAAATTACCTCTATAGAAGTGCTTATATCCAATAGATTTGTATTGCGCCTTCCTGGCTCAGTTAAAAACGTTTTAATAAATCTCCAATAATATTAAATAAAGCAAGCAAATACAAATTTTAATTAATTAGGTATGTACGAGTATGTAGTTATTTATCGGCAAAGGCAATTATTTCATCGACCGTACAATTGTTTATTAAAATACCATGTTACGCATTAATTAAATTACATCAAATTATAGCGAATGTATGAATGGTGCAATTTAAAGGGGATTAGCGGAATTATCAAAGATTATAAAAATAAAATATAGCCTATAGCCTTCCTCGATAAACGGACTATCCAACAATGAAAGAATTTTTGAAATCGAGCCGGTAGTTCCTGAGATTAGAGCGTTTGTTTGTTCGTCTGAACGCTCTAATCTCAGGAACTACTGATATTTATAAACAAAATTTAGGGTTCCGCGGTAATCAAATTAAATCTACGCAGGTGAAACCGCAGGGCACAGCTAGTATTAGTATGGATTTGACAACTAAGAGAATTAGGGTTGAAAGTTTGTGGAATTTCACTGCTACGCAGGCGAAAAAACAAGCTGCGGGCGAAACTAGTTAATTAGTACTACAACTTAGTTTTAGATTTTTTTTGTTGATACAAACAAAATATTTAAACACAGTTACATTGTAATGGAACTTTAATTTAGATACTAGAAAGTTTATAACATATATCGCGGCCACTAAAGTATATCAAGCCTCGGATATAGGGGCTAATGAATTGCTTCCCAAATGTATTGTATCTATTTAATGCTGCTTATGTAATAGGATAAATACATATCTCTTCGCAGTGTTGATTTAGCTTCAGCAATATTGCACAACATGGTTTAAACCAAGACTAGACAAATTCGGACTAAGACTATATTCATCCCTTCTAAAATGAAAATTAAAAAATGAAAATGAAAATGAAATTGAAAATGATTTATTCAGTTTAGGCCCTGGTAAGGCACTTATGAATGTCGAGGAATTTACCACCGGTTCGGAAACTAGCCTTCTGAGAAGAACCGGCAAGAAACTCAGCCAGGCATCATGTACTTTTCATTACACAGTAAATAATGATAATTACAAAAAGAAAAAAAAACTACATAAATTATTCACAATAGTGAAAATTGTATCAGCATGTAAAAAATAATAATTAAAAAAGTTATTCCACGGTATTTATAACTAGTTCGGAATACGTACAGTAATATTATAATATTCTCATATTCCCCTGTTTTTTTCAATACTTACAACAGAAGTACACATGTACTTATCAATATACTAAAAATACTTTAAGTTGTGTCAATTTGAATAAAAAATTTTTTAAATAAAAATGAAAAATGTTGACAGTTTCACGTTTGAGTTTTGGTAAGTACTTATGAATAATATAAATATGAATACTTAATTAATTATATTTACTTTATTAATTTAATATAAATATGAATATGAATACTTGCTCGTTGTTCCCCAGGCCAGTCCCTCTGATTCCCCTGAATATCTTATTATTTGATATCTTTTTATCTCGTTGTATCTAACTGGCGGGGGTACCACAGGCAAAGTTATTTGCTACTCTCTCGTCGTCCTTGGGGGTACCTCGGGCCAGAAAGTTTGCTCGTAGTACCCCACGGGGACTAGCTTAGGGTCCCCTAAGCAAGTTACTGGCAAGTACCAATTGTTTTCATAACAAACAAAATCTTGAAATTACCTCTATAGAAGTGCTTATATCCAATAGATTTGTATTGCGCCTTCCTGGCTCAGTTAAAAACGTTTTAATACGTAGCTGGAAGGTATGTTCAATAAACCCCGAGCACACGACAAGCGAAAACAAAAACACAAACAGGGTTGTTTGTGTTTGCTATAGCACAGTTTAGCAAAAGTCGAGCGGCGTGTGTGCGCTGCGTGTCGGGGGAAAGGCACTTGAAACTGTTATGGGATATCATCGACGTACTTAGAAGGAAACATTTTGGTGAAATGTACGTAATGCCAGGTGAGTTCTTCTCAGTAAAAGCAACCTTCCGATCCTGGCGGTAGCATGTATCCTGTGTAATCGTGTCGTTCTGGCGATTTGATAGTACTTTGTTAAAAGTCTAATGAAATAAAGATATTTTGAGGCTGAAAGCTGATTTAAGAACCAATGGTCAGTTCTTTATGTTCATAAAAGCCTCCGTGGGGACAACTGTGATCGTTTAAGCAGCGCGTATAAAGAACTTCTTAGCTTTGACGTTTAATTTTACGGTACAAAACGTCAAAACTCAGAAGTTCTTAATACGCTCTGCTCAAACCAATGATGGTTGGCCCCCAGGGCTTAAACTGAATAAATAGTTAACTATTTATCATTGTGCAAAAAATCTGTGAGCCAAGATGGCGCTATACTTAATTTCATTGCTTGCCCTCGGAACCCTAATGTTAAAAAAAATTAAAGTGCCTAAGTTACACCTTGTAACATTAGCTATCTGCCAGTGAAGGTCCTGATAAAATCGGTCTAGCCGTTTCAAAGATTAGACGGAACAAACAGATAGAGAGACAGACAGGATATTGCATTTTATATTGTTTTTTTATGTGTGTACCATATAAACCTTCAAATTTTATTATTGGAATTACAAACAGACACTTAAATTTGATCCATTTGTTTATGTTTGTATATGTATATAGGTGTATCTCTCGACGAAGTACTCATGTACTTATTCCTCAATGTGAAAAGTCTTTCAGAATGTAAACACGAACGAACTAACTTCGGAAATCCACTTACAAGGAATCAGGGCCTAAAGTCGGCGCAAACAATGCCATCCTGTGAATAAACAAGAGACTAGCGCTCCAAACATAACCTCATAACTAGCATGATAGTTGTAAAATAAATTAATATGCCCATACCATCCCAGAAGAGTCCCTGAAAGGGTAAGCAGAATATGATTGAGTGCCAAAGTGCCTACGTGACAGAGGGTGAATCCATCGCCGTCTCAGGCACTGTACATACGTCTTTTGAATTACTTCTCAGACATATGCAGGTTTACTCAGAATGTTTTCCTTCACAGTAAAGCACGTGTTGTGAAAGCTACACTAAAGTTTTTAGATAAAATCATTAGTGCAAGTCGCTAGAAAAACACTGAACATGGCTTAGTGTGTGATTTTTTTATTATTTGATTTTACGAACCTTTTTTGTAACTTTTGTATACACAAGCAAATATGTACTTATAGAACAGCCACTTTTCACTTAGTATTAAGTAACTCAATAGCACTTTTCCCGACCCGGAGCTCGAACTCAGGACCTCGTGCCCCGTAGTACCGTTGACGACCACTATATCAATGAGTAACGTGATGAAGTAATCAATAATATGCTGACAAAGATAATATCCTAACCTAAGACGAATTTTGTGAACTTTAGATAAAAAATGAATTAGTATGTATTGAAAAACATATTTTCAGGGCACTGAAAAGGTAGAAACGGAACTCACTATTTCGCTCCGGTGTCTAATCTGTCCTTTACATTTATGAAACGGCTAATAAAGTAGGCTTTAAGAAATAAATTAAGGCCCCATTTTTATACTACCTACTAAGATGACCAATAACTGCAGTCCGCCTATTCCCTAAGCGGGTATAGCCTATGAATGCCTGTAGCTCCAAGTGTCACTCGCGCGTTACCTTGGGGCCAACTCAAATCGTTTAAGCAGCACATGTTAAGACTAATTAGCTTTGACATTTAATTTAACTTTACCAAAATGTCAAAGCTCAGAGGTTCTTAATACGCTCTGCTAAAACTGATGATGGTAGAAACAAAGAAATCTCCGTGCTAATTTAATGACAATATTGCTAGCACAGCGACTCCACTTACTGCATATTTTTTATGACGGTTCCTGTGTTATTTTTGATGATAAATAAATTATGTTTGAGTACCGAATCTTAGGTTTGTGAGTATTCGCACTACACCAGTTTTTTGAAACTTATCTCACTTTAATAGTTTGACCTATTATACTTTTGGTGTTATTACTGATAAGTTGCGTATTTTTGTAATTAAAATGATGAAGTGAGTTTTAACAGTATTCTGTAAGGTTTCTCAGCGCAAAACTTGTTAAGTATCGGTTCAGACATACGATATTAAACTTTATCGTGTATATTTTAGGTATCAATTTGACTTTTTGGATGATATACGTACTTGCATCCAATTCGGCGTACCTTTTTTGTACTAACACCTACTTTTTTAATTGTATTGATGAAATGTACATGATACCTGGCTGAGTTTCTTTCCGGTTCTTCTAAGAAGGCCCAAAGTGAAAAAATCTTTCATTTTTATTTTCACATCGTTAAATAAACACCACCTAATTAAATACAAGTTAATAAATAAAGAATTTATAACAACTTCTCTATACACTAGCCCTCTCTAGGCATGAAGTCCACGCTCAACTTCTCTCCCGGCATGAAGAAGAACCCTCTCTTCTCGACTTCAGCTTCAGAAGGCTTCGGGTAGCCAGGCAGGGGGCTCCACTTGAAGTTTCTTGTAATTTCATAAAGAGCTCGCCGCGCGGTTTGAAAGCCAAAGCGACGCCCTGAAACAATCGAAATATAATCCACAGAATCGATTAAGTTACGATCAATAATACTAAATAGGTATTTTTAAGCTTTTCGTGTTAAATAATCCTAACTCAGTATTTACAGAAACACACATTTTACTTCTGTGGCTATTACAAAGCTTCATGACTGTGATATAATAAAATGTGTTTTAAAATGACTTAGCCTTCCGTCTTCACTTGTTAACATAGTTTAAACTCACCAATACAAGCCCTTGGTCCCTCTCCGAACGGCAGATATGTATATGGCACAATGTTAGCTTCATTTTCGGATAGAAATCGATCAGGGCAGAATTTTTCTGGATCAGGGAAGTACTGGGGATCGTAATGCATGCCTATGGTGTTGATCAAGACCGGCATCCCAGCTGGGATAGTCAGCTCGTCGGTGATTTTGTAGTCTGCTATAGCCTCACGGTCCAACCAGGCCATTGCTGGGTATAGCCTCATTACTTCTGCAAAGATTAATAAGTCATACTTTATTTAAATACGTATGAAACTGGTATTAGAAAGCATCAACTTATTCTAGTTATTCTCCTTGGATTCTCATGGTATTTCAATTAAAGTTTTAGATTAGAGATTTATTAGATAACTAGCTGTGCCCCGCGGTTGCACCCGCGTAGATTTAGTCTTAGTAGTCTGAAGACTTATTGTCGCGGAACCCTAATATTTTTTATAAATAAAAGTAGGATAAAGATAAGATACTCCTTGAAACATCAGCTACCTGCCAGTGAAAGTCCCGTTAAAATCGGCCCAGCCGTTTCAGAGATTTCCCGGAACAAACAGACAGACAGACAGACAGAGAAAAAATTTAAAACTTGGGTTTTCGGTGTCAGTAGCGTGCACACTTTCATATGCATTTAGTGAAAAGCTGTTATTTTGAAATTACAAATAGACACTTCAATTTTATTTATCTGTATGTATAGATTTTAATATTTTTTTCTGTGATAAATTGTATAACATGTCAGCTGAGTGTCTAGCTGGTCCTTCTCAAAAGGCTAGTTTCCGAACCGGTGGCTAGATCTTCGTTCATAAGTGCCTTACTGGCCTATCTTCTATATACATAAAAATGAATCCCCATTGACCCTTGGTCACGGCATCACGCGTGAACGGCTGTACCGATTTTAACGGGACTTTCACTAGCAGGCTACTGATGTTTTAAGGAGTGAGATAGGCTAATTTTATTTAAAAAAAAACATAGGGGCTCCGCGGGGCATCCATAAAATTTACTCTACACGTTCAATACTAGAATGAATCATTGTCATTTCCATGTTTATATTATCTTGATATAGATAAATTATATTTAATAGTACCACACCTTTCAACACAGCGTTGAGGAAAGGCATCTCGCCGAGGATGGTGGCAGAAACCTCTTTACCCTCAAATTTCCTCTGTGTTTCATCTACCTCTTGGTGTAGTCGGTCCTGGATATAAATGGTTTATAATGTAATGTTTTTTCATAAAGCAAATAAGCACATAATATAACATTCCAAAATACCTGCATATCAGGATTGTAAGCCAACTCGTATATACAATATGTGACAGCTACTGAAGATGTATCAAAGCCACCTTGGAGGAATATGGCTGCTTGAGCTATAAGTATATCTTCGCTTATATCTGCAAAATTAAAATATTTATTCACGAGACTTCTTATGGGGAGTTTTTAAAGAAACTGTCATGTTGCACAAGGTCAAACATCTTTCCTCTTCGATTCTGGGGCCTTACCGTAAGCTCTTATTGCCATCATAGTTCCACTGTGTGACAGTGACAGACTTATACACGTCATATACATCAGTCTCATAATAAGAGTTAACCTATCAAGGCAATAAGAGGTCATGGTAGGGCCCCAGGATTTTCTTTCATAGTACTCTTTTTTGGTTAAACTTTTGAGTACATGTCGTAAAGTGTTAAGAAGTGAACAAATTACCAGTTACTAAATACTGACCTACGTTGTCTTTGGCGGCGTCTTGTTTGAACTTAAGCAGCAAGTCCAGGAGGTCTCGGGCCTCCGTCACCGGCTTGTCATACCCGCCCCGCTGCGCGACCATCGCCTTGAATACATCGGACATCCATTTGTTCGCAGTTTTTGAGAAAAATGAAAACCTGAAAATGTATATACCTATACAAGTGATATTCTACTTATGCGGATAAAGATATTCACAGAAAATGTAACCCCCGTTGCACTCCCATAGAGGTGGAAGGAACACACTCTGTTAAGGCTCTGCGTTGATATAGCAGGGGTCGTTCAGTCTAGTCAGTCAAATTGAAATTGAAATGTAAGCTTTCTAGTCAAGGAGTGTAATACAGTCGAGGTTCAGTCAGGACCAGCTCAAATAGTTATATATCTGGTACCCGTGGTTCCACATCAACTGGATCCACTCGGATACTCTCTATTAATTAAGTATTAATTGGCCATGACCCCAATAACTCCCCCTGGATCTAAGTAAATTAAAACGAACAGGTCATACGAACGTCAGACATAACAAGATATTTTCCTCACTTAAATATATCAACGAGTTCAGGTAAGAAGAATATGGAGCACCAGGCGAGTCCCCTCCAGACGCTGAACTTCATAAAATCCTTGGTGATCTCCCGCATAGCACTATTGCCCGTGAGCACAGAGTCACTCCTCACGCCGTACGCTGACTCGCCGATCACATCCGTGGTGTAGTCTGACATTACGGTCTGGAAAGAACATTTTTTAAAGAGCGAATATAGGAATTTCTGTTTGAAATTCGAGGCCTACCAAACTGAACCTTATTAGCTATGGAGTGTGAGGTCCTGTGCTCCATGGGGAGGGGGGTGGAGAGAAGGCGCTTCCAAGAGGCGGAGTGAGAAAAATTAAGAGCATACAATTCAATAACAAAAAATCCCTACGTCAATTAAGATATTTATAGATGTAGTTGATAATTAGTATTTTTGCTTCATGAAGAATGCTTTTAATACATTACATATTCAAAGGATTGGCAACTTATTTACCTTATGGCAGCTTGCAATAGCGCCATAGGAAGACAGGCTTACAGTTATGGCAATATAAGTTGCGGTAAATGCATTTCCACTGAGCTGATGATATATAACTCAAATATAACAGCTTGGCGTGATTTAAATATAAAAGCGGACGACGTATTATGCCAAGTTAAAGTTCGCCCACAATGGGTCAATTATAATATGAAAATATCTGTGAAAAATGTTCATACCCTAAGATCGATGTGGTTCCCCATTTTGATTTCGTTTCTCATGCGTTGTATTAGGTTATTCGACTTGGTTAATGTAATCTGTTCGCTGGCCTTCAACTTGGCTGATGTGAAGAGAGGAGACAGTCGACGCCTCAGTTCACTCCACATGGGATCCTTGTAAAGAAAAGTACACTGCCACCAAATGTTCATACATTTATACAGCTGTACGGCGTACCTAGATTGGACAAGGTATGGAATGACTTTATTAAATCTGAAGAATAAGCATTTGACATTTTACTGTAGAGGACATTGCTGCAAAAGTTTGGTACACAAATGCGGATTAAGCGATTACAGGTAAGATAAGAAGCAATGGATGGATTGAGTGAAATACGATATGGCTTTAAAGGGAGTGAATTTAGATATGCCGGTTATTTGAGAGAAAAGGAAGATGAAAAGAGATTGCAGTTTCGCCATATAAAATAAGAGGCAAATAAGGGCAGGAGGATAAAGATATGTGTAACCACCATCAACGGACTGCTTGATGTAGGCAGCTGTATCTATGCCGCCGCAGTAGCAGCCCGCCGCGACGATGGTCTCTCAAGCGGCTGGACAGAGATCGTCTCTGCGCCGCAGCCATCGTCGCGGCCTGGCCTGAGGGCCAAGAAGATGGGATCCTGCCCGATCCTGAAAGGGAAGCCGCCTGGTTCCGGGACACGATGACGTCCATATGTGACGCGTCGATGCCCCGGACCAGATCTGCCAAGCCCCGGGCCGTGTACTGGTGGTCGGAGAGCGTCGCGGAGCTGCGCGAGATATGCCTCCGCGCCCGACGCCAGTACACACGTGCCCGGAGAAGAAGGCGAGCCACAGCCGAAGAGTTGGGTGGAGCCTACGTGGCCTATCGAGGCGCCACGAAGGCGCTGCAGGCAGCTATTGCCAGCGCCAAGGCTCGGTCGTGGGATGAGCTCATCGGGGGACTGGAGAGGGATCCATGGGGCCGCCCGTACAGGATGGTACTGGGCAAATTGCGCCCGTGGGTCCCTCCGTTGACGGAAACTCTGGACCCGGCATTCGTGGAGAGGGTTGTAGACACCCTCTTCCCCAGGGTCCAGAGCAGTCCCGTGCCCCCTCCTTCGGAACCGATCATCTGGACCGAAGAGATGGGGGTGACGACCGATGAGCTGGACCGAGCCGTGAGGCGCCTCGGAGCCCGAAACACGGCACCAGGCCCCGACGGAATTCCTGGTCGGGCCTGGGTGTTGGCTCTACCCAACGGGCTGGGGAACAGGCTGCGGCGGCTGTTTAACGACTGCCTACGCTGCGGTGTGTTCCCCTCTGACTGGAAAGTGGCTGGGTTGGTTCTCCTCCATAAAGATGGAAGACCCACAGATTCTTCCTCCGCGTATCGTCCTCTCTGCCTACTAGATGAGGCGGGTAAGCTGCTCGAAAGAGTGTTGGCGGACCGCCTCAGTACGCACCTGACGAGCGTCGGGCCGGACCTGTCGGAAGACCAGTTTGGCTTCCGACGCGCGCGGTCGACAGTGGACGCGATCATACGCGTCCGGACACTGTCGACACAGGCTGTATCCCGGGGCGGAGTGGCGTTGGCTGTCAGTCTTGACATAGTCAACGCCTTTAATAGCCTGCCCTGGGACGCAATAAGGGGGGCCCTGGTGTACCACCGCGTGCCCCCCTACCTGCAGCGCGTGGTCTGTGCCTACTTGCGCGACAGGTGCGTGCAATATGTGGGCGGAGATGGACGACTTCACCGGAGGGAGGTGTACTGCGGGGTCCCACAGGGATCGGTCCTAGGGCCACTCCTGTGGAACCTCGCGTACGATGCAGTCCTGCGGGTCGACCGCCCCGACGGCGTTAGCATCGTCTGCTATGCGGACGACACGCTGGTGCTAGCCGTCGGGGCCACTTTCGAGGAGACCAACCGGCTCGCCGAGCTTGGCGTGGCATGCGTCGTGGAGAAAATCCACGAGCTGGGCCTTCGGGTAGCGCCGGAAAAGACCGAGGCGCTGTGGTTCCACAAGATCCCGAGGAGAAGGGAACCACCCAGCTCGTCGGTTCGCGTAGGTGACGTGGATGTCCGGGTGGGACGGTACCTCAAGTACCTCGGTCTCACCCTGGACGGTCGCTGGGGCTTTGAGGAGCACTTCAGCCGCATGGTCCCCCGGATCAAGAGGGTAGCGGGTGCATTGCACAGACTGCTGCCCAATCTCGGGGGGCCGAGTGAAGGAGTCCGCCGCCTCTATGCGGGGGTCGTGCGATCCGTGGCTCTCTACGGAGCACCCGTCTGGTCTTCCAGATTGGGTGTTAGGCGCTGCAGAACTATGTACAATAGTATGCAGCGTCCTATGGCCATCCGGGTCGCACGGGGGTATCGTACCCTGTCCTTTGAGGCGGCCACTGCCCTGGCGCGGTTTCCGCCCCTGGACATCCTGGCGGAGATGGATGCTCGTATCTACGACCGTCTCCGCCGGGCGGACGGAACTGCGCCTCCAAATGCGGCTGAAGTGAGAAGGCAGGAGCACCGACATGCGCTCGTAACGTGGCGGGAGCGGCTCTGTGAGCCGCAGAACGCCCGCCAACGCGCTGTCGGTGCAATTTTGCCGAGCCTCGGGCCCTGGCTAAAGAGGAAGGACCACGTCACCTTCCGGCTGACGCAGGTACTCACCGGACACGGGTGTTTCGGAGAGTACCTGAATCGGATCGGTCGCGAACCGACGACGCAATGCCACCATTGCGGCAGTGACCGGGATTCCGCACAGCACACGCTGGAGCAGTGCCCAGCGTGGAGCTCGGAACGGCGAATCCTGGTCACCAGGATCGGGCAGGACCTCTCTCTGCCACGCGTAGTGACGGCTATGCTGGCAGACAGAGAGGCATGGAGGGCCGTAGTCTCCTTCTGCGAGACAGTAATGTCCCAGAAGGAGGCCTCCGAGCGGGATCGGGAGAGAGCCGATCCCTCTCGGAGACGACGGCGACGGCGGGGCGGAGGCAACGCACGCCCCGGACCGTCCACCCAATAGCCAGGGTCTAAGAATTTGGCTATGGTATCCCCTGCCTGTCGTAAGAGGCGACTAAAAGGGGGCCGGAGGGCCTGCTGGCGGTGGTCGGGGTGGGAGCTTTGACCACTGAGCCGCGGGCCCGGGAAGGTGGCAGCGCGACGTGGCTCGCGCTGCCTTGCACAGCGAGGTCTCCAGGGGCGGCGACACAGCTGCCCCGGGGATGTGCCCCGGCAAAGTGTGGGGGGACACCGGTGCGATCTATCAGAGTACCCGGAGTCCCCCCAAAGCACTGAGGATGGCCACCGGGGGGGTTTTAGTGCGGTAAAAATCCCACATACCCCGATCTGCCTCTCCCAGGGCGGTCGGGGACCTTTTGAAGGTTTCCCCCTCGTCAATAAAAAAAAAAAAAAAAAAAAAAAAAGGCAGCTGTATCTATAGTACCCACCGTCTCCCCTGAGCACTGAGGATGGCCACCGGGGGGGTTTTAGTGCGGTAAAAATCCCACATACCACGATCTGCCTCTCCCAGGGCGGTCGGAGACCTTTTGAAGGTTTCCCCCTCGTCAATAAAAAAAAAGGCAGCTGTAACTATAGCAGAAACTGTTATACACAAAGTGCCGTGTAAATGTGTTCTTAGAAGACTTTGGTTTGCTATACAGTTGGAACTCCAAGCAGTCTATCTTGAATGCATTCCCTATATGAGGGCCTTAGAAGCATAAGATAAGACCTTAGAACTTACATTGACAGCGAACAAATTAAGTGCACCAATAGGGTCAGATTTTCCAGAAGAAGCGTGTCTATTCCGGAAATTGTCAGCATCTTTGATGGTGATCAGTCGGCAGAGTGCGGGGTCGTTGATCACCAGCGCTGGTTTCCAGAAGAACCATATACCAATATATGGAGACGGCATCTCCTGGTACATGTCCTTCAGCCAAAGGGACTGGAAAAGAATAAAAACATTAACACAATTAACTAACTAATTACAAGTAGAAAACATGGTCCAAGTCGGTGTCTCTCAGGATCGTGCCAAGAATGCTGGCAGCATTGCCACGTTGAATAGCAATGCTTATTCTAAGAGTGCCTAGTGCGAGTTTTCTTAAATTCGCCGTCACTAGTGATTGCGTCGACGTAAACGCAGATTTGTATGGGCTCACAATAGTGTCATGTTTAGGCCGACAGAGGCGCTGTTCCGATCCTATACAAATCTGCGGCAGTGAAAAACTCGCACTAGGCCCTCTGAGCGAGCAAAGCCCGAGCCCGCTTGTCACTTTTATCAGAGGACGTGCAACCTCTTTAAAAAGGTGATGAACATTCGGACCCCAAGGCCTCAGTATTTTTATTTCACCAGCCAAATATAATTTATTAATCTAATTAAAGAAATCGTTTTAAACCCATTTGCCAATAATAAGTATTTTTATTCTTCTACCAATAACATTTTGAGTTTCGTATTGGTTCGATTACATGACTTTGTAGCAGTATCATACTTCCGATTTTGATAACATTTTATATAGTACTAGCTGTGTCCCGCGGTTTCACCCGCGTAGACTTAATGTCATGGGTGGCCCGCAGCCACTATGTATTTTAAAAATAAAATAAGCCTAAAACACTCCTTGAAATATCAGTTATCTGCCAGTGAAAGGCCCGTTAAAATCCGTCCAGCTGTTTAGGCATGATGCCGCGACCAAGGGAAATTTTTATTTTTATATATAAGATTTGGCTCTCGAATCAGGATCAGTATTTAGGATAGAACTAATTTCAATTAATCCAAATATTACAAAAAAAGAGTTCATGTCAATTCATCCTTCAAGAAATGTGTGATTTTATGTCCTGCCAAATACAGTGTAAGTAAAAAAAAAAGAATTTGCGTAACTCACCGGATTTTGTTTCAGTAGGAAGGTAAGACTGCCCAGGAGTGGGCTGGGAGCGCGATGGGGCACGCCACGGACTTGCCAGTAGCTTCTCACCCGGTGCCAGCGAAGACATAACCATACCACTACGCAAAGTAACCCAACCAACGGATATAACCACCACATTTCACTTAATTATTTTTAACGATTTCTATTACTATTAAAGGTAGAATATAAACTTATATTATGACGTTCAAGGAGTGTTCCAGGTGTACCATATATTGAATAATTTGATTTGAAGTTCGCAATAGACGTGTTCTAATTATCATTACATAATGTGAACTGTTTAAAATTAAATATGATCGTACATTGCCCTGATTATTTGTTATCTTATACGGTATGTTAAGATTATAATTACATAACAATACGTATTGTTATTGCATAAAAATAAATAAAGAAATTTTATTTGCAAGCAAATTAATTATTACGGTAAGATTATTAAGTAAATCATTATTATTTTAACAAACATTTTGACGCAAACTCAGACATACGTCTGACATTTGCCATACATTTCGGGGATAAATATTGTTTTTTAAGGTTTCATATAATTTTTTTATTATGAATGTACCTTTTAGAACTAGCAGAGGCAAGGAATTCTGGTTCTTTTAGCAGAGGTGTTCTAAATTTCCAAAAAACTAAAATTAATTACTAAAAGAAGTATTGGTGTCACCTGTATAATACTAACTAATCGTACTTATCACTGATTTCCATTACGATGGCACAGTATTATTATAGCTAAATAACGAGTATGGAATCTAGACAACATTTCTGAAATAAGTACGTTTGCTTAATCAAGCATGAGGGTTGCCCAGCGTTTCTCCACTAGCTGGCGCACATAGATGGCGCTACTCGCTAACAATTGCAAAGTTTGAGTACAAATACACGAGAGCCTAAATCGCGCAATAAGAGTTTTCAAGCGCATTGCAGTATATATACAAGTTTGCAACTCAATCAGTTGGAGCCTGCCGTTCCCCAGACATGACACACGCCTGGCTGGAAGATATTCCCTTTGCTGGGGATGAGCATGATTAAGCGCTTTCCACTCGCACTAGGCACTGAGTGCTTATTTTCTCGAAGATCTAAGACGCATGTTGATACAATTTTCACTATTGTGAATAATTTTTAATGTTTTTATTGTAATTATCATTGTTTACTGTGTAATGAAATGTACATGATGCCAGCTGAGTTTCTTGCCGGTTCTTCTCAGAAGGCTAGTTTCCGAACCGGTGGTAAATACCTCGACATTCATAAGTGCCTTAACAGGGCCTAAACTGAATAAATCATTTTCATTTTCAGATGCGCGCGTCTCTGTGAGAGTATCATTTCGAACGATTTGTTCCTAGATTCCGTACTGTTTGTAGTAAGCCTATATTTATACTGCATCGCCCAAGTGACATTGATAGATGCATATTGGTCATAAACGCTTAAAATCGATATCTATATAATATAGATAAATAAAATTGAAATGTTGCTTTGTATTTTCAAATTTACAGTTTTTCACTAAATGCATAATATCATGAAAATATATTGGATACCTATCGACATGAAAAAAACAGTTTTTTAGGTTTTTCCCTGTCTTTTTGTTCCGGCTGAATCTCTGAATCGGCTGGAACGATTTTTACGGGACTTTCAATGGCAGATAGCTGGTATAATAAGGAATAACTTATTGTTTAGTTTTTATTATTAATTCTATGCGTGTAAAACCGCGATGTACAGCTAGTGAAGCAGTAATAATTGGTGGCTTATGATATGTAAATTGCACTGCGCAAGTCTGCACATGATAACAACGTCTTGGTTGTCACGTTATACAAATACATTAACGATATGCAACGGTTATCTGTGGCAACTATTAACATATCTACACTTATAGTATAAAGAGGAAAGATTTGATTGTTTGTTTGTTTGTTTGCATTGAATAGGCTCCGAAACTACTTGACCGATCTTGAAAATTCTTCAGCAATGGATAGCTACATCATCAGCGGGTAACATATACATAAATATTTATCCCCGTACTCCCACGGGAACGGGAACTACGCGGGACGAAACTGCGTGACGTCCGCTAGTTGTATATAATCTCAAAAAATCGTAGCTCAGAGTGAAGGGAGTCGCTTGTTGGTGAAACTGCTATCTTTTGGGATCAGACGTCTGTGAGGAAATTATAAGATATCACATCTGCATCCACTATGAATAAGCTTGAACATTGAAATCAATTTAAGTTGAAGGAAGTTAATTACAGTGGCACAAAGGGTTGCGTCCTAAATGCCCATTCACTCACATAACTCCCCGAGAACAGACGGCCCAAATCATTGTCTAAAGATTAAAGCATTCTATTCTATTTTACAGTTCGCCGATAAGCCAGTGAGATTTGATACCCAGATGTAATTGAATACTGCGCTGATCGCATACCAACAACAGGAGTCACTCTATATTATGTACCTAAGAATAAACATGTTTTAAGGCGAATTCGGTTGCGTATGGATGCGACTGAAAATATGTTGATACTTTTACGGCGGTATTTCAAAACATTTTCAGCCATACGCTACAATATTCGTAGGACCTCGTGTGGATTACGAGGTAGTCAGTTAGTTGAAGTATCTTCATAATAATAATTAAATATCTTCCTATAATTAATAGGTAGTGATAGAAATGAATTTAATTGAATACTAGCTGTGCCCCGCGGTTTCACCCGCGTAGATTTAGTTTCATCCTTATTGTCGCGGAACCCTAACATTTTTGATAAATAAAAGTAGCCTAAGTTACTCCTTGAAATATCAGCTATCTATCAGTGATAGTCCCGTTAAAATCCATCCAGCCGTTTCAAAGATTACCTGAAACAAACAGACAGACAGACAGATTAGATTAGATTAGAAAAAAATTAAAACTTGTTTTTTTAGTGTCAGTATCGTGTATACTTTCATATGCATTTAGTGAAAAGCTGTAATTTTTTTAATTACAAACAGACACTTCAATCTTATTTATCTGTATGTATAGATGCATAGATTTTCATTAACTTTTATTCTAAACAATTTCAAAACAGCTAGCAGCTGCACTTTCTACCCAACTACGACGTATCAAAAAGAAGGGTTATGATTTTCATGAGGTCAAATTAGCTCAGGCATTGTGGGTATACCAAGTCCACGAGAAAAGTAGACAATGCAACCTTCATTTATGTAAATATACATATTGTGTCTGTGAAGAACTAAACGCTCCACTCTTTCTTTTATTCGGTGCGAGCGTAATTCGCTATTTGTACAGCGCATTCAGTCCATTGTAGGTTCATGAATAGAATTACCCGACCACGAGCGAGTGTGCCTCATTACCATAGCAAATGTCCAGCGCGGGGCGACTCTCCCACTCGGCCGTATTTGCACCTAAATCGACTGAGCGGGCCCGTCGTGTAGACGTCCCGAATTTGAATTTTAAACTAAGCGTTCCATTTTATGCGGAAGGTAATTTTTTTGCACCAAAGCCACTTTACTCCGCAGTTTTGAGGGTATTCCAACAATGTATGCGACGTACTACCCATTTGAAATGTAGTCAATGTGACTCGTAGTTAGCCACTTACTGTGGACACTGGTCGGGATGTTTGAATAATTTTGCAGTATTTTTTTTGACGTTTTATTAAACTACTAGCTGTGCCGCGCGGTTTCACCCGCGTAGATTTAGTTTCATCCTTATTGTCGCGGAACCCTAATATTTTTTGATAAATAAAAGTAGCCTAAGTTACTCCTTGAAACGTCAGCTACCTACCAGTGAAAGTCCCGTTAAAATCCATCCAGTCGTTTCAGAGATTACCCGGAACAAACAGACAGACAGACAGAGAAAAAAAAATTAACTTTGATTTTTAGTGTCAGTAGCGTGTATACTTTCATATGCATTTAGTGAAAAGCTGTTATTTTGGAATTACAAACAGACACTTAAATTTTATTTATCTGTATTTGTATATATGTATATATATCTATAGATGTATAGATAACCTAGCTAGAAGGAAGAGTGGAGGTTCTCTGTTAGCTATAGTATGACTGTTTCATATCTTACTAAGATGGCACAGTGATTCAATTTTTTATGACGAAGGCAATATGCGAGTGACACTATAGTGTCTGTCAAGTACATAGGCTGCAGTAGACGCTAACTGCACATTTTTTTTGTCTTATTGGTACTTGAAAAAAACATTTAAATGCATGCTGCGAACATCAAAACAGTGTAAATACCAATTTCACATGCCACATGGCTCCAGCAGCCAACCTGTTCATGTACAAACATTCTCCAAAAGTGAACCGTGAAATGTCTTGAGCGCTCGAACGGTACATTGGGCCCCGAGGCTGTGTAACCCTCGTATTTCACCGCAGTTATCGACGGGCGGTTAAAATGAAATATGCGTCCCGTGCCTCGCCGTTTGAATATAATCAAGACTGGGGAAAAATGTACGCCAAAATGTACAAGCTATAGATTTATAGCGAGGATAGTGCGAACGCTTTTATTCGATGGATTTACTGCCGCTCGCTGTGTTATGGGAATTGGTAATGAATTTAGGAGCTTTATAAGCATTTGGTGATATTATTACGTTACTTCTAGACACAAGTATAGGTTTGTAAGTATTCAAACCTCGTCACTTGACTTTGCATTTCAGCCTGGCTCACAATCTCTGTCATCCGCCATCTTTGGCTATCAACCACACCCCGCCTACTAAAAAGTATCACATTTTGAGCCGCGGTAAACGCATGGTTTTATCGCTTACATTTAAAATGCCGAAAACACTAACTAGCCTATAGTAATAGTTTAACAATAATCTGATTATATCAAAATTCCAATCAATATTGGTTTCTTAAAGGCATTATACATGGATAAAAATCCGTCTTTGATACTTAAATTACGTGATCAATAATAAGAGGATAATTTACCGAAGGCAAAATCTTTGTCCAAGCAAAAAATTACTGGCGAAAATATTCATCCCGTTCCCTTTTGGCAAATGATCATTGATTCGGCGGGACAATAATAACGTTATTGTAATTGAATTACCGGGCCGCGGGTTCGATTCCCGGTACCAATTATTGGAGGGACAATGGTGGCAGATGATAATCATGGCCGCAGTAGATTCGAAGATAAAACCCCAGTTATGTAATTTGGTTGGATTTTATTCAATATACGTGGTTCAGTTATCTTGATAGAGATCTCTGGGTGTTTGCGTTTCATATTGCCTCTTACAAATTGGTTAGCAATTAGAATTCATATCACTGGCGTTATTGCTATCTGTCCACTAAAGGCATTTGCTGGTTTTGTGTATTAAGTGTGTCTGGAATGAGAACATAGAGTAAGTTAGTCGTTGGTTTATAAGTAATTCCATCTCATTCTGTTATAAGGATTTAAAAAGGGATAGATATATAAGCTTAAATCATATTTTGTAATTAGGTATACTTGTAAATATAGTCACAGTATTCTTAATACCCTGGTGGCCTTGAGATTTGAGCAGTCGCCTGCTACGCAAGCGACACAAGTTCGGATCCTAGCGGGGTCTGTACCAATGAGTTCTTAAAACTTATGTGCAGTGATTTCACACCACTTGCTTCACGGTCAAGGAAAACATCGTGAGGAAACCGGCATATGTGTGAGAAGTAATTAAAAGATGTATGTATAGTGCTCGAGACGACTATAGACTCACCATCTGTCACGTTGACACTTAATCATCTTCGGTGAAAGTGAGTGTTGTTATTACAACACCTTTGCCTTCCCTCTCGGCGGATACAGACATGAGCATATGGATGTAGTATTCTTAATTTACATAATTGGGTCCTCCCAGAAGGGGTAGGGCACTTATAGTATACCCACATTTCGCCAGTTATGATTATGTCCCAAGTAATAGGACGTAAGAAGCCCAGAAAAGTAAGGTACCTACGCAATATATTTGAAGAAGTACAAACATTTTAATTATTAAAACAAGCATAGTTTTTTACCCTATTCGTGCCTGAAGGGGCTAACAGAGGAGGTACCTCTTTTCATGGAGGGTGATTAGTTGCTAACGTCAGCTACGGCACTATACAATGATACTGACGTCATTGAATTTATTCATAGACATCTGACCGTTGAAACTCTTTGTGTGACTTACTATCTGTGTCTGTTATGACGTCCACAGTTGGCGTCATTGCATGTAAGTTTATTTCTAAAGACTCATCCGCCTGTGAGTGTAACCCATCGACTACTCGTTAGAAAGTAATTGTATTTGAACTTTGTGAATCCTTCCCAATCCATCTCTGTCGTAAGATTAATTACGCTTGGACGTTTAAGGATTAAACATTCGCAAAAGTCTATTGGCTTAAAATTTACGGTCCAATTAGGTTTCATTCAAGTTTCTTAAGTTGAGTTGCTTAAGTAAGGACTCCGAGCTTAATTATGCTACCGCTTATATTGGCATTATAATATTGATTTATTCGATTTGGGTCACAACACGACCGGCTTGGAAGGGGTTGGCTATTTATTTCATGTTAATACTGGTTTGTTTGATATTAATCATATTTGTTCAATTTGAAAAAATATTCACGGCTTCCCAGAAGGTTTGAAGTAGTTTCAACGTGACAGATGCTTTAGTCTTTGTGAGGTAAAGCTTCTGGTGTGAGTTCACTCCACAGAATTTATTGAAAACCTCATTGCTGATTAGTACTGTAGCAGCGTTTCTCCGCTCGCTACATAGATGGCGCTACTCGCTAGCAATTGCAAAGTTTGAGTACAAATACAAGAGGCCCTAAATCGCGCAATAGGAGTTTTCGAGCGCATTGCAGTATATATACAAGTTTCTAACTAAAACAGTACTAGCCGCGGTTCCCCAGGCAAGACACTCGCCTGGCTGGATGATCTTCCTTTTGCTGGGGATGAACATGATCACTCGCTCTCCCTTTACGGCTCTTTTAATCAACCTGAAGTAATACAAACACACAATATAATCAAGTTTTGCGTATAAATTCTTGCGACGCCAATATTTCCAACATTCGACCGATTGAACCCTTCACTTAGCCCTTGGGGTAAACAAACATGGTGAGAAGGTTGATAGTTCCCGTGTCCATTTGGAAAATACGACACACAAACAGCATGATAAATGACTATAAAAACCAACGGACTAAAGCAGTTTCTCGTTTTGAAAGCTTTGAATGCATGGCAATGAGTTGCTCACACTTAAATGTAATTATATTATAACAACCCCTTTTAATAAAGGAAACACATGTAATAACCGGGTTTGTTTTTCAGTAAGGCTTTTATTTGTAAACGGTAAACAAATTAACATAATCTAGTCTAAAAAATTCAGTTCCCAGTTCATGAATAAATTTACTGGAATTTTGAATAGTGACAACTAAAATTAATGGTGTTATAATTTTTTTGAGATGATTCAATGTTTATTGGTACTTTTAAAGATATTAAAACACTGTTTGCGAAGGGAAGCGATAATCGGATCTAATAAGGAGTACAACACAATATCACTTGGGCTTAGTCGACCCTGTAAACATTTCTTGATAGTCTTCTTAAAGAACCTACGATGACCTTTGGAAAATGTCGTCGAGGAGATTTGTCCTACATTGCGTCAACAACTCAGACATCAATATCATCACCCTCCTGTTCTTATCCCATTTTTTTTTGATCGTGCAATTAATCGTTTTTTTATCGCTTCTTCTCCAAGCCGTAATCTATTTCGTGTGTAATTTGAAAAAGGTTCAGATTATAAAAACAAGCTTTAAAATTTAAGGATTAAGATTTAAGTTACAAGTGCCAATAAGCTTTGCAGTAACTTATCAATTTCCCATAACTTTGCAGAAGCTAAGGTCGAAGTACTTCGGGTGGTTGTTAAGCGCTCTTTAATGGGCAACGCTCGTTTAGAGGAAAGGTTTGGCTGTTCAGAATTAACAGTTACAACGTTTCAAACTACCAACGTAAGTTGATCCCCCGTTCGTTGCTTGCTCCTTATAAAATCAACAGCTTTCTCGCAGAACCACTCGAGGGAAGGGGTCGAATTATACTTGTCGGTGATTCTGCGGCGCACGTAAAGTTTTATGCATTTGAAATAGCCCGAAAATTGGTCGTTTGACGTTTGCTCAGCGTAAAAGTATGCTTGCTTTAGCTAGCAGCTGATAAGATATGCATATAAAATACCTTCAGCGGCGCGGCGTGGCTTTCATATTGACGAATAATAACTATACCTAACATAGTCTGTCGTGTTATGTCTATAGATATCAACTTCTCGTCATCTCAGAATGGTAATAGGCTACAACAGTCAATACACGGAATACATATTAGGTGTCAATATGACAGTTAATTGACAGCTCCGAAGGTCGAATACCTATACGATTGATAACTAGTTGTCTGCTTTGACCTCTCGACACGAATAAAATACATGTGCGGTTACCGACTATTTTAGCTCAGGGGCCTTACCACTAGCTCTTATTGCCATGATAGTTTCACTCATTTATGAGACAGATATATGTGACGTGTATACATCTGTCACTGTCGCACAGCTGAATTATCATTGCAATAAGAGCTCATGGTTGGGCCCCAGTGCTCATAGTTTTTGATAGCACCTGTTTATTTGATGACGTATGTCGGAATACATTATTAATTTATTATGGTTTACGGTGAAGGAAAAACATAGCGAGGAAACCTGCATTTATGTCTGAGAAGTAATTCAAAGACATGTATAGAGCCTGAGCCACCCACTTTCTGTCACGTTGGCACTTAATTATACTCGGTGAAATGTGGCTATTGATGTTACAACATACATGGGGTATAACATGGGGTATGTAGAGGTACATACCCCTTCGAATACCTGGGATGGCGTGAGCATTTTTTTATATTTATTTATTATTTAGCCTGTCGGCGTCTGTCAACTGAAAGAGTTATTGCTTCTTCGTACTTTCAATATTGGTTTTAAGACGGCCCTTCGTCGACGAATATTGTTGTTCATTAGCGTGACACAAAATGTGTTGATACTGTTTCGGAAGCGTGTAAATTTCGCACCACACCATCTTCATCCTCCTGCCCTTATCCCATGTTGTATGCCGCCTCTACGTGCCAAATAATTACTTGCGCGGCAGGAAGCACAAGTTATTGTGTGTGCCCGCGAGCCGCACAGTCGCTCGGGCCCGGTCGCCGGTCCCGCGCACTCTCTCCGCAATCAACACTTTCCTGGATAATCATCCTGAATGTGATTTGTTTGCGGATGAATGGAAGAATATTTTGTCTGTATGTTTGGAGTTTTGTGAGGAGACTGTATGAAAGTGTTCTTTTTTTCCCTTTAGTTTAAATGGCTTCAAGCCGTTCTATATAGTTAAATAAATAAATGTTATTTGTGGTCGGCGCAATGGGTTCTTTTCTACCATTTCTCTCTATCAGTCGTCATATCTGTATTCACTATCATTCTAGCCATACCATCTTTCACACAAACCCTCGTTTCTTAGGTCTTGCTTACCTCCCTTATACTAATTCGCTGACTATAAAACATGTCAAAACTTGGGCACTGACGTATGCAGGTTCTTTCACGATGTTATCCTTCTCCGTGATGCTCGTGTTTGAACATTCCAATGGTCAGCAAAAATCAGGATTAAAAAACCAATTTTGAACATGATATACAGTAGGTATATACTCGTACTGTTTTCTTCTCATTGATTAAATTAGGTAATCAGTCAGGGCGGATTCAATTTAACCCAACATCCAGTCTGAATGATTCTCAACATTTATATTTACGTTTAATTTATCACCCCTTTGTTATTGTTCCACTTTTGTTATTTTATTTACCTCTGCGCTATTCCCCGGGGATCGGGAGGTCGTGTGTGCTCCATGTTCGAATAACTCGTCCAATTTGGCTGGCTTATAATTAATGGCCTTTACACACCTGTGCATCTGAAAGCGGAAATCTTTTTTTTTATGTTAACGTCCGTGCTGTGATCTATCACGTCAGAGATTTTGTATACACTACTCGCTGTTGCCCGAAACTTCTTTATGATTATCTATTAAAATAAAATTTATTAAATTTAAAATAAAATTTTAATAGATAATCATTTCTAAAATACGTCTCTTTTATTCCTAAACTTTAATAATTCAGAGATCTAGATACAGATTCTCACCCTGGTTTCGACCTCCATAGAGGAAAATTCCAAAATTCCTATTTTTAAACAAACATCCAGGTGTAAATTTTAATAGAACAAACCATTTGGTTGCCAAATTAAAAAAAATAATAAAGTGAAAACTTTTTCTTACTTTTATACACCCTACTCGCAAGTTTTTAAGAGCGGGGGGCCTACTATCGATTTAAGCAGAGCGTATTAAGAACTTCTTAGCTTTGACTTTTCATTTTGTTATACTAAAACTAAACGTTAAAGTTATGAAGTTCGTAAGACACTGCCATAACGATGATAGAAGGTCTCCAGTGGTTTAGACTTAACTTTGATGACTCAGTAATTCAAATAAGATCGAGCTACGATGCACTATTTTAATCCTCTAGTACTACAATTTGCCATTTCTCCCTACAGAACCCGTACCAAAGCCTGGTAATCCCTCGAATTGTCCTAATTCTGATTAATTGCGTCGCAGATCCAGTCGGCACATCCCCGGATTGTTTCTGGGCTACATTTGTGTTACAAATCGACGGTCTTTGCGGCCGGGGACGGATGATTCATATACGAGTTAAAAATGTATATGCCTTAATGGATTGAGGTTTTATTCTAACGTTCCAGGGGTATTACAGTCACATTTTTATACAGTGTATTTAAATTACATACATACGTCATACATGCTCACGCCTGCCTACCCCGGCAGATTTTATAACAGTATTTTCATAACGTGCTGTATATAAATCAATGTATTTTGTACTATATTTATATTGTGTAATTTTGCTATATTTTGTGTAATTGGTTACTAGCCGTTCAGAATGTATATTCAAATAAATAAATAAAATAAAGAATAAATGTACGGATTAAAAAAAAAATTGGACGCCTCCTCATTGAAAACGAAATTTTAGTATCCAATTTAAATACAGTATTAGGGAGTAATTGTAAGACGTATGCCTGAGACGGCGATAGACTCACCATCTGTCACATTAGCACTTGAAATGTGGGTGTTGTTATTACAATACCTCTGCCTATTATTATCTGCATGTATGTATGTATTTGTAACCTGACTTGAGAAGAGCTCTAAAGCAAGAACTTGCTTGAATTTTCCTACGCCCACTGGATTTGATTGTAATTTGTTATGAGTCAGTCAATATTTTAAAGCTATAGTAACAATAGATCGATCTAGAATTGTAATTTCTTCAGTCAAACCGAATTACAAGTAATATTAAACAGAATGTAGGATTGTCAGACAATGTGTGTGGATGAATTAATCTAAACGTCGTAAATCTATAGTTCGATGGTATGAAACAATCCGGGCATATACCTTTGGCCCATAAATCAGGCCATTCATGTCAACTTGTTATTATATTTGCCAGCATATAGTTTATGAGGCTCTGAAGGAAATAGAGTTCTATTATTCGTAAAGATTTTCTTAACAATAAACTCCAGTTAAAGGTTCAATGAAATGTTGGGATTTGGGGAAATGAGTTACGAGAAAGGTACTTTGTCATACCAGGAAAATTGTTTACGGAATTATTGTTAGATTTCTATCTATCAATGGAAATTGTGGCGCTGGATTTTTGTTTCTTTTTACGCTGTATTTTTAGCGTGAAGGGACAATCATAGATGTACTAGCTGGTACCGTAACTCCGTCTGTACAGGATTTGTCTTATAATTATATTTTGAATAATTTACATAATATCTTAATTACATTATTGTGAAGTTTCATTAAAATCCATTCAGTAGTTTTTGTGTGAAAGAGAAACAAATATTCATCCTTGAACCTTTTGAGTTTATAATATTAGTAGGAAAGTAGGATGTGAGAAAACGCTAAAATGTTTAGACTTCTTAACAGATAGCACATAGAGTTACCTAAATTATTTCTGGGGGATAATTCTCGTAAAAACGTTCAATTCAATTATCGTTGTATATCCAATCTCGATTACAATCCTATCGAGACTTGGTATTCACGTGTTTACCGATCGCGCTTCGATAGGACTACAAAAAAACGCTAAAATCGGAAAACTGCTAAGCTATTACAATGATTTGTTGCCAATACCATCATACTATTTTCTAAGTAAGTAAATAAGTAAGTAAGTAATTTAAAATGATTGAAGCACAATTTAATTTACGCTTAAACAACATTTCATCCGAACGACTTTAGGATCGACGCTCCGATATCGTAACGGATTTCATTACGAGAATGAGCCTACTGAAATGTTACCAATATAGTAAAGTCGTCTTCCAAAAAAGTGCCCACCGAGGTAGACAGACGTGTTACCACACTTTTACCAAGATTAAAGCGCCAATGTTTCAGATGGTGAGTCTGGCAGTCAGGCATTATACAAGTCTGAGATTTTATTCTAAGCAATATGTAGGTTTCCTCACGAGGTTTATCTTCAATATAAAGGCATAGTATAATTTCACTGTACTTAAGTTTTTTTTGATCTTGCATCTTAAAATACTCGGGTCTCGGTAACTAGCAGAAGAAATTCGAGCGTGTTTTTCTCATTGCTAGATGCTACATTTATATTTTTCATATCTATAGATATTCTTTTGTTTTAACCCACAAAAAGCCAGTATTACGTATTTAAACCTAATCACTCTTAGAATAGACATAATATAATATTCAAGTAACCCTCGAGGCCTGGGAACTTAATCTGACGCGAGAGTTTTTACATCTCACAAAATGCGACGGCGATATTACTGTCTCCTTAATCTACTGGGGAATCTTTAAGAATATTTGAATAGCTTATATTTTGTACGAAGCTCGTTCTAAAGACACGTATTATTTGATTATCTACCAGCTGTGCCCCGTGGTTTCTCCCGTTTAGACATAATTTCTTGGAAGGCTTAGCGGAAACCTATTTTTTTCAATATTTTTAGATCCTAAGTTACTCATTGTAAACTCAAACATGTGCCAGTGAAAGTCCCTTTAAAATCGTTCCAGCTGTTTCGGAGATTAGCCTGAACAAACAGACAGACAGACCGACACAGTTTTTTTTTCTTTTTTGTTCTTTAATGTCAGTACCTTGTATACTTTCATATGCATTTACGGAAACACTGTTGTTTTGGAATTACAAACAGACACTTAAATTTTATCTGAATGTATGTATACATAGATTCAGTGTAATTTCGGTGTTGTTACACCTAGAGACCTTTGGCAGTTTAAAAACATTTAATGTATTACAAACACCAAAAACTTTCTTACAAAACTCATTTTCCAACGAACTCAAAACTGGCCTGAAATGAATACCTTTAAATTCGGCTATTAGTCGGCATCGGTTCAAAGTGCGGCCACTTCCGGTCTGATTGGCAATTAGTCATGTAATCCCGTACCGGAAGTAAACCTCAAACTGATAGGCAATAGAGCCTCTTTAATTTTTTCCGTCGAACTTGGGTTGTTGAAGGGGAAGATTAATTTGTTGCATTTTACATTTGTGGTTTGGGGTGGTGCCAAGCTTGTTGGGAAATTAATTACTGCTTTCTCATTACTTTGTAGAACATTATGAAACGTACAATTTGTATTTTTAAAAGAATAAATAAAAATAAATATTTACAAATATCTATACATACCTCATCATCTCCCTGGCCTTATCCCATACATTGTTGGGGTCGGCACTTGATTCAACCCGATGTGGCTCCATGTTAGTCGCAATCAACTTATTAACTCCTTGTCCGTTATGTGCGCCTGGTACTTCGTGTACCATATCATCATCTCCCTGGCCTTATCCCATACATTGTTGGGATCAGCACTTGATTCAACCCGTGGCTGATCACCTGATTTTTATACGAAGCGACTGCCATCTGACCTTCGCAACCCCATTTAAGAGGAATATCTGTGATCTGGGTTAAACCAGTTGTCAGATTATTTTTAGGCCTCCGACTGACCTGTAACGATTGCTAAAGATGTTTAAATTGGCAACCGGGACCGACGGCTCGGGCGGTCACCCATCCAACTACTGGCTAGGCGTATGGTGGCTTAACTTCGCTGATCGAATGATATGCGCAATAGCAACTGTGCCTCGAGCTCCTCAAATATCTATACATACCTACAGATCAATAAAATTGAACTGTTTGTTTGTAATTCCAAAATAATAGCTTTTTACTAAATGCATATAGTATCAACGTTATTTGCACAAAACAAAATATTTTTCTCTGCCTGTCTGTTTAATCCTGCTAATCTCTGAAAGGGCTGGACCAATTATTATATATATAGACCAATATAAAGTCACCTATTTGGTTCAGAAAGTGTCTATACAAAGAAAATTTGTGGGACAGAAGATACCAATAAGTAAAAAATATTAACGTAGAGTGAATTTCATGTTTTTTTTTAAATAAAATTAGCCTAAAACACTCCTCGAAACTTCAGCTATCTGCCAGTGAAAGTCCCGTTAAAATCCATCCAGCCGTTTAGGCATGATGCCGTGACCGAGGGAAATGGGGTTTCATTTTAATATATAAAGATTTACCACAATAAAAATGTACACTAATAAAATACACAATGTTAGGTACATTTTAGAATGAATAAAAAAATTCAAACCATTTTAAATATGTAGTATTACCGCAAATGGCGAGACCTATCTCTACCCTAGCCTGTAATATAGACATAATATAAACCGCGGGAAAAAGCTGGTTATGAGATAAAATAGAGATATAAGATAAAGTATGTGTAAGCCTGCTAAAGATCCATTAATGAGCATACGTGTGAGAGAGACAACACTACAGTAAAGATGTATGGGGGTGCTAATCCCTCGGGTACATTCCTATGAAGGCCAACTTTTCTGGTAGCGTTGGTTGCTCCGGTCGATATTTTTTTATTAATATTACAACTTGCTCGGTAAAACCAGCTTTTAGTCACGGTGTTATGTACTGGAAACATTTTCTTAAAGGTAACATAGTTTAAGAAAATCTAGAATTGGTAAAAGCCGTGGTGGCTTTGGGGTGTGAGCAGTCACCTGCTATTCAAGCGTTTCTAAAAAAAACGTATGTGCAGTAATACGTGCTTTACGATGAAGGAAAACATCGTGAGGAAACCTGCATTCAGAATTCTGCTGAGAAGTAATTCAAAGACGTGTGTTTGAGACAGCGATGGTCTCAACATCTGTCTGTCACGTTTGCACTTAATCATATTCACAGTGAAATGTGGGTGTTTTGCTACAACACCTATGCTTACGCCTTCGGGGACCCTTCTGGGATCGCGGGAGCACATATAAATAGAATAAAAAAAATGGTTTGGACATCAACCATTTTTAAGAGATGCATGAATGTGGACGATGCGAAAGAAGTGAGTAAGGCCACTTTTGGCAAATAGCTCGGTCTACCCTAATGCTGCCTCACACACTCAATAATATTGTGTGTGTGAGGCTAGCTTATGAATAATGCATTTTGTGCTTTAACTATTGCTTGTAAAGCGACTCCACTCCTGCTCCTCTCAACACAGGAACACGACACTCTAAATCAGAGTTACTAGGCTGTGATCTTCTGTAAGGTAGCGGTGCCCCAATCAAGCAGCTCCGCAGAATTGAACGAGAGATAGGTCTTAACTCTTAATGCTAAATCTTTCCTGAATACATTTATAGGATTATCTTTTTTTTCTGCCAACCCTACAACCAGCCGCCAATACCGCAGCGGCTGAAGGTAACTTTTTCTCTTAAGTTCTCGCCTCTGTCGTCGTAGTTAACTCTCCTAGTTCCACGGTGAATACAAATGCGTTTCATTTTATCCACGTATTTGTTAGGAAACTAGTTTAGTTTTTAACTTGTTATGTTCTCCGCTAGAGAATGGGACGAGTACATAATACTATGTAGTTCTGCTGCATAGGTCTGTGAGTTATTGGTGGTCACATACTGATACGTACAAGTGTAGAGCAATCCTATTTATATAAGTAGCGGTATCACCCGCGTAGTTCCCGTTCCTGTGGGAGTATTCGGATAAAATATAGCCTATACTAATTAGTGATAGTATAGTATTCAAATGAAGAAAGAATTTTTAAAATCGGTTCAGTAGTTTTTGAGCCAATTGGCTACAAACATACATACAAATCTTTCCTCTTAATCATATTAGTTTAGATATAGATATACCTTAAAGTGTATCTATATACTTATATAAATAGCTATTTTACCTATGAATGGGTAAGTAATAAGTAAATAAGATATTTAAGTTCACTAAATAAACTTTCCTTCACATAATTCCAGAGCAACTCCGCCTTTAAAACATTCGAATACCCAAAACTTCAAAACTATTATCGTTTGATCTCGCTCATTACAAGTAGTATAATCAACGTATCTTATGTAAGGGGTTGCCTGAGTTACACGGTGGTTGAGAAACTTCTATTTTATGTAACTATCGGCTAATGAATGTTGGGGGTAAGTTTATGACGGTAATATACCTAATTAACACTCTGTAGGTAAGGAATAAAAGTTTCTTGTATTCATGTTCGGATTTACGCTGTCTTGACGTAAAGCTTCTTCAATGAACACTGGATATAATTGCGTAGCAAACCTGTCCTCTTGGATACTCCTTTACCCGCCTACGGTGAAGCAAAAAAGAGGGTTATGGTTCTAACCGGTATTAACTACCATTCGAAACGCGCCGGTAATTTTTTTCGTCATAAAATTTTAATATGTATCAAAAATACCTCTCATTGATTAGTGCGATGAAAACTAAATTAAACAATATTTAAATCAAAAGACATTATAATAAAAATACGCGTACTCCTTCCCTAAAGGGTTAAACAAAGGTGTTACAACACCCACATTTCACCGAAGATAATTAAGTGTCGACGTTATAGATGGTGAGTCTATCGCCGTCTCAGGAACTATACCTTCCACACTTGTCTTTGAATTTCTTCTGAGATATAGATACACAATTTTCTTCAACATCAGTATGCTCAAGCTTTCCCAGAAGGGTTCCCGAAGGGGTAAGTAGAGGTGTTATAACAACAACACCGACGTTTCACCGAATATGATTATGTGCCAACGTGACAGAGGGTGAGTCCATCGCCGTCTCAGGCACTATACATACGTCTTTGAATTATTTCTCAGACATATAATGACTGTAAATTTAAAAAACTCATTGGTACAGACCGCTAGGATTCGAACTTGTGTCCCTTGTGAAGCAGGCGACTCAAACATTGTGTGGACTGTGGGGGGGAGCGAGTGATCATGCTCATCCCCAGTAAAGGGAAGATCTTTCAGCCAGGGTGTCATGCCTGGGGAACACCGGCGAACACTGTGCTAGTTGGAAACTTGTATATATACAGCAATGCTCTCGAAAACTCTTATGGCGCGATTAAGGTTCTCGTGTGTTTGTACTCAAACTTCGCATTTGTTAGCGAGTAGCGCCATCTATGAGCGAGTGGAGAAACGCTGCTACTACTATTAACCCATTTTCCAATCGCAATGAGATTGCTTTCATGAAATCTAATCACATTTTATATGATTTCAGTAGATGCTTTATGTGAGTACTACATTTCAGGCAGCTGCCAAAATCCAGGGGAATACGTTAGAAAAACAGGCAAAGAAGCCATAAAGCCAGTAATATGATCCCGGAAGTGGCCCGCGCGCCGGAAATTAGACGGCGTACAACCTTATCGTGAGTATGTGAACACACACACAAGTTGTGGTATACAAACACACACATCTCTGATATAAAAACCTAAAAACTGCGTTGCGCGAGGGGTTTCAGCTTGTGTAAATTACAAAAGCAAGAAAGTGTAGAGATGTGAGTGGAACTTATAATTAGTGCGTCATCTGCAGTAAATGTGCACCAAATAAAATATGTGCGCCTTGTAGTTTTGGAACGGTGCTCTTTTACCAAGCAATTATTTACAAGCTGGAATCGTGCAACTGTGCCTTAATTTGGCTTACAATGCATGATTAGCGACGTCATTCTAATTTCCAATATGGCGGATTATCCAAAATGGCGGACTAGTTATTTTTCTGCATTGTATGCGTATCAAATAAAAGGGCTGAGGAGGACACGATTTTTTTCACTAATTTGTAAGTTATTTTCATAAAAGCTTGTTTTTAACAATATTTTTAATACAAACAGTTTATATTTGAGTTCGATTGCAGAATGTAATCTATAATTCCATCGTTATAGAATCACTAGAGTGGTATTCATTGAATTAAACTAGGATTGAAGAAAGTAAACAGATCCTTGTCGAGAAGCTTGGCTCGTGGCCAGTCATGAACGACCTATGGAACTGACGTCTTGGGAAAAAGATTATACTTATATTTTTATTAAAATATATTTTTCTATATTAGCTAAAATCATATTGTCAATGTGTTAGATGTCAATTAGGCTCAGTATAGGTTTTAACATGTTTTAGTTTTGAATATATCATATTGCGTTGTTTCCTCATTTTGTATGGAAACGTTAAAAAGCGCCCCTACCGGCGAGTGTGGGAAGTTTTACATCTCCATATAAAAAAGCGACAATGCAACGTCAAACGACGTTCGAACGTGTCAAATATTATATTCTAGGTACACTGATACTGTTATAAAAATTTATAAAATGGTAACATAATTTCGGATGATTGTGCGAAATTCTCAGTCTGTGATATGTCAAGCGGCTTGTGATGTAATAATCAGTGTTCATTATCATTATGTGTAACTGACAGTACATCGTGCGTCTCACAAATGACGCTGCTGATGGACTAATACAACCTTCGCGATATTATTAAGGCGCAATATTACATAGAACGTTTTTTTCACAGACGTTTGCAGGTTTGCGCAAGGCATTCTTTTAGTTCATCATTAAGTTCGTGAAGTCACAACAATGTAAGTTTTCAAATTGTTTTTTTTTTATCTGAACAATTATAAGACAGTTAAAACTATTTATTATGTGTATGCTCGGTTAAGACACCTTTAAACATCGATAAACTATCACTTTTTGGCGGCATCATTTGAAGCAAAAAATGTCTCAAGTTCAAACTGTTCACATTAAAGCTTCTTTAGATTTTCGTGGATCAATGTTGTTTGGGATCATTGCAAATGGAATATCATTGCTAAGTGAATGCTTTGAGTAATGGAATTGGCTCTCAGTGCATTTATCCCATCTGTACTGGTGGAGTTTGTCGATTGGTTTAGTTTAAAAGTTATCCTTCTTTCTTTTTACTATTCTTTGCTAACGAATATTTCTATCACTTGCAGTGTCTGCAATGACTTCCAATTATCGTCATCAATCAAAACTATCCATTACTAGCGGACGTCACGCGGTTTCACCTGCGTAGTTCCCGTGGGAGTACGGGGATAAATATAGCCTATGTTACTCGCTGACGATGTAGCTATCCATTGCTGAAAGAATTTTCAAGATCGGTCAAGTAGTTTCGGAGCCTATTCAATGCAAACAGACTAGCAAAAAAACAATCAAATCTTTATAATATTGGTAGAGATAAGTCGTGGAATAGCTGTGCGAGAAGTTGCTTATCATCGTGGTATCAATTTTGTTTTAAATTAAAATGCAGTGATAACACGCCATGAGCTTTACTTTAAAGAAAAAAAAACGGGGGATATTTTGAGGAATATAGAGGGAATTCAAAAGGGAAATGTATTTCTTGGAAGGGGGACTGACCTGTGACTTTAGTACCTGTGAAATGTGGGTATTGTAACACCTGTGCTAACGATTCGCGGAACTTTCTGAGAAGGCTTGAAGACCTACATTGTACATTATTTTTTATAAACTATCTACTTTCAAAACAACAGTAGAAACGCAGCGAAGTGTCACAATAATCCTGAAATGCGTATAAATATCACAAAAACAACATCTCACAATTCCAATACAGAAATATGGAGGCTTTTAATACAGTTGAACATTAAATCCATCCATTCTCCCCACAAGGAGTTACCGTGAAGATAAATGTGCAAAATGCCGAGTCGAATCAGCGACCCGGAAGCCGTGTGCCGTTAGTAAAATCAATGGCATCTATACAGGCTTATGAAATATGCATCGCGCATTACTTACTGCTCCGGTGACCAGCTTGCATTTGGGAATTTACTTCACAATATGACATGTCTAATACTAATATATAAAGCTGAAGAGTTTGTTTGTTCGCTTGAACGAATGCCAATCTTAGGAACTACTCGTCCGATTTGAAAATTTCTTTCAGTATTAGATAGCCCATTTATTGAGGAAGACTATGAGTTATATGTGACAGGAACACCAATCACGGGTTAAGTTAACGTTAACTCAAAGTAACTATTCCACGCGGATGAAGTCGCGTGCAGAAGCTAGTGGGTTCATATGTTGAAGTTTTGATATTTACTAGTATTGGACCCCGATTGAAGCAACTAACATTCGTCACTCAGGTGGGGGCACCTTATTAATGAAGCACTGTTACTCCCTATGTATCGTGTCTTTAGCAGAACAATTCTAGGGACTCCTAAGTTGCTCGGAGTTTGGATTAGCACCCGGTTTATGGCAATCGGCTCGCCTTGCCATCGAACTGGCAGAATGTGGGTGTACATTTTCATCAAAGCAAAATGATAACAAGGCTATTTAAAAATTTTGTGCAGCACTTCCAAAGGATATTATCAAAATAACTTTATTTGTTTACAAATTACATTGAAATCATCAGCATCACATGTTTATACAGGATTATAAATATGTCGGAGGAGGTCATGAATTCAGATCTACAACTCTTTGGAACAAGCTATCGAGGCATTTGAAGAAAAAGTCAATGAAAAGTCATGTTGACGGGCCACGATGCTTGGATTGGAATATTGAGCAGTGGTCGAAGCACACGTCGTATTAACTCTCCTCGCGTTCCTATTATAAGAGCACCATCTTGATTTGGTTATTACACCAGGCAGAAGAAAAGTTGTTTCACTGTTGGCGATAAATGTGTTACTGATTGACGATGAGACGATGAGATTGACTAAGATGACGGATCCCGCTCAGCCTGTTCTGTCAAATATTATAATGCTACCCTGGGTTTGGAAGATTGTTTTTGCTGAGAACAAAGGTTATGTAGTCTGTATGTTTGTAGGAGGTGCCATTTATACACCATTTAGGCACTATTTTCTATGACATACATATAACTTAGCTTAAAATAGCATTCATCTTGAATTCCGACTGCCTGAATGAGGTCATCAAACAGGTTTCGAGCGTACTGTGGGAAACTAATTGGTTGTATCTGCAGGCAGTTCAGTCAAGTCAATTTATTGTTTTAAACAAACAGTTTTATCACACTATCCAATCCTATAAACAAAATGATACCACCGTACACTCAGCTGGGTTTGTTATTGAAACTAACTGAATTTGCTTCCACTTTAATTTGCACGGTACTAAATTATCCTGTGATTTATCCACTACAAGTAAAAGCCAGGTTTAATGGCGTATTCAAATTCATTTAGCTGTGGTGGCCGTGGGGTCTGAGCAGTCGCTTGCTATGCAACGCAAGTGACGCAAGTTCGAGTCCCAGCAGCCTGTACCCGGGAGATTTTGAAAACTTAATTGCAGTAATTTCATGGTGAAGGAACACATCGTGAGGAAAGCATATTTCTGAGATGTAGTTGACAGACGTGTAGTGCCTGAGACATGTGCGTTACTCTAGCAAGAAAGTCTCCTAGAGAGAAGGGAGTGGTACGAATAATTAGTGCGTCATCTGCTGTAAATGTGCGCCAAATATAAAATTTGTGCGTCTTGTAGTTTCGGAAAAGAAACGAAAAAACGATTTCTGCTAGGGTAACGTTCTTCTAGCAAGAAAATTCTAAACGAATGATCGGAGAGAGATTTTCACAGGACAGGAGAGACAGGACAGATACCTTATATTTGTACATAATTGCGCGCCAAAAGCCAAATTTGTGCGTCTTCAGGTTCTCGAGATATTACATTTTCTTCTGGGGTAACGTTTGGCAAAATCGCGTAACTCCAAAATTATTCTATGTGCGCCTGTATGATGTACGGCGATGGACTCACCCACTATCACGTTGGCACTTAATCATCTTCGGGTGTTGTTGTTACAATACCTCTGCCAACCCCTTCGGGGAATACAGGCGTGAGCATATGTATGTATGTAATACGGATCTACCCGAGAGGGATTAATTTGATTAGTTGCATCGAACTATTTGACATACACATTTTGTTCTACGAATAAAACCGCATCCTCCATAGAGAAGCAATAGTATTTGCATTTGAGAAAGTAAACTTACACACGGTAAGTAAAGTAAATTAGCAAGTAAAACATAGTTATGTAGACGGTTCACAGTAAGTATCTCGGCGGAGTGTACGCGATCACCGCCCCAGTTTACAATGGCTGTCAGTTCCACGATATTTGGACTGGGTGACCGCAAACGACGGGACCTCGCAATTCCCAGATGTGACTCCGCTAACAAACTTACAACTACCCTCCAAACAAGCGAAAACCAACCTTATTATTGATGCCAAAAGACACATTACAACCGCACGAAATCTGGACGGTTCACCCACTACCAATATGAAAGTTTACGTCAGTTCAAACAATTATGAATTCTAATGTAGAGATGGTAAAGCTTATATAACGATGGACTGATATTATGTAGGCTTAGTTTGTATGCTTATCTAATAGTAGGGAAATGGTTTGAATTAATAAATGGTGCTATCAGGCTTTAAACAAACTAGAGCCTAAATATTAGTTACTCTTATCACCAAAGTCAGGGTCAAACTTTCCGTAAATACCGATAGATTCATTTATGTAACATTAAAATATAGCCAATAAACGTCTCGTTAAAATCGGTTTAGCTGTTTCTGAGAGTAGCCGGAACAAACAGACAGAGAAATAAAAAAAATAAAAATGTATATCGGAATCGGTACCGTGTATGCTTTTAGTGAAAAGCTGTTAATTTGGAATAACAAACAGACACTTCAATGTTATTTATCTGTATTGATATATCTAGGAGATCTAATTCACTCATTAATTTACCAAATGAAGCATAAAAGGAAAAAATAAGTTTTTTATTTTCCCCTAACATTCCCCTCTGCACCAGGAGTTACAGTTCCAGATAAATTTAGGAGAGAGAGTTCAGGAGTACCCCAAGAGGCCCTATTTATTGGACAAAGTTTTACTATAAATCGGCCAGCCCGACTGTGACGAATCAAGCTGTTGGCGTACTGGCGCGAACAGAACTGATTCGATGGAATTACAAAAAAATTACGTGTATTTTGGAAAAAAATCCTAGTGTTACAACACTCACTTTTCACCTATCGTTCAAGAAAATATGAAGTCTCAAGTGTTCTAATGCCGCATTGCAATTAAATTTTGGGTATCATCAGGGGTGGTTTTTTTAATTGTAAATCTAGTGATATGATGACATAAACTGCATTTACATATACATATTTACAGTCGTGTTGAGACAGATCGGTGGAATTTGAACTTGCGTTAGTTGCGTAGCAGGCAACTACACAAACCAATGGAGTTTGATTAAGTAGAAAAGACAGCATTTATTAAACTATGAAACTACTTTCAAGAAATCCCGTATAAAATAAATTTGAATTAAGGCCACTGGGACCACGGTCCCAATTCCTGGGCCCAGTCTCCTGAATCCTGTTAAGATAGCCACATATTTCATAATTAGAATCCTTTATCTCCTTAAAAAATATTAGATGTATCCACTCGTCTGCACGCCTGTACGTCGAGTTAGGAATAGATTTATTTGGTGCACTTTACACTCGTCTGTGTGAAGGTACTGCAGCTGCGAAATAAATGATGTAATGGACGGATCTTGCTGTGTCAATTAAATTTATCTTCTTATATATAAAAATGAATCCCCATTTCCCTTGGTCACGGCATCACGCGTGAACGGCTGGACCGATTCTACCGGGACTTTTACTGGCAGATAGCTGAAGTTTCAAGGAGTGTTTAGGCTAATTTGATTTAAAAAAACAGCATGAAACTACAGCTAGTTATTTTTATAAAATACTAGCTGTGCCCCGCGGTTTCACTCGCGTAGATTTAGTTTCATGCGTCATGTCGCGGAACCCTAATATTTTTAATAAATAAAAGAAGCCTAAGTTACTTCTTGAAACATAAGCTACCTGCCAGTGAAAGTCCCGTTCAAATCGGTCCAGCCGTTTCTGAGATTACCCGGAACAAACAGACAGACAGTCAGACAGACAGACAGACAGATAGTCAGACAGAGAAAAATGTTAATACTTCATTTTTTAGTGTCAATAGCGTGTATACTTTCGTATGTATTTAGTGAATAGCTGTTATTTTGGAATTACAAACAGACACTTCAATTTTATTTATCTGTATAGAAGATTAATATTATTAAAGTCTAATCAATAATTTCCTTCATTTCGATATAAATATGAGTTGATATTTTCTCATTCCAATATCTTTGCAACGCTACAAATGATTATTTTATATTGAAGATGTTATTTTACTCAATTCATTCAGCTTAAGCTCTTGTAAACGTAAAAATTAAGCATCCAAATTGAAATACGTTGAAAAAATCTTAAAGAAAATCGTTTTCGTCGCGAGGGGAAATCGTTTTGCTGCAATCCATTCACGGTTGAAAACATACGTGGGTAAATATATTTTTAAACGAAACTTCATAATTTTTTTCTTAATCAGAAACTATTGATCTTACTGAACTTACTTATTAGTTTATAAGAACAATAATTATTGTTTTAACAAATGCATTTTCAAAAAAAAAAAATTTTATTTGACATTTGACAAAGACACTTTAATACGTATACTTTTTACTAACTGTGCACACGCGGTTTTATTCGCATAGAATTAACATTAAAAACTGTGTTTTTTACATAGAGATATTTTTTCTTATATAAAAGTCATACCTTATAACATCAGCTTACCTTTCAGTAAAACTGACATAGTGCCCTGTTAAGATCGGTTCAGATGTTTCAGAAATTAGCCGGAATAAACAGACAGACAAAGATAAATGAAAAAAGAATTGTGCGTAATGTACATACTCATATGCACTTAGTGAAAAGCTGTTAATTTGGAATTAAAAACCGACACTTAAGTTTTATTTATCTGTATAGATACCTGTAGAACGATAATACTTTTTTACAATTTTTTTTTATTTACCAAAAGAAACGTTATAAAAATAACCGCTTGCAATTCTCCCCCGCGCGTCCCCGTACAATGGCGCCGTTCGTTCTGCCCGCGACATTTCCAATGATATTTCGATCGGTCGATATGAAAACA
Organism: Watsonalla cultraria; assembly: GCA_964035505.1. Taxonomy (NCBI): domain Eukaryota; kingdom Metazoa; phylum Arthropoda; class Insecta; order Lepidoptera; family Drepanidae; genus Watsonalla; species Watsonalla cultraria. The sequence continues at coordinate 415,602 of OZ037726.1, read as the reverse complement.
GGCTGTGATTGAATTGTGATTGGACTGAACAATCTGTGGATCGGCACAATGCGCCCCATTGGCCAGATGTGTGATATTCATTGGGACATGTGTTCGGGAATAGATCTCAAACACATGTGTTCTAAACACTCACATATTCAAGACACATCAATCCAATTCAATTCAATATATCTTTATTTGATTAGACTTTTAACAAAGTACTTACTGAAACATGCACAGTACTTAAAAAGGGTTGGAGCTGTTGCCTGCTACGCAAGCGACGCGTCATGATTGTACAGGATGATACATGCTAACGCCGCGCCCGATAAATAAAATTAAAGTTTCTGATAAGGTTAAAACATTTACAGCATTTTCTCCGAATGCATATGAAAATAATACGGTAAGTACTTACATAAAAACCCCAATTTTTTTAAATTTTCCTTCTCTATCTGTCTGTTTGTTCCGACTAGTCTCTAAAATGATTGGACTGAAGTTAACGGGACTTTCATTGACAGATAGCCGATGTAGCACCTCTGCCAACTATGATCGTTTAATAGTTTAAGATCCGGCTGCAGGATTAGTGCGTTCATCGGTTTTTTGCTGAAAACCGAATTTTTATGTATATTTATAATTAGGGGAATATATATTTATCAAGTTGCCTATCAAAACCGCTAGTATTTTTAATTAAATTATTTTTGGGAAAAAATATCTTTTACTTCTTTTTTAAATAAAATGACGTCTACATCACGGCAATTTATAAGATGATTAAAAAAAATCACGGCTGCCGTTGCGCACTTGGCTGCACCTCTTCGCAGCCAGGTGTAAACAGGTATGATTTCGATACATTCATACGTTCATAACGTTTATTTATTCGCACTAATCCTGCAGCCGGATCTCGTATTATAATTTCTCAGAAGTTCTTAATACGCTCTACTTAAACCAATGATGGTATGCCCCTCATTTCTCTTACAGGATATACTCCTTCGCCTACCTATTCGGGTGATCAATATAGAAGTATAACTATAGAAGTGTTTATAGCTCAGTATGGTCAAAGTGCTTTAACACCTTAATAAAATGTTATAGCAGCATACGTTTCACCTATAAAGACCTTTAGCCATTTACGTCTATGACAGGTATTTCATATAAAATACACTCATAAATTCAAACAGTATTATTGGATGGTCTTGTGAAATTTCGCTCTTTTTGTGACCTTTAAAGGGATGAAAAGATGATAAAATTGTAACAGATTATTGTCTCAGCTTCTCAAGTGGAACCTTATTGCTAGGAATCTTACAATGTGCTTACGTTTGGGGCAATTCTATTCTTTATACGTATCGGCTTAGCGAGCCCTTTCAATTGTTGGCGAATACCTTTATAAGTACATGTTATGCTCACGCCTGTATTCCCTGAAGTGTGTGTGCTAAGTTATTTTTTATTTTCATGTATTAAAGGGCAAGCCCATTGCCATTAACTGGGCACTAATTCAGACTCCAGGCTGCTACTGTGAAACATGGAAAGACCTAAAAATACTTTGTCCGACCCGGGGATCGAACCCCAGGCCTTGTATTCTTACTCTTAGTGCTTGCAACCACTAGATCAACGAGGCAGTAACACTAACTATTCGGTATATATTTTCTGTTTTGGACATGCTGCCAGTGAAAGTCCTGTTAAAAACGGTTCAGCCGTATTATAGGAACATATTATAGGAAGACAGACAGATAAAAAATGTGTTTTTTTTTGTGAGTAGGTACCGTATTCATATGCATGTAGTGAAAAGCTGTTAATTTGAAATTACAAAGAGACACTTCAATTTTATTTATCTGTATACTTAGATGATAAAAAATTATCACTTTCTAGAGGTAAGTAAGAAGCTTAACTGAACTAGAAAGTTACCTATTCAAATAACATGTCGTAACATAGAAGAGAATGTGGAGAAAATATCCCGAATACGATCCTTAAACACACACATTGCACAAACAAGAAATCCACTATCTTATACCAAAAGCATCGTTACGGATCATTACCCGCCCTCTAGCGGAGTATTATTTACCGTGTGCTTACAATAGAACTCTTTATTAGAGAGATTAATGGCCCAACCATTGGCCCAAGCATTGGCCCGTGGCTTCCAACTTGTATAATGGACGATATTGTTTTATTAGGAATAAATAGTGCAGTAAATATACGTGGCTTTGCTACGTGTCATTTGCTTGCCGCAAGGATCACATCACATCACTAAGCTAGGCATACGATTGCTCTTGTTTTTATTATTTGTTGGGAACCATTATATTGGTAATGGTTTTACATTCCTGCCATATTTACAGAGGTGTTTTATATAAAAACTAGCTGTGCCTGTGTTTCACCCGCGTAAACTAATTTCGTGGATAGCCCACGGAAGACTAACGTGTAGCCTATGTTACTTATTGTAACATTTACTATCTTTTTGAAATCGGTTCGGACAGAGAGATTTATATTTTTATTTTATACTTTCATACACATTTAGTAAAAGGCGTTAATATGAAATTACAAACAGACACTTCAATTTTATTTATCTGTATAGATTAAGCAACCCCAACCCAAGCCAAAGTAGTTGGATCGGTGACCGCCCGAGATCCCTCCGTGCCTTTGAATATCTATGGCAATCGTTACAGGTCAGTCGGAGGCCTAAGAAAGTCTTACAACTGGTTAAGCCCAGGGGCCCAACCATGAGCTCTTATTGCAATGTTAATTCAGTTGTACGACAGTGAGAGATGTTTGCACGTCTCATAAATGAGTGAAACTATCATGGCAATAAGAGCTCATGGTAAGGCCCCAGATCACCGATTTTCTGGGTGTTTCCTCGACTTCGTACTTTTTAAGATCGGTCAAGTAATTTCGGAGCCTATTCAATGCAAATAAACAAACAATCAAATCTTTCCTCTTTATAATATATGTGTAGAAAAATGCATGAATTACTTGCAAATGCGTATATTTTATCCAATAGTTATAATTAGTGCGTCGACACCAATAAATTCATCACCATAATCCCAAGGCCATCTCAATCTAATTCGCATGATACAAATCGGCGGCTCTCATCGAGTCGCGGCGTGACTAATGGCTCGGACAGACCTACTTTATTTACTATTAGCGACTCTGTTTATCTAGATTAGGGTTCACTATACTCAATGCTATAAAATGTGACAGATTATTTAAATTTACAGAACTGTTGAACGAACCGTTGTGATTGAGTGGTTTTAGTTAACTGCGACGCAAGTTTAAATCCAACCATTCTGTGTCAATAAGTTTTTTTCGCGAATTATAAGACGATGATATTGTGAGGAAACGAGCATATGATACGTCTATCTCTTCGAGAGAAGGCTCCCAAAGAGGTTGGCGGCCCAAAAGAGTTTGGGAACGCGTTAGTATCGTTATATAGATTTAATAATTGGTTTATTTTTACTATCTATAAATTTACAATTAATATACAATTTAATTTCCACTCCTACATGTTAGGTAAACGTATATTAGAAGAACGACGCGTTCAAAGAGACAACATAATTTTGTATGGCATATGGCCCAGCGGTTAATTTCATAGGTGCACCGCGGAGCCTTTATGATTTTTCTTAAATAAAAGTACTAAGTTACTACTTATAATATTAGCTATATTTCAGTGAAAGTCCCATTAAAATCGGTCCAGCCGTTTTTGAGATTACCCGGAACAAACAGACAGACAGACAGAGAAAAACATTTTTTTTTGTTTTTTTTTATTATAGTATCGTTTATTCTTTCATAGGCATTTACTGAAAAGTTGCTATTTTGGAATTACAGACAGACGCTTTAATTTTGTTTATCTATATAGATATACTAGCTGTGCCCCGCCGTTTCACCCGCGTAGATTTAGTTTCTTCCTTATTGTCGCGGAACCCTAATATTTTTAATAAATAAAAGTAACATAAGTTACTCCTTGAAACATCAGCTACCTACCAGTGAAAGTCCCGTTAAAATCCGCCCAGCCGTTTCAGAGATTACCCGGAACAAACAGACAGACAGACAGAGAAAAATTTTTAAACTTAGTTTTTTAGTGTCAGTATCGTGTATACTTTCATATGCATTTAGTGAAAAGCTGTTATTTTGGAATTACAAACAGACACTTCAATTTTATTTATCTGTATAGATATTAGAATAGCTAGCAGCGCTTTATCTGTCCCCGTTCCTTATTCCAATATGTTCCCCAGTGGTGTCCCGCCGGAGTTGCCGATTGGACGGCCGGCCCGTTTAATTGCCCGTGATTGGTTCGATACACTGGTCACAGTTGACGCGCTAGCGAAATTACGTTTCGCAGCACTTTAAAGCGATTTACTGCGCTACGGTGCCAAATAACACGCTATTCAAGTAAATAGGAGGCTGCAATTTGAGTGTTGACCAAAAGATTGATGAAAGGGGATTACAGCGGGACTGTAAATATTGGGGATTTTAATGCGCTGGCTTTATTGGTCCGTAAATAATACTGTACCACGGAATAAATTATACGGTATAAAATTCAAAGAAAGAGCCGTGGTGGCCGTGGGGTTTGAGTCGCCTGCTACGCAAGCGATGCAAGTTCGAATCCCAGCTGCTAAACTAGCTTTCTAAGAAGAATCGCACTGAAATCCACTGCTACCTTTGTAGAATGTAATCAGAAAAAGATAAGCTACAAAATTTTATAATTACCTCAAACAATTTAGTGCTCAATTCGACTGTAGGTTTTTTATTTTTACACTAGATGTGCCTCGCGGTTTCACCCGCGTATATTTAGTTTCATCCTATTTTCGCGAAACACTAATATTTTAAACAAATAAGTAGCCTAAGTTACTCCTTGATACATCAGCTACCTGCAAGTGAAAGTCCCGTTAAAATCGGCCCAGCCGTTTCAGAGATTACCTGGAACAAACAGACAGACAGACAGACCGACAGACAGACAGACCGACAGACAGACAGAGAAAAACTTTAAAACTAGTTTTTTTAGTGTCAGTAGCGTGTATACTTTCATATGCATTTAGTGAAAAGCTGTTATTTTGGTATTACAAACAGACGCTTCAATTTTATTTATCAGAAGATTCGCTTCATCTTTTTTGGGGTACCACTGTAAAACAAGGATTTTGATTATAGTTTTGCGTTTCATCGGCATCGGTTTAACGGGAAGATAACCCATTTAAGAAGATAAATGGCATCTTAGGCTTAGCGTAGATCAAATCTAAGTGGGCTAAGCTCCTACATCTAATCCGTCGTAGCCTGATACTAAGCCTGTCGCAGAGATAACAGAAATAAGACTTGATGGATGATGTACCTATATATTTGAAGGGATTGTGCTTCAGGGACGCGAAAGGCAAACGACATCGTACTATCCTACTAGTCCTACTAATAAACGTGAAAGTTTGTAAGAATGTATGTTTGTTACTCCATGTTAGTCGCAATCAACTTATTAACTCCTTGTCCGTTATGTGCGCCTGGTACTTCGTGTACCATATCATCATCTCCCTGGCCTTATCCCATACATTGTTGGGGTCGGCACTTGATTCAACCCGATATGGCTCCATGTTAGTCGCAATCAACTTATTAACTCCTTGTCCGTTATGTGCACCTGGTACTTCGTGTACCATATCATCATCTCCCTGGCCTTATCCCATACATTGTTGGGGTCGGCACTTGATTCAACCCGATATGGCTCCATGTTAGTCGCAATCAACTTATTAACTCCTTGTCCGTTATGTGCACCTGGTACTTCGTGTACCATATCATCATCTCCCTGGCCTTATCCCATACATTGTTGGGGTCGGCACTTGATTCAACCCGATGTGGCTGATCACCAGATTTTTATATGATATGTCAGATTATTTTTAGGCCTCCGACTGACCTGTAACGATTGCCAAAGATGTTAAATTGGCAACCGGGACCGACGGCTTAACGTGCTCTCCGAGGCAGGGAGGGAACTCGGGTGGTCACCCATCCAACTACTGGCTAGGGCTAGGGTGTGCTTAACTTCGCTGATCGAATGATATGCGCAATAGCAACTGTGCCACGAGCTCCTCACGTACTTTACGTACATCAGAATGACACATAGGCTATAATTTATAAAGATATAGTGTGAATTATCCAAAATATCTTACGATAAGTATCAGCTGGTACTTTTTACAAGTTTTTTGAATAGTTATTTAATAATATCAGAGCGGGTGAAAACCGCGGGTTACAGCTAGTACTCTAATATATGAAAAGACGCTAAACTCCTGATACTAAAACAAAGATGGCAATGTTTTATTTAGTTCAGGTTATCTGGTTTTTAGTACATTCATAAAAAATATTGTACGTAGGAACATTTTATCAAATGGTGATGTTCTCTGTATTTCATGAACTATTTGAAAATTCTTATGACAGCAGGACGCCACGTTATTTGCGAGTGTCTATGGCTAGCCATACATCTTCTGTATGTATAAAAATTAATCCCTATTTCCCTTGGTCACGCCATCACGCGTGAACGGTTGGACCAATTTTAAGAGGACTTTCACTGGCAGATAGATGTTTCAAGGAGTAACATAGGCTACAATGTTCCGCGAAACAGCGCATGAAACTAAATCTACGCGGGTGACACCGCGGGGCACAGCTAGAACTCAATAATAATGTGAATAAAGTGCATATTGACAATAATAATGTGCATCTGTGGCCCGTATTGCGGTATATTAATATATTATTAATTATATTGTCTGTGTAAAAGACTTTTTAGCGGTTGTTAAATTGAAGATGAAACCGAGAGGCCTAGTTAGTTTTATTTATTTAGTCGTTATGTTTTGCCAATCAGCTGATAATGGCATGCAAAAGTCCCTTGCTCGAGATCATGTTACCTTAGCTCATTTATTCCCACGCACGGAGGTCGTAGAAGGTAAGTAGTTACAAGAGGGGAAGTTGTAAGTAGGAAAGTTTTCAAGCGACGATAATAATAAGAACTAGGCGTTCAGGTAAACATGCCCTTATAGTTGGCAACTCGCGATGGGATGTGTGCTTGGATTAGCGGAGTTTGCTCAACGAGATAAAGTTCAAATTGTATTGAATATTTCTGTCATTTTAGACCAGTTACCAAATACTTTTTGATTCATATTTCTATATATAGCAGTAGGCACTAGGCATCTACCTTGTAAAGTATGGAATCGATGTATTATAGTGAAAGAAGCAGTAGATGATAGCGAGTCCGACTTGCGTGTAATCGCCACTCATCGAACCCGGTTCGATGCATCGCGAAAAGCAAGCGATCCCAATCGGCTAACTCGAACCAAAAACCTCTAGATTGTTTCATCGCCAGGGCGGTTCGATAGAAAATTTGACAAGCTCCGATTGGTTCAATTGTTGAAACACCTCACAATCGTGCATTTCTAGTTAAAAGGTTTACAGCTACCAAAGCTTCCTCACTCCCTCCCTTCATACAGAATGCATTCTGTAATGTGTATCACGCACGCATACTTACCATCCTACCTTTGCCTTCACGATAGCAAAAATCTGATGAAATCTTAAATATGAGGAATAAAGTATGATTTCAAAAGCTTCTATACCTATACAATCGAAGAGCTGAATATCAATAGGAGGAATGAATCATGACCATTGGAGGGTGTGTTCTTTGGTGAGGTGTATTTATACACTAAGAAAGGGATTTTCGAAGCTCCACCACTACGTGGGTTAAATTTTGCTTGTGAAATCTTGCGGATGAAAGCTAGTAAACAATATGGTAAAACTGTCCTCATTTGTATTAAGCTGTGTTTAGTAAAACGACCGTAAATTGTATACAAAATATAATAATTACGAACAAAAGTATCAAATCGAAGCCCACAAACACATTATTTATAAGTTCCCAACTAATCTCGAGAAGAATTCAGCCAGGAATTATTAGCCGAAACGTATCCCAGTATAAATCATTAGGTATTATCATAAATAAATATTCAGTGGAGTCCGTATTAAATTTCATCCCGCCGCGGTGCTTGGCTCAAGTCCAGACCATTGTCTGTCTCTACACCCACCATACTTGAATACTGGAAGCGACACAAGTTCCTTCATAATTGTAGAGAGAGCGAGTGATCATGCTTATCCCCAGCAAAGGGAAGTTCTTCCAGCCACGCGGTGGTATGTCTTGGAAACCGCGGCTCCAACTGTTCTAGATGGAAACTTGTATGTATACTTCCATGCGCTTGAAAACTCTCATAGCGCGATTATGTTTCTCGTCTATTTGTTCGCAAACATGTGATTGTTAACGAGTAGCGCCATCTATGTAGCGAGTGGAGAAACGCTTCTACAGTCATCCTATAGGTATCTAAAAGAGTAGGCAAAGGGTAATACAATACACTTTTCAGCTAGGATGTCTTATGTTTTATGTTTGAAAGCTAGCTTTACGGCGAATAAAAACCTCGTGAGGAAACATGAGACGAAATTCAAAGGCGTATGTATACATTCACTATCTGTCGCGTTGGCACTTAATCATCTTCATTGAAAAGTGAGTGTTATTACAACAACCCTATCCCTTTAGGGAATCTTCTGGGAAGACTTAATGATAAACATATTGATACAGAAAGATGTTATTGAATCTTGCGTCATTTGCGTAGTGGGCAACTACACAAATCGCTCGTACTCAACGCGAGCAACATTATTTGAAGCAAAGTCCTAGCACCTTCTAGTTGACAGAAGTTCCCTTGCAATGACTGATCACGTGTACCCGCTCGCTCCCCATCCTGACGACCTTAGGAATATCCTAATCGATTGTAATCCCAAAGAAACCGGAGGGTCATACCTTTTTATCTATATCCTTGTCTCTGACTATGCAAAATGGGCCTCCAATGTTTTCCGACGCGCCTCACTATATCCATTTTCCATCCATTAAGGCATTCTTGATTCTTTGCCGATTGTTCTTTCAACTTTCATGTTTTTAACTGAACTTTAGTTTGGCATAGTTTGACTCGTGAACCTTAGTGTTGGCGCGGTATTGGTATCAATCATATTACTAAAGTAAATGCTACTAAGTCGATATTTAATGAGTTTGGAAATTTCGGTGCTAAAGTTACGAGAGGAATTATACGAGATGTTTCCATTATGATGTTCATGGTACATTATATTATAGTTAGTACAGTAAAATTGTAATTTAAATTCTGTAATTTTGGAATTCTACGTACGCTATCGATATACAAACCAAATCCTTGAGAATTGATTTGTAATAAATTTCTAATACTTGATTAAGAATGCAAATTATGATAACTCAATTAAATTAGAAAGTCTTACGAGATTTAAGGAGGTGAAATATATTTTTGCTAATTCTAACATTAATAAAATTGTAATCTATTACGTAATTAAATGGCATTAGTTTGGTAATTAATTAAGGATAGCTCACGTGGGGCACAGGTTCCAACATTATGATAAAGTAGGGGCACCTGCGAGCTGCTGATTTACCGCTCTGTCTAAAGCTGGCTATTGCCACGCGACTTAGCCTAATACAGCTCGTGCTTACGTAGTTCATTTGCTTTAATATAGCAAGCAAAATTGTTTATGCACAGGCTAATTATCACGCTTTTAAGAATATTGTAAGTCGTGTAATAAAGTGCGAAATACCTTACATAACATCGTAATAAAGTGCGAAAATACAACTAGCAAAGACGAACTCAATGTGTGGAACAAAATCTTTTCAAATTCTTATTCGAAATCGAAATTTTGAGCTGCTAGAGTAAGAGTTGTAGGTAACTCTGCGTTACAAAAGATCGCAGCCAAATAATGCTGCTCTAGATACGAGTAAGTGTTGTGTTACTAGGTTACTACGACGACTAATGTTGCCACTTGCCAGTGCCTTATGAGGGGGAGGGATGGGTGGAGTGCAAGCGCTAGGCTTTTAATTGTGGCCATATTTCGTCCTTCACTATGTTTGGTAGGTAGCCATTTTGTTTTAGGGAGGCAATGCACAAATTTCAAGCGTTTATAACATATCCTGCAATGCCTATTAATAAAAATATATTTCAATTGAGTAAATGCTATTTATCATTATACAATATTATACTCATGTCTGTATTACCCGAAGGAGTAGGCAGAGGTACTGACAGTAAACAAAATTTCGCACATAATATTTAAGTCCCATGTAATACGAGGCGAGCCTATTGCCTTTAAACTATTTTGTCCGACCAGGGAATCAAACCTAGTAGCGCAAGCAGCTGCTAGACCAACGAGGCAGTCTAATAATTTTAATCTAAGCAATCCTTATTAATCGTAATAATTTTGAGGTCACCTTGTCACAATGTCGTATAATGAATATCCCGCTTTAGAGAAGTTAATTATAATGAGCCGTATGCTGGCTAATCGCCGCCGTGAGGCGCTTTGTCTCAACTGACAGAACAATGTGGTACCTATTCACAGCCAGTCTCGCAAAGCTTGCGACTAATTTATCGCACCTCAAGGGCACAGTGCACAACTTCTTAATAAACGTGCAGTAAGTTGAGACACTTAAAAGACCTTATTCAACAAGAACTAAGTGATAAAACAATCCGGGATTAAATGGTAGGTTAAGTCGAGTGAAGTCACAGATTTTATGCGCAGATTAACTATGCAAGGTAACAATTGGGAACATTACATTTTACAATTTCATATATGACTAGTGGACTTCACGCGGTTTCTCCCGCGTAGTTCCCGTGGGAGTAGGTAGGGGATAATATATAGTCTATATTAATTTGTGATAATGTAGCATTCAAATGGTGAAATATTTTTTAAATCGGTCCAGTACTTTTTGAGCCAATTCGTTACAAACATACATACCAATATTTTCTCTTAATAATATTAATAGATATAGATATAGTTAATTTAAATGATAAATAATCATAATCTTTGCCATTGCCTTTGGCATAGCATTTCAATTCACCGTAAATATAGAAGCATCAATAAATAGGAAATAATTTCGTACAATACAACAGCCCTACATGGGCAACGACGAAATTAGGATTATTTTCTGAGGAATGAACAAAATTTATTTCATTGACATTTGTAATTCATTCGAATTCAGTATAGGCTATAGGCTGTTGGTATATGGCAACAATCCAAGTCACTCCATAGTGTAACTCATTCACATATTCAATCTTTAACTCATTCATATCACTCATTCAATCGTTCTCTTATGTTCTTTAAATGATTCCTAATATTCATTCCAATACAGACATTCGTCTAGTGCACAAGTCTTTTCTTTGCTCCTCTACCCATACCTATCCAACATAGGCATTAATTCATGCTCTCAATATCTGTACGTAAATACTCATTCCATGAATTCAATTTTTTTGTATTTTGTACTTTTTTAGCCTTATTATATATATCATTGTATATAATATCTTAATGTTCGTATTGTAAGAAACACACATTCATCACGACTTCTCGCTGTAGAATCAAGGTTTAAACTGTCATAAACTTGCATAGTTAGTGGCACAGTGCGATCCATTCACGGTGTAAGAAGGCCCATTCACAGACCGTCTATATATTGCTTGCGACAAATTTATCGCACCTCAGAGCATACTTGGGCGCGAGTTGGCCGCCTGTATAATATTTATTTGACTTTGTCACAGGTTCTTTTGAGGCAGTTCATGTGGAAGGAAGGATAGCTTTTGTGCCGGGGTTTCCTTATCGTGAGCACGTTAACGCTCCTATTCAAATTATAAAAGGTTGACGTACTTCAGCCGATTCATATTCATCTATTATATACTTAATCGTATAAACAGGTAGATTGCCTTTGTATTCTGGGGTAAATTCAGCGTCTATGGAGGTGATTTTCTATGATATACAAAGTGTGACATGGACCATACAGAAGTGTACCCTGAATTACATCCTGTATAGGTGTGTGAGCGATGACCTTGAAGTCACAAAATACATTTTTTGACGATACAAATCATTCACAAATATTTAAGGCTAAGCAAATATTAGTAAGTCACAGCCATAGTTCAGTGCTGGTCACTTAGCTATATTGGGACGACTTTTGTCCTTAACAGCTGGCCAACTATGATCGTTTACGCAGCGCGTATTAAGGACTTCTTAGCTTAGACTTATTATTTACGGTACCAAATAAAACATCAAAAATTAAGAAGTTCTTAATACGCGATGCTTAAATAGATGATGGTGGCCCCCTAGTAAGCTACAAATTATTTTTATACCTTAAAGTAAAAGCATACTTTTTATTAAATTCAATCAATAGTAAATATTAAGTAAAATGCAATTCAACTTGTTTAGTGTTATGAAGTGCGGTAACCACAATTTCGCTGCAATTTGGATGCATCCAACTTTAGCACGGTACCTAAGTAAAAAACGGAATGCATTCTACAAAACTTGCCTTTAGAGAGTGGAAAAGTAATTTCCTCCATGCCACAGACCCTCGCAGTTTGCGGGTTGTTCTAATTAGGCGCCGGTAACACTAGCAGCGTTAATTGAATCAAATTGCGCGGCCGAGTGCTGTGACCAAGTGTTCTACAGATTACATTCTTCATTATGCTTTTAATTAAGATCCTTATTACACTTGTGCTTAGAGCATTCTCTGTTACTGTCGTGTATACAAATAAAAAAATATTTTTAAATTCTTCAATGACTCAACTTTTAAACACGTATAATTATTATTCTTCTTATAATTATCAACGTTCAGGACAATCTCTTCTGAGAGACATTCGTCACAGATGTATGGTGACAGCTAAATAAACTAGCCAGTAGCATCTTAGTAAAACAATTTAGAATATGGTCACCCTAGTTCGCGTGCCCCACGTGGCCGCAGCCTGACGCCGCGATGGCAGCCAATTTACACGTTTCGTATTCAAATCCCGAGCGCCAGAATAAAGTTTATGCATGAAGCTGTTGGTGTTGGCTAGCGCTGATTTCAATTTGAATTTCCTCAATATTACATTGTTTGACTCTTTTGCGTGTTTTATTCGCGGTTGTGTAAATTTTCTATGAATAAAAGAAGAAAAATCCTAACATAGCGTAAGACTGAGGCTTCACCTACACACTGTATTCCGCGTTTCAAATGAGAAAATGTAGTTAATCATCGCCTTTATTACTTGATAATGAATCGAGGCACAGGCTACTCAATCGTTAAGAATTTGATATTTCTAGTTTCGACATTAACTCACTCAAAGATGGCAGCACCAATTTTTTAATTCAAATCTATACATCTATATCTATACAGATAAATAAAATTGAAGTGTCTGTTTGTAACTGCAAAATAACAGTTTTTCACTAAATGCATATGAAAGTATACACGGTATGGACACAGAAAAACCAATTTTAAAATTTTTTCTCTGTCTGCCTGTCTGTCTGTCTGTCTGTCTGTTTGTTCCGGATAATCTCCAAAACGGCTGGACGGATTTTGACGGGACTTTCACTGACGGATAGCTAATGTTACAAGGAGTATTTTAGGCTACTTGGATTTTTAAAAAACATTAGGGATCCGCAAGCAACCACGAAATTAAAACCTACGCAGGTGAAACCGCGGGGCACAGCTCGTCTAATAATAAATCAAATAATATATGAAATAATTAGAGTCAAATCCCGTATTAAAGAAATTGTATCGAAGGGGTAGGCAGAGGTGTTGTAAATCAACACCCACTTTTCACCGAAGATGATTAAGTGTCAACGTGACAGATGGTGAGTCTATCACCGTCTCAGGCACTTTACATACCTCTTTGAATTGCTTCTCAGACGTATCCATGTTTCCTCACGATGTCTTCCTTCACCGTAAAGCACGTGGTATGAAATCACTGCACATAAGTTTTTAGAAAAACTCATTGGCGCAGGCCCCGCTGGGATTCAAACTAGCGTCGCTAGCAACTAGCATTGCAGGCAACTGCTCAAACCCTACGGCTACCACGGCCCCCACGGCTGTACCCAATCTTATTAAACACGTTAAAAAAGCCGAGATAAGCTTTTCTACTCATAGTTTGTGAACTTTCTAACGAATTCCATCGAAGTAAACGGCTGTGTTTATACCGCGGTGTGCCTTAGCCGTGTTAATGCTTTCTTATCGTTAATTTCTTGTTAAAAGGTTTTTGAAAGCTTTTGTTCTCAGTGTCTCAAAACATTATAGGTAGTTATGCTAATTTAGACGCAATAAGAAACTTCTTAACAAAATATCTAAATAAGTTAAGCAACCATACGCCTAGCCAGTAACTTTCGATCCCGGTTGCCAATTTAACATCTTTGGCAATCGTTACAGGTCAGTCAGAGGCCTAAGAGAGTCTGACAACTGGTTTAACCCAGATTGCCGATTTTCCCTGATAAAGGGGTTGCGAAGGTCAGATGGCAGTCGCTTCGTATAAAAATCAGGTGATCAGCCACATCGGGTTGAACCAAGTGCTGACCCCAAATACATGGATTAAGGCCAGGGAGATGATGACCGCGAGCTTATACGTAAATGCTTCGAAATTTAAGTTAGAGAAAAACATAACAATAAAATTTTTAGGCTCACTTTTAATACTGCAGTGCTTGCCACAAAACGTCAAACGTTTCTAAAGTTTATATTTTTAAGCAAGATAACAGAGACATAAAAGCGTTGTTGAATACCATTTGAAGGTTAGAAATGACAATTATTAACTGAACCTAGCTCTTGGCAGAGCACAACAATAAATCCAAACATTACCACGTCTAAGTAACAACCCAGTACACTTAATAAGAGGTGTAACGCTCAGGAATTACGGCGGAGAGCTCTCGACCGCACTCAAGGAACCTGGCAACTTCAACTGTAAAGTCATGTTTATTACAGTAATGACGCGTTTTATACAAGTACACACACTTACACACAAATTATTTTCGTGTGATGCAAGTATAAACTCTCTTTAATAAAGACGGCCTGACGGACCGACGACCTGCAGGTCTAAAAAGGTCACTTTGGGAGAATCATAATGTGATCCGAATATGATTCATCACCGAAATAACAAAATGTGCACAATAAAAAAAAACTCGTAATGGGTGCAATTCATATTATGATTCACGAATGATTAATATTTCGCGAAAATTGGACTTAGCTATTACGAGTTTTTCACGGTATTCTTTTCTCTAAATAGCGCATCTAATGGTAACGAATAGAGCTAAAATAACGTAATAGGGATGGGCTAGAGGCTAGTGGGAGTGTATCAGTAATGCCCCTGGTCTTGCTAGCGTCAATGTGGTACGTAACCATGTACATACAAAGAAAAGATTCAATATCTCGTTGCTAACTGGGTTTTGGGATTTGCCAGTTTTCTGTAAGGCACGTTCTGACTTAGGCCGATTCTAATAGTCTGTACAAAATCCCTAAGTGATGGTAAAACATTGTTAAAAGTCCCAAAGTAATCCCGTGCTAAGGTTTTAAGAGTTTTCAAAAACTTTTAAAATATAAAATTTAACTTTATGAGTACCAAAGCGCAGGTGAATTATTACGACAGGATGAAACAGCACACACTAAAAAACATAAGCCAATCCCTTTGTTAAAATATTTGCTTAAAATATTAAACAAAAATACATTTTGCACCTCATCATCATCATCATCAGCCGGAAGACGTCCACTGCTGAACATAGGCCTCCCCCTTGGACTGCCACGCCGAACGACAATGCGCTATTAGCATCCATCGGTTGCCCGCGACTCTCACGATGTCGTCGGTCCACCTAGTGGGAGGCCTGCCTACGCTGCGTCTTCCGGTCCGTGGTCGCCACTCGAGAACTTTTCTTCCCCATCGGTTATCAGTTCTACGAGCGATGTGGCCTGCCCATTGCCACTTCAACTTGCAAATCTTAAGAGCTATGTCGGTGACTCTGGTTCTCTGGCGAATATCCTTGTTACGGATTTTGTCCCGCAGAGAAACTCCGAGCATAGCTCTTTCCATTGCTCGTTGAGTGACCCTTAGTCTTTCTAAAAGGCCAGCTGTCAAAGACCACATCTCAGCTCCGTATGTCATCACTGGCAACACACACTGGTTAAACACCCTAGTCTTAAGGCACTGCGGGATTCTCGATGAAAAGATGTCACGTAGCTTCCCAAACGCTGCCCATCCGAGTTGAATTCTTCGGGCGACCTCTTTGTCGAGGCTGGACCTACCTAGCTGCACAATCTGTCCAAGATAAGTATGGTCTACAACTTCGATAGTATCGCTCCCAACAACAACCGGTACGGGTGCCGCATGAACATTCGACATGACTTTCGTCTTGTCGAAATGAGACTGCCGTCGTCGATCTTCAGCTTAGTCATTTGGCTTCGCCATATGATTTTGCACCTATGAGAATACATTTAACGTGAGGAGCTAAATATAAAAGGGGAGTCATTTTATCGCGACGTCGCTCCGTAGACAATAATTTAGGCTCATTTAGTTGACCATGACAGGAACTTCAACGACTTCTACTTCTTCATTCTATTTCTGTATTGAGTTAGACTTTTATTAAAAAAACAAGCTTTTATGACAATGTTATATTAAAGAAAAAATAAAAATTGGTGTTTTCTTTAGCAAACCTTTTTCATTTGATACAAAAAAAACAAGTCCGCCATCTTGGATGATCCGCCATATTGGAATTAGAATGACGTACAAGAATACATTGTATATCCATAAAAAGCTTGTAAAAAATACAACACTAAATACTTGAGCAATTCCTAGCTAGATTACGAAACGAATAGGTACTGTTAGTGATTATACAGAGTGTCGGGGAAACCAGGACAGCTGTTAAAATAAGTGATAGGGTATAATTTTAGGAAGCAATTAATATTATTATGACAAAAATATCTCCTTCCGTTTTCGAGTAATTGACGTTCAAAGTTGACCATATCAAGACCTTATTTTAGCATAAAATCAGCTGTAACGTAGAGTTATTCACGTGAAATCTAGCTGCGTTTTTTATTTTTTTCTCCCCCTAATAAATCCTGAAATAATCCCATTAGCAACCATAGCCTATAACTACGTTATCGTTGGAGCTAGATATTTTACGACTTCAACATAGTGATATATTCATCAAACCCTACAACTTCTAGAAGACAACTGTTCCTTTTCCTCCGACACCTGTATATGTGATAAAGAAGCTTGGATTGATTTTATGACACTAATTTTGCTGCAATATTTTTTTTTATCTGGAACTTTGTTGTTGAGAGTACATCATAATTTTATTAAACTTCGATCTATCACGTAGCGATATAAAACGCCCTTTTTATTCCGAAGCCATCTGCTTCCCCAAACCTTTCATCTAGCAAAGTAAACATGAAAAAGGCAAAAACTCCCTTTTAAGTGGCGCAGATTGAATTAATTCGTTAAAAAAGCTTTGATCTCCCGCCCCATTAACTACAGTGCTCGGCCTTTTACGTTTTTTATTTAATTTTAATTATCTCAAACGTCATTTTATGCTACGTTGTGCTATAGGATCTTACCATCAACTCTTATTGACATATTGGTTTGATCGTTGGTGAGGGATAGATTTATGTGACGCGTAAATATCCGTCTTTGTCTAATAGAAATAGTCGTAGGCGAGAGATAGCTGGTTGGTCTAATATTGGTATTAAGCCTAGGGCAAGTGAATACTGTTTCTGATAATAATAGAAAATATCCAACTTTATTATAAGTTAATCCACTTTTTAACCTGCGTGCTTATTTATCGATGTTAACGGGACTTTCACTGGTAGATAGCTGATGATACCATGAGTAACTTAGACTACTTTCATTCAAAAAAATATTAGGGTTCCGCGAGAAAAGACAGCTATGAAATTAGGTCTACGCGGATGAAACCGTGGGGCACAGCTAGTTATAAATTTTTTTGTCTCTTACGACATGTCAAACTATAATCTCTATAAATAACACAAACCGCTTTTGGCCAACAGAGATCGACAAAGATTTTTCTCATAGAAAAAGATACAATGAATTTGAGAAAATAGTACTAAGAGTACTATCTGGGAGTCACCATAACTAGAACAAACGTTAACATTTGAACCTGCACCGTTGAAACAATAACATTGGGAACAAATCGGCTGCATTTGCAAGGTGAGCCCGGAGCCAATGAATACCATTATCCCCAGGACATTACCATACTCGACCCGAACTTACTGTAATATTGGATAACGCATGCGGAAACACTCTCATTTAACTATCGATAGTTTCATTGCATCTCAAGATATTCGCGATTCAATTCCTCCATTGGATTTTGAAATAAGGCCTGCAAATGGTGAAGGAATTGTTTAAAAATGCAGTTAAGGAAAAGTCACCTTAATGGTATGAATAGTTAAAGTGTCTTTTTGAAAGTTTTTTTTTATTGTCGACAATCTTTAGAGTTTTACAAACATTAAATCTATATTTTTAATTGGACACCTACATTTTTTTTTACATATTTCGTTTAAAAAATTAAAAATTTGTAATGAGAATCATGAGAACCTGCATATGTCTGAGAACTAATTCGAAGACGTATGTATAGTGCGATAGTTTCACCATCTGTCACGTTGGCACTTAATTATATTACACATATGTATGTATGTAATGAAAATAATTTATTCAGTTTCGACCCTGACAAGGTACTTATCAACATCGAGATTACCGTTTCAGAAACTATCCTTCTGAATTTATCACCATGGTAAATTAATATAAAAATATGCACACGCTGTCTCAGAAGGGTTGCCGAAGGGTTTAAAGACCCCTACAGATGGTGAGTTCATCGCCTTCTCAGGCACCATACATTACGAGTTTGACTGTCATTTCAGACAGGCGGTTTTCTCTTAATGTTTTCTTCCGCTGTAAATCTTTAGGTATGACATCGCCGCACTGTAGTTTTCGGAAAAACTCATTACTACTCAACGGCCGTTCTTTTAAGCAAATAAAATACCTTTAGTATAGGTAGAACCTATTTCTATTTATTTTGTTCGTACATAACTTACTCGTATTATTTAGGGTAGTTCGACAAACGTTCAATTGCAAGTTCCTCGATTTTAATTTGAGAACGCTAACATTAACTTCCACCCATTATTCTGTTAGCGAATATGTTTTTGTGGAGCCATGCGACCTATACTTTGCATAGTTTGAAGAAAATGCCAATATACAAGTTGGTATTTGCATAATGATGGGTTATACCGCCGTTCTGTACGAATGTAATGGCTCTTTGTGTGCTCGGAATGTAAGTCTTTCCATTCAACATGTACCTAATGTACTACTGTGCTTTAATACGTAGGTAGGCAAAGATACACACACAGATAAACACATAAGTGCGGTAATGACTCACCACGAACATTGAGGTTAAGGAAATCATCAGTCATCAGCTGCCTCGCTAGTCTAGTGGTTGCAAACGCTACTGCAGATTATGAGGTCCTGCATTCGATCCCTGGGTTGAGCAAAGTGTTATTCGGTTTTGCCATCCGTAGCAGCCCAAAGTCTGAATGACATATGATAATGTCTGTATTCCCCGAAGGAGTAGGCAGAGGTGTTGTTATAACAACACACACTTTTCACCGACGATGATTAAGTCCCAATGTGACAGAATACTTGGTTAATGGCAAAAGGCTCGCCCAATTACATGGGACTTAAATGTAACTGGCGAAACGTGGGTGTAATATAAATGCACCTCTGCCTACCCCTTCAGGAAATACAGGCGTTAGCATGTATATGAAATCAATGATGTATGTATAGTGCCTGAGACGGCGATAGGCTCATAACCTGTCATATCGTGGAATAAACATATTGTACCTGAGAAACTTCGGTGAAAAGTGGGTGTTCTGACACCTAATTATTTCTTCTCTTACGCTACTAAAACGGATATATTCAAATAAATCTTGCAAACCTTGTACATAACAATTCAATTTAATACTTAATCACATTGGAATTACGTTCGGAATTACAGTGGCAACAAAATTAAGCCATTAATTTTATATGAAGCCAGGGAAGTCGGGGCAAAAACCCAAACTATCCAGTTGGTAATTACTGCAAGTTTTAAAGATCACTCCAAGTGCTTTGTTGAGCTCAGGAACAGTACTTCAAAGAATCAACTTTGATTTAAATCAAGAATGTAATTAAAAGGCACTGCTTTTCAAGTGAAGTGGCAAGCTTCAAGTAGCTAGCTAGAATCAGGGGCTTATATTGAAAGAAAAGAGAAGGTAATGTGATTGTTAAACGTAATTTCATATGTAAATAAGTAGTTTCGTTTTTCATCACAAGATGGCGCTGTGCTTTTCTGAATCACGCTATAGAGATTCTCTTTTAGTTATATATATACCCAAAACAATGTGTTCAAATTAATATCGATGTGATTTATATCAGGGTTGTCAAACCAGTACATTAAATTCAAATGTGACACATTTAAACATTAAAATTATTTCAAAAATTTTCTCTGCCTACCTAGGAAGTGATTCGGAATGATAATAATATGTACTTTCATTCTTAAGTGCGGTCCACCAGCTTTTAGAAGGAAAATTATTATTTTTGCTTTGAAACCATATTCCGCTCTAATGAACTCGGAAAAGAAACAAATCGATATTAATATTATACCCGGAATACGGTGTCCTGCTACTTTAAAGATGATGAGAGTATTTAGAGATTTAAGAAAACGTAATCATTGTGCGATCTTACTGACGTGTGGCGACATCTTTTGGTCAAATACATTTTCTATCAACTGACTTAAAAAATATTTAGTCGTATTTGAATTTTCATTTGTTTGGACGTAGGGTTCTTCATAAAACATCACGTAAAAAAGGACCGGTGAAAGCTAGTTTTAAAGTTCTCATTGTACCTTTGTTACTGTTTGTGATCCAACTGTGGCGAGATAGAACGACGCCTGACCTCTTCTCCTGAAATATGCCCGTCGTTTGTCACTGTCCCCCCACAGCCCCTCGCGCGAGGGGGAGGGAGACAGACGGAATTGGACTCCCAGCTAATTGCTAATCAGTTGAGTTATTGGAAAATATTGGACGCTTAAGCTTCAGGTCTGAGGCTTCGAAGCAAATGGATCGTGAATTTTAATTATTTCACGGCATTGTGGAAAGGTGGTTTATTTTTAGGTTTAATGGTTTGTTATAATTGACGTCTTGATAATGGCGATGGAAGCCTTTGAGGAGGAGTTGTGCTCTCAATATAGTAATTATTATGTCTGCAGATAATGTCGAGTTAATCTGATTTTAGCAGGAATACCTACATATAAAACTTTGCTTATATTATAAAGAGACAAGATTTGTTTTTTTATTTTTTATTTATTACCCACTGCTCACTGCTCAAAAAAATGTTGCTTAACTAGTTGAGTAGTGGGTACATCGGAAGGATTATCCACTGCTCATCTGAGTAGTTGTGCAATTTGAGTTGAGCAGTGGGGAAGTAGTTAGTAGGTTATTTCCAGTGTTATCAAAATTATCCTTTTTTTTCTTCGTTATGCGTAATCAAGAGTTTTACTATTTTTATTATTTAATGGATACACTTAAAAACTACTAAACCGATTTGAAAATGTTTTTCAGTAATGGATAGCTATATTATCAGCGAGTTACATATGCTATTTTTTATCTCCATACTTCCACTGGAATGGGATAGACGCGGGTGAAACCATGTAACGTCCAGTATATAAATATGGGGTATTTTTCGTTCTATAATTTATCAAATTGTAAGGCATTTAGTTATTAGAATTTCATTTCTCTACAGAAAAAGCAGTGTCTTATGTTCCACATATCATCTAATAAGCATCGAACCCTTAGTAACCTCCAACAATTACACTTTACAACAGAAGTTATAGTTCAAGTTCAAATTCAAATAGTTAGAAATAAAATTGAAGTGTCTGTTTGTAATTCCAAAATAACAGTTTTCCACTAAATGCATATGAAAGTATACACGCTACTGACACTAAAAAAATCAATTTTTAGAATTTTTCTCTGTCTGTCTGTCTGTTTGTTCCGGGTAATCTCTAAAACGGCTGGACCAATTTTAACTGGACTTTCACTGGCAGGTAGCTGATCTTTCAAGGATAACTTAGGCTACTTTTATTTATTAAAAATATTTAAAATATTAAAAATACGCGACCATAAGGATGAAACTAAATCTACGCGGGTGAAACCGCGGGGCACAGCTAGTTTATTTATATATTTTTATTCAGAAACAAACGGTCATACAAACACATATTATTATGAAATCAACAGTAAATATACCAACAAACAGACCAATAGTCTCCTTAAGGAAAACTATGCAATAAAACTAGGCATGAATGAATATTTTTCAGTGATCTTTGATTATATTTTACCAGATTAGGCTAAACGCCTCTACATTACATGAATCTAAAGTGAGATCAAAGAATTACAATAATTGGAGTTACACATAATTTCCTGTCTTTGTGTCGTGGGACAATTTCCGCGGCAGAGCTCCGCAAATTACTCCGAGATTCACCCTCATCTTGCGAATAAGGTACTTACAAGGTTGCTGGTACACTAAGACATTGGATTATTTCCCTCTACAAGTGTTCGCTTCGTAGACAAGGGTTTAAACTATATATTGGGGGATGACTTAAACTTTATGATTAGAGATTACATACGCTAAATGCTGTTTGCAATTCAAGACGACAGACATCTATACCTCCTTGACAGCAGTCAATTTAAAAGTATATTTGAGTATTTGTACCTACTTCTTTTCTCTCTACACCACTCTAAGGTAGACTGGGAGACAATGCCCATGGCATAAATATAATAAATATTTTTCTTACGGTGAGTAAAGTCACCAACTATAATGGGACGAGGTTAACGATGCAAGAAAACATCATGAGGAAATTAGCATTATACGTCTGAGAAGAAATTCAAAGACGTATCCATTTAGTGCTTTAGATGGCGATGGACCTCTGTCACGTACACGTTGTGAAATTGAAATTGTGAGTTTTGGTGAAAAGATGAGAATAAAATCAGCTTTTAAAAGAAATAATTCGCATCCAGTGTGCCCCCATCGTATGCACTGCGGTATTGTTATTAGCCATTGTGTCCCATCATGTGTTTTAATGAAATGCGTTCATTGTTCCACTCGATTACACCACACTCATACATTTACATACACCACTGGCGGGGGTGTGGTTACCATGACTATACGTTTGATAAATTAAAAATGTTTTAACTTTTTACTGATTACCAACTGTGTCCTGCGGAGTTTTGCTTTGAATTTAACTGTTGTGGCTGATTCTACTCAAATTCGCGAGTAGCAGCGTTTTTCCGCTCGCTACATAAATGGCACATATCACTCCAATTGCAATGTATGGTAGTGAATAGCGCTATAAATACGTTTCTAACTAGAATTGTTGAAGCCGGTGTTCCCCAGACATAACATCTGCGTGGCTGGAAGATCTTCCCTTTGCTGGGGATGAGCATGATCACTCGCTCGTCAACGAGCTACAGTGCACCATGTATTGGTTTTAAAATGTTTTTACGTTGACGATATTGTCTGCGTATCTCCCTCATTTTGTAAGGAACCGTTTAAAAGCGCCCCAAGCGGCAAGTGTAGGAAGGTTTACGTCTCCATAGAAAAAAAGCACAAAACGCAAGGTCTAGCGACGACGTTTGAAAATGAAAATGAAAATGATTTATTCAGTTTAGGCCCTGGTAAGGCACTTATGAACGTCGAGGAATCTACCACCGGTTCGGAAACTAGCCTTCTGAGAAGAACCGGCAAGAAACTCAGCTGGCATCATGTACATTTCATTACACAGTAAAATAATAATAATTACAAAAAAAAACATCATAAATTATTCACAATAGTGAAAATTGTATCAGCATGCATGTGTAAAAAATTATAATTAAAAACGTAAAAACAATACCAAATGATTTACATATCATGTTTGCATACCATGTCATTGCCAGGAGCTACTTAATTTCAATTTTTTTCAATATCAACTATTATTATATAATTAGTTTCAATACCAACGTGTTAAAACCTATACCTACTTGGGGCATAGGAGTGTGGTACTTTGCTATCTATCTCGTGAAGTAGTCGATGAAATCGGTCCATCCGTTTTGATGATTATGCGGAACAAACAAATAGATTTATAATATTGTTGAAATATTAAATTCGTGTATAAGTTCAGAAAATTGTGCGCAGACAGAAACTTTATTTGAAACTAAGTTCACTATAATTGAAAACTAATTTGTTATCTGATACACTAATTTGTGAACTACCAAAACAATACCATTGTTATTGAAATTAATGAACACTATTAATACAATCTAGCTTAAATCATAAACAGAATAAACAGAGTGTCTCGCATTTCAGGCACGCGCCGCTAAATGTGTCGTTAATCAAAGAATTTTAATATAAACATTCCCCTTGTTAAAGTTTACCGCGGACATAACGCCACTTTCCAAACTGAAACGGCACGTTTTTATTGCGGATTTTTAGGGTCCTGTCGGCTGAACTTGAGTTTTTGTATTTGACGATTCAATTTGAAAAAAAAAAAACTTCATTTTGAGTATCGTATTCTGATTTGTGATTCAAACACGTGGGGATAGCGAGTGATCAAGGTCATCCCCAGAAAAAGTCTTCCAGTCAGGCAGATACCTGGGTAACCGCGGCTCCAACTCGAGTTGGAAACTTGTATATACTGCAATGCGTTCGAAAATTTATTACGCGATTTAGATTCTCGTGTATTTGTACTCAAACTTTGCAATTGTTCGCGTCTAGCGCCATCTAGCGAACGAAGAATCGATGCAACAAACAACGATATAGTTCTTGGCTTCAATCTGCTGGTGCCTGTCCCTAAGGCAGCTTCAATATTGGAAAGAAGATCTCGTTATGACACTAAAAGCTAACTGCATACTAAATAATTTTTTCTTAGTGTAAGAGAACCCTGCAGCCACGCCTCAGTCTCTCACCAAGGGCTCGAGGGAATAAAATCCAGCTGACGCAGCATTCCCGGCCCTCGGCAGTAACTTTTTAATTACACCCCCGTACTTTACGCGCTACTGTCTTGGGGGTTATTTCTTTGCTTGAGGAAAATGCACGATTTTTTTCGGACGAAATTGCCACTTTTTTTCGATTACTTATGGAACGGGTTAGCAATATTCAGGTAATATCTTGTTATTACCTTTGATTTTAAGCTCCTGTCTGTACATATATTAGAGACTAGCGGATGTCACGCGGTTTCACCCATGTAGTGCCCGTTCCCGTGGGAGTACGGGGATGAAATATAGCTTATGTTACTCACTGATGATGTAGCTATTCATTGCTGTAAGAATTTTCAAAATTGGTCAAGTAGTTTCGGAGCCTATTCAATGCAAACAAAAAAATAATCCAATCTTTCTCTTTATAATATTTGTGTAGACATACAATAGCTCATTGAATAATGTTGAAAGCAAAATAGAATGACATTTCCTCACGTAGACATATAAACTGTGTGTCATTAGATCCCAAAAGTGCAATAGCAGTTTCTTCTTTAACTTTTCATCGATAATGTAATGATTAGGTCTCATCTTGCCAGATGTCACACTGTCAGACTCAGTTCTGTTACATTACACGTACTTCTTAGTTCTTATGCCGTCCCTTAAGGGTCCTCCAAGGGGTAATTAGATGTAGGACAGTAGTGAGTCCATCACCTTCTCAGGCACTGTATTATATACATATCTGAATGACTACTGAGACATATGCAGGTTTCCCTTCACAAAACCTTCATGGTGTGAAATCACTGCACTTATGGTCTTAGAAAAACTCATTGGTATAAGCCGGTTAGAATTAGCGTCGCTTACGTAGCTGGCGACAAACTCTCAGGCTCTCGCACTTCTCAGAAGCATGCAGAATTCCTATACCGTAAAGCACGGAGTGCCTGATCACAGCACTTAAGCTTTTTACAAACCTTATTGTTTGAGGCTGGTGGAATAGAACTAACGTAATGCGGCTCTTTGTAAATAGTGTAGACCCAATAATCCCCACTATATCCGATGATGGCAGAGTAAAGACCTGCTTCATTCACGTTTGACACTTACTTCGTCCCCGCTCATTAATCTTTTCATACATGCCCGCCGCTTGCCCTCAATGCCTTTGTTCGCAACCACTTCGCAATTCTGTTCTGTTTACTCTTATACATCACTTTCCTTTACTTTTCTTTTAAATTAACTCTGAATAAACCCAATTTATAGAAAGCAGTAATTTACAACGAAAATACATGCTCTATAGTCAAAGTCAAAGTCAAAAATATCTTTATTCGATTAGACTTTTTATAAAGTACTTTCAAATCGTCAGAACGACATGGTTATACAGGATTATACATGCTACCGCCAGGTTCAGAAGGTTGCTTTTACTGAGAAGAACCTGGCAAGAAACGCAGTAATTACTCTTTTCAAAAATATTATACAATTTTAAAAAACAAAGTAAATCACTTGAGAAATATAAGCCCATGGACACAGTTGCAATGTACAAATGTCGATAAAAATTAACATAAAGAAAAGTCTAGTAGTTCTACTTATATCGCAATTCTATATAACATATCGCAATGTGCGTTTATGCTTAGATATATTGCAGTATCAGCTGTAAGAGCCAACTGCCTAAACAAATCAGTTATAAGAAATAAATGAAATAAAAAAATATGCTCACGCCATACCAGAAGCGTCCTCTAAGGGGAAAGCTACTTCACCGACTATGATTTAGCGTCAACGTGACATTGGGTGAGTCAATCGCTGTCTCAGGCACTATGAAGCACGGACATATGCTTCTTCATCATGTTTTCTTTCACCGTAAAGCACGCGGAGTGCAATTACTGCTTTTAACTTATTACAAAAATGCTTTGGTACACACCGCTTGAATTCGATCCTGCGCCGCTTAGGTTGCAAGCAAATTCCTAAGCCCCACGACCACCATGGCTCTCGACTGGGAAACAAAGTCCTCTAGAAATTAAATTAGATGAAGAGTAGAATATTGTTAAGCAATTTTAATTACTCATAGAAGAAACATGCATGTGATCGTCTCGTATACTGTTAGCACATAGCTTACGTTTAATGTAGTTGATGTTAGAAACATTTGTAGACTGTAGTTGTAGCTGCTAGAAGCACATTTAATAGTAGTCTACAGTAATATTATAAAGAGGAGAGATTTTATTGTTTTTTTGTTTGTTTGTTTACATTGAATTGGCTCCGAATCTACTAAACCGATCTTGAAAATTCTTTCAGCAATGGATAGCTACATCTTCAGCGAGTAACATAGGCTATATTTTATCCCCGTACTCCCACGCGAACGGGAAGTACGCGGGTGAAACCGCGACGTCCGCTAGTAGCAAGTATAAAAGATATACTCGTACACATGAAAGTTTCCCCGTGAAACTCAGCTCAGCTTAAATTACATGTCTTAAAGTTTATTGTTTTCAAAATCCAACAAATTTATATCCCAGAAGTCGTCGTCACGTGCAGAATTCTGGCAAGATACAAGCTCTTTGATGCGAAGACGTCATAAGTCCTCATAAGTGGTGCATTCAGCACGAATTCAGCTGAGTTCACAATTGGGATGAAGTGTGTGGATGCATACTGTGTAACCTACGGTTGGTTGTCGGATTGTCGTTGTGATTGTTGTACTTTCGAGTTTTCTGTCTGTTCCTAATTTATTTGTTGTCATTTGTCACGTACGTAACATCCTCCTTTCAAATTTTTTTACTAAATATGTAAAAACAATAGCTATTCAAAATTGTAAATTTTTTTTTGGAAATTGTAAGTAACCTAAATATAGATGTTTGAATACCATGAACATTTTACGATGATGACATTCTTTCTAGATTTTTCGGTAAAAACAATGTTTTTCCAATATTTCAGAAATAAGGTCATACCTTATTTCTGAAATATTGGAAAAACTTCACACATTTTATTCACGGTTTTTCACTTTGTAATTTTCTAAGTAGACTAAACTTCGTCCTTTACAAAATACATTGAGAGTGTAGTTTTATAATATTTATGCACATTTGTAGCCTTTTTACCATCTGCAATCATCTAGTATTAAATCGTCGGTTGCCAGTTGCAAGTTTTCAACCATCATTCGAGTGCGGAATTACGCGAAATTTAATATAAAACTACGGGACAGTGCTATAACTCAGCGAGACATGTGATGCAAGCTCGTAAAACTTCTGTTTTAAAACTAACTTGGAATGGAAAAACGAAATGTGCGCAAAAAGGGTTAACTGCTAAAAAACTTCTGAACAAGGCAACGAAAACTGCAGAGTTATTTCTGAAATTAAAAAGTGACATTTTGTATATTCTAGTCCATTTATCCTCCACCAGTCAAGTGATATTAAACCTAATCTCTAATTGCATTAGGTTCACAATTGTACAATTTCAAATTCGGGTGCTAACTATGATCTTTGCAGCCTTGTCGTCTAATTTTACGATACCAAAATGAAACGGCTAAGCTCAGAAGTTCTTAATACGCTCTGCTTAAACCAATATAGTAAGGCAATTTTTAAAAAGCGCTACTAAGTTCAAACACATAATCATAAAAAGCAAGAAACCGACTTATAAAAAATATTACGACCGTATATAAAAAATATTTAAGGTTATCGACCTCAAACTTCTATACATTTACTCGCACATAACGATATAGTTGATAACGACTAGCTGTGCCGTGCAGTTTCACCCGCGTAGCTTTAGTTTTTTGCTTCATTTCGCGGAACCTTAGTTACTCCTTGAAACATCAACAACAAGCTTACTGTGAAAGTCCCGATAAAATTGGTCCAGTCGTTTCAGGAATAGCCGGAACAAACAAACAGACAGACATATAGAGAATAAAAAAAAATATTGGTACATATTTTTATATCAGTAGGTACCGCGTATATTTTCATATGCGTTAGCGAAAAGCTGTTATTTTGGAATTACAAACAGGCACTTCAATTATATTTATCTGTATACAGATATATCTATAGATATATAGATTCTAGAACCTCGGCAAAGCCGATGTTCAATTATCTGAAGTCTGTTTGCCAAATTCTACGGGCAACATTAAAATATTGAATACGAAAACCTACGTGTTCGATATGCTTCAATCTATGGATATTGCTTGCGTATTGAAATTGAATTGAGTTGAAAATTGAAATTTTCTCAATGGCAACCTTGCGAGACTACGTGTATATGGAATTACATTTACTTTTTCACTTAAATTTAAATCGGCTGAATATAGTATTCATAAGGAGAGCAGTGGCCACGTGGTTTGTCTAGTAGCGTGCTACGCAACGGACGCATAATCAGATCGCAGTATATACCAATTAATTCGTCTAAAAACTTCAATGCAGTAATGCCACACCCTAAACCTTACTGTGACATAATTCTTTCCATATTTCTTTATCTAGAAGATTATAATAGAGCCGTGGTGGTTTTGAGTAGTCGCCTGCTACTCAAGTGACGCAAGTTCGATTCCCAGCGGGGACTGTACCAATGAGTTTTACTAGAAAAACTTATGTGCAGTGATTTCACACCACGTGCTGTACGGTGACGGAAAACATCGTGAAGTAACCTGCATATGTCTGAGAAGTAATTCAAAGACGTATGTATAGTGCCTCAGACGACAATAGACTCACCATTGGTCACGTTGCACATAATCATCTTCGGTGAAAAGTGGGAGTTGTTATTACAACACCTCTGCCTACTCCTTTGGGAAATACAGACGTGAGCATAAGTATGTATGTTCAACTGTCAAACTATCAAGGTTTATGAGACAGCCTGGTGACAGATGGACAACAAAGGCTTAGTAATTGGGTTCCGTTTTTTACCCATCGCTAAAAAGAAAAGGAAATAACATCTATGCATATACATACATACATACAGATAAATAAAATTGACGTGTCTGTTTGTAATTCCAAAATTACAGCTTTTCACTAAATTCATATAACTATCACTAAGTATACACGCTACTGACACAAAAAACCAAGTTTTAAATTTTTTCTCTGTCTGTCTGTCTGTTTGTTCCGGGTAATCTCTGAAACGACTGGATGGATTTTAACGGGACTTGCACTGGTAGGTAGCTGATGTTTCAAGGAGTAACTTTTGCTACTTTTATTTATCAAAAATATAAGGGTTCCGCGACAATAAGGATGAAACTAAATCTACGCGGGTGAAACCGCAGAGCACAGCTAGTTAAAAATGTGAGACAATATAAAGTAACTAATACGAATAGGAATCTAACCATCTGAAGAAAATAAGGCACTTTTTGAACACTTCATCCATAGGGAGTGGTTCGCAATAAAAAACCAGCTACAATAACACCTCATACATTAAACATACAATAGTTGGACCGCTGTGGAGCGCACACCCGCCAGCTATCCCCAAGTGTTGCGAATGGTAATCAGGTACTGTGGCCATGCTAGGTTTTAAGTTAGGACAACGTGGAAATGATATACAAACACTTGTAGATCTATCTAGTATTGTTTTTTTCATTATTTTTTGTAGTTACCTGCTTGCTAATATAATTTGTCACTATTGTGAGTATTTAATACCTTACATAAAATTAGATTGTTGGATGATGTAAACTTGCATACAAGGTCGTGTACCTATATCGTACCTATTCATCTATACCTACAGATAAATTGAAATTCCAAAATAACAGCTTTTCACTCAATGCATATGAAATTATATAAGAAACAGATATAAAGAGCGCAATTTAAAAAAAAAAACTCTGTCTGTCTGTCTGTTTGTTCCGGCTAATCTCCGAAACAGCTGGACCAATTTTAACGGGATTTGATAAGGAGATAGCAAATTTTACAAGCAGTAACTTAGGCTACTTTTATTTAAAAATATTAGGGTTCATCGGGTCACCCATGAAATTAACGCGGGTAAAACCGCGGGGCACAGCTAATTTATAAATATTAATGGAAGTTGCAATGCAGATTACAATTTTTAACAGTCAACAGATAACTTTTGTCAGTTAACAAGCCATTAGCCGACATAATGCGAACAAATCGCAGTCGATAAGTAGCTAAATCCAGTGACATTTTGTTTAAAAAGTTCCGAACCACTCTGAAAGTTGTAACACGATGTTAGACGCGAGTCGTGGCTCCAATCCGGGCCTTATGAAATTCAATGAGCATTTTGTCTCAGCCTCTACATGTGACGCAAGATGTCGCTTTAGTAATCCACTGTACCAGCCGGCGCAAGCTACAGGCGATGAGAGGGGCGAGGGTACCTTTATTCATCATAGCAGAAGTCCACCCGCGTTTTACGGAGATAAAATATAGCCTATATAAATCAGTGTTAATGTAGAATTCAAATGGTGAAAGAAGTTTTGAAAACGGCCCAGTACTTTTTGAGCCAATTTGTTACAAACATACATACAAAACTTTCCTCTCTATAATATTAGTATTGATGTCAGTTATTCACACTGTATGAAGGAAGGAAAAGTGCCGTTCTGCACCAAATTTGCATACCTTTTCTGTCAGATCTGTCATGTCTCTGTCCGCCTGATGGTGTAGCATTTCACCACTCGGTACATAGATGGCGCAACTCGCTAACAATTCCAAAGTTTGAGTACAAATACACGAGAGCCTAAATCGCGCAAGAAGAGTTTTCCAGCGCATTGCAGTATATATACAAGTTTCCAACTAGAACAGTTGGAGCCGGTGTTCCCCAGACATGTCACCCGCCTGGGATCACTAAGCGCCTTTTACAGTCTATGAGTAGGTACTTGTGTTGCCGAAGACGTTTTTTTTGTTGTAAGTGGAATATTTTTTTATTAATTCTCTGAATTTAAAAGTACAGTTCTAGGGGCGTATTATGATCGACATGTCAAGCTAAAAACCGCTTAATTTACTACTTGATTTGTCTCCATCATCGTGTGCCTTGGGCCACCCATCCACTCGTCCACCTAGCTGTAATCCGGAGCAAGCCTGACACGTAGCGCCGTGAACTTAGCACGAGATTTTATTTATATCCACATTCCGGACATAAAGTTTTCACTAATAACTGCGTTATGCTGGCTTACCTTCAGATTATGAGACCGCTGAAACGATGCAAGTCTTACTACATACAATTTCCATTTGTGCTCTTCAATGTAGGTATTTAATCACAAAAACATTTGCTTTTTGTGACGACCTCACTCACCACAGGTTTACAAACACTACTCTATTTAGCATTATTTACTAAGTACATTCTGCTGCTTGTACGGGCAGTGTTATGCGGAATTGATTAGGCTGATGCCCACGGCCCCTTCTTCCATCGCACTTCTCGCCATGTCCATCGCCTTTGGAACCCAAATGGTCTCGCACTGCTCGTTCCCAAAGAAGCTTCCTTCCCCGAACGCTCAACTTGTGGAATGAACTCCCTAACGTGGTTTTCCAAACCTTAAAACCAAAGAATACAGCATGGGGTTTTTAAACTAGGGTGTAGGAGATATTTATAGGGTCGGCAACCAATGCCCCTGGTCTTACTGGTGACCATAGGCTGTGGTAGCTACTTACCATCAGGTGGCATGCTTGTTTTCCACTCTGCCAAAAATCGGCTGCAATCTTTTGTAGGGCCAAGTCATCGGGCAGCTCTAAATTCCCTTCAGGAGTTCCCGATTTGCCGGTGGTACCTCCTCGTCGTAACTATTGCGGTGTTTCCATGCGTTAGTGGAGACAGAATCCATAGTTCACAAGCGTCAAGAATACTGCCCCTTTAATTAAAGTGTTATTATGTCAGTAATAACATCAGCTCGTAATGTTATTGTTAACAGCGCGATTGTATTAATGTACGGTGGGAATATGCAAATAATGATTCATTTGCGTTGTGTTATTTGCAAGTTATTACTATAATATCTGCCGTTTACTGCTTAATTAATGGCACAGCTATATTAATTGTTGCTGTATTGTTGGAACTATTACTATCCTTGCCAACAGTACATCTTCACTCCCTCCCAAAACGGTCTCCGAAGGGGTAGGCAAAGGTATAAGAGGAAAGAAGGAATAAATCAGAATTTATTTATTGGGGTGTACAAGTACCGTGCTAGCCTTAAAGCGCAGTTGTCATTTTTTGGGTTTGTTTGACGCGAGCGGGATTCTCACCACTAATTTCACTCAGCGCTCAAAGCTCGTGACTGCACCAAAATTCTACTGTTTAAATACATATCTTCTACATTATTTTCCGGATTTTTTGCTTGCATGCTACTATGTGAACGCTCACTTAGGTTGTAATGCATTGCATTGCCGCTATAAATATCTGTGATACACGTCAGTCTCATAACATAGCCATTATTCAGTTCAATAATAACATAAATATTTGATTCTAAGCTCATAACGAAAAATCTGCAAAACCCAGTGATTCAAACCTGCAAACTCTAGTTTATAATGAGGCAAATAGTTCGATACCGCGAAAATAAATAAAATAAAATGTATTTAGTTAGAATGAGACAACTTTTTAATTGGTTGGTATTTGGTACATTTCTAAAAAAGTTCCAATAAAACCTTACAATAAAGATTGAAGTAACTTCTAAATGACAATAAACAATCAAATTAAATATGTTTGTTAATCTTGTTCTGCCCGGGAAACATTATAATCCCTTGTTATAAAGCTTTCGGATATTCAATTATAACTTGTACCGTACCTCCCGACTTAATACAAGTTTTAAAATAGTGTACGTACTTTTGAGTAATTTAATTGTAAGTCTTATAAATAAGATTTTGGTATAATAAGAACTCTGTGAAAAGTGGGTGTTGTTATTCTTACACCTCTGCCTACTCCGTGGGAATACAGACGTGAGTAAATGCAAATCTATACATCTATATCTATACATCTATACTCTATACAGATAAATAAAATTGTATTGTCTGTTTGTAAATCCAAAATAACAGTTTTTAACTAAATGCATCTGAAAGTATACACGCTTAATAGACACTAAAAAACCAAGTTATAATTTTTTTCTCTGTCTGTCTGTCTGTTTGTTCCGGGTAATCTCTGATACGGCTGGACCGATTTTAACGAGATTTTTCACTGGCAGGTATCTGATGTTTCAAGAAGTAACTTAGGCTACTTTTACTTCTTAAAAATATTAGGGTTCCGCGACAATATGGATGGAACTAAATCTACGCGGGTGAAACCGCAGGGCACAGCTAGTATTTCATAAACATACAAGCGGACGTCACGCGATTACGCCCGCGTAGTTCCCGTGGAAGTACGGGGATAAAATATAGCCTATGTTACTCGCTTGTAATGTATCCATTGCCGAAAATATTTTCAAGATCGGTCAAGTAGTTTCGGAGCCTATTCAATGCAAACAAACAAACAAAAAACAATAAATCATTCCACTTTATAATATTATTATAGTTAATGTAACGCTCTTCGTCCAAAAATAGGAAGTCTATAAACTAAAACCCGAATACTGAAACTTACCTAGAGTGGGTATCCGTGGTCATATCACTTTACTGTTAAAAACCTCATTTTTCAACGAATGATAAATAATTCTGGAGTTCTGAGGGAACAGATGAACACACATACATTAATACATACTTGTTGAATCATAACCCTCCTTTTTGCTTGGTCGTAGTCGGCTAAAATTAGGGTAGAAGTACCTACCTTTACTAATTGGATATGTCCCTTGTTAAACTCAAACAGGGAAAAACTCTGTGGCAATTTAATTTTCCTCATTCAAACAAAACTCCCGTCTAATTTAAAAATATCATCTTATGAAACAAATCTTAGACACAGTATATATATAAGAGTACCAAGCAGTATGGAAACTAAACCTAATGTTAGAAATCTCCATAGGAGTATGAGGAATTTATTCTTAACTAGCTGTGCCCCGCAGTTTCACCTGCGTAGATTTAGTTTCATCCATATTGTCGCGGAACCCTAATATTTTTAATAAATAAAAGTAGCCTAAAATACTCCTTGATATATGATTACTTGCCAGTAATAGTCCCGTTAAAATCGGTCCAGCCTTTTCAGAGATTACCCGGAACAAACAAACAGACAGAGAAAAATTACAAAACTTGGTTTTTCGATATCAGTAGCGTGTACGCTGTCATATGCATTTAGTGAAGATCTGTTATTTTGTAATTACAAACAGACACTTCAATTTTATTTATCTGTATAGGTGTTTTTAAAATTTACTCATTTGTTTAAGTTATAAAAAGTGTCGGTAAAAGACGTATACGCAATCGGACACCCCTTATTGACATCACTGCCAATCTACTTAGAATCTACTAGATGCGCGTCTTTGTGTGTGTTATTTCGAACGATTTATTCCTCTATTCCATACTGCTTGTAGTAAGCTTATATATATACTATGTATCTTTCGCCATCGGTGTAGGTAATGGGTATTATTTATTAGTCATATCTCTTTGCCTGCACATAAAAGACTCATTTTAATCCAAACTCGAAATATCTTTATCTAATTTGACCTTAACGAAGGACTTTTGAATCGTCAGAATGACCATGATTATACAAAATGTTA
This sequence comes from Watsonalla cultraria, assembly GCA_964035505.1. Lineage (NCBI taxonomy): Eukaryota > Metazoa > Arthropoda > Insecta > Lepidoptera > Drepanidae > Watsonalla > Watsonalla cultraria. The sequence goes on along the minus strand of OZ037726.1, from coordinate 380,320 downwards.
CCTGCCTAGACAAAGTAGCATTCTCTCGCCTTTGCGCTAATAGAAACGATACAAAATGTATGGAAATTACATAAATCGGTCACGTGACGTGTGTCATTCTCATACATTTTGTATTTCTCCTAGCGAAGCGGGAGGCTAATGTTAATTTGTCTACAGACCCAGTGCTTTTAGAGAGAACAACCGAGAAGTAACTCAATTAATTATTCAATTAATTAATTATTCAAAAAGGTTGCTTGAATTTGAATTAAATTAAAATCATAAAATATCACAGTTCCAATTTATAAATGTCGATAAATAATAAAAATAATTGATATTCATTACTATAGTACAAAATGATATATTGTGGTGTTTGATTCGACGAAACATAGTACTGAAGTGTATTTATACGGCACGGGCGGCGCTACCTCGGTGTATTTTATAATGGTGAGCGTGTTTGATTAGCAGATGGATGGCTGTTATCTATTAACGCGCCATTCTAATGAAAATTCCGTGTAATTCCGATCCGAGACTGATTTCTGCGAGCGTGGCTTTGTACAAGTTCGCGCGTGGTACAAGTTATAAGCAAAAAGTATTTAGGGAAAAGGGATGGTTTCAACAAACGTGCAATTATGTATTTTCGTCTGGGTGGAATCAACCAACAAAATTTTATCAGAAGCGAGTGCGAGTTTTTCACTGCCGCCGTCAGAAGTCACAGCGCCGACGTAAACGCAGATTTGTATAGGATCGAAACAGCACCTCTGTCAGCCTAAAGATGATACTATTGTGAGCCCATACAAATCTGCGTTTACGTCGACGCGATCACTTGTGACGTCATTTTCTCATTTCTAATTCCAATATGGTGGATCATCCAAGATGGCGGACTAAGTAGTTATTTTTTTATCACTTTTGCAGTATCTAAGTAGGTATCAAATGAAAAGGCTTGCTGAGGAGAAAAATAAAAATGTTTTTTCATTTATTAATACGGAATTTTCATTAAATATTGTTTTTTGTCTATCATTATTACAAATATATCGATCAAGTATACGCGTAGCCTATGAACTTTTGTAACATTAAAGGCGAAATTCAATACCGGCGCTAAAAAGACTGCATTACGGATTACGTGAATTTTAGTAAAAACACAAATAATATACAACTTTGACTCTACAGTAGATAGACTATTGTATTGTAATAATGCTTTTAATTCAGGCTAGGGATTACCCTAGCCTGCAACTATTAAGTTCCAAATGGTCGTAACTTGCACCAAACATTTAAGGGTAAGTTCATTTGTATTCATTGCGCGCTCTTGCTGTCAATCGTTCGCGTCCGCCCGATGAAGATTGATGAGAGCGATGCCGTTTAAATAAACGACCTTGTACGACACACGCGACAATTATTCCGACACGTAGCACGCACGGATTTGTCGCACGACCGACGCGATGCGACTGTGATATGAACCCCCGCTTGGAAGTTACAGTTTAGATTTTGATACAAGAGGATGGCAGGTTGACGAAATAAGATGTTATTAACATGAGAATAAAAAAAGTAAATAAAAAATGAGTATCAATTTTATTTAATTTTTTTGTCTTTAATGGATGGCATTCCCTTTAAAAATACCACCATGCTGGTCTCCTGCCATTGACTCATATTATGAGACAGGTGTATATGACGTGTATACATCTATCACCGTCACACAGCTGAACTAACATTGCTATAATAACTCATGGTTGGGCTCCTCTGTCGGTCTGTTTATGAAAATGGAAGGTAAAAAAGTCCAATACGTTGCACACAAAAGCGCCCTAACAGTTCAATTCTAAGCCAATTGCATTATAAACTCTAACGATGCTATTATAGTATACAATGTTTGGTACACATTATTTGGTTTTCAATAAAAGTCGAACAAAAGCCGAACATAGGTGGTCGAGAGGACATTCCACTATGAAACAAACCCGTTCAAACGGCACGAATACGTGTCAAATAGAAACACGACCATTCCAAATATTCGTGCACGAAGCGGACGTGCGACGGGTTTTCACTTTTTCCTATTTTATCTCGAATCGCCTAGTTAGAACCGTTATCATCCACAAAAAACCAAAATGGCTGCGAAAAGGTTAGTTTTTGTCGAAATATTCCGCTTGTATCCCATTAACATTGGGTTCACGTCGATCTGCGAATGTTTATTTAGTTACGTTGTTCTTTATTGGTTATTTGATTACACGTTATTGTGTTTCTTTAAATTAATAGCTTCCGCTAGCGGCTTCGCCCTCGTAGTAGATAATGCGTAAAAACAGAAAACAATTTTCTACAGAAATGGTACCTGCAATTCATACCTTACATCTGCATTATTATATAAGGGCTTAGTAAAGACATTTATTTATAAGAACGATGTTTTTGACACTCAGTTTTAGTTGTGTAAGTATAAATAGCTTTATACTTAAAATATATTACGATTTCTCAAATATGTTTTCAAATTACAACATACAAATAACATTGAAATTCAGCATTATTATATGAACACATTGCATATATTCCTTTACTAAGGAAAGTAGTTTAAACATTGATCAGCCACATTGATGTCTAGGCAATGTTACTGGGATTGTGTTTGGAGAGGCCACGTTTATCTGAAAGGCGAACAAACGAATATATTTTGAGAGAAACTTTGCTCAAAGACATAAAAAAGGAATAAAAGGCGAACAAGATCTTGAGGGAAACAGACAATACGGGGATATCCGCAAATACTGGAACATCGGTCCGCCGACGTCTATGTATGCATGTTGAATGTATACTAAAGCCTATTTATTTGTTATTGATATTTTTTTTTACTTATTTTATGTCTATTGGAACCGTGGTGGCCGAGTGGTTAGGGTATTCGCCAACTACGCAAGCGACGTAGGTTCAAATGCCGTGTTTATCAATTTTTTTAAGACAATATTTATATTATATAGCACTAGCTGTGGACTTAATTACATGGTTAGCGTAATTATTACACGGAACCCAAATGTTTTTGAAATGTAAGAACCTTTTATGACGTTGTAGTAAACAGTAAAAAGATGAATACCGATTTCGGTTAAGCCGTTCTCAAGTTATAGCGCGACCAGGAGATATAGGAGTTCACTTTTTATATATTATAAAGATATATGTTTTTTTTTTTCAAATTCAGCAGTTACTTGATAGTAAGCGGCTATAGGCTAAAAGTGCAACACCAAAGGTGGCACTCACGCGTACATACCTATACCTTATAATCTACTAGTTTTTATTCGTGTATCCGTGCGCTTTAAGTATACCCTAGGTAGTACACCTATCTGAAATAAAACATTTCAGCAAAAGGAAAAGGTCATAGACACCGAAGATAACTGACAACTTATTTACCAACAGATGGCGCTACATGTTACTTAGATCTCACAATAAATACGTTTTCTTAAATCTGTAAATGGTCTTCTCATCGATAACTGACAGGAGACTTTGATCATTTATAATATTCATAGGGATTCTGTGAGCTAGGTTTCTATCCTTCCCTTAAATTTTATTATAATAAAATACAACTCAGCATACCAAATTGATGATGTGTAAATTGCAAGTCACTGAATCCAGGCTTTGTAATACAATGTACTATCGGGTCGTACATGAAGGAATACTGTGGGTATAGTAACGCTTGAAGTTCATTGACTACATTATACCGTGTCTGGTTTACTATAGCACTAAGTTAGGTCAGAAAATAATAATGATCTCCTAATAAATTTGGTTACGGCGGTAAATCTCAACGGAGATCAGCCATCTGCGCAGGAGATATTATAGTGAACAAGTGACATTTATTACGAATTTTTTGACAGGAAAACCCAATATATATTTTAGACCCGACCCGGGAATCGAATCCGGGGGTCCCGGGATCGGCAGGCGAACTTACTAACCACTAGACCTAACGAGACAGTTAAAGAAAAATCAAAGGTCAGAAAATAATACACACGTGAAGGGATAATCTAAAACCAATAATATGAATGATAGATTTGAATCAGAATGCACGTGGAAAATGTATTGCTCTAATTGACATGATAGTTTGACTCGTATTATGACACGTATAATAGACTAGCTGTGCCCCGCGGTTTCACTCGCGTAGATTTAGATTCTTCCTTATTGTCGCGGAACCCTAATATTTTAATAAACAAAAGTAGCCTAAGCTACTCCTTGAAACATCAGCTACCCGTTAAAATCCGTCCAGCCGTTTCAGAGATTACCCGGAACAGACAGACAGACAGACAGACAGAGAAAATTTTTAAAAATTGTTTTTTTTGTGTCAGTATCGTATATATTTTCATATACATTTAGTGAAAAGCTGTTATTTTGGAATTACAAGCAGACACTTCAATTTTATTTATCTGTAGTATAGTATTTAGATGTATAGATGACGTGTATACATCTGTCATTGTCACAGTTAAACTATCATTGCAATAAAAGCTAATGGTTGAGCCTTTTAAAAATGTGTGTTACAACCTATTATAAATAATTCATTTTTAATACCACGCCCTCCTATCACAAAACTTAAAATGCAGCCTTAAATATTTTTTTCGAATTGTAATAACTAGTTTCAGAGTCCCATTTACACAAGGAATGCTGTTACACCAATCTTTATTAGAATCTCAGTGCAATTACCAAGTCAAATATAACCATAAATTATAGTACACTCACACGTTATAAGTTCAAAGGGCAGGCCAATGACGGGATGGTTCTTACTCCGAAACAACTGCGCGAACATCTTACACATGGAGTCACAGGAACGCGTTATTCATAGTCACAGGTGTAACGAACGCTGTACTTATTATAAAATAACCCCGCGGTTTTATCTGGGTAGGATTACTAATATAAAATAGATATATATACATCCATACATACATACATATGCTCACGCCTGTATCCCATGGGGGTAGGCAGAGACCATCGTTCGCCAGAACCTACGATCCCTACACACTTCTTTCGCTTCCACATTCATGCTTTTCTCATGCACTTCCTGCGGTTATGAATGCTCCGAATTATATATCCGAATTTTATATTCCGAGATATATATCTTTCCTCATATGAAAGTCCCGTGAAAATCGGTACAGCCGTTCCATAGATTAGTCAGAACAAATATGAAGAGAATAGATAGATAGACAAAAATAAAAAAAAATATGTAAGTATCATATGGACTTTAAAGATATATTTAGTTAAGCTGTTAATTTGAAATCACAAACAGGCCCTTTTTTTTATTTGTGTAGTAGTTGTAAGCATTAACAGATTTGTGCAAGCGATTTGTAAGATTTAAATGTAGTATGGCGTCAGCTGAGATCAAAACAAAGGTCTTCTGGCATTTAATTATATAAAACACTTGTTTAATAATTACATCAACTTGATTGCATAATATATGCAGCATCTTGTAGTCCATCATTTTGCTAGTTAGTTTTCAAATATAATTTTCAAGTTCCCGCTGTCTTACACAAAACTTTGTAGTAATGAACTTTCTTGTTCGTTCTCGTGAATTTCGTTAAATACCAGCGGTTTACCTTAAATATTTCACAGGAACTATCTATTTTTCATTGAATGTAAATGTTATGCTGTCCTAGACTTCCTAAAACTTCGTTCAGATTATGGTGTGCATGTTTTCGAGTCAGCAGATTTCTTTGAGAACCAAAGTCTATTCTCTCGTGGCCTAATAGACTTTCAGACCTTAGATTAAGTTCTGAAAGTCCTAAATATTGGTGAAAGAAGATACTCAATCCTTTCCCCTATCAAATTAAAAATCACCTATATTTGACTAGACTCCTTACCACCGAAGTACTTTCAAATACAAACGACATCGTAAGAATAGTGGTTAGTTTAACTTGCTGTTATTCTAGGTTCCCGCGTCAGGGCAATGTTTTACTTATATCTGGGTGGTTGCTATATATTCTAAGTATATATTTAAAATAAACATAAGCATTATATCCGTTATCTGAAACCAATAATATCTTTGCTTAGTTTGGGATTAGATGTGAACAAATTACACTACAAAGCATTATAAATTTTACCACCGGGTTCAAAAGCTGCTTTTGCTGAGAAGGACAAACGAATAATCTTTACTTCTTTGTAACATTAGTAAATATACAAACTTTAAAACATACTACCTAAAATGTAACTTTACATAATATAGTAATTACGACTGCCAAAATAATAAGCTTAATGGATGTCTCAGTTTGCGGTTTGTATTAGAAGCAAATGAAACCGCAGAGGTTAGGATTTTGGCTGGTGTTTTGTGCAAACAACTAATATCCCCTTGTGATGGGATGAGGAACACGGATGTTCCAAATGTATACTTATTTGTAGCTTATAATGTTTTATACTAAGCTTGAATTAAAGGCAACCTCGGTTATTTGTATTTTTTTGTCCACCAAAGTGTAAAAAGTAGATAGCAAAGTTTTTTTGATGTGCTAAATACCGTTTCCAAGTGCCACATGGTACAATTTCTGTATCTATACATCTATATATATACAGATAAATAAAATTGAAGTGTCTGTTTGTAAATCCAAAATAACAGCATATAAAGTATACACGCTACTGACACAAAAAAACAAGTTTTAATTTTTTTCTCTGTCCGTCTGTTTGTTCCGGGTAATCTCTGAAACGGCTGGACCGATTTTCACAGGCAGGTAGCTGATGTTTCAAGGAGTAACTTAGGCTACTTTTATTTATTAAAAATATTAGGGTTCCGGGACATGAAGCATGAAACTAAATCTACGCGGGTGAAACCGCGGGGCACAGCTAGTTAGTAAATAAGAAAACGATTAAGAAACACGTTACTGCTTACTAGGTGACTTCTCTAGAATCTAGCCATGGAACCCATATTCTCACGGAGCTCCTTGGACGATCACAAGTATAAAATAAAATGCTGTGATTTCACTGTCCCTAATCTACTTTCAATTCAGAATTTGTCTTCATAAATTTCTCACTGAAGTCACCGCAGGATTCAAAGTTAAAAGGTATAGAAGTATATTAATAAAATAAATTAGAACAGTGTTATGTCGGTTGGCAAATAATAAGAGCATTTACATATTTAGAGAACACTAGTCAAAGTTAAAGTCAACTACCAGTCTTTCCTGGTGAAGCTGGACCGATATTACTAAATTTTGGTGTAAGAATAGCTTTGGATCCTAGATAGGATATAGCGTATTTATTAAACGCGGTTGATAACGAGTTATGGCGTTTTGGGTCCTTACTATGAGCTCTTATTGGCATGATAGTTTTACTATTACTAAGAGACAGATGTATTTGACGTGTATACATCTGTCCCTGTCGCACACCTGCAATATCATTGAAATAAGAGCTCATGATTAGGCCCCTGATCCACCGGTGAATCAATGCTATCTTATAATTACTTTCTATGCCGCTCTGTTCCACCCTGCTATGATAGCCTAGTCATCCGTGGGAAACTAGTGATTGTATGAATGCTAGATGTGTATGTAAGCGGTGTGACCCCATACAGCGCTCCACCAACGTAGGACAAATATGTATGCGCGCTCCAGTGCGGCAAGGAAATTGAATACACAATTTCAAGAATCGACTGCTTTGCCCGGATTACGCGACTGCGGCCAGGGCTGTCGAATACAGTACACACTGCTATAGATAAACAAACACGAAGTAAATATTCAAGAATTACATTACGTTTAGATGACCTAATACTGAAAAAAAAACAAGCAAAATATGTTTTTCTTTATTATAGACAAAAATGCACACCACTTATTGGAATGGGAGTTTGTGGGATCAAAAAGATTGTATGTTGTGTTGAAATACATTTGTAAGATTAGAGAAATATTAAGCTATTAGAAGTCGTGGCCGAGTGATTTTGTAATGCATGCTATGTATTGAATTTGCACAAATAAGTTAATGCAAAAACTGTCAAGGTAAAAGAAACATATCAAGGCAACCTACACACCTTATTTCAACGCGATGCTAGTGACGAACAAACATCTTTATGAATTTTATTTCGAATGCAAACAATTTTATTCGACACTAGCTGTACCCTGCTTTATTTAGTGAAAAGCTGTTAATCTGAAATTACAAACAGATACTTCAATTTTATTTATTCGTATATATAAGAGACACTTGGAACACTCATTGAACGTAATTTTTAAGTTATTGTACGACAGTTTCCAAAGCTTGTCAGATCGAGTGCCAGCCCTAATCCAAGATCCAGCGCTCGGATACAATATTACGCTACACCTAAACACGGCCACATTTTATATATTTCCCCCAAAACGATATTTGTACGAGCTTACATACAAATAGTAGATCTGGCCGGGCCGCGTTTGTTTAACTTATCCCGGCGTATATTTTGGAGGCTTACGGCCATAAACTGAATGAGATTTTATCGATACATAAATATATCGTTTCTACTTTATTTCTGAATTTGTTGTTAGTTTCAGATACATCTAGTTATTATCGGTTCTTATGTAAAACTTGCTATGCCCCGCGGTTCCACCCAAGTTGACTTTTGTTCGCGTAACAATAATAAAAAATAAAGGAAAGAATAGCTTAAGTTGTTTGTAACTGCTTGTAATATCAGCTGTTTAACAGTAACAGTCCCGTTAAAATCGGTCATTACCCGAAACAAACAGACAGAGTTTTTTTTTAATAATAAATTTTATATCTGTATTTAGTACCGTATATACTTTCATGTGTATTTAATGCAAAGCTGTTAATTTTAAGTCAAAAACAGACACTTCAATTTTAATTATATGTATCGACTAGCTGTGCCCTGCGGTTTCACCCGCGTAGATTTAGTTTCATCCTTATTGTCGCGGGACCCTTATATTTTTGATAAATAAAAGTAGCCTAAGTTATTTCTTGAAACATCAGCTACCTGCCAGTGAAAGTCCCATTAAAATTGGTCCAGCCGTTTCAGAGATTACCCGGAACAAACAGACAGACAGACAGACAGAGAAAAAATTTAAAACTTGGTTTTTTATTGTCAGTAGCGTGTATACTTTCATATGCATTTAGTAAAAAGCTGTAATTTTGGTATTACAAACAGACACTTCAATTTTATGTATCTGTATGTATAGATGTATAGATTATGATACATTTTTAAGTCAAATATTTTAGTTAATTCATCGTAAGGCATGATAACATGATATGAAAAGGGGAGCATATGTAAAAAAGCAACAAAAAAATTTAATTCACAAAAATATATGCATTAAACTGAAAATGAAATAGAAATTGTATCTAATCGAATTGTATGTAACGCATTCTACAAAAATCATGTCTTGCTTTGTGTATTATAACTATTAAAACATCGGTTATTTGTGCGAATAGTTGTGCCCCAATTAAATTAGAACCAAAATGATTTTTCTAAAAGTATTGTAGCACGGATATATATTGTCGCAAAAATGAAATGATTCCGTTCAACGTATATTTTGAACAAAATAGTACCCTAACAACAAAAATGTATCCAGGGACACAGGGAGGTGGCAATGCGTTTGTATATTCAGCTGTCATTTCTAGCTATAACCATGCTTCTGAATAAACATACAAGATTTAGTTATATCCGTTTGAAACGTCCATACAATGTTGGGGAAATAACTTAAGTTTCATACTTTTACGTGTGTTACTCCTACAAGTATTCCATGTTTTTTTAGAATTATCTTCGTGATGTTTTTTTCTGCATTTTGAACACATAAAGTCGTAGCACAAAACATACCTACTAATAAATCGTGATCACTGATCTCAGAAAGTGAGATCAGTGTCACACATTGTGTTCTGCGAGAATTAATCCCTACTAATATTATAAATGTGAAAGTAAGTCTGTCTGTCTGTTACACTTTCCCGCTTAAACCTCTCAACCGATTTTGGTGATATTTGGCACAGACAATCTTTAGACCCTGAGAAAGGACATAGGCTACCTTTTATTTACTACTTTTATATACTTAGCGTACAGAGGGCGTAGTGCGAGCTATTCACTGCCGCCGTCACAAGTCACCGCGTCGAAGTAAACGCAGATTTGTATAGGATCGGAACAGCGCCGCTGTCGGCCCAAACATGACACTATTGTGAGCCCATCCACTCAGGTTTGGTTAAATTTAACGAACTATACGTTCAAGTTTTTAAAGCAACTAGAATCAATCGATAGCGATCGAATGAAGTCGATCGACAATGCGAGTTGTATAAAGAATAAAACATTTCCAATTCCCATGCAAATTTGAATAAAATTTAGATTCTCCACGAAAGTAGTTCTATGCATATAAAATACAAAGTCTAGAGTGGAATATGTTTTTTGCGTATCCCGTGAGGGATTCACTATGAGATTATGTATTATGTAGGCCAAAGGTTTTTTCTGACTAGTAGACTATTAGCTCACAAATTAAACCTTTTTGTTATCGATACTTATATGCATGTGATTGTAGACTAGAGCGAGCTATAAATTTAATATAGTGCTTTGCTTAGTTTCGGACCAGATGGCGATATGAAATGTCATGTACTAATATTATTAATAAATTGAACTGAATTTAATAAATATGGATTATTGATGTAGCGTGGATGAAATCGGCTGGCACAGTTACGTATTATAAGCAAAAAGTATTTTTTTCAATTTGGAAATTCAGCTTGAAAATAGGTAGAACGTAAACTCAGACCTTCCCAAAAGGTTCTATAAAGGGGTACGCAGAGGCACTGTTGATGTATACGTTATTTTAATTTCGTCTTAGAATTTTCAGAAATATGCAGGTTAAACATCATGGAAATTCGGAATTCATTAAAATAAGCTTTTATTAATATTCTATAAACAATCATATTTTTTTGTGTACTGAGAAGTACTTCAGCAAGCCTTTTAATGCCCTTACTGTGGTAGTACAGAAGAAGTAATGATGGCGGAATTAGAATGACGTTACATGGCGTTCATTATCATCCAAATAAGTGTTTACCAATTGATTCAAAATCTGTTGCAAGATTTCCATAAAAAGCTAGAGGACCCAGAGAAAAGACCAAGGCTAACATACATGGGACAAGTTAAAGAAAAGGTGTCTGTCATGTCGTATAAGGAGGTCAAAGAGCTGGCACTGGACAGAGACAAGTGGAAAGAGTTGCATCGGTTACAGCGACAAGAGTCTCATTACTCTTAAACTCATGATCAGTAAAAAGCTTGTAAAAACATTGGTAAAGACTGCTAAATTTTGAATATACAGAAGACATGTATTTTATTATAATGGCAATGTGGATATATTATTCCAAAGCTCATGTTAACACCATAGCATCGTTAAGACAATAATACTCGAGGCTCATCCGCAATTCCAATTTCTCGCTTCTAACGAAGTGATAATCTACCGTCTCATTGTGCGTCTCATTGTGAACGTCGTATGGTTGGTAAATTATGTATAGTGTTAGGCTGACGGCAATCAAACATTGGCTTATATTTTCACTGACATTTCCGTACAGAAGGGCTCGTGGCATAGTTGCTATTGCGCTTATAACCTAAGCTACTTGGATGAGTGACCGCTCGAGTTCTCTCCATGCGTCGGAGAGCACGTTAAGCCGTCGGTCCCGGTTGTCAATTTAATATCTTTGGCAATTGTAACAAGTCAGTTGAGAGCCTAAGAAAGTCTGACAACTGGTTTAACCTAGATCACCGCTTTACTCGTAATAGGAGTTACAGAGATTAGATGGCAGTTGTTTTGTGTAAAAATTGTTCACACGTCATCGTCACATCGGTAAGATCAAGTGGCGGCCCAGGCCAGGGAGATGATGATTTCCGTAGTGTAATACGTAACTTCACGTATTCCTAAGAGTCCTCGGAGAAGTGGACGTGCGTTCGACTATGAATATGAAGTGCCAATGAGATGATGATGATTCAAAAGCCGTTCCAGTTACCAGCTACATAGGCATCCAGCAAAAGGGGTTAGACATAGTTTTATTCCGAATTTAGTCTAGTTTTCGTTTAAACCATGTTTGGTAACACTTTCTCCTCATCTGACAACAGAAAGGACAATACAATATTCCAATTCATAATATTGATATAGATTATATACGAATGTATGACTTAATACTTCATACACACCACTGCGTTTAAAATATATTGGTGTAAACACGCGAATTGAACGTTTTATTGAATAATATCGCACGTTCATTATATTAGGGGGCTTTGAATTCACTGGCACCGAGTCGACTCCACGCGATAAATACGAACACTCGCTCCAATTCGATTTGGATACAAAACACTGCATCGATATACATCTAAATTGTATTGTTCGTTGTTTCATTAGATTTACTGTGTTTTTAAGTGGTGTGTTTTGTGTGTGAATGTACATGGACGTATGTACGTTGGATTTATACCAGTTTGTGTTTGTGTGAGTTAAACAAAGGTAATTCTGGACGATTTTAATCGTCGTGTTTATTTAAATTTAAAGCATTTTGTAAACTATAAAAGTTGCAAACAAGCCTAGTCTACCAGCCATAGTCTACCAGCTACCACGGCTTATAAATGCTTCATCTTTGATTTTTTATATATAGTATTTAAAATACTCCCAAAAATAGACATTATATTTTGGCTTATTTCCAGACCTCCACCGCTTTTGTTTTGGTGTCTAATATTGGTGAGTATATAAAACAATTCTTCGAATAACGACATATCCCAACAAAATATTAAGGACAAATTAAGGAGCATGTGAATCGTTTCAATGGCTTAAAAAATACAATCAATTTTCTAACTTCCTTTATTTAGAAATCGGTTAAAAAATGGATTTCCATCAGGCTCAACGCGAGTCGGGTGCTATCTCAACACTCTCCCGACACAAGATAGGAATCAACAAAAATTGCCACCACACTGCGTCGGGATATAAATGGGAAACCGTTCTTTTAGCCGAGTGCTTGAATTGAGTGCCTGATAACTGCTCGCCACAGACTGCAGTAAGCATGGATAGTTCCTCATCGATAAAAGAAAAAAAACGTAATGTTAGTCTTCATGACTTTACGATAATAAACCACCCAAATAGGTAGGTAGGGTAATTTAGCCAGATAAATTTAAAATACTCAATCCTTTTTTTTACAGTAGAAAATGTCGGCCATCTTAGATTTCAAAAAGGAGCTTTTAAAATCCATAATTAGTAATAACTCTGTAGAGTTTCCAAAATTCATTGCAGTTGGTGGTAAAAGCTAGATCACGTATAAAAATCAAAGATCTTGGTTCAAAACTTTATCTATAATAATTATTATTAAGAGCACCGAATTTGTATACTATTTTACGAATAAAAAGCCACGTTATTAGTTGGTATAATAGGCAATAATGATAACCCGAATAATTAAAGACGTTTACAAACCGCGGGGCTCAGCTAGATTTTTGTTCAAATTTACTTGTAGCATGCTACAACACAGGAAAATAAAAAAATATGTACGTGATTAACATCTCAGCTTATCTGCCGTTCTCATACAAGTTGTATGTGAATGCGTTGTGCGATGAATAATGTAGAGGCAATGAATACGGGAGTTAATGAATTATTGAAACTTGCTGTTAACGCGAGATTTATGGAGATTTATAACCTGGCTTAGTCTAATGATGGTTAAAATACATGCACTTGTGTTCATACTGATAAAAATATTTTTATCCGAGGCTTGGTTGCATGATGAACTTGCTTTAACATTATTAAAGGATTAGGTTTAAATAATTTATTCTCATAATAAAGTTCCCTTAAAATGAGATACAGAAAGAATAATTGATGAATAGGTAGTATTTCCATTAAGTGGTCTGATTTACAATAAATCTATTATAGTATAACTAACCTTTAGTCTGTGCTCCAGTGAAATTATTAAATTGTAGGATAATGCGAATAGCTCGCAGCAACTGTCAGTGCAATGGTCGAAACGTCAATGAATTAAACTATTTTTGTCAAATATAAGACCCCTATTAACGTTTTTACATTAATTAACAAAAATGATAAGATATAAGATAGATAACACATCAAAAAATAATTGTACTCGTATTTATTTATTTTTTAGAAAATAATTATGTAGTTAACTAAGCAGTATCTTTAAAGCCTAAGGATACAGGCTTTATCTTGCAAATATAAAACAACAGAGTAAAATACAAGATTATCCAGCCCGTTGTGTAGTCTGTGGCAGCCTCATCGCCGGTAAACGCGATCCTATCTCCGACACTGCCTCGCTACAGATTCACTCAGATACGGTACCTTTTTATACACCTTTTAGAGTTCCGCTCGCGATGTTGTACCTCTTTTGTATATGGACTCCGTTATAGACTGGATAACCCAGATTTTTGTTAGGTACTGACTCAGGCTATTATTTTTTATGAGTCCAGTGTAATAGGTTGTGCTATCGACACCGACAAGGGGCATTTGCAGTACTCTTATCGCTTTCTTGATCGCTTAGTCTCAATGCAGAGGTTTCAAATAAGCGTACAGGGTACCATAAGCTCTTATTGCCACCATAGTCCTACTTTGTGACTGTGACAGACTTATACACGTATTACATCTGTCTCATAATAAAAGTTAAACTATCATGGCAATAAGAGGATGACCTACCATGAGGTAGGCCCTAGTTCACTTGATGTTAAACGGCTACTGCAGTTGAGCTTGCATAACCAAGTGTCAAGTTACTCATCATCATCCCCCTGTCTCTATCTCGTGTTATTTATGGTCGGTGCAATGTATTTTTCATTTTCAGTTCTGTTGTCTATCAGCTATCATGTCTGTACTTACTCCTTTTCTAGCCATATCTTCTCCCATACAATCCATCCATCGTTTCAAAGGTCTTCTTCGTCCCTTAGTTTCATGTTACTGTGTCAACTAATGACGAAATTTGAAAGAGAGACTGACAGAAGCAAAAAACGTATTATATATATTAAAGTAAAGATATAGATAAGGATATAGATATAGTCTTGATTTGTAAAGTGTCATGTAGAGATTAAAACGGCTGGTGTAAGAAGATTTATATTCTAAAACGTGGTCTAAAAAATCCATGGTTTAGATGTTTTTCGAATTATCTAGTCTTTGTTTAATGCATGTTTTGCAATAAGGGCGATCGAATATAAAATCCTGCTGCTCGACTAGTAGACCAAAGAGCCACGCCTGATTATTATGTCGTAGCGTAACGGCTACGAACCGCAACTACCAATTTGACCTATTGTATTTTATTCTGACTCTTTTTTCATTATATTGCTGTTCA
This sequence comes from Watsonalla cultraria, assembly GCA_964035505.1. NCBI lineage: Eukaryota > Metazoa > Arthropoda > Insecta > Lepidoptera > Drepanidae > Watsonalla > Watsonalla cultraria. The sequence continues at coordinate 365,173 of OZ037726.1, read as the reverse complement.
TTTGTCTTTCTTTATGAGCACTAGAAGTAAAGCGAGGTCTATGTACTATTCTCTCCTTCCATAGTCAATATGTAATCACAATAAAGTGATAGATAAGCTTGGTATTAGGCGCGAGGCGGGCGACAATGCGTCGGCAATTCTACGTTATTGGTGTAACGTCTTGCATGGCTGTAAATTGTGAGGGAGTGTGTGTGTGATGAGCGAGGAGCGGAGCGGGTAGCGGGGCTGGGAGCGGGGCGTGGAGCGGGTAGCGGGGTATGGAGAGGGTAGCAGGGTATGGAGCGGGAATCGGGACGATGAGCGGGTAGCGGGGTATGTAGAGGGTAGCGGGGTATGGAGCGAGTAGCGGGGCGTGGAACGGGTAGCGGGGCGTGGAACGGGTAGCGAAGTAGTCAGTGGGTAGCGGAGCAGGGTGCGTGAAACTCCACAGTTTAATACTAGTAAAAAAAATTAAGAAACAATATTTAAGCTTGTTAGTTTCAGCTTTTAATATATAACCAAATGATTCATATTCTTCGACGTTCAAAAGTGCCTTACCTCGTCCCAGTAAGAAAATATTTTTTATATTCGTTTTCCAGCTGACATTATACAAAAACATTTATTTAAATCCGACTGGTAGTATCAGAGATTATCGCCTTGTAACAAACAACGTTCTTTTTAGTTTTATTAAGTGCTAGCCAACTACTTCGTCTCCGTCCTTTGAGTCAAACCTATCCCTATTCTCAATTGAAGCTATTAGTTTGTTTTTAGCCGAGAAAAGGGAAAATATAGGTAGAGAGACGGAAACACATTCGCATTTATAATCTTGACTAATATTATAAAGAGGAAAGATTTGATTGTTTTTTGTTCGATCTTGAAAATTCTTTCAGCAATGGATAGCTACGTCATCAGCGTGTAACCTAGGTTATATTTTATCCCTGTACTTCCACGGAAACAGGAACTACGCGGGTGAAACCGCGTGACGTCCGCTAGTACTAGTATCAATAAATTAGAATACCACGAAAATGTTTGCGACAATTTTTCAGTGTTTAATAATAAGCTTCCCGTGTCCAATACATGAGTCAACCTTATTTAAATTTATTTCAGGATAAAAGCTTGGGGAGAATAATTGAGGGCCTGAGGCGAGGCCAGTATTATTTAGTGGCCAGGCTTACCTCTAAATTAAAAGTTACCGTTCAATGATTATCGTGATCCTGTTAAAGTAATGATACCACGTTGTTTTGGGGTGTCGTACTATTAACGTGAAAAGGGTTGCAGAAACTGAATAAATAAATAAAAAAAAATAATAAAGGGGTAGACAAATTAATAGTATAGGTATAACTGAAAATATTTATATTAAGCAATACAACTTTCAATAGCGCGATCTATTCAACAACTCACGCCATCTATTGACACATGAATGGAACTAACACACACTCGTAGTAGATACAAATCGTAGACACATAGATAAAAAAAATTGGTGTCTGTCTGTAATTCCAGAATATCAGCTTTTCACTAAATGCATACGAAAATATAAACGGTACTGACTTATAAGCATCATTTTTTAAAGATTTTCTCTGTCCATCTGTCTGTCTGTCTGTTTGTATGTTCTGGCTAATCTCCGAAACAGCTGGAACGATTATAACGGGACTTTCGCTGAGAGATCGCTGTCAGAAAGGAGTAACTTAAAAAACATTACATTCGGCGAGCAAAAAAAAAACAAGAAAGTTTTTTAATATAAGCGTTTGTATATAATACTTATATCTGAAGTCTAATTGTATATTTTAACTAATGACCCTGTTATATCTCATTACCTTAGTATAGTCTTTAAGAATTCAAATAGTGTTCAACCACAAATCAATCGAGTGTCTGCCACATTAACCAGTTATTGCAACCACTAAATAATCAACATTATCTGAAGGCAATCCCCAGCTACACCTAGAAATCAATTGTGGTTCTGGCTGGTTAGTTGAGAATTACTAATACCAGTGGTAATTGCGTTCAATCGCAAATCCGTCATGTCAATCGATATATCTTGTTACCGGCTCAACAATAGTTGCGGCTTAGTTTATGGACGATGTATTGCGCTAAATTGGACATTACTTTAGGGCGATTAAGGACTATTTTCAATATTCTATCCTTATGTCATTTACGTTACTAAACATAAAAAAATCTGTCATTTTAACATTACTATGTAAGTGAAGGTATAGAAGCAAATGTGACGGATAAAGAACTTGTTAGAAACTTGAATATATATACTGCGCTTGAGAACTCTTATTGCGCGATTTAGGTTCTCGCGTATCTGTACTCAAATTTTACATTTGTTAGCGAGTAGCGCCATCTATGTAGCGAGTAGAGAAACGCTGATACAAAGTGATTTTAATTGTTTTATTGACACATCATAAATTATGACACTTCTCCGTCAGTCTGTTTCCATAATGTAACTTATTTATCTAATCGTATACAGTAAATGTTTACAAGCAGTCTTCAAAGACAATAATTCACCATAAAAGGACTACTTCAAGCGTACATTGTAGGCTATATTCGATATATTCAGTTTATATAACTTTTTTGCCAATCACGTGCCATAGTCCACTAGGCCAATAGTGGGGTAATTCTATTCCAGTTAGAATTGATTTGCGCAAGAAATGGTACGTGGTTCGACGGTCACGTCGGCCGAAAATTATTGTGTAAAGAGAATTGCTCTTTATTTCGCAGAGAATGAACTATCCAACACAATAATAAATTTTCTATTCAAACTAGTAGATCCTGAGATTATTTATTTATTTCTTTAAAACTTTATGTAAGTACACAGGTGGACTTAATGCTAAAGCATTTTCTTTAGAATAGCAACTAAACGAACAAACGATTAATTCATTCACGCCTGAATCTTACAGCGGTAGGCAGAAACTATGATCAAGCTAAGACCAATAGCGAATCAGAAGCTTATATTGAATAAATTAATTTTGATTCGATAATATACTGTAGTAATCATAGCATTTTATTATTAATACGGAATTATCAATATAATGCATTGCGTATTCCAAAATGCAAGTGATATTTAGTAATGAGACACGCAATATGCGGCGGTTATCTCCATATTGTTAATATTCGTTAGCCGTATATTTAACGCTAGATTGCCGATGGCATACTAATTGCGTCAGTTGCATTCGCTCGAGCGGCGACTATGGTGGTCGACGATAATGTAGCGATAGTATTGGTGGAATGAGTCTCCGATACATTGCTTTAATCTCAAACTGTAAAATATACGCCAGAAGTTTATATCTATACATCTAATCAAATAAATTCTGTGTTTGAAATCTACACTAATATTATAAAGAGGAAAGGCTCCTAAACTACTTGACCGATCTTGAAAATTCTTTCAGCAATGGATAGCTACATGATCAGCAAATAACATAGGCTATATTTTATCGCCGTACTCCCACGGCAACGGGAACTACGCGGGACGTCCCCTAGTTCCACATAAACGGCTGTTCACTAAATGCATATGAAATGTTATACGATACATTAGTAAAAAGACTTTTTTTTTATTTTCTCTCTGTCCGTCAGTTTGTCTGACTAATCTCTGAAACAGCAGCATAGATTTTAACGGAACTATCTTTGAGAGGTAACTGATGCTACAAAGAAAATGAAATCGCAGGGCACAGGTAGTTCAAAAATAAAAAGTAAATTTTGTTTTACGGATACTTCAAGTTATAAAGAAATGAATTCTTTTTTTTTTGTTTGTAAGTAACAACAGTATCGATCTGGATGCCGCAAGCTGAACACAGGGCGCTATGGCACTCATTAGGGGAGGCCTATGGCCAGCAGTGGACTAACATAGGCTGATGATAATGATGAACAACAGTATCAAAAAGAAGCTTCGAAACCATAAACCATAATGTTAAAAGTTGTACCAACTTTAAAACACTATATAAGTAATTAGTAATTTCAATTCCCGTTGCTATAACGTTGAACAGGATAAGCGCCTGGTTTAATGTAATCTATTAGCATTTGGTTAATGTTTGTACAGGCCGGCTAGATAACACGCCGCAGGCCACGCATTAATTCGAACTTTGGAGGCCTTCCTTTGTTCTCACATAAAAATATATATTTTAAACACGACCCTAACAAGAGCCGTGGTGTTATACAAGGTACTCAAGTTCTCTCTTCGGTCGGCACCATGTAGTGGTTTTTAAACTTATGTACAGTATTGTTCTGGGAGTTTAATGGTGAAGAAAAAAGCATAATTATTATGTTTGAAACTAAATTCAAATACGTATGTATCAAACTAAAAATATCCTTATTAGTATAGACATTTAAAAAGTAGAGACTTGTAAGAGATATAATGGCAGCGCGGAATAACCCCTTGTCGTTGAAAGCTTACATATGCTACAAGAAGTTTAAATGTTAAATTCTACGTTCAAAATAAGTCATCATCAGCCGGAAGACGTCCACTGCTGAACATAGGCCAAAATAAGTAGTTACTTTCAAATCACAAGAATGCCGTTATTTTATAGTATTTACTATCTGTGCCCCGCGGTTTCACCCGCGTAGATTTAGTTTCATCCTTAAAATCGGTCCAGCCGTTTCAGCCAACAGACAGACAGACAGACAGATAGAGAAAAATTTTAAAACTTGGTTTTTTAGTGTCAGTAGCGTGTATATACTTTCATATGCATTTAGTGAAAAGCTGTAATTTTGGAATTACAAACAGACACTTCTATTTTATTTATCTGTATAGATAGATAAATGTTACCCGGATTGGAAGATTGCTTTTACCTGGCAAAAAACTCATAAGTTCACTTTTTATAAATATGTTACTATAATTAGTTACATGCTACAAAAGTCACGAAGTATTTTGATGAATACGTTAGTGAATCTTGTAATAAATATGATTTGAAAAGTGTAATTTAACACGAAATTTTTGGTTAATATTCACATCTATTAGGATCCTTGAACCGAATTGTTACGAAAAATTACGACAAAAAATGTCATTTCACAGTCGATTAAATGAAGGAAACTCATCATAATTCTACATAAAAAGTTAAAAAACAAAACTCATTTGGGTCGTTTCACGCGGCTTGATAATGAAGACTTTTAGATTAATTCTCCACGTTTTAATTACGGACTCCGAAGTTATCATTTTTATTGGCACTGCGTTCATCCAGGGCGATTTTCTTTTCCCGTTTTTTATGGGTCCTTCCCTTTTTTGTTTATTCTCCATAATGAGTTGAACTTGCGAGGCGTTTAACGACCTCTCGCTGTTCTCGAAATTACTACAATCAATTACGATCTCGGAAATTATTCACTCGTAATACTTGGTACATTGGAGTTTTGAATGTCAAGTGTCAAGGAGAAGTGTAATGAGAAAATATTGGCAGGAATTCATGAATCTTCCTTAAAACATTATTTACTAATATTACAAAGAGGATAGATTTGATTGATTTTTTGTTTGTTTGTTTGCATTTAATAGGCTCCGAAACTACTTGACCGATCTTGAAAATTCTTTCAGCAATAGATAGTTACATCATCAGCAAGTAACATAGGCTATATTTTATCCCCTTACTCCCACGGGAACGGGAACTACGTGGGTGAAACCGCGTGACGATCGCTATTTTACTAATAATATAAAGAGGAAAGATTTGTATGTACGTTTATAACAAATTGGCTCAAAAAGTATTGGACCGATTTAAAAAATTCCTTCACTAATTGTAAGCTATATTATCATTGATTAATATAGGCCATATTTTATCCCCGTACTCCCACGGAAACGGGAACTACGCCGGTGACGTCCGCTAGTTATTTATTAAAAGAGTTTTAGTTCTACATTACTACCCCCCATATTACAAAACATAAGATAATCCGCAGTTTAAAAGTAGTTCCATCTCTTTTTGTGATATGGATTTCAAAAGGGATGGACATAGTTTTAGTCTGAGTTTAGGCTTTAAACTATATTTTGTAATATAACGGAATACGACATCCTTACAAGTGCTTCACGTTAGGGCTAAGTAAAGTGCCTGTGATACCTAACTTTTCGCCTTTCATCAAGTAAGTATTGTGGTAAGTAATAACTTAAAAACAGTAACAAATAAACACAAAGTTCAGTGTACCACGTCGCCGGTAACATCACGGTGCGGAACCAAAAACAAAAGACTGCACATACAATCAGGATTTGTCTGTGTACAAAAATAAAAGAATCCGAATCACTCCGAAGGAACATGAGGAAAAAACAATAGGTTAGTTGTGGAAAGATAAATAAAGAGAGATTTATTTCGTGAGTGGAATACAGAGAGGGCTGCATGCACCTCTGGGAATGTAAAACAGGCTTACATGCTAATGTTGTTCATTGTACACTTTTAATACACTGGATAGCGACTGTAAATGTTGCTACATCAAAAAATATTCGCTTGTCTTAACCCAGAACTACAGGTCAGTCAGAGGCCTAAGAGAGGCCTTACAATTGCCGATTTTCCTCGAAAAAGGGGTTACGAAGGTCAGATGGCATATAAAAATCAGGCGATCAGCCACATCGGGTTGAAAAAAGTGCCGACCCCAAATACATGGGATTAAGGCCAGGGAGATGATGATTTTGTATAGATATTGAAATCCACTGAAATCCGCTTAAAGTAATAAAGCAAAAACATTCGATTCTCGGTTGGTTTCTATTATTTCGACACAAGGAGTCTGAGACTGGTTGGGCATCGGCGTTTGTTCAGTAAATCTATCATCAACATTCGAAACATACTCGTATGTCCGAACAAATCAATTATTCCGGTAAAATAAATCTGTTTATATTTTCTCCCATTGAAAAAACAGGTTTATCTAAACAAGCGCCAGGGATTGATGGACTAAAAGGCAAACGGTATTGGGTGCGACCACTGTTTGTTTTACAAATTGAAAATACGCAAAAATACAAACACAAGGGTTACAATTTACATATGAATAAGCCAACGTGTGATTAAATTAAGCCGGCTTTGAGAATAGATACCACGCACTCAACGAGTACAAATAGCTGGACATATGCGTACACGGAATACACGGAAAATGCTAATTTTGCTTTTGTAAGAGTTTTATTTTAACACTCTGTTTAACTTCATCTTTTGTGAATTTAATTATTGTTTTAATTTAAGGTTTTGATTATAAATATGAGTGATATATTTGATACATAATCATCACACAAAATCCAAATTATATTTATATCTATATATATAAAAATGAATCCCCATTTCCCTTGGTCACGACATCATGGGTGAACGGCGGGACCGATTTCGATAGTATTTTTTTGTTGTGTTCGTTATTGTCAGGAGATGGTTGTATTAAAAAATAAAGTAAGAAATTTACTTGGAAAATTTGAGAATTTAAGAATACTTAACCACCATATAAAATTCCTTTTTTCTTAAAACTAACCTTAGCGCTTTGGACAATAAAAGCTTTTTGATGTAACATTATGACGTTGACATAGAAGTGACAGAATACGTGCTGCATTCCTATAATTAAGACAGGGCAACGTCTGTCGGGTCAGCTAGTATATTATAGTAATTAGAGAAAAATTTTCTTTTTGTATAGGTACCTACTATAACAATCGTTAACCAATGGCAGGTCGGTAGTCCTCAATAAGATATTGTATTAAAAGAGTAAAATTATTTTAAATTTCCAATTTATTTTGATAACAACTCATAAAATGTATTGGATATAAGCTGGTCCTTGCCATATTGGTCACGTGTGGCCATAACAGTTCCCGCCGGTATCTCTTATACTTTTATAGATATAGTATAATTATGGATATACGTGCATTGCAACTGCGTCCATGGGCTTACATTTTTAAAGTGATTTATTTCGTACTAGATGTGCCCGCAGTTTCACCCGCCTAGATTTAGTTTCATCCTTACTGTCACGGAATCCTAATATTATTGATGGACAAAAGTAGCCTAAGTTACTTATTGAAAAATCAGCAACCTGCCAGTGGAAGTCCCGCTAAAATCGGTCGATTACCCGGAACAAACAGACAGACAGACAGAGTTTTTTTTTTAAACTTGGTTTTTTGTGTCAGTACCGTGTATACTTTCATATGCATTTAGTGAAAAGCTGTTATTTTGGAATTACAAACAGACAATTCAATTTTATTTATCTGTGTACGTTTATAGATTTTTTAATTCTATAATGTTTTTGAAAGCAGTAATTACTGAGTTTCTTGCCAGGTTGTTCTCAGTAAAAGCAACCTTCCGAACCTGGCGGTAGCATGTATAATCCTGTATAATTATGTAATTCTGACGATTTGAAAGTACTTTGTATAAAGTCTAATCGAATAAAGATATTTTTGACTTTGACTTTGGCTTGCGATGAAAATATAAAAACTCGATGTTTTACGATATAATTTTTGAAAAGCAATCCTTAATTTCACATACAATAGGTCTTGAATAGAATAATTATTCATTAACAAGTTTGGAATGTAAGCTGAGATCCATTACAATGTGACTTAGAATTTCATGAGTGTAAGTAACGCGTAATTGACGCCCGTAATCTCCCCTCGGCTCATTACTCTGCCTTAATTGGCAAAAGAACTAATGTACAATTAATTTAATACTATCTAATTAGTAGTATATATCGATATCTATACATATATACTCTATATAGATAAATAAAATTGAAGTATCTGTTTGTAATTCCTAAATAACAGCTTTTCACTAAATGCATAATATAAAAGTATATACAATATTGACAAAAAAAATTCTGTCTGGCTGTTTGTTGTGCTAATCTCCGAAACTGCTGGACCAATTTTATTGAGACTTTCACAGACAAATAGCTGATGTTTCGACGAGTAACTTAGACTAATTTTATTTAGAGGAAAAATAAATAGGGTTCTGCGGGTGAAAACGCGGGGCACAGCTAGTAAAATATTAATAAAGTGTAATGTAAAAAGTTTACTATTGTAAGTAAACAATAAAATTCAATTTTTTTTTTATATTGAACTGAATTTCATTATCTTGTATAAAGCTAGACTGATTTTGGCAGGACTTTCACTGGTTTTGTTTACACATATTTGAGATGACTTGAAGGGTTAATTACCACAATTAAACATAGACACGATGCATTCTTTTACCGTAATTGTCGTTATACACCTTAAATATATAATAATATTTATCAGAAAGGTCACATTCGGAGCACTCGTAACCGAAGGAGCGATCCATGAATGTGGATGAAATGAAAGAAGTAATATAAGGATCGTAGCAAGTGCAAACGATGGTCTCTGCCTACCCTATGGGATACAGGCGTGAGCATACGCACACCTTATCAAGAGGCAAAAGTACTGAAACTCCATCATACATGGTGTAATCAATTAGAGCAGAGAATGTACGTTTAAATTATTCTCAGGGTAGTACGCTAAATCCCGCTTCACGTAGCGAGCAGGCGTTTAAATCCAGCAATTAGTTGGTCACAGCCTACAGCGCTGTCGGCTCGGTGTGCTCGTGCAGATACAAGGAATACATTCACTACATTGAATGCCCGACTAACTGAAATTGTGCCCTATTTTAAAGCTTGCAAAATTGTTTATGATGCCATTAGGGCCAGTTTTCAACTTGTTCCAATGTTTACGGATACAACATTGCTGAGACGTGGAAAACTGGCAGAAAGACTCTATACCATACATACATACATATGCTCACGCCTGCATTCCCCGAAGGGGTAGGCAAAGGTGTTGTAATTTTCAACACCGTGACAGAGGGTGAGTCCATCGCCGTCTCAGGCACTATACATACGTCTTTGAATTATTTCTCAGCGATATGCAGGTTTCCTCACGATGTTTTCCTTCACCGTAAAGCACGTGGTGTGAAATCACTGTACATAAGTTTTTAGAAAAACTCATTGGTACATGCCCCGCTGGGATTCGAACTTGCGTCGCATGCGTAGCAGGCGACTGCTCTAACCCCGAGGCCACCACGACTCTATACCATTTATAATATTTATAACTGAGTCCCACGGATTTATCCGAATAGCAATAAAAACTATGTTAATACATTTTAGCTAGATTATTTTTTTTAACTCAAAAGTAAGCCTAAGTAACTCCTTATAACACCAGCTATCTGTATTTCACGTAAGAATCCCATTAAAATCGGCTAAGCAAACAGACAGACTACTTCCATATTATCCATGGAGTAAAAAGTTGTTATTTTGGAATTACAAACAGACTCTTAAATCTTATTTATCTGTATAGAAGATATTGTTCAGATATTACCAAGCTAAGCAATGATGGTACTATGCGTACCAGACGACTAATATAGCACTAGAAATAGGTAAATGTTGATTGTGAACTGGTTGGTAATTAGCGTATTTTTAAGCAATATTGCCCTATTTTTTTTCCTATGCTCCTGGATTTAACTAAATTTAAATGATACTAATATTATACTAGTATTATTGCATTATTTAATTGTATATATTAAGTGGAAGTCACAGTCTTGAAACAACTGAACGAGCATAAAATGCAGTCTAATGTTGCAAGAGATAACATTATGAAAATCTTCGGAGAAAAATGTTCTGCTTTTGTTACGAAACAAAATGTTTTCAACTTTCAACACAAGTTTATATTAATAACTTTATTTTATCTTTATGTAAAAAGAAAAAGCGTTTTTAGCTTATTTCTTTTAAGTAACAGTAATTTGGTTAAATTGTGTATTTAATTTCACATCAAGTTTAAAATTTCTGTAATACCTTAATTTTTGGCAGGCTTCCGGGCTAGCAATATTGGGTGTAAAAATATATTTGGTTGGAAATAATACAAGCTACGGGGTGCCACTGCGGGCGATAAAGTGAGATATTTATTTTTATAGCAGTTAGTCCTAGTAGCCATCTTTGGCAATCGTTACAAGTCAGTCAGAGGCCTAAGGCAGTCAGTCAACTGGTTTGATCCATATTACTTACTGATACCTCGTAAAAGGAGTAACGGAGGTCAGATAGTAGTCGCTTCGTATAAAACAGGTGATCAGCTTCATCGGGTTGAATTAAGTTTAGACCCCCAACAAGGCATGGGAAAAGGACAGGAAGAAGATGATGATACCTTTTTATAGTAGAAAGATGGCAAATAAGCCTGAAGTCTGTCTGCCTGATGGTAACGCCCACTGCAGCCTATGAACGTGCATTTCCTACGTACAATTAATCGCTCGTTAATGTACCAAAATAGTACTACGAAAGGGTAGGAAACATAACACTACTCTAAGGTTTCTTTGGCTGCGTTCGTTTGAGGTGCAGTTAGAGTCCCCAGTTGGGCAGCTGCGAATTTCGAACGTGAATACTCATATTCTCAGTAAAGGCAACCTACCAAACACTGCGGTAACATTTCTAATCGTGTATAATGTAATTTTTGTCCTTCTGACGCTTTGAATGTTCTTTGTGGAAAGTCTAATTAAATAAAGATATTTTAGATTTTGCTATCTCTTAAACATATCGGTGAACTGCGCAATAAATACAATTATATTTTCCATTGAAACTGTAAGTGTAAGGCTAAAGTCACACCTGAGAGAATGGAAACGTGTGTATTTGGCGCACTCCCAAATGGCAGTGTTTCCGTGTAATGCGATGTTCTCATTGCCTACCTTGCGCTCGTAATCTCTGACAATGCAGCAGTTTCTTTTCTTTAGGAAATAAGTGAGTCATTTAAAAGTGTTCATTAAATAGGTTCATTCAAGGAAGGGTGTCGAAGAATGTTAATTAGTTTACAGGGTGTTGAAACTTGTTAGACAAGAAACAAACTCCTTTGTGCCAAATATGATAAATAATTATAATCTTTATTTGACACAGCAAAACGCAAGGTCAGTTGACGACGGTCGAACGTATACAAGATGCATGTATACAAGAACGATATTTTTCTTCACCGTAAAGCCGGTGGGAATCAATGTACAGACCGCTGAGATTCGAGCTTGCGCCGCTTGCGTAACAGGCGAGTGCTCAAACCTGTCAGTCACCACAGACGGGTCTTGTAGAGACCTCATGTGAGTGCGTAGACAGGTTTGTAAGTGTCGCTGAAGAAGCGTCCCCACCCCCACGCGCGTGATAATGCGCGTTGATGGATGCGCGCCGCCGCGGACAGGCAGGGATTATTGCCGGCCTCGCAAACAGACGGCCTCTGCCGCCAGCCGAATCTGTCAAGGCGATGCCAGACCTTTTTCCTCGTTGTTTTGAATAGCCACATTCGTTTGCCGGAAGATTTATTTTTTAGCTTAATGTAGTATGTTATAAGCTCCCGTTTTATTGCTTGTTTGTCTATTTACTTGATGGGGTGTATTCATCCTGCTCAGATTACCTATATTGAACGAACCGACCATTGAAAAACCACTGTACATAATGTTAACTTTTTACTATTTACTTACTTTTTACTATCACAAAACTCCAAACATACAGACAAAATATTCTTCCATTCATCCGCAAACAAATCACTATAAAAGTACTTGTGAAGTCGCTGATCCATAACCCCATGGAAGTACCTGTATAGCACCACATTGCCCTATATAAGTTGACTTTACATTCTACCAGATAGCAACAATTTATTGGACGTTCAATAGCTTAAAATCAAAGTTATAGCCCTACTCGCTATATTCCGTATTTATAGTACATTTTAGTTTAGCTTATTCACGTTAGGTTACCAATATTTAGACACAGCTTATGGGCGAAGCTACAGGCGGATGCTAGTTATATAATTGAAAAAAACCTCAAATGCCGTAGAACTACAATATTGTTCATATTGTGACAATTTTCTTTTAGAAAAAGTTGCATACAAATCATTTATCTCTAGGTATCTGTTGAAGGAATGAATCCAAACTTCAGTCACAATATCTGGCCTATGAATATTGTAACAAATTAAACATATGACTCCAGTGGCTCACTACCCACCGGAGTGAATGTAACTAAACATGACTAGTTCGTAAGTGTCACCACAATCTCTTAGAGAGCCAAATGCAAGCATCACTCAAACACATGAGCATGAAAATTATTTGGATGACGTACGGAGCGTATCGCGAGCTAAGACGGGGCTGGATTACGTGTTACGTTCGGATAGGATTCGTTGCTATTAGAATCTAACATATAATTCAACAAATAAATTAAATAATGCTATGCAAGCATCACCAGTTTAAGTCCCAGCAGTCTATACTAGGTTTTCTAAAAAAATAACGAGCGAGAAAGGGAAAAGATCGTGACGAAACTCTGTCTGTCTGATTATTAACGATAAAGTATGAGTAAAGTAGAGTTAGTAGAGTACAAGTAGCATTAAACGGCTAAATCAAAAGTGATGAAGAAATTAAACATTAACAGTTTGCACTCTTTATACCCTCTCTCTCATAGTCCGATAGTACGACAATCCGACACAACCAGAGAGAGATAAGGCATATGACCATCGACTTAATAATTATCATTGCAGGAAATCCAACTGACCGGATTGATTATATATTGTAGTTGCACTTAGCATTAAATCACGTTTCAGCAGATAGCCATGGCAACATCATTCATAATAGGTCGATTCAGATATGGAGTCATAACTCACGAGGCCGCGTATATCTCATCGCAGTAAATCGCAAATACGGACATAAATTGTTGCAAATGCTATGTTTTACGATATTTTATTGCGTTCCAATGAACGTATACGTATCAATTGTGGTACTATTGCCTTGTCAGTTGAACAATCAACTTGTTAATGAAATAACATTGTCAAAGATGATTCATGGGATTGGGGCTCAAATAAAAAACAAATGTACGAATATCATAATACGAAGCTTTGTTGTATAAGGGGAAAGCAGTGAACTAATATGTTCCACTGTTTCAGAGATTCAGGCGGACAGACAGACAAAAATTATATGTAAGCACCTTTTATACATTTAATGAGTGACGTGGTTGTTATTGCTTACCATCAGGTCTATAGGCTTGTTAACTTCGTTCGTTCCTAATATATAAACAGTATCAATAACACAGTAGAATGTAAGACAAACGGACATATCACCAACGAATATAGATAAAATAGATTGGACGCAACAGGGCACAGGCGTAGATTTATGGCTCACTGTTTGCTCACAAATTATGACATATGGCTTTTATTTTCTGGTAAAAATTATAAGGTAGTATGGATAACTATAATTTATGAGGCGATTATGAAAGTTTATGGAAATGAGTGTCGAGTGTAGTAGTTTTTTATGGAACGCAGTATTATAATGTAATAATTGTAGCTAACAGAAGTATCTGCCAACCCTCACAAGATACAGGCATGGACTCAATACTCACGTCGAATAGATTTTTATGGGCTTTAATTATTCTTCACTGAACCAACCCCATCATACTTGTATGTGTCAAATATTTTTTCTCAAATCACCTACTCTTGTTCTCTCTATTAGTTTGTTACATTAGCTATCTGCCAGAGAAAGTCTCGTAAAAATCAGTTAAGCTGTTTTGGTGATTGACAAAAATAACTGACTCACGACAGGCGGAATTAAATTACAATTATTACATGCTGCAAATATCGTGAAAGTGTTATTTGGGTAATGGTATAAAGCTATGTGTGGGTTGACATCATCCTTTGTTCTAATGAAATATACAAGATGCCTCACTGAGTGTCCTGCCAGTTTTTCTTAGAAGGCTAGTTGCTGAACCGGCAGTAATTTTCTCTTTCCATAAATGCCTTTCCGGGGCTAAAACTGAATAAATCATTTTCATTTACATTTTCAATTAAACTGTGCACCCGTTTATACTGCTAAAATTAATATTCTCATCTCTCGCTCAAATCTCAGTCTCCATTCAAAAATAACAATGTCCAAGGTATGTTGAATAGCAATTTACTGAACCACAATTTAATTTAGCAAATCTGTAGAAAATGGTCCGTTCTGAGTCCCATATCCAACTGGGATTCCAATTGTGCACCGTAAAACGTCGCGCTAAACCTAACAATTTGTACAAACATGAAAAGAGAAGCGCTTGACCGCAACCGGAAAAAGTGTATAAAAAGTACAGCAGCGTTTGAATGGCGACTCTTTTGAATACTAGCTACATTACGATCCGCTATTTTGAGTCGCCGACACGGAATAATTTAATAGAGCGCGGCTTTTGAGCTGCGCGCCATTTCCGTGCCTCCACTTCTTTTTAGGGTTTTTGGCATATTTTTTGTGAGCGTTACTTTAAATGCCTAATGTTGCTAACGTTTTCCCAGAAGGGGCCAGAGGCACAGTATCTACTTTTTACGGAAAATGATTGACGTGGCAATGTGATAGATAGCGAATCAGTGTGTTCATCACCGTTTCGCACTATACATACGTTAAAATTTTTTTATGCTATACGCAGGTTTCCCAGCACTGTTTTCTTAAGTTTAACTCATTGGTAATGACCGGAATTGGAATCTGGCTCGCCCACCATTACTTCATGGCCCTTAAACATATCTTATGAAATGTGGGTGCACTAAGTACACTTCTGGAAAATACAGGCGTTTGATTTTTATTAGAACTTATGGAACTTATTTAAATTAATCGGTACTCGACTGGTGTTTTGTTTAAACTGGTTTTAAAGTACAGCTTTTTCATTCTTTAAGAAGAATGGGATTTTAACTTGTCAGTTATTTGGTTAGTAATATTCTTTCTGTCTATATAGCCTACCTTTGGATTTTTCAAACAGGCAGTGAATTTCTAAGAATATTTTTTTTATCAGTGACCTTGTTTTGTGATCCAAGTAACACAGAGCTTAATTATGTTACTGCTGTTTGTTTAAGCATTGTATTACTTTGGCGTGATTACATTGCTGATAGATTCAAACAATATTAATAAACATTACCAAGAAACAAAGTAATGAAATACCCGTCAACAATCTCGATGAAACAAACAAACCGAAATTTTAAATTAATCGTGTTATATTACATTTTGTTTAATTAAAAGATACGAGGCTTGTCTTGTGGCATGAATCTTTTAGTGCCTTAATGCAGACTAATGGCAGTACATTATTTATACGTCTATTTTAGTAATGTCTCTGTTAGTTCACTGAGTTTTCTACCCAGTGTCATTAGGTCTGGCTAAGATTAGACATAGACAACGGGTACCCGAATAGAATCGATGTACGATATAACAGTTTCTCAGACTTTTGCAGGTATATCGTGTCGTAATAGTAGGGGAGTGATGTGTTGTTAAATTCTTTAAACACTCATATCTTTAAATGGCCGGTCAGATTCAAATTTAAGTATTGCGTTAGTTGCAGATGGCTTTTTCCAAATTGTCTTTGGTAACAAGCGTTATATGCTAATGAAAATGAAAAATATTGATTCAGTTTTGGGCCCAGGTAAGGCACTTATGAATGTCTAAAATTTACGACCGATTCTACCGCTTTATTTTGTCGCACACCTTGAAAGAGGGATTGTCAAGTGCTTGAAGATATGCAAGTAATTTAATTAGTTAAAGATATTATTTTAATGCATGCATACAACATGCAACACTTTAAACAAACTCAATTATAAAACGTATTCATTGTATTCAAAGTCAGGCTACTATAAATGAGTGTATACTTGTACCTTCTCCAAATAGAGTGAGCCAAAGTGGTCCAACGACGGGTCCCGGGGGCCTCACACGGCCAGATAGGATCGCCTGATTAATGCCTCGACACAAACACCATTCTTCCCACCATTATTCAATTCGACAAAGACTGATACCTACCTACAAGTAGGTAGAAGTACTTATTATTTCGCGCTCGGTGACAAATGGGGAAGATAAAACGTTCTCTCGCTGTGAAGGAAGCTCCATTATCCTCGGTGACGTCACCTGCCTTTGCCATACTCACTACAAAAACTCAACAATATTAAAATGTTAGCTTACATTGCTGGCTATGTTCCTCATATTCCGCAATGTTATAGCTATTGGGCGCGCAGTGTAGCAACAGTTTTGTGTGGGGCTATATTGCCGCATATTTGTAAGTCGGTAGTGTGAGCAAGTACTGCATTATGTAACTATTAATGTTCAGTTACCTTTGACATGTTGTGAGAGCTCGGTCTGCGGTCCCCAGCAATGAGCAACAGTTGAATATTCTTGTTATTAAAGTGAATATTTTTGGTGCTTTATGAGTTCGTCTGAGGCAAAGAGCTTGTTGAAATGCTTTTCTGTTTGTTCTGTTTTGTGCTATTCAAAGAGCACGTAGTTTTGTCTCATTTAAAAACTGTTTTGTATTAAACTGTTTCATTTTAAAAGATCAACAGAACAATCGCGGGCACATTTTGTGAAATTTTAGTTAATGGAATTTTACTTCATATTCCGAATGTTCTTTACATGTGCGTCGGTGACTGAGTAGTTTATTTGCTACGTAAGGTGATGCAAGTTTTAATATGAGACGTCTTTCTTAAAACATACGTTCAGTAACTTCCTATCACGAGCTTTACAGTTCACATATGCCTTGTAGTTTCTTCTCCGACAAATGATAGAAGCCGAAGGGGTAGGCAAAACTCAAACTCAAAAATACATTTATTCGATTAGACTTTTTACAAAGTACCTTCAAATCGTCAGAATGACAAAATTTACAGTATTATACATGCTACCGCCAGGTTCGGAAGGTTGCTTTTACTGAGAACAACCTGGCAAGAAACTCAGTAATTACTCTTTTCAAAAATCTATACAGATAAATAAAATTGAAGTGTCTGTTTGTTACTGCAAAATAACAGTTTTTCACTTAATGCATATGAAAGTATACACGGTACAGACATTGAAAAACCAATTTTTTTAATTTTTCTCTGTCTGACCGTCTGTCTGTCTGTCTGTCTGTCTGTCTGTTTGTCTGTTTGTTCCGGGTAATCTCCGAAACGGCTGGACGCATTTTAACGGGACTTTCACTGACAGATAGCTTATGTTACAAGGAGTAACTTAGGCACTAAAATGAAAAAAAAACATTAGGGATCCGCGGGCAACCATGAAATTAAAATCTACGCGGGTGAAACCGCGGGGCACAGCTAGTATTATCTATACATCTATATCTATACATCTATACAGATAAATAAAATTGAAGTGTCAAAATAACAGTTTATCACTAAATGCATATGAAAGTATACACGGTACTGACATAGATAAAGCATTTTTTTAATTTTTTCTCTGTCTGTCTGTCCGTCTGTCCGTCTGTCTGTCTGTCTGTCTGTTTGTTCCGGGTAATCTCCGAAACGGCTGGACGGATTTTAACGGGACTTTCACTGACGGATAGCTAATGTTACAAGGAGTAACTTAGGCTACTTAGGTTTTTTAAAAACATTAGGGATCCGCGGGCAACCATGAAATTAAAATCTACGCGGGTGAAACCGCGGGGCACAGCTAGGTACAATAATAAAATACAAAAGAAATCACTTAAGAAATGTCCCATAGACATTCCAATGCACAAATATCGATAAAAATGACTAATGAGAGTTTTTTTTAAATTTATATATACCACCAACCGATTCTCTGTGCCATAAATGCGCGCCTAAATAGTCTACTCAGTATACAAACTACTGCAAGTACGTATGCGAGTGGGCGTTGGAGTTTATGAAGCTGGGATTCTGATTGAATATTTACTGTTGTGATGATGTCCTTTGTATATTTACGTAAAGGCATCATAAATCATCCGAAGGTTGCCAGAGACGATACAAATTAACAGCTCAGCCGCGTGACAGAAAGGCAGGTCAGACAAACAGTTTATTCTCATTTGCGCAAAAACAGATTGTGAGATGGCGATCCATCACGGGGGATTAGTGTCGGGATCCCGCGGTTGTTTGCAGTCGGAGGGATTTGGCCGCTGAAGGAAGCCGGGATACAGCTCTTGGAAGCAAATACCACGTGTGTGATGACGCTTTTAATAATATTATGTTGGGTGTTGATTGGTGGCCGTTGAAATATATTTGAATAAATACTAGCTGTGTAGATTTAGTTTCTTCCTTATTGTCGCGGAATCCTAATATTTTTAATAAATAAAAATAGCCTTAGGTACTCCTTGAAACTTCAGCTACTTGCCAATGAAAGTCCCGCTAAAATCGGTCCAGCCGTTTTAGAATAAAATTGAAGTGTCTGTTTGTAATTTCAAAATAACAGCTTTTCACTAAATGCATATAAAAGTATACACGCTATTGACACTGAAAACCAAGATTTAAAATTTTTCTCTGTCTGAACTAAATATATGAATGTTCCTGTTTATATTGTAAACTAGATGTGTCCTACGGTTTCATCGAGTAGCTTAAGTTAGCTGCCGACAGATAGAAAACAATTTTCAATACATTCACATGCGTTTAATAAAAGCCATTATTTTGGATTTAGCAAACAAACCCCTCGATTTTATTTGATTGAGAAAGTTGTTAGACTAGATTAGTAGGTAGTTCTCTGATAATATTTGTGGACCTTTATGGAAGCCAAATAACCGTTCAAGATATTCCAGATGTTATTCATAACCAACAAGGCTTATTCCCAGATATAAATTTAACGTATATCTATATCTATACAGATAAATAAAATGGTGTCTGTTTGTAATTCCGAAATTACAGTTTTTCACTAAATGCATATGAAAGTATATACGCTATTGACACTAGAAAATCAAGTTTTAATTTTTTTCTCTGTCTGTCTGTCTGTTTGTTCCGGTAATCTCTGAAACGGCTGGATAGATTTTAACGGGACTTTCACTGGTAGGTAGCTGATGTTTCAAGGAGTAACTTAGGCTATTTTTACTTATTAAAAATATTAGAGTTCCGCGACAATAAGAATGAAACTAAATCTACGCGGGTGAAGCCGCGGGGCACAGCTAGTTAATAATAAAATGCTGCTTGAAACTATGATTAATTTTTTTTTACTACTTATCTCTTAAAATCTATGTTACTAATGAAGGAAAAATAATATTTAAAATATACTTCTCAAAATAATATCTGGTCCTCAGGCAACATGCTTGTACTTAAAATGGCTTAATTTAAAAAGTTATCCCAGTTAATGATCACTTAATTACAGTAGCATTACACTTTGAATTAGCAAAGTTATACGGTCATTAGACTGTTATATTTTTATTTTATACCTACTTCAGCATAATGTTTCTTATACTATTAAAATAAGAAATATAATATAAAAAAAAAAATAGCCGTGGTGGCCTTGGGGCTGTAGCAGTCGCCTGCTACGCAAGCGACGCATGTTCGAATCCAAGCCTATGTACAGTGATTTCACACCACGTGCTTTACGGTGAAGGAAAACATCGTGAGGAAACTTGCATATGTCTGAGAAGTAATTCAAAGACAGAGATAGTGTTTGAAACGGCGACAGACTCACCATCTGTATCGTTGGCACTTTAATCATTTTCGGTGGAAAGTGGGTGTTGTTAACACCTCTGCCTACCCCTTCTGGGAATACAGGCGTGAGCACATGTATACTATTTAAGTATAAAAATAGCGTGTTCCTGTGTTCGGATCGAGCAGTGTTATAGGGGTTTTCCCTCTGTAATTTCCCATAAGCATCCCGGTGTCGGGATAAGTGCCTGCTTACTGGGAATAAGCTAGCCCCCTATTACATCGGATTTAAGCATAACTAGCGAAATGTCGATGTCATACAAGTACACCTCTCCCTACCCCTTTGAGGAACACGCGTGAGCAAGTTTTTAATACGCGCTGCTAAAACGGTCATAGTCGGTCCCCAGATAATAATCTATACATCTATATCTATACAGATAAATAAAATTGAAGTGTCTGTTTGTAATTCCAAAATAACAGCTTTTCACTAAATGCATATGAAAGTATACGCGCTACTGACACTAAAAAACCAATTTATAAAAATTTTCTTTGTCTGTCTGTTTGTTCCGGATAATCTCCGAAACGGCTGGACCAATTATAACGGGACTTTCACTGGCAGGTAGCTGATGTTTCAAGGAGTAACTTAGGCTACTTTTATTTCTTAAACATATTAGGGTTCCCCGACAATAAGGATGAAACTAAATCTAAGCGGGTTTAACCGCAGGGCACAGCTAGTTTATTATAAACTAGCTGTGCCCAGAGACAGACAGACAGACAGACGACTCCCGACCCTTTCATCCCTAACACTTCGTGACAATGCAAAGCCATTCGTGACGCCGCGCACTAAGCGTGCCCTTATAATTAACAATTGTCTTTTATTTACGATTGCGTATGTTTTCTGAAGATTTTAAATCAAAACTCTCTCATCACACCATCCTTGAAGCATCCTAGAGGGGTAACCTGACCTTACAGCACCCAATTTTTACATTAGCTACTTCTTATGTGTACATTTAAGATCTTGACGTGATATTTTTAGAATACAAATATTAGGTTTTATTGAATGCTAGCTGTGCCCATATATATTTAGTTTCATCCTTATTGCCGCGGAACCCTAATATTTTTGATAAATAAAAGTAGCCTAAGTTACTTCTTGAAACATCAGCTACCTACCAGTGAAAGTCCAGGTAAAATCCATCCAGCCGTTTCAGAGATTACCCGGAACAAATAGACAGACAGACAGACAATCAGAGAAATACTTTAAAACTTGTTTTTTTTTGTGTCAGTAGCGTGTATACTTTCATATGCATTTAGTGAAAAGCTGTAATTTTGGAATTACAAACAGACAGTTCAATTTTATTTATCTGTATATAAATTTTTCTGCAGATCGGTTTCAGACGACTTCGAAACTACTTGGCTTCAATCACTTCTATAACTCATGAATATAAATACATATTGTCCTGGATATCATTTGTAAGTCAAAAAAAAGAAAATGTATTTGTCGTTTATTCTACTTCGACGTAACAAAATAAATTACCTCATCTCCGTTTACAACCGTTATTGATCTTATTCTAACGTGAAATAACGATTAAATTTAGTGTTGAGAAACTTCATTTTACTTTCTTTTTTACAATAGTGTATCACCAATAAAGAGCCAACAACAACATCCAGGGAACATCCAGGGAAATCAGTGGCGATGGCCAATAGTCATAACCGCAGATTTGAGCGGTCACGACCGAATCGAGTTACGTACAACTTAAGCAATAAAATTGATGGCACTTTGCTCCCAACAACGTTATTGTCTCAAGCCGTTGACACAGTACATACAGAAGCAGTAGGTGATCTGCAAGATACAGTACTTAATACAAAATAGTATTAAGTACTGTTAAAACCTAAAGCCATTGGATAGACAGTATGCTTTTAGGCGCTTAAGTGAAAATGAAATTAATTTATTCAGTTTATGCCCAGCTAAGGCACTTATGAACTTCGAAGAATTGACCACTGGTTCAGAAACTAGCCTTTTGAGAAGAACCGGCAAGTAACTCAACTGGCATTATGTACATTTCATTACATAGTAAATAATTATTCATTATAATAAAATTCATATAGGATCAGAGCCTCAGCTTATGTTGATTTGTACATAGCTAAGCGTAACGCCCTCTCCAAAATTATCCCAAAAATAAACAGCAAAGCTAATTGTTTTACGTTAGGGATTTCATCGATAAATTTGTTCGATACAGGCGCTATCTCGGTGGGCAATTAAGTTCCTGTTACTAAGATACTGCAGGACTCTCTATCCTTTACAAATGATTTATTCAGTTTAGCCCAAGTGAGGCACGTATGAATTTTGATGAGCAATGCTTGGAAACTAGACTTCTGAGATTGAAGGCTGAGAAAATGAGGCATGGTATTTTAATATTGGTTGTAAATCACAATAAGATAGAGAGAGTGAATTTTTCATAGAATTGATACTTATGGTGATGGTTACAAGCGGAGAGGAAGGCCTAAGAAACGATGGATGGATTGTGTGAAAGATGATATGGCTAGAATGGGAGTGAATACAGATATGACGGAGACAAATGGAAGAGAAGAACACATTGCGCGGACCACAAATAACATGGGATAAGAGCAGGAGCATGATGATTATTATTACTTATGCTAAATGACTAGAAGGAACTGGAGGTCAACTATGGTCGTTTAAGCAGCGCGTATTAAGAACTACTTCGCTTTGAAGTTTAATTTTACGGTACCAAAATGAGACATCAAGAAGTTCTTTATATGCTCTGTTTAAATGATAATGGTAGACAAGAGGTATTACGGCGGGCAATGAAGTAGAAGAAACACTGTAATAAATAAGTCCCACTCTAAACGAAGAGCAATGAAATGGTTTCCAATCCAATCGTTTTATTGGTCGTCGGAATCCATTAAAAGTTGAACGTGTCCATAAATAGACTTAATTATTTTATTGTTAATTATGCGCCCGACCTTCTCTTCCTCGAACATTTGTTTTAAACTATGGAACAATTTGCTCGGCTCCCCTTTACAATAGCCAAAGTTTTCGGCTCAACGGAATATTTTATGATTAAACTTTTTTGGTTCTTGGCCTGTTTGCAAGATATCTTGAGACAAACATTTGGGTAGGCTTACATTGGTTTATACTGAGGGCGAGCTACTTTCAAAAAATAACTTTAAGGCGTAGCAAGCGTCACACGACTGCAGATATATTATGCGACGGATCTATATTTTTAATGAAACCGTAGCATGTCGAATTCAGTGACTGTTTTCTTATCTGATCATCATGAATTTAAGAGTAATGAAACTCTTGTCGATGTGACCGATACAGCTCACTCCATTTTTCTCTGCCCAGTGCCATCTCTTTGGCCTCCTTATAAGCTAGACACCTTTCTTACCAATACTATCGTTTTAGAAAGACATTTTTTTGGATGATTATGAGTTTTTCTGACTTTATCTTGACCATACATCACACCGAAGCCAGGAAAGGGATTATAATGAATGAATTTCTGAATGTAGGAATTCAGAAATTTCCAGAATATTTCTTTATAAAAACGAGATTACGAGTAGAGGCTAATGTTCCTATTAGAGTTCAGTAGGAATAATTAGTTCCGAGAACTAGTCTCAACTTACTGGCGCATAGTTAATAAGGTCTCGGTGAATAAAGTTTGTTCATCGTCCGCAGCTGATATGTAAGACATATGTAAGGATATGTATTGACTCAAAATATGAATATACTGATTACATCAATAACTTTCGACTAACAAAATAATTTCTTTAAATTAAATAAGCTCACGCTGTCCATGGAAAAGGCAGAGATAATACAACATCTAATTTTCACAGTATATGACTAAGCACGTGCTAACCAGACAGTTGGTGAGTCCATAGCCGTCTCAGAAACTATACGTAAGTTTATAATTTCGTCAGAGAATATGCAGGTTTCTTTCCTCACGATGTTTTCCTTCACCGTTAAGCTCATAGTGCGACACTGTACTGCAGAAAAACTCATTGTTACTGACCGCTGGGATTTGAACTCGCTCCGTTTGCGTAGCAGTCTGCCACCATGACCCACACTATTACCCAAAAACCTAGGTTATTTAAAAAAAAAATCTAAAAAGTTTGTCTAACAGGGCGAACACGTGTTAACCCCAGGCTGTCGTCACAAAATTAAGATGGATGACACAATTTGAGTAGCAACATTTGTCACCTAAAAACATCGTAGGATATTAAAAGTGTATTATCCGGAAGGTCGTATGACGGATAGCTCTCAGGTGTATCACGATGATATATCACTCCGAGCTGACGGCTCTTGATTGAGCCCATAGTTTCCCTCGTAATATCTTAAAAGTGTGCTATTTTCTTAACGGGTTTGTAAAGGTCACGAAGGGTTAACGACCTAATTACGCTTTAAATGTTAAAAGGGTGTTTAACCCGCCATCCTTTTCAATACTTTTCATAGCAACTCTCGTACATAATTCTGAAGTTGGAGCACATCATTCCTTGGTAGTATTGTATTGAGCACTATAAATCTAGATTTTTATGAAAGTGAAAAAAATCAATATAAGCCTTCTAAAATATAAAGAATATAAGAATTCACGTATTTTGCAGAAATTTAGGCCGTTCGCAATAATTGTCGGTATACCCGATACAAGTCTTTCCATTTGTCTCTGTCTAGTACCATTTCTATAATAATATGAATATAAAAGATTAATATTTTATTCACAAAAGGGTTTTACAAAACCTCGTATTTCCTAGTACAAGTTTTGTAAAATGTTCGCACACTATTTTTGTTCAACGGTATCGCGTTCTGATTTGCTCGTTCGTCAAGAACATTGTGTGGGAAGCAAAAACTTTTTCAAGTGACTTTTGACTCCAGCGGTCTGCGAAGGCATCTTAACTAACCCCTTTGCGCCCCGATGTTCGTATCTGCTGTTTGAGGAGGAACTCTTATTTTGAGAGTAGGTGCTCTTTTTTAGAACTGGACATTAGTATAAATTATTTTTTCCATCAACATTATTGCATTGAAAATGTGTCCTCTGATATTTTCTTGCATATACTCGTATTATTTGAATTTTGAAATTTTTATGCAAAGAGTTTGCTTAAGAAACAAGCCTATCTCGGCAGTAAAATTTTCGTATTATATGCCCTCGTTTCGTAATACATGAATTAAAAAATCTGGCTATTTCATAAACTTTATCTTTTACTGCCATTATAATTTGAAATTTATTATAAACTAGCCACTCATCCTCGCTTCTTATCGTGATTTCTTCGAGAATAAATACATAAACAATCTCTTGAATGAGTTGAGTACTTTAAAATATTTAAGCTAGCATACAGCGAAAGCGACATCATACTATATGAAGATTATTAGCAAAAGCCTACATGGCTTACTCAGTGTGTTAACAGTTATGTGGGGAGAGCGAGTGATCATGCTCATCCCCAGGTAAGATCTTCCAGCCAGGCGGGTGTCATGCTTATACTGCAATGAGCTTGAAAATTCTTATTGCGCGATTTAGGTTCCCGTGTATTTGTACTCAAACTTTAAATTGTTAGCGAGTAGCGCCATCTATGTAGCGAGTGGAGAAACGCTGGTACAGGTAGTTTAGTTCGTCCATCATAAACTCCGTCAATATTAACCGGCCACATGGAAGTATGAGCCAACACTCCGTGTGGTGCAGCCACTCGTGCATAGCTCGCGTGCAGTCACGCTTACAGCTCGCATACTTCTCCCAGTCGTGTCCGCCGCGTCGCGTATCGAATAGTTTGTAGCCTTTGTTGAGATATTGCATACTTTTATAAAACTCTGTTCATTTGTAAACTAAAGTTTACTATGAATAAAATGTCGTGATTAAAACTCTTTTCATTATTACATCCCCTAAACTTCTAAATAACCACTTACATTGAAAAAGAACATGATTTGTTCGGAGGCTCTGGTAAGTTCGGACATCAGACAATTACCACCGGTTCGGGATCTAACCTTTAAATGTTTGAAATAAATAATAAAATGAGCTTAATAAAAATAACATAGTAATAGTAGTTACTATGTTATTTTTATTAAGCTCACTAGATAACATTTTGTTTTCCTTTTTTCCATTATTTCTCGTACAATGCTTTTTGAAAATTTGTGATTATAAAGATTTTTTGCAGGCATCTAGTGTATTTCATTATAAAAAAAACATCGTATAAACGTTCCAATCGTCCACATTCAAAATAGTGAAAATTGTATCAGCATGAATTCATAAGCAAACTCATTGAATATGTTACGTTTTTCAGTGAGAGGCACCTTAAGTCCTTCAACATGTTGGAAGGTGATACTGAATATTGATAAGCCAAGCCTACAATGCGACGCTGAGCTGCGCTTAGTGCTTCCAAATGGATTCCACTTGTCGAGTGACCATGTGGGCGGGACTATTCTGAACAACACGAGGCTATATCGCCATTAGATCGTGACGTTGGTTGCTCATTTGAAATGCCTTGCACGTTTTGTTAGGTTATGTTTTTGCAATTATTATTTGTCTGGGTGGTCTTGCAACTGAATTCTTAATTAGTTATCTATGTATAACCGATTGCATGCTAACCTATGGCACGTCTTTCATGGTGACATCATCACGCTAAGACTAGTCGTGGGTTAAAATTAGCGTTAGCCCAAAGTAAATATTCCACGCGGACGAAGTCGGGGGCAGAAGCTAATTTATTTTAAAATCATCAATTACAAGTTTCTAACTTCCGCTCCAGAAACCATTAATACTCGTAATAACCTTCAACAAACAAAATAATCATAACACAAATTAAAAAAAAAAAATTGAGCGCTACTTCCAAAATTTGAAATCAAAGTACAATTTCCCTTCAAATTATTAATGTACAAGTTCTCGACAATAACCCCGATAGTTAACAAATCAGCCAGTTCAGTTGTTAACTCCTGTCAGAGTACTTGTCTTGTCAGAGTACCCTTATCTCAAAACTTGCCTTTCCCAACTATTGTGTAAACGTAGCTGGGTAATTACGTCTGTAACTAGCTTCATAATTGTATTGGCTTCAAGCAGTCATGTTGAAATAAGGTAACGCGTCACTGGATCATGTATCTTATTCAATCAACATTAAGGTGGTTTGAGCTTGTGGTCGAGGCAAACATGGTGTAGGTTGATGGACCGATGACCTGAAGATGTCAGGGTGCGGATTTCTGATGACCGCGTGCTGCGACGCACCGCGAGAAAGTTAGATACTAAGAAGGGACTCAATTAGACTTTTTTCTATAAAGATGGACAACTAAACACCGCAAACAACATTTATCGATACTCACGCATCTTCTCTTATATATAAAAATGAATCCCCACTGCCCTTAGTCACGGCATCACGCCTGAACGTCTGGACCGATTCTACCGGAACTTTTACTGGCAGATAGCTGAAGTTTCAAGGAGTGTTTTAGGCTTTTTTTTTAAAAGCAGCTTAGGTTTAAATCTACGTGGGTGAAACCGCGGGGCACAGCTAGTTTAAAATATAATATATGTTCACGGTATCTCAGAAGACACCCGAAGCAGAACTTTTCACGGAAGATGATTTAGTACCGGGCAGATGTTGAGTCCATCTCTATCTCAGGCACATCATCAATATATCAATTACTTTTCAGACATATTAAGGTTTCCTCACGATCTTATCCTTGACCGAAAAGCTCATGGTGTGAAGTCACTGCACTTGTATGGAATCATTATGATAAAATTAGCGATAAGTCTCACAATTTTTTATGAATCGGAATTCCTATAAACCTAATATAGAACTATGGACGAACAAGTAATCTTCAGATGGATTCAATACCAAAATATCTGAATTGAAAAGGTCAATACACAGTATCTGCCTTTACGATGCTTTAATGTTCGTAAATGCAAAAAATTAAGAAAAAAACAAAATAAAACGGTATTTTAATCCATCCTTTATGAAAAACGGAATGGCACGAGCAACTGAGCCAGCGCTCATTCGATTACACGAAGTAATCGCGTTACCTGAACCATGTTACTGTGAACAGATTGAGATTAAAAAGGAATTCGACGCTCCTCGGACGGAAATCTTCCATTAAGTTTCAAGGTTTGCTGAAATACGGGATCAGCAGGGCTTAAAACTAAGCAATGCTCGTTATGTATTTGAACTTCAACTTTGGGGTGTGTATCCTAACTATACTATCTATACGGATCTACATACATATAAGATCAATCTTTTTTGACATTAAAATAATGTACACAATGTGTTGCTCTGGAATAAGAGAATTTATTGAACCTTAAATAAAATAACTAAAATATAATACAATTATGTCAAATAATAAACCAGACACTTACCTGGAATAAGAGAAACGACATTTATGTTAATTCTAATGCCTAGCTATTATAAAACAAACACACCATATTTTATAATTGTGAAAATAATTATCTGATGACATATGTCATAACGTCAAAACTCTTTTCCTCTGACTATACGGCCAGGTACGGTTAAGGAGTAAATACTCCTTACATACATATATAATTACGTTGTCTTGACTAACTATTTCCATTTCCAAAGGGGATAATTATTGGTTGGAAGTTTGCTAGTACGCAAAACCTTTATTTTAAAGCAGGGTGTTAATGAAAATGCGTATTTTGGTTTGATACAGGATTGCGTCTTTTAGGAATATTCGAAAATGTATCTTTGGTAGGGGGTGAAATTTTATATTGAGAATTATTCATATTATTGTGCATGAAATACATGCTTTTTTAAATTATTAAATGTACTCAACACATAATGATGGAAAATTAAACACATTAGGTGAGGATAAGCAACTCCTCTGACTTTGGTTTAATACTGCAAATATCAAAGTATTTTATTAGCTAACTTAAACTTAAAATTAATTAACTTAAAATTGGCCAAATACGTGCCGAACATGCTTATAAAAAATCCGTACGAACGTAGAATATAATTAACTAGCTGTGCCCCGCGGTTTCACTCGCGTAGATTTAGTTTCTTCCTTATTGTCGCGGAACCCTAATATTTTTAATAAATAAAAGTAGCCTAAGTTACTCATTGAAACATCAGCTAACTACCAGTGAACGTCCCGTTAAAATCCGTCCAGCCGTTTCAGAGATTACCCGGAACAAACAGACAGACAGACAGAGAAAATTTTTAAAACTTGTTTTTTTAGTGTCATTATCGTGTATACTTTCATATGCATTTAGTGAAAGCTGTTATTTTGGAATTACAAACAGACACTTCAATTTTATTTGTATGTATAGATATATATAAGACAAAATATAACATTCAAGTAACTACCTATTCATAAGATATAACCCGTTTACAGGCGGACGAAGAGCAGAGGATTAAAAAAACAAAATCAAATGAAATAGACGTTGGAAATAGTAATTAAAGTCCAGAATAGGGCCCCCACACAAGTCCATCCGAGCAAACACTAGAGGGCGAGTGCGACACGGCACACGCATTACTGAATGCCCGGAGAGCTATAGTGCCTGAGTGCCTGAGATGACCCATTCGAACCTATTCCACTCTCAACTAGGTGTTCACGATGCTAATGACAAACTGGACGTGATTTAGGCTGAAATTCCCTTTATTTGGGCTTAAAGCGAGTGTCGTCTGTTTCTTACTTAACTTTCATTTGAGTATTTGTGTATTATGAAAATACTATTGTATAATACACAAATACTATATGAATACATCATTTATAAGACAAATCTACTTAAATCTATACATCTATACAGATGAATAAAATTGAAGTGTCTGTTTGTAATTTCATATTAACAGCTTTTCACTACATATATACGGTACTAACATTAAAAAAACATCTTTTTGAATTTTTTCTATCTGTCTGTCTGTCTGTTTACCCCGGCTAATCTCTGGGACTAACTAATAGGACTTTCACTAGGTAGCAGATAATTGATGTTATAAGGTAACATAGGCTGCTTTCATTATAAAAAATGCCTTCACCGAAATAAACCCACCCATTAAAAATAAGTCTCTGAGGGTGAAACCACGTGGTATAGCTAGTAGAACTTATGTTTAGATGTCACGAACCTCGCCCACCTTGTTCTTAAGTATGTATTAGTACAAGTCTAGCTTATTTAACTTGAGTAGAATATGTTAACTAAGTTACACTAAGTAATGTTAAACTGAATCCAGTGCAAAGTTCACAGCTAATCCAAATGGAGTCTCGAGCAATAATTACAAGACGCAGACAAACCCCGTTACTAACGTTAGTGTTTGTGAAACACGTTCTGTATAGCTAGTTAGGGAACTTGCGGTTATAATTTACAATATCACAAATATATGCTCACGTCTGTATTCCCTGAAGGAGTAGGCACAGGTATACTTGTAAGTCCTAAGTCCTATGTAATAGGGGGCGAGCCTATTGCCATTAATCGGTCACTAATTCAGTTTTCGGGCTGCTACTGGGTAATTGCAGATGGAAAAACTCATTGTCAAATTCAAATTCAAATTCAAAAATATCTTTATTTGATTAGATTTTTACCAAAGCATTTTCAAATCGTCAGAATGACACAATTACACAGGATTATACATGCTACCGCCAGGTTCGGAAGGTTGCTTTTACTGAGAAGAACCTGGCAAGAAACTCAGTCATTACTCTTTTAAAAATCATTCATCAGTCATTCTGCCTGACCCTGGGATCGACCTGGACCTCGTGTTTTTTAAATCGAATACGTACTATTTATACCTCCATATGCCTTTAGTGAATTTTATTTAGGATAAAATAGATGTACTGATATTATATTTTGTTTATTGAAATCCATATAATAAAATACGAGTAGTCGGATATTCCTTTAAGTCATAAAGTATAAGTTCATAGCCCATTTCCCATCCAATCCTTATAAGTATTCCACTCTGAGATAAGATCATTCTAACCAATAATATGTTCCCACACACTCAGCTCACAAGCAATTCTAGTCTCTATCGATTGGGAATAAAGTTGAATAATAAAATCACTAACATGAACTCTATAGCACTATATGACACTTCGAGTACTTAAAATGATAGTCTAGTATACTTCGTCTTGGGTCGAAGCTGGTATATTTAACTCGGAACTCGTTTAAAGGTATATTGTTGCCGATTTTTAAGTGTGTTTGGGATATTAAGAGAAATTTGTGAAGGAATAGATATAAAAAATTACCTAGTTCAAACAACACCGCTAATAATGAAACTATTCAGTGACGGAAACAGTTCGCATTGCTACATAGTTGTTTATCAAGATTTCCTTGATAATTGACTTCAAATCAAACATAATTAAAATGTAATTTATTGCTAGTTCGATAGATTGGACAAAAGTGTTGCAAACTATGCGAAACAAGTACAGAGGGCCTAGTGCGAGTTTTTCACTGCCGCCGTCGCAAGTCGCCACGTCGACGTAAACGCAGATATGTATAGAATCGGAACAGCGCTTCTGTCGGCCTAAATATGACACGATTGTGAGCCCTTACAAATCTGCGTTTACGTCGACGCGATGTAAACTCGCACTAGGCACTCTGACAAATATAAAATCACTAACGCACAGTGAATATGACAATAGGTAGGGTTATATGCCTATACATGGAGCTCGTGGCACAGTTGCTATTGCGCATATCATTCGATCAGCGAAGTTAAGCAACCATACGCCTAGCCAGTAGTTGGATGGGTGACCGCCCGAGTTCCCTCCGTGCCTCGGAGAGCACGTTAAGCCGTCGGTCCCGGTTGCCAATTTAACATCTTGGGCAATCGTTACAGGTCAGTCGGAGGCCTAAAAATTATCTGACAACTGGTTTAACCCAGATCACAGATTTTCCTCTTAAATGGGGTTGCAAAGGTCAGATGGCAGTCGCTTCGTATAAAAATCAGGTGATCAGCCACATCGGGTTGAATCAAGTGCCGACCCCAACAACGTATGGGATAAGGCCAGGGAGATGATGATGTGCCTATACATAGCTGAATGGTGCGGCTCGAGGGCCTGGTGTGCGCAGTAGTGGGGATGGCTGAGATGGTGTGAGAGTTTGCTGACACAAGCACTTCTTACAGTCACCTCGACCACATACACATCAAAGGAGATATCACTATTAAGCAGAAATACAATTACGGTCAACGTCTTACAACCCATAATGGCGTAACCTTAACATTGATTAAACCATAGCGACTTGAGCATTTGTCGCACCAACTAAGCCCGGCAAATTCCAATAAAACCAAGGGTTATGATTATACCCCGGCCGCGCACCCGCTCGCAGCGAACTATTACTCCGGAGTAAGTGACTCCGTAATTTATACGGGTAATCGAGTAATTTGTCCCCTAGATCGGTGTAATTTGTTCACAGGTGCGCCCAGTTTCTTGTTTTGTACGTAAACGTGGGATTATTTTTTCCTTCCAGCTATGGACCTCTCCGTCACTACACTCTTGTACGTGACTGTAAGGGTTTTGCTAACTGATTATTATCAAGGTTTCGAAATAGCTACTCGCTCTTAATACTGGGCTTGTAGATAAAGTAACATTATCCTCACGCTTCGCTTTATACTAGAAACGATACAAAATGTACGGGAATGATTTATGTCATTTCCATACATGAAATGAGAAAGAATGTTACTTTGTCTAGGCCTGCTGAGAGCCGACTATGATACTATCTTAGGCAGCGCGTATTAAGAAATTCTTAGCTATGTTTGACATTTAATATTACGGTACCAAAATGAAACTCGAAAGCTCAGAAGATCTTAATACGCTCTGCTTAAACCGATGATGGTAGGCTCCCTGTTGATATTATTAGTAGGCGATGTAAAACAGGGCGTGTTGGCCACGGGCTTTGAGCAATCGCCTGCTACGCAAGCGACGCTAGTTCGAATCCCAGCGGCCCTGCAGCAATGAGGTTTCTTAAAAACTTAAGTTTAGTAATTTTACCATGTGCTTTACGGTGAAGGAAAACATCGTGAGTAAACCTGCATATATCTGAGAAGTAATTCAAAGACGTATGGTGCCTAAGACGGTGATGGATTCACCCTCTGTCTGTTAGCACTTTATCATCTTCGGGGAAATGTGGGTGCTGTTGTTACAACACCTTTGCTTACCTAACCCTTCTTAGACTTTTCTGGGATGGCGAGAGCATTCTTTTTTCTACATAATATCCAATTACCTTTAATACTTTGAATACCCGATATCGACCGATCTAGTTGTATTTCTCTTCATAACGTACATCGTGTAAAAGTTGTAAAACATAACTGAAAACCTTTCCATAAAGGCGCCTTCTAACATCATTATTAGCGAGGAATACGCCTTACTTCGAGTATCCATCCAATCTATCCGTAAAATTGCTAGTTAAATATAGCAACAAGAGAGCTCAATCAATAAATTACGTAAGTACGAATAAATGCAATGTTGAACATGCTGAAAGCTCTCGTTGGAACATGTTCATTTCAACACGTTTAAACAAGTTGAGTGGTGATTAACGGCCGGTGGTCAAGCACCCTGGACCTGGATATATACACTAACTGGAAGCACCATTTGATATTGATACGGTTGTAGAACAAATCCTTTTCTTTTAGAAAATAGTGCAGTTTATGTGCTGCACTTTGTGTGTTGGTCGTGAAAAACTGCATTTAAATTATTGCTTTGCTGATTTTATGCAGTCCAGTGTTGTATTACGTAAACAGTTTATGATTATAACGGCGCAGTTGTAGCTCCCTCGCATTCTACACTAATATAATTTCAATCTATTTTATCAATATTATTTTATATATGTTACACGCCTTCGTTTAAGTTAGGGTTACCATTCTTAAGACAATCACACAACATTAATTTGCTTTGATATCTATAATGGTAATACATGTTAGTAAACACTGTATTTAGATCCGTAACGTAGTTTAGAAGAACGATGCGTTTAAACAATCTAATCAAAACTACTTAAATTAATATTATTTAAAGATACGAATCTGTAGTTTTATCGCTATGTAAATATCAAAAAATAAGATCATATTTTGAGATAGAGATTAAAAGTATTAAATGAAATGAGTTCAGTCGAGCCTCTTCCAGTATCAGTGACTCCATCACATCGACGGGACGGATCGTAAACTGTGAGTTTACAAGCGCGCTGCAAACTGACCGATGATTTACGGCGAGCTTCGGGCTATAAAACTGTTTAGTGACGCCCTTAGCCCTTACCTGTCGGCCAGGATGGCAACCTTACAATTTAATACATCTTAGCTCTCGAACAACCGGTGTGGTCGTAACTGGAAGGTTTGATAGCTGTCAATGAATCGATAGCATAAAAAAATATGAAGAATCGAACGTTTTCAATACCTTTATCTCTTTTTTACTTAACTTTTGACTTACGAGAAGTATTTTTGTATTGCAAACTTGTAACACCTATAAATGCATACTTGTAGAATGAGCTATCTACAATAATTTTCACAAGCCAGTACATTGTGTACAGAAGTATTTGTTGCGAGTGTTCGAGGAGGGATGATTTAATATCGAATACTAGAAAAAAACATTCAGTCGAATTGATAAACTCTTTTTTTAAGTCGGTTTAAAGGTAAAGAGCGGTTGTGATCGCGTATTTTGTGCAGTTACGTGTTCTGTACCAGTAACTAAAAACTTGAGTGCAATGACGTCACACCTCGAGCTTTACGGTGAATTAATGATGGTGAGGAAACCTTTGAACTCACATCTATCACAATGGCACATGAAAGATTATTATAAGTATACAATTATATATTGTGACTTAATTAAGAGATTGAAATACTTTTCACTGTGTTTAAATTAATATATTTTCTCTAGGCATTTGTAGCAGCGTGTTGAGGTCAACTTTTAATTAATAACCAATATTGATTAGGTAATCAATATTGGTTATTAATTAAAGTTTGCAGTAGTTCTAGTGAGAGTCAATCTGACAGATGGCTTCCAGCGAGTTTTGGTTCAATTTGGGCTGGTAAAAGTGAGTTTTAGAAGAGTACGTTATTATACAGTTTGAATTCAATTGTGTTCGAAAGTTTAAAGTATTCATTCTCCATCGATCTACCTCTGGTATACACTGTATTGTACAGTATGTCGGTGGATTCAGGAAAATAGCGTACATATATTCTTTTGGTTGCATGTGAGCCGTCAATCAAACCCTTTGTGCATGCGTCGTGAAACGTGATTACCTTATACTGCCTGTGATACGGCTGAAACACAGTTTATATGGAACGTGTTCGAGTTAATATAGCCTTGAGGTTACCATTTCATGCTTTTAGAATGATATATCAGTATATATCACTCAGATATTGGATTATAGTTTCAAGAAAGTAAGTGTTAAACGAGGCGACATGGTGTACAAGGCAGCAAGGGCGTGCAGCGTGCAGCCAAACCAGACGGACATCCGCAGGCTGGTGGACCCTCAGTACTTACTGGACTGCACTTCACTACGATAACCATGGCATTTGTTTAATTATAATAGTGGAATAAAGCATTGTAATATTATATATATATGTCTATAACCATAAGTGTAGACAATAAGTGGAAATTTCCCTTACGTTTGCCTTTAACATCAAGAGCGAATCAAATGAGAACTAACAAAACGCCAGTTCTGCAACATCATATTGTGCAAATTTAGTTTCAAACAAAAATATAACCTAAGTACCGGGCAAAACCCATGTAAACTTATTCTAGCTTACATCGTCCCAGCACACGGACCAATTACTGCGACCGGCGATATCCCAGCAGGTAATGAAAATATCAATGATACGGGCAAAAACTTTAACCCACGTCGACTAGAGTGAGTGAAAAATTAGATTGGCTAGAGAGCCCGCTGTAATCAAGTTGGCTGGATTCGGTCCATGTTGAGGGAGTGCGCCATGTCTGTATCAATGTATAACTAGAACGATATTATGTCGTCACAACACGAACTCCAGCAAAGAAAACCTGCTTAAGTAATATGATTTCAGAAAAGTATGTGAAGTGTGCAGTCGTGGGACAAAGTCGTAGTGTTTTTTTCAACAATAATAATAATACATCTTCATTTTCGGGGATAGCTTATGACTTGCAATAAATCACGTGGATATATAGAATTAACCTGACTAAAGACTTCTGTAGGCGGGCGCGACCTAAAATGGTTTTGAAAATATAACACGACTTAAAAATATTTTTTAATTTCACAACCAACAAACGTTTCAGAGATTACCCCGAACAAACAGACAGACTGAGAAAAATTATATTTATTTAGTGAAAAGCTGCCTAATCGAAATTACAAACAGACACCTCAATTTTATTTATCTGTATAGATAAAGATATTTTCTAATATTTGAGCAGCAACAGAAATACATCATAATAAATGTTCAATATTCAACTTTCACGGTTCATGAGAAACAGACGGACTGACGGTCAGAAGGGTCTTTGGATACGGAACCACATAAAAACCAGCAATAGAAAAATCTACCATCAAATGAGCATTTGACCAACAAATCTGACATTGACATGTTTTGTCATGTTATTTTATTTCCTCGGCCATTACCATTTGTAATTCTTTAGGCATACTTGCACGCTACGCCGTCAACACTGTGACGAGTGACGGGACACGAGCACGTAAATAATAACATTTCTTAGCAATACTCATTCGTGACAGCTGTTCCAATCATACTTTTATAAGGAAAATGTGTTATTTTGCTCTTTTTCACCACTAACCCATGGACGCTTGTGAATACCAAAGATTTCTTGCGTACTCCTGTTTTTTTTTAAGACAGAACCTGTATCTGAATCTCCCTTTAAGGAAGAAAATGCGAGAGACACCATACGTATAGAGAAGGAAGAATTAGACACTTGATTTGGAGGACACAGAAGATCGAGTGGCAGATCAAGTGCATGATTAGTAGGGGTTATTAGGAGGAGGGTTCAAATCTCATCTCCTTATATTCGTATTATTAAGATTCTATAAATAAAGCATGTGAGTCTCGTATAAATAAATAATACTAGCTTAGGCCCGCGACTTCGTTTACGTAGCGTGGTGATATATACAGGGTGTCGGTTAATTCCGGGCAGCTCTTAAAATGTGTGATAGGGTATAATTTTAGGAAGCAATTAAAATAATTACGACAAAAATATCTTCTTCCGTTTTCGAGTAATTCACGTTCAAACTTCGCCATTTCAATACCTTATTTTCGCATAAAAGTCAGCTGTAACGTAAAGTTATTCACCTGAAATCTAACTACGTTTTTATTTTTTTTCTCCCACGAATAGTTCCTGAAATAACCCCATGAAACCTGTTTTCGAAACTATTTATCTACTTCTTAAAATTTTTATGATTTTTGAGGTCATCGTTACAGTTCATACTCCTGTGAACTCTGATAACCTCTAACGGGTTCAATTGAATTAGGTAAAAGACAGACCGATGATTTACAAAGAAATGCCGCCACAAGAATCAAAGTTACTGCCGGCTTTTCGGTACGATATCAAAGACACCGCGCGGCATCATTAAAAAAGCGCGGTGTCTTTGAGTTCAGGCGGCACGTGCAAATAAAGAGATATCGCGGCGACTTTCGGCAGCGCGCGGCACGCTTTGTGTTTATTAGTGTGTGTGTGTTTATTAGTGTGTGTGTTTATTAGTGGTGGGATTAGTTTAATCGATCACTCGATTAAAAGAAAAAGTACCTAATGCTTCCATTAGTAGTAAATACCAATTCATTGTTCGCATAGACTAAGTGAAAAACCTAGGTACTTGCGTTATTGTAGTAATTGGATAGTAGAACTTTTGTAGGTAAATGTAATGTAGTTAGGTAGAGTATTTCTAATTCTCAATAAAATTTGTGATTTTATAGGATTCTGATATTAAATAAACTACTTACCTTAATTATCATCTGAGTACAGATTCAATCATTTACTCTTGTAGTAGAGCACTCACTTAAAGACAACACAATTTTAAACAAGAATACCCGAGATATCTTTTAATATCACGTACTATGTAAATTGTACCTACATAATAACGTAACTTTATTAAATCGGTTCTGTGATTTGTTTTTATTATCAGTATTCAGTAATTTAATTTATGTTTCGATAAGTCTATCGATAATAGCGTCCCATCCCATCCCTATTTCGTACGTGCCCTCGCGCCGCGCCGCTATGATAGAACTGTATTAGGGCTGTCGAACATGGTCTATTTACTCTACTTTTTCCACGAACCCTGTTCGTAGGTATTAAATTAATTCACGCTCTTAATTTATTTTAATTTTATTCTTAACGTGAATAAATAAAAAGAAAGAATGAATTTGAAAAATGTTTATTTTTACAAAACATCGTCTAAACCAAGACTACTATTCTACGGATCTTCTCAGAAAGCTAGTTTCCGAACCGGTGGTAAATTATTCGACATTCATAAGTGCCTTACCAGGGCCTAAACAGAATAAATCATTTCCATTTTCATTTTCACTAGACCAAACTCTGACTAAAACTATGTCCATCCCTTTTGATATCTGTATCACAAAAAGAGATAGCACTACTTTTAATTAAACCAAGGGGAAATGGGTAAAGTTTTGATACCGGGATTAGAACCGGCACGTATACGCTTGATAAGCGATGTCTAATCCACATATTGTGTTACCAGTCGGAGTCAAAACTAAATCAAAATAATTCGTAAGTTAAAAGTTGTATCTTGAAAAAAGTGTGTGACACCCCTATTTCATTCGCACTTTTATGATTTAGTACCTATTTATTTGTTTCAAAATCAGTCTAATTCGGATAATGGTCGCGGGCGTGTGCTTCTAAGCAAAGTTTTTTGTTTCCGTCGTGACCTTGTTACTTTCATTTTCTCGTTAGTTTGTTAGGTACTTAGTACCTACTTAATTAGTATTATCATGCCGAACTTTCAGTACTCAGATGTTCAGTATACCGACATGGTTTTGGCCTATGCAATAGCAAGCTGCAAGGGGTAATACTGGTGAAGCGTTGCGTTTTTATTTGGACTTTTACGGTCATCGAAGTGATGAGTGCGTGCCCTCTTCAGGTAGAGTGCTTATGAGAGTTGTGCAACGGCTGAGGGATAACGGAAGTCCAAGCTCAGGCTTGTTTGGATGTGCAAGGGCGCAATTTAGAAACACTTGCCCATTTAGAAGTTGACTGAACTAGCGGTAATAATGCTTTCAGTGATAACAATGTTTTGTATGTGAGTGAAGTGATATGGTCCAGACTAAGGTGTATCCTGTCATAAATAAGGTCAGTTAACTAAATGATTTGAAGTAGGTACCTACCTATACTTACGTAGATTATTACCGCGTACGTAATGTAGGTGAACGCGGCCGCGCGTTCATGCAACCTGGCTTAAGGCCGCGAGCTCTTCGACTATAGCTTATAACTACGTTATTGTTGGAGCTAGATATTTACGACTTCAACATAGTGCTATATTCATATAACCCTACAACTTCTATAAGACTACTGTTTCGAATTCTCCGACACCCTGTATAGCCTTCCTCGATAAATAGGCTATCTAGCACTGAAATAATTTTTCAAATCGGACCAGTTTTACCTGAGATAAGCGTGTTCAAGTAAACAAACAAAGTCCTCAGCTTTAAATATTAGTATAGATTTGATTATACTTGGAGATGAGAATAAATCGATCGAACTGATCGTGACGTCACGTTCGTCAGATCGTCGGAATGGATCACCCGGTGAAGTGTATGATACGGTTTCATCCACATCCATAATTAAAGAGAGAACTCTACCTAGTTCGAGTTTAGGCGACCTTACAAATTAACATATTTTATCCGGTAACGGTGAAGTAAATGTTTTAGTGAATTTATTCCACAGTTATGTATAAATAATTATCTTGTGTCTTTGAACCTCGGCCAAATGCGATGTGCATACATTTATTAATGGATATACCGTGGTATTATGCACATAATTTATGCATTTTGCGCTCAAAATTATAATAGACGTGAAGTTTGTTACATCACTTGTGGATGTGTAAATTTATTTTAAAAAATATGCTATTATGAAATTCGGAAACTCTCACCTAGGTTTCTGAAAATATTGTCATCCAGGGAGGCAATGCTGGTAGGTTTCTTAACACGATCCTGAGAGACACTGACTTTGGTCAAGTTTTCTACTTTGTTTGTTTTTATTGAATAGTCTCCGAAACTACTTGACCGATCCTGAAAATTCTTTCAGCAATGGATAGCTACATCATCAGCGGGTAACATAAGCCATATTTTATCCCCGTACTCTCACGGGAACGGGAACGACGCGGGTGAAACCGCGTGACGTCCGCTATAATAATACAGATATGTTTTTAGGGTTTGTACCTAAAAGGAAAAAAAACATCGAAATTGTAAGGAAATCTGAATAATCATGGGTTTGTATCTTTGTGTAAGTTCGTGTCGGTGTTCAAGTATTCGTTGGAAAAAGTAATTAGTTACCAATATGAAAGAAGAATAGTTATTTGCATAAATTATAACACACTGCTCCATCGAGATCCATTTGGTGGGGTGGAAAGGAATTAGTGACGTAAATTTCACCAACGCCAACTTCGTAAGTAGGTGGGTGCCTCCCAGCGCATCGCACCCAAGTTAAAGCTGACATGCATCCGTATGAAATTCAATGAGGGTGTACTGAAGTTTGGTAAGCTCTGTTTTGCTTCACTATAATAGCATTATTTGATCAAAACCGCGATAGACTCACCATCTGCCCACCTCTTCGGGGAATACAGGCGTGAGTTTATGTAGATTGAAAGTTGGTATTTCTAATAACTTTATGTATCTATATCTGCAAAGGCATGCCCTGTAAAGGTCCAAATCGGTAGGCAGGGATCCAAAACTTCTCATGAAAGTGTATTAGATGCCAACGTGTCTCAGCCAATACGTCTTTACATTCCTTCTCAAACTTACTATATTCTGTTACATCACGATGTTTACCTTATGTTCTGAAATAAGGGGATCAATAAATAATATCAGTTTTAAAATATATTTACAGTACCTCCACCTCACGGAAGATCGCAGCCAAATTACTACCTTTGAGTAGTACTGTTTTCCTGCGATGAGTAAGGTCGCCAGTGCTCCATGTTGGGAGGGGAGGAGGGAGGGAGGGGAGACGTAGCTAGCTCTTCAATATTTGATTATGTTAGCACAGGTATTTCATTGTTTATATTAACTAACAAATTAGTTCAAAGTTCAAAATATCTATTTGATTAGACTTCTTAGAGTACTTTCAAATCGTCAGAAGGACACAAAATATATATTATACAGGCTTATAAATGTTACCACTGGGTTTGGAAGGTTGCTTTTGTTAGAGGAACCCGGCAAGAAACTCAACAATAACTTTTTTAATTTTACAATTTTACTTTGGTGTTACAAACCTTCGTAGGCTGCAGTAGCTTGCCATCAGGTGGAACTGCACAATTGTATACCAGTACAGGTAGTATAAAAATATACATAACTAGCTGTGCCCCGCGGTTTCACCCGCGTAGAGTTAATTTCATGGGAGTCCCACGGGACCCTTATGTATTTTAAAATTAAAAGTAGCCTAAGTTACTCCAGCCGTTTCGGAGATTACCCGGAACAAACAGACAGACAGATAAAAAAATAAATTTGTTATTTTGGTGTCAGTGTCATATACTTTCATATGCATTTAGTGAAAAGCTGTTATTTTCGAATTATAGACTTCAATTTTATTTATCTGTATAGATATAGATTTTTTTTTAGTACCGAAAACCTTCTTAGAGTAAAACAAAACTGTAGTCAGAGACAGCCTATACATTAGGCGTCGGCACCGGCACGAAGCATATTAGAGCCATCACATTTGCACATCGATAGAGCATACATTCAATTTAACAGCCTGATTTACCCAACAAAAGGTTTCGTACACCTGCCACTAGGGCAACGAGGATTTA
This sequence comes from Watsonalla cultraria, assembly GCA_964035505.1. Lineage (NCBI taxonomy): Eukaryota > Metazoa > Arthropoda > Insecta > Lepidoptera > Drepanidae > Watsonalla > Watsonalla cultraria. The sequence goes on along the minus strand of OZ037726.1, from coordinate 323,119 downwards.
TAGTTTCTTAGGACTCTGCCATTTATTTTGTGTCTCGTGTACACTAGACGTAGGCATGACGTATTACATGAGATCAAAATGATGTAAAGACTAAGATATTGTGACATAAAAATATGAAATAAGATGTGTGTTTTAGGTCGGTACATTGGCTTAAACTACTACGTCACCTAAATTGCGAATGTATCGTTTAAAAAAAAAAAATTTACTAACTACTGCACAATTTGTAGAGGTGGTACGTTCGAGTCCCGCCCAGCATCCGTATTTCTCCTAAGCATTTTTAAGAATTCGTAACTTGCTGTACCTATAGTCTTTGTCATTAATTTAGCGCAGTGAATATTAAACAAAAATACACATTTGATTTAAAGTCCTGACTGACTGAAATACGGACCAAAACCGCTGGTTTCTAGAACCAGACTTGACACGTTCACGTGTCGCGTTAATAGAGGTGAAGGAACTACTAAAGGCTCTTCCGAAATTCCACCTGAAAAGAGTAAATGGAATTTAATTGTTATTTCCAGTTTAATTTGTAGTAAGTTAAGTAGAGAATAAAATTATTGTAGTGTAAGGGAATTCTTAGCGACTACCTCCAAAGCGTGGTGCTCCTACCGCCGCCGAACTAAAGGCCTATTCTTTTAAATGATAACATCTGACTCGCGATCCCCAGAGCGAGGACTCGCAAAGAGGCTCTCGGCAAGTACCTTGAGACTTTGCCAAATTTAAAAAGTGTCTTCCTTCAATCTCCTTTAAGTTCAATTTACTGAATGATTTAGGACGACACGTGCCGAGTTACTGATCCGAATAAGTTCATTAAATTCTGGTTATGGGAACGATTGCATGATATGACAATAGGATACACGATTCGGTAAATTGTATTGTATGTTCAGTCCTTCGCAGAAGGGTTTCTGAAAGTGGTAGGCAGAGGTGTTAAAGCACCCACCTTTCACCGAAGATGATTCCTGATGATGTGAAGAGTATCGACTTCCAAACTCAAGAAAATACCATGATTTTGTAGGGGTTGTACTCAAAGGGTAAGAAACGGGACCCTATTACGAAGACTTCGCTGTCCGTCCGTCTGTCACCAGGCTGTATCTCATGAACAGTTAGTTGAACATTTCATAGATGATGCATTTCTGTTGCCGCCATAAAGAAACAAGCTTACATACCCATTTATAATATTAGTAAAATTGTAAGTAAACTTTCGTGCGGGAGTCTGACTCACACTTGAGTGGTTTCACCCACGTGTTATTACTAAATATAGAAGATTTTTTGATCGGTTCACAGTTTTTGAGTTTATTCAATAGTGAAAATAATTCAAATATTTTCTAGGTGAGTTGGGATGCGTTTCCCCTTTCCGACACTTTTCGACTAGAGGTATCGTTAACGTATCGTATTATATTGTAACACATCTATAGTTGTATTTGATTTTTTATCATTTATATTTGATATCATTGCTTATACTTTTGCATCAGACATTGCATCGCGATAGTTCAAAAGCTATTCCAAAATAATAAGTAATCCTTACGTTTAGTTTGGAAGTGGGTAAGTAGTGATAGATGACACGGTATAACCGTATCTGTCCGAACATAAAGCGTTTATCGCCAGGCTATCGCCGGACAACGGCCGGACGGGGCGGCCGGGGGCGGAGGGTGACTTCCGTTTCCGTCGGAATCGGAAATGGCTGATATGTGACTTTGTTTTGCGCCGTTTGTCGAGTTTCCTTTACTTACAACTTGCTTGTACATAATCGTTAATAATACTTACATTTTATAGCTTAGTTTTAAGTTACCAAAGAACAAAGGATAGATTGATAAAATAGATGTTCTGATTCAGATAAATAAAATTGAAGTGTCTGTTTGTAATTTCAATTTCACTTTACTGGTGAAATCATGAGACTAATTAAATATAACGACATAAACCTTCAGCTGCAGATGAATACAGTTTCAAATGTAGGTTTAAAATGTTATAAAATCTAGTTACTTAATACCTTAAAAAAGGAAGTATAAATAAAAGTGTATGATTCCTCAAAATATAAACGAGTCAGTATACAAGATGAGTAATGAGGAATTTGACAGTAAATATAACTCAATCTCATAATAAATTGTTCCTAAAAACGTTGAGCTGCATATTGTGAGGGCAAATTGATCAAAGGCACAACTATCTATTCAGTATCGTCGGAATGCCTCAAAGCAATCCATAATACGACAACGTGACGTGTACGATACGTGACTCTAATACCTGCCACACGGTAAAAAGTGCATGGCTTAGCGAAATATAGGTCAACGTGCTAAGGTTCGTGATTAGAACATTTTCAAAATTATTGTAACGAATAATGAACTCAGAGAAAGACATAGCAGGGTCTTTGAATTACTTCTCAGACATATGCAGGTTTCCTCACGATGTTTTCCTTCACCGTAAAGCACGTGGGGTGAAATCACTGCACATAAGTTTTTAGAAAAACTCATTGGTACAGGCTCTGCTGGGATTTAAACTTGCGTTGCTTGCACAACAGGCGACTGCTCAAACCCTAAGGCCACACGCGCACCACGGCTTCTATGAATGTGGATGGATACAAGGGGAGAGGAAATCCCCAGAAACTATGGTATGAGAAGAAAAGGAGTGAATATCCATTAATAACGGCTGGTTGATAGAGAGAAACGAAGGAATCATCGAGTTAAAGATTAAAAGATGACAATTTTTGACTGTGATGAGATCATTACACTCACAGAACTCTAGTTTTCTCCATCTCTCTCTCTGAGATAGGGATATAAAAGGAATGGATGCAGTCTTATTCCGAATGTCAAGTCTTGGTTTAAGCCATGTTTTGTAATAAAAGAGTATTCTTTTTGGTATTGTGTACGCAGAAATGAACTCCTCGTCAGAAGGATACACTTATTATCATTTAAAACTGTGTAAAATGAACCTTATTCTGTATGATTATAAGGCCATCACTTTAAGAAAATAATACTTTCGTCGGTTGGTACGGATACGGTTCAATGACCTTACTAGAGGTGATTTATCAAATATACAAAACTTGGTCCCGACCATTTGTTACCGACGAGCTCGGGGTGAACCTTCTCAGTTTATTCACATTAATAACATGCTTTCCCTGTGACTTCGTTCATGATGAATAAGTTTTCTTTTCAAACGACTGCCTGTTATTATCGCAATGTTAAATCGATTAAGGTTTTTGGTATATTTTACCATTATGTACATACATAAAATTCATAGTTTTTAATGACTGTCTGACTGATATTATGTTTAGGCACTACCTAAACCGCTGGTCCTAGAGACATTAAATTTGTAGAGTTCTTTGTATGGTGTATAAAATCAAACAATCAAAATGCTCACGCCATCCCAATAGGGTCCCCGAAGGGGAAAGCAGAGGTTTTGTAACAACAACACTCACATGTCACCGAATATGATTAAGTGCCAACGTGACAGAGGGTGAGTCCATCACCGTCTCAGGAACTTTACGTTAAATTACTTCTCAGACATAATATACAGTTGGTTTAGAAAATATAAACATCAAATAATATTCTAGCGGACCACGTTCGGACGTAATTTTAGAACGAATAATAACCGTGGTAGGAACTTTGCGAACTTTCGGCCGAAGGTTCGTTTTTCGGAAAAAGCGAGTAGACCCCCCGACACTTGACGACGAGTGCGACGTTGAGAAAGGGAATGACGCGGTACGAGCATCGTTGGAAACTGTTCGCAATTAGAAATTGTATTTAGCGTTTAATCTATACAGATAAATAAAATTGAAGTGTCTGTTTGTAATTCCAAAACAGCTTTTCACTAAATGCATATGAAAATATATACGATACTGACAGAATAAAACCAATTATTAAATTTTTTCTCTGTCTGTCTGTCTGTCTGTCTGTTTGTTCCGGGTAATCTCTGAAACGGCTGGACGGATTTTAACGGGACTTTCACTGGCAGGTAGCTGACGTTTCAAGGAGTAACTTAGGCTTTTATTTATTTATTAAAAATATAAGAGTTCCACTACATGAAGCATGAAACTAAATCTACGCGGGTGAAACCGCGGGGCACAGCTAGTCCTTAATAAAATGTGAAGAATTGAACAAAAATAGTTGGTCCAAAGAGCAAATAGCGTGAACAAACTGTTGCACAAAGAATGCAGTGTCCGAGAGCTGGACAATGGCGCGACGCCCGGATCCCGGATTAATGCCTACAAAGCCGATTCCATTCATTCCGCGCCGTTTGCTCCACAAAGAATGTTGATTGGTTAACGAAACTATTGTTCGCATACTTTAATTATTTGGGTTATGCCAGTCGAATCCACAATAAAACATTGGTATTTTGTTTATAAATAAAAGTAGCCTAAGTTACTGCTTGTAACATTGCCACCTGCCAGTGAAAGTCCCGTTAAAATCGGTCTAGCCGTTTTGGATAATGTTTATATCATTAATTAATACCTATGTCTAATTAGCATAATTGACAGTTTATGACGCTCTTATAATTATGAAAATGAAAATGAAAATGATTTATTCAGTTTAGGCTCTGGTAAGGCACTTTTGAATTTCGAGTAATTAACTAGCTGTGCCCCGTGGTTTCACCCGCGTAGATTTATTTTCATCCTTATTGTCCCGGAACTCTAATATTTTTAATAAATAAAAGTATTCTAAGTTACTCCTTGAAACATCAGCTACCTGCCAATGAAATTCCCGTTAAAATTGGTTCAGCCGTTTCAGAGATTACCCGGAACAAACAGACAGACAGACAGAGAAAATTTTTAAAACTTGGGTTTTCAGTGTTAGTAGCGTGTATACTTTCATATGCATTTAGTGAAAACCTGGTATTTTGGAATTACAAACAGACACTTCAATTTTATTTATCTTTATAGATTTGAAAAAACTGAAATTGAATTTAATAGGTTTAATCGTAACTACAATGGTACGTAGCAAATATGCTACGACACGTAGCGCTCGTAGCACTCACACTGGCTACGCCGTAGCTTAGAAGTTCTCGTCATTAGACATTTCAAGAAATCAAGAGGTATATGAATACCTTTAGAAACAAGCTAATATAACGAGCCGATAAAATCGTTCCGCGCGCGATAATAACATTGGCACATTTAAATTATTTGCTTACTGCAGTAATGAGTTTGTGTGGTTTGTACTGTGATAACCAATAGCAGCATTATTAATTATTAGTCTAGCTTACAATACGGACACACACTAAATATGTTTTAAATTACATCATTAGCTGTGCCCTGTGGTTTTACCGCGTAGACTCAATTTAATGGGTGGCCCGCGGAACCCTAGTGTGTATTTTTTAAATAAAAGAAGCATAAGTTACTGATTCTAATATTACTTATTTGCCGTTAGAATCGGTCCAGCCGTTTCGGAGATTAACCAGAACAAACAGACACAGAGAAAAAGATTTCAAATTAGTTTTTTATATGAGTACTGTACTTTCATATGTATTTAGTGAAAAACTGTTATTTTGCTTAATTACAAACAGACACTTCAATTTTATTTATCTGTATAGATGTATAGATTATTAACGCGAAAGTTTGTAAGTATGGATGGATGGATGGTTTATTACTCTTTCACGTAAAAACTACTATATGTATTTTAATGAAACTTTACAATTATATAGCTTATACACAAGAATAACACAAAGGCTACAATTTATAACGATATTGTGTGAATGGTCTAAAATATAAAGGTAAGTCAAATCCTGCGCAGACGTAGTCGCGGGCATAAGTAGTAAGAAATATTTAATGTAGAGCCATGTGCAACGTTACCTTTTTAAAAGTATATTTTTAAAAGGACTTTACTTAGTTTCCACAGACATACCGGGCTGTAAGACACTCCATGCATTTTAAAGTATTACAGTGCGATCTAAAAAGCTTTTAAAATGAGATTTAAACTTTGTAAGCTAAGGATAAGTTACTTAAATACTGTGAGAGCATATCAGGTTTATCAAACGCGTGCACTATTTCATTTATCAACAAGATTCTTTAAAAGGTATTCTGTTAGGAAATATTAAAAACAAATATATAGCTTATATTTATATTATGTAATTTTATTATAATAGGCGTTGTGGCCTTGGGGTTTGAGCAGTCGCCTGCTACGCTAGCGACGCAAGTTCGAATCCTAGTGGAGCCTGTACCAATAAGTATTTCTAAAAACTTATATGCAGAGAATGCGCACCACGTGCTTTACGCTTGAAGAAACCTGCATATGTCTGAGAAGTAATTCAAAGACGTGTGTATAGTGCTATCATCTGTCACGTTGGCACATATAATCTTGTGTGAAAAGTGGGGAATATAGGCGTGGGCATATGTATGTATGATTCATTATAATCTACGTTATTTTCTATCATTGAATTGTATTTTTTTTAAATTGCTATTTAATAATGCCCCATTATCTTGCTGCCCACCGACCCAACCAGTGAGTAAATTATATACCAGTGATTTATACAGTTTAGGTCCTGCTAAGGAACTTATATGAGCGTCTAGAAAATTATCACCGTTTCGGAAAATTGTGCCATAGTATAAATATAAGCTTCACACACGGTACAGTAAGGAATCCAGGCTCTTTTTTGAAAAAGCGACGTGACCCTCACTTTTTCTTTTAATTTATTATGTATATGTACATAAAAGACTAGCTGTGCCCTGCGGTTTCACCCGCGTACAGTTAATGACATTGTCCCGCGGAACCCTAATATTTTTAATAAATAAAAGTAGCCTAAGTTACTTACTCCTTGAAACATCAGCTACCTGCCAGTGAAAATCCTGTTGAAATCGGTCGAGCCGTTTCAGAGATTACCCGGAACAAACAGACAGACAGACAGACAGACAGACAGAGAAAAATTTTAAAACTTGGTTTTTCTTTGTTTTTTTTTGTGTATACTTTCATATGCATTTAGTGAAAAGCTGTAATTTTGGAATTACAAACAGACACTCCAATTTTATTTATCTGTATATGTATATATGTATATAAAATATAGAAAAAATTCCCCTTTTATTTATTGTCATAATAATGTAGATTTGTCGTTTTAAAGTTTTTAGTTTAGAAAAAGGGGTCGAAGGGGAGAAAGGGGTCTCCGAAGGGGTAAGAGGTATTAACAACGCCCACTTTTCACCACAGATAATGAAGTGTCCGTGACAGATAGTGGGTCCATCGCCGTCTCAGGCATACATATGGATTGAAACGCTTCTGAAATGCAGGTTTCCTCAAGATGTTTTCTTTCACCGTAAAGCTAGTGGTGTGACATCACAACACTTAGTTTTTTTGATTAATTATTTGGTAATCCACTGGGCATCGAACTTACGAAAATCTTAAGACCACGGCTCCGTAGTTTAAAATTATTCCAATATTATAATGCTACTTTATTTCTATTATCTCAGAAAATACAATTCGCGTTTCCAAGAACATTGTAATATTATATGTCTGGAACAGTATTAAATATCTCCGTGAATAAATACAAATCTATGTGTACTTATAGCTCACCTGTCAGCCTGTCTATAGCCGTACTGTTTATTAATATTTCATTGTATCGTTATAATATTGGAAACAGGTCAAGGTTATTAGAAGTACCAGCTATTGTTTTCTTCGAATCAATTAGGAATAGTATTTCTGAGAATATACTTCAGTACTTTACGAGTTGGGTTGATTATAATTATAAATAAATTATTATTGATATTATTAACAGAAGAGGGGTCCTGACAATTATTAATAATTTACAGGTTTTAAAATCGTAATCATTGTTGAATCGTTTTCTGACGTGCGGTAAATATTTTTGGGTTAATAAGTTGTTTACCTAATCACGATCGCACGGATGAGCCGATTTTGATGAAGTTTAGAGTACATACGTATGCTCACGCCTGTATCCCATGGGGGTAGGCAGAGACCACCGTTCGCCACATGCCACGACCCTTACGTACTTCTTTCGCTTCGTCCACATTCATGCATATCTTCATACACTTCTTGCGGTTACGAGTGCTCCGGTTTGACCTTTCTGAAAAATATTATACTATCATAAGTTTAGAGTAGTACTTCTATTTGGCCTGAGAATGATTGTTTAAAACGAAATTTAAAATCGGTGGAGTCGTTTGTCATATGGTGACGTAAACTTGCGTCGCTTGCGTAGTAGGTGACTGCTTAAGCCACTCGGCCACCACGGACTCTATATTGGTAATATTAGTATACTAGCTGTGCCCTGCGGTTTCACCCGCGTATATTTAGTTTCATCCTTATTGTCACGAAACCCTTATATTTTTAATAAATAAAAGTAGCCTAAGTTACTCCTTGAAATATCAGTTACCTGCCAGTGAAAGTCCCGTTAAAATCGGTCCAGCCATTTCGGAGATTACCCGGAACAAACAGACAGACAGACAGACAGACGGACAGACTTTTAAAACTTGGTTTTTTAGTGTCAGTATCGTGTATACTTTCATATGCATTTAGTGAAAAACTGTTATTTTGGAATTACAAACAGACATTTCAATTTTATTTATCTGTATAGAAGATTAGTATTATTACATTATCCTCAGCACACAATATCTTCGTGGAACCTATAAACATTTTAACAACTTAAAAAGCTCTCAAAATTTGGACATTTCATCAAATAACAATGAGATCAGGTGTCGACGTAATAAAAGTGTACCGCCACTTTTTAAGCATTGAATTTTACGAGTTCGCCAATATTATGCGGCAGCTGTGTGATAAATTAAAGTCAAAAACGTGAACAAAACAGGAGCTGCGGCAAATAATATAAAGTTTTCAAGTTGTCGGCTATATCTCGTGGATGCTATGACAAAGTACTTCGCCGCTTAGACTTGAAATTAGTGCTGGCTATAAAATCAAAAAGCCGCTGGAACGGGCGGCTGTCACACGGTGCTGTAATGTGGGTAGAAAAAATAAAATAAAATTCGATAGTGCCATATCAGCTGCCGTCTCTCATAATATATAGTTTGAGGATAACTATATTTTTTTTTTGTTTTATATATAAGCGCTTGGCATTAGCTATAAGTTTTTTTAATTAACTTATAAATAAATAAATATGTGTACTTTATACTAAATAATCTCTGTGCAGGCAGAAAAATACACGATAAGTGCCTGCTAGCTAGTATTGTCTCCTCAAAAATATCTAAAAATGGTATTAACCGCAGGAACACAAACAACCTTGCAATAGAGTAGTGTTATTTGATTGCAACATTCTGATAGATTGAGGATTGTCCACTTGTTAAGCAGTTGCTGCTTATGTAGAACTACACAAAGATCCCGAGAATCCAAACTACAGACGCATCCAACGTTGACCATCAAACTTAGGGGCAAAATAACAGCTTTTCACTAAATGCATATGAAAGTATACACGCTACTGACACTAAAAAACCAAGTTTTAATTTTTTTCTCGGTTTGTCTGTCTGTCTGTTTGTTCCGGGTAATCTCCGAAACGGCTGGACCGATTTTCACGGGACTTTCACTGGCAGGTAGCTGATATTTCAAGGAGTAACTTAGGCTACTTTTATTTTTTTTTAATATTAGGGTTCCGCGACTATAAGGATGAAACTAAAACTACGCGGGTGAAACCGTGGGGCACAGCTAGTTACAAATATGGTTTAAGTAAGGCTAGATCAAACTCGGATTATAACTATGTCCATCACAGATAGAAAACTATTGTTAAGCCATGGACAGTGTTGACTCTTAATAAAGTACGGATACATGTCAATATATATTTTTTTTATTTGAATTGTACACGCTATCGGTGTGATTATCAGCCCGCCAGAGCCAGTAATTCCCCATCTCGACCAACGAGGCAAGTTTAATGAAATTCTTGGCTGCACATACATACATACATACACACAAGTACCAGCTATGTTTTTAAAGTTTTCCTTCCTTTATTGCCTTGTCGAGGGTTAGGTTAGATGAATGCTGAATTGATTTTCATTAGATAACAATGATAACATATTGCTTTACTGGGCCTTTACCATAAGCCCTTATTGCCATCATAGTTCACCTGTATGACAGTGATAGACATATAAACGTCATATACATCTGTCTCGTAATAAGAGTAAGAATATCATGGCAATAAGATACCATGGTAGGGCCCCTGATGTGATTCCGGGAGTAACAATATTTTCATTCATATTCACACTAATAACATTGATAATTCAATACTATGTCTGTCTGTTACCGTAAACATCAAGCGCCTAATTTTATTCAACTAAAGGGTCAGTTGGTGCACGCAAACACATCAACCGTTTTACTCAAATTGTTTATTAGTCCATGACTGCCTCCTTGGTCTAGTGGTTAGTAGGTTCTGCCGATCACGAGGACCCGGGTTCGATTCCCAGGTCGGGTCACTAACAGATATTGCGTTTTTCTGTCAAGAAATTCACAATAAAACGCCCGGAGTTTGGAAGTTGGCGGTGTTTACACCCCCGTGCCTCGGAAAGCACGTTAAGCCGTTAGTCCTACGCCTGATCTCTCTCCGGTCGTGTCGGATCGCCTCCCATCGGACTATGACAGTGAGGGAATAAACAGTGCACCTGTGTTTGCGCACACACTTGTGCACTATAATATCTCCTGCGTACACGGCTAAACCCCGTTGAGATTAGCCGCCATAACCGAAATTCGGTAGGAGATCATCATTATTATTTTTAGTCCTTAAGGAAGTTTCTTTAGATTTGTTGCATTAATCGCGATAATATGAAATACACATTAATAAAATATACCCAATGTAATAATCAACCTAATGAAGAGCCTTTTTGTTTGTACGGGCTAATCTCTGAAACTTTCACCGGGGATTCATAAATATTTTTATCTAATAAAAAAATAATTATGATGAATATTTTAAGCTACTTAGCACTATCCTACACCTCGCAGTAAAATATATATTTTGCTAAGTCAACGTGGGTCAAACCGCGGGGCAAGCAAGTATTAACTGTACAAGATTAATTATACATTCAAAAACATACGTGTCGAAAAGCCTTTACTGATTTAGATTGGGCTAAAGGTAAAATCAATGGAAGGCAGTATGAATGGAAAAATAAGTACCAATAACGTGAAGATTCCGCCGTCTATAAAATGAAATGCGATTTGATCCCCTTTGAATGTGTACTTAAAGAACTCACAATGAAATCCGTGTATATGTAAGTAACAATGTTTGTGAGAATGACAAAGACACAAAAGTATGCTTTGATGGCATGACGTCAATATAAAACCAAGATTTTATACAACGGTGATAAACATACAACCCACACTTACGAAAGCACTTACAAGTGATTACTGTCAGAAGATTATTTATTTCGAAAAATAATATACAATTATATTTTTACATCTCGTAATTTTTTACGAATGCAGACGATTACGTGAGTATGATCGTGTAGAGGGCATACTCGGCTGTACTCGCCGATCCTCGTCCGTGATCGCCTGTGATTGCAGCGCGCGGGAATCGCCTGGTGCGCCGGATTGCCGTTTGACATTCTACTACCTACAGACGGTCGTGTGGATGATTGCAAGATAATCGTGTTGATGTAACGATGTAACGTCGTCTTGAAGTAATTACTTTAACGTAGCACGTAATTTAAATAATTTTATTTTAATAATTAAACTTTAAGAGCATTTAAAATAAGAAGCATATCCTCACGACATCCTAGAATGTTCCCCAAATGGATAAGTGACAGTGCGTGCAACGTGAAAGACGGTGAGTTCAAATCCATAGATACGTCTTTAAATTACTCCTTAGACACAAGTAGGTTTCCACACAATGTTTTCCTTCACCAAAAAGCACGTGGAGTGAAATTTCTGCACTAAAGAGTCTTCAAGACTAACATCAAGAATGAGTACCTAAATTTACCTTTATAGATGGTTCTGTGTGAACAAGAACAACTTTATACAATACGACAAGTCTATAGCTCCATGTAGCTAGTATAAAGTTTGACAGACAGACATCGAAACTAGATTACAAAGGTTCTGCTTTTACCTTCTCGTTACGGAATTAATTAATCATCAACCGTAACCATTATCTTCAAAGGTTTTAGGTCAAGGCTCATGAACGCAGCCCTCAAACAAATGTCATTACTCCTAAATTTAATTTTGAATAGAAAACAATTCTAGCGGACCATTTAAATTTATTTTCACTTAGGCATCATAAAATGTGATTATGTAAGTTTATTACTGAGCTAACACAGTATAATTTTGCTGGCAAGGCCTCGTAAACATGGTTGGTTAATGCCAAACCCTAATATCTTTACACTCAGTCCTTTCATTCATTTTAAAATTCTAAGTTTTAACCGATGAGAAGGTATTTTAGTTAACCCGTATGTATTTTTTATATTGGACATTTTTTACAGAGTTTTCTGATATTGAAAATTGTTTGAATTCGATATCTTATAAATTCAATAATTATATCAATCCTGTAGCTAGTGAGTTTGAGGATGATTGATTATTCAGCTGATTCTGACATATTTTAAGTTTTGAGAGTCTAGATTTGGAACTATGATAATTTTTGTGAAGGTCAGTGGAGACATAGAACGGGATTAATAGCAAACCGGCTGTGCTGTCGAAATCGCTTGATCAGTATGGTGTACTTTGCTCATAGACACCAATAAGTATGAAAAAACAGGTTTAAAATTAAAGAGAAGTGTAATTACAAAATTTTACTAATGTTAGTCAAGCAAAAGCTCTCTTTTTCTCCCTCTCAATCTCGCTCTTTCTCATTCTCATCCAACTGCCATCAGCATAGTAAAGCTCTTTACAGCTCAATACTGACAATCGTGTATAATTAAACATACGTTCGTTAATTAACATGATTATCAGTTGATTACATATGTCCCGGTGGATTCAATTACTCGCGCTATTGGCCGCTCGCTCTGATTTGATCAAACAATTAAATTCAATCGAAATAAGCTGATATTGGGTTTTGGTGGTTTTAAGTGTTTTTACCTTATTTTTAATATGAAAGACATTTACATAAATGGTGCCGCATTTATGTAACTACTACAGATCAGGGGCGTGCGTTGTATTTTCAGAGGGGTAAGCATAAACAATAAGTGGGGTTGGTAGGTAGGTTAATTACACACCAATGTGGCGCGTAGGTACATACGTTTTGGTGTAAACACACACACACGAGTGTATGTAGTCATGATGTATTCACAAATCGTAAGCACTGCTTATCTGCTTATATGGAATGTACGCCCCTGCTACAAAGTCTAGTTAACTGGTGACACATTGATATTTTCTACTTGTTGTTGATAATAGTACAGAAAAGGCACAGTGTAAATATAAGCTTTACAATCAGTAAGGAATCTAGGAACAAATCTTTAAAATGCTACACTCACACAGACGCGCACATCTACGAGATTATAAGCAAAATGGGTTTTAATCCCCTGCGACTATTGCAGTCTCTAAACGCTTAAACGCTTATCTGACTATTCAATCTATCTCAACAATCGCGTGTTATCTGCCTTATGAAGACTTGAATAGCTGCGCCAACGTCAACTCTATAGTCAGCATGCCTCCATTGCTTTCATGGAGCTTTGGCGACCTGACTCACCGCAGGAATATTACGTAGGGGTACAGTCATCTGGTGATAAATATTTTTTGGTTTTATAAACAAAACATAAAATATATATGTTCACGCCATCCCAGAAAGGTCCCCGAAGGGGTAAGCAGAGGTGTCGCAACAACGACCACTTTCCACTGAAGATGATTAAGTGACAACGTGACGGATGGTGAGTCCATCGCCGTCTTAAGCACTATACATAATGTCTTTGAATTACTTCTCAGACATGATGCAGGTTTCCTCACGATATTTTCTTTCACCGTAAAGCATGGTGAAACTACTCTACGTAAGTTTTTATAAAAAAACTCATTGGTACAAGGCTAACCACGGCTCTTTTTTAGACCTGATGGTAAGTGGTTACCGCAGCCCATGAGCACTTGCAATACTGACTACGTAAAGGCCAACAGGAGCTTTTACGGCCTAGATTTATATCTATGCAGATTCTCCGCGATGAACCACACGCTTTATTTTTAGATAAAACACATGAGTTTCTTGCTGGTACTTCTCAGAAAGCTAGTTTCTGAACCAGTGGTCAGTTCTCATCGAAACTAAAATGGAGGTAACGAATTTAATTCCACTATTAAATGGTAAAAACATTAAAATTTTATGAGTAAACTGAATGAAACTTAGTGAATTAACGCCAGGAAGTATGTGGCACCGCTCGGTATAACCTAGCTAAGCGCTCCAGGACTAGACTGCGACTCAACTATAATGATGCTAGTTAAGGCAAGCCATTCACGGTGCGACTGTGGATTAATACAAATTATTATCGTCGTTAAGCCGTGGTAGCCGTGAGGTTTGAGCAATCGCCTGGCGACGCAAGTTCGAATCCCAGCGGCTTAATCACATTCGGTGAAATGAGGGTGTTCTGGTACCCCTTCGGGGACCCTTCTAGAACAGCGTTGACACATTTATTTTATTATTTATTATTATGGTCATTTTTATTACAGTTTTTGATAATGATATAATGGGTACTATAACATTGAGATTCAAACAAGCGTTATTGGCTATTTTAATAATAAGTGAAGACCTCTCTTCGCAAATTCGTTGAGCTTCATTGGGTGGTAATATTATTTTTTTATGTACATGCAATAGCTTCAGAAAATGTTACTCCTGTCATAGGCATGAAGGCGACTGAATTGCTAAGACCAAAGTGGCGTTTAGAGCTTCAGTGATATTTGTGGCAAAGAAGTGTATTGAATAGACCACCACAAGTAAGCGGCGTGTGAGTAGCACATTGACGCCGCAGTAATTCTGAGATACCAACTTGCACCAACGTTCACAACTTGGTCGCGCCTTTCCGCACCAACAGAGTCGCATTAACACAACTATGTGCCAGACTTGGGTTTATTGCAGATGATGCACTGATTGCTATATTATATCTGGGAGCGAATGTTGGAAATGTGAGGTATATTTTATTGGCATTGATTGAGCGTTCCTCCCTCCGGACTGAGCCGGATAGTTTCTAAATGACATGGTGACGTAGTTGTTCTCCAAAATGGTTAGGGAAAATACGAACACGAGGCAGCACTCGAACCCACCTCTGCAATGCAGTTACTCTGCTAACTGAGCCACTCGTGATTACTCCTCATGCGCTGAATTTTTTCCCTTTTTGACGTGATGTCACACTATATTTCTCGTGATGAAGCCTTCATATATCTGAGAAGTAATTCGAATACGTGTGTATTGTGTCTAAGACGGCAATAGATTTACCATCTGTCTCGTTGACACATGATCTTTGGTGATAAGTGAGTGTTGTAATGTAACACCTCTGCCTAACCTTTGGAGGAGCGTGGGCTCTTGAGGAGGCGTGAGCCAAATTTATTTTATCTTAAACTAAATTTGTGCTAATTGTCTTCACCTGTGGAGGAGCTCGTGGCACAGTTGCTATTGCGCATATCATTCGATCAGCGAAGTTAAGCAACCATACGCCTAGCCAGTAGTTGGATGGGTGACCGCCCGAGTTCCCTCCGTGCCTCGGAGAGCACGTTAAGCCGTCGGTCCCGGTTGCCAATTTAACATCTTTGGCAATCGTTACAGGTCAGTCGGAGGCCTAAAAATAATCTGACAACTGGTTTAACCCAGATCACAGATTTTCCTCCTAAATGGGGTTGCGAAGGTCAGATGGCAGTCTCTTCGTATAAAAATCAGGTGATCAGCCACATCGGGTTGAATCAAGTGCCGACCCCAACAATGTATGGGAAAAGGCCAGGGAAATGATGTCTTCACCTGTAATAAAAAAGTTTATCAATTTCGTAAAGCCATATCACGTTGTATTTAAACAGGTACAATGCATGCTGTAGTATTTTGTAAGACTACTCTATTACATTGAACTTTTTGCAATGGAACTGAAGGATTGAAATGTTACTTTAAAACTGAAACTCGATGTTTTAAATTGCTTCAACCGACTGAAGACGGATTAAGATGTATTGGAGTTTTACTGAACTCGATTTTAAAACGTACGTAAATAAATTATTTTTTCATAGTTTTGGTAGTCATGAAAAATATCTCAAATTGCGGTTTCAGATATTTCATAGATAGTATTTGTATGTAAGTTCTTTTTCCAAAATAGCTCGCTACCTGCTAGTGAAAGTCTCTTTGAAAATCGGTCCAGCTTTCTTGCTAATACTCTGGAAGAAATGGACGTGTCAGCATTATCTTGAAAGGAATTGCTCAAAAGGGATTTAAATTTGATTTAAGGTTATTTGTAGCATAATCCTCCCGATTTCTTACTTCTATACAGCCTCCTTCCCTCTCTCATTTGTCAGACTTTGATTCTTGAGGTGTGTCCTAATAAACCTAGCACACGTATTATTTAAAATAAATACCTTAAAGCAGGAGGGTCCTCGAAGGGGATAACCAGCGGTGATACTCATCTTAAAATATTATTGACAGAAAGATCATCATCAATAGTGTTTATTAACTTCTTGTGAGATATTAAAATTATAAATAAATAAGTGTAGGTTTTCTCAAGCTATTCTCCTTCACCTTAGGTTCTCAGGCAAAATAATAAGTGAGATCTACTCTGACTTAAATCGAGAAATGTTGGTCACCACGCCTTCACTAATTTTAAATTAGGATTGCTCTTGTCTATGTATATTCAATAACCTATTTAAAGTCAACGGATTAAGGACCTCATTTCATCTACTCAAACAAACTTTCTGCATTGTAGCCAAATATTTGAATTATAGCTACCTAAATCTTATACCAAATGAGGTAAGGTTGAAAATGCAGTGTTTGATTGCGTTCTGAGTTGGTTGTTCAGCTTTGTTAGCGCTATACCGATTTGGCGTGGATTTAGCTCCAGTTCGGGACAACTTGGTCTCAGGGGAGTTACTGCTAGTTTTGTGTACTGGTGTATGCAATGCTTTGTGTATTTTGTTTTGCAAATGTCGAGGCGAACTACTGGACGTCGCTTTACTATGTACTTAATTATTGCACGATGGATAAAGGCAAAAACGTTTCGTGCAAAATCTACTTTATTTTTAAATTCATTCTGTGTTGCAGTCTGCATTTTTCGATTAATATTATCTACTAACTACGATTGAATTTTCGAATGTTTTTTCAAAAATGTTTCAAGTCTTTTTCTAAGCTTTGTTTGTCAGAATTCTGTTTGGACTTGTCAAAAACCCAGCGTTTAGCGATAAAGTGCAGAGTCTCCCATCGTGGTACTTAGTTAAATGTAAGTACCTTAAGCAGGCTTTTGAGGAGGTCAGCCATTAAGCAATTTTCTATTTCCAATGATTTATTTTATTACCCGGACGATAATGTTGGCTGAAATTCAGCAAATTTATTATTCTGACTTCAAATGGTCGGCGTCTATTTACATAAATGGACCAAACTTGAATTCAGACTCGGCTGTAAAAGTTTCATGACTTGAGGGTATGAATACTAAACAAATTGTTTCAGGCTAGTCAGATGTACGTTACATGAGGGAAAGGGTCCTTAATGCAGATAACTCTGAAAGGAGTCAATTGAACTCTTGTCAAAGGTAACCTTTTTTTCTTCTATACGTTTTGCAGAGAGCTACAATTCTTTAAATATACATTTCACCTCAAACAGGCGAGTGGGACCACGAAACATGCGAAGCCGAATAGCGTTATTGAATCCGTCAATTGATAATAATCATAAGTGGTCACGTTGACACCAAGTATTTCGGTGATATGCGTTATTCGAATATGAAATATTATCCTCGCTACATAGATGGCGCTACTCGCAAGCAATTACATAATTTGAGTACAAATACACGAGAGTCTAAATCACGCAATAAAAGCTTTCGAGTGCATTGCAGAACAGTTGGAGGCTGTGATCCCCAGACATGACACCGGTCGGAAGATCTTCCCTTTGCTGAGGATGAGTTTGGTAAAAAGTGTTTCGATAAACACAAAGAAATTATAAGCCAATGAACAGAATTCCAATCCACCAATGGCGATAAAAAATATAAATATATAGATATAATATTAAGAATAAAGCATATAATTGTGTTGTTTGAGATGACCAACCCTTACACTGGTCACGTGTAGTAGAAAATCCGGGCGGTCACCCATCTAACTACTACTACTTATTTTTTTAACGAAGTTAAGCGATATGCGCTAAAGCTACTGTACCACGACACCCTCCTATTACTAACCACATTAATGTTAAATACAGGTACATAGAAGTAGTGAGGAACTTCATAAATAAGCTCGACTATTTCTTCTAGCAGTTAGTCCATACGAAATCATCGCCACCAATATAAATTATGACATAATAAATGTACTATACCCCTCGCAGTCGCTAGCGTACTATTACTTGTAATTTACGAGGGGGCCGGCAACTTCGGCTCCACTCGTAACTAGCACGTGTTCCTTCGACAATGTGACTGCATCCCGGAATTTAAACTTATATTGCTTAGTAGAGTGCTGTGGAATGACCAGTCACGGACATAGATTTATTGAAAATCTTTTTGAGACCAGATGGTAAGCAAGATTAGGGCTGACATGGTAAGTAGTTACTGGATTGTATGGGGAGAGCGAGTGATCATGCTCATCCCCAGCAAAGGTAGGCTAGATCTTCCAGCTAGGCGGAATATCATGTCTGGTGAACACCGACTCTAACTGTTCTAGTTGGAAACTTACATATATACTGCAATGCACTCGGAAACTCTTATTGCGCGATTTAAGTTCTCGTGTATTTGTACTCAAACTTTGCAATTGTTAGCGAGTAGTGCCATCTATGTAGCGAGTGGAGAAATGCTGCTATACTTGCAATACTAGGGGCATCACGTACACGTTGAGACTTATATTTATTTTTTTAACGTAGAGAAACATACATATTCTGGCAGGTATCTCGACGTCGAGTGTCAGTTTTAATAATCGCAAATTGATACATAATGCATACAAGATAAAGTTAAATGTTGTATGTATTATGCTACGTGTGATATAAGCGAACGGTGACTGCCCTGTCGGGCCCATCCTTAGGTTCCCAGGTGAAGCCCGGCTTTTACACAATATCAAGCCTTTCTTACAGAAGCTCATGCTGTAATTTCTTGCCATTAACTGACAATGATACGGACTAAAAGCTTATTTATTCAAAGAAAAGGTCAATCACCTTGTAAACATAAATTAAATCCTTGACATAAATTTGGTAACAAATCGCAATAGGCGTTTATCAAGTATACATTTAGTAAGCTCTACTTAATTTACTCGTAGCAAATTTCGGGTTACTCCCTAACCAATTCTGTAAATTTGTGTGCCAATCATAATTAATTCAAATATTGTGAAAACCATTAATTAACACAAGCAAAGTGCTGGAACGATCGTTTCGGGCTGGGTTCCGAGTAGGTCTGGTTCCGACCACGGTCACATCACTTTGGCGTATCATAATCTTATACCTTTAAACGAGCAATTCTTGTATATATATATAATAATCTGAACGGATGCAACGATTTTCATGAAATTTTGTATGTAGGGTGTTTTGGGGTCAAAAAATTGATCTAGCTAGGTTTCACTTTCAGAAAACATAGTTTTGACAATGTTTTCACTGAAAAACTCATAAAATATCAATACAATACCACAGTAAATTTCGCCGATAACTGTCAACTGTCGAGACCTACGTTCACCGGTTCGACTTTTTTCTTTTGGTTCCTTTTTTTTCTACGAGCTTTTTTGAGAAAAATTCAAGTTTTTTTCTTTTGTGGGAAAAAGTTTAGTTTTTCGTGAGAAAAAGAAACCGGCCACAGCTCGGTCAACCAGGTACTGTGTAATAATATGGGGTGGAATCTGGTCTACTTCAGCATGATCACCAAAACGAAAATTGTTATTTATTGCTAAATCGTTTTGGATACTTAATAATGTACTTTCATCCTATCCATACATATAATCTAAAAAGATAAATAAAATTGAAGTTTCTGTTTGTAATGCCAAATTAAAAGCTTTTCACAAAATGCACATGAAAGTATATAAGTACGTTACTCACAAAAAAAACATATTCTCTGCCTATCCGTCTGTCTGTCTGTCGGTTTCTTCTGGCTAATCTCCAAAATGGCTTAACCAATTTCAACGGGACTTTCAGTGGCAGTGTAGTACTTTTATTTAAAAACACATTAGGTTTTCGCGGGCCACCCATGAAACCTGGCACAGCTAGTTTGGCTGAAGGCGGTTGAATATTATGTGAAAATAAAAATCATTCTTTTCAGTGACTAAATTCAAAATGCATTACTGGTGGAAAGTATTTATTACATGCTAATAAATAATAAATAAAAAATTATTGACTTTAACAAATGAATCAAACACGACTCAAATCGACTAGCCAATCTATGAGAACAATGTGACCAACTTTGATCTGTCTTTATATGTATACAATACACTTTAAACCATTCAAATCGGACCAGTCGTTTTGAGTTGATGTACTCTTATAAAAATCGATGTGACTATTTGTACGGGTACTGGCCGAATAAATTTTATTAATTCGTATATTTATTCATAGCTGTCAGTGCTGACAGACCAGTGTCATCCATGTCCGTCCGTCAAGACTCAAGTCGAAATTACGTCAAATCCATAATAATACATAGGTTCCTCTTCCTAGCTGTATATTGGTTGGTTGCGTTTGTTTGTTTATATTGATTAACATCAATCAATTAAATATCCGAAGTCTAATATAAATATTTGAAGTAAAAATACGTAAAGGAGTAACCGTATTAATAATTATAAATTGTTCGTACAGTACCCGTATTAATAGACTCAGCCTATAAAAATAGATACGCAGTGAGCATATAACCTCCCCTTTTCCATGTACCTAAGCTGAAATTGAAAATACACCTCCCCAATAACCGTAATAATCTGGCTCCGTATTCTCGCCGTAACATTTCGTGGAATTAATATTTTTTTAAGAAAGCCTTTGGATGTAGGAAGGGCAGAGGGGCCCTTCCACAGCCACAAGGCCACCGTCGAAATAACAGGAAATAATATCGTTAACGACCTTTTATTGCCCTTTTATGTGTCTGTGTTTGCTCAGATCGATGGTGGAGGGGACACTTTGACAAATTGTGAATACATTTGGTTTGTTTAAGGCCGTGGAATCAAGGACGGCATAACTTACTTTCCATCAAAATAAGCTATTCTTAAATAGGTATAAACATTGCCATATGTATACATAAGTAAATACAATTGGAGTGTTTGTTTGTAATTCCAAAATAACAGCGTTTCACAAAATGCATGTGAACAAATATATGGGACTAACTTTAAAAAATCAAGTTTGATATGTTTTCTCTGTCTGTCTGTCTGTCTGCCTATTTTTTCCGGGTCAAACTCCAAAACGACTCAACCGATTTTGACGGGACTTTCACTGTCTGATTATGTTACAAGGAGTTATTTAGGCTTAGGCTTAATTATTTAAGAAACATGAAAATAAGTTCTGTTTAAAATGTTATATTCCCTCATGAACAACCTCTCGTCTCTCTTAAAGCCTCTTTGTACTTAGTTTCTAAGTGAAGAAAAACAAATAGTTTGGTTCCAAATTTTCATTTTATTTCCGTTGCTTTTTCCTCATACTAAAAAAATGTATCTCAATCTACGTCACTCGTGTAAAATGGCACACATGTACATAAAACATGTATAAATACATAAAGCTAAAATTAGTGTGACTTTTACAAGTTACTAGAAATGTCAGAAACAGATAACCTTTTTATTTCGAGACGAAAAGTTAAACCCGGTGGATTCCCCCGGGCTGGTGCCTGAACTTTCTTTGTATAATTCATTCACAAACTAAATCTGAATTTGAGATGTTCATTCATCTTTCTGATTTTCCCTTGAAATAATATTTTTAATGTTATTTACTATCATAATATCCGCATTGGCTGAGTGGTTTGTGCAGTTGCTTGCTATTCAAATGAAAAAGATCCAAGTACCAATAAGTTGTTGTTTTAGTTTAAATGCAGTAAGAACTTAGACGTATGATGACTGACTAAGGCAGCGATGGACTCCTTATTGGCACATAATCTCAAAAATAAAATAAAACCGACGAACAACGGATGGGAAAAGTCGACGCATGAACTGTGATCACGAGTAGCTTAGTTGGCAGAGCAGAATTTGTTATTAATACACGTGAATCAGGTCCACTGAATTGAATTTATTGAGTTTTATTGCTATTTTATAATTACATGTTGGACAAGGTAAGGAATGAGTTTATAAGGGGAAAGCTGAAAGTAGCACCAAGACTGATAACTTGAAGAATAATTGTCGTGGTATGGACATGTTATGCGGAGGGATGAGGATAATGTTGTCAAAAAAGTTCTGTTTATAAATGTGGATGGTTACAAGGGGAAAGGAAGACCTAAGAAACGATGGATGAATTGTGTGAAAGATGATATGACTAGAATGGGAGTGAATACAGGTATGACGGCTGATACAGAGAAATGGAAGAGAAGAACACATCGCGCTGACCACAAATAACAACGGATAAGGGCAGGAGGCTTATGATGACAGGTATTATTTTTCCAAACTTTTGAACCGTAAACCATTTTAATATAAGATCCCAAGAGAGCACGGAATCACAAACATTTGGCGTTTATTCATAGCCCTACCCGAGCCGAAATTATTCTAATTAATATAACGGCCGTGTGGCCCTGTCCATTAATATTAATACCGAGACAAATTTAATAATCGTTGCTATTCCTTTAATTAATTTCCACCACTCTCCGGTACAGTTTTAGATATTAATTTAGCTATATTTCCCTGTTTTTGTCGAACGATGTATGGCAGTGGTCTGGTGGAATGTGTTTATTAATATGGCAACCATATTTATTGCAACATTGGGTTGGATGACTGATAAAATATTTCCTAGAAATTTAATAACATACGATGCAGAGTAGAGGCTTGCTATGGCAACATTTTTCTTAGAGTTACTTACGTTAATATTAAAAACTTAGAACATTGTTTTGTTATTTTTAACCGGCTTTTTGGTGTTTGATTAATGAACTTGAAAAACGCTGCAAATATAACCTCCAAAATAGCCTCAAATCATCATCATGAATTTAAGAGTTGTGACTCTTGTCGGTGTAACTGATGCAACTTCTTCCATTCGTCTCTATCAAGTGCCATCTCCTTGACCTCCCTATACGTCACGGCAGACACTTTTTCCTTGACTTGTCTCATGTATAGCCTGGGTCTTCCTCTTCCTCTCTTTCCTTCTACTTTTCCTTCTAATATGTTTTTAAAGAAACTGTCACGTCGTACAAGGTGGCCAATCATCTTTTTTCATTTACTCAAATATATACCAGAAAATATTCCAACCGGTCCATACATCTTTGAGAGTAACCGGAGCAAGCAGACAACGTTAGAGTCAACATATTTGATTTTTTTTATAAGTTCCTCTTACCTTCTGCGTAAACAAGTTACTCAACGTGGAAAACAGTGCCCCAAGTATAGATTTTGAAACGTTCGACGTCGCTTGACCAAACGCATTGCATTTTTTTGGTATGGTGACGTTAAAAACGAGGAGCTCGTGGCACAGTTGCTATTGCGCATATCATTCGATCAGCGAAGTTAAGCAACCATACGCCTAGCCAGTAGTTGAATGGGTGACCGCCCGAGTTCCCTCCGTGCCTCGGAGAGCACGTTAAGCCGTCGGTCCCGGTTGCCAATTTAACATCTTTGGCAATCGTTACAGGTCAGTCGGAGGCCTAAAAATTATCTGACAACTGGTTTAACCCAGATCACAGATTTTCCTCCGAAATGGGGTTGCGAAGGTCAGATGGCAGTCGCTTCGTATAAAAATCAGGTGATCAGCCACATCGGGTTGAATCAAGTGCCGACCCCAACAATGTATGGGATAAGGCCAGGGAGATGATGGTGACGTTAAAATTCCTACACTCGCCGCTTGGGGCGCTTGTTAACCATCCCATACAAAATGAAGATAATACGCAGGCGACATAAAAACATGTTAAAACCAATTGATTCTTTTCTCCTAGCTCCTAGCTGTTTATGACAACGCAATTAAATATCAACAATATAAGATGTTGTATGTTCGATTGTTGTATGGTGGGTGCGCGTGACATCGCCCACGTAGGACACACGACAAAGAGTTCACTTCAAAGCAATTGCCAGGGAGGAACGGAAGCGGAAATGTTATTAAGGCATGACGGCTCCGAGCTTCACTCCAAGGATTTTTGATAAACCTTTGTTGTAAGCGATGCTAAGATTAATAACGGAACGCGTTTCATTCCGACTCGGATCATGGTTTTATTGAGAGTATCATTTTATGTATTATAATGTAGTATCCATAGCAATATTATGAATTAGAATAGGATCGCCTGAAGTCGTTCGACTTAAGGGTAAAAAAAAAAAAAATCAGTTTTTGATGTTAAACTAAAAGATTAAGAAAAAAGATAAAGCGTAATAATACTTAAAAAAATATAACGCGAGCGAGGTCGTGAGTAAAAGGTCGTATAATCTATACATCTATATATGTACATCTATACATACATACAGTACATACATACATACAGGTAAATAAAATTGAAGTGTCCGCGACAACAAGGATGAAACTAAATCTACGCGGATGAAACCGCGGGGCACAGCTAGTAAAATATAAAGAAAGTATTACCGATTGAACAAATGAATATATGAAGTGTGTCTGAGAGACGGGGACATATTACACACATGACCTTGCTATGGATGATGGAAAAATACTCTACATCAGCCTTCTAAGGAGGTGTACACCTTAACAAACCTAACCATATTACTGAATACTGACGATTTGAAAGTGCTTTGTATAAAGTCCAATCGAATAAAGATATTTTTGACTTTGACTTTGACTTTGAATATTAAAATAAAAATGAAAAATATTAATTCAGTTTGGGCCCTGGTAAGGCACTTATAAATATCGAGAATTTACCACCGCGCACCGGTTCGGAAACTAGACTTATGAGAAGAACCGGCAAGAAACGCCATAATTCAATAATATATCACATCACTTGTCCGTCTATCTGTATGGTGCGACGAGAATAAGATACACGCGCAGTTACACCGTCCATAACTCGTAGAGGCACCTATGACACTTAATATAATCAGTTGGTTTTGATTTAATAGACAACATTGAGAACAACTGTATATTGGTATGCGTGTTAAAAGTAAACACGTCCCTATCAACAGTTTAATGAAAGCGTAATCCAATTTCAATTATGCATAGGTCGTAACCCTAAACATCAATTGGGTCCGGAGCCCCGCGGGCGCGATTGCGGGATTTTTTTAATAAAACTTGTCCCGTTATGTCCCGTAAAGCCGCGGCTTGTTTACAATAACACGGTAATGCTCCTTCACGGGCCACTAGCCGCCTTTATTGTCCAACTTGGTCCATTGTACCCCGCCGCGCATAATGAAACCAAAAGTATTGTACGGTTTATCAGTGAATTGCGTCACTAATCAATATGATTCGGTTTTCAATGATACAACCCTTTTCCCTGCGAATTTAATTGCTCGGATAAAGTCATACGTATCTTTGTATGCTACAAAATACAGCAACATCACGTATAGCGCTCAACCCCATTCGAGGTTACAATGCTTTTATATATTTGATTTTAAAAATGATGAAAAAAGTGTTTTGACATAAGATGTCAGAATAATTTGTATAGAAAGATTTGATTGTATTTTTGTTTCCGTTGAATAGACTCCGAAACTACTTGACCGATCTTGAAAATTCTTTCAACAATGGATAGCTACTTCATCAGCGAGTTAGGCTATAGTCATAGGCTATATTTTATTCCCGTACTCCCACGGGAACGGAACGACGCGGGTGAAACCGCGTGACGTCCGCTAGTATTAACATAATGTACCTGTAAGTGTGTCGCAACGTCTGAAACAGAACCACCCAACATGTCGCGGAAGAACTCTCCCGCACTCGGTAACTTCTTAATTGGTACAATTTATAAACAAAGTACAAAAACTTGACGAAACCACAACTGATATTTACACAGTACTCCAATATAACCTGTCAAATAAGGGAAGCAATATTGAGGCATTGTGCGGCTCAGTTAATTCAAAAACTTACCACTTCACCAATCTCGGCATCAAATATCTGCAAGGAAACAGAATATAATGAAATGGCTTGCTATTTAAATGACCTCCGAGAGGGTTCATTAATTAGTCAAAAATCTCTCGGTCCAGCATATTTTATAGTAAACTAGCTGTGCCCCGCGGTTTCACCCGCGTAGATTTAGTTTCATGCTGTTTTTTTTATAAAATTATCCTAAAATACTCCTTGGAACACCAGCTATCTGCCAGTGAAAGTCCCGTTAAAATCCATCCAGCCGTTTATGCGTGATGCCTCGACCAAGGGAAATGGGGATTCATTTTTATATATAAGATTACACCGTCGCTTAACTCTTCCTACATGGCCGCCAATTTGAGTACTTGTCACTAACCTTCTCTTCAATGATTCAATAGCTTAATTATAATTAGTTAATTAGTTATAATACTGTAAAGGTGTTAAAATATTTTTTTAAAAAAATAATAAATAAAGCTTAAAACCTGTGTGCTTATTTTTGATTGACTTGCGCTACATAAAGTGTTACTATTTAAATGATATACTGATTTGGTTTATGTATTGCGTCTGAATATTCGTCTCGGGTAGAAATTCGGGATACTTTCTCAAGTAGTTTATGAGTTTTTGGCAAAGAATTGTTGAAGAGTCGTTAAGATTTCCTTAGAGTTAAGATAAAAATGATTTTGTACGTTGGAAATATGGAACAAATTATATAATTTTCTTTTGATATTACGCTTGACCCTAAACTGCTTTGCCACGTTATTTTAAACGACTATATACGTCAGCTGACTGTTCCACTTCTTCTTCTTCTTCTTGCGGTGGCTCTCCACTAATGGAGGTTGGCCGTCAGCTCCGCAAATTTGTCCTTATTTTTTGCAAGCTTAAACAATTCATCGACGCTGTTTATCCCAGTCCATTGCCTTAGTTTGCGGAGCCATGACAACTTCTTCCTTCCGACTCGCCTCTTCCCCGCAATTTTTCCCATCATTATACTCTGGAGAAGGTTGTAGCGCTCATGTCGTAGCACATGTCCGAGATATGCTACTTTCCTTCTCATAATGACTGTTCCACTAATCCCCATTGAAAATCTCGAGCGTACTTTAAATGGACTTACTCAAAGTATCAGACATCTGATGGAATGCGAGGCACAAACATTTATTATAAATATATAGAAACATTTGTAGCAGCGTTTCTCCACTCGCTCATAGATGGCGCTACTCGCTAACAAATGTAAAGTTTGAGTACAAATACACCAGAACCTAAATATGCGCGCAATAAGAGTTTTCAAGGGCATTGCAGTATACAAGTTACAAGTTTCCAACTAGAACAATTGGAGCCGCGATTCCCCAGACATGACACCCGCCTGGCTGGAAGATCTTCCCTTTGCTGGGGATGAGCATGATCACTCGCTCCCCCACACATGAAATTGTGACGCCGGATACATTTTGCATAGATATATTAATCACGTGATGTAAAACGCACCAATATCTCTGCATACAATGTATTACACCATATATCTAGACAGATAAATAAAATTTAAGTTTCAGTTTGTAATTTCAAAATTACACTTTTTGACGCAAAGCATTTAAAAGTATACACGGTACTGACATAGAAAAACCATTAAAAAAATTTATTTCTCTCTGTCTGACCGTTGGTCCGTTTGTTCCCGGTAATCTCTAAAACGGCTGGACCGATTTTAACGGGACTTTCACTGGTAGGTAGCTGATGTTACAAGGAGTAACCTAGGTTACTTTTATTTAAAAAACTTTAGGAGTTCTGCGGGAATGAAATTAATTCTACGCGGGTGAAACCGCAGGCCACAGCTAGTATATTACATAAGACAGTAGTCAATACTGACTGCAGCTGGTAATAGCATGGTACCAAAGAAAAAAATACCAAAAGGCTGACTCCCTAACTCAGCTTATCGGTATCGAAATGAAATGTCAATGTTCAGAAGTTCTTAAATACGCTGCTTAAACAGGTGATGGTAGGTCCCCTTGCCACTTGTGACACTGACAACCTATAAGTTATGCGATGACATTAATGGTTGCGTTAGAATCGGTCAGTTATGGCTAGTAGAATTTGCTACAAAATACTCAGTGGAAACCTTGGTAAATATCTCTATCATACTCAAGGTCATTTAAGTATAGCGAAGCTCTTACTTCGCGTCAGTGTGTGCAAGTGGCAGCCGACCTTACTATTAGTTAATATTGTCTGCCTGGGTGGTGTATCCGATTCAGTACACACCTGCGCCTCACTGCTACACGTGACTGTTTCAAATTAGTTCCACCTACTCGGTGCGCAATGAAATGAACCAAATTGTTTTGTAGCTATCTCAATTTTGCTCTCCAATTATCTTTCTGAAAAATGTTCCTCCGTTTTTATTGTTCATACAACTACATTATTGAATGCGCAATGCAGTTCAATGCTTGGTGGTGCCCAACGTATTAGACATGATATATTATGATATGATACCAAGTAACTTAGCTATTTACATAGTATGTTAAGGTCTTCTGTATTCCCCGAAAGGGTAGGCAGAGGAATCCTTATAGTACAGGCACATTTTACCAGATATTTTAAGCCCCATGAAATAGTGGGCGAGCCTATTGCCATTAACAGATGATAAAAGATAATAACAGTGTTCTCAATCCGGGGATTGAACCCAGGACCACAAAAGTAGTATTGTTATTCTAGACGAGAACCGAAATTTTGATTTTAACTAAGCATACAATTGAACATACCCTTATTATCAACCAACCTCAAGTTCTAATTAAGAGAGAATTTCTTATTTAATTGCTTTGATTGAATGAATCATCAAATTCAATAATTCAGGCAACGTAATGAAAGAGGAAAATACCCTATTAAATTAATATTATGGTATAACATGGTGAAACGTCAAAATTTCATTGGGCAATACCGTTACAAATAAACTGTCAATTACAGTAACGAGGATCTCCTATCAATTCATTATCATCTCGCTACAGGGAATTATAATAATCCTGCGGTTAATTTGAATCCACTTAACGAGGGTTTTGTGTATCTTAACGTGGCACAATACGGTTTAGATATTTTGATAATTTTGGCAAATCAAGTCACAGTACAAATAGTAAGCTTACTAAGAAGTATGGAAACTAGACAACATTTTTGAAATAATAACATTTTGCTCCATGCATCCAAGCGTGAGGGCTCGCGCGAAGCTCTTTAAGATTCTAAAATTTACCCCTTTTTGTAGTGTCAAAGTAATGTTGATCTATCAATTTGAAGTCTAGAGAAAAGTCTGTAAAATGCGTAATTATCGAATTGTAAAAAGGATTTTTTTGAAAAGAGTATTTGCCGAGTTTTGCTTAGTAAAAGCAAACTTCCTAACTCAGCGATAACATTTGTAATCATGTAGATATAAATATAATACCAATAATACCTAACGATAATTTTGAATTTTTATTATAATACTAGCTGTGCCCCGCGGTTTCACCCGCGTAGATTTTAATTCATGGTTGCCCGCGGATCCCTAAAGTTTTTAAAAAATCCGTTATTTGAATCATGTTTTGAAATAAAGTTACTCCTTGTAACATTAGCTATCCGTCAGTGAAAGTCCCGTTAAAATCCGTCCAGCCGTTTCGGATATTATCCGGAACAAACAGATAGACAGACAGAGAAAAATTATAAAAATTGGTTTTTCTATTTCGGTACCGTGTATACTTTCATATGCATTTAGTGAAAAGGTGTTATTTTGCAGTTACAAACAGACACTTCAATTTTATTTAACTGTATAGATATATAGATATAGATAAAAACAAAATAAAAACTACTTTTAGGGTGCAACCAAGGATATAACCATTGCCATTGTCTTGAGCGCCCATTCTATTTTTTGGTGAAATAACGAAATTGGATAAATATTCACAAACTTTACTTCTTAATAATACAAGTATACGTAAAGATCACTTCGCAATTCTCGACAAATTTAATCCCAAAATCCAATAATGATTAGAAGTTTACCTATTGTGGCACAGATCATTTAAATCCAATAATGAATAGAAGTTTACCTATTGTGGCACAGATCATTTAAATCCAATAATGAATAGAAGTTTACCTATTGTGGCACAGATCATTTAAATCCAATAATGAATAGAAGTTTACCTATTGTGGCACAGATCATTTAAATCCAATAATGATTAGAAGTTTACCTATTGTGGCACAGATCATTTAAATCCAATAATGATTAGAAGTTTACCTATTGTGGCACAGATCATTTAAATCCAATAATGAATAGAAGTTTACCTATTGTGGCACAGATCATTTAAATCCAATAATGAATAGAAGTTTACCTATTGTGGCACAGATCATTTAAATCCAATAATGATTAGAAGTTTACCTATTGTGGCACAGATCATTTAAATCCAATAATGATTAGAAGTTTACCTATTGTGGCACAGATCATTTAAATCCAATAATGATTAGAAGTTTACCTATTGTGGCACAGATCATTTAAATCCAATAATGATTTGAAGTTTACCTATTGTGGCACAGATCATTTAAATCCAATAATGAATAGAAGTTTACCTATTGTGGCACAGATCATTTAAATCCAATAATGAATAGAAGTTTACCTATTGTGGCACAGATCATTTAAATCCAATAATGATTAGAAGTTTACCTATTGTGGCACAGATCATTTAAATCCAATAATGAATAGAAGTTTACCTATTGTGGCACAGATCATTTAAATCCAATAATGAATAGAAGTTTACCTATTGTGGCACAGATCATTTAAATCCAATAATGATTAGAAGTTTACCTATTGTGGCACAGATCATTTAAATCCAATAATGATTAGAAGTTTACCTATTGTGGCACAGATCATTTAAATCCAATAATGATTAGAAGTTTACCTATTGTGGCACAGATCATTTAAATCCAATAATGATTAGAAGTTTACCTATTGTGGCACAGATCATTTAAATCCAATAATGAATAGAAGTTTACCTATTGTGGCACAGATCATTTAAATCCAATAATGAATAGAAGTTTACCTATTGTGGCACAGATCATTTAAATCCAATAATGATTAGAAGTTTACCTATTGTGGCACAGATCATTTAAATCCAATAATGATTAGAAGTTTACCTATTGTGGCACAGATCATTTAAATCCAATAATGATTAGAAGTTTACCTATTGTGGCACAGATCATTTAAATCCAATAATGATTAGAAGTTTACCTATTGTGGCACAGATCATTTAAATCCAATAATGATTAGAAGTTTACCTATTGTGGCACAGATCATTTAAATCCAATAATGATTAGAAGTTTACCTATTGTGGCACAGATCATTTAAATCCAATAATGAATAGAAGTTTACCTATTGTGGCACAGATCATTTAAATCCAATAATGATTAGAAGTTTACCTATTGTGGCACAGATCATTTAAATCCAATAATGATTAGAAGTTTACCTATTGTGGCACAGATCATTTAAATCCAATAATGAATAGAAGTTTACCTATTGTGGCACAGATCATTTAAATCCAATAATGAATAGAAGTTTACCTATTGTGGCACAGATCATTTAAATCCAATAATGATTAGAAGTTTACCTATTGTGGCACAGATCATTTAAATCCAATAATGATTAGAAGTTTACCTATTGTGGCACAGATCATTTAAATCCAATAATGAATAGAAGTTTACCTATTGTGGCACAGATCATTTAAATCCAATAATGAATAGAAGTTTACCTATTGTGGCACAGATCATTTAAATCCAATAATGATTTGAAGTTTACCTATTGTGGCACAGATCATTTAAATCCAATAATGATTAGAAGTTTACCTATTGTGGCACAGATCATTTAAATCCAATAATGAATAGAAGTTTACCTATTGTGGCACAGATCATTTAAATCCAATAATGATTTGAAGTTTACCTATTGTGGCACAGATCATTTAAATCCAATAATGATTAGAAGTTTACCTATTGTGGCACAGATCATTTAAATCCAATAATGAATAGAAGTTTACCTATTGTGGCACAGATCATTTAAATCCAATAATGATTTGAAGTTTACCTATTGTGGCACAGATCATTTAAATCCAATAATGATTAGAAGTTTACCTATTGTGGCACAGATCATTTAAATCCAATAATGATTAGAAGTTTACCTATTGTGGCACAGATCATTTAAATCCAATAATGATTTGAAGTTTACCTATTGTGGCACAGATCATTTAAATCCAATAATGATTAGAAGTTTACCTATTGTGGCACAGATCATTTAAATCCAATAATGAATAGAAGTTTACCTATTGTGGCACAGATCATTTAAATCCAATAATGAATAGAAGTTTACCTATTGTGGCACAGATCATTTAAATCCAATAATGATTAGAAGTTTACCTATTGTGGCACAGATCATTTAAATCCAATAATGAATAGAAGTTTACCTATTGTGGCACAGATCATTTAAATCCAATAATGAATAGAAGTTTACCTATTGTGGCACAGATCATTTAAATCCAATAATGATTAGAAGTTTACCTATTGTGGCACAGATCATTTAAATCCAATAATGAATAGAAGTTTACCTATTGTGGCACAGATCATTTAAATCCAATAATGAATAGAAGTTTACCTATTGTGGCACAGATCATTTAAATCCAATAATGAATAGAAGTTTACCTATTGTGGCACAGATCATTTAAATCCAATAATGATTAGAAGTTTACCTATTGTGGCACAGATCATTTAAATCCAATAATGATTTGAAGTTTACCTATTGTGGCACAGATCATTTAAATCCAATAATGATTAGAAGTTTACCTATTGTGGCACAGATCATTTAAATCCAATAATGAATAGAAGTTTACCTATTGTGGCACAGATCATTTAAATCCAATAATGAATAGAAGTTTACCTATTGTGGCACAGATCATTTAAATCCAATAATGATTAGAAGTTTACCTATTGTGGCACAGATCATTTAAATCCAATAATGATTAGAAGTTTACCTATTGTGGCACAGATCATTTAAATCCAATAATGATGAGAAGTTTACCTATTGTGGCACAGATCATTTAAATCGACAATATTATTAAATTGCCTTTATGTTTGTAGAAAACGAAAAAGTATATACTATGATTCTTTATTCACGAGCGAGAGCAGATATTTCCAGTTTCCAATTCAATTATTAATTAATCTTTCCGCCTCAACTAAAATATTGCGCGATCTTTTTCCTCCGTTCACTTTGCAGCTCGACTCCAGTTCGTTTTGTCTATTTCTCTGTGAGTTATTATTAAAAGTGCAGACTGAACGTTCCGATATTTCCTATTTCAGCTTGTAAATGTGCATTTAGAGTAGTACGAGTTACTGCTATCTGCGAGACTTTGCTATTGCTTTGATCTTGAGATATATATCTATACAGATAAATACAATTGAAGTGTCTGTTTGTAATTCCAAAATAACAGCTTTTCACTAAATGCATATGAAAGTATACACGCGACTGGCACTGAAAAACCAAGTTTTAAAATTTTTCTCTGTCTGTCTGTTTGTTCCGGGTAATCTCTGAACGGCTGGACCGATTTTAACGGGACTTTCACTGGTAGGTAGCTGATGTTTAAAGGAGTAACTTAGGCTACTTTTATTTATTAAAAATATTAGGGTTATGCGACAATAAAGATGAAACTAAATCTATGCGGATGAAACCGCGTGACGTCCGCTAGTTTATACATATACACAGATAAATAAAATGTAAGTACCCCCAAAAGTAAGTTATTCCAAATTAACAGCTTTTCATTAAATGCATTATGAAAGTACTTATATAATGGTACTCACAAAATAAACAAATTTTAAAAGTTTTTCTCTGTGCGTCTGCCCGTTCTTCTGTCTGTCTGTTTGTTGCGGCTATTCTCCGAAACGGCTGAACCGATTTTAGCTGGACTTTCATTATAAGGAGTAACTTAGCATAATTTTATTTAAAAACATTAACAGGCCAACGAAACCTTGTTTGTAAGAGTGAGTCTTTGTACTTTGGATTTAAATGTTAGGCTAATAATTATATTATATTGCAATTTCTTATTCCTGTCCTGCTTAAGCCTGCTTAACCTTACTCTTAGTTACTACCATTAAACATTACAGTGTTTTAAAAATGTTCATTATACAGGGTGTCGGAGAAAAAGGAACAGTTGTCTTCTAGAAGTTGTAGGGTTTTATGAATATATCACTATATTGAAATCGCAAAATATCTAGCTCCAACGATAACGTAGTTATAAGCTATAGCCGAAGAGCTCGCGGCCTTAAGCAATTGAATGAACTCGCGGCCGCGTTTACCTAGATTCCGTACGCGGTCATTAAACTTTTTAAATTAAGGGGAAGGTTAATGGTTTCGAAAAATTGTTTTATGGGATTATTTCAGGATTTATTAGCGGGAGAAAAATCGAAACGTGAATTACTCTACGTTACAGCAGATTTTTATGCGAAAATAAGGTATTGATATGGTCAACTTTGAACATCAATTACTCGAAAACGGAAAAAAATATTTTAGTCATAATAATTTTAATTGCTTCCTAAAATTATACCCTATCACATATTTTAAGAGCTGTCCTGGTTTCCCCGACACCCTGTATATGTAATGAACTTTACTTAAACAGAGAGCTAGTAGACATAATATCAATAAGATCATGATAGTAATACCGATAAAACGTATGTACAGCTTTGTCCTGAATCTATAAAATCAATATGTAATTTGTATCTCAGATTCTTGTAAGGCTTTCTATAAAATCCAACTCAGCCGCAATATATCCCAGATATCATTTTAATACACTGCCCGCTACATTGGAGCTACAGACTTGCTTTAGGGCTACCCTCCACCTACTTTTTAACCGACTTCAATAAAAGGAGAAAGCTATCAATTCAACTGTTGGTTTTTTAAGAAAATCAACACATAAATATGACAGATTTTATATTTGTGACGACTGAATGAATTTGGATGAAATTTTGAAAGCAGATAGATAGCTTACAGTTTGGTAGTAATTTTTTGACATTCATAAGTGGCTTACCAGGGCCCGAAATGAATATTTTTCATTTTTATTTATATTTGTTACCATATATACTTTTTTATAACAGCATAAAATAAAGCCACCATTTTCATACAAAAATATTTTGTCCGTTTGTATCGTTCTTCTAAGTTACTAGTCGTTAGTCGCTATCAAATTAGACAGATAATCAGTTAGATTTCTACTGTACTAATATAGAAAGCTGAAGAGTTTGTTTTTTTGCTTTAACGCGCTAAGCTCAGGAACTACTGGACCAATTTGAAAAGTTATTTTAGTGTTATATACCCCATTTATCGGGGAAAGCTATAGGCTATTATATCACAGCGATACGTAGACGAAAACACGGGTAAGTGATAGCTCAAAGTTACTATACCATGCGAACAAAATCGCAGGTGGAGTGCGGGTTTAAATATTTTTCTTTATAATTTTTTATGGTCTGCAATTTTGTTTATTAGTATTTCTATGCCTCTCATCTTTCTTATCTGATACTTAATCGTGTATTTCTATAGCTCCTCCGCTCACCCGCTTCGTCATGGGCGAGACAGCCCTATGGAAGATACAAAAATAATCTTTATCTTCATTATCTCAGCCTTAATACCGGGACGAAGAGGGAATACCCTTGGGGCGTGTATGAAGAGATTGATGAACGTGAATAGAACTTAAGGGTTCACATGGTGTTTTATTACCTATGTTTACCGCCAATAAGTATGTACATATATAAATATAATTTTCTTTGCCTCAAAGGGAAAAAAGGACTCAATTTTACATATTATTTAGGATAATATAGAATCGCTTTGCTATCCATCTGTCCGTTTGTCAAAACGTTTTCCAAAGGAATGCTCCACACATTACCGCACGTACGTATCAAGCTGAAACTACTATCAAATACTCACATCCACGAGGACGCAACTGAGAATAATGAATTCTTCCCAGTCACGATACGAGTATTTTTATGTTGGAAAATTAAAGAATCTTGAGCATTTCCCGA
Organism: Watsonalla cultraria; assembly: GCA_964035505.1. Classification (NCBI taxonomy): domain Eukaryota; kingdom Metazoa; phylum Arthropoda; class Insecta; order Lepidoptera; family Drepanidae; genus Watsonalla; species Watsonalla cultraria. Next base: position 287,023 of record OZ037726.1, on the reverse strand, counting down.
CTTATATTTTGTAAGATTCTTGCCGGGTTCTTCTCCGTCAAAGCAACCTTCCAAGCTCGGTGGAAACATTTATAAACCAGTAAAATGTATTTTTGTCAGCAGGGCAGCGCTGCAACATTCCTTCTCCATCTGGAGAACTATCCTTACTAACCGCAAGAGCACAACACTAGTTTAAGGTACCCACTGAGAAGCATTATTTAGTCTAGAAGGATTAGTAGCCGGTTAATGGCAACAGGCTTGCACCCTATTACATGGGACTTCATTTCTTAAAAAAATATAAAAAATAAAGAGTTCTTCTCAGTGAAAGCAACCTTCCGAACATGGCGGTAGCATGTATAATCCTGTGTAATCGTGTCGTTCTTACGATCTGAAAGTACTTTGTTAAAAGTCTAATCAAATAAAGATATTATGAATTGAATTGTACTATAAGAACACCTCAGCCTTATCCTTGGAAGTACAGGCATGAGCATATTATTATGTATGTGTATTGTGTAAGATGGTATATATAGCTGAGTGCCTAGTGCGAGTTTTTCACTGCCGCCGTCACAAGTCACCGCGTCAAAGTTAACGCAGATTTGTATGGGATCGAAGCAGCGCCTCTGTCGGCCTAAAGATGACACTATTGTGAGCCCATACAAATCTGCGATTACGTCGACGCGATGACTTGTGACGGCAATTTTAAGAAAACTCGCACTAGGCCCTCAGAGGGCTGTATTCAAGTAGTGTGTGTCAACCCTGGGTGTTTAGAGTGCGCTGACCGATATAAAATATTTCAACAGCGTTTTGTTGCAGCGTAGCGTCGTGTAATCACATTGTAGTCCGAGATTACCGGCCTGTTTGACTGCTACGAAGCTGAAAGTAGCCACGGGATTGTAAGCCTTATTCCATGGGCTATAAGGCTTATTAAAGCGGTTCTTAATAATAATGTAAGGAGCTAGAGTTTGTATTGTAGCTAGGACATTAAAGATAATATTGTTGCTTACTTCTGACGGAGATTTAAGAAATACATAATTTTATATATAAAATGTTTGCGTTGACGCGGGATTGGAACCCGCGACACCTAGTGTAGCAGTCAGGTATACCAACCATGTGACCAACGGTCTTATCTGGTGGCACTATATGGTTTAACGGAAACTTTATTAATTATTAATAAAGTTAAAGCAATTTATATAGCTTAAATTACAAGAAGTTGATCCAAATCGGTTTCTCTCGAAATCATGTCAGTTTTTCTATAATAGATTGAAATTGACTACGAGACAGATATATATGACGTGTAAAAATCCTGCAGGCTGGGTTTTCATCAAGATTTTTAATTTTTTGGAACTTATTTATTTATTAGAACTTATCAGCTTTGGCGTTTAATTTGACGGTACAAAAATGAAACGTCAAAGCTTAGAAGTTCTTAATACGCGCTGCTTAAACCGATGGTGGCAGGCCCTCTGAGGCGAGTGGACTGGATATATCATTGTTGGCCACCGTTCATGCGAGCAAGTGTGCCAAAACGGCCCTGGTCTACATAGGTAGCTCTGTTTCTTTTATCCCTTCGCTTTGGTTTATTTATTTCCTCTACCCGCCTCGTTATTCTAGCCTCTTGTTATTGTACATTCATCCGAAAAACCGCATGCAATTTATCTTAAACTCCCACTCTAATTTCTACTTTATCTTAAACGTACTAGGGCACGAATTCATTTGGCAAGTTTCCGTCAGTGAGGAAAAAGGTACCCACGTTCAAGTAATGCGGTTACATTTTACGTAACTGAATACGACGTAATTCTCGTGGAAATGCTACGGCCGCTACGGTGCGTAGCAGTGCTACGAGCTACCCGCTACGAGCTTTATGTTTCGTTTCGTGTGATGTGTTGTGTGTATTATAAGATTTTCTTATACTGAGGTGTTTATGAAAAGTCCAACCTTATGGTAAGCGACCGGCGCCAGAGTCAAGGCACACCATGCAAACCTTCTGACAATTCCACGTTATATATTTCAATAGCTTCTGCCCGCAACTTCGTCCGCATGGAATTGCTACTTTGGGTAAACGCTAACATTAACCTGCGATTGATTTATATCCATCCACGATAAATGGGCTATCTAACACTGAATGATTTTTTCAAATCAGAACAGTAGTTACTGAGTCAAGCAAACAAATAACCTCTTCAACTTCATATTAGTACTAGCGGACGTCACGCGGTTTCACCCACGTAGCCTGTATGAATCAGTGATAGTCAAATGGTGAAAGATTTTTTAAATCCGTTATGTTGAGCCAATTTGTTACAAACATACTTACATGCAAATCTTTCCTCTTCATAATATTAGTATAGATAGATATATATAAAAAAATCACGCCTCCCATGAGATTGTTTTTACTTAAGTAGCGTGACTTACGGCCGGCTTGATGGTATGTGGTCACCGCAGCCTATGGACACATCTATACAGATAAATAAAATTGAAGTGTCTGTTTTTAATTCCAAAAAAACAGCTTTTCACTAAATGCATATGAAAGTATACACGCGACTGGCACTGAAAAACCAAGATTAAAAAAAAATCTCTGTCTGTCTGTCTGTCCGTCTGTCTGTCTGTATGTTTGTTCCGGCTAATCTCAGAAACGGCTGAACCGATTTTAACGGGACTTTCACTGGCAGGTAGCTGATGTTTCAAGGAGTAACTTAGGCTACTTTCATTTATTAAAAATATAAGGGTACCGCGACAATAAGGATTAAACTAAATCTACGCGGGTGAAACCGCGGGGCACAGCTAGTTAAGAATATCTTCACAGACTTCAATGGCAAAAGTAATGAAACCTGTACCCCATCAAGGTAGGGTAGTATATTATAATAGTAACGTAGCTATCAGCATTGAAATAATACAGGGAAACCCTAATATGATCCAATAACAACGTTAACTATACAACATGTAACACGTCAATAGGGGTCTGACACGCACGCCAATTACTCAACTACTGTTTAATATCGGCTGAAATCTATACAGATAAATGAAATTGAAGTGTCTGTTTGTAACTCCATATTAATTGCTTTTCACTAAATGCATATGAAAGTACAATGCCAACATAAAAAATTAAGCCTGTTTGTTTGTTGCAGCTAATCTTTAAAACAGCTATACCGATTTTAACTGGACTTTGACTGGCAGATAGCTAATGTTACAAGGAGTAACTTTTATTTGAAAATAAAACATAAATGTTTCGTGGGACACCCATGAAATTAACTATACGCGGGTGAAACCGCGGGGCACAGCTACTACGCAGTACCAAATAAACCAACAAATTGGCGCAACATAACATAACGAATATCCTTGGAAATCAGGGAATCAGAAATAAACAGGTTTATTGCAAATTCTTAGCAGGGATTTTTTCATATTCTTTCGCCTGTATTCCCCGAAGGGGTAGGCAGAGGTGTTGTAATAACAACTCCCACTCTTCACCGAAGATGATTAAGTGCCAACGTGACAGATGTCCATCGTCGAATCCGGATGCAATAACAACACCCACTTTTCAAAGAAGATGATTAAGTGCCAACGTGACAGATGGTAAGTCTATCGCCGTCTCAGGCACTATACATATCTCTTTGAATTACTCCTCAGACTTATGCAGGTTCTTCACTATGTTTTCTTTCACCGTAAAGCACGTGGTGTGAAATCACTGGAAGTTTTTAGAAAAACTCATTGGTACAGGCCCCGCTGGGATTCGAACTTGCTGGCGTAGAAGGCAACTGGTCAAACCTCACGGCCACCATGACTATTCTTAAATTTGTCTCTAGGAGTTTAAATAGGGCTCTCAGGAAAAGGCACAGTAACCTTCATGGTGATATGGGCCCTGGCAACCATATACAGCTAATTTGAAAATCACAAATAGCCTGTTGAAAGATAATCCGAATATTGACATTTGTCCGAGACAGGGTGATGAGGGTATGACGTAGGGCCGCCATTAAAAGTTAGATTAGTGACAAATTTGCGAGCAACTACGAGCACACAGCTTACCATACAATCGTATTCAATATTCATCCTTACTGCTACCAAACAAAGTACACTTTCATTAAACAAAACACGGACGTCAAGCCGATGCCTTTAGTTGACATTTTGTAGATTGTACTTTATGATCGTAGATATAGTGGTTAAATTTGAATACAATAAAACATTGTTACGGTTCAAGTAACAAGTTTAATAGTGTTAATCCCCGTAGAAATATCATCAATGTCAGATATTATAATAGTCAGAGATGATGCGCTCTGTTATCAGATTCATAGTTTCTCTAAGGTCAAATGTAGCATTTGAAAGAGTCCTGTGATAGACAACTTCTAAACTAGTTGGTCCAAAACAGTTGAAAGGAGCACTTACAAGTCTCGAACATTTTGTACCCAAAAATACATTTATTTAGTATTCGCAGACTCAAATAGCAGCGGGCTTTGTGATTCTAAGTAACTTAAAGCGCACTAAGAAAGGACTTTTTTAAATTCGATTCCCTAAATTGGTTAAAACACAGTAAGTTATAGCATATGAATCCGTAGGATATCAAACTTTGATATCAATAGGTGAAACTTTGCACGAAATGAAAGTATAATATGCGGTATTTAAAGGAAAAAACAATTGAACTTTTTGTCTATGCACACGTGTTCCGGCTAATCCCGTAAGCGGCTAAACGATTTTAACGGGACTTTCACTAGCAGATAGCTAATGTTCCAAGGAGTAATTTAGGATACGTTTTATTAAAAAAGTCTCATACATACATACATATGCTCACGCCCATGGGGGTAGGCAGAGACCACCGTTTGCCACATGCTATGATCCTTGCATACTTTTTTCGCTTCATCCACATTGGACGCCCTCTACCGACAAAAAGTCTCCTTCGAGATATATCATAAACTAAGTCTACGCGGGTGGGACCTAGGGACCCAGTGGTGGTAAATTCCTCGGCATTCATAAGTGCCTTACCAGGGCTTAAAATGAATAAATCATTTTCATTTACAGTAATAAATATAATTCAATAAATTGTTCCTTTAATAAATAACGAGCTCGCAAAAGTTTGAGACACAAGATCTCCAGATGAGCACACGCGGTAATACATTGTACAATAAACCGGTATCTGGCAACACATCGCTTACTTCCACCAGCTATGAGACATGATGCTGTGCCGTTATTGTGACAGATAGTGTAAACAACTCGAAACGCACCATTTATAATGTTGTCGAGAGCAAACGGCGTAAAAATACTGCAACCGAGCTGGTACACTCGCCACAATATAACACTACATACGTGCACATTTATGAAAAATAATGTATTTGTATGTAATAATTTAGCAGAGAAGCGTTACGCCGGTGGGAGAACAGAGGGAAGTAAATAAACTGAATTTTGATTTTTATTTTGGAGGCGATAAATATGTAATTATAATGACAATGTGAAGAGACGTTTTGACACGACGTGAAGATGATGTTACAAGCGTTCATAGGCTACGGTATCCGCTTACCATCATCATCAGAGATAAGTCATCTCAGTGCTACTATAAAACCTCTCGTAATTTCCTTACTCGTAAGCTTAACCTAGTGCAGCTATATTTTTTTGTAATTACAAATGTAGAGATATATAGAGCGTAAGTAGCATCAGTTCCCGATGTCACGTGTCATATCTCCCGCGCGACACATTGATGTCTCGACACAAATCAATACGGCATCGCTCGCAACCCTAGCCGATCTGTCTCAACAACGCTGACTCATCACTGCTCCTGATATCGTACATATTACATTGCGTCATTTATTGTACAGATACAAGTCTGCCGTTCAAAAGAATTTGATGTTCTCTTATTCATGTTGCAAGCTCATCATGTCGATATTTCTGAGCTAACGCTCTACGTCTTACCCTATTTTTGTGCAACTAATCGAAGATTTTAAGAGAGGTACGCTAGATCTTTAAGAGACGCTTGCAAAGAAATTCCTTCACGTTCAATATTGCAAGCTAGATGTATTATGATAAAAACTTCAAATTACTAAATAAAATCTTGTTTTAAACCTGTTATATGGACAGCCCCTTACGAAATTGCAGCGAATACGTATTTTATGTAAACGCCTTTACACCTATTGCAACACCGGATTTGCAGCGTTAGCAGAAAGAAGTATCATCGAACCCAAAGGAGGCCGGCGCCATCCGACGCCGCACTTTACTGGAACTTTCCACATTATTATATTTTAGCGTGTGAATCAATTTTACTTGCAATGTATAATTTTATATCAACTCTCTGTCATTCTTATTCTAGCATCGATAGGAAGTAGACTAGGTTTCTTTAACATTAAGTTTTAATTGTAATTTCAATTTAATTAAATATTATAAATTAATTTTGGTTTTTTTTGGGTCCTCCGGCGGCGACATCCATAATTGGCGCAGTCGGTAGGATACTTAGGGTAGCTTAGATTCTCATATCGAATTAATCAGCGCCCGGGTATCCAAAGAACCTGGAGTCCGGATCGGAGGATAAATCTAGACATCGATCCCAGAGGAACCAGAATGAAATTCATGTAAGTACACTCACAATTTTTTCTGTGCGTTGCTTTCCCTTTTCCTATTTTAGTGTGTTAATTATCGTGCAAAATTTTTCATCCTAAGCAAACTACCCCAAGAGGGCCTGCGCGTGCTATAGTAGCTCGTAGGCTTGAATTAGATAGAAATAGAAATATTAGTGTAGATTTAGATAATTTAGATAGTACTTTAAATTCCTCGTTAGGCTCGATAGAATATCAACCGACCGAGATGACTGACGTAGACACAATTTTCAAGGCCTTACGCCTAGTACCCGATTTTGACGGCAACCCCCATGTGCTCCCCCGGTTTATAAATTAGTGTGATCAAATTGTAGCCGAATATGTAACTGCAAATCCAGGCAATGAGTTAGCAAAGCTCTGTCTCATTAACGGCGTACTTAATAAGATTACTGGGCCAGCCGCACGTATTATAAATTCGAACGGCATATCTGAAGATTGGAATAGCATTAAAAATGCCCTCATAAATAATTTTTCAGACCAACGTGATGAGACCGCTTTGTACAATGATCTTATGTTAGCCACACAAGGGAATAGTTCGCCACAGGAATTTTATGATAAATGTGTTAACTTGTTCAGCACCATTATGACCTATGTCACATTGCATGAAAATGTCAGTACCACTGTTGAAGCCAAACGCATTCTTTACAAGAAATTAACAATGCAAGCGTTTGTGCGTGGTTTAAAAGAGCCCTTAGGGTCTCGCATTAGATGCATGCGTCCTGATAGTGCTGAAAAAGCTTTAGAGTTTGTGCAAGAGGAATTGAACGTTATGTATCTTCAAGGCCGTAATGATTTAGTGTCCGAAAAGAAGTCACAACCGTTTCAATCGCCAAAGCCAATGCCAATACCAATATACAATTCCTTGCCCGCGTTTAAACCATTCAATTCTTTTGCACGTCCTCCATTTAACTCTAATATGCAGCCAGTCCCACAAATGTGGAAGCCAAATTACCAGCAAAATGTGCCTTTTAGACCTGTGAATATGCCATCACGCACGCAACAAATGTTCCGTGCGCCGCCACAAAATTATAACGCTAATCAAAATAATTTCCAGCTTGCTCCTAGGAATGTGTCTCAATATCAAGGCCCTAAGCCTATGAGTGGTGTTAGCCACTATGTTGCTAGGGAAAGACCTATGGGAAACCAGTTAACTGGTCATGATTGGCGTAAGCATGGCAATATTCCTGCTTCAAATTATTTTAAAACTAAGGAAATGAATATGAATGAGTGTGACAGCTATGATTATTACTATCCTGAATTTTATACATGTGATCCTTATGAGTACTTTACAGCCAACGATTTTTATTATCATGAACCTTATTATACAGCCTACCCAATGTGTGATGAATCACATGAATGCCCTTCAGGCTACTCTGATGAGGTTCAGCCCTCTACCAGCTCTGCAGAAGAGCCGGATTTTCAGAAGCGTTCGAAATCCGACAAGTTAAAATAGAATTAAATTTGCAAACTCAAAGGCAGCTTCCATACATACAAATTGCAGATCCGCCCTTAAAATTACTAATAGATACGGGCGCAAACCAGTCTTTTATTAGTCCAAATGCCATTGAGAATTTTTATTCACACTTGCCGCTTAATTTTGATCCATTTGAAGTAACTAACGTTCATGCAACATCTAGGAATAATTATTCGATTAATATTCCTTGCTTTTCAGAATTTGATGAAACTGATAACATTAAATTGTACATTTATAAATTTCACGATTACTTTGACGGTCTTATAGGACTAGATTTGTTAGAAAATTGGGAAGCCAAAATAGATTTAAAAGATAAAGTTCTCATAACACGTAATTCGACGAATCCTATAAGTATGTACAACTCGCGAAACGTTAACTGGTACGAAGATATTATACCGGCCAATTCATCAAAAATTATAAAAATTCCTATTAACTTACAAGACGGTGATGCATTAATTAATGAACAGACTATTTCAAATTGCATTATTAATCAGTGTTTAACTACCGTTCAGAATAACCGCGGATTTATAGAAGTTACGAATCCGACGCAACACGACTTAATATTTTCGTTAGATCGCCCCGTCCAAGCCGAAACATATAATGTTGAGTGCTCGCGTACCCCTTTGACATCAACGCGCGCGGACGAAGTTCTATCGCGTTTACGTACGGACCATTTAAATGCCGAAGAACGCGCGAACTTAGAAATGCTTTGTAGAAAATACGCGGATGTATTTTATATCGATGGAGAAAGATTAACCTTCACGAATAAAATCAAACACAGCATTAGAACATCGGACGAAATTCCCGTATATACGAAGAGTTATCGCTATCCGTATATTCATAGAGACGAAGTTAGGGACCAGATAGGCAAAATGTTAGATCAGGGTATTATTCGACCATCAGAGTCCGCTTGGAGTTCGCCTATATGGGTAGTACCGAAGAAGGCCGACGCCTCCGGTAAAACTAAGTGGCGCCTCGTTGTAGATTTTCGTAAGTTGAACGAAAAGACTTACGATGACAAATACCCGATACCTAACATCAATGACATTTTAGATAAACTTGGTAATTGTCAGTATTTCACCACCCTAGACCTTGCTAGCGGATTTTTTCAGATAGAAATGGAACCTGGTGATGTTCCGAAGACCGCATTCAATGTAGAAAACGGTCACTATGAGTTCTTACGTATGCCAATGGGTTTAAAAAATTCCCCGTCCACTTTCCAACGCGTAATGGACAATGTTCTAAAAGACCTTCAGAATACAGTTTGTCTGGTTTATTTGGACGATATTGTCGTCTTCAGTACCTCCTTACAGGAACACATGATTAATTTAGAGAAAGTATTTCAAAAACTACGCGAATCGAACTTTAAAATTCAAATGGACAAGTCAGAGTTCCTTAAGCTCGAGACGGCATACTTAGGACACGTAATTAGTAAAGACGGTATCAAGCCAAACCCCGATAAGATAACAGCCATTCAAAAATATCCGATTCCTAAAACACCTAAGGAAATCAAACAATTTCTTGGCTTAGTAGGTTACTATCGTAAATTTATACCTGACTTTGCACGCGTGACGAAACCTATGACGCAATGTCTTAAGAAAGGTAGGAAAGTAGTGTTAGATTCAGATTATATCAACTGCTTTGAGCAATGCAAACAGCTACTAACTAATGATCCGATTCTCCAATACCCCGATTTTTCTAAAGACTTCGTTCTCACTACAGACGCGTCTAATATAGCTATCGGTGCGGTATTATCGCAAGGTACCATAGGCGCGGATAAACCGGTTTGCTATGCCTCGCGCACTCTAAACGAGAGTGAAATAAATTATAGCACTATTGAAAAGGAACTCCTCGCTATTGTATGGGCAACCAAATACTTTAGACCCTATTTGTTCGGTAGAAAGTTCAAAATCGTAACAGACCATAAGCCACTCCAGTGGGTTATGAATCTAAAAGAGCCCAACTCTCGGTTAACTCGTTGGAAGCTCAAACTTTCGGAATATGACTATAGTGTAGTTTATAAAAAGGGTAGTAGCAACTGCAATGCAGACGCTTTGTCTCGGGTTCAAATCCATAACGAGGAGGCCAGTTCAGTAATTGCAAACGCATCCGAACACCCACCTACAGTAGAAAACTCATCTACCGCTTCCGCTCACACTAGTCTCGAAAATCCCATATTAGAGATCCCCATCGTAGCAGAACCATTGAATAAATTTCACAGGCAGTTAGTTATCACAGTTGTCGGCGACATTAAAAAGCGACCGACGGCTTCAAAGCCATTTGATACTCATACTAGGACCGCCGTACAAGTATCAAGTTCCAACTTAGAATCCGATATTATTGACGTCATTAAAGAATTTGTGAATCCGAAGGTTAAGACCGCGTTACTTATAAATCCACCTTTGGCACTTTATGACATTATACCTATCATCCAAGATAAATTTAGAAGCTCTTCCATGAATTTAGTCTTATCCAAATTCGAGGTCGAGAATGTAAAAGAGTATCTCAGACAACAGGAGATATTAAAACATTACCACGAGGGTAAAACGAATCATCGCGGAATTAACGAATGCCACTTAGCCTTGTCCCGTCGTTATTATTGGCCAAAAATGAAAGACGACATTACTAAATTTATTAATAGTTGTACTATTTGCGGTCAAGCAAAATATGATCGCAACCCCATCAAACAACAATTCAATATAGTTCCGCCAGCTACAAAACCTTTCGAAACAGTCCATATAGATCTGCTTTCAATTCAGAATGAAAAGTATTTAACTATCGTGGACGTATTCTCAAAGTATGCACAAGCGTATCATATTCGCGATGGTACCGCCATTAGTACATTACAAGCGCTACTTAAATTCTGTACTCATCATGGTCTCCCTCTTACAATAGTTTCGGACAACGGTACGGAATTTACGAACCAATTGTTTAATGAATTCGTCAACTTACATAAAATACACCATCATAGAACTTTGCCCCATAGCCCTAACGATAACGGTATCGTTGAAAGGTTTCACTCTACGTTACTAGAACACCTTCGCATTTTAAAATTAAGTCACAAAGATCAAGACGTAATTAACCTTGTCCCCTATGCAATTTTGGCGTATAATAGTTCAATTCATTCTTTTACTAAATGCAGACCATTCGATATAATAACCGGTCACTTCGACCCGCGAGATCCGTTCGATATCGATATGTCCCAGCACTTAATGCAACAATACATGCTTAATCATCGCGAAAGCATGAAACTAGTATACGACGCTATTAATGAGTCATCGTTGAACACGCGCACTAATATTATAGAGAATTTAAATAAAACTCGGGAACCAGAAACCGAATATCAACCCCAACAACGCGTTTTCGTAAATAACCCCTTAGCCAGCCGTCAGAAACTGGCACCGCGATATAGTCAGGATACCGTACTAGCAGACTTACCGATACATATCTATACGTCGAAAAAGCGCGGTCCCGTCGCTAAAAGTCGGTTAAAAAGAGTCCCTAAAAGTGCCCAATTGTTGCAGGGTGCTACTGGTCCTGACTGCTCGTTTGATAACGGCTCAGGAAATCAATCAAGAGATAACACTTGAGAGTCTTGATGATGGTCCTGGACTACTAAGTTAATTACTCACTTTCATACATTTTTACAATATATACAACTTAAAGATATTAGCGATAAAATAGAGTTATTACAATTTCAGCTATCAGATTTCAAACATCAAATGAAAAATCATACCTACATGTTGTACGAACTTCAAATAGATTACCTTTCATCAAAATTAATACAAGTAATGAGTCACTTAGAAACGCTAGAACCAACGCGAGTAAAAAGAGGTCTCATTGACGGCTTAGGTTCAATGATTAAAACAATCACTGGTAACCTTGATCATTCTGATGCAACCAGATACGATAATGCTATTAAAATTCTTCAGGATAATGATAATAAGATTGCTAACCAGTTTAATTCCCATATTAGTTTAAATAAAGAATGGATGGCCCAGCATTCTCATTTAATGACAGAGTTAGTCGATAACCAATCCAAAATTAACGATACTTTGAAACTCATTTTAGATGCCGAAGCTTATAGAGACTCAAGTCTTATAAAATATATGAAGTTTGCTCAAAACTTAGCCATAATTACAGAAAACATAAATGATATTTTAGACGAGTTAATTAGAATAGAAAATATGCTAGCTTTCATTCGCGCTTCAAGTACTCACCACTCTATGATTAGTATGACAGTTTTAAGTAATATGATTAGTAGATTAGTTTCAATTTATGGTAAGGATCATGTTTTAGACTTAGAACTCAGGCAATATTACGATATAATAAAACCCGGTTACTATTTCTCTGGTACTAGAATTGTAGTTGTCTTTAAATTACCTATATTTGCCCGAGATACGTATGATTTATATAAATTATCGGTTGCACCTAATAAATACCGGCAGGCCCTCATCCCTCCTTATCCGCTAATAGCAACGAACAGGAAAGGTTACGTGTACATGGAGGCAGAATGCCCGAAGTACAATCACTGGTACCTCTGTGGAGATAAGATGGACCACCAGCTCCGAGAGCAGCCGGATTGCACGCAAGATCTCATCACCAATCAGTCCCTGGACGACGCCTGCGAGATGACCACAATCACCCTCTCAAGAATATCACTAGAGCAACTCGACGAGCAGCACTACGTCGTGTCATTTCCCAACGCGACGAAGATACACATGCGGTGCGCACGAGATGACTACAACATCGTGAGCGGCACCTACCTGGTCACCATCCCAGTCAACTGCTTCCTTCAGACTTCAGAGTTCACAATCACCAATACCAATGATCGAGTTCAAGGACTACCTCTGAAGATAATGAAACTCCCCTATGACGTAGAAGCTCACGTGAACAATTCACCCCAGATACTTCTCAAATCGATTGATTTAAAGCAGCTACATGAAACACAGAATCAACTTATGACGCAACCTGCCCTTCAAATTGAACAAGTCTCGTCGGATTATATCTACAACACGACGATCCCGTTGTACACCATAGTCCTAATATGTGTACTGATACTCGTTAGTGTGTCAATTATAAAACACTACGGGCTATTGAGATGTGCTACGAGAGAGATGCCAGCATCACCCGGAGAAGACATCTATGCGAAGCCTGAGAACTCTGGACCACATAAGACAGCAATATTCCATCATCTCAAGATGCAGAAATAGTTGCTGTTCTCAGGGGGGAGGTGTTATATGGACAGCCCCTTACGAAATTGCAGCGAATACGTATTTTATGTAAACGCCTTTACACCTATTGCAACACCGGATTTGCAGCGTTAGCAGAAAGAAGTATCATCGAACCCAAAGGAGGCCGGCGCCATCCGACGCCGCACTTTACTGGAACTTTCCACATTATTATATTTTAGCGTGTGAATCAATTTTACTTGCAATGTATAATTTTATATCAACTCTCTGTCATTCTTATTCTAGCATCGATAGGAAGTAGACTAGGTTTCTTTAACATTAAGTTTTAATTGTAATTTCAATTTAATTAAATATTATAAATTAATTTTGGTTTTTTTTGGGTCCTCCGGCGGCGACATCCATAATTAACCTTTCACTTGTAAAAATAAAGAAAATGTGTTACGAAAGTTGTAAGTACTTTTTTAACAAAACCTGACCTTATCTCTAGTCTGTGGAGTAAAGTATCCTTATTGCAAACCTCATAAAAACCTTGCAAGGCTAAACATTTTCAAGTTTAATTAAAATAATTTGCGAGGGTAAATAAAAACTGGTAGTGCAGTGTACCAGCGGCTTCGAATACGGAATGCAACCATTAAGCTGAACGATACGTATACTTGTGTTTCTTGTGAGTCGCCCACACGACAGTCGGGCTGCGTGATAGGCGGAGCGGGAGCGGGGGCGATTGTCGCTATAGCGGTAGCGAGAGCGGGGACGGTTTAATACATTTACTTAATACAATTATTTGACCTATTTTACTGTTGACATTCTTTCGTTGCATCTAAGTATGACATTAAGTGATAATGTTGAAACTGAGCCTTCGAGGGCGAGGTGCAACCTTTGGAATGTCTCCCTGCCCATTCCTTTCGTCCTGAGGAGAAACTCCCGCCTGGACATAAACTACCATGGCCGATCTGGAAGTCACTAAATAGACTTCGGACTCAGGTCGGTCGAAGCAAGGACAACATGATCAGGTGGGGTTTCGATAAAATGTAAATTGATTTTATCAAATTAGAAACTGTTTCCATGTTTAAAGACGACAATATTGTTATGTTAATAGCGTCGGGGAATCATTTGATCGTCAATAAAAATCTCAAATGATTCCCCTCACCATGTCCCAGCCCTTAGTCCCTTACCTTCCTACCCCTACATGCTTTGTACGTGTAAATGGTGTTCACTTTTTCTACCGCCATGTACTAAATATAGGTTGGTTATATTTGCGTCCGTTAATGCGATCTAGAGCGTTTTCCGTACGTTATTTGCCGTTGAAATTGGTTTCTATGTTTGCTCTAGCTTCTAATAGGCGAGCTCGTGAACGTTAAAATACGTGAAAGGAGCTAAGTGACAATGGCTTGTGGTTTTAGCCACTATATTCCAGTTTTAAGTGGTGTATTTTAATATCAAGCCCTTTACTAAAATGTTACTCGTAACCAAAGGAACAGATGCACGAATGTGGATAAAGTGCAATGTACGTGAAGAGCATAGGAAGTGGTCAGCCATGGTCTCTGCCTACACCTATGAGATACAGGTGTGAGCATATTATGTATATAAAACTTAAATATTAGTTATTTGTTATACAAGAGTGCAGAGTTGCTTTTTAACCGCGTGTTCAATTTTGATGACCGAGCAAGCGCAGGATTCTAAAATTGAATCACGAGCGCAGCGAGTGATTCAAAATTAGAATCCTGAGCGTTAGCGAGGGAATCAAAAGAGCACGAGGTGAAAAATCTTTGCACTCGAGTCCAACACGTAACTTTTCATTCCACCTCAGCGAGGAAATTACTAAATGCAAATTGAACATATCATTTCATTTCCCTGGCCTTTTCCCATACATTTTTGGGGTCGGCACTTGATTCAACCCGATGTGGCTGATCACCTGATTTTTATACGAAGCGACTGCCATCTGACCTTCGCAACCCCATTTAGGAGGAAAATCTGTGATCTGGGTTAAACCAGTTGTCAGATTATTTTTAGGCCTCCGACTGACCTGTAACGATTGCCAAAGATGTTAAATTGGCAACCGGGACCGACGGCTTAACGTGCTCTCCGAGGCACGGAGGGAACTCGGGCGGTCACCCATCCAACTACTGGCTAGGCGTATGGTTGCTTAACTTCGCTGATCGAATGATATGCGCAATAGCAACTGTGCCACGAGCTCCTCAAATTGAACATATCGTACTGTTTTAAATACTTCTCGCGTGATTGTTGAGGGAGAAAGCTCATTTGAGCATTATTAACAGTTTCAGTCAATTCTGTTGGCGTCAAACAATCTTCCTCGTCGCTAGAATCACTCATTTTAGTTTTTCACTTGTTTTCAAGTTTCTTGTTTTTAATATAAGGTTTAACAATGACGTGAAAAAATGCCGCGTAAAGAACCGCGTACAAAGCAATTTGAAAAAAGAACACCAAGAAGGTTCCGAGTCTGAGTTTTTAACAAATTAAAAAAAAGTTGTATGATATATTCGGCACCATAGAGGTAGCAGTAAATAGGTTTAATGTTTTTTTTAATTCACAAACTTAGTGCACACGATGTTCTAAATTCAATTTACTTTATCCTCTAGAGAATAAAAACGGCTTTTCCACTCAGATATTGAAGATTAAAAATACTCTTTCCGAGATGGTGGGATGAAAAATATATTTCACTATGTTTTTCTTAAAATATGCTGCTATTTTGGCAATTGAAAAAACACTCTTAATTTTATTTGTTTTCGCATTCTAGTTTAAAAGTATTCTTTTGTGCCTTCTTGTAAACCAAAAACAAAGGCTTATGACCAAGATTTATTTTAATACTAGCTGTGCTCCGCGGTTTCACCCGCGTAGATTTAGTTTCTTCCTTATTGTCACGGAACCCTAATATTTTTAATAAATAAAAGTAGCCTAAGTTGCTCTTGAAACATCAGCTACCTACCAGTGAAAGTCCCGTTAAAATCCGTCCAGCCGTTTCAGAGATTACCCGGAACAAACAGACAGACAGACAGAGAAAAAATTTGAAACTTGGTTTTTTAGTGTCAGTAGCGTGTATACTTTCATATGCATTTAGTGAAAAGCTGTTATTTTGGAATTACAAACAGACACTTCAATTTTATTTATCTGTATAGATTTGATTTTTACATCTTAATAATGTTCAATGCAGCGTAATTGCAATTTGTTTGTGCATATTAACGTAGGCTTTTTAACAAGGAAACAAAATGTTCAAAAAAATATAACCACTTTTGTGAAGGTCGTTAGCGTGTTAAATATAAATCACGCTTTATATGACAGATTAAAATTCTGCTTTTCATTTTTACACTTGCATTTAATGCCTGTAAAACCACTCTTAACTTTGAACCTATAGAGTCTATATTCGTCTACACAACAGGCTTGAATAACTTTGTGAAAAAATACGATGCAATTTAAAAGTTATACCTAATGGGATCTACCGCTTCAGTTTTAAAGTCGCAATTCCCTCGGCAATGTAAGTTGCACCATTTATTGGATGCCACAATAATTATGACAAGTAACGTCTGCTCCGTAGAAAGTCAATTTTATAACATTTTGCTTCAGTAAAAGATTTCGCTATTCGTGGAATCTTTAGAGTCTAGTGGAAAATGATATTTCTACAAAAGTCAGCGAATACTTTTGACTGAAAGCGCTGTTGGAAGGAATTGTATATTTATATAACTTGGTTAGAACGCCATCTCACGATATGTTTGGATTTTTTTTTCTTGTTGAATATACTTTACGAGTCAGAGAGAGAGCCACGAGTCAGCTAGTAAGGTGAGCAAGTGCGCTGGCTTCGTCATGGAAAACTATTTCAATACAGGTACTTTTTTGGTTCCATACTTGAAATTTATTTGCCTCGTTGGTCGAGTGGTTAGTAAGTTCGCCTGCCAATCACGTTCGGTTCGATTCCCGGGTCGGGTCAAAATTGATATTGCGTTTTTCTGTCAAGAAATTCACAATAAATATGCGAGGTTTTGAAGTTGGCGGTCTCCCCGCCCCGTGCCTCGGAACACGTAAAGCCGTTGATCCTACGCCTGATCTCTGGTCGTATCAGATTGCTGTCCCATCGGACTATGAGAGTGAGGGAATAAAGAGTAACCTTTGTTTGCGCACACTCGTGCAGTATAGTGCACTAGTGCACTCGTCTCTTGCGCAGACGGATGATCCTCGTTGAGATTAGTCACCGTAACCGAAATTCGGTAGGAGATCGTTATTACTCAAAAATAAAGACGAAAAAGAGAATTTGGTATCAAAATTAAAAAAAAACAGAACTTATCAGTGAAAAGTTCTTGTCTCAAGCCAAAATAAGCATGAATATTTAGTTCCTTTGTCCGCATTATAGAAACCTTGGTCACACACCAAACAAGTTCCATCCAGAGGCAGTAATAGCATCGTTAACTAAATAGAGCCGCACCGGAGCTCATCACAGTAACGATCCATCAGGGGCCCTGATATACTGTTATATGCTCGTATTAGCTGATTGTTATTATTGCGTTTTACCTAATCTTGACGAGTTCCTTGCTTGTTCTATTCACTTGGGGTTGAAACTTTGCGGTTATAAAAACTTTCACCATCGTCACTATATTGTTGTTGTTATATTGAAGATCTTTAATGAGGCCCAAGAGAAAAGATTCACTATCGATCAAATTGCCACCTAGTCAATCTGTCTGTCTGAAGCGGTTCGACCGATTTTAACAGGACGTTCAAAATTCATAATATCTTTATTTGATTAGACTTCTTACCAAGTACTTTCAACTCGTCAGAAGGACACAAAAATACATTAAGGAGTATAAATGTTACCACCGGGTTCGGAAGGTTGCTTTTGTTGAGAGGAACCCGGCATGAAGCTCAACAAATACTATTTTCAAAAATAGTTTTATAATGTCAACTGGCACGTAGCTGATGTTACAGAGTAAATTACTTTAGCTTTATTTTTTTAAGGTTCCGGAAACAAAATCACCCATG
Source organism: Watsonalla cultraria (assembly GCA_964035505.1). Lineage (NCBI taxonomy): Eukaryota > Metazoa > Arthropoda > Insecta > Lepidoptera > Drepanidae > Watsonalla > Watsonalla cultraria. Next base: position 268,835 of record OZ037726.1, on the reverse strand, counting down.
CAATAAGGTCTACGCATGTGAAACCACAGGGCACAGCTAGTATTAAATATTGCTGTAGATAATACTGTAAGAGAGGAAGCATTATTATTTATACTGTACATTCATTGTATCGACTGGCCTTACATGCTTCAAATTGCACAAGGCTACAGCATTTCGGTGAACCAAATATATCAGAATGGACGCGCGGCGGTCAACCCTGTAATTGTCTGGATCGGACAAGATATATTGACTCGTGTGACTATTGGGTTTAAAACTTTTCATATTTTTGCAAAGATAAGGAAACATGTATGTGGTTTCTAGCATTAGGATCTGACAATAACTTGTAGCACTTATATATAAAACCATCGGCTAAGGTCTCCCCTAAAAAAGGAAGTCATTTGACACACAATTACTTCAACGATTCCTTTTATGGAAGGAGTTTCGGTTAGGCAAAAACAGAACTATAAAGATATAAATAAAATTAAATGTCTGTTTGAAATTCCAAGCTTTTTACTAAATGCATAATATGCAAGTATACGGAACTTACATAAATAAACAATAAAAAAAAATGTCTGTCTGTTTGTTTTGGTTAATCTCTAAGACAGTAACAATTATACACGGCAGCAGTTAATATTTTTTAAATTAGGTTTTCAGTTAAGCGTTTGAAACCGCGGGGCTAGTTTGTCATGACATTATCTAGTACTTACAAGTATATAATAGCATTTTTATCACAGAAACTGGAATTGGCTACTAAGAAAGCCATCAACTCGCCACCCGATACTTCAAATCTTTATGAGGTCAGTGCGATGCAAAGTAAACAAAGAAGTACAGAGTCCAACAGTTCGGAAGTCCATTTATCACCGTCACAGCCACGCTATATTCGGCGGTTTTTTAATTCACCCTTAGTTCGCCCTGTCGGCTCTCCTCTCACGGTATATTTACAGACTTAGCTGCCGATTAGCAGTTTTGTTCTGCTTTGAGATTGATGGAATATAGAAATGTACATATAAATTATGTATCTTGAGAAAACCGTAGCCAATTAAAAAATACGTAATTGATTGAACAAAATTCTCATTGCAATACCCTCGATCAAGTGAACTGTAATGAGATTTTAAAGGGGCGAGTGATTTGAGTAGACATGATTAACACATTTGTCACATTTCAATATAATGCAAATATTAAGACTGTTCCATTAGTCTAGTGGTTCCCGATCCCCGGGTCGGGCAAAGTATTATTAAGTTTATTCATCTGTAATTTCCCAGTAGCAGCCCGGAGTCTGTATTAGTGCCTGGTTAATGGCAATAAAATCGCAACAAACTGGTGAAATTTTGATTAGCTGTAAGTGCATGTCTGCTTACGCTTTCGGTGAATACAGGTGTGAACTTTATTATGTATATATGGGTGTAAAAGTCTGTGACTGGCTTTCGTTAGTACATTGACTACAAATCAAATGCTGTACACAACGGTGAGTTTGTATACACCAACCGACAGATGGCGCTAGGCGGCCCCTAAACAGCAAAACAAGGGAAGGAAAAATTCGACGCACGAGGTAGGATCACGAGTAGCTCAGTTGGAAGAGTAACTACACGGTTTGCAGAGGTCGTGCGATCGAGTCCCGCCTCGTGTTCGTATTTTTCTTTACCATTTTTAACAACGGTTGTAGTCACTGATACTCCAGCTAAAATCACTCACCATCGTTACTTCCAACTTGAATCCTGGACCGGGACAATTAATCTTAGTTGGGAGCGTCCCGAATGGAAGTTTTTCTAGTTCCCGTCTCTCGGCCGGGTTGTCGTTAGTCAACTTTAACTTTTAACTTGGTGTGGTTTTTTATTAAGAATTGTGCGGTAATCGGGGAAAGATATAACTAGTGAATTTATACTTATTAGAACGTTCACTTGCATTTTATCTTCAGGAAAAATGGCTGTTGTAACAATTCTTTTTACCCCTTCGAAGACCCTTCTGGGAGGCGTGAAAGCGAAGACAATGCCATGTTATTATTATGAATATGAAAAAAAAGGGTTTGACCAACAAAATATAAATTTAACTATGCTTCGCGCACACGGTTCTTGGCACAGGGAATTAAAAGTTTTATAGAATATTCAACCACTCGTTTTACCCGCTAGGGGTGGAATTTTGAGAAATCGTTTCTTAGTGATTAGCTACATTTTACAAAAAACACACCTTCTTAATAGATGTGTTAGTAAACTTATTTAAATTTTAATTGCAATCATAGTAACTAGCTGTGTCCCGCGGTTTCACGCTTTAACGATTTCAGGCTTTCGCGATTAAGTTTCATGCTTTATTTTACGGAACCCTAATATATTTTCTAAATAAAAGTAGCCTAAGTTACTCCTTAAAATATCAGCTGTCTGTCAGTGAAAGTCCCGTTTAAATCGGTCCAGCAGTTTCAGAGATTATCCGGAACAAACAGACAGACAGACAGGAAGACGGACAGTAAGATTTTTTTTTGAAAATTGGCTTTTTTGTCAGTACCGTGTATACTTTCTGCATATGAAAGTAAATGTGAAAGTAAGTGTGATGAAAGTTTAATGAAAAATTGTAATTTTGAATTTACAGACTGACACTACAATTTTATTTATCTGTATAGATGTATAAGATTTAAATATCAATAATTATCACTACCTAATTTAAGCAAATTTACTACGCTTCTCGGCTGAACATGGCAGAACTAATTATACTGTAAAACATCTGGTTAAACCTATGTTTTACAACAAATTGTTATATTCTAGTCTATTCTTTTCTGTTGCAAAATACCAAGCATTCAAATTATTGTTTTAATTTACACGTCTTCAAGTGGTCAAATATATCTGTCATTTAATTATGAGAAAAATACACAAATTTTTATTTTTAAGTCAAAGTGTTTATGAAACGTTCCAAAATACGAATTGTTGCAAGATAAAAATTTGAATTTTTTTTTGATATGGACTTGTACATTTAAAAAGAAATTTTTCAAATAACGCAAGTTCTATATTCAAAAATATTCTTTCAAATTAAGAATTCCACGTTTTAAAAATAGATGTTTGATTGAAAGAAACCCTCCGACTGTAGGCTAAAGACAGTAAACCGCATGAAATCCTTTGAGCGAAATTAAAATCCCAATGAAGATGGATGTAATGTTGATGGCTTATTCACATCCAGGTGTAATATCCCTCGAGAACACTGGGCCTGTACTTTTTACCTCATCTTACACTCACAAGCAATATTCAACCTAATTGTTATAGCGGTAAAATTCATTATTGTGTGCAATATCAAGTGATTAACAATCTACAAGGTATTATGAACCTTACTGTGGAAGTATTAGGGTTTATTTAGTGTTGTGTTAGTAATTTGTGATTTTTCCTGATTATCTGCCACGTTAAAGTTGAGTGCAATAAGTTCGTGAGTTTGTTAAGGGCATGCAAATTGTATAGAAGGCTGATGAGGTTGGACTCATATTACGTTTCTTGTTTGTATTTAGTTTTTAATATCGAGTCCTTTATAATTTGAATACGATCTCCAAAAAGATACGCTTTGACCATGATCATTCTAATATTAGCTGTGCCCTGCGGTTTCATACGCGTAGATTTGATTTCTTGGGAGGCTATTGGTCTTAGTGTGATGATATATAGCCTGTAGCCTTCCTCCATAAATGAGCTATCTAACACTGAGATAACTTTTCAAGTCAGACCAACAGTTCTTGAAATTAGCGCGTTCAAGCAAACATACAAATAAACAGAATTCAGCTGTATATATTAGTATAGATACATCATCAACTTAGTTGGCAAAACTGTTTGTTTGTTGTATAATTTATTGTTATCGAATATACAAAGTGCATAATTGAATTTGCATTACTGTAAAATTTACTGACTTGATTTTAAAATCATAAAACTATTTAAATGATTTTGAAACGTAATTTAACTCACATACATACATATGACCATGCCTGTATTCCCCGAAGCGGTAGGCAGTGGTGTTGTAATAACAACACCCACTTTTCATCGAAGATGATTAAGTGCCAACGTGACATAAAGTGCGGCCATCGCCGTCTCAGGAACTATACTCACTTCTTTGAATTACTTCTCAGACATATGCAGGTTTTCTCACGATATTTTTCTTTAGCGTAATTTAACTTAGTCGTTTAGAATTAAACTGTTTCTAGAACAATATCTAGAAGTTTCCGTAAAACTTCATGATGTAAGGCTAAGTTTCTATGTACGGTGTCCTCGTAAACTAGTGTACACTGCAGCACAATTTAGTGGCGCCCTGATACACCTAATCTCTGCCGAGTAGAGACCCCATGTCACTAGGAGTTTGGGAAAACTTCCTGACATTTCACCTCGTATTATTGAAGGGGAAACCCTTACAAAGCTCACTGATATTATGAAGAGAAAATATGAACAGTTATGTAGTTTGTAATTAAAAATACCAACAAGTATGCTAGACCAAAAAATATGATATCATATCTGCTTATATATAAAATTGAATCCCCATGTCCCTTGGTCACGGCATCACGCGTATACCCCTGAATGAATTTTAACGGGACTTTTACTGGCAGATAGGTGAAGTTTCAAGGAGTATTTTAGGCTAATTTTATTATGCATGAAACTAAACCTACGCGGGTGAAACCGCGGGGCACAGCTAGTAATATCATAAATATGTAAGCTGTGGTGCTGTTTAGTAACAATGAATACATACATATGCTCACGCTTGTATTCCCCGAAAGGGTAGGCAGAGGTGTTGTAATAACAACACCCAAGGCTCTATACGATATATTTACTGTGATAATACACTTAGCTACAACTAATCAAACATAATAAACATGCAAGTTCATAATTTAAAAGATTAATATGTATAGATAATAAGTAAATACTATAAAGTTTCAGTACATATAATAATAGTGCCTCTCACATAGCTGTGCCCTAACAGGGTAGTTAGGTATATGTTGTAAACATTGTGATTAAGTTTATATATGTGTGTAAGTGTAACTAACTGTTAGCAATAAATATATGAATATGAATATGAATATACATTAGCCTCTGAATTACTTCTCAGACACATGCAGATTTCTTCACGGTGTTTTCACTCTGTCTGTGATATCATTGCACACAAGTATTTTGTAACTATGTTCTTTGTAACGTGCGATGTTATTGTAACTAATAAGATTAGTAAACTCAACCTATTTTTCAGTCTTCATGACTGTATGGCCAACGATCTACTTCACATATACCTACTTATTACCATGAAATATAAATAATTACGAGTTCAATTCATTTATCAATATCATGAGAACTATATACCTGGGCAAATAATGTATTTTTCTATATTTCACTAACGACAATGCATAACCAATTCTGCATAAATATATAAATAATAATACCTACCCATGGCATAAAATTATATAAATCTCTTGTGAAATATACGTGAAAGCCACAAAACGAGCCAGCTTGGTCACATGAGTGCGTCGTAAACAAATCCGAGCGGCACACGTATGTTCACGGTCTAATCTGATACGACGCGACGCGGCTCGGCGCAATTGAAATTAACTCCAAGATACCGCACGCTTGCTCAAAGGATTTGTCCACGTGACTATACGGCTTGGGGGGATTCGCTTTTTAAATATTTTATGAGTACTTTTAAAAAAATAAGGAAAAATGGTACATACCTAAACTGCATCTTAAATGCAAATTAAGTATTTCGATTGCGCGATACGCGAAGATTAAACCCTCTTTAGCTTAAAACTATTTAAAAAATAATTACTGAGGATTTTGTTTTTGGAAACATGTATGTGTCTATCATAATCATTTTATTGTTAAACTGGTATATTCATTGTATTATCTCCAAACCTTAACGAAGTGTGATCTATCACATATTTTTAAGATCTTAACACGGTAAAACTGATATTGATTGTTTTAAAATGAGACCAATACACACTATTTAGAACACGATCACAATACTTTTAAAGACTCACGTGATTTCTAATTCCACTTTTAATTCGAGTGTTCGATATTTGGCAGCATTCCAAGCGCCATAATCGCGGACACTGAGGATCTGCGGGTAGATGGATAATTACGGTAAACTACCGGTACGGTAAATTACCACTATAGTCCACTACTAAATTAATCTGTGGTCATAACCGTAAAAAAGGATAAAAAAATTAAACAGAACAGTAATATAATTAACTTTAATATATATATTTATTTTATTTCATCTAAAAGACTTTTATGTAACAGCTGATATTGCTTTTGATATACTTTATTATTTTCTTAAATTCATTTGTGACTACCTTAAATTTCAAAAATCTCCAAGATTCATAAACAAAAACAAACTAAAATTATTATTTGAGGGATAAAAAGAAATATAAACTAAAGACATAAGATACACCGAAAACGTGGCATTATTATTTGTGATCCTAGCCTTCTCCATAAGGAAAGAATTAATGAAGCATAAAAGTAGGGAATTCGGAGTTCTCAAATAGAAATGTTTTAAAAACAAAGAAAGCAACACGATTATTTATGAAATTTCAAAAAAGGATTTTGTAGTTAATCATGATTAGTAGGAGTGTGTGAGTGATGGTCGCGTTCATGCAATGCAATGCAATTTTTTTGTTTCGTGCTGCACTGAATACCTCTTATTCTGTTGAATTGTCTCAATAATTTGATAATACCGAACAAAATTACTCTGTCACAAAATTATTACCTAGTTCTTGTTGTGTTAGTGCGTTGATGTGTTTATAAAATGCTCGGAGTATATTATGTTAATATGGAACTAATATATACAGTTATGTTGTTTTGTTTGTGTGTGTGGTTTTATCGCAGACATCCAGTGAACTCCCACGTATTATAGGTAAGTTATGTTTTTATAATATTCTATGACCTCCAAATAATGAATGGTAAATCGTTTTGCTCTACCACTTTGTGTATTGTAACAATAGAATGGAATTAAATAAGGAATTTTTAAGAGGAAACTAATTACTCTATAATTATATTATTTTGACTAACATTTTGATTGAGTACTCTGCGAACATAAGTTCATTATAAACGACATGCCTTCACATAACTTCGGGCTATTAGAAACCGTTGACTTTTCCTTACTTTCTTCGACTTAATTATTTACTAGCTGTGGGATTAAAAATATCTGTTTCTTAATAAAAAAAATTCCATAGTAAAAACTTTACCTAGATCCGTAACGTAGTTGAGAAAACCGATGCGTTAAAACAGACAAAATTATTGTATGTGGTAATGGCGACATCAAATGTATACTGAGTATTTAAAGACGAGGTATTTTCAGTAAAATTAGACTGAAAACGTTAATCCAAAGCACTCGTATTAGAGTTGGTCTCACAAAGATGTGATTTATCAAATGGATCCGTCGCTCGCAGACATGTTATCTAATCAAATTAAGGCTTTTGCGTGAATTTTCCTTCTCATTGCAATTAAAGGCTCTTTTAAAAGCATTCCCCATGTTTGATTTTAATCCATATTGTAGGGAGAGCAAGTGATCATGCTCATCCCCAGGAAGATCTTCCAGTCAGGCGGGTGTCATGTCTGGGGAACAACAGCTACAACGGCTCCTAATGTAAACTTGTATATATACTGCAATGCGCTCAGAACCTCCTATTTCGCGATTTAGGTTCTTATATAGCGTGTGGAGAAATTATGCTACAATACTAGTAAAATAAATGGGTAATCTGTCTTATCAGTTATCAGTTAAAGAGTATTTATAGATTCACAGATGTAATTAAAGTGTATATATAAGTAACCAAAGTGTGACTCCATATTATGTGTTATCAAGTTTTTAGTTACCTTTTAAACGTAACTGGCTGGCTGACTGGCTGGTATCTTGTACAAATAAGGTACACCAAATTGGATGCAAGTACCTACATCATCCAAAAAGCCTAAAGTCAAAATAACCAATTACGAATTTACAATAATGTTATTTGAGTGCCTTGTAGCCTTGAAAACTACAAAAATTTTATAAATTTGAAGTCCTATGCACTTACTGAACTCTTTTCGATCAGGTAGGTTGGTGTAATCACATTTTTCGTCGCAAGCCTTGCCGGCTAAATCAATCCCGGCTTATCTGCCGTTTTCAATTTCCCCCTCCTTTCTTACGTTAATCACATCGGGGCCTCAATTATAGCAGCCCGTATAATAGACGTTATAATATTTCCAACACACATTCGTAGGATCCATTTAGGCCCTTTGTCCCTTTGCGAGCCACTCGCTCGGAAATACCTCCCGCCCGTTCGGCACAAATATTTCACTGCTAATAACGTTTTCACATGCTACCGTGGTCGGTAGCATTGTTGATTCGCTATTTTTGTCTTTACTTTATTTTTGTTTGACTGTTTGTTAAGTCTCTGTATTTATACTTGAAATTGAATATTCAACGAAGGTTTTTCGCAAAAACTTTTTTAAGTTTGAAATTATTTTTAGATTCTTTTCAGACCGATTTTCTTTTATATGTAATCAATGAAATAAACGATATACAATCCATGAAGAGGTAATAAAGCTCCCAGACTTTTCGCAACAGATTAAATAAGTATCTATGTATTATCGGGGTTAAAGCTATCTTTATTACAAACTAGATGTACCTCGCGGTTTTACCCGTATTGGACAAATTTTCCCGTTTTTGAAATTTTCTGTTGGTGCTTCGCTCGTAGCTATCCAACACGAAAATCATTATTCAATCTAAACCAGTAGTTCCTGAGATTAGAGCGATAGATAACTTTATAATATTAGTAAAAATCTTTAGTAGTAATCATTATGCGATTTAAGTGACGAGCGGTGCCATCCTGTGGGTGAATATGCTCTTTAATTCTTTGTTACCTTTTTACTGCTAAACTGCTATACCGATGTTGCTAAAATTAGCAATTGTACTAAATCTATCAACCAGATAATATATAATTACGCTTTCTTATTCATGAACGTATTATTATTTATTTATGACCATATTGTGTAAAGTCATGGTCGTGACCCACAAAAAGGTATTTGGGCCTAGCCTGGCTCCTGATTGTGTCACTTTTTGTGTTCTTGACATTAACGATACATGAGGAACCGTATTGTGAGGCCTGATAGGCGAGTTATACATTAACTAAACTTAAAGAACGAACCGCGTAGATTTAGTTTCATCCGGTCTAAAGATTGTCTGTGCCAAATTTCATCAAAATCGGTTGAGAGGTTTAAGCGGGAAAGCGTAACAGACAGACAGAGTTACTTTCGCATTTATAATATTAGTAGGGATAAAGAAAACCATATCTTATTAAAGTATATTATTATCAAAGGATACCATAACCTTTACTAATAAAATATATTGTTTGCTCAAAGAAACCATTCAATGACCTCAGTCGCACTAAAATTAATTTTAACGTTTGTTGGGATCAAAAACCTTATCGAACTAAACTGTGTATTATTATAGTGAGTCTGGGAAAAATAAAGAACATTGATTTGGGGTCAGAGCCCGACGTAGTTAAGCGTGAAACGTAAAGATATTTAAGGTATTCAATATTTTTTCTTGAATAAATGGACTAACCTTTTTATACCCTGTAACATCAGCTACCAGTAAAAATACCGACAAAGTTAGTTTAGTCGTTTCGAAGTTACGCCGGAAAAAACTAACAAACTGAGAGACATTTTGTATTTATTTATAGGTAAACAGTTATTTTGAAATTACAAATTGAATCTCAATTTTTTCGTCGAGATTTAGGTATTCTAATTACAAACCCTGCTAGTGTAAAGTAGGTACAGATATGTAGCTTCTTATTAGAAAATACAGTTAACAAGCTTCACAGCACGACAACTTTGTCAGTCAGAATTTGATTGTATGTTTAGCTCCTTAAATGGAGCAGTCGGACTATGGTTGCCTGTCCACTGAAGCGGCGCGAGGTGGCGCAGCGGTGAGTGAGGTGAAAATCCTCCAATAGATTTGCACAAACGGAGATTTTGTGTTGATGGACCTCGCTCATCGCTCCGCCACCTCGCTCGGCTCCAGTGAACAGCCAGCCTTAGAATGTACCTCCACCTTACAGAAGATACATACATATGCTCACGCCTATATTTCCCGAGGGTTTAGGCAATACTGTTGTACCAACAACACCCACTTATCACCGAAGATGATTATGTACCATCGTGACAGTTGGTAAGTCTATCGCCGTCTCAGGCACTATACATACGTCGTTAAATTACTTCTCAGACATATGCAGGTTTCTGTTCAGGATGGTGCGTTTTAGTTACAGTGGGACTGTTTCATCTTCCACTATGTTATCAAATGAAAACCCATCAAAATTAAATAATTTTGTGAATTTAGTAGTCCAACTTAACGGCAAGCATTTGGCATCATTTAGTAATGAAGTTAGCCGAGTTGCCTGGAGTATGACACTCACAGAGCATTAGCAGAAGTTCCCCAGCACTATCTGTGGGCACGCGTGCATTCGTTGGGCTTAAGCTGTCGTTACACATTGGAACACAGCCAGTTGAGAAAACTTTAGCAATTATTGTTGTTTTACATACTCTCTGTGTCAGAATAATCTAGTTCTATATGCTTGGGGGAATGATTGTAAGTAAATACACAAAATATGAGATACTTAGTAATTACGATTCACTCAGCTCGAACTTTTTGTTTTCAATAGTGCTTGTAATTCACCGATCTGTACAAAGGAGTTTTTTTTAACTTTCGTGTAGTGATGCCACGTGATAATATCGTGGGAAGACCTGCATTATATTACAGAAGAAAATCGTGTTACTTCTCTGCCTACACAGATCAGTTGTAAATAGAACTAGTTTTTAACCAACTTCAAAGAAGAAGGAGGTCCTCAATTCGACTGTTTTATTTTTCTACGTCTGTAGATCACAACAGATCCACCGTGTCGAGATGAATTAAATCCGTCTAAATGGGATAAAATCTTCGTTTGCATGAAACGTTCGTGATAAAGATGTTATAACACACCAGAACCCGTATTGCGAGTGGAATGCGTAGTAAAGAACTCGTTTACCCGCGATCGTAAAGTAACCGGGGAAGGTAACGCACATAAAATATACACCAAACTGTAGTATTCCATTTACACATGGAGCCGGGCCGTTTATACCAAATAATCACGAGTGTTATATTCACTTCCCCGTGCGTTACGGCTATGTTGTATGACTAATATTGTGTGCGCGTCGTCGTTTTATCTGGTGATATTTATGTACTTAACGTAACGTAAGCTCACACCTTTACAGCGGGGTCGCGGTCTTAGGAGTACGCGGGCACCCACTTTTCTTCCGAAGTATAAATATAGCTCGAGGTTTGAGATCATGGCACATAAGTTTCTTGGAAAACTCATTCATACAACCAGTAATTGATTCGTTATTATGACGACCATTAATAACTAAAACAGTGTGTGATCAGACATCGAGTTGAAAAATGTGTCAAGTCCGACAACACGTGAAGCTATAGCGTCATCAGCTTTTGCCGCTATGTGTTTTACTGGAAAAATCTTAATAAAAGCCAACTTGAAAATTTTCGAAATCTCTTAAGACAAGGCACTGATAAAAATATGTTTAATACTATTGTACAATAAATTCTTCCGAGTGGACACAGTATATTTTTGCATCATCGATCTACTATATTATTCCCGTGGTTATATGTATTGCGTTTCAATAAGTTAAATTCTTGGACAGGTAAGATGAAAAAATATGATCATGTTATAAAAATAAAGATTAAGAAGAAATTACTGATATTGGATGAGAATGCCTTTCCATTTCAAATAGATTGTACCTTGATCGAAAGCCATACATAATAGCCACCCCGAGATCCAAAGTGTTCCAGAAGCTATAAAAATTGCAGTAAGTACTCACTTTCCAATCCAATTTAAAATCAATTTGACCGTTTAAAAGTGTAGGTGCCTCATTGAGGTAAGCCTTTCCCAAACTCCATCACGGCGGGCACCTTTGTCTCGTATTAACTGACAAGCGTCCAAAGGGTACGCTACCGCCCTTTGTCATGGAAAATAAGTTTTTTTAAGATAAATGTATCGTATCTTTTATATTAATGAAGGTCCAAATTTCCAATAAAGGGAATTGTTTGTTGTTCAGCCTCTGATAGTTTCCGGAATGGCGGAGTGGGATTGAGACACGATCGTTTTTGAACCCTCCCTTTGTGGAAAGTTACCGAATATGTTGGTGCATATCAAAAGGCTTTTGGGTCAATAAATTTGTATTTTAGTCTTCGTTTTGTTCACCGTAACGTTACCTGTTTGTTTACCTACAAATTGGGCGATACATGAAGTTCAATCAAAATATTAAGCGGCTACTGCGGCCTAGGATTGCAACACCAAGTATCGTTGGCACGTAACCTACCTTATAAAGAATAAAATATAGTTGAACGTTTGAGGTAGTTCGATCGAAAACCTATTCAAATGTAGGACTTCAACTCAATAGGATCCGAACTAAACGGTTTCTCGACTCACTTCAAGTCATTACGTTTTTCTTTGATACTCGTATATTATATTGAACAGGAAAACGCTGTCATCGCCTGTGTCGCTAAGAAATCGTTACGTCTACATTACATGAATAGAGCCACTGGTAATTTGAATGCATAAAATAATCTTGAGCTTTAAAAACAAGGACAGTGAAAGTGCTACTTTAAACAGTTGTGATTATCTTAGTATTTAGCCTCTAGCTCATTTGTGATGCATTGACTTATTTACGGCCAGGATCCCCACAAACGGGCCTCGTGTTACTTATTAAAACGGACAAACCTAACCCTGTCGAGGAATCCGACAATTATGTACAAAGCTCGCCGAGCGGGTCTAAATCATCTGTGTGACACTGAATTAATTATTCGACTCGTCCGCGCGAGGGTTAACGAGGAATGCTGTGTGGTCGTCGGGAGCGAGCCACGCAAATTGCGTTAAGACGTAACCGCTATGTCAGTGGACTTTTGTGGGTTAAGTTCCAAGTAATGTTTTACTTGGAAATTTTCTTTCACAAAGCGGGATTTTCGGACGGATTCTTCTTGAGAACTTAGGTTTTTTATTTAACTTAATGTTTCTTGGAGGAAACTAAATAGTAGTTACTTTTTTTTTTGCTGATTTTTGCAGTCGCAGGAATATAAAAAAATCCCTTTAAGGCATGAATTTTACTTCATAATAATATAGTAAATTTTAGCTTGATAATAAACTCACATTATTATAAACACACACACGACAACAAAATATTTCACGTTTAAACATGATTCGTAATTCACGTCGATCGACCTACTTTTGAAATTGGAAATTCTTGTTAGATTGTCCATTGACGTTACAATCATTCAACGCGTTAGAAATATATTGGATTTTGATATTGGAAAGCACTCATGCTGTCAAATTATGACGCTCATAAAACGTGTGTACGATATTCAGATTTTTGGTGGTAGGCACCCATATTTCACCTAAGATACTAAGGTGTTAACGTATTAAACGCTGTCTCTAAGACACTTGCTGTAGGAACGTTGATTTTTTTCTCGTAGGGATGGAGGATTCCTCCTACTCTTTTTTGTTCCTAAACCTCATGGTGTGACCTCACTGCACTAAACATCAGAAAAGCAGATTGGGTTTCATACCCTTACCCGCGGACTGTACCCATGATTTTTTTTTCAATGGGGATAGTAAGAATAACCAGCTACAAGTTCCTCCATCAAATTATTCAAACCTATATATGCTCACGTCTGTATTACCCGAAGTGGTAGGCAGTGTTCTTAAAGTACACTCACATTTTGCTATTTATGCTTGAGTCCCTTGTTATAGAAGAGCCTATTACCATAAACCGAGCACTAATCCAATAACACTTTACGCGAACCTTGAACCTCGTTTCACAGAGCACTTGCGACCACCAGACCAACGAGAGAGTTATTCAAACCTTATCCTCAATAAACTATCTCCAGTTAAAAACAAAAGAGTACCTCCATCAAATCGCGCGAGTGGATATTAATACAACTTTTAATGGACCCGAGCTCTCCAGGGAGCAACCTTTGTCATCGACTGCGATATGGGATACCATTTTACTTCCGCGAGCTTTTATCATGTATGGACACAACAAAGACCCAGCGGCCGAGCGCTTTGTGTGTCGCCTACGCAACCTCTAATCCCACTGCTCTTTACCTATAAGTTTTACTCAAAACTTAAGTGCAGTTATATCACACAATGAGCTTAGCGATGAAAGGTATCGCATTGAAATCTGCATGTCTGAAAAGAAATTCAAAGAATATATTTTCCTAGTGACTGAGATATTATACGTACGTTATATTATACGCAAGTTAGGTATAATCATGTTATTTTGACGATTTGAAATTACTTTGCCGAAAGCCCAATCGAAAAAGGATTTCAAAAAGAATATGAATTTGTACCTACTTATGTAATATCGCCAGCAACTATATATTTATACCTACGTAATGTTATAATATTTCTTCTAATCCAAGTTTGTCTACCTGGCTGCACGAGTTATAAGCGTTTACCTTTAGCGCATTCAAGGTAAGGAGGAGTAATTTTTTGGGTGTCTTATGAAAAATCCATCGCAGTTCATCCCACTATTTTGGAACCCGCAGTTTGTCTAGATCTATTCTGCTGCTATTTATTAATACTTATTTGTTTGTTGCAGATAGGTGCTGCGAGTGGGTAAGTATGTTTATAACTTTCCAATCGTGTGTGTATTACCTCACTGCACTTTTCATTTGTACTTAAACCAATTAATTAAAAAAATTGTTCTGTTTCATCAAACTTTTTCAGCAATCAGGAATATTATACGTATATTTAAGTCCCGTTTGATTTACCTCGTGTTTGTCCCGTCGAGTATTATTTTACATTGCAATCAAAACTCAATGAAATTGTATTTCTAACTCCGTCCGAGCTAATATAGTTACGTCTCATTGTGTGCCGTAGTAATGAAATTTGTTTCATTCGTTTGGGAATTTGGTTTTCCATTTATTTGATTATAGATCAGTCATTGTTTGGTTGGAGTTCATTGAAGGCTGCGTGGCCAACCGTGAGATCTTATTGCCATGTTGGTTAGATTCTTATTTCAACACAACATGATTTTATTATAAGCCTAAGCTGTCTATGAGAAACTATAATCCGTCTACTAAAAACTCACGCTCTAAGAAGTATGAATCAAGAGTGTTCAGAGGATACCTAGCTATAATCATATGGCACGTACTCTATCAAAACTTCAACATTCTAATAGTAAAGTGGCATAATATGACCACAGCTATCCTAAATTCATACAAACCACGGTAGGTACTATTAGAAATATTTTTTTAGTTCACAACCTTTTCGCCTCTAGAGGGCGCCATATCCAAATCTATGTGATCTTATAAAGCCTGTAACAAGTAGCTAGCAAACAATCAAGACGCAATATAAGGAGTAGCTTTGAAGTTCTGAGGGAACAGAATAACATACATATACAGGTTGTCGGGGAAAATAGGACAGCTGTTAAAATAAAATAAAAAATTATAACCTATCACATGATAGGTTATAATTTTTGGAAGCAAAGAAAATTAGTATGACACTAATATCTTATTCCGTTTTCGAGTAATTGACGTTCAAAGTTCAAATATCAAGGCCTTATTTTCGCATAAAAATCAGCTGTAACATAGAGTTATTCACGTGAAATCTAATTGCGATATATTTTAGAGAAATATATTTTATTTTTCTCCCACCAATAAATCCTGAAATAATCCCATAAAACCATTTTTTCGAAATCAGTAACCTTCCCCTTAATTTAAAAAGTTTAATGACCGCGTACGTAAACGTAACGTTTACCTACAGTAAACGCGGCGGCGCGTTCATTCAATCGCTTAAGGCCGCGAGCTCTTCGGCCATAGCCTATAACTACGTTATCTTTGGAGCTAGATATTTTACGACTTCAATATAGTGATATATTCATAAAACCCTACAACTTTTAGAAGACAACTGTTCCTTTTTCTCCGACACCCTGTATACATCATAACTTTCCTTTTTGCTTCGCCGTACGCGGGTTAAAAGTATCAAGCGTACATGAAAGTGAAATGTAATTGTATCACGAAGCATTCGTGACGTTAATCAATTGTCGCTAGACAAGGTGCAATCACACCTAATTAGCGGAATTAACTCAATTATTAAACGGATTACCCGACACGTTTCGCAGTAATTCACTGTCTCGGCTCCCAGACACCTTTTAATTTGCACTCTTAGCGGCTCCAACGAAAATTAACAACAAAGGGAGAACATGTTTTATTTAATATCTTTGTTATTAGAACGTGTATTTATTTTATTTTGCTTGTTTTTATGAGGTAATGAGAGTTGGGTTTATTAAATACTACGATTTTAAAAGTTTATTTATTTTGCGTCTTTTTATGAGGTGATGAGGTTAACGAGAGGTTACCGTTCGAAATTAGAACTTACGAGTACCAATATTATATGAGTGATGTATATGGTTTCGTCTATGTATTTTATTTATTTATTTATTCACAAAATTGTATGTTCTTTTAAAACGACCATATTTCAAGATCTCATAAAGTATATTGAAAAATCGTTTTTGTGTACAAAGACCAGCGCAGTGACGTCTAATTATCAGTCTCGTAATATGCCGTATATGACGTGTAAAATATGTCATGCATAAGAGCTCATGATTAAACCACAGTATTCCTATCCGCTACATTTGGCCTATCTAACATTACCATGGGGTGTATTACATATACTCTGGCCCGCTAAAATAAGTCCCGATATCTAGGTTTTACGTTGTGGCCTTCTCAAAATACCTTCATACACTGTGTCCCGAAGTACTTTGCATATAACATGCACACATATCCGATAATGGAATACAAACACAAATGCTGTAGCTTAAAAAATCCAGAACCGAGCGAGCAAGGCTCGAAGCTAACCAAACCATTGAAACGGTCGGTTAGTATTTGTTTTGTTTTAATCAAACACTTTTGTTATTCCAGTCGGCCCCAAATATTGAACGGAAACATTCATCGTCGAATAGAATCCCATGGTTTTGTTAGAACGGCCAATATTTTTATTTACACTACGACTTTTTGTATGATAGATCCTGCACCATACGAATCAAATTGCTAATATTATTACCAAGCTATATTTTTTAAAATTTTTGTTAAATTTAGGAGAAGAAAGGAATATAAACTTTTGAAACTTGACCCAAGGAATACATTAAAATGGAAAACCGTCCTAAATAAACATATTTCTTTGTTATTTTTGTCCTAACTCTTCCCGACTCGGACCTTTGAAGCTTTAAGGATAGTGTGAACATTAAAAGAAATTATATAATAAGGAGGTAAGTATTGGAATGTTTCCGATTCCAATATCAACATTTTGAAATACGAATGTATTTTTTTATATTTTTTACTTTTTGATGGATACGATATTCAGCTAAATCTGGCGACTCACCGCAAACAATCCAACACCACCAAGGGTCCCAAGGGCTAGGCGTCGGTACAGTGGGCGGTCGACACACAACACTACACTGATGGTCTTTCAGCTGAGGTACCGCACATTAGTCCATAAGTCACTTGTTCAGTGATTCTCCAGGGAGAAAGAGATCTCGGGATATTTAAAGGTTCGGACAAAGTGTTATTAAGTTATTCAATATGTAATTTTCTAGTAGCAGCCAGGCGTTTGGTTTAGTACTCAATGGACGGTAATAGGCTCACCCTCTATTACATGGGACTTAAACTGGTGAAATGAGGCTGTACTATAAACGGCACTTCTGCCTACCCCTTCGGAGAATACACATGACATGGCTAATAAATAGATCATGAAATGTTTATCTATATACACAGATAACATGTTTGTTATTCCAAAATAACAGCATGTCAGTAAATTTAAAAATGTTTGTTTGTATGTTTGCCTGTTTGTCCCGGCTAATCTATGAAACGGCTGGACCGATTGTAACGGGACTTTCATAAATAATTCCACGAATGACCCATGAAATGAAATCTACGCGGGTGAAACCACAGGGCACAGTTTGTTTGTTATATATTTGTAAAGCTATATATCTGAAATATATAATATATTTTTATAAGCATACAATGTAAGTCACGGCTACCCCTAGTCTTATGGATCCAAAACAAACAATAAAGGTATTAGATTGTAATCTCCTATAAACAAGCGCTTGTCACAGCTAACCACCGGTTTATTTATCACCCCAGTTTATGACAGCGTGTTAAAACAAGGAGAAATATGCGGAAGGATTTTATCGTCAGCTCCCGATAATCCCGGCTAATTGATTGCTCCGGGAGAACCTAACTAATGCTGCTTTTATTATAATTACGTTCTATATTGATCCCTCGACAGTTGTTTTAGCGGAATGGTTTGAGTACTCACCTGCTACGCCAGTGACGCAAATTTAAATCCCAGCGGTCAGTGTCAATGAGTTTTTCTAATGATTTCACACAAATTCAAACTGTGGTGAACCTTATGTATAGTACGACGTCGATAGTCTTACCATCTGTTACTTTGGCACTTTGGTGCATCTTTGGTGAAAAGTGGGTGTTGGTATAACAATAATTCTGTTTAGTGAGATTTTAGTAAGATTATGCAAGGATTTAAAATATCCGGCCGGCTCAACATTGTAACATTATCATGATTCAATCTATATCTATACATCTATACATACAGATAAATAAAATTGAAGTGTCTGTTTGTAATTCCAAAATTACAGCTTTTCACTAAATGCATATGTTGAGGAGGAGAAGGCGGGCAGTTCAGGGTGTTGAATGACAGCTTTATTTCATCTCTTGTATCGTTTATTTTCTTGTTTTTTACAATATTACAATAGGTACACGTTAAATGCGTAGTCGGTCGCAGCGAGAGGACGACAGGTAAGTATGGTGGGGGGACGCGAAGTTAGCTGCAAGCAGCTAGGAACGTTTCGATTGACGTGAAGTTGGCTTGCGCGTTAACATGCCCCCGGCCTTGGAAGCTGGCAGCAAGCAGCAGCTTTCAATGGTTCAGCTTACTTCGACAGGCAGCGGACAGATCTTCGAAAATGCCCGCCGTATTGTTCCTGCAGCAGTGCGAATGTCGGCAACTCTGGAAACGCCATCATGACCCGGTAGGACGGAGATGATTCTGCCGAGGTTCCATCTGAGAGGAGGGGAGTTGGTGTCCTTAATGACTACCAATGTGTTGGGTTTCAGATCCGTTACATTTGACTTCCATTTTGCTCTGGTCTGTAGCTCACTCACGAACTCCGTGGACCAGCGGTTCCAGAAGTGTTGTCGTAGTTGTTCGACTCGCTGATATCTGGTCAGACTCGAAATCTGCCTTTCTTGTAGGTCAGCGCAAACAGGTGCAGTCAGCGGGCGACCAACTAGAAAATGAGCAGGACAAAGAGGGGAAAAGTCGTGTGGATCAGAGGAAAGGGGAGTTAGGGGCCGAGAGTTCATTATGGCCTCAATTTGAGCCAATGTCGTGCTTAACTCTTCAAAAGTTAAATGCGCATTACCTACTACACGCCGGAGATGGTATTTACAGCTCTTTACTCCGGCTTCCCATAATCCACCAAAATGAGGCGCATAAGGGGGGATGAATTTAAATTGTATATTCTGACCGGCAGCGTAATCTAATATTTCTTGTGAACAGGTTTTTATAAATTTAGCAAATTCATTCATTAGCCCAACAAAGCATTTCCCATTATCAGAATATATTACTGAAGGTTTTGAACGCCTAGAGATAAATCTCTTTAATGCTAAACAATAAGCATCTGTAGTGAGGTCGCTAACTAGCTCCATATGTACGGCGCGGGTCGCGAAGCACACAAATAAACAAATATATGCCTTTACAGTTTTAGCTCCCCTGCCTTTTCTGTTTAATATGAGCACTGGACCGGCGTAGTCAACACCACAGTTTAAGAATGGATAGCCTGGATGCAGTCGTTCTTTAGGTATGTCACCCATGATAGGCTGTGGTGTTTTGCCTCGCAATCGTGTACACAGCACACAATCATGGAATATTTTCCTAGCCAAGTTGCGCCCTCCTATTGGCCACCAAGTTTCTCGCAATGTGTAAAGTAGTAACTGTGGCGCAGCGTGTAAAAGTTTAATATGTTCATAGCGAAATATTAAAAATGTGAAATGATGTTTAGATGAAATTAAAATCGGGTGCCTTTTATTATAATCGAATTGTAAATTATTGTTGAGTCGACCCCCTACTCGAATTATATTATTAGAATCTATAAATAAATTTAAATTAGACAGTTTGTGTTTATTGAACAACGCTTGTTTAGTTTTTAAATTATCATAAATGTCACGAAAAGATTCCTGTTGTGCTAATCGAATCAATAAAGTGAGCGAGTCTTCCAACTCATTCACACTCAGGGGGCCTGTGCGTGATGCATTCATATGGCATTTATTGAAAGAAACGCGCTTCAAACGGGCAACGCCACGAATCATTTTGTTAAAATCAGAAAATCTATCGAAGGGAAATTTAAATTCTTTTTTGTGGATGTTTGTGACGTATGTATGAGTAGTGTTCGCATTATGAGTTTTCATATCAGGGAGATCACTTTCTGCGACAGAAATGTCTGAATTGTGAGTTGAGCAGTTTAGAGTTGGATTACGGAGAAATTCCGGGCCATGCCACCACAGGTGAGACATACTGAGCGAGTCCAGTGGTATGCCTCGTGACACGAGGTCAGCTGGGTTGTCTTTGCCACTGACGTGGCGCCAAGGATGCTCTTTCGTTAACTCGCGTATCTCCACAGTCCGATTTTGAACGAATGTTTTTAATAAACTTGGTGTCATGCGCAACCACCCGAGAACAATTGTGGAGTCTGTCCAGAAAATTACCTGATGAAAAGCACAGCGCATAGATTGTTTAATTTTATTATACAAGTTAGCACTTAATAAAGCCCCACACAATTCTAATCGGGGAATACTAACAGGTTTAATAGGTGCGACTTTACCCTTTGAGCATAAAAGTGCTATGCTAACTGTATAGTCAGTGTGTATAGTTCGAATGTATGCGCAAGCGCCGTAGCCCAGCTGAGAGGCATCGCTGAAAATGTGTACTTCGACATAACTGGGGTTTGAACCAATGACATGACGCGGTATACGTAATGTATTGAGGATAGGAAGTGATTTTTCAAATTGGTTCCAACTAGCAGCTATGTCGCTAGAAACTGGATCGTCCCAGTCGAGTTTTAATAGCCACAATTTTTGTAACATCATTTTCCCCATCATTAAAAATGGACTAAGCAAGCCTAGGGGATCGAATATTTGAGATATACTTGAAAGTATGAAACGCTTTGTGATATGTGTACTATCATTTGGTTTGAATTGTGTGTGATAATGAAGTTCGTCGGTTGAATTGTTCCAACCTAAACCGAGTGTACGGCAGTTAGCATTCTCGCCCAACGAAAGATCCTTATAATTATTATTGATGTAAGTGTTGTCTAAATTGCACTCGTTCGGATTAAAATTAAATGTCCACTTACGAAGTGGAAAGCAACCTGATTCAAGGACCCTTTTGGTTTCGTGACACAGAGATAAAAGATGTTCAATCGAATCTGAGCCCGTAATCATGTCGTCAACGTAAAAATCGTCATTTATAATCTGTTGCACTTCCGAGTTGGTGCACTCTGCTGCTAACTGCTTTAAACACCTAACAGTAAGAAATGGAGCAGAGGCAGTGCCATAGGTGACTGTGTTCAACTTGTAACATTCGAGCCGATCCCCAGGGTTTTCACGCCATAATATTATTTGAAGCATGCGCTGCTGCTCATTAATTAGCACTTGTCTGTAAGCCTTTTCAATATCAGCGCACACCACAAACCTATGCTGTCTAAACCTCAGCAGTATAGAGAATAAATCCCCTTGGATTGGCGGCCCAATTAACTGCAACTCGTTAAGTGACACATTAGAACTTGACCTTTGACTGCCATTGAACACAACCCTTAATTTTGTTGTGGTGCTGTGTTCACGAAAAACGCCGTGATGCGGCATGATATAATATGGCTTATCGTATGTATCTATTCGAGTCATATGTCCTAAATCATCGTACTCCTTCATAAAATCCGCATACATTTTCTTAAATACAGTGTTACGCTGTAATCGTTTTTCAAGACATAAAAACTGCTGTTCAGCTATCGCATATGTATCGCCTAAACTGTCAGGAGAACGCTTGAGAGGTATTTTGACGCAAAATCTACCATCAGCCATTCGCATCGTATTTTCGATGAAATGTTTTCGCATGCCATCTCATCTTCGCTTAAAATATTAGCTTTTGGTAGCTCCTCAAGTTCCCAAAACATTTTCAATTGAGTGTCAATTGATTGTGTGAAGTTGCAATGAATTAAATTATTGCCTTTTGATTTATTTGTATGTATGAGTCCTGAAATAATCCACCCTAGCTTTGTATTTTGAAGGAAGGGTCCATTTTTAAGGCGCATCCGTCCTTCACTCAATAAGTCCCAAAACATGTCTGCACCGATTAAAATATCAATGTTTTGACTTTCGTTAAAATGTGGATCGGCTAACTTAATGTTGTTGGGTAATTGTAAAAGATCGCTTTGTATGTAAACGGGTGGTAAACAAGAAGTTATCTCAGGTAATACAAAACATTGTAAACGCGTAATGAAAGTGCTGGCCATCGCTTTAATTTCAATATCACACCTTTGCGAGCTGTGTGTTATTGAATTTCCAACACCTTTTATGTGTGTAGTGGACTGTATCGTAGGAGTGTTAAGTAAATCGCATAATCGCTTTGTAATGAAGCATCGTTCGCTCCCACAATCGAGCAGAGCGCGTGCAACATGATATTTACCGGTATTAGTTATTATCTCCACCTGAGCCGTTGACAACAACACAGGATTCACACTAGTTAATAATTGTTCGCATTGTGTATTTAAGTGTGAAGTATGTGCGTACGTATATTGTGCAGCGACAGTCGCATCGGAAGAGTTGTTTTCGCATTGAGAAACCGGTTTGTTATTATCGCTAGCTGTGGTCGCGGCGGCGATCAGCTGTTCCGTGTGGATCATTGTGTGATGCCTTTGATTGCACTTGCGGCATGAACCGAACCTACAGTTAGACACTGAATGACCTGCGCGTAAACAATTAGCACACAGGTTGTTATCGCGTACGAATTTTAGTTTGTCTTGTAAATTGAAGTTAATAAATGATTGACAAGTGTAGATTGGGTGATGATAGTTACATAGTATGCAAGCGCGTATTGGTTTTTTAAAGTGTTGTTGTGAGTTATTCGTATTGTGTGAAACTGGTGACACATGGCAGTGAACCTTAGATATTGGCAATTGTTTATTCGCTTTATTGTGAGCGCTATGTGTAACCAATAAAGTTTCTAACATGTCCGCCCTATCTTTAAGAAATTTAAGTAAATGGTCAACTTTAACTACCGGTGTACTGTCTTTGTCTGACTCGGTGGCATGTATGGAACCGCGATATTGTTCCCACTCGCGTTCTGTGCTGCTATCTAGTTTACAGACTACAATATATATAATGAGTGTATCCCACGAGTCTACCGGTTCGTTAAGTAATTTTAAAGCGCGTAGGTTTTTCAATATCGTATCAATTAATTTTCGAATATGAATGGGAGATTCTTTAACTAGATTTTGAATAGAGAATAGGGCTTTGACGTGGTTGTGTACTAACAACCTAGTATTATTGTACCTATTGCAAATTAAATCCCATGCTACTGTATAATTGTTTGAACAAAACTCTAAGGAATCAATTACCAATGCTGCGACGCTTTTTAAAGAAGACTTTAGGTAATGAAATTTCTGTATTGAAGAAATATCTGCATTATTATGAACTAAAGAGAGAAATGTATCTCTGTACTCCAGCCAGTGCTCATATGATCCATCAAAGGTTGGCATAGCTATGGTAGGCAGCTTTACAGCATGTGAACTAAAATGTGAGCTTGTAGCGGTTTCACTAAAGGAAAGCAAGCTTTTAGCTTTAGCTATAATGATATAATATGCACTTTCAAAGCCTTCGCGTAATTCTAATTGTTGAAAAAGCTCATGATCATTTACTGACACTTCGATTTCACTTTGTATTGAATCAAAATCATTGAACATTTTGGAAGCTCCCTCAAGGCGTAATTTTAATTCCCCTCGTTTATTTGAGTTGGAAGCTAAATCATTTTTATCTAAATTGTTAATATATTTTGTTAATGCCGTTAATCTGCCTCTAATGACACCCCTTTTTTTATTGAAAGTGTGTAGGAGGTCATCACTTTTAGAATTTGCACTTTTGGGAGATTTGTCTGGAATTGCCAATCTTTCGGTGCTCATTTTGGTGGATGATGAGAAAACACAGAGTACTTACAGTTTTGGTTGATTAACAGCCACGTGCAGTAAACTTTGCGCAGTATCCACGACAATATGGCGGCCGGTTGAAACACTGACAACTGGAATTTGCAGATAGAATGCTATTAGCACAGGTAGGCAAAGAAGTTGGGAAGGAAACTAGTGGCCGTCTTACCGAAAATACACCGTTTGCCACGCTGATTACTCCGTTTCGTATCGTATGTCGCTTTATCGTATGGTTCGCTTCTTCCGTATGTGATCTGCGCTTGATTGGCAGAATTTGGCTCCGATGGACCACCTTTGTTGAGGAGGAGAAGGCGGGCAGTTCAGGGTGTTGAATGACAGCTTTATTTCATCTCTTGTATCGTTTATTTTCTTGTTTTTTACAATATTACAATAGGTACACGTTAAATGCGTAGTCGGTCGCAGCGAGAGGACGACAGGTAAGTATGGTGGGGGGACGCGAAGTTAGCTGCAAGCAGCTAGGAACGTTTCGATTGACGTGAAGTTGGCTTGCGCGTTAACAGCATATGAAAGTATACACGCTACTGACACTAAAAAACCAAGTTTTAAATTTCTTCTCTGTCTGTCTGTCTGTCCGTCTGTCTGTTTGTTCCGGGTAATCTCTGAAACGGCTGGAGGGATTTTAACGGGACTTTCACTAGTAGGTAGCTGGTGTTTCAAGGAGTAACTTAGGCTACTTTTATTTATTAAAAATATTAGGGTTAGATTAGCCGCCTTCACCTAATTTCAGGTACGAGGACGTTATTATTATTATTGTTCTATAAAAAATTATGAAGCAATTTAAATAGTCTTTTTCATTTTAAATACTAATCACTTAAACTTAAAACAATTTGATTGGCATAGAGCGCACCAAAACAAAAGAAACACTATTCACTTTAAAAAAAAATTAAATGCATTCATGAATCACGAACTATTCCCAAACTCTAGAAACTAGAGCAGAATTTGAATTCAGAAATCATAAATACAGCATATTTCCAAAACACGTGCAATGAATGCAGCTTTTCACTTTTCCTTTGCGGGAAGTAGCAGAGATCACGGGAATCATATGTACTTTTAGATTCAGCGCTTCTGCGAAAATAAAATGTACTAGCTTATAGGGAGATATTCAGGCTCCATGCAATTTGAACGAATATTGGTTCACGTACATCTTGTTCCGTGTAGTTGCATTGCATACCTGATCACGGTTTATTCTTGGAATTATTTTGATAATTCAAATATTACTTAGTCACCGCGATGGTTTTGTGATTCGAGTAGATAGTTTAGAATCATATATTTTAACTAGCTGTGCCCCGCGGTTTCACCCGCGTAGTTTTAGTTTCATCCTTATTGTCGCGGAACCCTAATATTTTTAATAAATAAAAGTAGCCTAAGTTACTCCTTGAAACATCAGCTACCTACCGGTGAAAGTCCCGTTAAAATCCGTCCAGCCGTTTCAGAGATTACCTGGAACAAACAGACAGACAGACAGAGAAAAATTTTAAAACTTGGTTTTTTAGTGTCAGTATCGTGAATACTTTCATATGCATTTAGTGAAAAGCTGTTATTTTGGAATTACAAACAGACACTTCAATTTTATTTATCTGTATAGATGCATAGATAATTACGTTCAGTTATTCACATTTTCCTACAAGAATATAAATAATCTGTCACCACACTTGATTATGAAATAACTTTATAAGAATTGTGTGAACACTTGTGAAGAACAATGGTTTGGTGAGTGAATTACAATTTGTTATAAAGGTAAAAGTGGTGTTCCTGCCCTTGGAGTTCTGTAACGCTCGTGTACTTAAGTGGGGCTCGTGTCACGTTTCCCGTAGGTTCTTATATTTTGTTCGAGAACATTTGGACATTTAAGGCTCTTGACATTTATTATTATTTTTATATTCGCTTCAAATTACGCTGTCTTCGGGTCGTGTTAGTAATTACTTTGTTAACTTTTTGTTTTAGAAATATGTACTATGGTTTCATGATGTTTCATGTAACACTCAAACATAAAAATACTATATACCATGTATAATTACTTCTTTCATTTAAAGGTATTTTTACACTTTAATGATCCACGTTAGGATCATAGCATGTGGCAAACGATGATTTCTGTCTATCCTCATGGGATACAGGCGTGCACATATGTACCTATATTTGAATGTCATTATTTTTTTCAATATTAAGATTTTATTGACGTAATGTACCTAAATATTTATCTACAATGTGAATCTATAATGAAAATGAAAATGAAAATGAAAAATATTTATTCAGTTTAGGCGCTGGTAAGGCACTTATGAAAGTCGAGAATTTACCACCGGTTCGGAAACTAGCCTTCTGAGAAGAACCGGCAAGAAACTCAGCCAGGCATCATGTACATAACATCGAAACAATATAAATCATAATGAAATCATCAATAAGAATCCATATAATTCAAAATTGCACAATGTCTTTCAGATGACTCTCTCGGAATGTGTAACATTCATATGTACGGAATCGAACCCATAATATAAGCCAAAACAGCGAATAGAGCAGCTTAGTAGAGAGACACACAACTCTATAAAAAGCGAGCAAATACTCAACCGGCCCTGTACTAAATGAACGCCTTCTGAAGCAAAAAAGCCGGCTGCCTCTCGTATAAATACTGTAGGTACAAGCTTTAATACGTAGTGGCGAGGTGGTATGTAGTGGTAAGGTATGTACTTGGCATGATATTTGTTTACACGGAGGGGAAATTTTGGTATTGTTGTGGATAATTGATTGGTTGGAGTGTACCTTGTTTGAAAATGAAAATGAAAATGAAAATGTAAATGAAAATGATTTATTCAGTTTAGGCC
Source organism: Watsonalla cultraria (assembly GCA_964035505.1). NCBI lineage: Eukaryota > Metazoa > Arthropoda > Insecta > Lepidoptera > Drepanidae > Watsonalla > Watsonalla cultraria. Next base: position 241,732 of record OZ037726.1, on the reverse strand, counting down.
CTGGTAAGGCACTTATGAATGTCGAGGAATTTACCACCTGTTCGGAAAATAGCCTTCTGAGAAGAACCGGCAAGAAACTCAGCTGGCATCATGTACATTTCATTACACAGTAAAATAATAATAATTACAAAAAAAACATCATAAATTATTCACAATAGTGAAAATTGTATCAGCATGCATGTGTAAAAAATAATAATTAAAAACGTAAAAACAATACCAAATTATTTACATAACATGTTTGCATACCATGTCATTGCCAGGAGCTACTTGTGCAGAGTTTTAATTCCATATGTCTTTATCATTTATGTAATCCGAAATTGTATAATAAGCTTTCTAAATCAGTACAGTTTTAATGTGTGTCTTAAATTTATCATAATTTAACGCGTTTTGCTTTGGATAACTATAATAAAATTGAAATGAATGTTTTCATTCAAAATTTAAACTTTTGTTAACTAAATGCGCTATGTAAGTATTTTCTCCGTCTGTTTGTCTGTTTGTCTGTTAGTTCCGGCTTATTTCGGAAATGGCTACGACTTTCACTGGAAGATAGGTGATGTTACAAAAAACAACATGAGTATACGAAATAAAGCCACTCATTAAATTAAACCCACGAAAGTGAAACCACGGGCCACTGCTAGTATGATGTATATTTTCATTCGTTATTGTATCTATTATTTACGCAGTACTATTAATTTTATTGAACATGCAGTAACCGCTTTCCAACAGGCTCTTGCAACCACTGTGTCTTTAAGTTTTAAGAATGGAATCGCTGTGCACATTACCAATAGAGACAAAGGGGTCTCGCTTCATACCTAGCATAGCGCTTCCACTCCTCTTCCTTTTTTGATCGAAATATTCGCATATAATATTATTTTTTAAGTAAACCAAGCCAAGGCTCTTTAGTAGGTCAAATGGAAATTACATGAAGATCTGATAGCTTTGTCCTGACTTCAACAAGTTTATCTGCCGCTGACGTCTTATTAAAACTACGTTCATGATCATACCATTTCATATTGCGTTATAAATGCTAAAAGTAATCTATTTAATATTTTTTTGTTTATGAAAAAAACGCAAATGCGTCTACTAATTACGTCACATGTTACACAGACATTTAATTCAAAAAATTCATGCATACCTTCAGAAGAATACCTTGTTATGTATTTATAACTTAAGTAATTATTTCATGTTTACTTGACGCGCATTTTTTACAAAACTTTGATGTGGATGCTATCAAAGTTGAAAAGAGCATTGACGTAACATCGTTCCGCATTACTTTTCATGAGTATTATTGCTTTCCGTTTGCACATGTTTTTCGCTCCCTCATATTTTTTATCCACTACTCCTTTTTCGTGTATAAATAAATTCAGATAAAATACGGCACATGACTTTGTCTGCCTAGAACTTTAATAGTGAAATTGTGGTTCTCGCTTAAACAATACGTGCATTTGCCAAATGTAATATTTCAGAATGAATCATCATCATCATCAACCTACTTTAGTCTACTGCTGATCATAGGCCTCCCCTAATGAGCACCGCATCTAGCATCTGCCTGCAGTCTTTCGCAGATCGTCATCCCACCTGGCCGGAGGGAGTCCTACACTACGTTTGCCGAGTCGCGGTCTCCACTCAAGAACTCGATTACCCCAGCGGTTGTCGGTTCTTCGCGAGATATGGCCGGCCCACTGCCACTTCAGCTTGCTAATTCTTCAGAATGAATGCATGGTACAATTAGATTTTTTTTCTATTTGATTTTGTTTTATACTTACCTGCATGCTAATACAATTTGTCACTATTGTGAATATTTATACCTTTTATCAAATTTGATTTTGTATGATGATTTCATATGATTTATATTGTTTCGATGATATGTACATGATGCCTGGCTGAGTTTCTTGCTGGTTCTTCTCAGAAGGCTAGTTTCCGAACCGGTGGTAAATTCTCGACTTTAATAAGTGCCTTACCAGGGCCTAAACTGAATAAATACTTCTCATTTGCATTTTCATTTTTATTTTCATTTTCATTTATGATGGTTTCCTCACGTTGTTTTCCGGCACTGTGGTGAGGCGTTGCTTTAGTTATGAGAAAACTTTTTGGTTCAGTACCAATAATATTAGCATTGGTGGCTTTTTCCCTGACATCCATGGTGTCATTACCACCACCTCCACAACTTTTGTTTTGGTATACTAATGAATTGTCACGACATCCAAGAAATGTATAGTATAAGAAGATTTTAATGACTGAGAATCCCTTGCTTTGAAGGGCTCAAGCCATTCGGTCACTAGCGATTTGAAAAAGCGTTTGCCTGTTATAAGTATTATGAAAACCCTCATTTTACGATAGGTATGTATTTTGTGCCTATTTTACTTATGACCATTTCGCGTAGCTGCAACAATATTCTTGCAGACTGGCCGCATCGATTTCCGTCGGCCATACAATACAGCTTCGTCTTGTACGTTTTGTACTTATTACTGGGATGAGCTGCACACATGCACATACAACTTTGTGCTTCTAAAAGGGTATATTTTTTAGAGCTACGAGCGATTCTAGTTTCAATGCGTTACCTGTGTGTTTGTGAAATATGCAGTGATGTCACGACAGCTTTACGGTGAAGGAAAAAATCGTAAGAAAACTGGCAAATTATGTCTGAGAAGAAATTAAAATTGGGTGTTGTTTTTTTTATTAGCTACCTATTTATTTTTATTGTAACCTCGTGTAATTATTTGTACCTTTTGAAAACAACATGTAGAAAATATAATGCTGGGAATAGTTTGTTGTCTGTGGTGACATATTGGATCTCTGCAATTTAATAGTATATTATCTGTCGAATTGATCTGTGATGTCATTGGTGACTTATTATATGTCTGTGTAATGGCTAATTTATGCTATACACCATACAATTTAAAAGTATGGAATAAAGTATCCCGCGCACGACAACCAATGAGTGCGCGGCATTTGAATTTGAATCCACGCGCCAAAAGAGTCGGGCCGTGGGCTGTTGTTGATGAAACAAGTGAAAGAGAGTGCGTTCTAAATCGCTCCCGTTCCCGGGCTTTTTACCTTTTTCTTGTCGTAATATTATTTGTACCACACTTATGTTTTATATCGTGATTGTGAGTGACTGATTGTATATATTCTTGTGACTGAACTAACTGTGTGTGTGTGTGTGTGTGAATAAACTGTTTTGTATATATTGTACAAAGACTTTCAGTGCTACCATCATCTCCTCGTCTGTACTGCATATTACCCTGCGCCGAATTCTTTACAAAGTGGCGTTTTTCATCCCGTCTAATGGTTTCCAATCCACCAAAATGTTGACCTGGTTTCACTATAATTTACAGAATTTTCCAAGCTACTTTGCTACCCAAATAGTAGGTTTCCCTGGAAAGTTAATAATTCACTTCAATCCGTTTTAAAAAATCTTTTTAAATTTTAACAGTTTAAAGCAATTAAGAATCAAAAGTCTAGTGGCTCGTAAATTATCCTTCAGAAGTGAGAGATATTCGCGGTGCTGGGTACATTAGGATATCATAAATCTGTCTTTTGCTCCTAATTGCGATAGTGCGCTCCGGTCATTTAATATTACAAGGGAATCATTTCTTCTTATTCTACTTTTATCTGCAGAAACGCTCTAATCAAATGGAATTACAGTTTATTTATTTAATTACACCCTCGAAAAACGACGGGGATTCATAAGTTTGTGTATGTCTGTAGCATCGCACCTCCCAAACGGATGAACTGATTTGGATTTAGTTCTTTATGTTTTAAAGGTTACATAATCAAGTTTTAAAATTTCTGATTTTTATTGTAATTAGTATACTATTATTTGCAAGTGTAATTGGATTTCTTCATGTGTGTTTTCCCAATAAAATGAGTCAGGAATATTGCCATCCAGCAATAGTTCAATGTGGCCGTAATGTATACTACAAGTGCATCTCTGCCTACCCCTTTGAGGAACACAGGCGTGAACATAATAAGTATATTGTTACACGATATCTGCCTTCAGCGGCGTTTCATTTAACCTGTAAGTTTTTAGTTTGGCAGACAAGGTCAGTAACCCGGTTACCAGGTCTTCACTCTAACCAAATATAACAAATGTTCAAAATTATAACTGGGCTAACTAGCTGTCACAGCGGTCTGGTACAAAAGGAACCCTAATCAACGTACTCTAATAATAGGCCTAGTTTCACTAGTATTAACAAAATTACTAGATTGTATACAACAATTTTGGTTAATCTACAATGCCTCATACGCTTGTTATTCAAATTAATTTAGTTCGTGACTGTTGTACTCAGGGGTTTATTTGTTATGGCTATTACACGGTTTAGCAGAAAAATAGTAATTCTTGACATATTATAATAGGGTTTATTTCACAAAGAGTGTAACTTTCAATATTTAATTTCACCTTTTGTAGAAGGAGGCAACTTCGCGTTTCTAACATTAGTTCTAAAATTAACGACTTTTTGAAGAACTTGCTAAATTTTTTAGAGTTATGCAAAATAGGGCCGTAAATTTAAATATTTTTAAGGCCAAGTTTCTCGTTACGCTGAGCCAACGAAATGAAAGTTTGTAATATTTTAAAGTGATGTCCGAATACATTTGAAATGTTCAGTTTAAGAGAGTATGACATGATGGGAGTTCGTATTAGAAGTTCGAGACTACCTGACTGGGGTTTGTACCTCACTGAATTAGTCTTACAAGCTTTTAGAAGCTGCAGTAGCTTACCTTCAGGTAGCTTTTACGCTTGATATGAACAAACTAGCTTCATATGGCTTTATTTCGTGGAACTGCCAATGAAAATCCCTTTTAAAATCGGTCCAGCTATTTTAGAGATTAACCGGAAAAAACAGACGAACAGTCAGACGCAAAAGCATTTCCTATTGTGTCTAAACCATAATAAGTAATTTAACGAGTGTATGATATAAAAGAACATACAGTATCTAGAATTGAGAACCTCCTCATTTTTAGAAGTCAGTCAAAAATAGAGTTCTCGCTAACATTTAGTACAATTTACAATTGGCAAGTATTACTGGGAACGTACAATTTGAGTTTGATTCTTTGTTCATAACTTCCCGTGGGCTGTGACGGTAACGAAGTTATTCTTTGGAAATTCTCAACTCTTCCTAAAAATGTTGCGCTAATAAGTTTGGGAGTGGATGGTCTTGTTATATTGAGGAAATACTTAGTTACTTTTTAAATTGAGTAAAAGCCTTTTATTGATTAAGAGAGAGAATAATACTCTTTGAATTTGAGTTTGGTCCGTGGTTGCCTCTTGTTTCTTGAACATTACATTTAATACTTTTGACGACACCGCTGGTCTAGTTGTTGGTATACCTGACTGCTATTCTAGGTGTCGCGGGTTCGATTCCCGCGTCAGGCGCAAACAATGTTTGCTTTGTGTTGGGTGTTTGGTACATTACGTAACGATCTGACTTATAGTTAATTATCATAACGTAGGGCGCCCTTCGGCCAGGTAGGATGACGATCTGCGAAAGACTGCACGCAGATGCTGGATGCGGAAGGCCGAAGACAGGGCGTTATCGTGTTCATTAGGGGAGGCCTATGGCCAGCAGTGGACTAACATAGGCTGATCATGATTATGCCTAGTATAATGAAAAAACTCAATATGCATCCAGATCAAATAAAAACAATATCGAACAAAAACAATATTGTCTAACCAAGTTTCAATCCTTGAGAGGACTGCAAACAGTCCGTAATGTTAATCATTTTAAAAACAATAACGCTCTATGTATTATGTATTCACTTTACGCTCGGATCGAATATAAATGTAGTTCCTTTTGATCACTCAGCGGAAATGAATAAATAAAGTTCTTTCAGAAGCGAAATTTCATTATTCATGCTAGTACGTCGCTCTGTTACTTGTACTAGGCTCACATATTTCACTGGAGCTCTATGTGGCCGGACCGCTCGCTTTTGATAGAAACGTAATATGCGTAATATAAAGGAATAGTAGGACATATCATTTTGCATTAAACAATGTTTCTAAACACTTAAAAGGTTAGATGTGTGCGACACTATGACAGGCGACATGTTATGTCCCGCGGATTCACTCACGTAGACTGAGTTTCATGCTATATCGCGCGGATTTTTTTTTGAAACATCAGCTATCTGCCAGTGAAATGTTTTCCTGTTAAAATAAGTCCAGCTGTCTCAGATATTAGCTGAAATATCCAGACAGACAGACAATTTTTTAAATTTTAAATTTAAATTGTGTTTTTTTCAAGTACCTTATATACTTTCATGATAAATGCATTTAGTAATGATATATATATAACCTCCTTGAGTGTTTTGTATATAAGTAATTTAAAAATGTAACTGTCAAAAATTACAACGTCTGAACTGTGAAAGAAATTGAGCTTTTTAGTAAATCTGCTACGTGTTATTTAATTTGGTAATTCGCATACACATCTAGTGAAAAGCTGTTATTTTGCAGTTTCAAGTAACACTCAAATTGTATTTTTACGCATAGATATAGATTCTTTCTATGTTTTTCTTTCGGCCCATAATGGGCCCGGCACCTTAAAAGGTACACGAGAAAGATTGCGCTAGTTTCAATTTCACAGTTGTAGGCTGATGTATCCAGACTTTTATAACAAGGCCGTTGACCAAAACATAAATCAGAGCCCATGAAAGGTTGGCATCACAATAAAACACTGGAGTCAATGTAACATTATGAATACTAAGGGTCATCGACCGGTAATCGGCAGGTCAAAGGTAAACGGCCTCATAAAGGACTGTTAACAATTTCACAACGGAACAACTGCTCGAGATACAGGTTAGTTCCCAGTTTCGTCGTGGTGGTAGTTCAATGGTGAACTCACACATAGTATTGGCCTTCATATACATATACATAATACATGTACACACTATTATAACTAAATTGTTTACCTGAACTTAAGGAACAGGACAATTTATTTTTCTTTACTTCGTATTAATTTGAGAAAATAAAGAAACAGGGGGCCTACTCGCTTTCTCCGAAAAACGATGCTTCGGCCGAAAGTTCGCAAAGTTCCTACCTTGGATCTTATTCGTTCTAAAATTACGTCCGAATGTGGACTGCTAGAAAATTCTTTGACATTTATATATTTTAATCCTACTTTGACAAAAGTATTAAACGAACGAAAATTTGAATTTGATAAAAACAAAGCGATACTGAAACTACGTTTATTTATAGTTCGTTTGCGAAGTTTCGTTTTCGGAGAAAATGAAAATGAAAATGATTTATTCAGTTTAGGCCCTGGTAAGGCACTTATGAATGTCGAGGAATTTACCACCTTTGAAAGAGAGTAGACCTCCTGGTTCCTATTGATGGATGAATGGTTGGATGAACCCTTGAACCTTTTAGATATTGGTGTCGCTGTGCTAATTAATACAGTCACTAAAATTTAAGTGTCTGTTAGTAATTCCAAAACAATATCTTTTCACTAAATGCATACGAGTATATGAAAGTACTGAAACGACTAGACCGATCTTAGCGGCACTTTCAAGGGCAGATAGCTAATGGTTACAAGGCGTAACTAAGGGTATTTTTTTTAAAGTATTGTTCACCGAAATAAGGCTACATATTAAAGCCATCTAACTAAAGTCCTAGACAACACTACATCATAGTTACATTTACAAACACGAAAATTCCGTCAGACACTCTCTTAAAACTACTGTTACTCAGATAATCGAAGGCAACGAAAGGGAAGAGCAAAATAATGCCATGTGTTTCAAAGAAGTAGATAACTGATCAATGTGCTGGATGTCTAGACATTTAAATAATACGAATGTAATCCCATGAGCTATCGTCGTAGATTCGATTACGTGCTACAGAACACTGCTGCATGGATTGAATACTACACTAGCTTTCAGCATTTTGATCCAACTCAATTATTTTAAGTTAATTTGCCCACATAGGATTTACATGTTATGCCCACGCCTGTATTCCATGAAGGAGTGAAGGAAGTGTACTTATGGCACACCCACATTTCGCTAGTAATGTTTAAGTCCCATGTAATACGGAGCGACCATATTGCCATTGAGTCAGCCTTTTGCCACAATTCCGGATTCCGAGATTCTATTGGGTAACTAGCTGTGCCCCGCGGTTTCACCTGCGTAGATTTAGTTTCATCCTTATTGTCGCGGAACTCTAACATTTTTCATAAATAAAAGTAGCCTAAGTTACTCCTTGATATATCAGCTACCTGCCAGTGAAAGTCCCGTTAAAATCGGTCCAGCCGTTTTTGAGATTACCCGGAACAAACAGACAGACAGACAGAGAAAAAATTTAAAACTTGGGTTTTCAGTGTCAATAGCGTGTATACGTATTCAACACTTCAATTTTATTTATCTGTATAGATGTATAGATTACAGGTAGGACAGATTGCACCCAGAACTTCGTGCTCCGCAGTAGCGTTTGTTTAAAATCTAACTTTACGCTTTAAACATGAACATTATAATTTAATCAAAGCTTAAAGCTACTCGAACACTATCCAAACATGTTCATACTAAGCTAACGCAGCGAATAAAAAATGTTCAGCATAAAAAGCTGACTAACACTCAGTGTTAAGTAAAGCAAGGCTTGCCGCAAGAACAAAAGGCTATATTATTAATTAAGCCAAGCTATACTATTTTTACAGTCAAAATGAAAATATCTCTCTTTTAGTAATTTATTACTTGTGCTTAAAGGAATATAATAAATGACTTGCGTCATAATAAGACGAAAAATATTGAGAATCTTAACTGATCAATGTTTGAACATTATTTTTAAATAAGTGGCCTAAGTGGTTTTAACATGTTTTTATGGTGACGATGTCGTCTGCTTATTTTCATCAATTTGTATGGCAACGTTAAAAAGCGCCCCAAGCGGCAAGAGTAGGAAGTACTTTGTAAAAAGTCTAATCGAATAAAGATATTTTTGACTTTGACTTTGACTTTACGTCTCCATACAAAAAACTCAAAACGCAAGGTCATGCGACGACGTTTAAAGGTGTCAAAGTCAAAAATAAAAATAATTGAGGCAGTTCTTTTCGTTACATTTATACAAACTTTTTAGATTTATATTAGCGTTACGCGTTGGTTCAGGGTAGAATTCAGAAATAGATTTCATTTAAGAGTGAATTTTCTTTTTACTTTTTTGTTCCCCGGTATTTATTGCTAGGAAAAACTTGATGTTTTATTCGATTTTAATGTAAATATTTATTTTATTTATTATATATTATCAGTATCATATTCCTGGAAACTGTAATTGGCATATTTTTATCAAAAACTTTTTTTTGACTTTGACTTTGAAACTTCAAAGAAGTTTTTGTATATTCCTGTATTGGAAATATGTGTGTTTGTCTTTGAATGAACAAGGGATTTTTCTTAACATTTTAATAGGACCGGGAGTTACACCGACACGAGAGTGATATTTTGATGAATAAAAATAAATACATTACCGCGAATATTTCAAGGCCGATAGTAACACATTTTGTGAATATTTATTGTTGGGGAAAGCGATTCCGCTATTTAAAGAGAAGTGTGAAGATAATTTGGGCCTGCAACTATCAGGCTGACTACCCTTATTTGCCACCTATCGACACTAATATTATGAAGAGGAAAGATTTGATTGTTTTTTTGTTTATTTGCATTGAATATCCTCCGAAACTACTTGACCGATCTTGAAAATTTTTTCAGCAATGGATAGCTACTTTATCAACGAGTAACATAGTATCCCCATACTCCCACGGCAACGGGAACTACGCGGGTGAAACCGCGTGACGTCCTCTAGTTGTGTATATAAATCCAGAAATATATTGAACCTCTGGAATCTAATCCGCTACTCCAATGCGTCACGTGTCCAGTCCAAACCCTGAGTTCGCGGTAATAACATTACTGGCCACGTTTACACGAGCCAACTGAGCTATACTACCTCCCACTAGATGTGGAATATATGCCTTTCATTAGTACCTGCTCACTTACTACCTCCGTAATTAAATACTTCACGTAACTAACAAATACAGTGGTAGGAATGTTTGTTTAGTCCGATTTACGTACAACAATAACATTTGCACGAATGATAATAACATTATATTGTTTATTACTTCCGAAACCCACTTTATGAATGATACAATATTTATTATCATTCACGAGGATTGTGCAAATCCAATTTTTATTAGAGCGGCAATATTAAATTTTCACACGGGAACAGGAACAAAGCTCCATAAAGCACCGGTTTATTCTGCTATTTTATTGTAACGACCAAATAAAATGATGGCAAATAGGAAGGCAGTACGGTTACATTGTTGCAAAGCCAACAGTCGCAGGTAAGCTCTGCTTTTAAAACATTACAAAATCATTTTAACATTTTGCACTTTTATATGCTGCTTATGTTGATACTTACACAAATATATGTTATGGCCGCGGTCATGGCCGAGTTTCTTGTCGGTTCTTCTCAGACGACAGTAATGTGTGTCTTACCTGAGCTTGTATGAAATAAATAATTCATCATATCTGAATTTAAATGGGAACTGATTAGTGTGATATTATAATGTAGTTTATAAATAGTTAACTACAGTAAAATCTTGTATCAATATCATACAAAATTTTAAATAAAAAATATATTTTTGAATGGAACGTCTTATGATTTTCTTGTTCAATCCTTCTTACTCAAAATAACTATTAATTTCTGAAACATCAATAAATGCTGACATTTCAGTTTAAAAGGATACCCACGAGTGCCCTAAAACTGTCAGGTCTTTGGAACAGCTCCGAGTTCAATAATGTAAATGTTGCCACTTCACTAGGTTTTTGATTGATTGATTTGTTATAGCTCCAGCTCTCCGCCGGCTACCTCTTTGAATACTGAATACATTCAGTATTAACGAGGCCTACAAACTTAGCCTTTCTGTACAATATTTTACAAGTAACAGGCTAGACTCGAGAATAAAGCTTGATTATTAATAGTGTATGGAGCGGTATTTATCTGTCTTTCACATACTTGTGCCTTTATAAGTGTATTTTAGTTCTTAATGATAATTTATTTGTTTGCATATCCATTTTGAACATTACACAAAATGCAGCAATATTACACAATAAGTACATTGATTTATATTCACAGCATATAATAAAAATACAAACACATTCAAACATTCGCCTCGCAATACTCCAGACATGCCGACATGATCGTCGATTGTAATTTTATCTGTTTTGATAAAAGTACCTGTATGTTTATGGATATTAGCTCTCTTCATGTCAAGTATTATCCAAATTCAGCCATTTTAGTTAGAACTTAATACCTTAGTTTTTCATAATATTTATTAGTAGGATATGTTTTGGATATTTAATTCACTATAAAATTGTGACCCACTTTGTAAACACAACAAAGAAGAAATAAATGATGTTTTTCCTCGCACAACGAGCCGCATAGAAAATAACACGTTTTCTAAGAAGTACCACGGACATAGCAAACATTTCAATTAAATATAAATATAAATACATAAACTAAACCATAAAATATGATAGTCGTGCACCGAAGTAATCCCGGAGAGCGCATGGGAATAAAATCAGCTGATTTCGAAACGGAAGATATGTATGGACGCTTTTCTACTCCATTGCGGAAAAATACTGTTTTATCCGCTCTAAAGCTCTATACACAACGTTCAGTATACTGTTGCATTGGTCCTTTGTTTACATACGTAGTGGATAAAGGACACCGGATATATAGCGATAATGAATTTTATTTCAAGTAGGATAAAGTAGATAGTGAATAATTCCTGTCTGACCGTGTTTAGATATCAAATGATAGTATCTAATTTCAATGATGGAAACGTGAGAGTACTCGTAACCGCAGAGCACGGTATGCGAGTAGAGTACGGTATAAGTAGGCACGGTGAAATAGGTGGGTGTATTTAGAGCATGCCACTCTATCCTGACTCTATTCCTTAAGAGATGATAATATCTAATTATGCCAACAGATATATATTTGAAAAAATAAATCATATACATTTATTTCGAATACCATATAATACAAATTAATATCCAAAAGTAATTTTTTGAGTTCATATTTCTTCTCTTCTAGAATGCGCCATCTTATCTTATATGAGCTTACGGATACCTTAATTGTCAATAAGTTGTTTTAGAATTCTGAGCGAAAACCTACACACATAATATACACCGGCTATAATCATAACCCTCCTCTTTGCAACAGCGTAGTCGAGTAAAACAATTCCGTCGTAAGTTAACTTCATTGACCTCAGCAATCATCCATTCCATCGGTACCACCTCAAAGTGAATCAAGCAGACTAAATTAATACCCGAAAACGCTTCAAAATCGGTGAAGCGGGCCCGGCATTCTAAAGCCATCTTGTACGTGACAAGTAGGGCGATGTAAAGCTAGTGCCTAGCTTCAATGGATCTAGCAAGGGACCTTTGATCCCTCAGACGCGTGTAAATTAGACAAAGTCGCCGAGGAGCATATCTAATGGGATTACATATCCAAGTTTCAATATCTTAATTGGAATATTCACTTCGCAGACACCACTGGGTATTTGAAACTGATGTGATAGGTTGGTAGACTAGCGGTACAGACGCGCTCGCGCTAGTTACTCACACAGTCATCTCTGCTTAATTTTGAACGGATATAATCTGAGGAGACATCGCTAAGAGGTTGTTATTAGAATATCGTAAAAGCTACTGCGAAACATGCGGGTCTGGGTGTGATCCCCGGGCAGAGTAAATTATTACTGAATTTTTCCATCGTAATTTCCCAGTAGCAGCTCGGAGACTGGATTAGTGGTCGGTTGATGAAAACATAATTAAATGTCGAAAGATGGTGTTGTAGTTCAGGTTTACTCTCGTTTTGAATTGATATTTTGTTATAAAATAAAAATAAAAAAGAGAAATGTGGGATGAATAACAAAAGTAAATAGCAATAAGAATATTTTTTTTACACATCTATGCTTATGCTTGTATCCACTGGGAGTAGGCAAAGACCACCCTTTGCCACATGTTACGATCAGATCATTTATCAGCCAAAGTGAACAGTCTACGGTATGTATCTTTCGTCCTAGGATAGGTTCGTATTCGCCGATAGCCTGAAAGATGCGCAATGGTTTGGTGTTCCTAGTGACATGCGTCGAACTTTCTACATCGCCCCGCACTCCTCCACCCCCTTCACTACATCCCCGCTGAGTTCGTAATTTCCATATCGTAAGTACATTCTGCGGTAGGAACTTAGCGACGTATTAAAGTTAGCTCCTGTCAAATAATTCTGCTAAAAGCATTGAGTAACAGACAACAATCGTTAATTAAAATTCATGCTTACCTCCTGAGCATGGCGCGGGAATAAAGTTACATCAAATAACTCTCATATTGTATTGTAATTGTTCGTTGACCGGCCTCTCGAAAATGAAAGCTGTTATCAGACGGACATTGTATTTATGTTAGAATTTTTTTGATTTTTTGTTTGTTATATCAGAATATACAGCTTTTAACGTTTAAATATTGTTTTAAATAACTTTTAAATAATGTATATAATTAGCATAATGTATTTCGTCAATTATATCAAAAACTGTTATTGATATCTGGCCTTATCTCTGAATCTTTAACTAACAGAAGCAAATAATTATATTTTTGTTTTCTAAACGGGTAAAATACATTGAGCCATAATAAAACATATAATTCCTAGTAGAACGAAAGTTCATTATCAATGTAAGATCCATTGGAGGTATCATTCACAAGAAACATAGATTGGAACTCGCAAAATAAGCCCCAGTAAAGGTTAACTTGATAAAGTTGGACACATCCCAGTGTACCTCCCTGAGGCAGTCTAGGGCTCGATTCAATGTAAACTTAATTTTAATCATCCTACGATAAATCACAATAACTTCACGAAACATTTAGCTGCTTAATATCGTGAGTTCATAACTTACTCCGTCGATTAAGCAAAGTTGATGTTTGTATAGTGAACTTAGATTCGTACTGGTCGTATTAATTTGCATGGTAAGTTCATGTGGAAATGCTGACATGAACCTCAAATACAGGATGTCCAAACAATTAGAACAGTGGTAAACTGTGGTAAATTCTCGACACTCATAAGTGCCTTACCAGGGCCTAAACTGAATATATATTTTTCATTTTCATTTTAACATGCTGCGTTTGAAACTGTAGGGCCTTGGGATTCAGATGCTCATCATATTTTTAAAGATGTTGCTTTTTCTGGTAGCTTCTCAATGTTTTTCTCGCTCAGAGGATTATCATTACATTTCACCGTGATAATGCTGCTAACTTTCCGGGCACGATCCCGATGGATGCTGATATAGGCAGTTTTTATTTAATAGGCCCTAGTGACTGAGTGGTTTGTCTGTAGTGTTTTTGGAGTTTGTGTGGAAGAATAATTCACGCGAAGCCCTGCATATGTCTGAGACGAAATTCAATGATGTAGATTGGAGCCTGAAGTGGCTTTGGAGTTTCCATCTATAATGCAGACTGATCAGATCATCTTCGGTAAAAGTGTGTTTTTCTGCCTACTTCTTGGTCCCCAAATAAATCCCTTCTGGTAAAGAGCAGAGTATTAAATATGTATAATATTGAAGCTCACCTAATTGATGTTTAGCCGTCTTGGTTTTAAAGTGTTTACGAAAGCGAGAAACTTTCCAATATCAACCCCGAAGAGGAGGCAATGGGCAAAGTTAGTAACGACAGAGCCGGAAAGCCCGTTAATGACACATCTACAATGTAATGAAAACAAAATAAAGGCATCACATCCCGCGTACATTAAATTCCGGGACATACATCACAGCAATTTCATAAGCTAAAATAAACAAATGTACGTTCAAAAACAACGTGCGCTTTGTTACTTGTTCGGGCCGCAGATTGTTTGGATGTCCCATTTTTGTTTAATTTATTGCCTCCCTCCTGTCCCGGGTGTTCCCGGGAAGTTCCATTCGGGTCACTGCTAATTACCGGGATTCCTGGACCACGGAATCTTGCACATCTTCATATTTAATGTTATGTTTAGTGCTCCGCGGCTTTAAAGACTGCGGGTCTGCTGTATAACGGGACAAATAGTAAATTATGCTTTAATAAATGTTACTTTGATTTTCATTATTTATGTTGTGCAGATGGCAGTCTTATATGCAACCATCAATAGGCTACAATCACTTGAAGTATGTATGAAGAAGTTAACATTTACCTCGTTATTACTAAACATAGCCTAAGGTAATCCTTGGTTAAACAATAGTTCCATCTCTTTTGTGATAACGATTTCAATAGGGATATACATATTTTCGATCCGATTTCAGTATAGACTTAGCTTAATTTAAATCATATTTTGTACCAAGGAACAGAAATAACTCAATATAAGTAATATGTAAGTGAATTGAAATTACAAAAATAACCTGTTAACTGTTTACGATATTATAACCATTTTGAAAATTGTGTTAAAATTGGATATTTTCGTTTAAATTATGTTTCGTCACATATTTGCAACATTAGATCCTGAGTGGAATAATAATAACTTGTAAATTGAAGTCCGTTGAAAGCAATTTAAACAAATTCTTCGTAGTCTTAATAAGTAGTCTTGGCACTCGCTCGAAGATGAACAATAAGAATGCACAGACCTCTCCCATAGAGACGTAACAGACTTAATTGTTACAGACGCCCGAGCAACCGGTATGCGACATTTTAAAATGGCTCTTTTAAGAATTTCCTTCAAGATAGATAATTAAATGACACGAAGAATGATACGCTATTATTTCTCGTAATTTCTTAAAATCGACAGTTGGAAGTTACACAAAAGATCGCCTTCAAAGTGTAGAAATCCGAGCTTGATACTAAAACTCCAACTCAGAATGCTTGTAACGGGACGAACTAATGTACCTACATTGCAACCCTACCATGACCTCTTATTGCCATGATAGTTTAACTCTTATTACGAGACAGGTGTATATGACGTGTATAAGTCTGTCACTGTCACACAGTGGAACTTTGGTGGCAATAAGAGCTTATGGTAAGGCCACTGATTATATGATTAAGGTATTGTAATATAATTTCACACTTTCCCGTTGGCTATGATTCAGCATACCGCAAAATCTCACGCGATATTAAGAGAGACACTTTTCTCTTTCATTTGAACTAAATTTTACACGCGACCTTAACAACCTTGGAGTCAAAATATCTTTAACGCAAATCAGTTCTCCGGTTTAGCCCTGAAAAGCCAGACACTTACGCACATTTAATATAAGTGTAGATTTTTATCGTATTCTTCAGCCACACTAACCAGAGTGGTCTATGAGCCGAGAGTGTATTACAAAACCTACAGATTTGTCACACCACAACCTTTACGGCGAAAGTCACAACTCTATGATATTGGTATTTGTTTGAGAAGTTACCCATCGACGTTTGACTCAAATCTTGTGTAAAATGTAGCACCCAGATATGTCCCGTGATACAGTCTGTCACAGTAGTAAACTTGTTCCATGGTCATAACATTAATATTTATATACAAAAGCTGTTTAAGCCGAATTTGCAAACCCCGTTACCCTAATAAATACCCAAGAAATAACCTATATTTTCCAAAACATCAAACCAAATCGTAAACATTATAGAACCGGTTCGTTACCGGGTTTTAATCTCCGGTAGTAGCGGGTGTTTTACAGTCCTTGGTAGACGCCACTTTAATTAAATTGGGTATTAATATACATTATATTTATGTGCAAGTACTAATCTATTTAGAATATGTTAAGCTGAAGAATTCGTTTGTTAAGTTAAAAGAGGTTATCTTAGGAACTACTGGTTTGAATTGATAAATTATTTTTGTGTTGGATAGTTCATTTATCGAGGAAAGCTTTAGGCTTTAGTAGGAACCAATGGGAACGATATATCTATGGAAAATGTTACAACAACACATAGTTTTTATTGATACTCTTCCACGAGTGGTTTTATCCGCAAAGAGACAAGACCCAGCTTGTCATGATTAAATAGCTTATTAAATAGATCATCTGAGTTCCCTGAAGCTTAATCCTATGCACTTTTCATAGACTAAAGTATTGTACACCAGAACTAACAAGCCAGCTCTTTATTTTAACCTTCATGGAACACCCGACAAAAATGTGAGTCGTGTACATAAATGGAACATTCTAAATGTTTACGAATTTAAATATCCAATAATTAACACACCAAAAAGCCGAAATTTTTAAGAATGCTCAAAAATATTTGAACATAAAATAAAGTGAGAATTTCTCTAATGAAGGCTTTATTTATTTTGCCAATGAAAATGTAAAATCAACGCAATTTCACGCCTCGATACCTCCTGAAAGGGAATTCTTCTGAAATGTTATAACAAGCAATTCGAACCTTGGAATGCACTTAAAGTTATCTAACAGTTTAAAAGCTTTTACAATATCGACTCTGCGGTAACGTAATAAAATACGAATTTACTTTTCTTAAATGACTATTCTTTCTACATAGTCTGTAGAGACGTTTTGATATTTTATGGGGGTAGTTTTGTCTAGGTGCAATAACTGAAATGTGTTTGTTTGTCATTTGATGGCACACGGTTTCCTCCAACAGTCAAAAACGTCGCCTAATTAGTTTTTTCAAGTGACGAAAAAAATTGTGTCTTTGGTTTGGTTCACATCACAGTACCTATGTGTATCAGCGGAAGTTTTTTTCGTTATGTGTTTCATAGCTTAGCCCGAACAAACAGACAGACAGCCAGAAAAAAAAGATTTTTATACAGATACCTTATTACCGCATTCTGTTAAAAGCTGTTAATTAATTACAAACAGACACTTACAATGTATTTGTCTGTATAGATGTTTCATCCAAGTCGACTTAAATAAATGAATAGGCCTCATCGGTTTCACTTATCCGTTTGATTCTTCAAACAATTTCTATTTTACAAACCAATAAGCTTATTATACATTTTGGCAATTTAATATAATTAGATTATAGAATAGGTATTGAAACTATTTACTCGACCCGGGGCTTGTTTTCAATACCTAAATACCTTAAGGCAAAACCCTCTTTACTAACAATTCACATCCTCTCCAAGACAAATAGATTGAAGACGTTCGTAAATAAATACAATTCAAACATTAATTTTAACAGCCCCATAACCTTGCCCGCCCTAGCCCCTCGGTAGGGCGGCGGGATCCAAACCAGCGTGATTAGGTGCCAGTTCGGCGCCGCAAGTAACTGTTATTATTTAACAACGAAACTTACTTAAGTTTGGTAATCACTCCGTGTTACATAAGGCTTTTGAACAGCTTCGCTTGAAGTTTAATCATGTTTACTCTTTTCTGACTCTGTTCTTCATAGTTCTTTAGTTAATTTAATTTTTCTCCGATAATTATAAAGAGCCCACGAGATAGATGATGAGTCTATCGCCTTCTCAATCACTACGTCACATTATATACTTTATGATTTACTATCAAATACTAAAGTTGCTAATTCTTCGTACAATTGCATATGCTCACGCCTGTATTCCCCGAAGGGGTAAGCAGAAGTGTAGTAATAACAACACCCACCGAAAATGATTTAAGTGCCAACGTGACAGATGGTAAGTCTATCGCCATCTCAGCTACTTACTATACGTCTTTGAATTACTTGGTATAATTGATCATAATAATAGTACGGCGATAGGTTTTCTATAAAAATTACAAGAGTAATAATATTTTTTTGATTAATAACGTAGGTAATTGGCGACATTTTGCCTGAAGGTGAGCGACTGCTACAACCTTTGAGCATTCTGTCAGGCTTTTGCTAGCATTATACATTACTCGAATCTAGATCACCATTACCTAATTGTCAAACCTGTAAAAAATATTGTTTCATATTCCTAAGTTTGAACATTAATCTCCTTCGAGTTCGTTAATAAAGGCTAGATATTTATGATTCCGTTTGAACATTCAAAGCGGCTGTACCCTTTTCATAAAATAATTACAACGAAAGACATAATTTTTTTCTCGTTTCCGACGGCCATTGTCCGGGATAAATGAAGTTTTTGTTTGTTTCTCTCTTTGTTTGCTTTTATCGGTTTTCTCGCTCATTTTAATCCTTACCTAAATGGGGATTAGTATTTTAGGACTCCAATTTCACCACGGGCATAAACATATGTGATAAGGGTTTGATGAATATTCGGTTGGATAAAAGATACTAATTATTGTTTAGGTCTTACTCAGCTATTTCTTTTATTTACAAGATAACCGTAGCATGTATACGCTGCCCACCTTTTTATCCATTTAGGGATGAAATGTCAAAATTATCAACAAATTCTAAGTTATTAGCGATGTTCAGATCATGCCGTTATATAATGCATGTGTAAAGTAAAGTTGTAAAAGAAGGTGGCAAACCTTCTTTGTCACTATCAGGTTTGCCACAATATTGCACCCAAAATAACGCTGCCTTGCAGTAGTGACACGATGACATGTTGTCACGCCTACCACCAGGCAGACTGTACGCTTATTTTTGAAATTTGTAGTGTAAAAGAATAATGGCGTTAAGAGTTACATACAAACGCTTCTAAGTTCAATCGTTCCATTATTTTAGTTATTTCGACGCATTGCATTTGGCCTTGTTTCCACTACCGCCAATATTACTGATACCAGTTTTATAAAGTACTCTATTTTTCCAACCATTAAGTATAGATTCTCTCAACAATGCGCCCTCCTCTATCGCCATAAATCAGCACCAAATCTTTGTCCCCCACATGTTGTATGTGTCGGGTCATATCACAGGAGTAGCGTTAACAACTATTGAGTATTGTGTTCAAATCAATGGCTGTGTAGAGATAAATTTGAGACATTTATTTACAAGAGACGTGAAGGCCCTCAACTCTAGCGGCTTAGGTTCCAATAAGCGGTGTGGGGCCTGACCTGAAGCTATTGCCATCATAGTTCCACTGTCTGACAGTGACAGACATATACAGATCAAATACGTCTGCCGCATATCTATTTATAATTAAACTATCATGGCAATATATCCCTGTTGTTTTATTATAAAAACTTAAGTTTGGTGGAAACAAGAAGTTGCAACACTAATTCCTATCCCTTCAGGTAAGCATGGAGGAAGCTTAAATAAAATAATAAAAAATGTAGTAACATCGTTGAATAAAGCGGTGCTTAGCACATGCTTAATGTTTAATAGTTATATACATAAAAGATGAAGATTCTGGCTGTGCAAGAGTAACTAATTTAACCGTTCGTAATTTTTGTTACGACATTTTGTTTTAAAGCGTCTTTTAAGTTGATTGCTTATCGTGACTGATGCTAAATCGCTGAATTATTCGCTGCAATAGCTTTCAGAATACTATGTTATTTGAAAACGGGAGTTAAAGCATTGAACACACCAAGACTACTGCCAACCTATTGCAAAACATAAGTATTTTTACTAGGCTTTGCCAAATATTAAATAAACACAAAAGTGAGCCTCCAGCTTTGGGTGAAAATCGGCGCGATCTATCGAAGATTACAGGCAGTCAACCCAAGGTTTTAGCATATTTCAACGTTGACGATTTTTGTTGCGTATTACTCGTACTGTGGCTGAAAATGTGCCGATATTCTCAAAAGGCTAGCTTCCAAAGTAATTTTTCGACATTTATTGACTTACCAGGGCCCAAATTGAATCGCACCTTAATACTTGCATGCGCCTATTACCTCGCCGCCACAGTTTGAGAACCGACCACATGTATGTTTTGTGATTCTCTATCTTGCAACCAAGCTCGTGGTCGTGCAGGTGTGTGCAGAGCTTTAGCAAAGTAATAAAGCTGATCCGAGCGTGTAGCAATGGAAGCGGCCTCTGCATTATCAGGCATTAGCCAGAGCATTGTCGATGCAAATTGCTGGCCTGTCTGTTTTCACAGAACGTATTTAGATCATAAATCTGACCATACATAGGTATTTAGAGTGCATGAAATTTTGCTTTCAGATATTGATCAATATTATAGTGCTGGTGTTTCGTACCATCGATGAGTAAGTACTGGAAGCTTCTCCAAGTGTTATATGGAATATAACAATATATTACAGGTGGATTTCACACTTTGGACTTAGACTTAAATGCAGATAATGTTATTATACATAATACATAGGTACATATATATACTCACGCCTGTATCACATGGGAGTAGGCAGAGACCACTGTTTGCCACACTCTACGAGCCTTACATACTTATTTCCTAAAAAAATGTCTGTTTGTTTGTTCCGGTTAATCTCTGAAATAGCTGGGCCGATTTAAGCGGGACTTTCACTGGCAGACAGCTTATGTTTCAAGGAATAACAAATTCTATTTAAAAAAATATTAGGGTGATGCGAAATAAAGCATGAAGCTAAATCTAAGCGGATGAAACCGCGGGGCAGCTAGTATTAGCATAGAAGTATATATAAATAGTAGTGAAATATTCTAGAATCTTGTACATTTGGTAAATTTATCATTTATATTTTTGTTGTGTCTCTGTGAGTGCATTCACCGGTTACAAACACAGCTTTAACAACAAACAAAAAATGAAAACACAAATTCAAATTCAAATTAAAATTTTCATATTCAAACTCAAATATATCTTTATTCGATAAGACTTTATACAAAGTACTTTCAAATCGTCAGAATGACACAATTACACAGGATTATACATGCTACCGCCAGGTTTGGAAGGTTGCTTTTACTGAGAACAACCTGGCAAGAAACTCAGTAATTACTCTTTTAAAGAATATTATACAGTTTTAAAAAATACAAAATAAATCACTCAAGCAACTATAAGCCCATGGACACAGTTCCAATGCTCAATTGTCAAAAATAAAAACTAAAAAAAATATTACAAATATATGTGAGCATGGCAAATTCCAGCCAGTCAAAGCAAAAATTAAGATTAATTAATTGTAGCAAAAGTGCAGTGCCAATGGGATTATTTACAAAAATTATCAGACAAAGGTACATCCCCGGCTTCCTTATCACAAATATAATCACTTACAGTATAATATCCTTTTTCAAGCAAAACTGATTTAATTGTTTCTTTAAATTTTGTTGAAGGGCAAGTTTACAATTTTGGTTGGTAATTTATTATAGAAGCGTGTGCTCTGTCCTAAAAATGAGCCATGCACTTTTTGTAGGCGATGCGCAGGCACTACAATTTTATGTTTGTGTCTTGTGTTTACGTTATGCACATCACATTTCCTTTGAAACAATCCAATGTTTTGATGCACAAATAATAAGTTAGCAAAAATATACTGTGAGGCCACTGTCAAAATTCCAATTGATTAAAATTTTTCTCTTAACGATTCTCGCGGTCCCAAATTATATATAGATCGTATAGCCCTTTTCTGAAGTGTGAATATAGACTCTATATCAGCAGCTTTGCCCCAAATTAAAATAGCATAGGACATAACGCTATGAAAATAACAAAAATATACAAGTCGAGCTGTTTCTATGTCGGTGAACTGTCTAATTTTTCTAATTGCATAAGCTGCGGAGCTGAGTTTTCCTGATAACTTGGATATATGTGGGCCCCACTGAAGTTTATTATCAAGGGTATTACCTAGAAATACTACAGAATCTACTATTTCCAAAGTTTCACCATTTACCATGACCTTTGTATCAACAGGTTTGACGTTTGGTAAAGTGAATTTAATACATTTAGTTTTTTTGGCATTTAAAACTAAGTTATTTACATTAAACCATTTCAATACCTGATCAAGTGCACTGTTTACATCTTCATAATTCGTTTTGGCTCTGTCGACTTCAAACAAAAGAGATGTGTCATCAGCTAACAGTACAATAACACACGTATTCTTTACTAAATTTGGTAAATCATTAATATATACTAAGAATAGAAATGGTCCTAGGATTGAACCCTGTGGGACGCCCATTAGTACTGGAGAACCGGAAGATCTGACCCCATTTACTTCGACTTTTTGAATCCGCTGACAAAGATATGATTTGATTAGGTCGAGTGCCCTACCTTTGACACCGTAATAGTTTAATTTAACTAATAAGGTTTCGTGTTGTACACAATCGAATGCCTTGGATAGGTCGCAGAATACACCTATCATGTCGTGAGCGTTTTCCCACGCTCTATAGATATGTCTAAGAAGTGCAACACCAGCATCAGTAGTTGAACGACCTTTGGTGAAGCCATATTGTTCAACATGTAGAATATTATTAAGATTAAAGTAAGCGACTATTTGATTCAGTATAATTTTTTCGAAAATTTAGCTGAGCGCTGGCAAGATAGAGATCGGTCTGAAGTTAGTAGGGTCACTAATATCACCACCTTTAAATAATGGAATTACTTTACTATATTTCATGAGATCCGGGAATACACCGCTCTTAATACAACTGTTAAAAATTTCAGCTAAGTAAGGGGCGATTATGTCAATAATATCGTGAAGTACTTTCACTGATATATCCCATAAATCACCAGTCTTTTTGGAATTCAAACTTTTAAATGTCTTCATTATTTCAAAAGGCGTGATAGGACAAAAACTAAAGCTAGTGCCACACTTAGAAACATTTAATTTCAGTAATAATTCGGCGTCTGTGGGAGATGAATTTAGGGAACTAGTAGTTACTATAGGAATATTTACAAAGAACTTGTTGAAAGTTTCCGCTATTTCACGATCATCTTGGATTACTTTGTTATCTATATTTAAAGTTATACGACAATCGCGACTTTTTGCCTTTCCCGTCTCGGCATTAATAACGTTCCAGGTAGTTTTTATCTTATTATCTGAGTTCTTGATTTTCTGGGCAAGATGCAAGGCTTTAGCTTTTATACAAACTTTCTTAAAACATTTAGAGTATCTAGTTACGAATGCTAAGAACTCAGGACTATGATCATATCGTTTCATACCATAAAGTTCATACAACTTCCTTCTACTTTTATGGATACCTACAGTTGCCCACTCATTGAATTTAGCTTTACTATGTTTCTGAACTGTTTTTAGTTTAAAAGTACTATTGAATTCCGTTTGTATAACATTAAACAAGCTATTGTAAAGAGCATCAGGATCTTCTTGTGGCCCTTGCAGATAAGGTATCATGCTTGCTAAGTTAGACCTGAAATTTGCTACAAGTTTCTTAGTAATAGGTCTGTAAGTGGTTTTACTTACTACATTAATAGTTTTATTTAATATTGTGATTTTTTGACCACAATGGTCTGACGTTAGATCACTGATAATAGATTTTTCCAGAGCCTCACAGTCGCAGAACACATTATCTAGACATGTGGCAGAAGTGGCAGTTATTCTAGTGGGCTCCAGAAATAAATGCTTTAAATTAAAATAATTAAACAAACTAATTAAACGCACCGAAAGAGAATTATTTTCTAACAAGTTAACATTAAAATCGCCACACACAACAATGCTTTTATTAAGGCCCACAACACGTCTAATGGCATCTTCAAGGATAGATTCAAATAAACAGAAATTGCCAGATGGGGGACGATATACGCATATTATTACATTTCCTTCTAGTTCAATACACGATAGTTCGGCAGTGCGCTCGATTGACAGGTTTACTATATCACGACACATGAACATTATAGCTTTCTAAAAATAAATAAATTTCTAATTGTTTGCCAGCCAAGCCTTGTATATTTTGGTGCACAACGTTGAGGCGACAGAGCCGTTTGACGAGGGACTCGGCTGTTGTCTCAGTTACTAGTTTAAAGAACTCAAACTAGAATTACTTTCTGTGTTACTAGAACTATGTAACACCGTTTGATTACTTAACCTATGTTTTGTTATAGTTGCTATAACACCGTTAATATTATATGCTACCAATGTAGCGATCATATTCATGCATTTTTGGGGATGTAAAACAAGTCCCCAGTTATAATAAATCCACTAATAAATTTATTAGTGTCAAAAAAAAAAATTGTCGCTATGACAACCTGTCCTACACATTACATTATTTAACCTACCTATATAATCATTTTGCCTGTCTGTGTAGCTCTTACTATAGGGGAAAGCAGTTAACATAATTTTGTGTACATTTAATTGTGACAGATATTCTAAGCCACTTATTAATTCACTTTTGTGCACCCTAAGTCCCTCACCTATCAAAACAATCACAACAGATTGAGGATCTATTGTCATACACTTGATTTTATTAATTATTTGTGTGTATGTGGCCCCTGGCATACAATAATTAACTACTGTACCGCTAATGTGTCTATTGATTAATATACCTATGTTTTTACCTAGGCTATCTGAAAACACTAAGGTCTTGTGTATAGGTGGACATACATTTATTTGTTGAATGGTGTCATGTAACTCAGCAACCTGCAACTTACAGGGCAGTGGCAGGGGCTCACTGTCGGATGGTGATGATGGGAGCCCACAGCCACAAGAGTGTTTGTTTGTTAATGAGTCAAACCGCTCCACATTATAGTTACAGAGGTCTACAAAGATGGTGGACATCGCTTACCGTTGCGGCGCATCGATAATATTGAATCAGTTGACTCTATTAACAATGCAAATAGTGTAAGCGAGTGCCAGCAGCTAGCTTCGTAAATGCACCGAGTTGTCCAACAAACTTGCCGCGGACAATACCAACCTGCGATATTAGACTTAAAAACGGTGTATTAAAGTATATTTGATTGCAAAGTAATGTTGGCAAGTTCACCCGGCATTGTTTGCAAATACAAACTTATGCAGAAGCGGAGTGTTTACAGGGATCGTTTGTTACAGCTTAATGCTTGTAGTTTAGGATGTCTGCAGGTTTTATTCCGCCGATTGTGTTCGTATCGCTTCATTTAATATTATGTTTCTTTGTTAACGTTGTGCTTATTTCAATCGCTTCACACACAAACCAATGGATATCTACAATATATAGGAAAGCAATAAACAGATAAAATTGAAGTTTCTGATTGTAATTCTAAAAACAGCTATTCACTAAACGCATGCAAAATATATGTTAATTTTCTGATGCATACCAACTTGCACCGGTAACAACATTAACACTTGGTGTAATATTTTTATTATTATTATTAATTTATACTACTTTAAAATACAAATAAGAATACTCAAGCTACCCACGAAATTAAGTCTGTATGGGTGAAACCACTGTGCAAAGCTAATTCTTTACACAATTTATTTTAAATTCACCCGCGTAGATTTAGTTTCATCGTTATTGTCGCGGGACCCTAATATTTTTAATAAATAAATGTAGCCTAAGTTACTCCTTGAAACATCATCTACCTACCAGTGAAGAAAGAAGTCCCGTTAAAATCGGTAAAGCCGTTTCAGAGATTGTCCGGAACAAACAGACAGGCAGAAAGACAGAGAAAAATTTTAAAACATGTTTTTTTAGTGTCAGTAACGTGTATACTTTCATATGCATTTAGTGAAAAGCTGTTATTTTGGAATTACAAATATACACTTTAATTTTATTTATCTGTATAGATGTATAGATGATGGGTAGTAGATATTTGGACCATGTGCGCTAAAATGATCATTTGTCATTCCAATGGTTGATAATTTAAAGTTTGCAACATTTAACTTACCTTTTAAACTTTGCTTTCAACACAATCAAACTCGTAAGCCAATATTGGGTATATATGGTATTGTACTCGTAAGCCAATATAATCTCAGAGGAATAAAATGTTTTCCTTGTCCACTTCCAACTTTCAAACCAGCCGAACTTCTTGTCAATTGGTCGGTTGTTTGTCACATATTAAATTGTTATATCTAACATGACCTTTATACATTGACATTTATAGATATTGAGGTGTGTTTTTCGTCAATTATGAATACCAGAAAGAAAATTAAAATATTAAAGCAAAAGTTAACCAGTAATCATAAATTTCCTATAATTCCACCACTTGTAAATCTTGATATTATTTGTATTGTTTCTGGCCACATTAAATCTATTTAAAATCAAAATTTCTTCATTTGATTAGACTTCTTACAGATTTTCTTACACTTTTAAATCATCAGAAGGCCGAAGGAAAACATGAATTATACAGGATTATATATTAGGAATACATCAAAACGATAACGATTTATTATATACATTTGCTTGGAATATTTTTAACGTAACAATTATTATTAGTAAATCGTGTTAAATGTTGTACTGTTGAAATGAAATAAAAACATAAACCGTGGTCTTATTTGAGAATGAAAATGGGATAATTTTATAATTATGAGATGATATTATTTAATTTTTCGCCGGTTATAAACGAGAAGTAATATAAATATATGCCAAATATATTATTCAAAATACGTGCAAGGCTTCTTTTAAGGTCGCCATCTTTGTTTCAAATGAACTCTATTCCAAGTTGGGATCACGTAGACATTAGTCCACGCAAGTCGGACCAAGTTTATTTTAAACTTGGCCCGTACTTGTAAAACGTCCGAGACAAGCCCATCTGCTCCTGAAATATCACTCGACTTCACAACTACACCCTCCCTGCTCTACTTTTTATACAACTTTACGCTTTCTACCACTGGAGTTAGCCCTTTGGCGACCTACACGCTTAATGTGTGCTTCAATTAATCCTTAAACTTTAGTTGGAATAATTTAACAAACGCATATACCTTTAGTGAAAAAGCAGTTAATTTGGAATTATATACATTTAATGAAGAGTCGTGGTGGCTTTGAGGTTTGAGCAGTCGCCTGCTACGCAAGCGACGCAAGTTCGGATCCTAGCGGGGTCTGTACCAATGAGTTCTTAAAACTTATGTGCAGTGATTTCACACCACTTGCTTCACGGTCAAGGAAAACATCGTGAGGAAACGTGCATATTACGTGTGAGAAGTAATTCAAAGCCGTATGTATAGTGCTCGAGACGACGATAGACTCAACATCTGTCACGTTGGCACTTAATCATCTTCGGTGAAAGTAGGTGTTGTTATTACAACACTTCTGCCTTCGAGGTAACAGACGAGAGCATATAATGTATAACATTTAGTTCACCGATTTTATTTATCTGTATAGATCGTTTCAAATATTACCAGGCAGTGACGCAGATAAAAATACAGATTATATAAAATATATGAAAATAAACAATTAGTTTGTCACTCAACTGAAACACATAGCCAAAATGCATGCCAAAATGGTGGCAGCCTTGTCACGCTGTTAAGCAGTGCTAATTGGACCAGTGAAATATGCATCATTCGTGTCTAAACAATGAATTAAAGTGTGCTCCAAGCATTATGACCACAATATCACCTGATGCACATACCAAGTTATTTTAAGGAAAAATAGGTTGAATTTGAAGCTTGCTTGTCAAATAGTTCATAAGTTACTCACACTATACTTGCAGAGACCCATGTTATGTGTTTAAGGAAACACAGACAAAAGGACAATATATTAGTATCTGATTCGAACTCCTTGTTGTAGGTACGCATATATACTTATAACATTTGTTTCTATAAATGCTGTCAACTAGGATGCAATAATATATTTTTGACGACACTTAGGTCATCAGTCTAGTGACTGGCGTACCTATCCCCTCGCTAGGTGTCCCGGGTTCGATCTATTAGTATCGTCGCAAACATTAACGAAAACACCTTGATGTTTGCCATATTTAAACTAGATAATATATTTAAAAAATAAAAATCATAGCTTGGAACTAGATATCACTGTGTGATAATGACTGTACATTATTTGTACAATAAACAACAAAACACTACATTAGTACAGGTTAATCAAGGCCCAAGGTCGCAGCATCCGGGATATCAGCAAAGTAATTATTATCAATCCCGATACCCTCCGCGGGATTACGCATTCTAATTAATTTATGGCCAATTGCATAAACAACAACGAACGGAAAACCCTGGTGTTCTATTAATATTATACCTGGGATTTAATTGGATAACACTTTTAGGGTTCGACCTTGATGTAACAAGTTTCCTTTGTTTGGATAGGTTTCACTATTTTAATGTTAAATTAATATTTGAAACTCAACGTTCTTACATAACAGTTCTTGATTTCCAAGAGTGAAATAGCTTCTGAATTTATATTATTATTTTAACGTTTTAGTGTACTTATATTTCATTTCCTTGTTTATGTTTATTCTATAAAGGTTACTTGTGGCGTCATTAATTCAAATTATTCTGTATTCTATTAGGTATAACAAGAAAATCATAAACAGTATTACTGAGATTTATTTAGAAAATATTGTTAGTAAAATTTATTATTTATTAATTAAAATAACAAAATAATTTTAATATAATAATTGGACCAATTAAAAACAGATATAAATAAATGTTTATGCAATATTTAAACAATATATTAGACGCGGTAGTGAAGGATTTAACAATCTGATAAAAGTATCAATTATAAATAGTATGAAATGTAGTCGCTTCCGATGTTTGTTCGGTTAGAATTTGTTAACTACTCAATGGCTTTTAATGCAGTTTTCAGCAATAAATAGTGCGATTATAGAGAAAAACTTGAAGTGGAATGAGAGCGGCTTGCTAGTTGCACGATAAAATGTGTGATTAATATTCGGAATTGGGATTTACAATGTCAAATACGTAGTCGCTGTATCCATACTTGTCTATGTATCTAAAGGAAAGCAATCCGATATTGTTCACGTTTTAATGAACACAATAAAATCGACGACACAAAACATAGACATTTATTCCTTTCTCTTAGTTTGGTTCACTGAAATTGATTTGTTGTTAAGCCTTATATTTCATCGGTATTTATTGGTAGGTGTTTACCCAGGGTTAATTCAAAATAAGTAGGTTTTACTTCTTCACTACGTTTTAATGTAGTCAGTGAGTACTTCTACGTTTAGTTACCCACTGTGGGGGAAAAGAAGTGGTGTGTTCATCCCAAGCAAAAAAAATAATGAAAAATATTTATTTAGTTTAGGCCCTGGTAAGGCACTTATGAAAGTCGAGAATTAACACCGGTTCGAAAACTAGCCTTCTGAGAAGAACCGGCAAGAAACTCAGCCAGGCATCGAAACAATATAAATCATATGAAATGCAAAGACAAGATATTTCAGCCAGGCCCGTGTCATGCCTGGGAATCCCCAGATCCAACTGTTCTAGTTGGAAACTTGCATATACACTCCGATGCGCTCGAAAACTCTCATAGCACGAGTTAGGTTGGGCTTGCGATTGTTAACGAATAGCGCCATCTGTGTAGTGAGCGGTGAAGTGCCGCTACATAATTGCCTTCGAAATCCATACATATATCTATCTATATACTAATAAGTTGAATTGAACTGTCTGCTCTTGATTTCAAATTAACAGCTTTTCACTAAATGCATATAAAATAAAACTTATAATCTCTCCTTTTTTGTGTGTTTCATCGTTCCGACTGATCCCTGAAAAAATATGCGTTCAATGTTCCTAGATACTAGAATGCCGTTTGAATCCATCCGTATCGCACCATAATAACCGCAAATATGAGTACTGTTTATACTCAGTAAGTAATAAATAGCGTTATCTCTGCCTAGACAATATGCTGGCAACAAATGTCGTAATACAAGTTGGCGAAACGAGCTTTAAAACAGAGAAATTTAATTATATAACCATGTATATCAGAGGCAGGCGTCCAAAGACGTCGTTACGAGCACCGGGCGCGCCCTCACTAACAGATCGCCTAGTTATGTACACCGCCTTATATCGCCGAGATGAGCCTGCTATCTACTTTGTTGGCTAAATGATGATCTGCACTTGTTTTGTTCGAAAAAACGCACGTAAGTACACTCCTGCCATGAAGGGTATGGGAATTATAATTTCCAATCACTTTTCACCGAATCACCAAATCTCAGAATTACTTAATACGCTCTGCTTTAGCCGATGATGGTAGGCAACCAGGGTCCCGTCACGAGTTAAGAACGAGTACCTTTGAATGTGCAGTAGTCATTTTATGAGCCTGTCTCTGTATACCTATATGTATGGCGCTAGGCAATTAAAAACCTGCAGTATCCCCATATATTTATCGCTGCGCATGTTCAGATACGGTTTGCAATTGGGTGTTCTTAAAGTTAAATATAATTATCACAACATGCAAGCAATGTTAAAAATGTTTGTGACTTGAGTAATGAGGCCATCCCAAATCGATATGATAACAGCATTAATTTGGTATTCCAAATAAGTTGACAACTTCAATTGCTTGAGGAGCTATTTAATGATACAGCGCGGTAAATGAGACTTTGTCAGAACTTCGGTCATGTTATTTTACTGTTATGGTTTATCGGCTTGTGTTCTCTGTATGGTGACTGGATTCTAATAGGTTATTAATTGGGAAGAATATAAACCGCTCTTGGGGCAACTATGATCGTTCAAGCAGTGCGTATTAAGAAATTCTTAGCGTTGTCGGTACCAAAATGAAACGTCAAAGGTCAGGGGCCTTACCATGAGCTCTTATTGCCATGATAGTTTCACTCATTTATGAGACAGATGTATGTGACGTGCATACATCTGTCACTGTCGCACAACTGAATTAACATTGCAATAAGAGCTCATGGTTGGGCCCCAGGCCTGTAGACAGAGTAACATTATCCTCACGCTTCACATGGAGAAACGATACAAAATGTACGGAAATTACATATTATGTCATTCCCGTACATTTTTGATCGTTTCTATTATAGCAAGCCAAGATAATGTTACCTCGTCTAGGCCTGCAGAAGAAGTTTTGCTTCAACCAATGTTGGTAGACTAGGTTGATCGATTCTAAAGCAATATATACAGTAAAAAACCTTATATTGAAGCCTGTGAACGTGACCAGAGTATAGGGTCATTCGCGAATTGGCTTACTCAAAAATATTAGAATTACTGAAAGTTGGTCCCATCATTTCTAGCACAGTGCCTTATTACAGGAACACGAAGTTTATCTTTCTTCCATATTTATATCACAATTTTCTTAAAACTGTCAATATCCTTTCTAATATACATACAAATTTCATACATATTATATTATTACATTATGCCTTTGGGTTTGGACTTATTCCTCAATATCTGCATTTGAGTTTATAGATTGCACGAACAGTCCGTAGCGTCACCATAAACGTCTAAGTCTCGCAAATCACAGATTCCTTTTTAAATAAATAGAAACTCTTGTTTATGTATATATATAAGTGGTGTATACACTTGTCGGGTCCTGACCCTCAAGTCAGTAAACTATAAAAGGCTTCGTAGGTGACTCAGCACTTTTGGAGATCGCATTTCCACTGAAATTCTGATCAAAATTTATCATCGCGCGCGAGACTATCCATTAATTTTCTATTTAAAGTAAATTGCAGATCCTTTGTATACAGAATGAATTACACTCGAGTGGTGTTGAAAATGGTGCGGATGCTGGTTTATAACTCAGACGTATTTAATTCACGTACATTGTTTTGTTCTAGCGAACATTTCAGCGGTCAAAGATGAAACAATTTTATGTAAGAAAGTAATGAAAACATAGACTAAGATAGACCATAGTTTAAAAGTACGTCCATCTCTGTCTGTGATACGGATTTAAAAAGGGATAGTTTTAGTCCGAGTTCAGCCTTGTCGTCGCTTAAACCATGTTTAGTAAGAAGGGGGTGAGTTAAATATAGTTTCGTTTCTCTGTTCTATCAAGTTTTGGATCAAAAACACTACTCGACTATAGTTACGTTGTTAGTATTTATTATTCTGAGAAACATGTCATTCTGTCGATCTGATGCCACCATGTTAACAGTCTAATCCAATAATGTTTAATTGAGGTAGAATAGAAACGCTGAAGAGCTGAAAAGGTTCATTTCAAAATATAAGAATTGGGAGCACGCCATACCTACAGCTACGAGCTTTAATAGGTATCTCCTAAATCGCGCCTCTATCAATATCATCTGCAGAGGAACGCCGAATGAAAGAATCTGCTCCATTCACAAAAAAGGTCGCTGAATAAGAAACGAAATACACAAAGACCTTCCTTTAGCCAGATGTTTATCGTTCCTTAAAAGAACTTGACCCATACTCCAGTACCATTCCTAAAAAACCACCCACACGTTCAATTTAAGCTCATACATTGCTGCTTTTATTCCGTATACTTTTTTCAAGTGTAAGGCTACTGAGTGTTGGACTGAATATTATTTTCAGATGTAAAAAGTCGCATGGGTTGAGGCAAAAGTACAATTTGAACATACCGAGGAATAATGTAAGCCTATTGGTGAATGGCCCTTAATTATTAGTCTTCGAAAAAATAAATATACTTTATAGTCAAACGCTCTTAATGCCACCATTAAAATGTTTAGCCATTTTGTTTTGGGCGTTTAAGTGGGTCTTAACTGCGGGAGGCGAGAGCTTGCTAATTCTTTGAGGGGAGCTATTTCACCACAATACAAGAGCACTAACAGTACAGATACACTTCACTAAAATACTATTCTGCAGCTTGAATTACACAGGTATAACCCAAAAATTAACTCTCTTGCAGAGAGTGTTAGAAACTAGTTTGTATTATAATATTTATCATTTATGTTTTTTTTATTCTTAGTCTTTTTTATACGTTTCACCTGTCAGTTATAAAATAAAAACAAAGTAATGTCAGCTGCTTTTTTCACTGCGCTCTTTTAATCTCGTTAAATTCGCTATCGTCTACAGAGAGATTATTGATTTAATCTTGAAATTTATATTTTTACATTTTGTGAATAAAATTACGCTTCGGTGCAATCGAACTCAATGCTTCTCATTATTCAGACGCTGCTACAACTCATTATACGAGTTCTGCGGTTAGATACATGTGTAAAATGCTAACTTAATTTTACACACTTCTCCGTGCTTCTTAACTAGTTTGCTCAAATTAGACTGTTAGGAAAGTTTATCCGAATCTCCTTCCAAGGTGTATTACTGTGCTCAGATATGTATTGTGATAAGACTTCCGTTAACAGCTTCCCAGGGTATCCAGGCCGTTCCCACGCCCTTCTTATGGGCATTCGTCTCGGTTTACTCTCCTTTTTGATATTTCATTTCTGTGTTTAGTCAACACTGGAAATTATAGGCTCATTTTGTTTTATAATGGGTGTCTTATTGGTCTTTGTTCTTTCTGTAATTGTATCTGTAAGGTTTATATGTCACACACATACATGTGTTGTTGTAGAAAACAATTCATGAAGTTTTGAGTGTATTTCCCTCTTCGAATCACACCGTTTTGTAAAAAAACGTTGTTGCATAAGTGTATTGTGATTTAGCACAATTATGACTTTGAAGAAAATCATATTGTATAAGTTGGGGGAGAAAGTTCCTGAGAGACGGTGACTCACCAACTTCCTATTGAGATTTACATTATATTCTTTGAATATCTGATGTGAATAAATTAATGCTTTCTATATATACGAGTCTGTACGCACAACTTCATCCGCGAGCAATTCACGCTAGGAAATTCAAAACACACGGTATGCGCGCTCAGAGGAATAGTTTTACTGCTATTTCAATAGGTGCTCGTGTAATACCTCGGTATTTCTCCATATTGAATCGTTTGCTCGTCTGTCTGGGATTCCTGTCACACTCAAATAATATATTTTAGAACAAGTGTTACCACAATGCAGACAAACCAGGTGCTTACATGTTGTCCATTTTAACCTTTGATGTGCAATTTCACCTGTTCTCCTTATCAATCAATACGTAACGGATCATATTTCTATCTTTCATCTGCGTCAAGTCTATATCATGGTTTTTTTCTGTATTCTCTTAATTTCTTTGCCTGCGTCGCAGCAAAATTTTACATACCTACTTTGAACCCCCATTTCACCCCCTTAAAGGTAAAATTTCGGAAAACCTTTACTCACTGTATATACTACATCTCACCAAGAACACACCCTGTCAATTCATCTAGGACTAGCGGTTGAGTATAGGCTGTACGTCGATATATGTCAGTCAGTCTAGACTTATGAATATTATATCATAAAGCGTTTCGTACATCTTTAAAAAATAATAAACTAATGCTGAGTCGATCCATTTGGCAATTTATTTTGATGTATGACTTAAGTAATGTTTATTTAATTATGTTTATTGCACTATACATGTATCTTTTCAAATACCGAAATGTAATCCATCATTTACAACTTGTTTGATTTTATAAATATAGAAAATAAGATCTGTGAGCTTTAGCACCGAACGACATCGTAAGCCCCTTAGTCTATCAAACGTTATATTAAGCGCTCATCTATAGGTATACACATATATATATATATATATATATATGTGTATACAGATAAATAAAATTGAAGTGTCTGTTTGTAATTCAAAAATTATAGCTTTTCACTAAATGCATATGAAATTGTACACGATACTGACACTAAAAAACCAAGTTTTAAAATTTTTCTCTGTCCGTCTGTCTGTCTGTTTGTTCCGGGTAATCTCTGAAACGGCTGTACGGATTTTAACGGGACTTTCACTGGTAGGTAGCTGATGTTTCAAGGAGTTACTTAGGCTACTTTTATTTATTAAAAATATTGGGGTTCCGCGACAATAAGGAAGAAACTAAATCTACGCGGGTGAAACCGCGGGGCACAGCTAGTTTTTAAAATAAATCAACTAAATATTTATTTAACTCAACGATACATATTTGTAACGAAAAAATGTGCTTTATGTCTATTTGTTTCTTTTTAAAACGACTAGATCACTGGCAGGTGAAAACGCGGGGAGCAGCATGTTTTTTATTATAGCTGTGCCCCGCAATTTCACTCGCGTAGAGTTAATTTCATAATTGTCCCGCGGAACTGTTATATAATAATAGCCTAGCATAGCCTGAGCTACTTTCATTAATGCATTTACGAATCACAAACAGACACTTCAATGTTATTTATCTGTATGGATATAGATTTAACAAATACAAATCATTTGCCTTGACGGGGGGATCAAAGTCGCGAAACTGATGGAAATCATTATATCCATCCATCATGTCATCATCAGGCAGAATATGATTGAATACTCCCCAATTATAAGTTCATACTTGAGTATTCAATTACATTTTATCTTGAAACTGGTAATAAAGGGCTACGGTAGCCCTTCATTAGCGTGAATTGTTTCTTACGAGGAAACTTGCCAACTTGTTGGCTAAGCAACTTGGGTTCACTGTAAACTTGACAAGTCTTTGTTTCACTCATAATGTGAAGATTTTTAAGGAGAACACGATGTAAAAACAAAGCCTCCTTTGGATCTGCTTTACCGTAAATTGGCTGTTTTGTAAGTATGAAGTAACAGAGAACTATAAGTAAACAGTGAACATTCTCTTGTATATTCTTCGCCCATTTGTTTATATTTTAGTATTATATCATGTTAGTTTCCACCCCTGACACACGTGTGTTAGTTTATGCATAATTTCCTGATGATCAATTGACTAGTGTAGGCATGAAATTATACCAAACACAAGATGAGATTTATTAAGCGGAATCAATGAATATAAGCATGAAATTAAACTAGACAGCTTACAAAAAATAAAAATAAAAATATTGAAAAATTCATACATACATACATATGCTCACACCTGTATTCCCCGAAGGGGTAGGCAGAGGTGTTGTAATTTTCAACACCCACATTTCACTAAATATGATTAAGTGCCAACGTGACAGAGGGTGAGTCCATCGCCGTCCCAGGCACTATACATACGTCTTTGAATAATTATTTCTCAGACATATGCAGGTTTTATAATAATAATAATAATAATAATAATAAACGTTTATTGATTTCAATAAGCAGCAACAAAACAAATAAAACTCATACAGAAAAAAATATACAATAAAGAATACACAAAAGAAATAAGAAGTGTTTTTATGGTGCAGAGTGGTTCGCACCAATACATCGGGTGTTGCCGCACATTGTCATCAAAGGGCCACAACTCAACTATACCCGCAGACCTAACTGGAGTCCAGTTCAATCTAGCGGAGCTGATTTTCAGTGTGACCAGTTGAGTGGCGCACGACGTCGGCCAAAAAATTAAAATAAAAAGATACTTATATAATAAAAGTATATATACTTGTACGTGTGATGGTTACTATATGTGAAGAAAAAAAAAAAAAAATTAATGTAAAAGAATAATTTGCAATGTATTATGTTATAATTATAAATAACTACACTGATATAATAGTAAAGTAAACTAAAATGATATAAAAGCAAAATACATATTTATGTGTATGGAAGAACGAGCGAGCAAACACCACTCGACTTAATTCGCTGCGGCGCGAGGCCAATAGCGGTCGTGTGCGAATGCTGTACTTTGGCGAAGCAGTGATCTTGATGAACATTTTACTGACATTCGTTATTGAAAATACATCGAAGACGACAAAAAATAAATCAAAATTCTGAAATTGGCGTGTTTAAAATGAAGCAAACATAATGAATGTGGTGTTGTGTTTCACACATTATAACGGGTGGGAGTGATCGAGTACATCGAGAGCCGCGCTCACAGTTTTCTCACGATGTTTTCCTTCACGGTAAAGCACGTGGTGTGAAATCACTGTACATAAGTTTTTAGAAAAACTCACAGGTACAGGTCCATCTGGGATTCGAACTTGCGTCGCTTGAGTAGCAGGCGACTGCTCTAGCCCCGAGGCCACCGCGGCTCTTTTGAAAAATTCATAGTTTTTTTTTACATTAATACGAAAACAACATAAGCAAGTCAAAGATATCGTCGAAGTTTAATATTGTGCCTTGTTACTTAAGTAAGTGAGTGGGTATTTGAACGCGGCGGTAAGCCAATATGATAACAGTAGGTGATCAGCGGCGGTAATGATTGATCGAGTGATGGTGACTGGCTGCTTGTAGGGCAAGCACAGGGCAAGCTATTGTCATGACTGTACCATGCCCTTTAAGTGTTAGCGGCCCTCAGAGGGCATGACCTAATAATACTGTTAATAATTCAAAAAATATTTCAAGTGTAGATAGCCCATTTATCGAGGTAGGCTGCTATATATACGCTAAGACCAATCGCGGGTTTAAGTTAATTTTAGCCCAAAAAAACTATTTTGCGGAGACAAAGTTGCGGGCAGAAGCTACGTGGGAAAGCTTTCTGAGAATCTACTGTTTCAAAATAGGTCAAATTGGTAGCCCCCATACCTGAGGCTTGTAACTGTAAAGAGCTGGTGCATTATCATCATCTCCTTGGCCTTATCCCATACATTATTGGGGTCGGTACCTGATGCAACCCAATTTGGCTGATCACCTGATTTTTTACACAAAGCAACCTTCGCAACCCCTATTAAGAAGAAAATTGGTGATCTGGGTTAAACCAATTGTACTGTATGCATGTAGCATGACCACTACTCCCGTGGGATACAGGCCAGAGCAAGTACTTACGTGAGTTCTTTCAAAAATCACAACTGACTTTTTGCTGACGTACCCTTCTGTATTCTCTAAAGGCTTAATGTTAATGTAATGTTTATATTTGTGGACTTTGAACAAAACTGACTTCAGTCACCTAAAAGAAAACCAGTTTCTTAGATTGGGTTCATCATAAGATTTTGTTTTGTTGGTCTATTTTGGCCAAATCTAATTGTAACGTATTATCTTTTTCTATAAAGTGCGAAGGATATCTACTTCGTAATAATTAGTTGCGCAAATAAATAGTCGAGCTATCGCCCACGACAGCGCCGGTGATAGAACATCTAAGATATATTTAATTCCAATTAATGTCATTAAATATAGTATGGGATGTGTTGACACTGTGTTTTGTGATTATCGGGATAATGGGATTAGTAGAACATGACAGTGTCATCATCATCATCATCATATTCAGCCCACATGCACCCACTGCTGGGTATAGGCCTCCCCTGTGACACGCCACTGCTCTCGGTCCCGAGTTAGTCTCCACCACAGTTTCCCAGCCGTCCGCGCGATATCGTCGGCCCACCGGGCGGGTGGTCTGCCCGTTAGTCTTCGCCCTCCTCTCGGCCACCATTCAGTTACCACTTTGGTCCACCTTCCGTCTTCCCGTCTCATTAAGTGTCCTGCCCATCTCCACTTTAGCTTGGTTATCCGTGTACCCACGTCGTCGACCTTGGTCCGGCGTCGAATTTCGACATTTGTTACACGGTCTACCAGTGATATGCCCAACATGGCTCTCTCCATTGCCCGTTGTGCAACTTTAATTTTGTGCATATTGGCTTTTGTGAGCGTCCATGTTTCAGCGCCATATGTGAGGACAGGCAGTATGCATTGGTTAAATGTCTTGGTCTTCAGACATTGCGGGATATTCGATTTAAATACGTCGTCCAGTTGACCAAATGCAGCCCATCCCAGTTGCACGCGTCTAGCTATCTCCTTTGCTTGGCAGTCCTGGTCAAAAGATAAACGATGTCCAAGATATACATAGTTCTCAACGGTCTCTATGCGGCTGTTACCCACCACTGTGTTCGGTACTTGGTCTGTTGTTTGACTCGCCATTATCTTTGTTTTAGACATGTTCATACTTAGGCCAACTCTCTGCGATGCTTCATATAGCTCTTTTAGCATACAATGGAGATCTGTGACGGTTTCGGCAATCAGGATGAGATCATCTGCAAATCGCAGGTGCGATAGTTGAGTGCCATTGATATTGATCCCTCTGTCACTCCAATCTAGCATCTTCATAATGTCTTCCAGACTGCTTGTGAATAGCTTGGGAGAAAGAGTATCACCTTGTCGTACGCCTCGGCCGATTGGCAGAGGACGAGATAACCTGTGCAATCGCACCTGCAGTGTGGCTGAGCTGTATATCTCTCGAAGGATATCAACATATCGCTTGTCCGTGCTACAACGATGGAGGGAATTGAACACTGCCCAATGCTCGACACTGTCGAAAGCTTTTTCGTAATCTACGAAAGCGAAGCATATGGGTTGGTTATACTCTCTGCACCTTTCCATCAGTTGCTTGACAACATGTATATGGTCGATTGTTGAATATCCGCTTCTAAAGCCCGCTTGTTCGACTGGTTGGTATTCGTCAAGGGAACTAGACAATCGGTTGCATAAAATTTTTGCAAATACCTTGTAGATTTGTGAGAGGAGGCTTATAGGTCGGTAATTCGAAAGTCTAGTCTTGTCTCCCTTTTTGTGGAGGATGGTTACGATGGCGTTTTTCCAAGCATTAGGCGTGATACCTTCCGTTAGAACTCTGTTGAAGAGTTTAGCCAGCCACTTGATGATTGTATCTCCTCCAGCTTGGAGCATTTCGGTGCATACTCCATCTTCACCAGATGCTTTACCGGTCTTCGTATTCTTCAGAGCAAATTCCACTTCCGACTTTGTTATTAGTGGTATTGTGTCTTGATTGAGGTGTTCATTTGGCATTGCTCTGAAGTCCGTGCCGTCCGGTAAGGTTGGTTCTTGTACTTTGGAGGTGTACAATGCTTCGTAAAACTCTTCAACAATTTTTACCAACTCATCTCGGTCCGTGACAATGACGTCTGCATTATTCTTTAGTTTACTTATTATTGATTTGTGTTTATTTATCTTTCTCCGAAATACCTTTGGTCCTTTATTTTCTTTGATGGTTTCAGTAATAATTTTTGTATTGTAAGCTCGAATATCTGTTTTAATGGATTTTCGTATAATTTTATTTAACTGCTCTAATTGTCTCTGATCTATTGTGGTGTTGTTTTTAAGATTTCTTCGTTGAGTGAGTAGAGCCAACGTGCTTGCTGTTAATTTTCTCTCTTGCTGTCGTCCTGGTCTCATGTGTTTTTTAGTCGTTTCTATAAGTGTCTTGCACAATACATCATTTAGTGAATCCACATCTAGGTTTATCTCCTGGAGGTCCTTGAACTGATTTTCTATGTCAATCTGATAATCTTTACCTAAATATTGAAGGGCTTTCTGATCATATTTAGGTTTTTGTGATCCGATTAGTTTTGATCGTTCTTTGACTAGGTTATATTTGAATGTGGCTCTCACTAAACGATGGTCGCTGCTTATTTTGAACCGCTTTAATGTAGTTACATCGGTGATATTGCTCTTGTGTGGACTTAATATATAGTCGATTTCGTTCTTCGTCCTGCCGTCGGGACTAGCCCACGTCCATTTTCTCGATTGGCGTTTTTTGAAGAATGTATTCATCGCATAAAGGTGATTACGTTCAAGGAAATTGACTAAGGTCTGTCCCCGAGCATTACGTTTACCGTAACCGAATTGCCCTACCGATCTTTCACATTCTATTGGTTGACCAACTTTAGCATTAAAGTCACCCATGATCACTGTATAATAGCATGGGTTCTGATCACGTGCTGTCTCTATTTCTTCATAAAAAGACTCTACTTCTTCATCAGAATGAGTGGAGGTGGGTGCATATGCTTGGATCACCTTAAGAGAGTACCTCTCGTTGAGCGTCACAATAATGTAACAGACTCGAGTAGACACACTGTTTACATTTTTGATTGCGTTATTCAGTCTCTTATTCACAAGGAATCCAACTCCTCCGTAGGTAGAATCTTCATGCCCTCTATAGTAAAACAGATGGCCACTATCCAGTTTTCTCAGTTCTTCTCCCTTTCGTCTCACTTCAGCTAAACCTATTATATCCCACTTAATCTCATTAACTTCCTCTATTAATTCACATAGCCGCTCTTCAGTGTTCAAAGTCCGTGTATTCAATGTAGCCAGGTTCGTTGTTTGGCAGCGGGATCTCTTCCGGAGATTCTTCGCACCCTCTGCCCCGCCGGAACCGTGACCGCTGCCGGAGCCAGGAATAGCGGGGCTGCCGGGGACTGAGGGCCGTATATTTGTGTCACGTCTCATTTTTCTTCGGGGGGTTTTTTAGCCATAAAACACCACGCTGGCCAGGCGTCTTGGTGAGTCTTCCTGTCACGTTGGCCTGACGTGCAGCACGAGACAGACTCATCTATCTATTGCTGCACGTCAGTTACCGGGAGGGACCGCTTGGAGGTGTGACTCGGGATTGGAATGAGCTGTGAACACCTGCGTGAGCTACGAATGTAAACATTAATAGCCCCAACAGCGCCCACAGAGCGCTCCCTTCCCCTCCCTCCATGACAGTGTCACGATCTATAAATACACTATTTAATTATTTTTAAGCGGTGATTGAAATATGAGTCCTACGCCGTCGCCGGCAATATAGATACCGACTATTAATTTATTTTCCTTAGTGTCCTTTAGACTCTATATTTAGGTATTTATTTGGTACTAGCTGTGCCCCGCGGTTTCACCCGCGTAGAATTAATTTCATGGGTGTTCACCCTTATGGTTTATTTAAAATAAAAAGACGAGTAAGTAGATAATTATAAGAGTCTTAGCTACTCATTGAAACATTACCTACCTGCCAGTGAAAGTCCCGTTAAAATCGCTCCAGCCGTCTCGGAGATTACCCGGAACTATCAGACAGACAGACAGACAGAGAAACATTTTTTGTTGTCAGTATCGTTTATACGTTCATATTATGCATTACAAACAGACACTTCAATTTTAATTACCTGTATAGATATTATGCTTTTCTGGTGTGACGTTAAATCAACATAGGTAACTGACATTATGCAATCGGAAAGTAAAACGAAATATTATGATGATATGGTATATCATAAATATATTGTCAACATCAGCTGGAAGCCATAAAAAGCCAACGCCGAGCAATTCAACTATCATCGAACAATAATGTCACAACCCGTATTATGCTTAGCGGTGCCCTCAAGGCCTTCCGAACAACTAAACCGAACAAAAAACCGACCGAATACAATAGCCCCCTGTATTTCCTTCGTTCACGATATAACGTATAGCCTCTTTATATTATCCGCATAAATTGTTCCGTCGTCTTTGTGCGGCCTTTGTGATGGTCGGGAACACTCGAAGGATTGCCGATCTTCATTACGGTAATTATTCGTTTGTATTGTATCTGCCTAGCGTGTGACCTGCGGCTTGGGTCTGTACCCTGACAATATTGTGGTGTTTCATTAAACTTGTGAATTATTGCCTGTTGCCAACGATATGTTTCTACTAGCTATGTCTAAGGGTAATGTACGTTATATTGCGCAAAGCTTCAGTCTGTAACTCTGGACGCAAAGGACTATTAGAACTTGGATGTTCAGGTTAACTATTACGCATTCCACATTGTAAGGCAGTGGGATATTAATGGTCAAATGTATGCTAATATGAAATAGAGTTATTGTGGAGATAGTTATAGAAATTCTCCGAACACTTAATTATGTAGAACACGAACAACCAATGCACCTGAGATAACTAAGCGGATACCAACAAATCAGTTTCAGTTTCAGTGCTCGATCATTATATTACTTTCTGACGGAATCTCCCGACGGGGTAGGAAGAGGTGTGATGTTATAATACCCACTTCTCGCGCTTAAATGATTAGGTGCTGACGTGGCAGATGGCGAGTCCATCGATGTCTCAGCTCTGCTACTAATACATTACTGTACCTAAGTTTTACTCCTGACAGTTTCTTCTCTTGGCAGCTTACAATTTTGAGATCGTAGTAAATTAACTTAGTCAATTG
This sequence comes from Watsonalla cultraria, assembly GCA_964035505.1. Lineage (NCBI taxonomy): Eukaryota > Metazoa > Arthropoda > Insecta > Lepidoptera > Drepanidae > Watsonalla > Watsonalla cultraria. The sequence continues at coordinate 198,400 of OZ037726.1, read as the reverse complement.
TAAATGACCTTCAATGAGTGTTCCAAGTGTCCCTTATATTTAACATGCGGACGTCATGCGGTTTCATTTGCGAAGTTCTCGTTCCCTTGGGAGTACGGGGATAAAATATAGCCGTGTTACTGTAATAAAAAAATAGTATAGTGAATGAAATAATTTGATTTTACAAGAACGTTTATAATTCAAAATTCGAAACTAGATTCGTGAAATTGATTCCACACTGCGACTCTTGAAATGAAATATTGCTTTGAATGACTTAATCTCAAAGCAAGCAGCAAATTTGTATTGCAGGCAGTATTGTATGTAAGCACTTAGTGGTTGAATGGAAATAATGATCCTTATTTCCAACGTAGAACGTACATTATCCTGGTGGCCCAGATTCGTAAGAAACATGCCGGAGCCAGATAATCCTAATAGGCTCACCGACATGCCCTAGATTCAGCATTGAGACAGAAACGAAAAAGTTGACAGAAGGGCGGCCAAAAATCGAGTCGAATATTTCAAATTAAAAAATATCTTTTGTTGGGTACACTTTTAACAATGTACTTTCAAATCGTCAGAACGACATGATTGAACAGGTATACATACTAATGCGCGGGTACAAAGATCATGCATCATCCTGGTCTAAAGTATTCATTTTTTTTAATTATAAAAGTCATACAGAAAAAATACCTGAATCTACCAACATATGGAGCAAAGCGGCTCCTCAGTGCGGGGAAATGGGGGAAGAATAAAATTACATCTTGGAGTAGTTTAAAAGCAAGTCGTTGTTAGATACGCCGGGTTGCTGGTCTGCAATTTCTGTGGTCTTGCTCTGAATCACTACAGACAGTACCTTGACTTCATCCTCTTACTCTGAAGTTTCTCTCTTGCTTTGACTTTATCCGGGACGTCATCATTTTGTGCTTGAGACGGTTTCGATTAACTGATAAGCGGCCTTTCTGTTATGTTTATGTTCAGTAATTCAGCTTTGAGGTATCGCACCTCAATCCTTATCGCAACCATCCATGACCAAACGGTGATGTTACACCTCTTATCTCCCACTCAGTATTCTGGATTGAGGTTGCCCATTTAAACTATATTTATTAAAATTAATACCTATTACTTAAAGATTTGCAGCGGTAATAAAGAATGATTATAAATACTTATACTACTTATTATTCTAATGTGTGTCTCTAGAGTACATTCAGTACAATGTATTTGCTGTTAAAATCTCACTAAATAGCTTTATAGCCTTTTATGTTTAGGTAACGACGGTACCCTACGGTGCCTACACTTTACATAATAATTACAATTTACAACTTAAACATAATATTCTAGTAGTTATGACAAAACTGTACCAAAATGATTCATAAATATTTATAGGCAGCGTATAAACCAAATCGGTAAGCAAGTCTGGCCGTAAACTCCATACACCCATTCTGGCAACACTGTATTTTATACCGAAACTTGCCAACCATCAAACTTGAATATCGATTCCCAAAAGTTTGAACAAGTTATAACACTCGACGAGTGTACTTAATTAGAAAGCCACTGATCGCAAACTTCCCTCATCCAAGTAGGGTAGAATGCCCTGGAATCCGGACTAATCGCAACATAAACCCATGAAGTCCTCAATTACAGTTTATATGAATATGCATGCGAGCGTGGGCCCCAGACAACGGAATTGTAATAGTCGCGTAAGACGCCGCTTGCCCACAGTTTTGCGAGTTGCGCCGACTTCAATCTCTTTAGGGATTATAAATTGACGCACATGCCGCTAATGAAATTTTGTCTTCCCTTTTGGCAACGAATAAAGTTGTAAGTTTTACGGTACAAGAGGGAGACGAGTTAATAGCAAAGACAAATTTCGTTATTACATTTTAGTTATCATTGATTGCTGGATGGTAAGTTTTGTTCAAGTCATGAGCGAATTTATAATTATCTTTGAGACTTTTTGTCACATCTATGAATTTTCTGTCTGCAATGGTTTGGTAATGGCAGCTTTCATACTGTTACAAAACCACCTTATTATCATTTTTCAGACGACTAATGAACTATGCCGCCGCGTCTCGAAATTAATATTTCATCAGACTAAGATATACGAAGTAATTGCCACCCACACCAGCACATTCTTGGTGGAATGACGGCGCCAGTAGTGAAGCATAACTCGGGAGCGACCCTCAAGCCTGAACGATTCCGTTCTGTGGAACTACTTAGTGCGGTCCATTCTATGACAACTCCAGGAACACTGCACCAACTTGAACCGAGCTCTATATAACTAAATATACGTCGTATAAAAGCGAGCTACGATTGAAAATTGCTTGTTTATCTTCGAGGGACACGGACATACATTGACCTACTTCCAAACTAAACAATTTCCGTTGGCATTATACATGTATGGATAGTTCAGTCGTGGGGTATTTATTTTGAGTTTCAATATATGTCAATGAAGAGTGAAAACATTGAAATTGTATCTTATCGCAAATCAAACAAATGTCGAAACATTTATTATAAATGTATCTTCTGTGCAATGTTTTTCAGTTGATGGTATGGCAAGTTATTATATTCTTGCTTCGTCGTGGAATAATTTATTTGGGCTAACGCTAAAATTAACCCTCGAATGGTCGTAGTTTGATATATAGCATACAGCTTTCCTCCATAAATGGGCTATCTAAAACTGTTTTTTTTAGAACATACCAGTATTTCGGTAGATCTGTGCTTCAAACAAACCAGCAAACTCTTCAGCGTTATATATTGGTATCATAAGTAAAGATGTAGAAAGGTACTAAGTGAAATGTTACTCCTTTAGTTGTGACTTCCAAAGTAGCCTCCCGCTTGTACCAACGCGTCCAACATCCCGGCTCGACACAACAAGTCACCAGGTAATTGGGAAGGAAACACTCATTCCATTAAACTGCTCGCTTCCCAACTATTTTACATTTTAATTCAACAACTCGGCAGCAGCAGGTTTCAGGTGCATTAACTTTGATGAGCGTGCATTGTGCACAAACAACTTGAATATTTTTAGGTAACCGGCCTTTTACGTGAAATTGTTTTTAAATTGAAACTCCACGGAGATTTTACTCAAACTATACAAGAAATGCTCACGTAAATAATAAAGCATGATTATACATTATCATTTGATTAATTACCATCCATTTTCTGCAGTGTAACCCATGGTGGAATTTCGTGGGTTTCAATATTTTGACGAGGTAACCTAATTATTTTTCCTAATTGAAAGTAGCTTTATTTGTTCCTAGTAATCTCAGCTGTGTGCCTATGAATGTCCTGTTCCAATAGTCAAGCCTAACCTAAACGTAGTTGGTGCAATGTAGGCGTACTATAAATACACCTCTGCCTACCGGATTGGGTAGTACAGACGAGAACATATTCATTTATGTTCGTATCATCGTTACTTTTCCATAGGCTCCCATACGTCAAATATTTTCCATTAAAATGTTCGGATGAACCCTTTAATCATTAGTAACCTATTAAATCCTTACGCTGCTAAATCACCTGAACAATTTACCGATTACTTGATTAGCTGTTACGCAGAATATCATGTAAACTCACATGTCTTGTCAAAGTGCAATATAAAATTACTTACTAGGCAGTCGCACACCCAAGAAGGATTACCCTTACCCAATATTGACTCTCCGTATTATCTCGACAAAAGGCCTCTAGTGGAGGTACCCTTAAGCCCTCAGTCGGTTGTCGCCGTCTAATTGCATTTAGCCTCCAGCAGATTACTTCTGTTGCAATTTGCACAAGAGTACCGGCTTAACCTGACCCCACCCACCTACTAAATTAAACAGCGCGAGGAAGAGTATTTGTGCATCGGAGATCTAATTATGCTGGACGAGTTGACACTTCCCTCGAGATAATATAATTTGCTGGAGATGGTATGAATTGATGTTTTGGTTCGGATTTTGAGGAAAATGCGTCGAAAGTTTAGTAGTTTGTCAGACACAAGCTAGCTAGCGAAAGCTTTATACGAGTATATTGGATTAACCGTTAGTGATCAATTTGCAGTTGACTGTGTGTACCTTTTTGCAATCAATGATGTCATTCGACCGAAATTTAGAAATAAATGTATCACATCTGAATAAGTACCCATAGGTTTGTATCACAGAATTAGATCAATATATCTATACTTAGTATACTCACAAGTTTCCACGAAAACCGCAACATGTTTCAAAAAGCAATATCTTTTACGGACAAAATAGGCGACGCGGCCCAAAGTGGCCGGAATGATTCGATAGAAAATAAAGTTAAGATTGGGCTTTAACCAAAATGTACACTTTATTAAATTCCCCACAAAGAGACTTGTACCAAAAACGAGTAACTTATTTTGCGTTATTCGATTACTTGAGAATATTTTCTAGCTGTACCATTGAATAGTCAAGCAGCTACATGGAACTGGACAAAGAGAAAGTTTGTTTACTAAATAACCCTTTTAAAGACTTCAACCAGACTTGGAGATGTTCGATGATATCATTAAAACATGTATTCCGTTAGCTTCGACATTTATCAAAATATGTGTATTAACGTCGCCTCGCCTCGCCTAAGACAGTCCTTCATTTACAAGTAGTGTCATCTCTTTTTACAATACGGATTTCATAACGAATGGTTACATAGTCTACTTCCGAGTTTGGTCAAATCTTGGGTTAAACCATGTTTCGTAAACATTGGAAAGGGTGTGACCCGTTGGTAGCCTTGGGGTTTAGCAGTTGCCTGCTACGCAAGCGACGCAAGTTCTCATCCCAGCGGGGCCCGAGCCAATGAGTTTTTTCTAAAATTTTATGTGCAGCGATTCCACACCACGTGTTTTACGGCTAGGAAATCATATTTATAGTGCCTGAGACGGTAGACTCACCATCTGTGTAGATGTAAGTGTGAGTGTAAAAGTAGGTGTTGTTATTACAACACCTCTGCCTATGTATATGTATTAAGTACCTTTTTCTGTATCGCTAATTTAGAGATTTTAATCAGCAATTTGAACTATATATTACCATACAAATAAAAACATATACGAATAAAATAATTAAAATACTAAACATACAATACTAAATAACAAAATCCTCCAGCTTGTTTGTCTGTACACGATTTATCTTAAAATACCGAAACGGATGTTATTTTGTTTTCACTAATGAACTAAGTTTTTTCGAGTATACGATTAACTCGAAATTCAAGTAGGCAGGATTTGTAACACGGTAGATTTAGGTCAAGTACACAATGAGAGAACAACTTAATTAATTTCAGTTACAAATAAATATATATAATAAAAAATAATATTTACACAGAAAGACAATAAAATAAAAAAGCATGTTACGAGAGCAACGGCACATTTTATATAACGTGTCATAACGCGGTAATGACAGGGTATTTTCTCCTCAGATGAGCACGATCTGCTATTGACTGGGTACCTAACAGGGTTGCCGGTTGACACCAAGAACAATAATATGACAGCCCCTGACAGTGTCGCACATTGAGCGGAACAGCTTTGCCATCAACATTTTGCTTCGATACTCTGTTATTAGCACTCGCATTGGAAATAAATTGTGTTCCATGAAAGGAAAATACTCGTAGCACCGGAGTGAGAGTAGCTTGTTACCGATTTCAAGTGAATTGACATCCCACTGCTCGCTCAGTGCCCCCGTAAACTTAATTTATTACAACCGTGCTTGAGACACAGTGACAAACTCACCATCTGTCATTAAAGATCTATCCTTCATCGATGTCATACCAACTGCAAATATTTGGTCAGGGACAGCGATAATATGTCATACAGATTCGTATTGATTAGACTTTTAAACATGAGTGTGATTAGTAAACCAGTTGACGCCATTAAGAGTAATCGGGCGCAAGTGATGTGAACACGCCGCGGGTGTTTATGGGCGACAGGTGAGACAGTTCAGCTCCCGGCTGACGCTGCATGAATATTGATGCTCTACACTACACACAGAGCTACGAATATTCACATACGCCGTGGCCGTTTTGAATTAAATAGTTTTAAAATAAGAAGCTTCGCAAGTACTCATTTCTACGTTTGTTTTTAGACTATTACAAAACGTTGACTTTTCTCGTCCATGCATTGATATGGTTTGTATTTTAAGCCACATACCTATCGGAGTTCAACACCTACGTGATTCGTTTATTACTTTAGATGAAAGACGCGTTCAAACAGACATATAATTATGTATGGAAATTGCGACTTCAATTAAAACTATATAAGATAGTTAGTAGTACTTGGAATGTCTACTTATTAATTAGTTAGAGTATCATTTCCAGATATTTGCTTAGTTTGCTAAAATGCTTGATAATATTTCCCATGAGTCACGTCCACGTGTTCCCACATCGCACAACTAGAGGTGCACTCGTCGAAGCCGGCGGTAATTGACAGGCACAGCTGACGCGTCCAACGCTAAGTGATTTTTTATTTATTCACCTCCGGCTCCTCTTACACTGAACACACGAGGGATGACTATTTACGATCCGAGACGATTAATCGTCTATCCAGAACCTGTGACTCCAGACTATGCACTTTTAAAATTGATCGACTTCGCACGAGATTGTGTTATTAAAGTCAAATGGCTTAGACGTGTTACGGAAAGATGATAGTGTTTATAAAGACTTTGACTCCTATAACCTTTGGGGTTGTCTAATGATCACTTACTGTAATAAAGGTCATAACCAAATCGCTCGTTCAAGGTCTTAGCTGGGTTACCTCCACCTTACAAAATATCGCAGCCAATTTACATTGCTCTAATGCAATAGATCTATTTTGATGCAATGATTAAATATTTCTATGAATTATAGAGGTGCTATTCTTATTAGGTTCATTAACCAATGATTATAAAATTAAATCAGATTCATTCCATATTCGGACCACGTAAATTCGTCCCACATTATATTCCGCTTTCGCCCCTAAAGATATTTTTAACACCTTTTTTATAAGACATCAATAGTAACATTGTGGCCATCAGTGGGCACGACTAGACTCCTAAGACTTGACTTGGGCTGTTAATTGTATAGTGTAAGCTCCAGCGTCAGGATTACGGTACGTAGCAGCAGTGTCAGCCAGATGAGTGGGCATGGTGACGTCACGGGACATTGTCGAGTTAGCGTCTTGTGCTCGCGTCACTCGACCGTGTAATGGATGTCCACTGTCTCTTGTGATTAATTGACTGAGGCTTCACAATATTATTAAGATAGCACATTAATCACCTTATTTATAAATCTTTGATCAAAGAAATGGGGTGTTATTTTGATAATGACAGGACATTATGAATAGACATGATATTAATTTAGACAGAAAAGCGATACTAAAAAAAATTTTAGGTTATTTTACTCCTACTCCATTACTGCATAGATCACTAAATGCATGAAAGGTATCAATCATGTGTAGGATATTAACCCTTATTACTCAAACCAGACGAGAATATACACATTTCGTGCCATCAATAACATCAAGAAAAGTAGGTCCACGAAAGAATTCCAAAATAGAAACGCTAAGAAATATTTGGTGTGAGAACTTAATTTGATCTTCAGCATAAAGTATGCAAGCCAATAACAATTATAGTGCAAATATGTAACGTTCGCCCTTAATCCAGGGACGGTGGCAGTTCAAATTACTGTCCCTTTCTCAGCCGAGAAAATAACAAGCAGTGAGCACGGTGCGGGGTCGCCATTTGAATTTATATGAATGTACGGAACTTGGGACAAAGCTTACACACGGCCTTTACAGATACTTAGCTATATTCAAAGGCTGCTTCGGATAACTTTACTACGACATATCATTATGAACTTCGGGTGTAAATTACATTGCCTTAGTTTAAAGGCTATCATCTAATAAAAACTTTACCAGAAAGCCTCTTGTACTGTATCCGAGCTATCATCTATATAGATGAGTTTCTTAATCTCTCATTTATAATTGTAGTCAATCAACTCCACTTATAAAAAAGAAAACACATATAAAATAAACTGGAGAGTTTGATTCGCCTTTTCTTCTTTTGGCGGCTTCTTGAGGCGGTTGAATGAAGCTAGTTCTAGCTAGAACCGCTTTCAAGTGTAGTGTGACTTTCATATCGTTAATGTCATTATTTGGAGTGACAATTTTAACCAAATTGATAAATACATAGTGGCCAGCTATGTATCGTGTCACGTGATCAATATTCACTGGTCGTCCCGTGACGGTGACGTGCCGGCGTGATTAATGACGTCACACTCACACGATCCAACGACGAGCAACGAGCATTTGTTCAGGCTGTGTACATAGCGGCTATAACTGGTTGATCACTGATAATAGGGTGGTCCATACTAATCATTTGTAGGATTCACACTGCTACTTGCGATCAGTGGAATGTTATGCCACTATAGCCATTGAACTTTCGTGGTTATTTCATACTAGCTGTGACCATTATTATGTTGCAAACGGTGGTCTCTGCCTACCCCCATCTCATGTCAGGTGTCCGGTGTCCAAGAATGTCTCAATTTTATTTAGATTACTCGCTTAAGGCTGTATATATAATACTATCTAGATAACACTGATCTATGGTAAAGTTTCTATAAAACGGTATTTCCTTAAAAAGCCTCTCAGCTAGTTGGTAATTGGTCAACCAAAATTTGTATATATATAAATGTATATGTTCTCGCCATCCCAGAAGGGTCCCCGTAGGGGTAAGCAGAGGTGTTGTAACAACAACACCCACATTTCACCGAATATGATTAAGTGCCACCGTGACAGAGGAGTGACGTTTTTGAATTACTTCTCAGACATATGCAGGTTTCCTCACGATGTTTTACTTCACCGTAAATCACGTGATGTAAATCACTGCACATATGTTTTTTAGAAAAACTCATTGGTCAGCAGGCCCCGCTGGGATTCGAACTTGCGTCGCTTGCATAGCAGGCGACTGCTCAGACCCCGAGGCCACCACGGCCTGACCAAAATTAGTACAAATTAAAAACATTGGTTCAACTAAATCGAAAGTATAAATTAAACATCAGTTGTCAGTAGAACACCAACCAATTAGGTACCTAATAATATAGCTTGAAATCCAACCAAATATCAAGTTGTTAATTTTCCCAGTAGCTCATTAGGGAAGCATACATTATTAAAGCAACTTCAACATATTAGGCCCTCACAATTTATTATGTACATTTTACTCAGGAAAATACATGAATTTAAATAGTCTGTTAATTAAATATTCAGGCCAAATGAAGAACGTATGCACAGTTTAATTATAAGATTTACAAGCAGTTCGGAATCTAGGAACGAATCGCATCTTCCAGAAAATAAACGGATTAGACAATTACGATTACGATTATTACAGTAAAATATGTCACGTCGTGGCAGATCTACATTAATTTGACGGTATATAAAAGAGCAAATTTTGAAATCTTAATCCAATGAAGAAAACGTTCTTATATCAAAAATTGGCCAGGATTCTTTACTGCTCGTGAAACTTATATTTATACTGTGACTTATGCATTCATCATTCAGAAGTTATTCTTATTCGGTGAACCGAGCCTATCTCATGACAACCTCTATCATATAATACAGACAAGCAATTAAATTGCTCCGTTTTAATTAAAAACAATATCTCATAAGCGATTCAATTAATTGATTAACCTCTTTCCTTGTTCATTTTATTGGACATCAAAAAATGTATCGTACCTTCCATATTAATATTATAGAGAGGACAGATTTGATTGTTTTTAACACGCTTTTATTAGCTTCACCTGTATGTATGTATGTAACCGACCCCTTTGAGCTCGATTTTGTCCTACTTTGTACGATCAGATTTAATTCAAACTTTGCACACCTGTCAAAAGTCGATGACAATGCAATAATCCGATCGAAGCATCCGATTATCCTAATTAGATTCGCCAGGATTAATTAATTTCTTTCCGCATCCTTTGCACGCGAGTAAGAGAGATAGAGCTAGTGCGGGCGGTTTGTGGTATTGAGGGCGGTTGATAGTTAGCCAATCGAACTAAATAATATATAGTTTAAAAAATTTAACTAAAAAATGAAAAATAAATAATAGTTTAAAAAAACTAAAAAAACACGCTTTCATAAAAAATCCAACTAAAAATCAGAAAATAAAATTTAATAAATTTGGATAAAGAATATTGTAAATTAGAAATGAATGTACATTTTTGTAAAAAAGCGTGGGGTGTATTCAATGCGCTTTTTAAGATATTATATTATCAAAGTGATATTTCTTCTACTCATTATCTGTCAATAAAATGTTTATAATTATTAACACTATGCACCCCACGCTTTTTTACAAAAATGTACATTCATTTCTAATTTACAATATTCTTTATCCAAATTTATTAAATTTTATTTTCTGATTTTTAGTTGGATTTTTTATGAAAGCGTGTTTTTTTAGTTTTTTTAAACTATTATTTTTTGTCTGTTTGTTTGCATTGAATAGGCTCCGAAACTACTTGACCGATCTTGAAATAACATAAATAGGCTATATTTTATCCCCGTACTCCCACGGAAACGGGAACTACACGGGTGAAACCGCGTGACGTCCGCTAGTATACAATACATTAGCTGAAATATTTTATCACTGGGATGGCTAGTATTAATGGTGAGCAATATTTCTTATGGTTTTATGTAAATAAAAGCTGAGCCTGAATTTAAGCGAAAATACACTTAGGTTATTAATTCCTCGCAGGCATTTAATTAAGCGCCTGAAATTAATTACTAGTTTATTGGTATTATTAGCCTGGCCGGTAACGCTTCACTTTTATTAAACGTTATGGAAATGAAAAATTTCCTCAAACTGTAATTTGTTTGCTTAACAAATATTATGCTGAAGATAATTTTATTGGATTTTTCTAAATCAATTCCTTCAAAAATCATCGCTTATTTTAACTGGCTATCATCAAATTGTACTTTTGCTTTTTTGAAGTATCTGTCAAATGAAAATTAATAATAATACCGAAAGTAGTGATTTTAATAGAGTTAAAAAAAACTGAAAACATTTTATGTCTTTGGAATTGGATTTTTAACTGAAGACAGTCTGAGACACGTCACATGTACATTTCACATGCTTTATATTTCTTCCGTCAGGTTTCCGTACGACGATTCCCTGCATCATAAGCCTTGTAAAGGACAACTAACTACACTAAAGTCTCTAGGATATATTTTTATTGGTACAGACGTACTTACGATACAATATAGTAGCTGAAAACTGTTAAATTTGTATAGTTGTACACTTTACCCGCTGGCTCCTCCGAGGAATCCCGCTGTGATGCGGCGCGTCTCATATTGGATGTATTGCCTTGTATTGTGACACGGTGCACGCAAATCGTTCTACGTTCTCTGGTGAGATTCGGGCCAGGAACTTGGCGGTTGTTACATGTGAGTTACAGGTGACCTGTACCAGTCTTATAGCCCTACTATATTAGATTGCCAGCGCCTTACATAATACTATCTAAGGCAGCGTTATTTGGCTGGTATCTCCTCTATAGGTAAGGTGAATGTAAAGTCTCCAGATCGTTAATGGAATGAATTACCTTGATAGTATTTCTGACATTTTGCTCACTTTTGCTCACTTGACAATTATATTAAATTATTAAATATAGAGCTTATTGAATTAATAAATTTGAATAGTTGGCACCACTCGTAAGGAGTATGCTAACCATCACATCAGATGGTAAGCGATTACTCTAACTAATTACTTGCTGTCATAATTCTAGTACAAAAAAATATGTTACATATCGCATTATGTATCGCACAGAAACTATCAATATTAAACAAAAAAAAAACTTATCATAACTACGTCCCTTTTCAGTGAGTATCCGCGGTTCCCGTGGCCCCACACTAGCGCTGCAACAATTTGTCGCGCTTACAATCAGCGGCTATTGGAGCCAACGTCGCAGGCGAGACGTGTTCACATTACGATACGACGACCAATGGGGCGCAAATGTATAATTATGTGTTTGTTTAGAAAATTGTTTTATTCTCTGTTTGAACACGCATTTAGTTTATTATATGCGCAGATGTTGCAGTATCAATGTTATGCCAAACGAAAAAACGGATTCCATTGATTTTTTTGCATTGATATTATATTACTTTTTGATTTGTGATATCGGAAGATAAATTATTATTTGAGATAAAAGAGTAAGGCAACGTGATGTGTTAGTAATTCAACCTAAAACTACTCATGTTTGAAACTGGTTCGATCTTATAATTTTTCTAGGCAACCATAAAGAATTATGAATATATTTTAATAATTCATCATTAAATTTCCTTAATAAAATGCGTTTACTACTTATCACCTACCTTGGAGGATCTCACGGCCCACATTGGTTATAACGTATAATTATCTTTCAACAGACTTTAGAGAGGTAGGCCATAACTCGACCTCCCCTTTGATTTTAATTTCGGAGCTGCTCGGTTGGGGACTGAACCTCAACAGGCAATGCGTGAGCACTCTGGTGGTGATGGTTACGTTCAGAGGTTGTTGCAGTAGTAGTTGTTTAATACTTGCATTGCCTTGATTTCAGGAGAAATCAAGTTGATTACATGCTTATGTTTAAAGTATAAAAAAGCGTAAGGAATCGAACTGTCAACCCTGAACGTGGCAGGGTCATTAAACTGTTCCTGAAAATATAAATAGCGTTCTAAATATAATACATCTTCATTTCAGCATTGCTCGCTTTGAAAGAACTAATTTCTTTTAGTATTTAAATTTAAATCTAAATATTTTCTTTTCGTAGCAAAGCTTGAAAAAGTTAATAAGTTTTTCCTAGGAATAACGTCGTAGCAGCGCAACCATTGCATCTCAGATGACTTGTAAAATGCTAATGATTTGAAGCTTTCAAGGAATTAAAGTTCAGGATAAGCTTATTACGAGCTGTTTTTATTAAAAGAACTTTAGACTGAGCACTGACATACATTATACATCGGATACTTAGGGAAACTTAAAGTTCTACTCATTAAAATAATTTGATGGATTTAATTTTTGTTTGTTCCATCGAGCGTAACGTTTGTTACTCCTGAACTTTCTAAAATGTACTCTTCTATTTACTGACACAGTAATGACTATGTGGGGAGGAAAAAGCATGACACCATCTCCACTTCAATATTGACCACGAGTGACTTTACTCACAGCATGCACGCACAGAGCACTGCTACAGCGCTATTGGGCTGCGCTTTTCAGAAATGTGTAATCTACAGACGGGTAACTCCGTCTTTCGAACGCTATACTCTATTTCTTTTCAGACTATTCCCTGCTTCTGCCTCATCTAATATAATTTTCAGTTATTTTAATTTATTTTTATGGCCTTGATAGAAGACGGGTTTCGTTAAGTGAACTTTACGACAACATTCCTAACGAGGTATAGCGACGACCTCTGTTCACTCACAATTTTATCTCCCTTAAACTTGGCTTATTCTATAAATTGGGGAAGTTAAGTGTGCATACGATCATAAAATAAAAGGTAGAACACGCGACGGCTTCGCAGCTCGTAAAAACACGCAATTGAACGTCCCAGCGATTTTTGCAATTTTATTATCCGAATATTAATTTGGTTGCGAAGGACTTTGTACTCTGTTACTCCTCGCCAACTTTGGAGAACATTGAATATTAAATAGACTGGAGGGAAAAGAGTTTTTAAAGATGAACTTTCTGTTAACATGGCGGCATGCTATGGGTAAATTAGCATTAAGACAATTTGAGGACACACAAAAATGTTACTTGATGTATTTTTTTAAATATCAAAATCATGAAGAACTTGCAGTAATGTTTATAAATGTAATAATAAGTTTACTGCAAATAATTAGAAGCTAAATACTATGTCGTAAAAATATATATAAGTCTATTTTTGTGTATTGCGACTGAGACGGCGGAGGACTCACCATATTTCAAAAGGACACCTATCTTCGCGCTTCGGTGAAAAGTGGGTAAAGTCATTTAAAACTAGTTATTTAATTCCATGCGTGCTAAAACATGCATCTTTATTAATATTATAAAGAGGAAAGATTTGTTTGTTTGTTTACTCAACCGATCTTGAAAATTCTTTCAGCAATGGATTGCTACATCATCAGCGTTTAACATAGGCTATATTTTATTCCCATACTCCCACGGGAACGGGAACTACGGAGGTAAAACTGCGTGGCGTCCGCTAGTTGTGACTACCAATAATACTGACTAATGTTTGGATTCCTGAAATTACAGAATAGTTCCAAAATCATATCTATTTCATTACTATTCAGGGTCTGTGTGTTAAGACTACGTTTTTTAAAATGTTCTGCTCATTTCCTACATGTTTTCAGTTTGCAATAGTCACCAGAGGCTTAGGTTTACTTAGCACATTAAAGCTAAGTCTAGAACAGAAAATAAGCAATGATGTGAACTCAGTGAAGTTATACCAGAATCTATTTGAATTAGCAATGGTAATGTATGCGCGGGGCTCGCCGCCTTGAATGCTTCCACTTTTTTAATTAAAAGTTTTTTCATACTTTCTAGTTTACTTTTTGGAAGTTCTGACTGTCCCAGACTGCCAAGTGGGCAATATTGGTGTATAATGTTGAGTCTCTATCCTTATTTTGTACATTTTTTACCTTTAAATTAAACTCTATATATTATTAAAAAAATAATTTGATATTTTCGTATTAATTTAATAATTAAAAAACATGCCACGTTTCCACTCACCACACACACCGCATGATATTTTGCAATTGAATCTAAATGGTCCAGTAACTTTTAGAAGTAGTTGCAATGCTTTTTTTATATTTAGTATTTAATTAAGAGTTTGACCCCTTCATTCAAAAAGTTATTTTTCTACCCACAATTTATATGTTTCACAATTTAAATATCGTTTACAATTCCACAACAAAATGCTCGCATTTGCTATAATATAATATTTAATACACAAACAGCTCTTAAAATCTGTTAACAAAGGTTATTTTACATTTTACTATACAAATTATGAAGTTATTTTCACATAAAGCCGCTATTTGCATTCCCCAAATTAAACTTAAAGTTGGCAGAATAGAATTGAAATTCGCTCGAAGTTTAATTGAAAGAACACATATTACATCGAAGTTGGAACAAGTTGTGAGTACGTCCATTGTACAACTAGCACAAAATAAATATACACAGATGGTCAACTCTATTGGTGGAAACAGACGCGCATACTCCGCTCAAGTCACGACATTTGTTATCCTTTGTCCTCGCACGGTGCATCTATTTGGACTGGATTGTAATTTAAATACCACAATGGTTAACACTATTACACCACAAGCGCTCAGTCCGATGGTAGTCAGTCAGTCCATAAACAGCAGCTCTAAGACTATCACTTTCCATCTTCCATCTGAGACAAATAGGAAAAAGAAAAGGTCCCACTATAGCTAGCATATCGCCTTCCTAACCATGAAGCACTGGCAACATTACTCATCGCTTACTTAACCACAGCAACATAACCCAACCAAAGATTATATGGCATTAGATGTCTTATGTAATGTCAGGCAACCCAAAATTTCGCGCAGAATCCCTTTATGCCCTACCTCTCAAAGCTGACCTTAAGTTAATAATATATTTTGTACGTCTAGTTTACCTTGCCTAGTTGCACACTGCACCTGCACTGGATTAATGGTCGCTGTAAGAATTTACATCGTGTGGAAACCAACTTATTTTACTTACTTAGCTCAGTGAGGTTTGTTATTGTACGAGTTTCTACAATAAGGTATAAAACGACTTCTTCGAAATTGCATTTAGTTCACGTGGGGGATAATTGTTCCCCTCGTCTAGTACACTAAGCAATACATATACATAAATCTCTGAAGTGTTTCTCGAACATTATACAGGCTTCCAATCGATGTTTACTTTCACTGTAAATCTCGTGGTGAAATAAAACTTAGTACATTAACACTCTTTGGTAGAGACCGGTGAGTTTAGAAGTGACCTTGCGTTACAGGCGGATTATTCAAACGACTCGGCTATGATGATTCAAATGATGATGATCAGCTAGTATTTGAAGATGCCATTTTATGTGAAGTGTCACTTTATTTTACTTCCAGCTATTGTTACGAATGCAATCCATAAATCTTAGCATGAAAAATGTTATAACAATTAAGTTTTACATGATTGATATTCATGTCACGACAGAACTTCGTTTACATAAATCAAACATGGCCATGATTGCAAAATTACGAATGCAAATCGAAAATCTGATAAACAATGCCGATTGAGCAGCGCTCAAACGTTTGTTTCACTTGTGAAGGCATGACTGTGCTCTTTAGAGATACTATCTGGAAAATATATTGAATGGGAATTTGATTTACATACTTAGATATTGTTTTCTTTTCATATTTCATAGGCTCTTTATAAAAAACATTGGCACCGACCAAAAGCAAACCTGATTCTGTCTCCGTCATGTTCTACATCCGTCTTTCATTTCTTTTCAGATATAATTATATGCGTTTTTGTTCGCTGTTGTTTCATTCATGCTCTAAACATCTATGTCAAATGGGCTTACAGGAATACAGTGCACACAGTTGTATCATTTGGTGGACTTTAATAAATTATCTAGCAATGGAAATTTGACCTTAACCGGTACGGTAGCACCTGTTTTCCCCTTTGGACTCTCTTCTAGGAAGGAGTGAAGGTATTATTATTTATTTTCCCTTAGAAGTCGAGAAAGTGAACCTTATTTCTTGGAAACTGACATCGAAGGAAACATAGTGTTAAAACATTCACACGAAGGAAACGATTCCCTTATAATAGTGATACTCACTAAATGCGAGAGATGCAGGCTTTGGAATTTTAAGGGGAACTGGTTTCCATGGATAGTTGATAACTAGAATTACCTCAAGGCTTACATAAATCTGGAAGTGACTGCTTATGTACTTATCTTTATTGAAATATCTATACAGATTAATAAAATTGAAGTGTCTGTTTGTAATACCAAAATAACAGCTTTTCACTAAATGCATATGAAAGTATACACGCCACTAAACCTAAAAAAACAAGTTTTAAAGTTTTTCTCTGTCCATCTGTCTGTTTGTTTCGGGTAATCTCCGAAACGGCTGGATCGATTTTAACGGGACTTTCACATATATTTTTTTGTAAACGCATACTAATAATACCGACAAAAAGCAAACACAAATGCTCATCACAAGAAATGTTTGCCCTGATACAGGAATCCATACAGCATACTAACCACTAAAGGCGTCGTCAAGTTGACTATAAAACTACGCATCACACATGCATTCAAACATACACCATCATGTTAAATTACTAACAGAGTAGGCAGATACGATGGAGGGCACATCTTCACACACATTCATAATAACTTAAAGGTAACTAGCGAAATATGGGTGTAGTATCAGCACCTCTGAGGGCCTAGTGCGAGTTTTCTTAAAATCGCCGTCACAAGTCATCGCGTCGACGTAAACGCAGATTTGTATGGGCTCATAATAGTGTCATCTTTAGGCCGACAGAGGCGCTGCTCCGATCCCATACAAATCTGCATTAACTTTGACACGGTGACTTGTGACGGCGGCAATGAAAAACTCGCACTAGGCACTCAGACTACCTCTCCGGCGTGAGCGTGTGTATGTATGTATTATCCATTGGGAGCACACAATGCGTTTGTTGTGAGACGTAGTTTCGCTCCACATTGCACTAGTTGCGGTCACTCGATACAATAGCTATTGTGGTTTCAGTTCATTGGTTCTCTGTGACTTGTATGATATTGTCGAAACAACACCCCATCCTCTATAGATGTGCCACCACATCTACCATGTGACCGGATTCGCATAACTCTTGGAATATTTGCAATATTTTTATTACCGTGTTGGATTAAGACTTCAGGTCAAGCCTTGATCTGTCGCCGATGGATCACATCCACAAATGAAGTGTATACAACCCAACATCATTGTGAAATTGATGAAAATAACATGAGTGGTTCATAAGTGCCTAACCAGGACCTAGGCTGATATTTAACTGCATTAAAAATATATACTAAGTAAGGGGTTATTTAGAATAAAAAAAATCTTAATTTTAATTTCAACATAATAAGGATGTGATTAGTGTCATCAACGTTAGGAATATAGACCAGAGTTCTTTTAGAAAAAAGGGGGAATCCCTTTATTCAAATAGAAATCTTATGCTTTCATACTATGATTTGCAGAAAGAGTGTTCTTTTATCGACTTTTGTAGTATACATTTTGAGTTATCTGATTCAAGTTTAGAACTACCCAAAAATTATAGTTAAACTTAAAAGTTCCCTTTTAACTTTACTGGAACGTCTGAAGAGTCAAAATCCAGTATAAATATGAGGTGTCAGTGGTGTGGTGTGGTGTGGTGTGGTGTGGTGTGGTGTAATAGGGAGCCATAAATCACAGTGTCAACTCGGACATAGGTGGCCCCGTTGTTTACGTACGCGCCGCCACTGTACTTAGGTGCTGTCTATCACTATTGTTTTGGATAGTAGGTGCGGACCACAGTGACGCATTTGAGACTATAATGTCAGTTTACAATGAGGAAGTTTCATTTTTTTTTGTTTCTCAGTAAGTTTCCATAAAATTCTAGTGATTCTTTTTCCATTATATGCAGCAATTACGAAGTTATGATACATTTCTCGTTCGTGTCCGGTCGACCTGTGCGTGACGTCACAAGGCTCCACTCTGTACTTGTAGCTCAATACGTTGGAATCAACACGAGAACTATTGGGAACTATTGTGTAGTGCCTATTAGTGACAAGTGTTTTAATACGAGTGTCATTGCACGAATCTTAGGAACTGGTGACGTCACTAAATGAAATTCCCCAAGCGATAGTAAACATTGAATAAGTTCGTAAATTTTCAAGATATTGAGACATTTCTTTCATCGTGGCTTTCAATATATTAACGATTTTATAACCTTTTGATTGAGATTTGTTTTCATTGGAAACTTCATTATTATACAGTTAGAAATATTATCGCTATGATACTTAATGTGGTGTGGTGACTATTTCTATGAGGTACCCTATAAAACTGGGATGGGTTTCCATATCCCCTACTAACAGTTTTGATGGTAACTTCTTAATATTAAAAAAAAGCTACGACTTCGATATCGTGTTAATATTTGCCACGTTACAATGCATACAAATATACAAATTGTCATCCAAGTTGCAATGATATTCGATTATAATATAATCTGCTGCCGTCGAAGGTTGAGCGCTCAGCGAGAGTAGTGACTTCGCGTGTGTTTACTTGCACGCTGTGAAGGATTTTAATGTATATAAATGATTTTACCATTTTTTAGCATTACGTGAAGGCGGTGGAAACATCGCTGGACTATGAGATGAATAAAATATTATCAAATAACCAATCCAACCCCTACCACAAACAACTCTTGGATAGTTTTTAAGAAACACGCAAAATACCTCTTAACAAATTGCGACTCTCATCAAAATCTCTTAAACATTATTTGCGAGTAGTGTGTGTGTTATCACGCTCCAGGTGTAGCTCCATCCCACTAGCAACCAGGTCGAAAGACAAACTGTCGGTGTTTGGAGATAGGCCGCCGACTGCGCTAATGTCTGTTTGTTCCGCGTCGGCCCATTGTTCGCAACCCTTCGTTTTTGTACTGCACTGCCGGGACACTCACCGTTTTTGATAGTTCATTATTAATGACCATGTGTGTTGAGGATAGGATGAGTATGCTCAGTATTTGTCCTATGAGTTATTGTTCAACTGGAAATATGATTAATTTGCACGATAATACAAGAAGAGGATAAGTGTTTCGATAAAACATTTTGACCTAAATCAGCGTCTCGGGGGAGCGGGCAAAGAAAGTTGACGGCCCGACGGTCGCTTACAAAAATATGCTGACTGAGGGATCATTTACAGAACTAATATCTGCCTACGAAAGGCTGATGTAAATACTGAACTACCTTTTCTCACGTTGAATCTCACACTGAGTGTTTATAGTTAGTTTTGATTTTGAATTATAATGACAGCATAACGACTGATTTATTTTCATGTTCCATTCCTAGCTCCGAAAATCCTACTAATAGTATAAACGTGAAAATTATGAGTATGGATGTATCTGTATGGTGGTTTGTTTCTCTTCAAGCAAAAAGTACTGAATGGATTTTAATGAAAATTTACAATAATATAGCTTAAACATCAGAATAATATATAGGCTATAATTTTAAAGGTATTGTGTGAATTGTTCAAAATATTAAGATAAGTCAAATCAAACGGAGTCACGGACCCCAGTTAGTATTACCATATTTAATGGCTACGCACATTTTGAGGTTCTTGGAGCACGACCGCGGCGGATCCGTGCTAATACCTCGGCTTTGGCAGCTCAGCTGATTTGAAGGAAAATTTTAAGTAATTTTGCTAAATTCTAAGAACAAAATGCGCCTGTGTGAAAAGAACTAGAATGAATTCCGCGCTTTAACAGTTTACCTACTCTTGCACTTAATATATACTCATGGTACACATTCACAAGGTATACGAGTAACAAAGCGACATGACATTTGTCCAAGTTAATGACCTGTTTCCACCTTCCACAGTTTTTTACTGAAACGGAAATGAGTTAACGACTTCCATTAAGGCTTTACGCAAACTGAAAGTAACTGAAACAACCCGAGCAATAATACTTACCGAGTTCTTCTAATGTGTTTTGACTCATTAGCTACTTTTTCGTTCACTTCGGGACTAGGTGTGACCGCATTGCCTTCGTAGGGTAGCGAGTTTTATTTTTATTTTAATATTATCTTCTAAACCAACGCCTTCTTTCTGGTCCGCCAGCTATATCTATCCATTTAAAAATCGAACCCACGCGGCCAGTAGCACTGAATTTTTCTTAAAAAACTTAAGTACAGTTATTTCACCTCATGTGCTTTAAGGATCAAAGAAAACATCGTGAGAAAACCTGCATAAATGTCTGAAAAGTAATTCAAAGATATATGTATAGTGATTGAGACGGCGATGGACTCACCATCTGTCACGTTGACACTTAATCATATTTAGTAAAATGTTTGTGTTGTTGTTACAACACCTCTGCCAACCCCTTCGGGGATGACATGACCGTATTTTTTTAATATATCAGGTATTTAATATATTTTTCGCGATAATGAGGGACTGATGTACCCATCAGTTGAATAATTAAAGTTAAAAAATAGGCAAATAGATATCCAAATCAAAGCAAATTCTGTAATAAGGTAATGTTAGATTGGATGTTGTTCTAACGCACCAAAGCACCGATTAGAAGCCTTATCACCCAAACAGTAGTGACTAAAGTTGTCTAATAATAACATTTATATTCTAGCTCGGCCTGTGTAGTAGCTTATCGCAGTTTTATCGACGTAGGGCGAACCGCACTGGCCGTTTTTGTGGACGAGGCAACTTGCGACTTGCAGCCTTTTGTGGACTGTATGCTAATACACTCTAGGTTTCCATTCGCATGTACACCCAATACATATCAATGAGTTAGCCTTAGTAGTTTACAATTTTATGTCTAGTATAAAAAGCTTAAAATGTTTTGTTACTCTATACAACAAAAATGCATGTAAGTGACACGATACACAAACAGGCAATAAGTATCTCGTGTAAGTATATAATGAGATACTAGACAGAGAGAAGACATTTGCTTGTAAGTAGTACGTACATATGAGTCCTATTACCTTCGCTACAAGTATTCCAGCAGGTAGGCAGAGGACAGGAGCCACTCCAGTCTTTACTAAGAATATTCGCCGTTTCTACGACTGTAAGTAATGGCAAGATTATCAATTTGGAGCACGAGTAAGTAGAACAACAAACATAAAGGTGGCGCGTTTATTATTAGCCGTGAACTCTCATTTCTTACCTGAGAGTAATCCGGCCGGGATTGGACCGATAAATCACACTTTAACACCGCCGCGGCTCTCGGGGGAATTATTTAATTTATCGCACCCGATACTTCAAAATGCTCGCGATTTTTATCAAATAATTTTTGCTTAAATTAGTTGTGTCCTAATTTGAATATCCTATGTAAGAGGTTTTTGCGTAATCTATACAGATAATTAAAATCGAAGTCTATTTGTAACAGATATTCATAAAATTTATAAATGATAGTGACGGTATTAGAAGTTTTTTTTGTTTGTCTTTGCGTTCCGGCTAATGTCGGAAACGGCTGGATAGATTTTAACGGACATTTCACTATCTGATTACTTAGTAACATAGTTTTTATTGGTATAGTTTTAGCTAAAACTTCACATTTAGAAAACTCAAATATGTTTTTTGCCTAATTTTAATGCAAAATTATCCCTATCACAAAAGGAATTTCAGAAAACAGAAATGTAATATGTTTGGTGTTAAAGTCGTGATGGAAAGCGAATTCATTTTATCCCGACTTTTCAAAGGTTTGGTGCCTTTTCACAGACGGCAAATATTTTTATTCATATTTTTTCAAACTTATTTTTACGTTTTTACAATCGGATCTGGTTTGCTTATAAAATGTTGTTCTAACGTTTTCAAAACAACCTCAACACCCAATAGTAGTAACGCGACTGAATTTAGTCAGATAAATACGTTAACACATCCTAAGAGAACATTAAAATTATGAAGTACTTAAGCATAATCAGTTCCCGAAATGCATTACTGATTCTTAGAATGATCGCCAGTAAACAGGGTGCTCCACGTTACATGCTTCAATCAAATGTTACGAGCGGTGTTCGAAGAAGTGTCTTTGTTCTAAAATAGAATGGTAGCGCGCACCCTTTTTCAACATCAAAGTACGATACTGACACGATGTTCTTTTTTAAGTGATATGTTTATGAAGTGTATTTGGAATAGCTGGAGCGTCAAATTGTGACGTGTTTCACGGTGTGGCTGCGCCGTGTTGTTCTTTTTGTATCACAATTTGGAATACCAAACAAAATGTCCGTATTTTATTTAAACCGTAAAGTTAAAATACATTTGTTCCCTCGGGCCAGCATAGAGGTGTAAAAACACCCATGTTTTATGCAAGATAATTAATTGAAATCATGATATTAACCAGTGTTCATTACTCCAGCTTATAAAATGGTGTTTACTCCTAAAAATGTTGTACTAACTTTGTGACGTTTCATTAATTGTATCACAAAATGAAACGCACGCTCTATTTAATGGATGATGGTAGGCTCTCAGGTTTGACTAGAACTCGATTGTTTCACATTTATATTCGCAAAAACAAAAACGTAACGCAATCAATTAAATTGGGCGAAGTTACTAAGATTGGAAGACAACTTGCGACATTACAAGCAAGCTCCGACAACTCACACGATAAAGCGAGCCGCCCTGATGGAAATAATGTCTCCATCCAGCGTCGATTATTCAAATAGGAACAAGATGAGCCCCACTAATGTATGCACATACCTAATTCTACATCGCGTATCCAAACTTCACTAATTACGCGCAATCATTTCATGAGGGTTTTTGTTGGAGAATGGTTTTACGTGGGCGTTGGATGTTAGACATTGATTGGCGTTATATATGGTTACTTTATGGATTGCTTTATTACTTAGTACAAAAACGAAGAGATTTTAGCGAGAAACCTAATACAAAGTACCTAAGTATATTAACTGCCGCGTGAAGTTATGCTCGGGCAAATCACCGATTTCAAAAGACCTGTCGGGCGTCCCTGCTCCGATACAAGGATTGCAAGCGTGATATGAAGAGCTTTGATGTGGATACAAGGAACTGGGAGACACACGCCAATGTAAGAACCCAATGGCGCCGTGAGGTAACATCTGGGATGTCAAAGCATGACAAAACCTGACTCGACAGCATTAAGCAGAAAAGGCTTCGAACAACCGGCACTGCTTCACCCTCAGATCCTCGGTTCACTTGCGACGAAGTGGCAAGAGATGTCGTGCTGCCATTGGGCTGCTAACCCCCAGGAGCAGTTGTATGAGATAGGACACAGCAATGCAGCAGTCTGACAAGATGTAGTAGACTAGGATGATGATGATGAAGTTTAGAAAACAAGAACGTTTAGTATGATGCCCAGCAAGCCGGCATGCGTTTAACATGAAAAATAAAATTAATATGTTCACGCTATCCTGGGAATGACCCCAAAGGGGATTAAGTGACAACGTGACAGGGTGAGTCCATCGCCGTCTCAGCCACTATACATACGTCTTTGAATTACTTCTCAGACATATGCAGGTTTCCTCGCGATATTTTTCTTCACCGTAAAGCACGTAGGGTGAAATTACTGGACTTTCATTTTTAGAAAAACAAATTTTTACAGGCCGCTGGAATAAGAACCAGCGTCGCTTGCGTAGCAGGCGATTGCTCAACCCCCACGACCACCACGGCTCTTTGATTTGATTTGCATGATATAATTTGGCAGTGTCCTGTAGCCTAAAATAGGAGAATTGATTGAAATATTAGCCGGGCATATATGTAAATAATATTTATTTTGATCATTTACACTGTGGCCCATCGTTCGGACCTCAACGAAAATGAAAAATAATTAATTAAGGCCACAGTGTATATGGGACTTACTTTTCGGGAAACAAAGTAAACACCCTGTTTTACTCATCCTAGAAATATAATACAACTTGAGCGGTGTCATAATGGGATGGAAATTATTTGGAAGTAAGAATCTTCGGTGGAACGTGGGTGTCGTAACACCTTGGCCTTACGAAAGTAAGTACATAACCAGCAACGTTATTAGTGTAAAACACTGATTGATCGTTTGCGTGACTGCACCGCCCTCCACCGGAGTATATCGGGGAGTAATTATTGATATCAATGATGACTTGCGACACTCCACCTCTTACTGATATCATTACAAAGAAGGTTTATCTATACATACAGATACATTAAATTAACGCGTCTTTTTTTAATTCCAAATAAACAGGTTTACCTCTATAGATAATATTTTTTTGAATTTTTCAGTGTCTGTGTTCCGGCTAATTTTTGTAACGGCTGGATCCTTGCTGGCTTGGATACCTGTTAACATCACAACAGGAATTTCAATGATAAATAGATGACGTTACAAGGACCAACGTAGGCTCAATTTTTTAAATTGGGTAACGCGAAATAAAACCACCCATGAAATTACCTCTAGTTTTATTTTAGTGATATTCCAAAATCGTACAATTGTTTTGTAAATATTATTTACATAAGATTACTGCTTATGATAAAAATATTTAAAATGATACATTCATTCAGGTAATCGTCCCAAACATTTGACCACCCACCCCTCGGAATGTATTCTAATTATGCATCAGAAGTCTCGCGACAAATCCGGCGAGTTCCAGTCGTTTGTTCTAAAATTACCACTTTGATCTCCCCTTATTAGTGACTGAACGGATCTGATCTGTCACCGTGGAGTCCCTTTGGTATTATTGTGTGTTTATTTCCGAACCCATCCTTTTATGAGCTTTTGAGTATATTCATGCGAGATTAGTATTCAGATACCTTTGTATGATGTAACTGCTTAATATTTCAACTCGTTTTGTTTCAACCCGGTGGTGTGTATTCACATATAAATAATTAGAATTAACAACATGATTTAAGGGCGTAAAATAATGAGCATTAAATGGTTTCGAAAAAGGTGTCTCCGTATATTATATTCGACACGTCTTTGTGTATTTTCCTTTTTCCCCCATTTCCCCGAAATTTGCGTGATTATTTTTTTGTTCGTTAGAGGAATATCACGAAATAATCCCAGTGTAATTTTATGAAGATGTCAGTTGAGTGTTATTTTTTGTCGGATGAGTGAGTGAGCTCAAATAAGTAAATGTGGGTGTTGTTCCCCTGGTCGCTCTCTCAGAGACCATTCTGGGAAGGGTTGAGCTTATGTTGGTGCCTAAACGATTATAACAGCCGTAGATTATGTGGCTCTTTCCAGAATAATAATAATCTGTCCATGATAAGTATAATACTTTATTTCAAAGGTGGTTTCATTTCGCAGATTTTTTATATTATATTAGTAAGTGCCGTATATACTTTTTTATTTAGTGAAATCTGTTTATTTTAACCATAAACAGAAACTTCATTTTTATCTATTTGTGTAGAAATAGCTAGATGGATTGATTACGGGTCGTCTAGGCATTATGTTAAAATACATAGTAGTCTATGTGCAGAGTATTACAATCCAAATTATTTAAGCTCTGTTAAACAAGGAGTTTGATACATAAGCTAAATTTTTCCCTAGCATTTCCCCGAGAATCAATCACCAACATGGCAGGCAAGGGCTAGGAATGTAAAGGGCTGTTCGCCACAATCCCGGCGGATGGGCCATTCCGGTATAACACCTAATCGAAATATTACTGCGCTCCGGTGTGGAAATTCCTCGGTCAAGTTCGTTAGCTTATATTGTGCCCGCCGCGATTTGCGCCCGACTCCCGACTTATATTGGTTTTGTGCAGAATTTTCTCGCTTTTACTAAATATGGTTATTTGTACTGAAACGCTTTCCTGGTATTACAGAACGATTCAGAGGAATCATTGTTTTTTCTGCGTTAGTATCAACTGTATTTATTGTATTTAATACAAAAGGGTTCAATTATTTATTTCAAATATTGATGAACATTTTATGTCCAAAGTGGCTGCTTTGCTCGATTTACTTGCTTCGATTCCATGGATTAATATTTCATTAAGTTTCATAGCTGCACAAATAAATATTGTTTGTTACTTTATTTTCATTTGATGTTGTTAGGACTAAATTATTTCTTTTTCGTACATGAAATTCATGTATCATTCGAGAAAATTAAGATTAAAAAATAAAGAAAAACTATAATTTAATGTGAAAGCTGTGTACTAAGCAGACTCGGAATGTTGCCGACGCAATGCTTAAGTATACTTACTTCTCGTAAATTGAGCTAGATTTTAGCCATTCTCAACTCAGAAACCCTAGTTTATTACTATTGCGCTCGGAGAAAATCTCTCCTCTTTCACACCGCTCGACTCATTTTATTTGTTTTAAGTACTCCGGCTACTTACCCAAGATCTTTGGTATTTGATCCCGGATTTAAATCCGCTAGAGTACTCAATTAACTTTTTATTCTGTTTCAAACGAAATAAAATAGAATATTTCATCCCAAAGTCCAAACGTAAATGTGGTAACATTTCCGCCGCAAAATTCAGGCGTGTACGTATGACATTCGGAAAATTATGACCGAAAAAAGACGTTAGCAAAAAACGTCCTCTCGTCATGTGAAGAATAAAATATGCACCCTCCAAGTAATATATAGGCTAGGGCTGGGAGCCGGGCCGAGTCCCGTGAAATATGTCCGGGATGAGAGTGACACGGGCAATTATTAAATTCACCGGGAGATACATTGAGGTGGGCCCCTCTAAGTGCCGCTTAATTGTGTCCCATTTATACAAGATTTGCGCAGCGGCCCGGCCGCCCGTGTTCTCCACGATATCTTTAACGGATAAAGGTAACTTAATTGTTGCTTATACCCTTTGTTCCATGAGGTTGTTGTAAATACTCCTAATAAAAAGAAGCAGACACTAAACAATGTCATGTGGTTCGAACATGTGATACAAAATTTGAGTATTTTCTACTTATGTACTAATTAGATTTAGTTCTGGTTTATTATTATAACATTTTTGCTAATTGTATAAAATATAATATTTGTGCCTAAAAAAACAATATTGTTTGACGAAATAATTTATGCTCAGTTCTACTAAAATTTAGTAATATACTACCAAAGGATTATATTATACCACTTTGCAATGTTTCATACATTAACTAGTCTCCAAAAAACTCTTAAAATAATTTTAAGTCACTTAACAACACATTATTGAAGATATTAATCCCATCCCTAGTGTCACAGACCATTCAACCAATTTCGATATAAATATATCGCTTTGAGCCTCATCAATGATGAGATGAGAGTTTTAAAAGTATGATAAATGTCTGAGCGATTTGCCGGCAATATATCAGTTGTACAGACGTGTCTCATCGGTCGTCAGATTAGCACTTTCAATCGAATTTGTGGCGCCGTTTTATTACGACGACACCTTTTGCGGGTTAAGCTTTTAAAATGGACGTGGATTTTTCGGTAGACTTTTCTGCGGGAATTTGTCAGTCTATTTGGAAAGGGAATGGGAAATGTTGCTTGTACATACGTTCTCATTTGTTTATGCGTATGTACATATGTAAGCAGGCATACAAACGTAAAGTTCAACTGTAGGCTTCGTCTATGAACAAATTTCCATGCGTCATGTTTTGAAAATCACTCGCCGCTTTGGTGTGCCAAATTAGTAAGTAGCTTTACTTTGTCTGCAATCATCTGCATAGTGGAGGCATAGGTATATCTATCTATATATATATATATAGTTTGTTAGTAAAATATAAAGACAATATTCGCTGATGCTGGTATATTCTATTTAGTGAACGCGTGGGTGTATTTGCCCATGTGCTCACCCTTTGTTCCACGAGTGTACTTTGCAAATTGCTACATAACGAGCTTTGACAAGGTTAGCCCTGAGTCCTTTATGACATCACTTATTACCATTTGGCCATTTTGTTCGTAATTGTTTGTCATTTACGAATTAAATGTTAATTATAAATCGCGTGTATTTGTTATACTCGTAGCGAGCTTCGTTATGTATGAATTTAAAAATATTGTTATAGACTTGTCAGGTAAACTGATAGAGATATGCACCATATCAGGCGCTATACATACGTCTTTGATTTTTTGACATTGTAGGTACCCACACGACGTTACCTTCACCAAGCCTCTAATAACCACTGTACATTTCAAAAAACCTCTTTATTCATTACAGAACCTATTTCTAATCCTCTCTGAATTTATATAAACCCTTCTTTTTACACAATGTTTATTAGCAGATTTTTTAACTCTATCATATGGCCGCCGACAGATGAGAGGCCTATCTTACCAAACATAATCTAATTACTAACGTTACCCTTTGCCTAAGCACATAATCATACTCTTATGAATTACTTATAACGATTATTAATTTCAATATTTAATATGAAGGAATGTTTTTACAAGGGATTATTTTTGCTCTCGTCGTAGAAATAATATAATTGTATTATCATCGAGTAGAAATGTATTATAAGAGCTGCTTCCTCCGTCAAGAAGCCTTTCAAAAACTTTTGTTCTGCGTCTGGTTTATGTATTGTGTTGCAATCGAATGTAATCCTGTTTTTTAAGGACAAGGTTGACCGAATAAAATGTTTTTCGATAAAAACAAAGATTGCCAAGAAATAATTAACATTAATACAAAAAATCATTGTATTCCGTCATGCCTTTTTGAAAAGGGATCAAAGCACACACACACACATAACAACTCCACTGGTTACAGTGAAATGAATTCGGAGCGCTGAAAGTTTTCCGATTACTTCCGAGTAGGTACCTACTCTTATAATAAATATAAAAATAATATTTGTAAAAAATCGTTTATATTATTATCTCACGTCTTTATTGTTATATCAAATGCGCTGTAAGAGTGACAGTTTTTAAGAGCTCATCATATTATAACGACAGAGTAAGTCCCAGACAGTAGTGAGTGTGTGGAAGCCGACCACCTGTGAGTTATAATTTTCTAATAATACTCACAGACGCCCGAGGTATTTGATATAAAATAATGTGAAAATAATTGTGTATTTTTATTCATTTGGCAAACTCTGCGTCTTGAGATAATTAGTATCTTTGTTAAATATTTGATATACTTCTAATTAATACTTGTCTAGACTGACTTAGTTATTGAGTTTGCGTGTATCAAGACTTTTTGTACAATGTTATAATTATTGCTTACTTCTTAAATACTAATTATCTGTCGACATCATTTTAAGGTATTCAAAGGAGGGATAAAATATTTTGTGACGAGACATAATAGAAATACTGAAATAAGCTAATTGCATACTATAGGGTTCGTTAAACTTGTCGAGTATTAGGAACTGGGAGCGTCCCATAAATAATCAGAATTCTCAAATTCCCAAACTAACATCTGTCCTTCACCCAAATCGTATATTTCTGAAAACATTGGATATTTTATTTGTAAAACATTCCTGGTGCAAACAGATATTTTAGTTTGTGTTTATGCTTTATTTTAAAATTTATAAATATGGGATTGATTTAAAGGGAGTTTTCTCGCCTTCGATTAGAAGAATAAACTCGGGCTAAAACCATGTCCATCATAGAGCTACTTTTAACCATGGACTGTCTTAGTCTATGTTTTGTAAAAACCCTGTATTGACTTTACTTAGGCAGCTATATTGTGATTTTATTTGTTGATTTAGGTTCAATTTAGTAGAGAATCGCTTATCGGTAAGATTGTGTGCTCAACCTATCAATGTGGGACAAACACTGGGCAATGATGGTATGACGGAGTACGGGAGCACCTGTAACGTTGCAATAAAGACGAAGTAGCGTCAATAAAGTTTAAATCAACAGTGACTAAAGCCTACATTCCATAAAAAGGCTACGTTCAAAGACCAACAACCGAATTGATTGTTGTTCCTTAAGTTTAATTAAAAGTGTTTACCGTTGTTGAGCAGACAATCAGCGACAGCGAGCGGTAATTGCGCAATTATCGGCCAGCGACGCGATCGCCGCCCTTGGCCCGCCCTCACTTGAGATATTCATGTAATTTAAAGGGAATAACATTCCAATTTCAATCATTCGACACTCAGGTATCCACGGCTTGTTTGTTTTATTTGCGGAAAATTACATTTAATTTTACCTTCTGCTTTCATGGTAACCATAATTATGTTCGCCTTAATTATTTTCGATGATAAGGAGATGGGTACAAGGTAACGAAAGGTGGACTAATCCAGAATATTAGTTGTAATGTAAGACCATTATAATATTTATTAACATAAATAGACGACGGTACGCAGGACTCAGATGTCCATAATATTTAATTTTTAACCTAATGGGTATATGTGGAAAATTTGTTCACAAATCCCCATTCCGAGCAAGTTTCGATCTCAATGGGAATGTTGGAACTATTTTTTCCACAGGAACAACCCTTGAATTATTGTATTTTTCCTGAGTCGCGAGCGCATTATATTTTACAGTATTCCATCATAGTATCTAAGGGTAAGTAAGGGAGCAGTAACACTCTGCTAGAGAATTTGAGCACCAAAAATCCAAATGACTTGCAAATACTAGAAAGTATATATGGACCCTTATTTGAGTGTTGCCATATAAATGCATTATTATCATGTTCGTCTAATGGACAATCTACCCCACATGTAACTTGGCTGACACATGACATTGGGCAAACAGCCACCAATGTCGCGCAAACAGTCCATCTGACCACGTCCGCTGAGGAAGCGTTCGGAGTGAACCACTGACGTCACTCATGCTACCAAATAAAAACATACACATGATCAGCTTCATACAATGGTCGAGAATCGTCGCAGGCACACACAAATGCGCGAGTAATCCGGCCGCGGCGGCTAAATGCATTCATGTTCCCTGTTACAGCCAATGTACGGGAACGGTCCTTCTGTATGTTTTTATTTCGTGCTAATGTTTTCACTCGCGTAATCGCTCAAATGGCTGGTGTTAGGTTAGGTCGCTAATAGAGGTACCAACCAACGCAAATATTATGACAAAAACACAAACACAGTAGAACCACATCTATATATACATACATATACATAGATCAAGTTAAATAAAATGGAAGTATTTGTTTTTAGTTCTAAATTAACAGCTTTTCACTAAATGCATATTACTACAAAAACAATTATTTTTTAAAAAAATCTCTGTCTCCCTATCTGAATAATTGCTCCGGCTTATCTCTGAGCATGACAAATATTAACGTTAATTTTTGTTAATTTTAAAATTAATTTTAGATTTTAACACTTTGCAGAAAAACTGACACGTCAATATTATTTATCTGTATACATAGTACTGATTTGCCAAAACATCATCACCAATCCTTGTGATCATTAGGTAATATTGTGTCGTGCAACCAAACTAAGAGTGAACACTCACATCTCTAATGTAATTTTTCTACATTCTAATGCTCTAGTTCACTGGCTTAAAACATCACGTATCTATAAAGAGCTTCAGACACGCGGACAGCGGAGGCACTCGTACTTTGAACAAATTCAACGCAAATACATTTCCATTCCACACAGATTCTCAAGTATTGAAGTACATTAGCGAATTATTGGATGGATTCGTACCATTTGTAGCAGCTACGTTGGTAAACTTGATATGTTTCGACTTGACTTTGCTCCAATAATCAAAAAGTCATTATGAGTGAATGTTTTAGAACTGTTTGTAGGTAAAGTAATTTAAACAACTACAATTTTTGTTAGATTCTAGAAAAATCATTAAAAGGAGACATTATGCTTTTATTTCATACTAGCTGTGCATCGCGGTTTCACCCGCGTAGATTTAGTTTTATCGTTATTGTCGCGGAACCCTAATATTATTTATAAATAAAAGTAGCCTAAGTTACTCCTTGAAACGTCAGCTATGAAAGCCCATGAAAGTCCCGTTAAAATCGGTCCAACCGTTTCAGACATTACCCGGAACAAACTGACAGACAGACAGACGGAGAAAAATTATAAATCTTTTTTTTAATGTCAGTAACTGCATTTAGTGAAAAGCTGTTATTTTCAAATTACAAACAGACACTTCAATTTTATTTATCTGTATCGAAACATTACTCAAACAAAATAATGTTTTTTTGTGTACTGGATAATTTTAAAAACACGTATTTCACACAGTGGCTGTGACAGTTCCGTACACGAGGGATGCCGAGACATGCGACGGAAGAAGTGTTTTACTGAAAACGTTGTCTCCCGCGGGAGAACAATCTACTCCAGCCGCGATCACGGTACTTTGTGAATTCACAAACAGCAAACAGCCTGGACCCTGCATTATGTGTTGTATATACTGAGGGACACACTGGGATCATATATACCACACGCTGACACATGTTTGGGAAAACTATTATGATAAAAAAAGATTTTCAGGGTCCCGTACCCAGAGGATAAAACGGGAACCTGTTGCTTATACTTCACTGTCCATCCGACTGTCTGTTACCAGGCTAGTTAGATAGTTGGTAATTTCACAGAATTAATATTTTTTTATCCGCTATCACTACATAACTGAATACAATTAATATTTAAGGTGACCCCGTACAAGAAACGTGATTACAAAACGAGAAAAAATGGTAAGGGATCCTTCCTGCGTGAATCCGACTGGCACGTGGTCAAGATTCAAAGGTGGCAAAGAGGCTTACAACCCGGTAAGCGGCTACTGCAGTCCATAAACGTTTCCTATGACCGAGGACGCTCGAACGTTACCAATCTAAATACTGGTATCTTACCAATATGAATAATGAAATTATATTGAAGGCGTTATATTGCTGCGTGCGATCTTCTATAAGGTGGAGGCACAATCATTCGTTACGCAGTTCTGAATTCTCAACGGGAATCCGTCGTCTTACTTTAAGTCTTCCGCTACAGAGTCTTAAATAATTATTAAAATCAAATTATAATGTCAATACTCACTTTATTTATTTAATAACTGAATAATAATTCATTCGACTATAAGCGGATTCTTAAAAATGTAAAGGACATTAAATTACACTCGTGAATGAAATTTGAAGATCTCCAAAAGTAATGTATTAATTGAAGTGGATGTGCGTTTAAAAGCTTTAGTGAAAATATCAAAGTGGAGATCCAAAGAAATCGACGAGCCTGTGGGTCTAACGAGCAAAAAGGGACGGCTTTTGTCCCAATACCTGCCGGGTCCGTCCCAACATTATCAGATCATTAACGTCCCAGTTCTGCGAATGTATTTCTAACTAACGCTCACTGACTTACGTTTTGGCCTATTCATGGAATTGCCCAATTGCACCTCGGAGAAATTACGTGATTTTTTTATTCCTACAATTTTTTTTAACCGCTTAATATTAGATTAGAGAGTAGATTCGTATTCTCAAATCTTTTTTTCTTCCATGACTAATCCATTTCTCATGGTTTAAATGAAAGTCCGCTCCATGCTAAATGGCTATTAGATTGAACATCAGCAACTTCAAGAGCTGCCAGCAAATGTTGTGTCAGCAGTGACAACGACACCTAATCATTCTAAAAAGCTTTCTCGCCACCGTCTTACAGCATATTGCAGTATCGTTTGGCTGCAATCTTCTATGAGGTATTGTCTCTGCTCCTATTTTTAACGATAAAACCCCTAATGCCATACCTTTCTTAAATCTCTCCGTAAAAACAGGTAAAAAACACACTTAAAGATAGCTTTAACGTTTTCGACAGATATTTACACTGATAGCTGACTGAAAGTTTTGTAGTAATTCCTCCATCTGTAATGTCCACAATTTCACAATGTAGTTCTGAAACAGCATTAAGTGCAATAAGAATTCTCGCATTTTAGTTGGATTGGCGAAGTTTATTTGAGGCTATAATAACGGTTGCGTCGTCATTATTAGGTTAGTTTCAGGAGTCCTGTTTGTTGCTAGTTGCCACTGTTCCCAGGTACCGACCGCTTCGAGTTACGGACGAAGCCAGTCTACGAGTTCCACTAATTCATAAAACTATAAGCTTTTACGTGCGACTACCGTAAAGGATAAACGTCAAATTGGACTGTGAAATTTTGGAATGTAGACGCGCATTGTGGAAATAATATCTGAAATGTTCGTCTTCCTCGTTATTACCGTTGTTATGTGAATAAAAAAGAAAGAGGTTTTAATTTTTTTTTTACTTTTTCGCCCAATTTTCATTCAATAATAACTATGTCTTGGCAATCACAAATACATACACCGGAAAAATTATTTGGTTTACACATTGAGGCGCTTTCATAAATTCGGCAATGCTTTTTTTATTTATAGGTATTACAATGCTTTTCCAGGGTATGACACGCTTCCGTTCTTCTCAGTAAAATCAACCTTCCGAACCTGGCGGTAGCATGTATAATCCTGTGTAATTGTGTCATTCTGACGATTTGAAAGTACTTTGTATGAAGTCTAATCGAATAAAGATATATTTGATTTTGATTTTGATTTTGATTTTGATTTTTCCGTGCCTAGCTTTTACCAAATTTGTACGTATTGGTTTTCAATTTATATTCCCTAGTACTTTATAGTTCCGTCCGTGAACGCGAAGTATGTATATGTGTGTATGGAAAACTATTATTTACATTTATTTAGTTATCCATTGAAAAGTATATATTCGGTAACAAAATGTTAAGAATAAATTCGTAGTCAGCCAAAATTAATTAGTCGTCGTAAGATACGTAAGACTTTTTTCAAGACAAAAGCCCTTAAGCCAGTGGACATATAAAGGTGAAGTGACACTCGACATAATTAAAAGGTTGTGAAAAAGCGAAGGGCGCGTGACGGGGAGACAAAGAGGCGACCTTTAAAGGGTAACGACGCTCATCAATGGAGCCGTTCAGGTGGCTCGCGGCGCAGCCTCCTTTAATCTTATTCTCACTCATCAACAATGTATTAGTAAGCCGACTATTTTACTATATTACAAAGGTGTTTAACACTCCCTTCTTTTTGAATTTTTCTTGAGTTACGTAAACTTGATGCGTAATAGAAAATTAATAATAACCATCTTCTTACTCTGAAAGTTTTAGAAACATTGAAAATACCAAAGAGATTTTTATGCTGAAATTTAAAACCACGAAGTATCGATAAGACTTTAATACTTTCTTGGAAGTTGACTAAAACTAGATCTACCTAATGGATTGGTCCGCTGCCTTGAGAATAATAATATCAAATTTATAAATATTGCCTTATACCCGCTAACGTGGCTGGTCGTGAATGTTGAAAGCGTTTATAGACTGTCGTCGCCGTTAACCACTAAGCTGACTACTCGCTTGCTACCTTTATGAAATAAAAACAACATTATTTTTAATAATAGTATTCTTATTGCCATGTCTGTCGACGGACCGATATTGGAATAGACCAGTCCCAGAGTGAATTCCACGTCAAAACTAAGGTAGTGTAAAATGCTTTCAGCCAGATGCATCGAGGACTGAATAAAGCACCCCGTTGCCTACCGATGACTGAATTATGTGGAGCAATTTGGGAGAGACTAATGTCCAATAATGCAGGGGAAAATAAATGTGACCTGATCTATTGATACTAATTGAGATAGTATATTTAACAATAAAAAGCACTACAATAGCTTTTGTATGCTTGTTGAGTTGATCTGTTGTAAGTTGTTCTTGGGCATTCACTATTGCATGCTTCTGCGTAACAAAATCGATAACCCATCAATCACAGAGCGCATTAGTTTATTTGTTCCTCAAAATTATATACGGGGTGGTAGCCGCCGAAAACATCCACTGTTTGCCATTCCAGCGCTACGTACTTGTCACGCCATTAACACGCCATGATCCAGGATGCTGACGTATTCGCAGATTTGCTGCCGTCGCTCATACAGAGCTTGAGAATCTATTTTTGTAAATTGTCTCTATTATAATTCTCTTTTGGTTTTATATATAAGCGCTTTGGCAATAGCTGTAAGTTTATATATTCAAATTATAAATAAATAAATAAATAAATAGATAAATAAATCTGATAGCTACAGATTTACGTTGTCAATTGGCATATTTCGATGCTATTTGATCAGAAAGTAAACGAGTGGCTAAAGCTAATAGCTAAAGTCATGTAAAATGCTGCAACAATTTTTATGCCTGACTAACGTATTTACTAGATGTTAACAATTTTTCATAGCCAAAGTAAGTTGATGGAACCCCGACTAAATATTGCGTCCACCACATGACGGCACAGCTATCCTAGCAAACTAAGTCTAGAACTCCTCCGTTCGGGCCGTTTGTAACGAACTTTCGCATTTACTATATTAGTCATTCACATGGATTTGTTTCACAGGACTGAATTAAATAAATGTTAAAAATATTGGACGACTTTTTAAATGATGTTTTATAATGTATGTTTAGTATGAGAAGTCCCTGTAATCATACCTATAAAGCTACTTCCACAATAATCTATACTAATATTATAAAGCTGAAGAGTTTGTTTGTTTGTTTGTTTGTTTGTTTGAACGCTCTAATCTCAGGAACTACTGGTCCGATTTCAAAAATTCTTTCAGTGTTGGATAGTTCATTTATCGAGGAAGGCTATAGGCTATATTTTATTCTCATAAAAATTAGGGGTCCGTAAGAAAATTGCAAATTCGTAACCCAAGGTGTAAAATTGAAAACCTATTTATGCGTACGCTGCCAAAACTATTGATAATAGAACAAAATGATGTACTACGGAATTGTAGGTCTTATTAAGATCTACAAAAAAGTCCGCGAGAGCATATATCTAACTATCATAGTTTAGTCACAATAACCGCTTTTATGTTCATAAAAAATATTAAATCGTCTGAAGAAAGAAACTACGTTAAATGTGTATCTTAATATTAATCGTTATGCAAATTAAGCATTATGCTATCAAGGGTATTCATGTAGAAGTAAAATACCGTATGTTTTATTCCAATCGGACATTTGGTTGAGAAATTATCACGAGTATAAAAACGCAAAGAATTGGTACCTAATAATGAGTTATTTGTCAAAGAGTAATCTCTGAAACGGCTAAACCGATCTTAACGGGACTTTCACTGGCAGATAGCTAATGCTACAGGGAGTAACATGTGCTTTTTATTTAATAAAGAAAATTTAGGGTTCCGCAGTAATCAAATTAAATCTACGCGGGTGAAACCGCAGTCTGTCTGTTTGTTCCGGGTAAT
The DNA here is from genome assembly GCA_964035505.1 of Watsonalla cultraria. NCBI lineage: Eukaryota > Metazoa > Arthropoda > Insecta > Lepidoptera > Drepanidae > Watsonalla > Watsonalla cultraria. Next base: position 160,755 of record OZ037726.1, on the reverse strand, counting down.
TTCCGAAACGGTGGACCAATTTTAACAATTTTAACACTGGCAGATAGCTAATGTTGCAAGGAGTAACATAGGCTACTTTAATTTTAAAAAAACATTAGGGTTCCGCGGGACACCCATGAAACTAACTCTACGCGGGTGAAACCGCGGGGCACAGCTAGTACTGTATATAAAAATAATTTATATAGTGGTATTTTTCCTTTGACACCAATCTGTCCGTATGAACTACCGTCGCTTGCCACCGTGTCCCGAACTCCCACACCATCTCAGCCAGCGCCCCTCCGGCGCACGTCACGTACACCAGCACCACGAGACGCACCATTGTCACGTACTCCGCACACACGCTGCAACTCTATGGGACTTCCACTGTTATAAAATGCATATAATTGTAAAAGTGTGTCACCAGCCTGCAATAAGTGGATACCTGTTATCACCACAGCTGGTACAGTTCGAGTGAAGCGCGCTAATGAGCTCGTCACGCGTCGCTCATTGATTTCAAAGCCCAGCAGTATCCCTTACACAATATCAATTTGAAACAAAATACGCTTCCTTCCGGAATAACGCTCAGTTATGTTTAAAGCTTCCAAATTACTTGTAAAGTTACTTTTTATTTGAGTCTTAGGGTTCAGGCAGGTGGGAACTAAGAAGATAATCTGAGAGTCAATAAGTTTGGGATAACAAAATGTTCTTATGGTTGTCTCGAGCACTTTTTTAAAGGGTTCATTGATGGCCTTTAGGACCACGATGAATACAGTATACGTCCATCGAAGTCTTCACTTTGTTGACAATCCGTGCGGGAGATATCCGTACAAAGCGCTCTGCATTATTCTGCGTTCATTTCAGTGTACTTAAAACGTATAACTAATATACTGCTATACTTAATTATCGTCACGTGAGATTGAGTCAATAGCAGCGTTGGTTAATTATGGAGAAGAGCTAATCACGCGCTGTTAATTGATTACGCAGTAAAATGTTTACAAAAGCATTATAACAATATACACTTTGATCCATAATTTATTGTTAACATCTTACAAATGTACACTTTTGAGTTGTTTTATTATGGCATGTGTGAATCAATCAACATAATCACAAGTCAGTAGTTAGAGGACTTTTGACTTCCGTAGCTAGAGAAACTACCAGAATGATCTGTGCGCATAATTATTGTCACCTTTATTTAGTAACTTACTCGTTTATAGGCAACAAGTATTTATAATAGTATAATGAAGCAAGTACAATAATGGAATGGATATCACATAAGACACAATTGAACGCTTACATAAATACTTATATTTTGTTGAAAAAACAATACTAACTGCCTAATGGTATGCGGCCATTATAGCCAGGGGTGTTGGAAGAATAGACATTTATTATCGCATGCCGCTGCCCCCGTTTTACTGTCTGCGCAGTAACTCTTTGAGGTGGACATAAAACCTCACTAATTCCAACAACTCCGCCGCAATATAAACCTTGAATTAAGTAGATGTAGAGTCAACTTCAACTCAAACAGGAAATTACCACAAACAACAGTCACTCAATCATCAACCAACTCGAACGAGGCGATAGCAAACATTCATGCAAACACAACTCAAATGACAGATGTCATAGAAAAATATTTGCACTCCCTTCAAAAACAGTCAACGCACAAAAATAACTTTTCCCTAGTAAATAATACATCAAAGGGCTAAGTGATTGATGCAGAGGGATCGGGGTGTCTCGGGGGGGAAGGGGGGGCAGGTCATTAATCTTTTCGGGTGTCCCCCGCGCGAGGCGTGAATTTGCCACGTAGGTCTTAAGGCGGTCGTTTGTTTTGATGTCTCGTCACTGACACCATTTTTAATGTTTACGAGATTGCTATCATGGAACTAACTATGCTATATTGGTATTTGCAGTATGCAAAGTTGTCTGTTTATTGATCTTATTTTCTTATTGCAATTGTATCTTTACGCCTTCTATAAGTCACTGATTTTGGGTGAGCCAAGATATAGTTTTGCGAAGCTCTAGCAATGTCATATTTTGAATGTATTTTTATTCCATCTGAATCTATGTTTCACTCTCTCCTCCAAGCAGGAGTGTTACAGCACCTGCTGTTTACCGAAGATAATTATTAGGTCTCCGTCGATAATTGTCTTTATCATGGAGCTTTATCATGAGTGAAATTACCCAACTAAGTTGAAAATACTCAATGAATCATGCCAACAACACCTTGTCCATCACGAGTCTAAAACTGAGTATAATCCTAATTCAAAATAGTTCCCATTTTCATATTAGTTCCGTTATTATCAGTTTCGTTCAATAAATTACCCTTTTGTAAGTGAATCAACAACACTCCTTAAATATCCGAGTAGTATTGGTGTCGCGTCGACTGAGGCTTTGTTAGCTCTAAACTTGTTTCATTCTTGTTTGTCTCCCTTTTTGTTGTTAATCAAGAGAGCCGACTGTGATCCTGTATCTTCTAACATCTTCATTTTTCAGTCGAATTACAAACAAAAACATCAAATCGTTGGAAAAAATAGTCAAATATGGATTATCCTGTAGGACTTAAACATAAATGGCGGAATGTGGGTGTTTTAGAAGCACACCTTTGGGGACTACAAGCATATTATTATCTGTTATACGTATAAGATAAATTAATTAAGTTATGTTAAAGGTTTATTATTTAGATCTTAGTTGGTGAATGTATTAGAAGCGACAACATAACTCCATGTACAAACTAAACCAAAAAGCGTAGTATAATGGATGCCAAGTGGGCGTCGCACCGAGCGCGCCAAAGAGAACCATTTATTCCTGTAATGTCTTATTTCCATCGGTTCTTTGTGCACCTCCCTGTTGGTGCTTAGTCTCAAGAGCTAGTTTTTTTGTAATCAAGATAAATGTGCCGACAGTCGACATAAAAGCACATCATATTCTGTGTGAAAGGTGTTTAATATTATGTTACTAACGAGACATTCGAAATTGCACGTAAAGAATTACGTCGCAAATTTATTAAGTCAAGTGATAGGTTTTACTCGTTAATTGCATATAGTTACTTGAGAAGTCGTCTGAGTGAGAGTGCAGGAGCACCACATCTCATATATAAAAAAACCAGTAGTTTGGAGAATCTTCAATAAAATTCCTTAACTGCATTAAAAAGTTCCCTCGCAACAAAACTAGTAACGATTCATCTCAACACCCTATCACTTGTTATTCCAAGCTCCACCCCATAATGGAGTTAGGTGTGCAGAGGGATCAGTAGGGGCGCTCCTGGGGGACGCGGAGGGTCCACGTAAGATCGATGTGGCCAGGTCATCGGTGCAACGGCTTTATTATCACGTTAATGATTAGCTCTCGTGTGGTGCGAATTTGTTGAGATTAATGATCGCGGGGTCAAACAACACATTATACGTGTGCGGAAGCTTATTCTGTCTTGGTGTATACTGGTTGTGCCTCAGGGCCTAAACTGAATAAATCATTTTCATTTTCATTTATATTAGTCAGTAACCTAAGTTACTCATTGTAATATCAGCTATCTGCTAGTGAAAGTTTCGTTTAAATCCAGCTGCTTAAAAAAATACCGTAACATTCAGGCGCATTTAGTGAAAAACTGGTTATTTGAAATTATAAACAGCCTCTTTATTTATCTATATAGATGTATAGACTTGTTGTGCTCTGCGGGTGAAACCGCTTAGACAGCATTTCATGAGTTAGGTATATACATGTTTCTAAAATAATAGCTTTAATTACATTACGTAGTAGACAGCATGAAACATAAAAAAGTAAATAGTTATATTCATACGCTCTTCCCACAATAGACCATACGTCATGCTGACATTATCGTCTGCGATTCATCAGCGAGTACGTCACAGTCAGGGTTGAACTAAGAGGGCGTTAAGCGCAGGATTGCGAGGGTCGAACTTGTGCAGTGCAGAAACTCCTCATATTGTAGCTCAATAAGGACATTCCCAACAAGGACAGCACTAATATTTAGAGTACGCACCAGCGCTCCAAATAATGTCAGCATAAAGGAAGGTCAGGGGATGTAAACAAGGTGTGATGTCACACCGGTATCAGTGGGGCCGCAGCCGTTGTACTAATCATATTGGTGAGCAATGGCACCGCTCCACAGATACGTTTATTGCGGGCTTCGGAAAACCCCGCGGTGGGGCTGTAAGCGGGAAGCTTTCAATATATGCGTACCCTGTTTGCTGGACATGGCGTTGGCTACTGTATGTAAAAGATATTATTTTTTAAATTGTGATTTCCTTGGTGGCGCACAATATTAAAAACATCACCCAAGCGCGAGTCGGAATTCTACACCCAAGGTTCCGTACCCATTATCTATAAAATGGGCAAATAATCACGTTTGTTGCATGTAAGGGGCCGCCCTTAAATATTTATTATAAGCTGATTTTTAGTATTTGTCGTCATAGCGGCAACAGAAATCGCTTTGGCTGTGAATATTTCAAATGCCTAACTCTATCACAGTTCATGAGATACAGCCTGGTGACAGATGGACAAGTCCCTTCAAAATCCTTAAAGAGGTTTATCACTTGACACTGGAATTCTGCCCGAGTATGAAAATTTTAATAGATTTTCTTATGTATTTTGGTAGCTTCTATCTCACCGTTTCTAAACGTAAAGAGACGTTAGCTCGATGAATCTCTCAACGTACTAAGCTTAATATAAAACAAACACACTAATCTATACTAATATTATAAAGCTGAAGAGTTTGTTTGTTTGTTTGTTTGAACGCTCTAATCTCAGGAACTACAGGTCCGATTTCAAAAATTCTTTCAATGTCGAATAGTCCATTTATTGAGAAAGGCGTAAAGGTGTAAAATCGAAAACCTATTTATGCGTGCGCTGCCAAAACTATTGACAATAGAACAAAATTATGTACTACGGAATTATAGGTCTTATTAAGATCTACAAAAAAGTCCGCGAGAGCATATATCTAACTATCATAGTTTAGTCACAATAACCGCTTTTATGTTCATAAAAAATATTAAATCGTCTGAAGAAAGAAAGTACGTTAAATGTGTATCTTAATATTAATCGTTATGCAAATTAAGCATTATGCTATCAAGGGTATTCATGTAGAAGTAAAATACCGTTTGTTTTATTCCAATCGGACATTTCGTTGAGAAATTATCACGAGTATAAAAACGCAAAGAATTGGTACCTAATAATGAGTTATTTGCTAGAGTTTTATCAACACGTCTCTTTATTCCGGGTAATCTCTGCAACGGCTGGACCGATTTTACCGGGACTTTCACTGGCAGATAGCTAATATTAGAAGGAGTAACTAACTTTTATTTAAAAAGAACATTTGGGGTTCCGCGGGAATTAAATTAACTCTGTGCGGGTGAAACCGCAGGGCACAGCTAGTAGTATAATAAAACATGATCGCTCGTCGCGTGGTGTCGGGCCCACTCGGCCCAGGGTCGGGGGCGGCGCGTGCAAACGATCGCCTCGCACCGTTTCCGATGTCATATTATTGCCGATCCATTGTCACGACGCTCACAATGTGTATTTTCTATGACTACTTCTAGCTGTGAATAACTTTGTACACATTTAAACGGTCACTGTGATCACTAGGGACGCAGACATTGCTTCAGTATATTTATTCAGTATTTGTCGGAGCCTATTTCGTTGGTCTAGTGGTCGCAAACGCAAAATGGTAAAGTGTTATTGGGTTTTTCTGTAGTTTCCCAGTACTAGCCCGAAATCTAGATTAGTGCCCGATTAATGACAATGATACTCGCACCATACTACATGGGACTTAGAAATGTGGGTATACTATGAGTTAACCTCGGCCTACCTCTTCTGAACTTTTGTAGAATCCGAAAGATTTATTTCAGCACCTGTATAAAAATTTTTTTTACATCACAGTTAGTTTATTTATAAGAGAAAAGTGGCATCGAGACCGCTTCGTGTCATGCAGCTACTATAGCCCGCGCTACTTTCCTCATATTACAACATCAAAAATTATACTACTAGTAATGAAACAGTCCAAATATTGCACATTACCTGCATTCCTCCTCTTTTGATACATGGAGCACTGGTGATATTACTCGCCATGTGTCACACTACTACTCTACGGCGTACTAGCGTTATATCGCTGAGATCCTAAGTAATATGGAGAGTCCAGTATTCAGTTGGGCAGCTACCATATCGACTGCCGCAACGAACAGTATCGAAACTGAAAATTTGCCTTTTTTTTTTTATTCACTAATCGATAGTGAATTATATTTAGTATTAGAAACAATTAAAACATTTTTGAAAAATACTATATTTTAACAAATTTTTAATCGAATACAATCGAAACTTCGCACTTTGATCAACAAACATCATCGAATGTTACGGTTCGATTGTATTCGTAGGTGTAGATACGCGCGCACACGCTGTATCTGCCAGATTCGTTAGTGTTCGCCGTGATGTGAGCGAAAGAGCGCGTGTTGGTTTTGTTTAATTTTAAGTAGTTTTCTATGAACACAATGAAAATCATCCCGGTAAGTGTCATTTTCTATTTAATCAACTTATGTTATATTTAAAATAATATGTTCATTTTGTATGTCTAGTTGTTTGATCTTCTAAAAATAATGAGCAATTATGTTTTTTTGTATATCATATGAAGGTTAACAAATAAAACTATCGAATGTGGTAGAATCGATAGTGTCCCTAGTGCACGTGTGGTTGGCAAATATCGAAAGCGGCACCTTCGATAGTATCCGTGTACATTGTAAGTAAGCCCAATTATCGAATGTGGTGCTTTCGATTGTATTCTTTGGAAAACATTTATCGAATCTAACACTTATTATATTGTTCTACGCTGAATACTTAATTAATTGGTGGATTCGATAGTTAGCAGTCGGATTATGACTACTTCATGTGATATAATATTTAAACTCAGATGTTATATTATGTTTTTTTTCTTTAAGAATCCCCTGTACATAACAACGACTGCAGACATAATGAATGAACCTGCATTGAACGATCTTTATAACAATGTATTTTCCACTTCTGAAGAAGGAAAGTCTAATGAGAGTGTGGCAAATGACAATGTTATACTGGGCAGCGAAGAAGGTACACCAATGCCACCACCTCTCTCCGGTCAAGACTTTAATTTCGGAACAACGCTGACGGAAGACACTGTGGACCCCGTAGTTGCTGTAAATAAAGAAGTAACGCCGATTCAGGTGCCTCTCTTCGGACTAGACATTCTCATTGGTCATCTCAAGCTACAAAATTAAACGTATTGACTTTTGTGCACTGGAACTGTGTCCATGGGCTTATATATTTTTTGTGATTCATATTGTTTTACTCAAAATTACAAACAATTTAACCATGTACATGTACAATCCTGTATAATTATGTCAGTCTGACGATTTGAAAGTACTTTGTTAAAAGTCTGATCAAATAAACTTCATTGACACTACATCAACTTTAACTGAAGAGCCTATTAACCTCCCAAGTATAAGTTCACTGATGACTGCTGTGTTACTACCACTTCATCACCTTCACGATAGTTTGTTTGAACATGTTTTGTAGTAGGTACTCTTGCTATTGCCGATCATAAGAACATAGCATTCTAAATCCCGGAAAAAATATTTGAGCGACAAGTGCCACGCATTTTCTAACAAAGTCAGCCCCGTTGAAGAATAACTCATAAGAAGCATATTTCAAGGAGACTGCAAGAAAATATAAAACAAAAGGTAAAGAGGAGGCTATTCAAAGTTGATGTTAGATACTATGCACTACCTTAGATATTCAGATATGACTTAAATGTCCATCTGGTGAAGTATCTGTTCTTTATTGTGAAAGGAAGTTACCACTGATGTATTTTACTGTTTTTGACTTTGGGATTAAAGAGGCTTAAGGAGCTGGAATTAAGGAAGTAAACGAGGAACAAATGAGGTGGGAAGTTGCTTGTTAGATTGCATTGACAAAATGTATCTAGAGATGCACTAGATGAAAGGATTTGATCGGACAATTGCAATGGAGTGTAAATATTATCTTGAAACCACTCACAAATTTCTGGAATTTGGTCACACCCAACAAGAAGCTGACAGTGTACATGCTTTAATAGAAATATCTGTAAAAGGCAAATATACACCCCTGACCAATGGTATGCCTTGGTTCGGAGGGCAAAAACCAATAATGAACCCTATAACTTCATTGAAGTATCTCAACACATGTTGAAAGACACAACACATTTAAAAGAAATGTTGCAAAGTAGAAATCTTAATAAAAACACTTCAAGTCAAGTCGTGAAGTAGAATAATGGAAATATGTGTGAAGATATCTGAACCAGATATTATTTTATACAAGTATGATGTGGATTCCGATTATTTCAGGTTAAATACCTTGGTCCAAACACGTTGCATCAAGAAAACGACCTGCAATGACACATTAAGTCACTGTATTCGCATAGTTTGCCAGTTCCGGAAGCCAAATATAAAGACTAAATACATAGGTCTTTGTGAAGCAGAGCATATTAAAAGTTTTCAATTTGAAAATGTTTCAGGAAGTGAAGAAGATTAAGAATAATTTTGATTTTTATTAGGTACGTTTTAGGTTTGTGAGTTTTTTATGTCAAACATCCAATAATAGGATTTTGTGTTAATTTTCATATAATTATGTAAACAAAAGATTAAACTAACGCTTATTAATTGACTTATGTATGATTAATAAGTTATGTGATAAAATTGTTTAATTTACATAAGAAGACTATTGATCTCAGGTCGCACAGTAGAAAAGTACCTATAGGTATTGAATCAAAACAGTATATTAGCAGAAAAGTATCTCGTGCTATATAGGTGGACATTTTCGTTTTTTTTTTAATACATATAAGTAATATAGATAAAAAACAAATATAAAATGTTTGTACCCCTTCCTCATTCCACAGAAAGACTCTTATTACTATCAAAATATTACAATCGAATGTACATTTTTCAATAGTTGGTTCTTAAATTGCCAAATAATAGTATCGAAACTGGTAAATTCAATATGTTCCATAATTGTATAAACCGATGAATACTATCGAATCTGCCACTTTCGATAAATTATCAAATTTAGAAAATGTATATTGACGCGGTATATAATCGAAATTGAAATTTAAAAAGAAAATTCAATTAAATTCTACAATCAGGTTTGAGCATAAGAAAGCACGTTAAATTACCCATCTTATAAGAGCATAACTTTTATAACTTTATTATAATTTATCATTAGAGATCAAAATACATCTTTAAACTGTGCTACTGAAAAGTATGCGATTTGTAGTTTCGATACTATTCGTTGCGGCAGTCGATATATTAACCTTATCAAACCCTAAATTACTTAGAGGCAAAAGCAACCACCTCTATCAGAAATCTGTCTCCGATATTTCGAATTTCAACGAGGATTCAGCTGCAAACAATGGTTACAGCGCGAGTGACAATTCGATAATCGATGTCAAGTGAACGGGTCAATGAAATATGAGATTTACAAGCAGTTAGGAATCTAGGCACAAATCGTTCGAAATTACGCACTCACACAGACGCGCACTTATACGAGAAAATAAGCGGAATGGGCGTAATGACAGTAAGAGGTCTCACGTCGTCGCCGATCGAGTATACGTAATATTTCATAACTTCAAAATGTGAAAAGCTACATTATTTTGACGGTAAATAAAAGAAGATTGATAACCCTCACGCTCAATAGGGCAAACGTCCTTACTTGAAGATAATACATAGATTCCTTACTGTTTGTAAAACTTATATTTATATAGTGTGTCACGGGCGTCGAATGCGCCTCAATATCCAATAGTTATTACAATATAGAGCGATACAATTTTGATCATATAACTCCTAACTTTCAAAGTTGAAAATTCTTGTATTTAATTACAAATTCAACAAATACTTGACAGTTGGTGAACTTTTGAAATATGTATCAAGAACATTGTGACTCGGTGTGTCTGAGGTCATGTGGTCAGGGGACCAAGTACGATCGTTTAAGCAGCGCGTATTAAGAACTTATTTGAGGGAACGTTTTGTTTTTATGGATCCAAAATGAAACCTCCAATTTAGAAGTTCTTAATTTGATTTGAAAAAGCAACAAAGTACAGAAGTTGCTAGCCTTCAAATTGGTACAATTTCCCCCACACATTACAAATAGAAGTAGTAGGGCGCGTGGCGTGTACATTGAATGTTGTCGCCCCCGTCACGTCGTCACGTCGTCACGTCGCCGTCGCGTTCTCGCCTCGGACACGTCCCGCTGAATGGCTAATGATTTGTCGGGCTGGCTCTGCGAGATTTGTCTTTCACTTTGTGTTTGAATAGTTCTACTGCCAGCTTTGCCGCGGATTGTATTTACTTATTGTATTCAGCTTTATACAAACGTGACGTGACAAAAAGATTCAATACTTACGTCTTGTGTTGGTTACAAGTATTGTTCTACAAACTAGGTGGATTCCAAAATATGACAAATCAGTATTTATCATAAACATTGGACGAAAATTACATTAAAAAGTAAAATACTACTTTAAAAAATAAATAATTAAAATAAAATACGACATGTCTAACCTAGGCTAGGTTAGACATGTCGCAATTTTTTTTATCAATAGATATATGATTTAAAATCGAAGAAAAGTGATGTATTAAACGCGCTGCTACATGACAGCGATTTAGAGTATTCGAGTCAGGCAACGTCACCTCTTGGTAAATGATAAAATGTGATATTACGGTCTTGAATACCAATAATTTGAAATACTATTATCTATTTTTAAAACGTTATTTATAAACATACCATTGGCGTTACAACGCATTATAAGCGTATACCGCCACAATTGGCGCACATAAAAGCAAGTTAATGCAGATCTGCGAGTCCCTTATATTGAAAGCAAGTGGTATATCGCGTGGCGGCAACAATCGCACAAAACCTCCACACGCGCCGGGTCCCTAACTCCCCGACTGGGCGATAAATCTCCCGGCCGGAGCCAAAACGTATGTAATGAATTTCAGACCCAATTCATTACGCGAGCACTACACAAACTTTGGTGGAAATCTCCGCATTCCCTGGCACCCAATTTCCAGCTGCCAATAAATGTCCGATATTTCCTATCGACCGTATAAATTCCGGTTTAGAATCCGCTTAAAAATAAACACAGTCTAAAACAGTTCTCGCGACATAAACCTTCGCATCGGAGTCGCCGTAAATCTACGTGGCGTATGTATGTGTGCTGAGGGGGTACTCCGGCCGTAGGCCTCGTAGCGCCCGTAACACTCGTCGTAGCGACGGACGCGTCGACCCCACCTAGCGTATTCGCCAAGAAAATTATACACTTTTAGTATGAAAACTTGTTCTTTCCTTTGTAAAGTTAACTTTTTTTTCTACCATGATTGACTATACTATGACTCCATTCTACATCTTATTTCAGAGAATTTTTACAGTTACAGCACTAATGAATGCAAAGTTTTCAAATAGTCTTAATTATATCTCAATTAGTAGAAGTAAAAATCTAAGTTTTTGCTAATGAGCGAGCCAGGCACGTCAATTCATACCGTCCATTAGACGTTGTCCCTTTGCGGTGTACCTACTCTCTAATTTCTAATTCATATTTAATAACAATTTATTTTATTTAATAAAAGAAATATAATAATCTTTTCCATAAAAAAGTAAACATAAAGTGTCGTTCACAAATAGTTTGATGCACTGGTGTTGTTTATTTCTTTACAATGGGACATGAAATTTCTTTATACAATAACATGAAACATGCAATAAACTTTATTCACAGTAGATAGGGATGGGTGAGGTGTGGTGTCCCCATACGAGCATCCAAGCTCAGTGGAGGTCCCGCTCTGGTGAACTTATGTCCCTCCGGGGAGCTCGCTGTCGCTGGAACAACTTTTTGCAACTCTCATTACGTATTTACTGGCACCAGTATTAAAAACTTCAAAATATTCACTAAAGTACGTACACGTTTTTTTGCCTCTGCTTTTCTACAAAGGAAATAATTAAAAAAATTCTTTCCATCATGCATGCATTCTTCATGGATGCAATCTCTCTATATCATGCATGTTTTTTACATAATACGTTTTTTTTTCTAGAGGTAGGTATAAAAATTTCAATAGAAACATAAACGTTTTCTGCCAATGCAAATTTATTGAAAATATATATAAAAATATGGCTACATAGTTCAAAAAAGATTATAAGGAGGTGCTTCACATCCTCGCCTGGATCCAAGGGACGAAGGAGGTGACCCGTGTAAACGCTGATGGCAGCCCAAGCTGGCAGCCTCGTCCTGCCACGAATGACGTCACGCCAATCTGAGGACAAACTCAATATTACTGACCATTGAACCAAATGAATACTGGATGCTTTTTAGACATGGTACTCGTATAATTTATGGCAGCAGATGTGTGATATGTGTGCTAAGTCACACACTACCCTAACCCACTCGTATCACAATTGCTTGGCAACTGGGAGACTGAAGCGAGGCAATGTCCTAGATTGGCCGCACAACACATTTGATTATGGTCTGGCGACCGATAGGCAAGGCAAAAAAAAGAAGTCACTCACCAGTACTCTTTGTCCACCAGCCCTGACAGTAAGAGGGCCGCCGGAGTCGCCTCCGCAGACCCCCACGCGACCCACGCCGCTCGTGCACAGCGTCGTCGGGAAGATATTGGCGTATGTCCTCGCGCACAGCTCATTAGGGATCACCTTCAGATTCACATGGCTCACAACCTGGTTTGGTCCAATAATACCACCTGAAATATAGGTTAGTCTTATTAATATCATTATCAGCGAATACATCAAGCTCTCAAAAAGATGAAAAAATAATCTGTTACCATCTCTTGTTTTTCCGAATCCAGCAGCTTCAGCGTTGCTTCCATAAAACGTACTAGAGAGCAGAGAGCCACTGGGCAGTGAAACTCGATTTATCACATCTGCAACGACAAAGGGGTTAATATTAATTGTATGTGATTTCGAGGCCACAGTACATGCAGCTAATGGCATAAGCAATAAACGGATGATTGGTGGCAAACTTACTGGAATAAGAGACGTGTTTAAATTTTATGATAGCGATATCGTTCCCGAGAGTTGATGGGTTCCAGTGTTCGTGTGTCTTTACATCAGAGGTGGTGACGCGCGTGCCGCCGGAGTACAGCCGCACGGAGCCCAGCACGATGACGAACTGGCGCGCCTGCTTGCGTCCGTCGTACCAACAGTGCGCCGCGGTCACCGCTCGAGTGTTGGACAGCATCGACGAGCCACACACTGAATTAGCACCGTTCGTCAATGTTATCAGCAAACCACCCTAGAATGGAAAAAACTAAATTAGAAATCAAAACGTTTTCATTTCTACCAGCTTCATATAAACGCGTGACATCTTCCAGCTACTTAAACGATGGTGCATGTTATATCATGGACTCACCAAGTGAGGGTAGGCGCCGAGGTTGGAGAAAGAGCCGCCTACGATGTGAGTAGTCACTGAGCTGTCCTCCGCTCGCTTGATGCGCGCCGCCTCGGCGATGCCCACCGTCTCGTGGTAGAACAGCTGCGGGACCTCGGCGCATGCGCCGGCGGCCACCACGCTCAGCAGACACAATAGGGACTTCATGGTGCGGTGTTGGCAGTTGAATGTGCCATATACCCAGCACTTCACGCTTTTATATTGTTCAATATGTGTTTATTACTCACTGCGTAGATCACGCGGTACGCTTTGTATCATACGTGCCTAAACCGCACGGCAATGTCGCTCGTCGAAAAAAATTAAAGTAGTATTTGGTAAGTACTACGGGGTAAATAGTGTACTGAAATAGGTGTATTGTAGGTAAATGACGCCTTTCACTATCTTATCATTGGCTGTCCCACTGCTGGGTTGGGTTATGTGCTCACCTGCCCGCGGCTATCATATTATATATTATATATATCTTCATTTACTGTCACTGCAGGAACAGAATGCTACTCTAAGATATCAATATTTGGATCTGCTGTAGCAAATCGCAGCCTACTAGTGAAGAAAACCTAACAAGGTACAGTCGGGCAGCTCTCTTTAACTGTAGAAATGTTACATGATTTATAAATAAACAAAATGATTTTATGTCCATTACATCATATTACGTATTACGTAACATGCAACCATCACGATGGGTTTTATAAAATCGTCACTAAATGCCTACGCTGTACATCATATGTCAAACCAATAACAAATCGATAGATTTTTTCAATCTGTGAACACACAATCTCCTCACGCATACCAAAATACTATTTGGTTACATATTTCCAGCCACTTTCAAAGCAATCTGTAACTGTTTGAGAGGGCGGGAGTGTAGGGAGTGTATGCAGCTCGTGTTTACTCGAGAACAAACAATATCGGAGAGCATCAAAGGGCCCCACTTATATGTGAACTCACGTTTAACGCTCGCTAAAACGCTTCACAATGGTTTGATCTCATAATTATTACTTCGTTGTATCTCCTTGTTTGCTTATCTAAACATTCATAAAATTGTTAGAGCATTAAGTCCTTAATCCACATACCAGAGCGCTCCATTGTGTTTTTCGATAATTATCTATGCTATAGTATAAGAACGCATCAGAACAATTTTGTGTAGTACTGTAAGGCCTCAGCCTTATAAATAATTAGCCATTTGGGTCAATAAAGTTTAAAATATGCAAATTTGGAACCCTACAAGAATATCCAAGAAAAATAATATAACTTGATTGAAGATGAGATTTTGACATGCTTTGAATCAGCGTACAGTTTAAAAAGTGAAAGTAATAATGAAACATTTTATATAAAATAAATCGAAATATCAACTATCGGTCCCGGCAGTAATATACGGCCCGCGTTGGGGTCCGAATGTTAAAGTCAGTATCCTTGTAATCTTCTCAATTTGAATATTATACAATACAAATATTTTAGAACATAGTTTCAGGTGAACTAGGCTGTGTAATTTATTAATATGCGCGCGATAGGTATTTGTAATAAATGATTTGATACTGACATCGTCACGGTTATCACGTCACTAGTCGCACACGACATATATTATTATGATATGACGTCACGAGACGGAATAAAGAACACAGAGCTGACGACCAACCTTCAGTATTTAGAGAGACATTTGAAGGTCTAGCTCTTCAAGGAGAAACTAATATTATGGCAATAACCGTATGAAATCAATCTGTATAGTTTAGTAGTTAGTCCTGGGAGCCTACCATCGTCTGTTTAAGCAGAACGTCGTTTCATTTTAGTACCGTAGGAGGAGGAGGAGAGGAGGTACCATAAAAAGGAATATGGATAATATTTAGTGTTTATTGATTTAGTGAGTCGTGGTGACCTTGGGGTTTGAGCAGTCGCCTGATACGCTAGCGACGCAAGTTCGAGTCCCAGCGACCTGTACCAATGAGTTTTTTTAAAAAACTTATGTACAGTCATTTGCTTTACGGTGAAGGAAAACATTGTGAGGGAACCTGCATGTGTCTGAGAAGAAATTCAAAGATGTATGTATAGTGGCTTAGGTGGCGATAGACTCACCATCTGTCACGTTGGCGCTTAATCATCTTCGGTGAAATCTCGGTGTTGTTATTATAACACCTCTGCCTACCCTTCGGGGAATACAGGCGTGAGCATATGTAAGTATGTTTATTGACATGTTTACTTACGGCGAGCGGGAAAATAAATTATGGTCTGCGTTAGCCATTTCATGAAGCCGTTATTGTCTGCAGGATTTACCTATATTTAATTATTAAAACACCGTACAAATTGTTCAATTGATAGTTTTTACAGTCATGCTCATTATTGGTCATGAATCACAGTAATTGTGTGCATATATGACTTTGTGTTCGTTGATATTTCCTTCCTTGATGTTACTGATCCACGTGATTTTTACCATGACGAAATATAGTAGAATGACATTGTCTACGCGGAAAAATGGTTGATAAATATAATTGAAGGATCTGTTTGTAATTCCAAATCAAAATTAATTACAAATCGCATATGAAAGTATAGACGCTTCTCACAAGAAAAAAAGCTATTTTTTTTTCTTTATGTCTGTCTGTTTGTTCCGGATAGTCTCCGAAACGGCTGGTCAGATTTAAGCGGATTTTCATTTCAGATAGCTAATGATACAAGGAAAAACAAAATAACTTTACTTTTATTAAAAAAAACATAGGGATCCACGGGCTTGATAAGGGCATGGGAATTAAATCTATGCGGGTGTAACGAGACAAAGCAAGTACATACTAAAATCAGTCGTGATTTAGTGAACAGAACAATAAAACATGAACGATAACATAAAGCACGAGTATTTGGAATATAATTACGTGTAGTCGCGTGCCCGTAACGCGACGTCGACGTGACGTGACGCGAGCGTGTGACGTTGTAGCGTCATGACGTGGGGGTAACGTCTTTAGTTGTTCCTCCTCATGTAAAGGTCAGTGCACTCTAAGGCTAAATAACTATTGAAACCGTTAATTCTAGCATAAACTACTAATGGATTGCAATTTTTCTCGTTGGAACATAATATATGGTGCGCTTCCTGAGGGATAAGACTACTTATTTGTCACTTGTATAGTTTTTTTTTCATGTATTAATAAACTAGCTGTGCCCTGCGGTTACACATGCGTAGACTTAATATCATTTGATGGCTTTATTTAACGGAACTCACACAATTTTCTTTAAATTAAAAATATCTTCTTTTGACATCAGCTATCTGCAAGTGAAAGTCTCGTTGAAATTGATTCAGTCGTTTTTCGTTCGTCAAACAGACAAATAGATAGTTTTTTTTTAATGTACTGTATTGATTTTCATATATGCATTTAGTGTAAACCTGTTTATTCCTGATTACAAACTCTAATTTCATTCATCTGTGTAAATATTTATTAAATAGATATTGTGTACAAGTGTTTATAACCCTGCCAGTGACGCGCGCTCGCTCATATTTTCTTTTATTCTTCTCTCGAAACAAGACAAAGGAGATAAAATGCTTAACTTTTTTCTCGCAGTGAATCATTGCTATTGTATGAATAATTTGTTTATTCTCCCTCCGCCCGAGTGATAGCTGGAATTCACAAAAACTTTGCTGATAATAAAAATCGCGACCGAATGAAAATATATAATTTGTAAAGTCTAGAACTCATTGGAGATAAGGCGAAGGTCCTTTACTTTCAGTTTTTAAGATAAATGTAGCAGTTTAAAAAATAGTTTTACCAAAACAATTGTGTTCATATTCGATTTTAACTTCTAACCGCCTATATTTAATAACATTTGAGTCGATAATTCAAATAAAAGTTTTGAATCTTGGTGTAAGCCAATGACTCTTTAAAAAGGTTTATGCTAAGTTGAGCTTGACCACAAAAAAATTGCGATCATGATGTCATATATCCAGATAACTGTCGTCAGTGATAATCCATAATTTTTGGTATTCTAGTAAGCAAAGCCACCACCTGTGTTTTGGGCTTTTGAGTAGATCCGGCAAGACGCTCTAATACCTTTAAGCTGTGCATGCTCGGTGTTGTGCTTCGATCAAATCATTTTGAGCATCACAACAATATGTCGCGGCAATTGTTTCGCATCAAAACACAGTGAAGATTGGAAGCATTTGTCACAATCAATCACCATTCAATCCGGCGTCCTCAACAAAGTGGCGTATGACGGGAATACACGTCGACTGAACATGACACACCGACATATTTTGCTTATTGAAGCTACTGAGATTTACTGTAAGCTCTTGCAGGAAATAAAATTATGTTCACTACTGAAGTTAATAAAAACAACAGTTGGTATTTAGTTGTATTAAATTTTCCTCATATAGTATATTTTTTTAGAGCGAGTGCTTAGAAGTAATATTATTAATTTGTGATGATTCGCCGCAGTCTTTCATTGAGTAAGCATTAGCACGCGCCGCGCTGCCTGCCACCTACACAGAGTACACGCGCACAGAGAGGCAACTACACGCGCATTAAGATGTGCATTGAAATGTGTGTGCATTATCACATCACACATAATCACAGGAAATTATAAAGTAAAGATACATGCGTTTTTAAAATTGTTGAAGTCAGCTTTATAACCGTTTGTTCAACATACTTGTGTAATTCCTATGCATGCTTCGATACTGACGTGAAATGACAAAAACATCCCTCCACGAGCGCAGCACACAGAGCATGTCATCAATCACTACATACAATCGTTTCAAGTAGTTTTCACTTCTATATCCTTTATTAATCGATTCTATCATCTATAAATGGTTCAGACTTTCAATGATAGATATAGCGCGGACTTTGCGTTATTTTTAAAAGAGAGCCAAAAAATATTGAATAAGTATCATCTAATATATATAATTCTCATGTCACTAGGTTACCAAACTCCTCCGAAGTGGCTGGACGGATTTATATGAATTTTGTTTGTGTATATGGGTAGGTCTGAGAATCTGTCAACATCTATTTTTCATACCCCTATGTGGTGGTGAATCACCCATAAGGTTGATCCACAAAAAATATGGCAATACAACGTTTGCCGGCCAGAGCTAGTACCTTAGCATATAAGTTATTTTGTGAAGCATGAAGACATTCGTGAATTAGTCTGAGTCTTCACTTTCCCAATGCTTACCTTGAAGACTAGAGCTGATACTTGTATATTTACGTTTTTCATTTGGTTATTCTATCATGATCGAGTATAAGCAATAATTAATAGGCAAGACAAATATGAATAATACCAGTTAAGTCTGCCGCTGTTAGTCTGTGTCACGCTGTAATTCAGTGGCTGATGAATTATTCACCGGCCGAAAGACCAATTGTTTACCTCGGCCCATTGTTCTACTCCGCGAGCTACCCACTATCTGCATTTATATTAGAGCTGGCTGTCTGGACATGCGTGAGCTTCATATTTATCTTGCGTTTGCTTAATAGTTATAAGACAGTCATTATATCGTAGGGCAGCGTCGGTCAGGGCATCGAATAAAACACAAGTAACAACAAGCTGGCTCTACCGGGGAGCCAAACTATAATCGTTTTAGCAGCACGCTCTAAAATTTCTTAGTTTTGAAGTTTCATTTTACATAGAACATAGAAGTTAACCTTTTATTACACAACATAGACTTAGATAGTCCTCGGTTTAAAAGTAACTCCATCTCCTTTCTTTCAGTGATACCGATTTAAAACGGGATAGATGTAATTTAAGTCCAAGTTTAGTCTATTCTGCATTAGAACCATATCTGTAAAAAGGGGTTATAGTTACAACACCAAAGATGAGTGTCATTAGCGCTGCAGACCCCTATGATGAATGGAATAACATAACCTTTTTTTAAGGAGGTTGATGATGGAGACAAAGCCTCTACGTAACATACTAAACTCACATCTCAAGTAATGTTATACGCATTACTTATTCAAAAAGGGATAGATGTAGTTTGAGTCCAAGTTTAGTCTATTCTTCATTAGAACGATATTTGAAAAATGAGGTTATAGTTGCAACATCAAAGATGAGTGTCACTAGCGCTGCAAATAAAAATGCTATTCCAGTCATCACAAAGTCTTATGATGACTGGAATAGCATATTTTTTAAGAAGGTTGATTATGGAGACAGCCTCTATGTAACATACTAAACGCACATCTCAAGTAATGTTATACGCATTACTTCGTAAACCTCCCATACATAATCTGGATAACACCAAGCCATAAGCCTACAGGTACACACGGAGATAAGGCGAAGATGGCGTGGTGTCGACGCTCTCGTCTTTATTTATAGCGGTTTAGAGTTGCAATCGCGCTATCACCGTGATTTATATCAGCAGTTGTGAGGTTTATTTATACGGTCGCTGGTTTGAATTCGAGTTTCTTGAGCGAGGAGAGCAGGGAAGTCTGGGATAAACATAACATGCTCTTCTTGCCAAATTCAAATGAGATTCCTTAGGTTTTCACTGTGCAAATATTTATGTAAGAAAATTCCTGTATTAATGTAAAAAAAATTGTTGCTACGAGCTATTATGACAAACATTATAAGCAATATTGGGCCCAAAATATACCCCTGGGATACACTCTACCACTCAGGTTCAGAATGGAATTTGTTTTTTTCTCTATCTTCAAGATCAACTAACTGATGAACGTTCTATCTATGCAAGCGCTGGAATACTCTATCAGCAAATCGTATTCTTCTGTAAATATTTTATTGTTATTCACATCCAGTAGGTAGTAGAAGGATTGTAAATTAACCTAAGTAAGCGTTAGAAAATGACGTTCAATGAGTTTTCCAAATCCCTTATGTTGAATATTTTTTTTGGAATTTGAATTGTTTGGTTGCGATTCCTTCTGCAAATTAATTTATGGTATATAATAATAAAGAAAAATAATAATTTAAATGGTTTATTCAGGTTATATAGATAAGATGTAGCTGAAACTACCAGATCAGAAATCAGTCCTTATATCATACACTACACGCGAACACAATAACAGTATCAAATATACCACATTGGATTTATAACTGGTTCTAAGCATAAACAGGAATGTATGAATATGAAAATGAATACAGATGTTCAGGTGTTGCTTCACATTCTTGCCTGCAGCCAAGGGACGAATGACGTGACTCTCGTGAACGCTGATGGCAGTCCTATCTCGCAGCTTATACCAGAGCCGAATGACGTCACACCAATCTGTGGACCATACATTTAACTAAGAACTTAATTCAAAAGTAAGAAAGCATCTGGATGAATCTAAAACGAACATTAAGAAAGAGGCTGTACACCGTTATTCTATGTGAAAATTCAGCACAGTGTCTTAAAGTTGCAGTGAACCCACTCCAGAGTAGTTACCACTCTATGGCTACTAGTCAGAAGCAGCATTCTTACCAGCACGGTTTCTCCTCCTCTGTTAATAGTGAGAGGGCCACCGGAGTCGCCACCGCAAGTCCCCACGCGACCCACGCCGCTAGTGCACAGCGTCGTCGGTTTCACTATGTTGAAGCTCTTGGCGCACAACTTGTTTGAGATCACCTTCAGGGTCACATGCCTTACAGCCTGGTTTGGTGAAATAAGAACGTCTGAAACACAAAATAATAATTTCAAAACTTCTAAGTATTCCAAAATTATAAGAAGTTTATACAAAGTACAATCAGCAAACGATCTAAGATTGAGTAAGAGGTTATAGTTACGGTCATTAGTTTTTCCAAATCCAACGGCTTCAGCTTTATTCCCCGTGAATGTGTTGGTGAGCAGTGCGCCACTGGGCAGCGAAATACTTTTTATCACATCTGAAAAAACACAGATCTTCAGAACCATTTCAAAAGAGGCCGGTGAGTTTTTAATCACGCTTTTAATGGATACACCAGATATTATTTGGATAAAAATTTACTATTGGCAGTTATAGGCACAAAACTTACTGGTATATTCGACATGTTTGAATTTGATGATAGCGATGTCATTATTGAGATTCATTGGGTTCCACTTCTCATGTGTCTGTACGTCGGAGGTGGCGACGCGCGTGCCGCCGGAGAACAGCCTCACGGAGCCCAGCACGATGACGAACTGGCGCGCTCTACTTTGGCCGTCGTACCAACAATGCGCCGCGGTCACCGCTCGAGTGTTAGACAACATGGACGAGCCACATACTGAATTGGCACCGTTCTTCAATGTAATCAACAGTCCACCCTGTAATGAAATATATAAAACAAGAATAAGTATGTTTAACAAAGTTTACAAATAATTTGTGGGATGTCGCTTCCTTTACTTAATTATGAACCACTTCATTGAATTTGCTCAGGCGTTGGAGGAACAAATAAGAGTATGTTTGTCTGATGCATGTCATATCGCGAATTGTGAACTCACCAAATATGGGTGCGCACCGAGGCTAGTGGGAGAGCCGCCTATGATATGAGTGGTCACTGAACTGTTCTCTGCTCGCTCAATGCGCGCCGCCTCGGCGATGCCCACCGTCTCGTGGTAGAACAGCTGCGGGACCTCGGCGCACGCGCCGGCCACCACCGCGCTCAGCAGACACAATAGAGACATCATGGTGCGGTGTTGGCAGTTGAATGTGCAGCATACATATCGCTACACGCTTATATATGTTACAATATTATAGTATTACTCATATTTGAAGTTGACGCCGTATGCCTTGGTTCGTTGCCTAAACCGCATCACAAAAAATGTACTAGAAGGTATTATATACGTAGTGTCAGCTGTAGGAACTGCGAGCTGGATCAATCACCTGAAGTTTGTACCGAGAACTTTTGAACTTAAATAGAGCGATTCATCACACAGAAAACAAACACAAGATCATTGTGAAGTCGTGCCGATGACTGCGGGTCAGAACAAATAAGCAGACACGTATACACAACTATAGCTAGCCTAACTATAGCTAATTTTGAGTTTATTGTTAAAATTAAAAAAATATTTTAAAGCGTGTCAGTGTCCGGAAAAAGGATAATTTTGTGTTAGTGACGACCGTAGTTTGGTTAGTGCTCCATACAATGACCGGATGTGTGTCATACTTTTTTCCTTATTTGACCAACCAATTAACTGTTTTTACAGCACTTTTAAATTGTACTCTCAATTGTTTACAAGGAAAAAAACGGGGTTTTCAGGAGCAATAACCTAGTGTATTAGAATACATGCGTAATCTAAATAACTGACGACCGCACAGAAATGACACAGTTGCATCGTGGTGGAAGGAGATAAGGATATGATTATGGCAATGGAGGCTACGTGCAGAAGGGGCCCTCATTTTTCTCTATGGCAGCTGGTGCAGGTTTAACTTCAGGTTGCAGCATACCATCTACTGAATATATCGCATTTACTTTTTTAGAACCACTGAACGTACGTCGACAGAGAGCGATATTCGAATATACATAAAACATTACATAAACCGCAGTCGAAAACGAAATAAATAGGACTTGGAATGAAGTCGTGGAACTATTTATTCATCGAGAGGAACGTTAAATCCTAAATACTTTATTACAGTTACGGTGAAAAGTTGTTATAAATAAAACATTATATTTTAAAATAACTAAGATGTATTGTATGTGCCCCGCGGTTTCACTCGCGTAGAGTTAATTTAATGGGTGCCCGCGGCACTCTAATGTTTTTTTGTCAATAAAACTAGACTTAGTTACTCCTTGTAACATTAGCTACCTTACAGTGAAAGTCCCGTTAAAATAGGTCCAGCCGTTTCGGAGGTTACCCGGAACAAACAAACAGACAGACAGAAAAACATTTAAAAATTGTTTTTTTTTAAGTCAGTATCGTATATACTTTCATGTGCATTTAGTGAAAAGCTGATATTTTGGAATTACAAATACACACTTCAATTTTATTTTTTATCTGTATATATGTATAGATTTTGATTTTTTATATGATTTTAAGGCCCAGTTTTCATTTATATACAGGTACAGATTTGTAGTTAGATAGTCGGTGGTTTAATAAATATAGAAGTGTAAAATTTTACGGTTCACCGCAATGCCAGCCCCCGTTGAAGCAGTCTCATTATATTAAGATTGACGCTGGAACGAGGTAATGAATTGTGTTATGCAAACAGGCTGCCTGTCGAACGGGAGCAAATCAACTTACGATTGTTCACTCAAATACGCTGCCTTCACTTTGTAGGTGTCTTATATTTGTACTACTTCATTTCAATTTAATTTTGCCTTTAATCTTTATATAATCCAATATCAATCTAATAATTATAATACTCGGATGTTTATTATGTAGCAAAGAGGGTGAACAAGTCTGCAATTACCAGTATGTTTGTTACACCAAGGATGTCACTCATGTCCACCTGAACATAAAACAGACAGCTCAAAAAACATAAGTATTTTAATTTTGAATTTTTTTTAATCGTACAGTTCTAATTATCCCTTTTTCTTACAAGAAGTTCTCATCCGGTAAACTCGTTGCAAATCTTCTCTTCTTAATAGCAGCGCCTCACTGCTGTGATAGTGTTTGCATTGCGAGGTGCAAAATTGTCGCTACTCCGATCCAATGTGATTATAAATGTTATTTAGCGTAGATCGGCCATTAAATATAAGTAAGGGGCGATAGCGCTATCTCGATAGCCGCACCTCGGGCGTGATCGAAGCGGCCTATCGCCCGGAATGACCGACCATGCGGCTCTGATCGAACCTGATAGCGTTTTTCAAGGGTTGATGGTGGATAGTGGTCCCCACATGGGTCGTTGGGGTGTTCACGAGCGCCTGATTGGGAACATTACATGACATATTGGAATGGACGCCGTTGACAGATCCATTAGATATTGGATTAGGGAAATTATGCCAAAACAACAAAATTAAGAGTTACCCTCCCATCGTTACAGTCTTCAACACTTTTCATATTTATAAACACGATTATATTTTCATCACAACAATGTACTTGCCAAAATATATTATTTAAAAGCCTCCGATCTTCAGCTTCCAAGTGACAAAGTGTCTATAAATGTAACATCAAAGTAAAGAAGTCGCATAATTCTAGGAAGTTTCCTTAAATGAATACAGCTCTTGATATTTATAACAAGCTAATGAGTGTTGAGTGATGCAGCATCGTTCGGTAAAGACGGTGTTGTTGGACTACATTGTAATTATAACTAGGAAGTACAAAGGCATTGGTCGGTGGACAATAGTGAAATAGCACTCTTTTCAACGTATCTGTTTTCAGTGAATTATTGATAAGAAACATCGGGGTATAACAAATGTATCGAAGCTTTCTGAAAACATGTCTCCAGAGGTGAGTAAAGTTTGATAAAAAAACCAACATATTATAGAAATGTTTAAGTGGTAACATAACCTAATCTTCTACTTTGTGCACACGAGTTTTGATTGCTTCGCGAACATAAATTATAGCCGCGACTCTCGTGATGTAAGATCGCTAAACTTTTAAAACTAAAGTTTTTAGAAAAACGTGTTTTCTAAAAACTCATTGAAATAGACTGGTTGGTTGTCGCATCGCTTAAATTGCTGGCGAATATTTTATGACTTATCCATCACGATTCTTCAAAACAATATAAGTACGCATACACTTGGGAGCAACAATAAAAACAGTAACTAAAACTACAATGTATACTCCCTTTTCCCTCCAGGTATAATAACAGCTCCCTTCCTTGAGAAACACTCGCGGGCCTAAGACCAATAATGCACTCGAGCCCGAGTCCTCGCGAATTAATCCAGCGAGCGCGCCCCTACTGCGACACCGACACAATATTACCCTGCGTTTGACCCGCGATAAATAATAACGCTCTCTCCCTCACGCGTCTACACGTGTCCCGTTCCCACCCTCGTCTAATATCTAACACAGAGCACTGTGAGTTACTTAAAGCTCAAAATAAGTGTTGACAGATGAACCCTCCGATGTTTACACTTTTGTTTGATCCCGGGATATGCTTGGTGTAACGACCGGCAGTGCTTTGTTGCAGCCAGTTGGGACTTTGAGAATGTATATTTATGTGTAATAACTTGATTTCAGAGAAGTTTCTGATATCCATAAATTTAATATCACATAATGTATTGATCATACGTTATAGAGTCACTTCGTCGGCCTAGGGGCCTACCATCATCGGCTTAAGCAGAACGTATTAATAAAAGTAATTAAATATTAAAAGCGATCTCAAGTACGCCCGATTAGATAAACTGACTTGGTACAGAAGTGTGAGGAGACCCCAAATAACGGGAAAAAGAAGAATAGTTGTAGTGTCACATCACCACTTAACATTTATTTTCCAGTTTTATGTTTGAAATGCAGAAGCGTAATTAGTTTAAATTTTATCTGAATTCATGCCAATGTCACGGGGCTTACCATAACCTCTAACTTTATTGACTGTGTGAAAGTGACTGACTGATATATGTCATATTATGCGTCTTATCATAATCATTATCATGTTATCATGTCAATAAGAGGTAATTTTTTTCAGCATGTAATGTATTGTAAAGGCTAACAATACATTTTCCACCACCATAAAAGTGTCCAATCGCATAGTAGCGCAGTAGAGATATGTGAAGCCAGTTAACTGTATTTGCTAGCTGTCACGACGGAGGCAGAATATGACAGGATGGCGTCATGACGGCCCGTGACTCGACACATTCACAAAAGGCTGGGATTTTTGCGTACACATCACTCACAGAATCAGATATTGATTCGATTCATATTTTTTTAAGCTTAACCAAGCTACAGCTTGCTCTTTTTGGTTTGCAAATTATGCTCGGTTAGTAAAGTTTTTCAATCCCTGCTTTCGTGATTCTATCTCTATTCCAAAGCGCCATTAAATGTACATTAGGCACATTTACCTAAGAATGTGATGTGAATGTAATACACGATGGTTGTTCATGTTCTGTGATGTAACATACGCGGTGTAGCAGTAAGCAGGCGCGGTGGAAGGCCACAAAGCGCACGGCGGCGGTCGCAAAAACTTGTAAATTGTGAGCCCTTTGTGCCCCCGTCAGGCGTCACTATCAGACCGGCCGGGGCTACCCGCGACTGCCTGCCGTAGGGTTGCCTATTTTGATGTTCAAACACTTTCCTGATTTAAAGGAGTTTAATTATTTTCTTATGCTTATCAAAAAAAGCCTACATTGGTTATTTATTTGGCGTTCATCTTTAAATCTATACATCTATACAGATAAATAAAATTGAAGTGTCTGTTTGTTATTCCAAAATTACAGCTTTTCACTAAATGCATATGAAAGTAATATACGCTACTGACACTAAAAAACCAAGTTTTAAATTTTTTCTCTGTCTGTCTGTCTGTTTGTTCCGGGTAAAATCTGAAACGGGTGGACGGATTTTAACGGGACTTTCACTGGTAGGTAGCTCATGTTTCAAGGAGTAACTTAGGCTACTTTTATTTATTAAAAATATTAGGGTTCTGCGACATTAAGGATGAAACTAAATCTACGTGGGTGAAACCGCGGGGCACAGCTAGTAGGTAATATAAATTGATGTCGCCCTTTCCATACAAATTAATTTCGTCTCCTTGAACGGATCGTTCATCTAAATTACACCAGGGAAAATGATATGGGTGTTTACAAATACAATAAACAAACAAAAAAATTTTTATACAAAAGAGTTGAGAGGGGTTTTAGCTAAAATATACTTACTTATTATATTTAGTGAATATGAAAAATGTCAACGTTTTGTAATAGTTGAAAAAAGTCGTAAATCGAAGTGAAGGGATGGCGGATTGCTAGTTAAAACATACAATTTAAAACTTCTATACTATCAGAGGTATAGGACGTATCAAAGCGACGCGAGTCAAAATGTATCGGTATAGCCAATGCTTTTTATATCCATTGCAATGAATAAAAAAAAACCTACATATGAAACTGAAAAGTCATCTTAGACGTATACTGCGCCTGAAAGATAAACAAAACTAAGAATGATGTCACGTTGATTTCTATATTTATCTTTGGTAGAATGTGGTTGTAGGTAATTAATTTTTAAATGTGTTCAAACTAGTTGTGTTAAATAGATCTTTCAGGGAAACTCAATAAAAAGTTTTGGATATTATCTAACTTTCAAGAATCTTAGATCCAATTAGGTAACTCCTGTATCAAAGTTGAGCTTGATGCTTGTAACACAATACAGTGAATGTAATAATATAACTTTCACAATTGACATATTAATCGCAGACAGAGCGCTGTGGCAGCCCTACCGTTGTGTTTGATAGTAGGTACTAAGAAACCCTTTGAGTAGTGTATACTTTTGCTCTGTAGTTGGGTTAGTTTGAATGGAGTAGACATATTTTATTATTTGGCTTCGTATAAATCATACTTGGGCTCGAATAAAAACTTATTTGCCAGCTCATAAGCCCTTAATAATGGAAAATATACACACAATGAGATTAGTTTAACATTATAATGAAAGGCATCTGTCAAAGTTGGTCCGTGCATTACTTACAGTTAGTGAACAAAATATAATAAATAACATACAATCAAGAAATACAAACATACGTTGAAGAAAAACACTGAAAAGTGTTTTACATCTGTTGTATTTTCATCTTTTTAGTCGTTTTATTTTGAACTCATTAAAAAGGTAAGCAATGGTACAGTTTGGTGGTGCTTTTACTGCAGCTTACCAAGGGTGTCCCTCGCGCTACCTGCTTAAGTAACATCTTTAAGTCAACACAATGCAAGACGGGAGGGCCCCTCTATACAACGGCTCCAGTCGTCTCCTCTCCCCGATGGAGCTTCGTGGAAAAGATCTCAGTCGGGCAGTTTCAAATTTCTTTAGCTTAGATATAGGGGGTAAATGTAATTCGTTATAATGTATAAATATTGTCAAAAGACTGTCACACAAGTAATGCTAGACTTAATACCGTTGGTGATACTAATGATATTGGTTGTATCCGCAGTCGTGTCCCCTCCGTGATCGGGGTGGCCGTGATATATATGGGCATATTCCCGACACGTCCCGCTAACAAATTCATCAAACGTCCCCCGTCCGTTCGTTTGTCCGCACCTCCTAAATAGCTGCACATTTCTCGCACAATGGTGGACATTTATTATTTAGGATCTGTGCCGATAATCGCCTACATTACCCGATTTCTTTCGCTGGGGTGACGCCCTCGGTGTGGCGCGTCAACAAATATTTATTTTACCGATCAATCATGTCATCGTCACTCTTATAATTGACCCGATAGAGTTGAATTTTGTCTGAAAATAATGTATTGGAAAAGTTGGTCATGTATTTTTATCAGATGACGTGTAAAGGTGCGTTCGCAGCGCCGTCCGGTGGGAGCGAACGCATCTGTTACTGAAATTCGCTTGATATATTGTTTCATGTAACACGAAGTTACCTACTTTTACCGGCTGGCTCTTCACTGTATATTGGACCCACTCGCCTCACGATAGAGTTACATTTTGTATGATACTTAAATGAATTGTGTATAGATGACATAAATCCAATGCATTGCTTTAAAAAATGTCAACGGAGCGAGTTATTGAGAAGGGGCCTCGTTCTGGTATAACATGCATGTAGGTACTGGGAATAATTTTAATCATGTTCAATGCGAATATCGGTCGGTGTAAAATACCATGTAGTTACATATCATTACTCATACTTTTTCCATATTGTTTTTAATACCACAAAAGGTAAATGCGTACGTATTCCTATGACAGTAGCTGTTACCGTAGCAACACCACATAGCGTTAACCACACCTGCACACGTCATGGAACAGTGAGAGTGAAGCGAACTTCAAGGAAACCGGCTCTATGATAAAGCGAAAGTAAGACTAGAATTAAACATTATATTCTCAGAGAACTTAGTATTGAATAGTAGAGAATTTTGTACTGAAGGTAAATATATCAATGATGGTAAGCGGTGCCTGTGAACACTTGTAATACCAAGGGTATCACTTCCACGGTACGTGAACGATCAAAACGTATGCCATGTGCAGTTTTCGACTCACAGAAAATAATAAATATATTTTTCTAATTAAGAGAGAAAATATTAAATAGGTTTTTTTTAAATTAAATGTGCCTACATTAGGATACTTGTAGCTGTATCATATTCTGTGATGTTTGGTGAAATATGCAAGATGCCATCTAATTTCCTTAGTAACATTTTGTACAAAATTGAAATAAGCTCTTCCAATACTCTTCCTTCCATGTAGTACTGGCGACCTTATTCACTACACTACACTACTCTGACTTACTATCATTCCGCTTAGACCTTGTGAAAGGTGGAGGTACACTTCCCGGTTGGGCAGCTCCGTAAATTAGCATGAGCGTTATGGCGTACCATTACAGAATTCTAAGGCCTTGATGTAGAGTATGATCAATTCATTCATTCAAAAAAGCAGGAAAACCTGAACTTAGATTAGCTACATGCATGGAGACTAGTAATTATGTATCGCCTTGCGAGAGCACAACATAACGTACAGGATAACAAAGAAGTGTTCATGTTGACCTCCAGACGGCGTTGAGTGGCTCTCCCGGCTCTCCGCCGATGCCACGCCACTCTCGACTTTATTACAACGCGACATTTTATTAACTCCGTATATTATGTTAATGACGCAAATTAATCACTTATTTATATAACTTTGTGAACACTCGGTGATAGATGGTGTTAACATGACTCAGCCCGCGGTTGTTGAATGCAACTTGGAGACACATCAACGTGTCTAATATGATGTGTTACTAGCTTTTACCCCCAACTTCGTCCGCGCAATTATCTTTTTATTTACTCTATGACCGTTATTAGGGTCAAAGCTATACTCATACCAAATTTCAGGAAAATCGATTCAGCAATTTAGTCGTGATAAGGTAACAGACAAATAAAAAAAATCTTTATTCGATTAGGCTTTTATTTTCAAATCTTCGGAATTACATAATTATACAGGATTATACATGCTACTGCCAGACTAGCATGCTACTGACCGACAGAGATACCTGCCCATTTATCAAATTAATATGGATGTTAATGTCGCTTACTTGTTCATATTCAAGAGAAGAACTCTTGTGTTATTTTATTGATGAAATACATTTCATCAATAAAATCTCAATTTGACGGGAACAATTTAAAAGGAGTTTCTGAAAAAAAATCACATAATTTGGATAACGAACCTGATCCACTTAGATGTCTTTCAAAGTACCGTTTGAAATCATAAATATAACACTATTCGCTTAAGATCATTTGTTGAAGTCCTCTTATTTATTCATGAAGGAGTGACGCGAGGGAGAGCGTACATATCTGGGGAATAAAGATGCTTTAAAATTGATAGAGTCTAATTCTTTTTATGACCAGGATTTGCTCTCGAAGCGAAAAGTTAAGAGCTTTTACATTGTATGAAAGTCGGCCAATATTTGAGCCAGTGTTTGAATTCATTTACTTTGGATATTGGCGCAAAAGTTTGATCAAAATAGTTGGATGAAAACAATCCAAGTGATTTTGCTCAGCATTTAAGTTAATAGAGAATCAATCGCGAAGACACTCATTGTACGGTGGAATAGGAACGCTATTTGATTTCAATTCCAGGTAATGAAAACCAACACTAGCAACAATTGTATTGAAATCACAGGTAAGACGAATGTTCGTCTAGCCATGATGTAATTCAGGCTTAGAATACCCTTATAGATTTTGATACCTATACCAGAATGAATAGATACTAGTTCTTTTAAGGTCATGGAAAAACTAATTTAGTTAAATACGATGACGTCGAAGAAGTATGTAAAAAAATAACTGCACATTGTTAATTGATGCTATTACTCTTTTACAAAAGCTGCTACGATATTACTGCTTATTTCATACTTGGAGCACGCAATCTTCGCAACCTTATAACAGGAACCTACTAGTTAAACAGTTCACGTTTTACAACTTGTTTGATTTAAAATTACTGATACAAATAGCTCAGTTTTATGGTCATCCGATAGAAAATGTTCATTATAATAAAGTCTAGTGCTCACAAGCTAGTCCAGCTGCTGCTCTGGTTTATAAACACTATAAACGCCCTCCCCCATTAAATATACAATGTCGCTTTACGTACTCCGAGTGTGTGTAGTTTAGTGGTCTCAAGTCACGTCTTGACTGCCGTAATTTAGTTGTGTTATGAAACATTTATAGACGACCAGCGCTTGCGCATTATATTATGTGAAAGGAATTATTTTCAAACAAGCAGTTGTAGATAGCCACTGCTGGTAAGTGAACAATACGTACGCGAGGCCAGCTGCTTTAGGAACCGAGAACAGTATAAGTATTGGTTTTGACACATTCATACATCGTCGTCTAACCTTGCGTTATGGCCTATCGAAGTCACTTGGGATAACCTCGTCGGGCAGGTGACTGTCTCTCGCCGTCTATGTAATGAGATCCTTTGGCATCGAATAGTGAAAGACCCCTTTGGTTCCAAGGTGTGTGCATAAGTTTACCGTAAATGCGCACTAACTGCGCACAAATTGTGTGATATGCAATTAGTTACACCTACGTAATATGAGCATAATTGTGAACAAATCTGACGAATTTGGATGAAGCTAAATCGGCACATGTTTGTATTTTCCGATTGAAATTGGGCTCTATTTTTACATCCATTGAAATATACTAATAGGAATACAAGTTGTCTAGTTCATATCCTAGATATCCAGCGGTACATACAACAAATAAATGGGTGGTTAAATGTTGTGAGCCTCACTGATTCCAACAATATTACCTATGTCCAATAATCCAAACATGTGCGCGGCCTTCGGAGAACATGACAAGTAACAAAAATTGCCGATTCCGGTATTGAATAATATATTATTTTCCTCTAGCAAAGTGATAAAATATTATATACAGACAGTACGCCTGTATATTTTACGCTACACTTGACGTGTTAATTAACTTCATCGGACAAAAAATAACGAAACGACAGCGAGAGACGAACTGCAAACACTCCGAGGCACGGTGTAACTCAAATACGGCATTTTACTGCGACCAAATACAACGTGTTCACAATCACCTCGTCGCGGCATGATGGCGGCCATACCAATACTCGGGCTTATTATTTAGCGTTATTTTTTATAGTAGCAAGACCCCTCTCATGACCTCTTACTGCCATAGTAGCTTAACTCTCATTACGAGACAGATGTATGTGACGTGTATAAGTCTGTCACTGTCACACAGTGGAACTATGGTGGCAATAAGAGCTTATGGTAAGGCCGAAAATTAATTATGCTGCTTAACCATCATTTGCAAAGAGACAAACAAACACTTCTTTTTAATAATATTAGATTATCGTTGATGCAACACGAGGTAGAGCAAAGTGTAATAAATTTAGGTTTTCCATCTGTAAGTTTGGGACTTGGTGTTAAGTAACCTCTCACGTCTATTTATTAGCTAACCTGTGTAATTAACCACATTGTACGCCAACAATATAACAGTAAGTACCACGAACAAGCAGCAGACTGGATTATTTACAAGAATTGATCATCATTTTAGTAATGTCTATAAATCTACTACGTTCCAGTTAATTTGTATTCCGCCGGCGTGATATTTGTACGATCCCTTACACTTCACTTTCATATACTGAACTCTATTCCGAAGGTCAAAAGAGCCTTTATTGCTTATCGTAAATTGGGTTGATGGTTTAGTAAGTGTATAAGAAATTCATGATCCAGCAGGAGCCGCAAACTTTTTATACGCTTTACTCAAGTCGCACACAACTCGACAAAAACAAAACGTCCAACGTCAATAGGCCTCGGAAATTGGTATAAGGAGCCGAGTTATGCTCTCTTAACTACATTGCCAGTTTAAAATAGACTTTAATGCTTCCAGTTATCGTACTATTTGCAATGACACTAGAGAGTGCTGATTTTATGTTACGACACCGCTTTTCTAATTTTTAACCGACTTTTAGACATAATAAAAATGTTTAAAGAGGATTCTATAAACGAAAAGATTAAAGGTCATATATCCATTTCCTTGGACATTTTTTCATGATTTATATATAATAATTGATAAAAATTTAGAGAAAAATAAAAATTATGTGAATTAAATTTACTTAACTTACCTTAGGAGTTGGTGTTTGAAACTGAGTTTGATACTGTATTTGGTAGTTCAACAAGTTATTAGTTATGATTCATTCCTACTGATAAACGTAACCAATAGTACCCGAAGTCTCTTATGTGCAAGTACACCTCCAATATCGGTGCTGGAATAGCTTCCCCTTCCCACTAATGTGTGTGCAAGTCTTCAATTATACAAGATTATCAACTCGGAGCAAAGCATGAACATAGTGTACAATTATACCAGCTTTGTAAGCAGTATGGAATCACGAGATAATTTATAAAATAACATCGTTTGTTCCATCGATCGTGAGGATCACAATTAAATCTTTTAAATTTACTATCAAAATGATGTCGAATTCTCTAAATGAAATTTAGGCAAATGTCTATATAACACGTACGCGATCGGTCACGACATGACCCCATACGACATTACGCCGGGGTTGTAAGCAAATTGTACCTGAATTCCGTACCGCTTCTAGTAAGATCATACCAAAAAACGTCACTTACCATAGGCTGAATGTATAAATTAATATGAAAACTAATTTACTCATATTTTCTATGAATGTATACTGTGGTACGAGCGTGTGCGCGATGCAAGAGGAGCTGCTTTAATACTGGCGCACAGCCAATTATTTAAGTAAACTCATTTACTGCAAAGTAATGTCAAGACGAAATTTGAATCAATGAATGCTCATCTATAGAGTTCGGCTAATTAATTAATGCTTAATGTTATAGTAGACTGCAATGGCGTCGTGTATGATTCATGGGTGGGATTTTTTCCATGTTTTCATGAATCATTATGAGTATATCAGTAGCAATTTGATTATGGGGCGTATTGTTGACGATATAACAAATCAATATAGTATTTTATAGTAAGCCTATTTTGATTTTACATTAAGATACTTGCTTAAAAATCTAAGCAGAATTTAATAATAAAACTCCCTAACTAAGGCACTACTAAAAAAACACCATGTATGAGCACAGGAACTATTCCGTCCTCTGTTAGTTTGTCACAATATCTAGTGACATTAATATTTTGTGAAACACCTGTCTGATTTTCAGGAACAATAAATAAGCTACAAAATTCTCACACGTATATCCTACAAAGGCCGAAGTGGTTGCAAATTCCAGCAATTTCTGCGAAGCAAATAACATAAGCTGTATAGAAACGGAACACGCTTTATACAAGGACTACTCGAGAGCGTTTCTAGAAACAGTTTCCTTTTGAAAGGTAAAGTCAGGTGAATAGTGGGGGATGCATTTATTGCGATATTTTCAATTACCTAATCTTTTGGGGAGCTGGAGTGGATGAAACAAACAATTTCATATTGATTGTAAGGACTATACGATTGTCACCATCAACGAAGAGTATAGTACTCTTTATAGTGATGCTCACACCATCCCAGAACGGTCCCCGGTAGGATAAGCAGAGGTTTTTTAAAACTACAACACCCACACTTCCCTGAATAGATTAAGTGCCAACGTAACGGAGGGTGAGTCCATCGCCGTCTCAGCCACTATATACTTACGAGTTTTAATTACTTCTCATACACAACGCAGGTTTCCACACGATATTTTCCTTCACAGTAAACGCGTGGGGTGACATTACTGCGCATTATTTATTTTAGTCACCACGACCCTTACGTGGAATACAATTTATATCACATTTTGAAGCGACATTTTGTTGATCCATATCCCTACTTAGTTTTTGAATCAAATATAATTGTTAACATGGAAGTCCGCATAGATAAAATATCATGATAGACTATGCATTGTCTTACTACCGGAAAGTAAGCGAGGAATAATAAACCAGAGCAACAGAGGCCAGTGTGAGGCAGAGGGCATAACCGTTGATCACCATAACCTCAAATAACATAAACAGGGAGCCGATAACCTTCGCATCCCGAGCCAGTTAATTTAGTGTTGTAATTACACTAACTATCTCGGACTGGGGCCCAAACTAACTTGGTCTCGCAACTAATGGCCTACACAGGTTTTTGTCGCAGTTAAATGTGTCTTGCGCTAACTAACTGCCTGACAACATTTAGTTTTACCTCCTACAATTCACCGCGCTTGCCCCGCCAAGTGTTACATTATATGGCTCTTGTCTGCAAGTTCACTCCAAATCTGAACGTACCAAATTCTAAATTCTCCTTAATGATTGATGATACAGGCAAAACCGCTAGCCGTAGACATGCTCCAAATTTGATGTCTCAAATGTTAAGGGTGTTAAATTCCATTCCTAAGGGAGTTCTGAGATGTGAGTTTGTATGCTGTCGAGCAGGCGAAGCTGCAGGCGCAAGCTAGTAAGTAAGACATAAGATACAAATGAATTCTATTGTTGTGCGACTAAGAAAACAAGCAGGAACATACAATATGCTCATAGGTATTTTTAATTGAGAAAAATCTATTATAACTACTGACGTTTAACCAAGCGTTACTAGCAACATCAACAATGAA
Organism: Watsonalla cultraria; assembly: GCA_964035505.1. Classification (NCBI taxonomy): domain Eukaryota; kingdom Metazoa; phylum Arthropoda; class Insecta; order Lepidoptera; family Drepanidae; genus Watsonalla; species Watsonalla cultraria. The sequence continues at coordinate 124,891 of OZ037726.1, read as the reverse complement.
CTGTATATTCAAACTCACACATGTAAAACCCATCAAATTATGTTAAACTAGCTGTGCCCCGCGGTTTCACCCGCGTAGAGTAAGTTTCATGAGTGTCTCGCAGAACCCTCATGTTTTTGTTTAAATAATAGTACTCCTAGTTACTCCTTGTAACATTAGCTATCTGCCAGTGAAAGTACCATTAAAATCGGTCCAGCTGTTTCAGAGATTACCCGGAACAAACAGACAGACAAAACTTTTAAACTTTTAAAACTTGGTTTTTTAGTGTCAGTAGCGTGCATACTTTCATATGCATTTTGTGAAAAGCTGTTATTTTGGAATTACAAACAGATACTTCAATTTTATTTATCTGTATAATATATAGATGTATAGATATCGAGAAATTACCAAATGATATATATAGTACCTTACTTCGTACCTATACTGGCTTAGAAAATAGTGTTATGAAACTTTATTATTAATTTTAGAGTTATAGTTGCGTTAAACACAAATTGAAGTTGGCAATAAGCTTCTTAGTATTCCCAAAGAGGCGGTGATCTATTAATTGTGTGTGGTTCATATTGAACTTAGTTGCTTACATATTGTACTTCAATGGTATAACTTATTGATTATTGTATTAGCTGTGCTCCGCGCTTTAACCTGCGTACACCTCATTTCGTGGGTGGCATTTTTTTAAATAAAAACAGACACTTCCATTTTATTTTAATCTGTATAAAAATAGATATAGATGTTTGGATTAAACAACCTCTTCACACCGTTCACGATGAACCTCATCTCACCTCACATGGCTTCCCATGATACCTTCAATCTTTGATGTCATCCACAACTTGACCGTGCGGATAATTAAACTTAACCCTTCATCGTTTTTGTTACAGAATTAGTTCTCTCTATTCACTACAGGTGGCGCCCTCAGTGGCTGTGTTAAGCACAGATAATAATCAAACTCACTTGATTAGGTTGGACAGATGGTGGTCCATCGCCGCCTCAAGCACAAATACATCAAATACATGTTTGAATTTGTAGCATAAAGTTATGCTCTATTCTATATATGCTACAAATTTCTTGTCAGGTATATATGCTTCCACTATCTTACTTAGCTTGCGAGCAAGTGACTACTCTACTACTAGATACCTCTCTTGATGAGATAAGTCCAGAAATATTTCCGAAAACATGATGGTTTGTAATTGTATTTAGTGAGACAGGGCCTTTGCGAATTTTCCTTTTATTCCATAAAATGTTCAATATTTGACGTAATATGACGACAACATCGCAAGGAATGTTTTATCTAAAGCCCACTACACAAGAAATTCCACCGACAAAGAAACTCGCTCCCAAGGGAATCCCACATTTTCCTGAAACGATAGAAAAATAATGTTTCAAATTAGAGGATGAGCCGCAATTTGAATTTACCCAAATATTTATAAGGAACGAGCGGTGCGCCTTTATATATGTATACTGTACTGTGGGAGATCACGTCGCGGGGCTACACTGAGGGGAGGGAAATTATGTTAGTGGCACATCATTCTGAGACGGATGGTTTGTGTGCTCCTTTCTGACATTATACATTTATTTTGATTTTGTTATTTATAGTGACACCTGTTCAGAGATGGGGCCTAGTGATATCTCCCGATGGTAATTGCTGACCGCGTGGCTGACCGACTTTTCGTATTGTAGACTATTGGCAGTTGGCAGTGCGTATTAGCACCGTTAATAGATAACGGTAAAAGCTTACCATAAGCGGGCAGTGCATATTATGCTTGATGGTTAAAAATCTTAGTTATAAAAATTATGCATACATATGCTCACGCCTGTATCCCATGGAGGTAGGCAGAGACCACTATGTAATACATAGCCTGATTAACCTGTCACATGATGGTATTGTAGATAAATGGGTTGTAGAAGTCTATGTTATACATTCGACAGCTTTAGAGATCTTGGTGTTTTTGTCTGATGCCCAAGTTCACATTAAATAATAATCAAGATGAATATTTTTCCATTAAATTGTGTGGAGCGTTGAAGATTCGGGAGAATATCCTTTAAATTGATATTGTTATGATGTATTATCTTCTGTCTTGCGACGATATGACGACTGCGACGAGCTTTTGGTTTACGTTCTGTACACATTAATAACATGTCGCTACGGTTTGATATTCATTTGAGTGCCTTGTCGGTTCACAAAAGGATGATTTCCAAGGTGGCAAACTTATCAACTTACTTATGGGCAAACTAAATACCTCTTTTCAATTTGTTTAGTCTTATTTTCGGATTGCAAAGATTCATTTCGGTCTCCACGCCGTACCAGTAAATACGTAATGTTTATTAAAGTATCTTGCAAAAATATTTATTAGAAGTTTGTTCGAGTCGATATTAGTAGTCGAGCCCATACGTTTACGTAGGTACGTTTCTATCAGAGCAATTCATCTTTGACTATAACCAAGTATTCATTGCTTGAAATAACAGATGCACTGAAGAACTTTACGTAGATTAAAACAAAAGATTTTACAGCAGCATTGAACCTTATCCATGAAGGGCGGTGCTTTGTAATTGTAGTACTTATTGTAAAGAATCCACTGCAGCCAGACTGTTCCCTGGGGGTGCGACTATTATTGCTGTACAACGAGTTAAATTAGCTGTCTGTCTGTAACCCTATCCTGCGTTAAACTATTCCACAAGCTGTAAATAACTAGATGAAATTATCTCTAGACTTCAATTCAATATTAGTATGTAGGAAAATACTGGTAATTCTCTGTTTGTTTTATTTAGTCTCGTATCGTCTTATATATAAACTAGCATTGCCTTTGGTCTCATGCACGTCGACGTACTTAAGAAAATGTGTAATGAAAATGATAACGATTTATTCAGCTCAGGCTCTGATAAGACACTTATATTAATGTCGATAAACTACCTCCGGTCCAGAAACTAGCCTTAATTCCTCATGAACCTGGCTATCAATAAGAAAAAATATTCTTCCAAGCGGACTGGTACTGCGAGAAGAAAAATCTTAAAAAGTATTTTAATTACATTTAACAATCAAAAATAAACCAGGCCTCTGAAAAGCTCCTTAAAAGGATTTTGCATTGACCCCAAAATCTCAACCCCAATCGGCAGGAATATACAATAGTAAAGATAGTTGGAGCGCATTCATTAATAGCGACTTACAGTGATAAATTGCGATCACAACTTAGAGTTTTTCTTAAATCAGCTGCTAAATGATAATTCAGTATAAAGGCATTTAAAACAAATATTACATTATTATTCTAATTGTCTCTTTAAGATATTTAACAGGTAATAGCATTGAACGTTGTTTGGCTCACAAGGAGCTGCGGTGAGATTAGATGTCGCCGCTCAATAGGTGAAATACTCACTGGTGTTTCATTAATATTAATTGTGTTTGTGACAAATTAATTAGCCCCGAGTCAAAGCAACGTTGTAAGTTAACTAATTAATGTCTCATGTTTCATTACAACAATTTTTAAGTAGCATGCCAATGCCCGTAGCGATATCAAATTATTTAATTGAACAAAATGTTATTGCTAATTAGTACAGCTTCATAATAAAACTTAGTGTACTTAATGAGGTACGTCAATTAAATGTATTTAATTTTAAGGAGGAGCTTCTAGTGGCATAGCCACACGCCAAATCTTTCGCTTTAGCTTAAATTTGCTAGTTCAGCTCTGCGACTTTTCATAATTACTTGAAAATTAAGTATTTTTATACAATATAAGAATTCATCCCGACAATGATGTGCAAAACTCCATTGATGTATTCTTATTCTTAAATGGTCGCATCAGCGGCGTCTATGTTATTACCAGATGTTTTACGTTTTGGTTAAGTACATTAAACTTTAATTATTATGTTCCATAGGGGATTCACTTATTGAAAATTGAGTATAAATCTTAAGAGAGAAAAAACTAAATACAAATCAATTAAATAAACTTCACTGTGAGAGGATTTGTACCTAATACCCTACTAGAAGTATTTCTAGGTATCAATTGTTGTATTTTGTGAGGCTACTTCAATAACCTTGTTAAGCATAGTTGAAGCTTTATTCCAACCTTCAAAGATACGGGGTTGGTGTAGTGTTGTGTGAGTGTCTCCAGCTGTCTGTAACGTCATTAATACCTGTCCTCAAGTCCCTGCTCGCTTTATCATTAGGTTCTCATAAAAAGGGGACTATTTACGTGACCAGCGCTGTTATTCTGTCATCGCTCATAATATTACTGTCGAAGCGACGTCTCGGATAAAACATACTGTTGGTTTCAATATAACAATTATATTATCGTAATATTGGTGCCCGCGACCACTCCTACTATACTTACATATCGCTTTTCCTTTATATAATTAAAAGCGGATGGACATTGGGTTTGTAGGTTAAATGATTGGATTGGTTTTGGTATTATAAGGAGCTCCATCTCTTTCTGTAATAGGGATTTAAAAAGGGATAAATATATTTATAGTCCGACTATTGTCTGGTCTTCGTTTAAATCATGTACATAAGGGGGTCAGAAATTATCCCAAATGGTTTTCAGCGTTGCGAAAAGAAATGCATAATAAAAACAAAGTTTTAATTCAACAATGTATGGGATGATGTCAGGATGATGATGAATATAGAGCGAACCTCATCGTCACATTTATATTATACCTGACGGGCCGGGTCAGCGACCACCCGCTTAATTGAATATATTCCAACATGGGATCACAGGCAGTGCGTCACACTACTATCATCTGACATTTTGTTTGGATTGTGTGGCTTCCATCATTTGTTCACTCGTTTGTATCGTTGTTTGTGAGGCTTCCAGAGCCTTTTAATATCACCTCCGTCACCCTCCACCCGATGCACTGTGAGTGCGATGGCTATAGTGTTGGAGTTGGATCGGTAATGTGATTTAGCTATTACAAATGATACGTGAAGCCACAGAGCTGTTAGCGGGTCATCGGTTTCATTTGTTACGCCGAGATTAGTTTGGTATTGCTTTGCAATTTCGATTCCAGTTTGATCCAATTGATTGGAAACATTTGCGAACATATTTCATGTTACTAATAATAGTGATGTTTGTTTATTTGCAATTTATTTTGGGTATTATTCTCATAAAACCCCTATATGGATTTAGACACTTAAGCTTTACACACAATAAAAGCAAACAAGTCGTTTGTGTCACATCTGCGCACATCATTAGCTGCTCCAAGCACCAACTGATGTTATTTGTATGTATTTGTTAGCTATCAATCTTATTTGACTGTGACATCAGCCCTAGTGTTACTAGAAGCCGAACGAAAATAATTTCTTTATTTTGATTGATAAATTGTAAATCATAAAATTATACTGATCGGTGCCTTCTAGATAAAACGCATCTAGTTTTATAACTGCAATGAAGCCTATATTATGTATTTAAATTCTTCAAAGCTCGTTTGTGCATGTAACGAATTGATAAAATTACTTTCATTGATTTTTAATGTATTATTTTATTGGTAAATCGTAATTTTTTGAACCTATACAAATTAAATACTGATGAAATATGAATAGTACTTTTGTAGTGTTAGTTGCTTACAAAAACTAATAAAAGTATATCTACTCGCCAATTGATGTCGGGAAGAATCATTGTAGAAGTTTGCCTGAAAACAGAGTTAAAGCAACGTTTTCTGAAAATGAAACCTAATTTATTGCAAAACCCCCTACATAATCAATTTCATTAATAATTTTAGGAACCGTTACCAAGATTCAGATATATATTATGCACAGTTATACAATATTTGATAAGCATTAGATAGATAGTAATATTATAATAGTTTCTTTCCAATAACATAATGTTATGCAAACGAAATAATAGTGATTCCTGCACTAAACACAGCCTGTATCCCACGAGACCAGAAAATGGTGACATAAGTTGACATTATTTAAGATTAAAATACAGTTCGATAAACTTTTGCTAAAGGACACATATTTTAGTGAAAATAATAATAAATTCATAAGTGCTTACTACTTATTTAATTTCAAGATTATTATTCAAAATAATATTGTGGAGTTTGCTTCACGTTCTCTTAGTATCGAGCCCCGTGTGCCGCACAGATAGGTACATACGATGTGGTTCCCGTATAGGCTTATATAACGTTATATGTAATATCTTATCTTATCTATGTGTGTTATACCAAACACTGCTTAAATCCTCTGAAATATACGCTACGGCCAATGAATGAAGCACGCGTGGATAGTATTTTACGAATAACGTCTTCAACATGTCGGTAACGTTGCTAACGTTGCTCTAGTGGTTAGCAAACCATACTTCGTTAGACGTGTTTGCATTCAGTCTGGGTATTTGGTGTATATTTTAAGTAATAACTATTTGCACATACAGTTACAGTCATCGTATTTGTTGTTTGGCATTCGAACAATATTGACTAAGTTTGACACAATGTGGCACTGTAGGCTAATATTGTGTTAGCAATTCATAGATGTAATACCTGCGTCGCACGATTCGATTAAGGCTTGCATTAACAAGCGTCTAGCTACGTACAATATAGGCTGCATTGTTTAGTGACGTCACGAATATCTTGAGTCACGGTAACAGCGGCAATCACCGCGCGGGGAGCGTGGCTCAGGTCGTGGGGTAATGACTTCGATTCACGGTTTATACATATAAATGATACTGATAAACATAATGTTGTGAACGTTATCACTGTTTCTGTCTCAAATCTCGCACTAATCTATAACCTTCCTCAAAACGAAGGCGGGATTTCTTCTCAGACATACCTATGCGGGCTACACTCGCAATATATTGCTTTATCGTAAAGACTGCTACTATGCAGTCTGCATATTATATATACTAGTTTAACGACCGTCAAAGACTATCTGCCTTCTGTAAGTGTTCATTGTTCCAATAAAGTTTAAAGCTAAACATCAAAGATTATAGGGAGAGCTATGGTCTTCACGCCAACGGTAAGCGATTCGATACTGATTTGATTATCCGTAATGTAATCATGGTACGTATCATCGATTACTCGGATTATTGATGCGACTCGCACCGCTCGAGCTCGCGCCCTGATCATCACAGTATAAAATATAAGCTTACTAATCAGTATGAAATCTAGACCAATTCTTTTGCATGCAGAAATTTTACTCAATCAAACGTGGGGGTTGTCACACTTAAAGTTTTCATAATTTTGTGTCAAATTACTGTCGATATGAAGTTTAAAAAAAAAAAACTGTAAAACACGTAAATTTGATGAGGCACGACGTGTGATGTGACAATAGGCCAAGGGAGCTAATTATCTCGTAGAAGCGCGTGTGTCATTTCTAACGATTAGTTCCCAGATTCCGTACTGCTTATAGTAAATTTATATTTATTCTGTGCCGTGATTATTGCGGCGCTGGTCTAATATCAATTTTGCGGGTACATTGAGAGAACCGTGTGATACGCCTGAGGACAAGTTGGCTTAGTGGTATATACACACGGCGAGGTCACGGGGTAGGCAAAACGATAAGTTCATTTGTCATGTCGATATTCTCATCTGCATCATATTTACAAAGATTTGTTTGTTTGTTTTTAAATTTTTTAAACGAGGAGTTTTTTTACGTTGTCGTTATTATTATTATGTACTAGCTGTGCCCCGCGGTTTCACCGGCGCAGATTTAGTTTCATGTTTCATGTCACGGAACCCTAATATTTGCAATAAATAAAAGTAGCCTAAGTTACTCCTCGGAACATCTGCTACCTGCCAGTGAAAGTCCCGTTAAAATCGGTCCAGCCGTTTCAGAGATTACCCGGAACAAACAGACAGACAGACAGAGAAAAAAATTAAAATTTGATTTTTCTGTCAGTAGCGTGTATACTTTCATATGCATTGAGTGAAAAGTTGTTATTTTGGAATTACAAACAGACACTTAAATTTTATTTATACAAATAAATATATTTTGACGTAGAATTTAATAATACCAGTCACTATGAGATAAAAAGCAATCTTTTATTAAATTATTACACAACTAGCTAATGCCCGCAGCTCCGTCTGTCGCATTGTATGACTTATTTTTATATTTTGGCCAATGCTCAACAATCTTTATAAAAGGTATTCCATGTGTTATTCTAATGTATAAGCCGTATTGTTGTAATTTTTCATTAAATTCTTTCATTAGTTTTTAAGTTATTTGTAATTACAAACAGACACTTTAAAATAATTAATGTTTATAGATGTAAGTGAGGGCTTAAAACATGTAGCTGAATGTTGTCAGCAATGTGTGGTCCGAGTGGGCGCGGCGTGGATTGCGTCCCTTTGTTATTATCTAGCGGAGCCGGTCGCTCGCGGCGAGGGAGCGTTCTACAATTTTAATTAAGCTTCTTTCTGTGTCCTTCACTTAGTTCTTGTTAATATGTCTTTGTTTATCATTGTGTACTTCTCTAATTACTGCTCTGTTTGAATATGCTGAACACAGAATAAATTATATGAACATATTAGTAACTAGCTGTGCCCCGCAGTTTCATCCGCGTAGACTTTAGACTTTAGAAAAAAAAGTACCTAAAGCTATCTGTTGTAAAATCAACTATCTACCAGTGAAATTCCCGTAAAAATCAGTCCAGCCATTTCTGAGATTAGCTGGATCAAACAGACAGACAGGCGAACAGGCAGCCAGACTAGGATTTATTTTAATTTTTTTTTTAAGTAAGCACCACAATTTAATATGCATGAAGTAAAAGGCTGTTAATATGGAAACATAAACAGACATTGCAATTGAATTTATCTGTATACATGTATGGATATAGGTATATGTATGGATATAGATAGTATATATTCAAAGTAATGTTGCGTCCATAAATGTTAACGAAATAGGTTATAAAATATGATTATTTTACAAAACTGTATGAACCGGTGGATAATGATTAGAATTTAGTCAGCAGGTGTGGAAATATTGATTTGAACTTGAAACGCAAAAAGTTAATGTTCGATGTTATTGATCAAATGATCGAACATTTACGTTTTTATTATTAGTAGATCCGCTTGCTTTCCCTCAGTTTTTGTGCCAATTAATGAGTTGTACCTAAGAGAGAAATATAAGGATCAATAGTAAAGCAGCGCATTAAAAATGCTGCGTGTAAATGACCACTCCATTCTCAGCTCTGTTCCACTGACACGAAAGTCTTAAGTAGAATGAGCTCACCTCAAAAATGTGAACGCAGCGAATGCAAATGGCGACATCCCTCCATTAAGTGGTTGACTCTAATTTATTCAGCTCGTCTTAATTAAACGCTGCACTTTTCAACTCCAGTGTACCAACTCTTTGTCTCCCGGATGGTCTGCCTTAAATCTAATAACTGTTTGAATGTGAACATTTATATGGGATTTGTGTGTCAAAGACTGCATGGGTGATGTTTTTTGTAAAACTAGCCTCACTTTCAGCTTTGCCTGCGTGCATAAAAGATTTACATACAATTCATACAAGCTTTCAACCCCTATTTCACCCCCTAAGGATAGCATCTCGAAATCCTATCTTTTATACCCTCCAATTTTCATGTCTCTAGGATCAGCGGTGTAGGCTGTGCGTCAATTTGTGTCCATCAGAAATGTAAGGAAGGTGGAAGACAGTAGCAAGGCTTTCTATTCATCTAGATGGCTAGAAACCGATGTAATGTATTGTATGGGTATGAGCATTAAATGCTATGTTTCGACCGTATTCCTTGTCATGTTCTTGGCCTATTATATAAACGTCACTCAAAACTCCATCCAAAATGTGAGCGTGCTCGTATTTTACGACGATGTCTCAATTAATTATGAGCCCTTTAACTATTCATACCAGCTATTTCTTAGTCTTAGAATAAGGAAACAATTTTAAAAGATGTAAAATTTGCAACTGTGCTGTCAATATACGAAATTGGCTGTGTACCTGTTAACGGCTACACTTACGACTTAATGTCATGGCTGGATTTATTTCTCGATATCATAATTATTTAACTTGGAATTACAACCCGACCCTTCCATTTTTCTATATATACAGATTAGATATCAACTGTGCCACGAACACCTTTATCGCTTAATATATTCGAACATTCACATTCTCGTGAATATTATGTTATATATGCACAGCAAAATGTTATTTATAAGTGTATATTTGCAGCACACCCCAGAGGGGCATGAAGTGTAGTTACAAGCGCGGTCCAAGTTGTCGCAAGTTATTCGGTAAGTAAAGGTTAAGTTAACGAGTAAAGTTGCCAACTATGCTGGGAGCCACCAATTGAATTTTACAAAAACAAGCTTTGTTCGCGCGCCGGGTTTTATCTCGGCGTGCATAACTTGCTAATATTAGCCCGTGTTAATGGCTTTTATTAATTTGTGCTCGCTAGATACACGACGCGACTCATTTTATCGCTATCCATTAAAGTCTAGTTTCTATCGTAACAGGAAAATAATAACCATTGATATGTGAGGAAGTAATGGATACTTTGTCGTGAATGATCATTGACATTTTAATAAAGAGCAGGCACATTCATTGAGTGTTTTCGGTTCTTTCATCATCTACTCACTCGCATATTGTCACATTGTACTATGCAGTGGGGCCAACTATGATCTTTTAAGCAGGGCGTATTAAGAACTTCTGAGCGTTGACGTTTCATTTTGGTACCGTCAAAGCTCAGAAGTTCTTAATACGCTCTGCTCAAACCGATGATGGTTATAGGAATAAAGTGTTCATTATGAAAATCGCTATGGGAACGAGCAAATACGTTATATTATTACTGGAGTGAACTAAAATGAATAAATCCGATAAAGCAATGCAAAGCAAAAACGGCCACAAGGTCTTTACGTAGCTCGTACAATACGGCGCAGTACGGGGCAGCGGCCGGTTAGTAAAGAATATTCCTTAGCTTAACCACCTGATTTAATTTCATGTCCAATAAAACGGACCCGCAGAGGGGAGGTGGGGGGTGGCGGGGCGGCGGGGGGAGGAGGCACTCGCAAGCTAATCTCATTTGGTCCGAGTTGCTCTACGCGCCGATTTTGTTAAGAGAAACTGCTTTTATTGCACGAATCACTGTATTACCAGGACAAGGAGATCGACACTGCGATCAGTTCGAGAAGTTTGATGGATCCTTATGCATCACCATGCATCTATATGTGGGGATTAACACACGTACCGCATGCTATGGGGAAAGGAAGCCATCCTTAATAGCTCAAATTGTATGATTGTTCAGAGTTTGAATTTGTGCTTCAAACTTTAACACACCTGCTCTTATATTAAATCCTATCTCGATTACAAAATCAATTGAGTGGTTTCAAAGAGCAGAAAGGTACCGATATCATATGGATATATTTTTATATTAACAACATTATAACGTGATACCTGTGTTGGCCATTGTCGACATCACTGTCTTTGGCTCTGAGTTTAATAAATTATGGAATGATAAGTGAACCTCAAAATCTCTACTAGTATTATCAAGTGGTAAACTTTTTTTAGTCAGTATGGTTGAATAGGCGAGAAAGTCGCGTTATTTGTGAGTGTTATAGCCTGCAGGCTATAATCTATACAGATAAATAAAATTAAAGTGTCCGTTTGTAATTCCAAAATAACAACTTTTCACTCAATGCATATGAAAGTATACACGCTACTGACACAGAAAACCAAATTTTCAAACTTTTTCTCTGTCTGTGTGTCCGTCTGTCTGTCTGTTTGTTCCGAGTAATCTCTGAAACGGCTGGACCGATTTTAACGGAACTTTCACTGGCAGGTAGCTGATGTTTCAAGGAGTAACTTAGACTACTTTTATTTATTGAAAATATTAGGGTTCCGTGACATGAAGCATGAAACTAAATCTACGCGGGTGAAACCGCGGGGCACAGCTAGTACTTAATAGATTAGAAGACTTTGTTTTAGTAAAATTTGATGCGTACAAAACCGCGGAGCCGAGCTAGTATATTATAATGTACTAGCTCGAGATTCAGAGATTACCCGGAACAAACAGACAGACAGACAGAGAAAAATGTTAACCCTTGTATTTTTAGTGTTAGTAGCGTGTATACTTTCATATGCATTTAGTGAAAAGCTGTAATCTTGGAATTACAAACTGACACTTCAATTTTATTTATCTGTATATGTTTATAGATGTATAGATAGATATGTTATTTATCAACTTACAAACTCATCGAGCTATATCAAACAAGTGCCCTAATAATAATGTAGCATAAATTATACACTAGCTGAACACTGCATTAGATTATCAAACGCAGGATAATTTGATACGTAGTCACTTGCAGACGTATTTGAAGCGCACTTAAGCTTGTGAACCCTGTGTCTGTGTGGTACATCGTATCAAGGGATTGCCTATAGCACCGTCTTTTGAATTAATTATCGAGAGGTCGGCGAAGGAGGCTTCGCGAGGTCAGCGGTGTGTGTTTGTAGAACGGGAACAAACATTTATTATACTATCTGACGGCTTTAAGGCTTTCTGGCGATTTAAGAGTGCTTTGTCATAAGTATGATCAAATAAAGATAGCTTTGTATTTGAACTTCACAATCGATTATTCATGAGATTTCAATAGTATTGTTACAGATTTAAGTGAGAAGGTATAAAAGCAGCGTGTCGCTACGCCGTAGAGGCTCTACGTCGTAGCGCTACGGCGCAGCAGTGATAATAAGTAAGGGCCTCCGCGGTGATAAGAGAAAGGGCCTGATTGATCGGGTCGTTTAGCGCGCGAGATAGCGCCGCGATGTATGGACTCTTACGTCACGCCATTTATTTACAGCCGAGAGCCTTCCGAATGTTTACATAAGGAGGCTTCAAGCAATTCCTTGCCCTGGTTTGTGACTGTGATTGATTCAATGTCTTATTCTTTGCAGACTACTTGCAAAGAGATGAATACGTAATGATAGTGCAATTTAGAGATTGTATTTACTAAAGTAATTTTTATAGGTTCTATTTAAATAAGTACAGTAGATTCTAACAATTATTTAAAAACTAGCTTCCAACCGCAGTATTACCTACGTGGCACTAAGATTTAAACCTCTTCTTAATTAATACCTATACTTATCAAAGAACACACTTAATTTCAGTTCTTTAAGAAATGTGTTGGTATATGGTCAATCACTCAGCCATGGCTTTAAATTTGATTATAATTATAACTTGCGCACGCAGATTGGCCCACATGACACTAGAATATTACACAAACTGTAAATCCCCATTTAAACCTCTTAGGGGTGGAATTTCGTAAAACCTACACCTCATCCCTACATACAAAATATGCAGGTTGCCATACGACGTTTTACTACATCACGTTTTTGGAACTCCTATACACAAACCGTGGCTACGTATACCTACAACCCAACGGGCCAACAACAAATACTAATTATTTACAATAATAATGTAAACTATGAGAGCATTCTACATTCCGCTAATAAATGCGGAATAATTCAGTTTGTTTGTATATTACCTGGCTACTAATGTTTTGCAATTCATGATTCATTATGTATTTCAATATAATAACTAAAGCCGTGTTTATTTCACTCACCACTGTATGTTTTGGTGAACATATTTGTTTACCGCGAAGGGACTATTTAAAGGCTTTTCATCAAGGATTTGCCATATTATCCTAAAGCAGTTTTTAGGGCAAAAGTATCGGTAGCAGGAATCCAACAAATATAATATAATGAACAGATTAGTAATGTTTTCCATAAAAGTCGAATTCGGAGCACTCGTAGGCTGAGAAAGTGTATGACGAGATGTATGAATGTAGTCGTGAGAGAGTATGTAACGATCACAGCATGTAGCAAACATAGCTTCGGCCTATCGCCGCGCGGTGAGGTGTACAATATGTGTTTATTATGTTAATACATTATTCCTGTATAGGAGATATGGAAGTCTTTACTTTCCTTAACATATAAATCCTGTCCATTACTTTATACGTAACACGAAATAAACTAAATGTTAATATAATAAAGTTTAAACAAATTAGAAAAAACTAACGCAACTATTAGTTTTAATAAAATTCTCACAAAACTAGTTTCAGAATAAACTAATTTGAAATTGGAGTGATTCCGTGTGCAAGGCGCGGACCAAGTTTCCCCGAATCCTCGCACACTGCGGGCACATGTACGCCGGAACATCGCCATTCACTATTTAGTTTCGTTTAATTGGATCCTCCGAGAACGTTTGAATTGTATTAATCTCTTTATTTTATGCAAATACAGCTTACATATAACTTACACCGTTAGCTGACAGATCCGAATTGTGACTCCCCGCCCACAACAAGGTCCTGCCAAGATCCTGCTTGCGTGGTATCTGTGAGACGTTCCAATTTCCTTGAATCAGCTTCAGTGCCAGCCATCCAGAGATGGCTTCCTGAGAGGGACAGGTACTCAATGGCTGGCCTAGGTCAGTTTCTTTACCCTCTCATATTTATCCATTTACTCAAAGTATTCTTTATTATTCAGTATTATTTATGCTTTTGACTATCGGAGTAATAATACGTAATGGTAAAATATATAGTTGCAAGTTACAACGCTTATAATTCTGATATAAAACACTAGCTTGTTCCTCCACCTTCTCCCGCGTGCCATTAACTCTTCACTTACGAACTTCAACCTCCATTTACCATTATGGTTGTCAGAAAACCCTATCATAACACCTCTCCAAGAAGACAGTCTTCAAATGTCATGTGTCATATGACTGGTTTAGGCTGTCCGTTGTTATACGAATATAAGTCAGATTTTGAATTGTGTAATATGTTTAGGTAATATTATTCATAGTGAGTATAGGGCACTATGAAATTTTCATACACATCTAAGCTGCGTCCATGCCACAACTTGAGCGTATCCCAGATTCTTTAATCATTAAGTTTCGCTCCCGAAGACCTACAGATAAGTGCGGTGCTCAATGTCGCCTGAGTAATATTAATATCGATATATTAACCTTTCACGTAATCTCTTCGTAAGAATAGTTGGAGACAGTTTGACATGTCACATGTGTTAGTAATGAAGGGCCAAGTGACGTGTGACCTTGGGGGGCAATAAGTAGCCATCGTGTCATATCAATTGTTCACGATGTATTAATAATGTCACGTCGCCGGACGGCGCGCGCGTGACCTATTTAAACGAGCTTATTGACTAGCCTACATTTAGTTAACTATTAGGGGCTTATCGACAGTTAATTATGTATAACAACACTAACTTGCGCATGCCAGTAAGATTTCACATACAACCTTACAACCCACATTAGATCTCCTCGGTGGTGGAATTTCAGAAAGCCCTTTCTTAGTGGATACATACACCTTATACATAGCATACTCTCCAAATGTCGTGTCTCTAGGACCAGTGGATTAGGCTGTGCATTGAATGTAAGACAGTCAGCCAATTAGGACTATGAATTTATATGTTCAGAAGATTTTGTCGTACAGGTGCCGTCACCAGCTATGAGCGCATAGCGAAATTAGTGGGGGTACTTGCACTTGTATTTTATTCACGTTGCGCCATGCAGACAGACAGAGAAAGCCACATCAAAAAAAAAATATCCGTGGTGTGGAATGGACGCTTGTCTTACATCTAAAAAATGAATGAATATATGAAAAAATATATCTACTATCAAAAGCCATCATCAACTGATCAGATTTGTGGGACGACTTTAGTTCTGTTATGTAGGGAATGAAGGATAATTTAAATCATGACTTAATAGATTGCTTACATACAGTCAGCTTGCTTTTTCATAATTATAAATAATCGCCGAGGGATCTACTCGACATCGATCTATTATAATCTCAATACACCTTGAATACACCTCAATAATCAACAACACACGCCAAGCAAATGTTTGATTAATTAGATTTCTACAATTTTTGATGTAACTTTTCCAATATTCGGCGAAATATTTTGTTTATTTGAGAGAAGTTAAGTAATCAAATAAAACTTGGCTAATTAATTTGTGCGTCTCGCAGATGTGCCTAGTTGACTGTTCTGATATTTGTTTGTTTGTTTCGATTTGTTTTGTGCTTCTTAGGTTGAGCGAACAATATATAAAAGGGTATTAGGGAATACTCACATACAAAATTAATGTTATTAATACTATCGCGTTGCAAGCATTCATACGCTTACGCGCAGTGGCTGCTACCGAGCGGGCTGTACGCTTGTGTGCTGCCTTTGGTGAATATAATATAATGAAAGTGCTGTTTAATTTACATTCTTGAGGCCCTTCATAACTTACATAAGTAGATTCTTCGGTTATGAACCCCTATTAATTGTCCCTTCGACACGTCGTAATAAGGGTTTATTTACCTGTTGATCACTTGGGCGTGAAGAGACAATGTTATTTAGCCGGTGTGACATTTTTCGGTTCCCTAGAATATTAAATAATATTCACCAATTAACCAACAAAGGCGCAGATATATCTCAACAATATTATTCCTAGAAAAGTAGCTCACAGAGCGAACGTTTTCCCAATTAATTGTACCGTTTATGTATTCAGTACAAACGTTACGCGAAAACAGTTAGTCCGTTGTTATGCCTCAATATTAAATAACGTGGTTACGTGAGCGCTTTGTTACGACTATTGCGGCTTATACACAATTGTTACAATAAACACAATTATGTCGATATTGACAGTTCATTTTCATAATAATCGATAAGTTTATAGACACTTGTTGCGTGATGTCTACAAGAGACGTTGTTGTAACCAGCATTGAAAAATATCGATATATAAGACGTCGACACTTGCCACCTCTCCGTAGAACGTCACGCACAGAATGTTTCCCTTAACGAATACGCGCTTAATCTTAGAACTACTTATAGAGATAAATATCTAGAAGGAAAACTTTAATAATTTTCCCTGAGCGGGAGAGCGTGTCCCCGTCACGTACGCTCTTGACACGACGATTTCATATTTAATTGGGAGCGGATTTGATCAACATGGCATAGCGACACAAATATGTTCTGTAACATTTCTAACCCAGTGATGCATTTCCTGCAAAATACATTAAACCAATTTGTTTGGTAAATAAGGACAACTGGATTCGTTGTTAAAAGTGGTGTCGGGTTACATCCAGTCAGTCCGCGATAGAGGAGCTGTCACTTTGTGTCACGTGACCCGCTGCCCTTCGCTGCCTCTCACCCACTTATTACGTTCATCTACCTTCAAATTGTTCAACCTTCCAAGAGCCGTTCTATAATTCAGAAGCGATAAAATATTCAAAGTGACTTTTTGCCCCGTTCATATTATTTTAATAACAACGTCAAACATTTTATTATTTTTCTTTGTTTCGAGTCTTTTGAGAGCGGGTTATTTATCCTGTCTGCAATAATTCAATTGAAATCATATGCTAATTCAGATGTAACAATGGCACATTTGCTACTGAGTGGGCACGCGTATCGTATGTGCCTGCGGGCTGAAGCATTCCACCATTATAATATAAAATCCGGAGCAAATATTAGTTAGCTTTACTCTTTACCTCAATATTTATAAAAACACATCTATCATACTGCTCTACAATTTTACAACAGTGTAATGTAAGAAATAGACAATCAATAAATGTAAGGCCTCAAGGTGTGGCACTCGGCCTGCGAGACGTATGAGGCAATCTATTCGGCACGTCACAACGGATTACCCACGAGCGAGAGACACAGGCGTGTGTTACTAGGTACTTATTAGTTCACCTCGCGACATTACGTAAGAATGCTGATCAATATTCAGTTGAATATCTAAATTAAAGAGCAATTGTAGTTGTTAAACATAAAGAAAAAATTGAGACGATGCCCGTATCTTTGCTGCAGAATACAATTACGTTGTCTAAAAAAAAAATTGCTTCCAGTGTCATTCAGTATGAGAAAAGTTGTAACTTTAGCTATAGTCAGTCATATTAGTTCAAATAATGACGTCATTGAACAATTATAAAATGGTGCAAATTTTGTTTTTGCCTAACCAGTTCTTTTACAATTGGTCACAGCTAAAGTTAATTGGTGCAACCACCGTTAATCACGCCTTTTAAGCACACGATTGTAACTGCTCAGTAGAAAGGCTGCTCTAAAAACTGCTCAGTAAAATAGGAATATATCTGTACTCTGAGAATCAATTGGACGCGACGCTCGTGCATATCTCTACTGCAGTTAATATTGTCACCGACCGAGGAGTGCATCGTTAGTATTCCACTTGAATGATACTTAACAAAATAACTTAACCTCGAGGTTGAATTTAATAACTGTTTTAAGAATTTATTATTCCAATACTGATGTTCTTTGAAGCATAAGAATTTCAAATTTATTTTATAAAATTGTTGATTTAGTATCTTCAAACCTTGTAGCTGAACTGGGGCCTAACTATGAGCTCTTATTTCAATGATATTGCAGGTGTGTGACAGGGACAGACGTATACACGTCAAATACATCTGTCTCTTAGTAAGAGTAAAACTATCATGTCAGTAAGAGCTCATGGTTAGGCCCCTGGATCGTATAGTTGTAATATTAGTTTGATAATTTGTGCTTGTATAGAGCGCGCAGTAAGTGTTGGTACAATGGCTCTCTCTGGCGATAGGCACGGCTGCGGACGAGCGCAAATACTAACGTTATTACTACTCAATGTACTTAGTATACCCTTCAATAGATCACAACTAGTTATTCTGTTCCCAACAAAAATATATTATTTTATTTCTCTCTTTTATATGTGGCAATATTTTTTACAAAAAAAAATTTTGTCTCATTTTTCAGTTGCCTTTTACAAAATGTACCTACACTGGGTGTAAAGTTGTCAGCAATATTTTGAACAAATTATTAATCAAGCCAAACTACAACTGCGATACAGCGATGTACTTTTCCTGTTCTAAGAGAAATTGAGAAAAAATTAGTACTTACATCTATACTAATTATTATAAAGAGGAAAGATAAGAAGAGAAGAAGTATGTTTGTAACGAATTGGCTCAAAAATTATAGGACCGATTTTAAAAATTCATTCACCATATAAATACTGCATTATCGCTGATAAATATAGTCTGTATTTTATATCTGTATTAATCAGCATAACACAATAACAGGCGGTTAGGTAGTTGACGAGTGCGCCTCATTCCACATTCCACGGCGCACGCACACGTCTCCCTCCATTGATTAAACTACAATACACAATTAGCTTTTCCTTCGACTAAATAAAATGTCTAATAAAGCAGGACGCGCTCCACGCCAGGAGGGCGCCAGGAGGGCGCGGGGAGGGCGGGATACACTTGTGATTACAATTGTAAAACGTTCTCAGTACATGGTGACGGTTGAAACAACGGGAGGTTCTCGCCCAAGAAATTGTTACTTCTTAAAAACTTCTACTTCGTAGAAACTGTAGGTTATTTTTTATAGTTAATTCATTTATATTTAAATCATATTTTTATTACTTTATTATTTTATTATATTTTATCAGATTTTTGTAGTAATTTATTATGCAATAAAATCATTGGAATTCCTATGCCTCCTAAATTCAATTTTAATAGATAATATTTTTCTTAGAAATTAACGAGATTAATATTTGTAAATTTATCACAGTTGTCTAATGTTTTTTTAAATAAAAGTATCCTATGTTACTGTTTGTAATATTAACTATCTGCCAGGGGAAGTCAAGTGAATTCGGAGATTAGTCTGAACAAACAGACAGATAGAGTTTTTTTTCAAACTGATTTGTTTTTGCCTGCACTGTATACTATCACATGCATTTAGTGAACAACGGTTATTTTGGAATTACAAACAGATACTTCTAATTTATTTATCTGTATAGATTGCGTCATGTATTACACATTAATTCAAGTTATATTATTCTTCAAGTTACTTTTCTACTTTAATCGATTTTAAAACTGCAAACGGTTGACCAATAAATAGTGTTCCATAGCAGTCCCGATCCATCTAGCTTAGCCCCCGCCCTCCGTGTACCTCATGAAAGTTAATGTGTGCTTTATTGCCAGGGTAATGTTGCATCTCGGAGTCAGGGTGTACGCCGAGGTACACATTGAATAATAGTTTGAACAATGGAACTAAAACGGAACTTTTCTCGACGATCTTATTGCTTATATTATTATGATCACACGCACTCTCCTTTTCAGGGTTCGTAGAGAAATTCCAGACATACGTCGACACTGATTTCTTTAATCTTATTTGGATATTAGAACATTAATCAATCTCTTCATTATCATTATATGTCTAAGGTATCGTGCTTCCATCCTTCATAGATCGATTTATTTGATCTATGTAGTTAGAACCTTGAAATGTTTTCTTCTCCGAGACAATATGTTATGTTATATTTTTATTCGATATTTGACAATATCGAATAGGAACAAAGTAGCATTCACATGAATATTCATATATCGTTTTACATTGTGTTGCTTCTGTCAGTTCAATATATTCCGGGAGCGCGACTCATCGGCCACATAAAGGACGGCTCTTATTAATAATAATTAGGTATTTTCTCTCCGCTCTGTATAGGTGGATTACGGTTTATTATATTATATATTTGTTGTTTTGGTTTCAATGTAATGTTATTCAAGTATTCAGGTGTAATTAGAACACCTATACATGTCGTGTCTGCGAAACAGTAACTACTAATAAATTGCATGGCTACGTAGGTGTGTATGGAAAAGTGTGAAGATAATTATAAACCATATTATTCTCAGCATAATGTTCAGTGCATAAAATAAACTCAGGGCTGGAAACATTAGAGATACCGTGGAACTTCTATTCTTATTCCAACAAAGTGATGTTATGTAGTGTTGCATGGTTCTGTGAGGGGAGTGCCGGCCGACGTCATAATACACAACACCGCACCTCACTGCACGACAGTACTCCACGCAAGAGAATCTTGTCTATATTCCAAACACGCGTGGCGAGTGCACCCTGCATGCGGCGCACGGTGCCAGCCTTTTGTAGCAATCGTCTTGGCTACTACATCATACTACTATATGTATGTATATATACACGACAGATCTGTTGTATGTCTTCTAGTCAGATTGTCTCTATTGGGTTGAAATAGCTTTTTCATAACGTGCTTGTATGTGAATCCATGGATTACGTTTCATTTCATACTATGCTACTTCATACTAAGGTAGATGTTTTTTTAGTTTCTTGCCGGTTTTTATCAGAAGGCTAGTTTCCAAACCGGTGGTAAATTCTCGACGTTCTTAAGTGCGTTACCAGGGCCTAAATATTTTTCATTTTCATTTTATTCCTTATAAAGAGTTAGCTTGCTATAGTATTATGTAAAAAATCATATCGCAATAATACCATATATCTGCGAGAGTTGGATTATGTTCACTTAGATATCAAATATTGCTCCGAGATTGAATCGCTCCGGAATCAATTCCCATAAAATTAATTACACATTCTATGGAGCATCCTTTGAGGCAACAGCGGCGCAATCAGAGCTGCTAATCCCTTCTCGATTGGTCGCCGCTCGGCCGTATCTACATCTCACGAGCCACAGCCCCGGCCGCCGTTACTACCGGGACCGCCATTTGATTCCTCCCCGACCAACAATTATCGTCCATCTCAAGACTAAAGGTGTCGAGCGTGGTGTTAACTGCCGGCTCCCGCAATTATCATGCACGGCATGTTGGCGCAAACGTTCGAGACAATATTTGTGTTACTTATTCACACACGCTTCGTAGAAGGGAGGCTCGCAAATGTTGGTTTAACTACACAATGTTGGCGTAGAATCTCGTTTGAAATTTTTATTGCAATATTCAAGATGCGAGCAAGTTTATATCTCGTTCAAGGTTCCTCAGGATTATGAAGCGACGGTTCAGTACTTTAAAATGTAGGCAATAGCGCTCTGCTATGGATGAATGAGCTGGCTTGGATTGTACGCCGCGGCTCAGATATAACGTTGTTGTTATTACATCTCCCTGTTTTTATTATGAGGACACAGAAATGATACATATAGATAACATTATACTCGTAGCTGGACTGGCGACAAAGCAGACATTAAACTGTGGAGCAATTTGGACACTTACCTCCCACCGTGTGTACATACCCACGTAATGGGTGTTACGTGTGCACCACCCGAATTGAATACCAACATAAGACCTCGTGGGATCCAGTAGTCTCTAACAACCGTAACCGAGCTTTTAAGGGTGAGCCACATCTTTACGGAATATTATATATTTCGTGAGTTTTATTCCAGCAGTGTGGGAGTGCCTCCCACACTGCTGGAATAAATATCTATATTGCAAGTAATTATTATAGTCAGGTATTGTAATGTGCAGTTCTTCTGCATTGGTGTAATGACTCCGGCACAGGTCATCGCCCTCGCAGTGTAATCCACCTCCACACCCTGACGCTAGTGCTCGTGAAATACTGGATTTTTAACAAAAGACCTGGCTGGCTCAATGGCTGATATACGCGGCTCGATAACTGTCCTGCGGTTTTAGATTTAGCTGCAAATATTTCATCGATTCAGATTGCGCTATAGATAACACTGTGACAGGAATGAAATGAGAGTCAGTTGCTTTAAGAGACGAAGGTACCGATGATGTCAGGTCCCTGAGAGAACGATTCAGGTTTCTACAGCCCTAAAAAGTTCCTATGCGGTTTATGGTGCGATTAAATCCCATAAGAGTAAAAAGACATTATATATATTCAACCAATTTTGAAATTGATTGTTAGATTGTTTAGGTTTTTATTGGTATCACGAATCGCGATCTAATATAAATATAAGAAAATTTCACGATATAACCAATATCGAATTACATACAGTAATGGTAACTCATCTGACTGATGAGCAGATATATGCATTGTTTTTATTATAATTAGCGTAATTGGCTATTTGATCGAATTCTCATAAATATAAATAAATAAATAAATGCACCACGCTTACCTGAGTCCATCTGGCTACTATAGTAAAATTGTAACTAATATTTAATTACTTCCACGTGAGAGTTTATGCGATAGTTAAAGTATTTTCTTCAAGTAAGCCAGATTCCTTTAAGCAAGTGTTTGAGTGTGCAGACGTGAGGCAGGATAATTTCCGGGCAATGAAGGTGGTTCACGCGCGGACGTCAGCTGCGCGCCGTGACGCTCGGCTAGTTTACACCGAGCTCAGCAACACTACACACTGCCCCTGGGATCGACCGGGGTTATTACGTCTATTACATTTATTAATTCATATTTATTACATTGTGGATAAATCGTGTCGTTACTTGGTTTTCGTGCTAAGTAGAAACTGATGGATTTTTTTTATCGTATTAGGTCATAAATAAATGTGGCTCTTCAACAATTTGTATTTCCTTTTAATGAGGTTGGTTGTTATCAAAGTTCTCGCTGAAAAATATCGGTAATGAATTTGAAGTTCTTACGTCCGCACGAGCGCTGTGTGAGCAGTGGGTGAACCATACATCGCGAGCAGACAAGTCAATTTGGCGCGACGGGAGTCGAGCACTGCGAGCTTCATACACCTCGTGCACCTCATACCTGTTCCTTGATGCGACGGAACCTGCACTCACTGACGATGACTCACTCTAAACAATACACTTATCATATTATCAATACGAACTAGTGAACAAACACACACTCGAGTTTATTAGCTTTGTGGCGATCTCTTAATAGAGAGGTTTTAAGAGACATTTCATGTCTAAATATTACGCTGTAAGATAAGTACTGCTGACTTTGCAAAATCTGACAGACTTGTGACTGCTGAAGATAGACGCTTGCATCCAAAGGTGTTATTCGCGTGATACTTGCGTTGTAAAATATGCAATCACTGTGCCAAAACGATCACAAAAATATATTATGACTAGCACAGCGACGCCACTACCCTCTCTCCCATCACTAGTTCTCCCCTCCATGGAGCACTCGCGACCTAACTTATTACATGAACGCAACACTACGGATAAGTAGCCACAAAATTTAAAAGACAGAAGCCGTTATGGCTTACTTGAACTAGCAACGTATTAACGGACATACATGTACCTGAGTAAAAACCATACGTTGGTGCCATTGTCTGATAATTTTCTCGTTATCACAGCAAATAACAATTTAGAATTTCCTCCAAATGTTTAATTATCATTATAATTGTGAAGCAAGTATCTAAAATATATTTTACAGAGCTTCTGAAAAGTGACTCAAGTTTCAGCTAATTATGTGAAACTTCCACAATACAAAACAAATCATTGAATACAAAGCAAGTATGCGGCGGGGAGCGTCGAACATAGCTCGCTACTTTGATTCATCTCCAATATTCACTGATGTTTTAGAGAGGTCGGAAACTAATTTGAGGTAAATGTTTTAGGAAGAGGATCACTTACCTGTTTCTGGAAGTTGCAAATAGTTTATTGACAATATTCTCAGTTAGAGATAATTAATAATCCGTCTTAATAATAAATTACCTTTTGACAATTACCTTGTTTCACTGGACAAGGAAATTATGTATTATCCTTGTAAAGCCTATTGGTTAGAGTGAGTGATATTCATATTTTGTACACAGAGATGTGCCGACGATGCTAAGTCCATCGCTACTAGATATACGTCTTTTAATCTTTATTCAGAATAGGATGAAGTTATCGTCACAATATTTTCTGTCGTAAAGATTGTTTGTTTATTGTACTTCATGTTCTTCTAATACATGTGCTGTAAACAGGATGTACCTCGTAAATAGGATAAACATATAATCAATATGTTTGTGTGTGTGTTAATGGTAAGTATCGATGGTTCAAAAGACGTAATTGGAGCCGTGCGCCGCGCCCGTGGCCCCGTGTTGCGACGATTGCTCAAATTAACATCGTTACCCCCTTTGTCATTGATAGCTCAATCCCTGAGGAGAGATTCAACACTCATCTCGCGTGACACGCTAATATCATCCTTAATGCGCCTGCTTAAGAGCCACGGTGCTGACAGTACCCTCTAATAATCGTCCAAATCCACCGATACAAACACAACCTTGTGAAGTATTGACTGGCGTTCCTTTGGTTTATTGCTATATTTGTATATTTACCATCACACTCGGGGTTATTGATCATTCAATCCCAAATTATCCATTCAGGAAAAATGGCGCTAAATTAAAATCGTAAGGCTCAACGTCAATGAACACACGCGTTCAAAAGCTCAGAGTAAATAGTGTGCAAACATGTGTTACAGGCTATCTGGACATCTCCTAATGCAGCCTCCGAGTTGGCTGTTGGCTTAGTGCGGACCTCTGTGGAGGATGCAATAACACCGACTAATGTCGCTGATCCTCTCCCTGTCGAGAACTTAGGTATTTGTTCCGAGTAGTGTTATTGTGTATGCGGTACACCATATAATTGTGTCCACGACATTATACGAAGTATTTTTAACTAGTGCATATTTATACAAATAAAATACAATTCAACCAACTTCTCTGCTCGGATTGGTTTACTGCACGCGAAGGGACACGTCGCTCGCAATACACAGCTTCAATAACCTCACCAGCTGTTTGTCTGTGTTAGGTTCCCTAACGAAGGGCCCGCTCTGATTACACCCGTGTAGTGCCTCCTAACGGCACCCCAAGGCATTGTATCGCTGATTCGATACCCGACAATGGTCCCCTCAAGTGTTTAATTATAAATGGAACTGTTTGAAGAATTACACAAAAAAGCAATTTAGAAAGGATTTCGTATTTTATTGCTTTGTCTTAAAATCCCCGATTGCTTGTTCGATTTCGAGTAATTGATGTTTTAATCTGGCAGATAGATGTTCGTACAAATACGAGTAGCCATTATTTTAATTATAACTACTATGAAACATGGTGATCCTCAAAAAATAATAAAGGCCATGTATATATTGTACATGTAATGTTTCACTACCGCTTCAATTCTGTCGCAGAAAAGACATTTTGAAGCTTGGAGCCGAGAAATATACGTGCATAGGGGTCACAGGCGCTGCGATAAAATTGAATTTAATCCCTCAGCCGTGCCCGGCTGGCTTACAAGCGAACTTGGGATAATCCGCGCTCACTGCACTTCGCCCGAGGTGTTCTGCCCTGGAGTGCAGGGACGGCCCGCGACTCGCACACTCACGGGCACACGCGGGGCTCACACACGGGATACACTTACTGATATACGCATCCATTGCATTAAGGGATCATTATGTCGCACCTAACGTTATCTACATAAATAATTGACAAATGTGTTATAAGCATGGGGGTACATATTATACGAGTAGTTCATAGGAAATAAATAAAAATAGTAACAAATGCAGAATTAATGTATGCATCAGCAATGTTTAATAGTAAAAATTGTATATGCTGAGACCACAAATAATGATCATTTTCGTCGTGTGTGCACTTGATTGCACGAATGGCAATGATTGCTGATACTTGTTGCGGCAAAGTTCTGATAAAAATACCTTGTTAGTTCTGGTTCAACCTTGCTTATTGCTACGGACCTCTATATTTGCAGTGAGTTCGATCTGAAGGAAAATATAGGGACTTGAGGTTGGATTGCATCTCCTCACAGTACCTACGTCCGCCCATACCAAATAGTTCAAAACAGAACATCACACGACATTTACGATTAATATAATAAACAAAAGGCAGGAAGATGATGATGATGATGATATAAAACATACTTTATGAATACAGCGATGAGTAAAACACTTAAGAAAATAACCTAAAAGATCTAGTAACGGTAGCTGCCATTAATTAATACTATACAATTTTCCACATCACGTGATCTGTCTCGATGGCGAGGATGTCAGTACAATGTATCGGCTCCTTCGCTACGGACGGCTGCGAAGTTTTAATTAAATGATTTATTTCTATCCACAAAACGGATAAAGACCAGCCTAACCCTGCCTGGTTACTCGGAGCTCACTGCATCAATGTATTGCTTTTTGGCGCTCAATAACTCTATAACATTGTGTCAACATCAATTCTAAGTTGTTATCGAAATACCAGTTATCTGTTAATTATCTGTCCTGGGAAAGAAATCCTTTGAACTTAAAACCAGCAGCTGCACAAATTCAGGAATGATTTAAACATGTTAACGTTAAAATTGGTAATTTGACTTTTTGTACAAATTACTGTGCGCTTGCATGCTTTCAAATTGTAGCCAATTTGTCGTCATGGGATAATTACAATGCAGTTCCAACATTCGGTACAATTACTGAATACTACACGGCACTGCCGGCGCGCCGAGTGCTGCTCACAAGTTATTGCTATTTTAATCATTTAAATTATTTGCAGCTGGAACAATAAAACAAAGTTTGAGAGAATGAGTTGACTCCAGGGTGAGGGCAATCCATGATGCGCCAAAGCACCCGCTCATTAGTACGGAGAATCCATGACTCAGCCACCTATTTCAGGTCTTCGGTCCGTCTGGTTGGAGTTCCTCCGACACTAAGCTAGCCTTGACGTGGTCAAGTCCACTCCAGCACTCATCTACTCACATCGGATTCTGTTCATTGACAGTCATGTCCAGTCCACCCCCAATTCGCTTTTTTTAAAGGTTGTATTTTGGGTTATACTAGTTTTGTTTCCGTTATCCTTTTATAGATGTTTTACCTACCAAAGAAATTAGGCTAATGTAGGATAGTAGGCTCGGCTGTTCCGTCCTTGGCGTCCGTGACTTACGTGAGCAGACAATCAAAATTGCGATAATAGGTATCATGGAATGTATACAAGGATTACATTTGATCTAAAACGCAATTGTATTATAACCAGTATACAACATTAAAAGAATATAACGAGTGTTTCATGTCGGCAAACAAAGCGAAGTTCAATTATAATAAATCAAACAGCTGGCTCATAGCTCGCGCCTCGGCCTCCGTAACTCCGTAATGAGGGCTCGAGCGATCGATTAACTACTCATTAGAAGGTGGCATTGTGCGCAAACAATGGGCAAATCTCCGCGCCACGCGACCGACCCGCTATACAAAGCTGGAATACCCACTTATTCCAATAAACCACATTAATATTCAAGCAATATGCTAATGGAATCTGCTCTGTCCTCACTCTCCAGCGCCAAGTTCAGATGTCACGTGTAAAGTATATGCTTTTAGTGAAGATACTTTGTAAGTAATGTTTTCCGGTGAACCGACACCAATCGTCAATAAAAAAAAGAAAAAAAAAAATGGGACACTTGAAATTACGTACCGAATAGTTCTGAATGTAACCATTATAATTATGGTATGCATCGACTTCAAATGAGATTATCACATAACTCGATACACGAAAGAAGAAATTTACTTAAATACGCAATTCTTAGAAGACCACGTAAGCACATATACAAAATTAACTTCCTTACTACTTCACAGAAATAAGATACGGCCTTTGCATTTATAAGCGAGAAAAGGGGTGTGATAATGATATTCATAATACCTATTCAGTAGTCGGTATATATTTGATAAAGCTTACAGAACAGATATAAGGTGAGGATATCCATAATAAATGCGCCTCACCGATTAGTCAGCAATTATAAAGCTGTCACGACATCTGTAGGCTGTACGGGTGGAGTCACAACTTGATCGCGTCACCCGGACCCGGGGAGGAGGAGGGTTGACAAACATGCCTAATGAAGTCTCACACATTATCTATAATCATTACGCGGAAATATTATTACGTTAAATTAAATGGATTGTTTACTATCTACCTTTGGTTATTGATTTAAGTACTCAGTCTATTTTAATATAGCTTCGGAATTGTCGGGTAAATTTGTAAGTATATGATGTTATGCTTCAACTGGTGGTAAGTTGTCATCCGTCATTTGCACTTGCACGTCGGAGTATCGGAGCGGTCGGTGCAAGCTCTCGGTACCAAGGCCGGGTATTGTTTCCGCACCATTGAGTGCCGGCGCTACAATTGCTAGCGGATATTAAATTGAGGCCAATTAACATCTTCGAGGCACGAAGAACCATCAGGTATGCAACAAAGGGGCACTCGAGCTCTGAGGAATATTCAATGAACTGTAAAACTCATGTGAATGTATACTGAGCTTGGTTCATTTTCAAGCATTTTTCGTTTAAATTATAAAAACAATTCTCATTGAATAAAGCGCAAATTAAAACAAAAAATAACGTGAATCACCATAAAAGGTATCATTGTAACAAAGTTGTAACAAAAGTAGTCCGCCGCGGTGGGCATGCCCGCGCGCGCGACAACAATCCAAAAAACCTCCCTTTCCTAATGAATAAGGAGATAGAAGAGCGTTTAATATTTCCGAAACAAATTGACCAATAAAACAAAAAGTTGGCAAGTCTTGATTTCCTCGGAGCTCCGAGTTGTTCCGAGTTCCAATTGTAGTCGGATTGTTTTTTAAAGTATTCCTGGAGGCGTCCCCCGGGAGGCGCCGCGAGCACAGACTACAATGACCGTACACTGCGGGCAACTGAAAACCAGTTGCTCCATTAGAATAAACTGTCAACGTATTGCCAATCATCTAAACTCTTCAGTTCAGGCATAATTTACTTTTCAATCCTCTGGTTAGCCCTTTGGAATGTCACTGATTTATTTAAGATCACACTATTTTATAAGATTGTGTTCTTACCATTATTATTTCCTTACTAGAATTATTGTAGATGCCTATAATGTGAAATACTAAGAGATTAACTGTGATCGTTGAAAGTTACAGCTCAGGTATCAAGAAATTAAATAGTCGATGGTTGTGAGTTATGCCATCAAGTGTAGTCAAATCGTTTTGTTGTCTCAATAGGAATCGACAAGACTTTGCCCGCTTCATTCGTTCGCTAAGTTCGCCTGCATCGTAATCCGCACACTCCTTGTTTATTATATTTCAGACGTACCCCACCCGCTCGACGCATAACTTGTTAAGAAATTCCAAAAGTTTAAATAGGGTAGAGTTATTGTTAGCTCGGAAGCTATCAGCGCGGGGCTCATCTCCTTGGATTAATTGCCATCGGTGTCGCCCTCACGATAATATATTATACAGCCAAGTCTCTCCTGCTCGTACTACTAGATAATTTTAGTAGTGTAAATAATGTTTGTCTTCCACACGATGTTAGCAAGGTGTAGTCCCTTAATATATTGGTGGTCAATTCTTACCAAGGCCTAAACTTAATAAATCATTTTCATTAGGTTATCTTCAAACGATTTCAAACGCAGAGTATTTGTTTAAATCATGTCTGAAATTCAAACAATGTTATTGTTTAACTACATGATGAGTAAGTCACCGCACAATCACCGTGTGTTTCGCCCGTTGATTCAGAATGGGACGCGCCTCGCGTGTGTTAAGTAACAATAACTGCGCTCAAATGATATGGCTCCTGAGTATGGCTCTCGTTGTGTCCGCAATTACGTAACAATGGAGTCGAATTGAAAAGCACTCGAGAACAGATCCCACTCCCGCCCACGGCCCGCAGTCCGCAATACCGCCCGCCCAGCGAACAGCCGCCAAAGTATTGCGTCTCTATATGTCTGCTGCGAATAAATGGAATCCGCAAATCCTTACAATACTCAATAACGTAAAAGAAATGCGCGAAATTAAATTCCGTATTGTTTGAGAAAATCTCAGGTTTGAAGAGACCTGTGCTCGGGTTTGGAGCGCGTTCATCCTAGCACACCAGCGACGGTTGACGACTGGCCTCCGCAAGGGACGGCAGTATCACCGCGCCACCAGCTCCAAGGCCCGATGTTCACTTGTCAATAAAATAACGTAAGACGAGAATTTATTGAAATCTCGCAATATTTATATTCCGGCCGTAAACGGAACCCCTCCGATCCAGCTCCACCCCCGTAATACCCAATTCCGATTTGTAGTTCCTTGTAGATGTTTATGGTTTTTGCTGAGATGGGTGATATAATCGCCCCAAGTCGTAGCACCTACAAAATAATTTGCGGGTCGCGGCGTATATCTGCTGGATAATTATCGGAGGACTCGACAAAGGAAGCGCTCATCGAACCCGAATATAATTTCGGTGCTCTCGACAAAAATTCCGATTCGCGTTATTCAAATATGAAACCGGAACACGATTCCGGAACTCATTCGGAGCCCGCTCCGGTACGTCGTCGAAGGCCGCTCAATCGAAAATTGAATTTCAATGTCACAACAGTGCAGATGTAAAAATGGTGGATGGTGTGGATCGTTGGTGGTGCGCGCGCAGGGCGGAGGGGGCGGTGCGCGCGCCGGGCCGCCAGTGTCCCGGGCCGGCCGCGGCGGACGCTCGTGCGCCATGTCCCTCGCGCCCCCGCGCCTCCCGCTCCCCGCGCCCCACACAACTTTCGCTCTTCCCCGAGTTTGGAGTGCCGCGATCCCCGCTCCCTGTGACTAGTTCACCTCGCCGCTTTAACTTTTATCGTCCGCTGTAGAGGAAGTGTTCGCAAGTGTCAGTGAGGGTAGTCACAAAGTTATCTCTGATCGCGCTGCCGACGCGAGTTATCTCGACTTGTGGCGGATCGAGGCCACCGGAATACCGGTCGAGCCTCCGCTGCAACTTCTCATCCAACTAGGTACATCCAACTATCTAACATGTTCCTCAAACTTCACAGCCTAATACCGTATACTAACGGTTGATTTTATGAAAATATTAACGAAAGAAAACATGAAAAGTTTTAAAATTTTCATCGCTAACGAAACTTATTTTTCTTAGGATTTTTTTAAAAATGTTAATAATTTTAGCATTCATCTCTACTTGAAAATTAATGACAGACCTAATTTGAATAATGTATTCATGAAGAGGTAAATAGCTGTGTTGAAGGTAGCCAAGGTAGTGTTGTGGTGAGGTGGTATTATGATGGTGTCGGTGGTGTGTGTGAGAGGAGCCGTGGCAGGCTCGCGGGTGTATTAATGAAGTGGCGCGAATGCGGTAAGAGCCCGCCGTGAGACCATCGCGTAAAACTTTATGGCCGGTTTAAACCGAGCATTAGCTGACGAGCACTCGGCACAGATAGCGCAGCTTCTGAATAAAACATTCAATCTCCGGGAGAAGCCACTCTATTTGATTAACGTCGTAATTACTCATATAACTCCGCCCGCAGACGTCTTCAGAAAGATCAACCGATAACCAAGTCCCAAAGTACATCTCGCTGTTTATTTAAATAATCGCGGCAGGATCTCGCGAGAAACAAAGCGATATATTACTGAAAGCACTTTGAATAGAAAGACCGTGCAGATTTCATTTATTTTAATTAGCAGAGAGGGCGCGGACGCCAAGCTAATCTGCTGCTTATATCGAGGTGCACAAAGATGTAAGCGTAGTGTTCAACGTAAAACTAGGATAGCCGTAGTAACGGGTAAGCGTTTACAAGAGATACCGCGTGTCTAAAGAGGATCCACTTAATCTGATGGTGAATAGTTCAGTTTGAATGGGCGAGAGTGGGTCCAAGAAATAGCAGTAACCTTATTGCAGGCTGCGGCCGCGCCATTCAACGGCCGCTTGAGGCTCCGCCGACGGAATCGCTTTACCGAGGGTTGAATGGGATTAGCCCTTTCGAGGGGACGCGATAAACTAATATGCGGACTTCAATTGGCTTCGAATAACCCTATTTAATACATATCCAGGGTCAGTGACGACACCCGCCGGATAAGGTACGGCTTTGTTCTTC
Source organism: Watsonalla cultraria (assembly GCA_964035505.1). Lineage (NCBI taxonomy): Eukaryota > Metazoa > Arthropoda > Insecta > Lepidoptera > Drepanidae > Watsonalla > Watsonalla cultraria. The sequence continues at coordinate 92,465 of OZ037726.1, read as the reverse complement.
AACTCGGCAGACCACAACGACCTTCGATTATGCTCCAGTTCAACAAATTGTGTTCACGTTACACGATCAACTGTCACTGACTACTGAACAGCTTACAACACAACTACTAGGGGTTATTTGGAACGGAGTTATTACAGAAACAAATCGGACAGCAAATTATTATTAAAATTTACACATTTATTTATTTTTAGCTCCGTGCTAGACGACTTGAAATAATTGATTGCATTTCTGTGCATGTCTGACTCGAATGCGTCAACTGACCACGTATTAAGAAGACTTACAAGCTAACAGATAATAATGATGATATTATGTTACTACTTAGTGCATTATTAACGACGTGCAACATTTGCTTAGCATTATAAATAATGTTCTTTCAAACCTATTTAAGTAATATCCAACCTTTCCTCAAATGACCTTCTAATAATACCGTACTCAACATAACAATTTGAAAGCCGTCAAAATAATAGCTTAAATTACGAAGGTCGAAGGGAAATAAATGGTTCTCGAAATGTCCAGTGGCCAGCTCCAATATTATTGTCTGAGTGGTACTGTTATTGATGGGGTCTATTGAATACATCCTGTAATAGTTTTAATTAATGATTTCTTACTATAAGCCTTAGCATTAGGGCATGCCGCTGTTATCAGCGGCATGCCCTAGGACCAGTAAACGCGGAAGTTCCTAAACAGCGCTACGTCCACTCCCTCGTAGTATTTTTATGGAAAGAATGAACTTGGTGACGATCTAAAATAATGCTCTATTCTAAAACCATCAGTATCTAAAACCAAACATTTTCTGTCATTCTCCAAAGAAGTCAACGTGTAGTCTGAGTCTTGTTGGATTTCTCGATGACGTACCCAACATTTTCTCTAACTGCAAATTCTGATTAATTCTTACTTATGATCCCGTATCCTGAAATGTAACCTTAAAACCCATGTCAATCTGTTTCAGACGTCCCCCCGGGGTAAGCGTCATTTCACGAAATTTCAGCTTCAAACATGTGCTAAAGTCTCAAACGTCTTTTACTTCTCGGATGTATGCAGGTTGTCATATGGCATGGTATCCTTCACTACAAATACAGTTCTGTACATAAGTTTCTTAGGAAACGCATTGGTACAGGTACATGATTGGTGTGATTGCAGTTCATAAAGGCGTCTATAACGAGTAGAAGTTAGGTCCTCATAAGCAATGTTTAATGCTACATGTTTGCTGTCTAACAAGAGTACTGCCTCGAAGAGGCTTGTGCATGAGGCGGCTGTCGAGGACGTGGATAACCTGGTCCTGGCTGGTCCCGGGCTGCCGTCCCGGACCCGGAGCGCTCCCCGGGGACCCGATAAGCCAATCCCGCTGCGCTGTATAAACCTTCACTATTTTATGACACGATTTAACGCCACGCCGAAAGGTTAGGGATAAAGTTATGTTTGTTGTTTTGGGCGCGCTATCTCGCCTCCAAACGTACGACGGTTCGCGACGAAAGCGGTTGTTGAATAAATCGTCATAGATAAAACGGATGATAGCTTTAACTCGGGCTTCCATTCAATTTTCTTTTCGTTTTGTTTTCGCTTCGCTACATGTTTTTATTTACTTTTACACATGCAGGCCTACTAGCTACTGTCATGCGTACATTACGTCGACCGATACTGCTGTTCTGTTATATACTTAATATATTAAAGTAAGAAATATATTAAAATACATGTGATTACGATTATAATCTGGAGTATTTATTATAACGGAGTGTAACTTCATTTATCAAACATCGCTCAGATATAGCAATATTATAAGTCACGCAAAGGCAACAACTGACACCGTAATGAAGGACGTGTACGTACATAGTATAATAGACGTCGTTAAATAAAAGCACCTCATAACACGCGCAGCCTATTTACACTCGGTAACGAGAGCATTACGTCTGAGCCTCTGTCCCGAGACACGACCGCGGCCGCGCCGCTCGCCCTCTACGTTTAAACTTACATTGTAAAGTATACACGTAAATGACATCGATCTCAAAAAGGATATACGCATAATATCTTTACAGTTTATCGAACAATTCAAAAGTGGTTGCAAAATCACGTTGAAGTTATCAATTAATTGTCATTTAATAATTATATTGCCACGCGTGAAGCACTTAATCGAGTAATCACATGCCAAATATGCCATAAAACATTTTGGAAATGAGCTGCTACTCTTACATTTTTGAACCGATATTAAACAAACAATAGAGAGGGTTGGCGATTGCTTCACCGACAAGAGCCTAGCTCTTAAATAAATGATGATGATGATTAAACAAATATAACCAGCTAAAAACCACCGCAAGAAAATTGTCTTTCAAATGAAAAAAATCGCATCGAAATCGGTCCATCCGCTTCAGAGCTACGATACCACAGGCACACAGACATCGACGTCAAACTCATAACACCACTCTTTTTGCGTCGGGTGTTAAAAACAGATCACAAAACTGCATCAAATTATGTGCTCTTTTTATGTAATTAATATATTAATATATTATTAATAATAATTAAATTATGTTTAAGTAAATTCATCTGTGGCCCCTCCGAGAGGCTTCAATTAACAGGAGATCGAAGCAATGTTTGACGGCACGAGCTGTGACCTGTGGCGGAAAACAATTTATTAGCGTAATTGAATAATTGTTGGCACTCGACTACCCCACAAACGAGACCCTTGAATTATTCAACGCCACTCATTATATCACCATCAAGAATTCCGAACACTTAAATAGTTCCGCTGTGAATGACAATTTGGGGATACTTTAGCTACGAATGACAGTTATTTCGTCTGAGCGCCGTTTAAATTATTTGTTTCAAAAAGTAATCACTGTGTTTTTAAAACAAGTGAAAAATATAAATACATTCCAATATATTTAATTGGGATTTTATGTAATGTATTATTATCAGCCATTATTGCTGCCAGTTCAGAGAATTTACTTCACTGAATGTATGAAATAAATAAAATGATTATGTTTTATATTTTCTTCATTAAGTATTTGAGTAGCAGTCGATCCAATCCCACATTGTCCGTTCCTACAAAAAGATCCAAGTGATTTGAAAATATACCCAACTAATTAGAGGACTCAATTGAAATTATATTGAAGGATTTATGTTTCGATAGCTGTATTGGATTCACAAGAGATGTATTGTAATGCGGTTTCCAATCACGCTTCAATTGGTAAAGAAAGAAAATTCAATAGCTCACTAACTGCATTTGAGTGCAGCGCGCTGGTAAATTTAATATCGATTTGTGACATTTCCGTTTTATACTGAAATAATAAACAAAAATGATTACTATTCAATATGAAGAAATTTTCTATTTTAATTGATTCATATTACCATCAAAAACGTGCCGATTGAAACTGATGTGAGCACGAGTGTACATTCATGATTCTTATTAACGTTTCTTGAAAAGATCAATGTTCCAATAAGTTCATATGTAATGTTATAGCCGAGGCTCGGTCAGAATAAAAGACGAGATTGCAATATATTTGTATTGAATAGTCTAGTATGTATGTATAGTATGGCTCATACATGGACATTATATGTGTGCGTTTCAGTACTCCTTAGATTATCTTGTTGAGTGCGTTCGGACACAGGACTAGCTCAGAACTAATTACACACAGTGCCACTGCGATGTACTGTAATCGGGTCATTTGTATGCCGCGCCGCGCCCCACGCCCGCTGCCATTCTGTACTCCACTATTACCTATAGTATTATCATTTAAATCTGCTGTATTATTTTCTTGTACAAACTAGATTTATCTAATACTAGCGGACGTCACGCTGTTTAACCCGCGTAGTTCCCGTTCACGTGGCAGTACGGGGATAAAATATAGCCTATGTTACTCGCTGATGATGTAGCTATCCATTGCTGAAAGAATTTTCAAGATCGGTAAAGTATTTTCGGAGCCTATTCAATGCAAACAAACAAACAAAATAACAATCAAATCTTTCCTCTTTATAATATTAGTGTAGATGAGGTGATCTTACGGTTACTTATTGATACATATTCTTCTAAAATGTTGTAGTGAGTTAGTGTTAAGTTGATTATTGCCATTAATTTTTGTTCGCGTTATATTTATACAAAAAATGTTGATCTCTTAATGTTAAGACATTGATCAGTCACAGACACCTTTCGATCTCCCTTTGTAAATAAATCTCGATGTGAAAGTGCTCCGTCTAAATAAAGACGTACCCCGAAACGCCCTTTGTGAAGCAGCTCAAAGTCATTTACTTACACCGAGTGTACATCAAAAGCAGTTAATTGTTTTGTTTACAAAAAGGTCAGTCGGTCTGATAAAATCGTTGAACTATTAATAATTGTCGAGGGTGTACAATCAGCCGCTTTGTTCCCTGATCGATGCCTGGTTATCTCTCGATCGTTAATGCCCGCCCGCGGTACGCACTCCTCTATATTGTTTTCTTTATTCTGCTTCATTTTCGTGCGCCATATTTTAAACTGCCATTATATTTTAAACTGCCATTATATTTCAATCAATCCGCTTGATCGAACCTGCCTTGTTTTGTGGTTTTCCTCGAGCTCCGATGCTTTGTTATATTTTATTTAATGAGTTTATTGTTTCATTTGTAATAATGTGACAGATTAAATTAAAAGCTACCTTGAACAATATATATAAATATACATCTATTTGATAAGGCTATGGGTCTCCACTTCTTCTCCGTATAGTATTCTCTGATACATCATATGTAGGTATCCTGCTTCTACTTGTAATATGATCCAATGTGGGGGACCAGTGTGCCACTTTCTTTTTTTTTTTTTTTTAAGAAGGCTTACAGACAAATTACATTAATATAAAATACAATATAGTTATATAACAAAGATTGCTATTAACAAGCCACAGATACATAATTATCTAAGTCAAGGCAAATTTAAAGCGAAACACACTAGAAATACTAGAAATACTAACGAGCGATATAAATGAGTAATATAAAAATGTATAATACAACAATTCAAATATAGAACAACCATATACATAGCCAATAACTTTCTAACAGGATAAAATGAAAATAATAAAGAAGAAAAGAAAGCCAACCTACGAAAGATACTGCTGTTTAAGATCATTATCAAACAATGTTTTGGTTATTACGCGCCTTGCCGTACTTGCATTGGTGCAGAACAAATCAATATTGAGATAATTAGGTATTCGATTGAAGACGAGCGAACTTCTGAACGTAAATGAGTTACGTCTATACTTAGTCTTTGCCGAAGGTACACTTAACAGAGGACGCTGTCGAAACACCAGTTGGTTGGTACGCAAGGTTAATTTCGCCAATAGATCTGGACAGTCGATCGATCCATTCGCAATGTTTAACAGAAAACAAATATCATTTATTTGACGTCTATAATCGAGCGGAAGGAAATGATACCGTTTACAGCGATGTGTGTAGTCATCTGATTGCTGGTGAGCCTTGTAATCCAAGTAACGCAAAAATCTCTTCTGGACACCCTCAATACGAGATTTATAAATGTCATATTGAGGATTCCATAGCTGTGAGGCATACTCCAAATGACTACGAACAAATGAGCAATATAATATTTTAAGGGGTTTAAGTGAATGGAAACACGTTGAAACTCTCATAATGAAACCTAATGCTTTAGATGCTTTAGTTACTATACTATTAACATGTTCGTCAAATATTAACTTATTATCCCGAACAACACCCAAGTCCCTTATTTGATTTGTTCTACTAATAATGTGATTATTTAAAGTATATTCAGACTCAATTATTGAACGTTGACGTGTAAACTCAACTCAACTCAAATATATCTTTATTCGATTAGACTTTATACAAAGTACTTTCAAATCGTCAGAATGACACAATTACACAGGATTATACATGCTACCGCCAGGTTCGGAAGGTTGCTTTTTACTGAGAAGAACCTGGCAAGAAACTCAGTAATTACTCTTTTAAAGAATATTATACAGTTTTAAAAAATACAAAATAAATCACTCAAGCAACTATAAGCCCATGGACACAGTTCCAATGCTCAATTGTCAAAAATAAAAACTAAAAAAAAAAAATATTACAAATATATGTGAGCATGGCAAATTCCAGCCAGTCAAAGCAAAATTAAGATTAATTAATTGTAGCAAAAGTGCAGTGCCAATGGGATTATTTACAAAAATTATTAGACAAAGGTACATCCCAGGCTTCCTTATCACAAATATAATCACTTACAGTATAATATCCTTTTTCAAGCAAAACTGATTTAATTGTTTCTTTAAATTTGTTGAAAGGCAAGTTTACAATTTTTGTTGGTAATTTATTATAGAAGCGTGTGCTCTGTCCTAAAAATGAGCCATGCACTTTTTGTAGGCGATGCGCAGGCACTACAATTTTATGTTTGTGTCTTGTGTTTACGTTATGAACATCACATTTCCTTTGAAACAATCCAATGTTTTGATGCACAAATAATAAGTTAGCAAAAATATACTGTGAGGCCACTGTCAAAATTCCAATTGATTTAAATTTTTCCCTAAACGATTCTCGCGGTCCCAAATTATATATAGATCGTATAGCCCTTTTCTGATGTGTAAATATAGAGTCTATATCAGCAGCTTTGCCCCAAATTAAAATAGCATAGGACATAACGCTATGAAAATAAGAAAAATATACAAGTCGAGCTGTTTCTATGTCGGTGAACTGTCTAATTTTTCTAATTGCATAAGCTGCGGAGCTGAGTTTTCCTGATAACTTGGATATATGTGGGCCCCACTGAAGTTTATTATCAAGGGTTACACCTAGAAATACTACAGAATCTACTATTTCCAAAGTTTCACCATTTACCATGACCTTTGTATCAACAGGTTTGACGTTTGGTAAAGTGAATTTAATACATTTAGTTTTTTTGGCATTTAAAACTAAGTTATTTACATTAAACCATTTCAATACCTGATCAAGTGCACTGTTTACATCATGCACATAAAGGTTACTTGATAACATTTGGAGACATTTAACTGAAGCTTATTATAATCGCAATATTCCACAAATCTATTTAAGTCAGCCTGTAGTTCTTGTATGTCTGATATGCTACGGACTATTTTCGATATGATATATGCATGTTCTGATCTGTTCTAAATGGAATTGTGCCAAAAATATTCTCAATATTGATAAAAAATACTGCCAATTTCGAGAACTGAAGCGTGTTAAAAATAAACTAAAACTATTACTGCAAAGAACGACAAAGAAATACGAAAGACGTGGAGCGTGGCTCTGCCAATTAACCCCGTTAGTAGGTAGGCTACTAATGAACACATCTAACTTGGTCGTGGACCCCTCGTTGGCCGCAAAAAGTATTAGGACATAAATGTTAATGGACCTTAATTATTCATCGTCTGATCTGCCCACAGATTATAAGTTTTTGTTTCCCTAACAATTCAGTGAATTTGTGCCACTGACGAACTTCACTTATTACACTTACAAATGTATTTTTACAGTTTTGTATAAATTATCCTTTTGTAGTGGAATTCATGTCGAGACTTTTCGTTTAAGGTTCTTGTTTCTTACATTCAGTATCACGCCTTTTTTAACTGCATTGAATCTAGTTTAAATGAATCCTTGCGACGTTTAAACGAATTTTATTTATGACTTACTTGCATTAATGAACTTAATTACTAGCTGAGGTGATCACTAGTGCAGTAAGTATGTAATCATGTAGCAAGATACAGTGCTGTATAATAACGCGTGCAATAACACCCGGTCGTTAATGTACCACATTACCGAGGCTGAGCACCGCGGCCCTCGACTACACCGGCTCTCTCCGTATCCTCCACATGTCCCCACATATTAGCTCCACTATCTGGTAGCCTCAATATCTCTCATATGACGAAGGAAAGCCCGAGAATGCCATGCATATTATCGAAATCCTTATTGCTGTTTTTACTGTTCGTAATTGGATATTATGTTGTCCCAATTTCAAAGGAAACAACTAAATTAGTATATTCTTTGGCTACATTTTCTGTTTGAATCGTTATGTCGTTCTTATTTTTATATTTCCCAACATCCCTTTTAATTTGAAGCCTTCCGCAAAAATATTTTTATAAAAGGCTATATAAAGGTTTATTTTTCAGCGTTGAACGTAATTTTTTAATCCGATTTATTTTATTCGGCGCGGAGCGGAATCCTGTTGTTATCTTTTGTTTTTCCTCAATAACGTTCGACGACCGACCCTGCCTCCCACGCTCCCTTCCAAATATTTCTAAACATGCTTAAAATGTATAAGACAGGTTGCTCGAATAATTTTATCGGTGTTCGGGGGAGTCACGTAGCGACACTTGGCAGCGCGTGGCGCGTGGCGCGGGGAGCACGGTGGAGGGTGCGCGGGGAGGGGCAGCCTCGTGACAGGAGTGTCCTCTCACTTGTCAAAAACGCGAACATAGCCAGGTGTCGCGTGTAAATAATTGGGGACGCTCGATTGGCTCTCGTCATCCGCGAAGTGCAAACCTGACAGAAAATTTAAATTAAGTGGCTCCTTCTAATTATAACAATACCTTCGTCATCGGCACAAAGAAGATCATTGTATTTTATACTTAATTGCTCCTTTGACCAGTTTGCGCTGAGTAAGGGGTTCCATAATCAGTTAGAGTTCCACCAATGGAATGTCGACACCTTTCAATGAGTCATCACTAGTATCACCTAATTAATACAAAACTTATTAACTAACTAATTAATCCTCATCAATTTAGCATTTATTCTTTTAAGAAATATCGATTGTGTATGTATTTTGTTTCAACTTAGCTCTTTATCTAATGTGTGTTTAATCTCAAAGGGTGCGATGAGACCCCGCGCTGAGGAGACCAAATCTAGTTATGATTAGGGCCGAGGTTTAGCATCTCTCCTCGCTACGTAATTGATAAAGCCTGGAATACCTTTTTCGGCGTTGAATATCTAAAATATCAAGTTCTCAGCAAAAACACCGCCCACCGAGTCTATTACAAAGTTTGTGTAGCGAGCGTAGTGTAAGCGAAAAAATGTGCGGGAGCAGCTAATAACCAACCATTCACAGCGAGCCGGGCGACGACGAAACAAGCTGGTTATTAAGAGCCGAGCACAAAGAGCCGCTCCTGCGCCCGTGTTTGTTCCTCACGAGGAAATTGCCTTTTTGTACAACTCTAAAACTGCTTTCGCACACGCTTCAGATCTCAATGTGGTTGATGTTTGTTTTTACTCGCGCTTCATTAGTTCACTTTAAAAAGCTTGCACTTCAAAGATTATCTACTTTTAAAGCCTGGTTTTAAACAGTACGATACTCGCATTCCGAACTGTATTATTCAAATGATTGAGATGTAGATTTCAATTTGGCAGAAGATTTGAAATGTAATAAAAAGGGTTCTAGAACGCAGTCATCGTCTGGAGGTTTATTCGGGCATGAGCCACACACTTGACGTTACATGTTTTACATTTGGTTGGTTAAGCTTTTTAAATTCACAAGATTAAGCAAACACAAAGAAGTGTTACAGCACCCACATTACACTGTGCGTAGATTATTAAGTGCAAAGAGTAATTTAATGATATTCTTGGAATATGTAAACTATTTTTCGCTCGTATGAGAAATATTTGCTTTTTTTAACTCCTCCAATCAAAGTATACAGTAAACGTAACAACGTGGTCTTCTTTTTATTCGTGGAATAGTTTCGTATCGGCAGCTCCAAAGTTATTTTTCTATGTCTCTTACGTTTCCAAAGAAAATCAAGCAATTTGAATTGCAGAAAAAGTTATAGGTAAGTGCAGTGATCGTTTTCCGGATACAATTTATTTTTTTAGTTTTTACAATGCCGATTGCCAGTCAACGGTCATGTCTTAACCTTTCTTCGTCGCTACAACCACACTGAGCACAATCATTATACTTCTATTATCCTTGTAAAGAGCAACCACCGACTCAGTGCTATCTTTGGATGCGTCCCCCAAAGGAAGGCACTCCGCTGTTCGTGTTACAAAATATTCCGTTTTCTATTACAGACGGCAATTATTTCGTTCGTTCAAAGAGCGAAGTTTATTTAGTTTCTTTGTTTATGGCCCAATTATAGTAATTAGAAACCGTTCGTAAAACATTGGGTAACATTGACATGGACTTCAAAGGCGTGTATTTTATCAATATTGAGAACTCTTACAACATCTTGTTGTCAGATTTTCATCTATACTCCAAACGACATATGACAAGGTAGTACCAAAGACACGAATCATTCCTAACTATAACTTTTAATAATCGCGTCTCTTCACAACGATTCCACATGTTACATAACGATAGCAGGAGTATTATACGACTGTATCCTTATTATCCTATATCCATTCGCAACAGAAACTAACTTTAGAAGCCATGTAGTTGTAAAAGTGGTTCGTGTAATATAGTGTATAGAGCAGAGAGTGTACTGCACCGACGAGCCAGCCCGCACGTCCTCGGGTCGCGTGTGTTCGCGCAGCACTCATTATGTCACCGTAATCACGCATTCACATCGAGTGCCAAATAAATTACCGGCTTGTTCCCGCAACGGCTCGATGGCGATATGGCGTGAAAAAATGCCTTTTGTGAATGCGCGTTATTTATTTTCATTTCCCGAGTTACCTCGTGGCATTCTGTGGCGTTTTGTAGTTCGGCCGTGTTCATTATTACTTTAGCCCGAACAGGATTTGCATTGCAATTTACTTAAATGTCAGTAATTCTCAAGGTGAGATTACTTACTTTGCATATACGACGGACGCCAACACTACTTTATATTTACTGAGCCGTAAATATTTTAAAATGCGCTTGATATTATTATGTCTGTACTTACTCATCACTTTTATTGAGATGACAAATATCACTTTAAAGATGAACTTAGAGTGCCTTCTATAGTATAAATAAACAACGTGCGCACAGATATAGATGTACGTCCGTGTAAGTGTATCTTTAAGCAAGTGTGCCGCGCCGGATGCGCTAATGAGGAGCAACGCGCGCGTTTAACGTGTGACGTCACTGCGACAGTATCGTACTCTGAGCGAGTAATTCCACTTCCGTACTCACCTGCCTCCAGCGTCTACACTCGGACAGAAATACTTTACGACGCGCACGCACTTCCTTCCAAAATACACACCCTTCAACAATGGCAGTGTCTCGTGCGGATGGAGTCTCCATTCATCAGTTCATTGGGTGCGGAGAGTAGATAAACAACAATCTTGTTCAATTTTGCTAGCATAGACTGCTTTCAGAGAAATCTTTGTTGTATTTACCCAGTGAGGAGGTAAAACAATGTCCAGTGTGTGAATAGTTTTTCACAGATTTTTAGAGTACAGAGATACAGCATATTAGTATTCTTACAGAGTTTCTCCGATCGCTACATAGATGGCGCTACTCGCCAACAATTGCGAAGTTTCAGTACAAATACACGAGAACCTATATCGCGCAATAAAAGTTTTCGAGTGCATTGCATTATATATGCAAGCTTCCCACTAGAATTTAGTTAATTTTTATCGACATTTGTACATTGGAACTGTGTCCATGGGCTTACATTTCTCAAATGATTTATTTTGTTTAAATTGTATAATATTTTTGAAAAGAGTAATTACTGAGTTTCTTGCCAGGTTCTTCTCAGTAAAAGCAACCTTCCGAACCTGGCGGTAGCATGTATAATCCTGTAAATTGTGTCATTCTGACGATTTGAAAGTGCTTTGTATAAAGTCTAATCGAATAAAGATATTTTTGACTTTGACTTTGACTTTGAGAACAGTGTCCGAGTCATGATATCCGCCTGGCTCGAAGATCTTCCCTTTGCTGGGGTTGAGCATGATCGACCGCTCTGCCTTCAGTATGACACAGAACAGTGAATGAATGAAGGTTTTTTCATGGCGCACCATCGGCCCGAGGTATTTCGCCATGTATATTTGACAGTGCGGCGGCGGCGGTGATTGTTTGATCCCGCCCGCCGCGGCCATTATTAATGCAACGAGCCCATTTACAATACCAAGTTTTAATGTGCGTTGTTGCTCGTGCTACGAATAATTAACTTCATGTAAACGTCACATTTTTCCAGACAGACTATTTGACGAAGGTTCCGACCCTCTTTACGTGTTAATTATTAAACACTGCTTTCAAACTGCTCAACTGCTAAGTATATTTGCAAATAATATGACAAAGAATAAGAGTCAATTTTTATTTTTATTTATCGTGTTTTTCAGCCAATCGCTCGATCGAAATATCGAAACAATGCGATTTGTTCGCGAAGGGCACGCGACGTGTTCGTTACGGTACTGAAATAACCTCTATTTATTAAAACACGGAACGGAGCACCATATTAAAACAAACAGAAGGCCGGATTACAAGAAATTAAATAAACACGACCATTCTCACACTTCAATCAGATTTACTTAATGAAGTTTCGCTACCGTTACATTACCATCTCTCTGTCAAGATGAGTCTAATTGCATGGGTTCCACTTGTTTTTATCCTAATGTCCTAAATAAAGAGACCAAAAAAAATTTGGCGATGACTGCCGTATGCACACGTTAATATAATGTACGAGAAGCAAGTTACTCAAACTAGCTTACTACTGGATATTTTTTTATATTTTACTCTGCTTGATTAGACATCTGTGATCATTCCCGGCCAATGTATGAAGCCGCGCCTCTGTTATATTTAAATGGTGTGTCGCAAGTGAGGTGTGACAAGCAGTAGCGATCAGGAGTTTGGCCGATGTCCCGGCAGGACATCAAAGGACTATTTGCGGAGTGAGTCACGCCCTCCCCTCCCCCCGCCCCCTCCCCCCCTCGCCCCCGTCCCCGGCCATAAACAACATTTTACATTTCCGATGAGCCCTATTCGATGCTCTGCCCAATGAATAATTATGTATTAACATCCGCGCGACACCGATTACTGTCACTGCCGACCTCTGCTTGTGGCATAGCCTTCGTTTATACCATTAACATTTCAGTAGATTTTGTAAACATCACGTAGTTGACGTTCTTTAATATCAGCGACTACATACAATATATTACATTGTAGCTGTGTCTGATATTTGACACGTTAATATAACGGTGATGGTAATGATGAATATGAATTATGCATTGACTGAAAAAATAAATGATTACTATAACTACTTAATTAAAGTAATTATTATTACTTTATTACATACACAGATACATTCATATGCTCACGCCTAAGCTCCCCAAAAGGGGTAAGCAGAGGTGTTGTAATAACAACACCCACTTTTCACCGAAGATAATTTAGTGCCAACGTGACAGATGGTGAGTATATCGCCATCTCAGGCACTACAAGTCTTTGAATTACTTCTCAGATCAGATCAGATATGCAGGTTTCCTCACGTTGTTTCCTTCACCGTTAAGTACGCGGTTGTTAGAAAAACTCATTAGTACAGGCCGCTGGGATTTGAACTTGCGTCGCTTGCTTAGCTGCCGATTACCTAAACCCCACAGCCACCACGGCATCTGGCAATGACTTTATGTTATTTTATAGAAAGTGCTTTGTTAAAAGTCTAATCGAATAATTATACTTTTTAGTTGGAGTATGAAGGTACATCTCAAGTAGTTAGTGTGAGTGATAGCCATTATAAGTACGGTGATGTGTCCGTGCATGTATTCAGTACGTGTGCTATCTGTGAACGACGACATAAATAACTGAGCGGTGATCGCGACTGACACAAATGGCCATTATGGACGAAAAAGGAAACATTAAATTTGTGTTTCGTATCAAGTTGCTTCATTGTGTCAGCGGAGCCGCCGTGTTCACACATTATGTTGGAGACTACTACACCATCATTGTGGTGGGACAAGGTCTTGTTATTACACGGCGCATCATAAAGTGGCCGATACAAGCATTCATCATATAAACTTGCGCACATGCATATTCTATTCTAAGTTCTAGGTATAAACAGTTCTGTAATAAAAGGCTAATGTAAAAAAAGGGTTTGTTTTTACTCTAATCTAATAGTATCCTCACGCTTCGTTTATAAAAACGATACAAAATAAATGGGAATGACATATGTCACGTGACATCACCATAAATTTTGCATCGCTTCTATTAGCGCAAAAGCGAGTGATATCCGTAATGCAGGGGCTCGCTACTCTAGGTAGAAATAACCCTAACAAACATCCCATTTTTTTCCTATTCATATCATCGAGGTATAATAGCAGTGATTATAATTTAAGTATGTGCTATATCATATGTGAAGCGGCAATTTTGTGCGGTGTAATTCATAGTAGATACAAAAGTCAAAAGTCAAGTCAAAAATATCTTTATTCGATTACACTTCATACAAAGCACTTTCAAATCGTCAGAATGACACAATTTACAGGATTATACATGCTACCGCCAGGTTCGGAAGGTTGCTTTTACTGAGAAGAACCTGGCAAGAAACTCAGTAATTACTCTTTTCAAAAATATTATACAATTTAAAAAAAAAAACAAAATAAATCATTTGAGAAATGTAAGCCCATGGACACAGTTCCAATGTACAAATGTCGATAAAAATTAACATAAAGAAAAGTCTAGTACTTAGTTCTATTTATATCTAAATGCGTAGCTTGAGATGACCAGCCCCCACAAGCAGCACTTGTTCACAAGTATGACGAGAATGCCAGCCATCGCCCTCCTCAACCATTATAGAGGGAAGTGAGCGACCCGTCATCCTGACGCCGCCGCAAGCAAAGGCATTTTAGTGAGCATGACAACTCAAGCCAGTCAAAGCAAAGATCAAAAGTTGGGGCTATTATATCTTGTAATACTTTTAGAGATATATCCCACAAATCACCCGTTTTTTTTTAATTTAAACTTTTAAATGTCCTAATTATTTCTAATGGGGTAACGGAACAAAAACAAAAGCCGGCGTCGCATTCTGACACACTTGACTTAAGAAGAGATTCAGCGTCTGAAAATGAAGAATGCAAAGAACAAGTTGTAGCTACCGGAATGTTAATAAAAACATTATTAAACGTTTCTGCAATTTGAATATTATCGCGGATTAAATTATTATTAATATTCAAGGCTATTCGAGTATCGCGACTTTTTATTTTCCCTGTCTCCGCATTAATCATATTCCATGTAGCCTTAATCTTGTTATCAGCATTTTTTATTTTAGACGAGAGGTATAGAGCTTTAGCTTTTATACAAGCTTTCTTGAAAGTTTTTGAATAAGTCCGTACATAATTTACGGTAGTGTGGAGCGGCGTCAGTGTGCCTTACAGCAGATATTGATGGAGCAAGCTCACCGCTCCATTGCGGATAGATGTTTTGTTCCGTGATCTGCATGAACGGCGGGGGAGCGCGCGGCGAGTGCTCGCACAAATATGGACTTGGATATTAGAATTGATGGCATTGCCGTTCCATTGATCGCGGGAAATACTTGGGACAAGATTAATGACGCTCTCGGGAGCTCCGAATTAATAATTACTGTTGGGATTTTGAGTGGGAGCAGTCAGACCCCCCGACGGGGGTTATGGTTCGTGGCTTAGGTCATTCGTATTCCATTAAGTATTTTAACTGACTCCAAAGAACGAACAACCTCGAAAGTTCCAATCGAAGTATTTTTAGATTTTCGTTAAAAACCGGATAATAAAAATATACCCTGCTAATTATATCGTTGGACGTAAACATTTATAAATAAAGAGGACCGAGTTTTGTATTTATACTCGTATTTTTGTAATTATTTTGGAGAGCACGTTGTTACTCGAAACAGGCACCTGTATATAGTTATAGCATTATAGCACCTTTGCATGTTTACTTTTTTGTGGGCTTCCTTACACATTAAAAAGGGCTGAGATAGTTAAAAACCAGTAAGTTATTCTTTTATATTCAACCCTTTGGGGATAGCAGGCCCCGGGAGCGACGTCACTGTTCTTTTTGACTAGCTCTTCGCCCTCGCTTTGGGTTATTTAAAGTCTATTACGAAACGTTAAAATTCTCTAATTTGTAAAAATATAATATGATTTTTTTTAGCTTTAATCCCATCGGAATTCAACACATACATGTAAATAAAACCGTACCAAGATTCATAACTTAGTTCAGAAGAAAGATGCATTCAAACAATCACAATCATTTTGTATGGAAATAGTGACTTTTTAATAAAAAAGTCTAGTCACAGAGATATCAATTATGATTTATACTTTTTATAAGTTAGATTTTCGTAGCCTCAATCAAACTGTTTGCAAGAAAAATATTTGCCGATCGCGCTTAACTTCGTAATAAGTATTGTAAGTACGCGAGTTGGGAACAATAACACGCCTTTGTGTAGGCCGGAGTTTTTCTGTAACTTGTTGAGATTGTATCACGACTCCATTGTTCGCGGATCAGCCGCTCAGCTCAGCTCGCTCACGTGCAATCCTTGTCTGACACTTCCTTTCGAACGCTCCTCCATTGGACTTTATAAACTGTTTAACTTTCACATTTATCACTCGGAACCCACGGAGTCGCGCGCTACACAATACATTGTAGGAAGAACAGACGCTCTGCCAATACCAGTGTACCTATGATTGTAGTGCGGATGGGACTATTTGCTTTAAAGAGTGCACAACTTCCTCCCCAGTTTTTAAATAAAACAGAGCTGAAATAAAAGTAAAAACACAGATACTAGCCGTAAATAGCGGACGTTTACAGCTGTGAAGGGCGGTAAGGTACATAAATGTTGAGGTTGTAATGTTTTTGGTAATATACTGAGTTACGAATGTCCTCGTGACTCGTGAATGTTACAAGCCACAGAAAAATTTGGCCATCCTTTACCAAAAGGTACCAAAGTGGTCACAAAGCATGTCTGAGCACGGCGGCGGTCCCCGCCCGCCCGCCGGCTATGGTCACAGCCGCACACTACGCCGAGTCAGTCGGGAATGCACTTTATTTCAGCCATTACTGTAATGAACCGTGAAATGGCGGCTCCGCACTCACGCCTGAAATATGGTGCAATTATTTTTTTGCGAACGATTGAGAGCCGTTATCTATGTCGCCTTTAACTTCAGCCGCATTCTTAGCACAAGTCACGAGAATCTTCGCTCAATATTTTTATTTTAAGATTGTTAAGACATTAATTTAATTTCGCTGAAAAGTTAATTAAAGATTAAATTAAAATAAAGCATTAAACGTAAAAGTAATATAAACATTGAGTTTTACTAAGTGATTTTGTTGACGGTGGAATTTCTGCGTAAATTAATTCAAGTGCTTACCAATGAAGAAGTCATATAAATTGCAATGAAGTGCTTTTCTTTAACAGTATTCACTGTGAAAGAAACTTTGAAAATCAGAAGTTTATACATAATTATGTTATGTTAGGTTAATATTGTTCACTGAAGTATTTTACATTGTTTTCATAGGTATGTGAACATTATTGACATCGGCGACCTAATAACCCACTGGTCAGTGACTCCGTCTGTGAATTTAGAGGCCGCGGGTTCAATACCTTATAACTGAGATATTATGTCACTTCGTTTTGAATGTTTTCTAAACGTCGACACTTTAAATAAGCTCATCGGTACAGATTGCTACTCAACCACTCGTCCACCAAGGATTATATTATAATATAGAGCTGTTACATTTGGGTGTCCTATAATAGAAATAATTACCTTACAGCGCTCGGGGTTTGTGATCGACAGTTCTCTGTAGTTCTGTTAAATCAGATGGGTGGATCTGTAGACGAGCGGTATTACGCACTCGTAGTTGATCCGATGTAATTACAGTCCACGTTTTAATGTAGAATTAATATTTTACGAGATTTTTTTAAAAAGTCACTCACTGTGAAGAGTCTATGTGATGCGTGAGTTTTTGAAGAGTTGTCTTTTAATAACCGCCAGTGGCTGAGAAATTTGGAGGGGAGGAGTAGACTCACTGTGCTAGCAATAGTTGTCACTATGCTACTACATACAGGGATTTGCATTAATTACAAGGTAGATAACGTGCGAGTGACACTTGGTGTAACAAGTTGGTGGTGGCTTGTTTGTCACCTTAATATAGTAAAAAAAAAACAAAAATCAAGTTTTGTGTAATGTTGTTAGTTAGTCACAAATAAAATAGGATAGGGACTATTAGGGATATTATTAAATAATGACTGCTATAAATTCATGAGATTGAAGAATTTCTTCGAAAACAAGTGGTCGTCACGCGGTTTTACTCGCGTATATCCCGTTCTCGTGAGAGTACGGGGATAAAATATAGCCTATGATACTCGCTAATGATGTAACTATCCATTGCTGAAAGAATTTTCAAGATCGGTCAAGTAGTTCCGGAGCCTATTGAATGCAAACAAACAAACAAATCTTTCCTCTTTATAATATTAGTGTAGATTTGTATAACCAACAGTTACACAAACTCCACACCAGTGTAAGCTGCGCAAGTACATTGTCTCGTGCGCTCTCTAGAGCCACTGAGTTTGGTCTCAAATAGCACCTGTACAGAGAAAAATACAATACTCCTTTGAGCCGGGCTCGTGTCGCGGATGTAACCCGAGGTACAAACGACTCAAACAAACTACAAGAAGCGAAGCCCTGTGACGTCACAGGACTCTCACTATGACTACAGGTGCTCACGTTAAAACACAAGTACTAACCAGAAAATACCATTTCAAATGAAATTTTGTGCTTTTGCATTTTGCTTTGTAGAACTGTTTTAGTTCTATACTGTTTTATTTAAACAGTGTAGTGGTGTACATAGGACCAGCATGTTTGCAATTCTCTCCACAAAACTGCGAAGGGAGGTAAGGGAAGCGCAGGTATGTGGGTGCCGTCACGAGTTATGGGCGCTCAGCGAATAGTGGGAGTAGCTTTGCACGTATTATATTCGCGTCGTTGCGTCATACAGAGAGAGTGACAGACACATCAAACACGCATATTTTTTACATTAACGTTTTGTTTTGCATTGTTCAAACCCTGAAAAATGATGAATATATTTAATTCTGGAATATAAATAATTCTTGTCATGTATCAACAATGGCGCTGAAAAGAAACAGCATTGGGTCGTTTATGTGACATAATTGTTCTCAAGGACATTAGAGCGAAGGTCGGTGTAGCGAGCGGTCGGTGTGATGAGCGCCCGCCCTCAGTGCGATTGTTCCCGTGATTCCGGCGATTAGACCCACCTCGCCCAGCTCCCTCCCCTGTCCCCTCAGTGACCCTGCCGAGTGGCTGAAACTACACAATATAATCATTCGTAAAGGTAGATTCCTACATTAGTATCGAAGAGGAATTCGTGGCACAATTGCTATTGCCAATATCGGCGAAGCTAAGCAACCCTAACCCAAGCCAGAAGTAGACTGGGAAGGAGAGTACTTTATACTGTCAGACTTGGTTGCCAATTAAACATCTTTGGTAATCGTTACAGGTCAGTCGGAGGCCTAAGAAAGACTAACAACTGGTTTACCCAGATTAACGATTTTTCTCGTAAATGAGGTGAAAAAAATCAGTTGGCAGTTGCTACGTATAAAAACTCACATCGGGTTGAATCAAGTGCCGACCCCAACAATGTTTGGGATAAGGCCAGGGAGATGTTAGATTCGTACATTATTGAAAATCACAAAAATATCTTTATTTGATTGGAATTTTAGCAACGTACTTTAAAATGGTCAGGATGCCATCATTATACAGGATTATACATGCTACCGCCAGGTTCGGAAGGTTCCTTTTACTGAGGAGAACCAGGCATGAAACTCGGCAATTACTGTTGTCAAAAATACTACAGTAGCCCCTTAATATTTCTATTGTTATATAAAAAAATAGATCAAGTACCAACAATGTGTGTGAGCTGGCCGTCTGTTTGTCTTATGTTATTGTGTTGGTATTGCCGCGTCGACCCCGCGACCTACCCTCACATATCCCACGACTCTTGTTTATGCCTCCTCTCCCCTTCCTCTCGCAGTTATTAAGTAATGTGGCTATTTGTAGCGATATAGCGGTTATCCACTCATGATTTATGCGTGGTCCTTGCGTCTCGCGACAAATTGAAGGACATTATGAACACGTTGCCAGTTCTTAGGTATATATATCTCTGAACATGTTGAGCTGTCATTATTATATTCTATTTTCTGCATAAGTGTTATCTATATCGCCTGCAACGTAAATTCAACAAGCGTCGAAAGTTTGAATCCCGGTGGAGCCTGCATCAATGCAAAAATTATATGCAGTGTCTTCACACCACGTGCATAAAGAAAAACTTGGAAAGGGAACCAGCATATGTCTGAGAAGTAATTCAAAGACGTATGTATAGTGCCTGAGACGGCGATGGACTCACCATCTGTCACGTTGGCACTTAATCATATTCGGTGAATAGTGGGTGTTGTTATTACAGCTCCTCTGCGTACCCCTTCGGGGAATACAGGCGTGAGCATGTTATGTACTCGTATATATGCAAGTGTTCTCTATTTGGAAAGGTGATTAAAAGGGATTGTCTAAAAAACCCTTTAGGTTAATAACATGTAAGTTAGTGTGGATAATGTTGTAGTTAGATCAAAGGCAGAGCTGCGTCGCCTCCTCACGGCGCGTTACCTTCATTTGCATGCCCGTCGTAAACACACTGAATATGCCCGCTAATGACTCACAGCCTCGTAAGTTTACATTAATCTGCCAATTACAGTTAACATCGTCATAATTTAACTGTCAAACCAACATCAATTCTATTAAATAGCCGAGACAAACATAAACACGCAGTAACTTTCATAACAACAATCACATGCAGGGAAACATCGTGAGGAAATCTGCATAATTATTTATTATCTCGGAAGAACTTATCAATTCTTGAGAGTGTGGAATTAATTTAGCATCAAATAATTGCAATTAAGGTTATAGAAAGATTTATACAGCAAATGTGAGCGGGTGTGTCGGTGGAGGGCGCCCAAGAATGCATTTAACCAGAATGTGACCAGATTAATATAATAAGATAATAATCTATTTCCAAAAGGTCAAATTCGGAGCACTCGTAACTGGTGTATGCATGAATGTGGATGAAGCGAAAGAAGTATCTAAAGATCGTAGCATGTGGCGATCGGTGGTCTCTGCCTACCCCCATGGGATACAGGCGGGAGCATATGTATGTATGTTTTATTTATTTATTACTAGCTGTGCCCCGCGGTCTCACCCGCGTAGATTTAGTTTCTTCTTTATTGTCGTGGAACACTAATATTTTTAATAAATAAAAGTAGCCTATGTTACTCCTTGAAACAAAAGCTACCTGCAAGTGAAAGTCCCGTTAAAATCGGTCCAACAGTTTCAGAGATTACCCGAAACAAACAAACAGACAGACAGACAGATAAAAAATTTAAAACTTGGTTTTTTAGTGCCGTCAGCGTGTATACTTTCATATGCATTTAGTGAAAAGCTGTTATTTTGGAATTACTGTTATTTATCTATATAGATATAGCCGTTGGGCTCCAACTAGTGATCAATACCGCGCTTTCTCTACGAGGCCTTTGGGCTTACACATTCAGATATAAGTGCCCAATTCACCAGATTATAAGTAATAACATTTCTAATATTAGACATTTCTATATGGATGGAGGAATAGCCTTCCTATCACAATAGTTTAGAAAGTACCAGCCTTGCCTCGTATATTGAGCCCGTGTGTATTCAATGCAGACTGAACAACAAATAGCGATATAATAGTTTATCACGAGAACCTATCATATTTATTTAATCTGATCAGTAAGTTGGTGTTACTCCCTTTATGTCGATAAAGCGCTATAACAATTAGTAGCGCCGCGTGAAGCAGCTCCCAACTTCAGTGAACACAAGCGATACACAATTATCTTAATTACTAGCCTCTGCCTCGCTACTCTCCTCTCCTCTCCTCAATTATATTTACATAAACTTGTTGTGTACTTGTGTAATGTTCTGACGTGGAGTTATTGTTCTAGTAGGGAGCTCCATTCAACTTTGTTATATTTACACAATAGCGTTATTTTAGTGTTTGTGTCTATAAAGAAATAACAAACTGTTTATAACTTGGTTATGTATTTTTTTATTCTTGAATAACAAGCACTACAACAGTACACAACAATCTTTACAAGAACAAGCTAAAAGTAGAATATTACCGTTTATTCCGAGCATCCACAGCATTCGAGCCACTTTAGAGCCGCATTCAATGGACTGAAGCTTCTTCAGTGAACAATAAATGTAGCAATACGCTCGTGTCGGTGGTACTACCAATTATATTCTGTTGTTACTGATTTAATGGATGGTCATCAAGCGTGTTAATAGCTGTATAATTGCAACAACGCCTCTCAGAGCAAGCACTTACAATCCCCGCCGATTGTACTCGTTCATTATTAATATTGCAAGCTTTTGATGAGGTTATTGAGTGCAGCCTGATCACACCATTATACAATCCTACTGCTCCTACTAATATAATAAACGACAAAGTTTGTGACGTATGTATATATGTATATATGGATGTATGTTTGTTACTCTTTCACACAAATACTACTGAATGGATTTTAATGAAACTTTACAATAATATAGTTTATACATGAGAATAACATATAGGCTACAGTATGGAATGTTGACACATTTTTTGTAACATTGTTATTACAAAACAATGTCCAAGATTGTATAGCTTGCTCCTATATCATACTAATCTACACATTAAAAAAGGAAAACCACCCAGCGGTTAGCGACATCTAATTCCTTACTAAAAAACTTATAGTACAGGTACAAGCTTAAGGATGTAACACTCATATACTACTTTGTAACTTCATACATAATATAAGACATACCAAATCCCGTGTATTTTACTATTTTAATTATTGACACGTCCCGCTGATGCCCTATTATCAGGCCCGTCACCGCGCCACTGGCACGGTCATCGATATATCGGGGTCACGTGCCTGTGACGTCACACACACGTCAATCCCTGTCACCTACCCACTGGCTGGGGTCAAACCACATATATTAATTGTAACAGAAATGCCGACTAAAGCAACCCGCCTTCCAGGCACTTCCAGCATCACAATATTATATTATAGTCCTCCCGTGGTGAGGGAACAACTTATGATCTACTCGTAGTTCTCGTCATCACATTCTATTAGCAAACACCGCGTGAGCGATTTATGTACGAGACAGTGAGAGTGAGAGTGGAGCTCACTCCGCGCACCAGCCGCGGGTGGATGCCACGTAATGTACTGAAACAATCCGCACGTGGATATAAATATCATCGCAGCTAAGTGCCGCGCCGTACGTTCCCTGCTTATTCCACCCTAAACGCACGCTTGGTACATTTCTGATCCTTACCTGGTTAAAGTATATTAAATACTGACTCACTTTGTGCATGTATGTTACGCATACAATACAATTGGTATACGAATGGTCTTCAAATGTACTCGAGTTGTTCACCGTCCTTGAGCCCATAACCGGGTCGTGCAAAGCCCTGTGTTTCGGAAGCTCCACATGTTATTGTCACAATAAAACAATAACCGCGGGGGTCGCGGGGTCCGGGGGGCGTGGGGGACGCTCCTCGGCGCATAAAAACTTGTTCAATCCCGCGCTCGTATTATACGTGAGCCACAAAAACTGTTCTCTCGGTATAATTTAGCATCGGCGGTGCTACGCGCTACGCCGCCGCTACGCCGTCCCGTAGCGCCGTAGCAAGAAAGTTGTTGTGCTACGGCTACGACAGGCGCTACGTGCCGGCTCCAGCGCTATATTGCGGAGCTCCGCTGACTAATTGGAATGCTATTTCTCCATTTTATTGCGACATATTGTATTGAGCCGAGATTGCACCGTAATTGTTACAAACCTGATTACACGGACTTGTTCTTTATTGTTTGTTTATACCGTTCGTGTATGACTGTAATGGTATTAAGTTGGATATAATGTAATCGTAATCGGCCGGCGATCGTGAGTAATGACGGCTCGTGTCATGCGCGCGCCTTATTTACCTCCAGCGGTGGTTCCTGTTTAATTAATGATGCGGTAAGTGTTTAAATAACGGCCGATGTCGGGGCTCGATAGCGGCACAACTGATTAGCTCCGTAGCGTTGCTCGCTCCACTTACACATAATAAATTGATTATAATAAATGTTGTGCGTATTTACGAATATAATAGAGTTCTAATACTTTAATATAAATAACTCGTTTTTGGACAAAAGCCTGGTTGCCATTACATTGGGCCACAGTCACATCGATTACACGGTTCTATGAAGCTATGAAAAGCCTTATGTTGAACTCACCAGGGAAATTATAAATGGGGAAATTGCTCGCACCTGTTGCAGATAATAACTCATCTGTTCGGGATGAGGCGCGGGTGATTACACTCCATGTACTTACTTGGTACATAATAACTAATTATACCCCATGTTCATTAAAAACGACACCTCTTCCAATAATAACCCCATTCAATTCTGTGAAATTAATATATACACACTTATATTATAGATGAGACAGTGTCTCATTCTGTCTGTCTGCTACAAACCTAGTGATAATAGTACATTAAATAAATATGATAATTTATTATATTTAAAAATTATAAGTGACAAGTAGAATGTACAGCAACAGTTTAGTATATTATTATTGGTAAATTAATGATGGTATTGTATATGTAGTAGTCATATTATCCACCAGCCGAGCCCCGCACCGGCACTGAGCACGATATTGATACAAATTGATAGGAGTATTAAACGCTTACAGCCAGTAACCAGTTATTACGATCGAATATTACGACGACTCGAAGCACACTTGCTATCATCGTTCGATCAGCGTAGCGCCATTTGTTCTTTGGAGAACAGAGCAGGTGTGAGTAGTCGACCCACGTTAGATGAGGCGGCTAAGTTCCCCTGGTGCTTCGTGCCTTGGAGATCACGCCTATTGTTCACCTTAACATGAAAGAATACAATCGCTTTTATTGCATATGTAAACATGTTCATCTAATTTGCCGGGGACTGTATCAATGCAATTTTCCAAAAATATAAGTGCAGTGATGTTACACCACGAGCTTTACGGTGAAGGAAAAATGGTATACACAGTGCCTGAGTTGGCGATCTGTCACCTTGACACGCTATCACAAAAATACCTTATCTATACATCTATACATACAGATAAATAAAATTGAAGTGTCTGTTTGTAATTCCAAAATAACAGCTTTTCACTAAATGCATATGAAAGTATACACGATACTGACACTAAAAAACCAAGTGTAAAAATGTTTCTCTGTCTGTCTGTCTGTCTATCTGTTTGTTCCGGGTAATCTCTGAAACGGCTGGATGGATTTTAACGGGACTTTCACTGGTAGGTAGCTGATGTTTCAAGGAGTAACTTAGGCTACTTTTATTTATTAAAATTATTAGGGTTCCGCGACAATAAAGAAGAAAATAAATCTACGCGGGTGAAACCGCGGGGCACAGTGTTATTATATACCCCTTGAGCCCGTCTGAGAGATACTCGTCTGTGTGAGAATATATCTAATATTACTATAAACAACGTTTATTTAAGACTAGCGGACGTCACGGGGTTTCACCCCCGTAGTTCCCGTTCCCGCGGGAGTATGGGGATAAATATGGTCTTTGTTAGGTAGTTTTGGAGCATGTTCAATGCAAACTAACAAACAAACAAAAAAAAACAAAGGTTTCTTCTTTACAATATTAGTATAGAACCAGTACGTACATGTAGCAGCCAGTCAGTGCTTGTGTGCGTGGTGCGGCTGTGTGTGTGTGTGAGGTATGAGGGCAATTGCGCGACGCGTGCCGCCGAGATCACACATATTTGCCGCTCCCTCTAATAAATTGCGCAATATCCCAGTAAACACTCCTATTACTTAACCGGTACGGTTCATATTTTACAAACGATTTAAGTTGTGCTCTGATTTATTTTCTCGGGTAAAAAACGTTGAATAACTCACAATGAAGAATTACTTATATTATAAACATTATTGCTCCTGTTACAAGACATAGATAACATAGTCCTTGATTTAAAGGTACCTCCATTTCTTTCGGACTTAAAAAGAGATGGACATTGTTATAGTCCGAGTTTGATAATGCTTCATGCAATGCTGCACGCTTGCTGTAAGGAGATATGCAATAATGATTTCAAGCCTGGGTCGAACCTGGGATCTCTTGATCGTTACGACGTTACTAAGTATACAAAGTACGCAATACTACTGATTTCATACTAGATTGGTCTTCAAAGTATCTTGATATCTGAATCAATCTTTCCGGATCTTATGAAATATAGTAAAATAATTCCAATCTTTAAGGCAGGTTCCAGAGAAAATCCTTCTGATTATAGGCCTATATCAATTCTTCCTGCCCTTAGTAAGATATTTGAGAAAATAATGCTAAATCAGATGTTAGCCCACTTTAACATAAATAACATATTGCACGATCACCAGTTTGGTTTCACTAAAGGTAGATCCACAACGGACGCGGCGGCAAAATTAATAAAACATATATTTGAGGCATGGGAGGGCGCCTATGACGCCTTAGGAGTCTTCTGTGATCTCTCAAAAGCATTTGATTGCGTCGACCATCGTACGCTAATTCTGA
This sequence comes from Watsonalla cultraria, assembly GCA_964035505.1. Taxonomy (NCBI): domain Eukaryota; kingdom Metazoa; phylum Arthropoda; class Insecta; order Lepidoptera; family Drepanidae; genus Watsonalla; species Watsonalla cultraria. The sequence goes on along the minus strand of OZ037726.1, from coordinate 66,009 downwards.
AGCTTAAATATTATGGTATTCGCGGAACCGCCCTCGATCTTGTGTCCTCTTACCTGTCCAATCGTCATCAGAAAGTTGGCGTCAGTGGTATAACATCTAAAGGGTCATTAATTAAAACAGGCGTGCCGCAAGGCTCCATATTAGGTCCATTCCTATTTCTAGCGTACATAAATGACCTACCACTTGTTGTAGAAGGTATCTGTGATATTGTTCTGTTTGCAGATGATACATCTTTAGTTTTTAAAGTGAGCAGGAAAGATAAGGAGCTTAATACTCTGAATGAAACACTAACATCTGTTTCAAATTGGTTTAACGCCAATAACCTCGTTTTAAATTCTAAAAAAACTAAATGTATTCGATTTTCACCACCTAATACATCGCAAATAGCTACAAATATATCACTAGATGGTGATAAACTGGATTTGGTTGATAGTACGGTATTCTTAGGGCTAACAGTAGATTCAAAATTACAATGGGGCTCTCATATTGAAACATTGTCAAGAAAACTTAGCTCAGCAGCATTTGCTGTTAGGAAAATCAAACAAATGACGGATGTCGATACTGCTAGATTAGTTTACTACGCATACTTTCATAGTCTTATGTCATATGGCTTATTGTTATGGGGTTCCGCGGCAGACCTAGATTCTATATTTATACTTCAAAAAAGAGCCATCAGGGCAATATACTCGTTGGAACCCCGTGAATGCTTGAGGGATAAATTTAAAGAAATTAATATACTCACTTTACCCTCACTTTACATTTATGAGAATTTATTGTACATGAAAAAAAACATTCATCTCTTTAATTTAAACTGTGATGTTCATTCGATTTGTACGCGAAATAAACACAAAATTATGGCTCCTAGATTCAGATTAGTTAAAGTAAATAAATCATTCATGGGGAACTGTGTTCGCTTCTACAATAAAATCCCACAATCAATAATCGCGTTAAATTATGATAAATTTAAAACACATGTCAAAACTGTTTTGATGAAGAAAGCATATTATAAAATTTCGGATTATATAAATGACAAGGATATATGGAACTAGGTAAATCACTCTGCACAAGTAGCTCCTGGCAAATACATGGTATGCAAACACTTGTAAATCTATCTGGTATTGTTATTTTTTTATCTCTTTGATTTTGTTTTATAATGACTTGCATGCTAATACAATTTGTCACTATTGTGAATATTTATACCTATTATCAAATTTGATTTTGTATTATGATTTCATTATGATTTATATTGTTTCGATGTTATGTACATGATGCCTGGCTGAGTTTCTTGCCGGTTCTTCTCAGAAGGCTAGTTTCCGAACCGGTGGTAAATTCTCGACTTTCATAAGTGCCTTACCAGGGCCTAAACTGAATAAATATTTTTCATTTTCATTTTCATTTTCATTTTCATTTTCATTTTCAAGTGGCATAAGGAAAATAACCGATTGAAGAGTTTTGTCATAATTGGCAATACAACCGCCGTCTCCCACCGCGTGCACACCAGGTACACGTGGCGACTAGTGGCGCCCTCAGTCAGACGCGACGCTCGCAGATACGCCCAGCTTATGGAGCATGAGTGTAATTCCTTTTGTTTCCTCTCCGTCGATATATGGATACGGACATTTCAGAGTAATAGGTCTTCTACACACCGGCGACTGTTGCAGCAAGTCATCTTATCATTAATACAAAACTATAAACTGTTCTATCTATATCATTATGTATACCTTATTCTATCTATATCTTTATAAATAACATTAAGATGTCTGTTTATAATTACCAATTTAAAAGTTTATAACTTAATATATATTATGACAGTATACTCGTATGCAGTTCTAGCATAATTAAAAAATTTTTCTATGTCTATCTGTTCCGGCTTATCTCTGATAGACTGGACCAATTTTAGCGGGTAAAGCCGCTTAGCACAGCTATAGACAATAATTAATGTGGTGGCTTAGAAATTTGTTAATTACTTACTGTGAAATGTCTGGAAAAAGGTAAACGGTGAAAATTTACAACATTGACTTGGTCCTTAACGGTTTCAGTCTTTTAGCTATAGTATTATTTAGTGTCAATTTACTTATGTTTATTTATATAATAAACATACGTTAATCGACACAAACAATGCAACTGTGCGATCACCGCGTAGCTGACATATGTACCAGTGAAACATGATAGTCAGTAATAATGATAGTCAGTGTGTGTCAGTTGTATATACCTAGGCGAGAGTCACTGAGTGACAGGCGCCGGCGTCGGTCGCCGGTGTGCGCGCGCCCTAACGGAACAGACGCGCGTATAATTAGAACGTCCGAGCGACATTAGTTCCACTCGGATTGCGACGCTATTTAGGGAATGTCGGCCATTTACATGACTACTCTACAAACGAAATTGAAATAGCTTCATACAAAGTGGCAGCTACATAGTCTTCTGCAAACCTTGTTAAGTTAATAGTATACAACTACAATGTTGTTATTCAGAGTCGGTATTTGTACAAGTACAGCGAGTAAAGACTCGCGGCCGGCTGGCTCCGGGGGGCGAATTGAAACTTTATTGTGAAAGCAGTTGGAGCAAGTTTTAATTACCCGTTAACGTCCATCAGCCGGTTGTCGCCGCATATTTCACTCGCGTTAGGGTTTCTCGCAATTCTAGTTATTAATCGTCGCTTTAAACTTTTTACACGAGTTCCATTTGCAGCGTTTACTAGTCGCTGCGATATAATAATAAGCTTCATGGTGAGCATTTGTTGGTTGCGGGCAAGATAAGGATTATAAGATACCATGTAGTAGATAAGTACGTGTCCCTTGTCCCGGCTCGGCCTGCGACTCACGGCTGGCGTCGTGTGCTACCACTGCAGTACACTGTTAGGATTTGTGTATGATTGTGAACGCGAGCGCTGTTCTCCTCGGGATCGGCTCGGGCAGTAGTGATATTGACTAAATCACTACAACACAATCACTCACTGCTTGTATTGGAATACTGGCTGGACTACAACAGTCATAATTGTATTCAGTATTAGTATTTTGAGAAATTTCAAGTCGTTATAAAATGCATGTTCATTTTTATACTATTGTTGAATAGGTCTTTGACGAGGACATAATTGATATTAAAGTATGATCTAAGTAAGTGATAACGGATAATATTGTGTAAAACGACTTAACAACGAAACACAAGTTTTGCTGTGTGCAACGTACACTTTCAAAAGGTTTGGTTTAACTATAAACATTCGGATTACATAAATGTTAAGGACACAATTTATATGATTTAATTTCTCAGAAGGCTAGTTTCCGAAATAGTGGTCAGATCTTCGATATTCAAAATTGTCTCACCAGGGCCTAAACTGAATAAATCATTTTCACGCTCACTGTATCAACTTCAAACTTTCATCTGTGGATTAAGTTTAAGAATATGAACGAATAGTGAAGTATAAAGTGAACTAAATATTGCTGTTAGAGTGTGTTGTTTGTGTGACGATGTGGTATTGTGTGTAGTGATCTATTGTTGTGTTATTGCAGGTCGGAGCGCAGGATGTGTGCGTGCGCGTGGCGGCTGCACGTCGTCACCGCCGTGCTCGTGCTCGCCGCACACCTCATCAAAGGTACACGTACACACACACACACAGGATTACATGTAATGTACATCCTTAGATGATACCAAAGTATTGGCACTTGGCATTTCACCTTGTAATTTCGCGTCAATTACAAATGAGCGGGATTAAAATTGGTTTACGCTATTAAACTCATTCAAAGCATTATTGAAAAATGAAAAATATTTATTAACACAGAATTTTACAGTTTTTAGATAATAAGTAGTATTAATGAGTGTACAAAGGCTTAGGAGGTAGGTATAGAGCTAATTTGATAACACATTGTCATTGATTCATATCAGCTATGTGAACTTGGCACCCGACTTGAAATAAACCAAAATTTTTTTTTGCCATCTGGAAGGCTTTCGTTTGTAGTTGTTTGTAGTTGACCATTTTTTCAGGAGGCATAACTTTTTTTTTTTTCAACTACAAACGAAATAATTTTCACTACAAACAACTACAAACGAAAGCCTTCCAGATGGCAAAAAAAAATTTTGGTTTATTTCAAGTCGGGTGCCAAGTTCACATAGCTATTCATATCTTGGAAATCAGTTAAATGAAGAAGAGTTTGAGTTGAGTAGAATTTTAAACATGAAATAAATAAAAATGAAGCTTCGATGGTATTCAAGAGTACTTTTAACTGCCTATTAACTAGAGTAAATTTTCACTATTGTGAATAATTTTAAATGTTTTTATTGTAATTATCATTGTTTACTGTGTAATGAAATGTACATGATGCCAGCTGAGTTTCTTGCCGGTTCTTCTCAGAAGGCTAGTTTCCGAACCGGTGGTCAATTCCTCGACATTCATAAGTGCCTTACCAGGGCCTAAACTGAATAAATCATTTTCATTTTCAGTTATACAATTATGCACCAGTTGGAATGGCTATTTTAAATGAAGAACATGAATATTTGCATACATAGACGGAAAGCTCCTGCGTTGTGTCCACACTACTTACGTGAAGGTGTTGTGTAGATAAGTGGACGTGTCAGTGTGTGTGTGGTCAGCGAGCACCACCGAGGTGAGCGCGAGTCGTTGCAGACCTAATGGACGGAGCCTCGAGGGCCGCTGTAAGCACGCCGCCGGCGCGCTCCACATCATGCCACCAACTGGACATTTCATGCAATTAATGCACCCCTAAAAGTTTAACCATCAACTTTTATTACTCCACCTTAATTGTGCAATATTTAATTGTTCTACACCATCGCTGAGTGCAGTCTGTTCTGAACTACAAGATATTTAATTTTGGTGCTATTTGTCTGTCATAACAATGCTATGACCAGGCAACTAAGTGGACTAGGTGAATATTTGAAGCCTTTCATTACGGATATAGCTTAGAGCTACCTTGTTATTAGCCAATGCTAGTCAAACGCAGTAATCAAGTTGGCCGACGTGCACGCCGTGGCCCAGTTCACACGCACCGGGGCGCCACCAGCACCGAGCCGGTGATCCCCGAACAAATCAAACTAACGGCTGTGTATTTACGAGGCACTGCGTCACACCTGCGCCCGTGCGCCCGTGACGTCACACCACCGACAACCCTATTACACAACCATTAGGTTTTGTTACTAAAGGTCGGCTCACTAGAGCTGAAGTAACTCACTTCTGGTCATACGTTTCACTTCATCACTCGTTTGTACCATATTGACGCCTCGGTGTGTCGTGCGCCTATTTGACCACATCTCACGTGTTTCCAAGCAGTTCCCTTTAACCTATAACTTTATTTGACTACACTTCTACAAGTCACATAAAAGTACAAAGTAAAGTCTAACTAATTCGATTGAAGTTGTCTAATCTGCATGGTGCATTTACTTTATAGTTGAATGTGAGTCGTGTGCGGGAGTTCCTGTGTCGTTAAGGTAGATCAGAGGTGCAGTGTGGGGTCCTTGGGGCTTCAGTCCTCAGCACTCGGCGATCGTAAAGTTAACGAGCCTTGATGTAATCACTCGCGCCCCCATATCCCCGCATCGCTCCCGACAGATATTTGACAACCCTCCGCCTTTTGATTGTGCCATCAACGCGCGCTACGACCTGTGTAGAGCTCACGTTTTAATTAAACATTGTCTGTAAGGTATCACAGTAGAGGTCAGTCCCCTCCGAAGGTGCACCCACAAGTATACAAAATACTAATTACTATAAAGCTTCCCTCTGCCGTCAAGTCAACGGACGCCAGGTCTTTCTTGCCAGGTTGTTCTCAGTAAAAGCAACCTTCCGAACCTGGCGGTAGCATGTATAATCCTGTGTAATTGTGTCATTCTGACGATTTGAAAGTACTTTGTATGAAGTCTAATCGAATAAAGATATATTTGATTTTGATTTTTGATTTTGGAGTACCGGATTTTTTTGGTCGAACCATTGTCGCCACGATAAGTTGAGTTGGTATTAATAAGAAAAATCACTTCTGAATGGAAAATAAGAAATATCTTTCTTTCTTTCCCCTTTAAAATAGAAAAAAATATAACATTTTGTAGAACCATTTTGTGACGAGATGTTAAATTTGATAAAAGTTATACGTGGACAATAAAATATAACTCTTAGTTTTACAAAATGGCCTCGCATGTCTGACCATCGTAGCCGCAGCTCCGGAGGTCCTCGGCAATAGCTTTATTACAGGTCAGCTCCGTTAGTACTTCGCCAAATACACATTACCATAATTAGATACTGTTTTCCCTGTATAAGACTCTCAGAGGGTTATCGAGGGGGCATCGGCTAAAAATACTTACCTATCTCTAACGTGAATAACAATTTCGTATTTCTCAAATCAAATTGAACGTTGAATAATTTAAGAGTCGTTGAGATCTTAAGTTATTTTACATTTGGGTTTTCTTTGTGTTTTAATGCGACCACTCAGCCGTGAAAACTCTACAGTTCGTTCCAATAAACGATTATGCAAATGAAGGAGAATGACGTAGGTTCATGGATTATTTATTATTCATCTCATCTCACCTTAGTGTGGCTATAGCTGGCTCAAATAAACTCAGACTCACGACTCTTTGAATATTTTCAGCGGCCCTTTGCCGTTGATGATGTACATTTTAATAGAGGTAAGGCATAACGGGGTCACCTGTTAAAAATTTGAAGATGCCCAACTGGGGACTGTACCTCCACCATGGAGATGATCCCAGTAAAAAGCTACTTTAGAGTACTGTAGTATTGTGTTCCTGCAGTGAGTAAGGTAGCTGTGTAAGTGCTTCCTTGGGGGAATAAAGGCACTGTGCTAGCCTTAGTGGTTGCTACGTTGCCACAGTAATTCCAATCTTAACATGTTTTAGACATAGGACAAGGTGCGAGTGACTCTGTTCAATTCATAGGCTCCAGTAGCATACCATCAAGTAAACTGCACGCATGTTTGCCACGTTTGTAGTACAAAAAAACGTTCCCAAAGTTGCAAAACACTACAAATTCGCTGACTGATTCCATCAGAAGGGAAGATTCCTCTGGTTCAACATAAGATTTATTACACATACACATTATTACATACTATTATAAAGTGGGTCCCTTATCATGGATCATAACTTTGAATTTAAATGTCCGTAAACAGTCCCCGGGCGGGCAGTCCGCCAGAGAGGGCAGTAAACGGCGATGTCATACGTTATCGCCTCCCGGTACAAATCTCTCAATATTCTTCGCCCTCCCATAAATCCCGGAACATATAGAACTTGAATAATATTACGTCCCGCCGCTGCTCCACGTTACAATATTTAAATTGTGCTTCATCTTAATATCGCATGCTGTTATGCGGAACCGCCGCCGTTCCAACAAACTAAAAATGATTGTAGGTATCGAAATCAATTTCGAAATCTTTATTTGATTACTTTTGAAAACTCCGTCCGTATGACTATAATGATGATACAGGATTGAACATGTCACCACCGGGTCCGGAGGAGAGGAACGCAGCAAGCAACGCTGCAATACATTTTCTTCTTTATTTCGCGGTGAAGATCAAGATGAACTCATTTTTCATAAAACGGATTACAAGACGAAATAGGACATTAATCACTTGTAAAAGAACCAAAAAAACACTCTTCTGTGTAGTTACCGCAAAATATGTTGCTACCAGTTAAACGTTAGTCTCCTTTAAAATTAAGGAAATATCTAGATTTTCTTACGATCGCCTGACTCATACACGACGAGGCGTGCCATCCATTAGAACAGCATATAATTAGCATAAACATTATTTAATACGAGCGCTTCATCAACTCGATTCACACTTTTGTTCCTATCAAATGATGCTCCTTGCAAGCATCGGTATGAGGTACAGATATAGATATAGCTGTATGGGTGTAATCAGTTACCATCAGGCGAGTCTCGTACTCCATTACCACTATAGTGGCATAAACAACAATAATACCTTTATACCTCCTAAACGCCTTTGAGAACAGTTGAAGATGGTGTCGCCACACCCCGTCGGCGTCGGTCAGCAGCCCCGTGTGTATCCAACAAACACTTATCTTTTGACCTCCATTCAGACCGATGTTCCTTTGAAGCCCCCCGTCAGCTCCCCCTCGACCACGGCTCGTGCCTTTGTCAAATAAAAACTTTATGACTCAATTCACCGGCGGCTCGGAGCCACATGGAAATAAAACCGAGCCGCTCCAATGAATACCTTTTATTTCGGTACAAGTCTTTTGCTTAAAGTCCTCACGGTCTGTAACGAGTGATTCAATTAAATTGTCGCGGCGGCTTGCCCGCAGTGTACTGTGATATGCAAAAGTATCGAAATTCGTGCCTACCGGTGCGGCGAAAGAGAACACGGGCCGGCTGAAACATCCCATCGCTCGGTAATTTACACAATAAATCGTTCGTAACGATTATAAACCGAATTCACTTATAATTTGGTAGTCATGTGTCGTTCACAGTGGGAAGTGTCTGGGCCCCGTGTGTTTGGCATCGCACCGAATTGTCCCAAATGGGTGTGTGTGAGCGCGCGGTGAGGGGACGCCGTGCAGACCATTGCCGTTAATGAAACGCATCCAAATCAACAGCTATTAGCGATAATTGAACGAGCGGCCCGCAGCCGCCGGCGGACTGTATCGTATTACATTTTATGCCCTCAATGCTGCTCTCATCTGATTACACCGATACTCGCGATACTCGCGATGTAACATTCAACTGCTTTTGAAGCAACATTGTGAATTTATCAAATAATCGGTAATCGTTGTTCAATTGTTTGTTGCGAATTTAATCAACCAGACTCGAGCCGGACTACGGAACTAGCTCTTAGGGTTTCTGTACAACTTAATACCACTTCAGCTTGTAGCAGATAAGCGCTCGAGTAGTTTAGCCGAGCCAGAATAATTTTTAATAACGCTCTTGTTAATATTATGTTTATTCGTCATTGTCATGTTACTCATACTTCTCCATATTAGCAATCTGCTGCATGATCCCTGAAAAAAGATGCCCAAATCCATTATACTATTCTGGAAATGCGCCAGTTCAGTCCTTGGAGCACCAGCTACCCGATATCTTTCAATAACATGTATTCACTTCGCTAATACTTGTATACTTGCCATACCACTGTTCAACCGATATGACTACAATGGGCTCAGTGACCTTAACCTTAATAACTCTCGTTTAAACTGCTTTTATAGGCACGTTGTACACAAGTAGCCAAGATACAGGCTGCTTGTGATAAATGGATGCCACAACGATTTTGTTAACGTAATTTATTGCCCAGACGATAGATCGGCGGAAACGATTTAACGATTACCTACTTTATAACGTTGCGATCAGAATTTAAATTCCTTTCCGTTTTTAAGCTGAATAGAGCTATAAAGGCTAGCTCACGATACTGTGAGAGTATATGAGGTCAAGGATTGAGGTTTGGCAGCGACGCGACCGAAAAATTCTGGCGCTCACTCGCTGAGCGGGGAGGCAATGCATTACATATCATTAGGTATCGTGAAGTAGGTATAATAGGGGCTTGACTAGATTGTACCTGTCAAAATAACCAGCCCGTTCACGTAGGTACCTACTATCGAATATAAAGAGTTTTGAAATGGACTGTTATCTATACACGTTTCACATCAATTTAGGAACATTGTAAATTCTATGAATACTCTATTGGAAAATGTCTCGACTTCTACAAATGGTCAAGTTCTTTGTTTGTTAAACATTGTAACAGTAATACAACTCAACGGTGCCGTTGATTATAGGGACGCCAGAATTGGCGCAACTCTATTCGTTAAGAGTGATATATCCAATAATTCCCCACATAGCTAGCAACAAACACTTACACACAGCACTGAAAAGTATTTTCGTTCGTGAGTTTAAATATCGTGACTGAACGTAATTTACAATTTTTGCTATTACTCATATCCAATTATGGGCGATCTAATAGGCCAGTAGCATTATGACAATTTGTTGTCGTCGAGTTTAAATAAGCGAGGTGTAAAATTAAGTAACAGGTTAAAAACAGGGAAATAACTATGTATGAGAGCGTAGGTATGTTCATATTTGTGTAAGGTAGGTTTTCCAGCAGAGGTCGGTGTGTCGTGTGCGTGGTGGCGTGGTGAGGGCGCAAATGTGACGTGAATGGAACATAATCGGGCATCGGGCGCCGCGAGCCGGACACGCGCTAACGTGCCCTGAGCACGCCTCCTCCACGCACGCGACACAAACACACTAATTCTCTGAATTCCTAAATATTTCAATGATTACAGCTAAATAAAAACATTGCTTAAATTTCTTAACTGCCAAAATTCATAGATTTCGTCACTAATTTTATGACAAATGGTTGGACTTTTCGACATTAAAAATATCCAATCTCCCATACACTTTAAGACAGGCAGGGCTAAGCTGTTAGTATATCAATTCTGGCCAGTTGGGAAGTGTACCACCAGCTTACAGAAGATTGCAGCCTATATGTGGTAGGATTCTTTATAATTCATGTAAAGTCCGAGTGACGCCTGTCCTGTGATTCAGTACTGTGGTAGTAGCACTGAGCCTTTGCCTCACTACTTGTGTCTGATTCTCGTACGAGGATACAGGCAATGCAACCACTAAGAGCTGGAACCGCGGTCACGGTCGCCTGATAGCAGTTTTGAACCATCGAATTGAACCACATACCTAATTAGCTTTAATGAACAGAGAACAGAAAAATCTAGTCGTAAATGTAGCTCGTACCTGCCCTGCGAGTATATTATGAGTTTCAGTCTCAGCTTGGCCAGTGATTGTGGATACATCTAATGATAATATTATATATCTATACAGATAAATAAAATTGAAGTGTCTGTTTGTAATTCCAAAATTACAGCTTTTCACTAAATGCATATGAAAGTATACACGCTGCTGACACTGAAAAACCAATTTTTAAATTTTTTCTCTGTCTGTCTGTCTGTTTGTTCCGGGTAATCTCTGAAATGGCTGGATGGATTTTAACGGGCCTTTCACTGATAGGTAGCTGACGTTTCAAGGAGTGACTTAGGCTACTTTTATTTATCAATAATATTAGAGTTCCGCGACAGTAAGGATGAAGTTTCGTCCGCGTAGAGTTAATTTCATGGGTGTCCCGCGGAACCCTTTTTTAGCCTAAGTTACTCCTTGTAACATAAGCTACCTTCCAGTGAAAGTCCCGTTAAAATCTGTCCAGCCGTTTCGGAGATTACCCGGAACAAACAGAAAGACAGACAGACGAACAGACAGACGGAGAAAAATTTTAAAACTTGGTTTTTCAGTGTCAGTAGCGTGTATACTTTCATATGCATTTAGTGAAAAGCTGTTATTTTGGAATTACAAACAGACATGTATATATATAGATTTTATTAGTATTACCGGCCGCGCGGCGTTCATAATACCAGAGCGGTACCACTAATTTGTAAATAGCTCTACCTTTGCTTTTCATTGCTTTGGTTCTGACCTGCACTGGGTTGTGTTAACGTAATGTTTCTCTCCAGTGATTTAATGTTTGGTAACAATTTTACATATTACGATATTTGTGATATGAAAAATATACGCATAGCAGTATTCCAGTTATTAATGTATTCAACGAGGGCACAGCATGTTAACAACTGGCTGTTAATATCATATCCCAAGCAAGATCAAATTAAAACATTCTTCACGTGCAATATCGGCGTCATGTTACTTCCACGAACGGAACGAGGCAATAAAACGCGAACAAAACGGCTTTCAGTCATTATTCCATTACGGTCATAGACAGCGGGCGCGGGTTACGTGTCGATACGAGCGGGGCGTGGGCCGCTAATACTATGTAAATTGTTAGAAAAATACCGCCACTTTGTAGTATGAGTTATGGCGGTATTACAGCTCGCCGCTCGCCGCACGCCACCGACCCATCTTATTAACTGCCCTCCATCGCCGCACTCATCTGTTTGTTGGCACTACACCCGCCCAGACCCTGCACATCGCTCCCTCAAGACACACTCATTGCCTAACTATTGTTATTATGGTACAATTTCCAATCCACTGCTCGTCACAACCAATGTCTATTTGAGTTGCAATTAATTACTAAGTTTAAGAATAACATGAAAGACTTAAGAACAAGTTAAAAGGAAAGTAAGCGTGCGCTGAATAAATAATAAGCGTGATGTTCGTGGAGGTACGAGTGAGTCCAGTGATCCAGTTAGAGGCGGAGCGGCCCGCGCGCGGCCTCCGGACCACGAATTCACTAAGCCACTCGAAAACTTTGCAAAAGCTCCACAATTTTTCCCCTTGTTACCCTTTCAATTGTGTGTTATTTGTATATTCCTCGCAGTTTGCGTGAATGCGAGCCGTTAATCTTATTTGGTATAATTATAGAAACGCCCGTGCGCGGTTATTGTTTGGGGCCGGGTTGCCTTCTTTTGTTCTCGCAAAAATGGATGTATTCCAACGACACTTATTACTTTTGGGATGTGGCACATTCTCTGTTGTTACCTAATAGATTATTTTCGTGGGAGATACTCAATATTAATATAAAAGTAAAAATGTGACACTTATTCCACAGACGAATGGAATAAAAAAAAAATGATTATCGCAGACATAGACTTATAGATTCAAATTGAGATTTCAATACCGTGAAAAGAAGGCGTTAACAAGTAGGTCTTGAATTTAGCAAGCTTACAATATTTTAACGGAGGAAAAACATAGTTTGTAAACCTATAATGTGACGTATTCGTCATAATCGTGTACAGTGTATGTGGACGACATAATTGTGGTGGGCATTGTTCGCAATTAATCAGTCCCGCGGTCGCCCGGGGCCCGCGACCCTACACACACGCACACTCAACGCGGCAGTTTTCAATTAGTCCGGGCTGTGCCCTCTGCAAACATTACACTCAGTACTCACTTAACTCTCAAGACAATACGTGGAAGGGTAGCTTTAATCTGACAATTAATTGCAAAGCCGAGACTCTCGCTACAGTTTTCAGTGGGTGATATTTTGCAAATGAATTGTGCCTCGAAAGTAGGTTTTAATCAATGATTGAACTTTGATCAGTGTACACAGCTCCGCCCGACAGGTGGGGGTGAAACAAAGATCCAATTTAATCAATCTGACTCCGTTCGCCGACTGCATTATTTTGTGATACAATCAGTAAATTTATATTTGCAATGAGTTCGTTTTTTAAAACGTGTCATTTTAATTTTAAAGAAACAATATAATCAAACGTGTTATTCAGAACTTGCTTTTATTTTACTTTTTCGTCAATATGATACTGCTTTGTATTTATCATCTCTTGCAAACTGTTTATACAGTTCCGGGTGTAGGTAGAGGCATCATTAATTCGGCAAACATTGTAAAATGTGTAATGGCAGCGCCGCGGCGGGCGACTCAAAGGCGAGGTTTGCCTAATGAAGGCGCACTCTTTACTTATTCACGACTCGCGGCGCCACTGGCTCTATCTGCTTTGCTTTGTATAATCCCACCTTGACAATACATTTAACGATTAACACCACCACTCACCTACACACGCAAATTAGGTCACTATAAATATAATACAACAAAGGAAACCAGACTCAAAACCAAAATATCGCCGCCCGAGCGATGTACAGTCGGGCTACTCTCGATCTTACCTGATGTGACGGCTCACATCTGAGCTGGTTCCTGGTCACCAGACTTTCACATAAAGCAACTGACATTTGCAATAGAGCCATGAAGGTCAGATGGATGGAAAAGATAATATCTTGGGTAAATCAGTGGTAAGCTTATCTTAAGAGTAATGGTGGCTGGGGATCGCCTGATACGCAAGCGACGCAAGATCGAATCCAAGTGTGAGTTTTCTAAAAACTTATGTGCAATTAATTTCAATCCACGTGCTTTAAAGTGAAGGAAAACATTGTAAGGATACCTGCATATGTCTAAGAAGTAATTCAAAGACGTATGTATAGTGCCTGAGAGGGCGATTGACTCACCATCTACGTTGGCACTTAATCATGTTCGGTGAAAAGTGGGTGTGGTTATGAAAATGAAAATGATTTATTCAGTTTAGGCCCTGGTAAGGCACTTATGAATGTCGAGGAATTTACCACCTTTACACCTTTATTACAACATTTACAACACCTCTGCCTACTCTTTCGGTGAATACAGGCATATTATATATTCGGTGTATATTACAAAGATGCTAAATGTTTAAGGTTTATCGTGACGTAATTTCACGCATTGAACTGACAGCGCCATTCGGAGTAAAAATATCCTTTTTCGTAACTATACCTTTACTACCACTGTTACGTGATTCATGTACCTATATAAAGGTGCCGCATTGGTCAGTATCACTACTCGTACTACATTAGATCCTCACGGGACAACGCGGCCGTCGTCCCAGTGACGCTCGCTTAGCGGATTGGAGTGGACTCGACGCATTGCTTGCACTCGACATACACAATGAATGACAAGCACTGGGCACAGGCTTACTAACACATGACACGGTGTCCAGTGCCGGACCCAGCTGAATGGTGCCGCTAATGACACTTGCCTAACACGCGCCTCTAACAGACCGCCTATTAGATGAAGTTTCACTATTAGCCCTCACCTGCGTCCTCACACGTTGTGTTTCTATAATAGACCTTATCAACAGTAGCATAGAGATAACAAACACGTGCCGTCACGGCGCACTGACTAATGCAGGCTATCTACTGAGTGATGGATGCAGATAAACGATGTTGCCTGAAAGTCTTAAGGTCGCGGCTGTGAGGTACGCAAGATATATCGCCCTCAGCGTTATATGAGTACACAGTGCGGGCGTAGGCCTTTAGACATGGACGAGATCAATCATTGTGAACTGTGTTAGGAGATCAGTTGTCTTAAAATGGCATGCTTGCAAGACGTAGTGCCCGGAAACTTATCAAAGTCCAAGGAGTTAGTGATAGCGTGTGCAGTACTACTGGCACAGGAGGCACTAACTGGTGCGATAAGGCAGCTCACCGGTGGCAAGGCTCTATTGTGTGTAAGTGAAGTTTAATATATCTATATTAAACTTCACTTGGAGCTCATCGGACGCCCATTAATTTAACGCGCTTATTTGATTTAATTTGCCACTATTATAGTTTTGTCTTGGAAATTTGGAGATCACGCCACATAATATGATACCACGTAATTAAAACAAAATTTGAGCCCTGGTATTTGACACAGAGTGGCGTCTCGACTTCTGAGTGGTACATGCTGTGATGTGATAACTCAGTAGTGTGTCCTCAGTGATGTGTGTGCGGCGCCCGTCTGCACGGTCCCTCGCAGCGCACAGCGACACACTCTTGACGCTATTGCAGCCAGCTCCACAAGCAGCAGGGCGCGCGTCACATTAGTCGCGTCGCGACGCTCGCTGCCGTTTATTGTTGCAATATGCTAAGTGGCGGCGATAGCTCGCACCATTACCGGCGGTGATCGTAAACTCAATACAACTTACCTTAGCACGCGCCTGCGGTCAGGCGCCATCTGTTCACTCACCGCACACCAATTCAAACCTTAACCGAAGGGGCTTAGGCAGAATATTTTACGTGCATGCACAGTTTTAATATTTAAATTTTCTACCAGGGTCAGGAAACAAAACGAAATACGAGTGTAAGAAGGAACAATTCAAAAGTGGAGTTACAATGTTAACGTTAAAGTTGGCTCGGCGTAGTTGGCGCTCGACCGTAGATAACTCAAGGAGGAGGGGGGGTCAGACGAGGGGCGGGGAGGGGGTGAGGCCTAGCACTGGCGCAAGTGTTCAGGCCATGAACTACGGAATATTATCTGCCGAGGAAATCACAGTTCACTTAAGCCACTGCTGCAGACGGTATAGTTAACATTTTACTCAGACGAACGAAATATACGAGTGTTATAGCATCTCATTTTGTAGGTCAAACCGATTGTGCAGTTGACATGCATTGTCATCATTACGTCACCTGCTGAAACCGAGAGCATTCTGCCACGAGCTCAGTATCGGAGCGATGTTAGAGGCGGCTCAGGTAAATCGGTGAAGTTGAACTTGCTTGCCGCAAAGCGGTCGCGGGGGCAAATTGTTTGGAATTAAATTGTGTTTTTAATTACACCATGACTGGGTCAATCTGGCCGCGAAGTGAACGCAAACACGGCCGATGGGTCGTAAGGGGGTGTGAGGAGGGGGAGGGGGCGTGACTTGCGTGTCGCGGTATTTGCGCCGTTAATTAACTTTTAATTCCTTCATTAACGTCCACCAAGTGTCGCCTCACGCTCGCGCCCATCATTGTTCACCAGCCCTTCTTGTATATGTATGTGCCTACTCATTTCATAAATACATAATAAACGGATAAGTAACAGCCCTCGTACAATTTAATATCACGTACGCTGGCCATTGTACATTAGATTGCATTAAATATTTGATCAGGCCACAATTACATTGGATGGATAAAAACCCACGCGTGTAATTGTTCCCCGCAGGCCGCAGTCAATAATTAGTGGGCGTAAAAGCTCAGACTTGTATTGAATTAGTGCGGCGCGGTATCGGCGATTCAATTTTTGTAGCTTTGTTATGTAATTGAATTACGTTAGTGCCTCGAGCCATGGACGGGCGGGCGGTATTAAATAACTAATAGAAATAAGGATGCGACCCGGGTTGGTCCGCTGACACGTGAGTCTACGACTGTGCGTACGATCATTATTAAACAAAACATTAGTAGAAAGGCGCCCTATGCTCTTTGCCTGTGAAGAAACCAGTACTTTTTTTTTCTCTTTATTTGGGATTACAAACAATTGCACTGATAGTATAGTTATGATTACGATATTAGAACTAAAAGAAGTTACTTACAATGCAACCAGCTGCATTATCCACAACTGGGTTAGATGTGTGTAATAATGCATCATAATTCAACTAATTAAACATTATTAAGCTTGATACAATTAGACAGAGAGATTATAAGAGTTACGGTAGTGAAAAACTTAAACAACTTAAACAATTAAACCTTATTGTAGTGCAAGAATGGTTGTATAAACGTGTTTTTTAAAAGATGCGGGCGTGCAGTTGTATCTGTCAACATCTGTGAAATTGTTGTTGTACAATTTCATTATCCTATGTAAAGTAAAGGTGCACGCTCACCCGCATTAGTCTTACAATTTTTTGGTGCAAATAAACGATATTTACGAGTGTGACGAATTACATTTGAACGATTAGGAATATGAATGAATAACTGGTTAGCAAGTAGATTACAATCGAAATTAGTGTGAGAGATATTATATAGTAACATTAGATCTAAGTACATTCTTCTCATTTCAAGTTTCAAGGAGAGAATATTTTTCTAAAAGAGTATGGTAAGAGGACTTAGAACGGAAGCAGCGATAAGTCATGGACCGCAGAAATTTTCTTTGAACCAACTCAATCTGTTCTTTGTACTTAGTGTAAAAAGGATTCCAAACAGACGTGGCATATTCCAGTTGACAACGTATTAAGGATTTGTATAGAAGAAGATAGGAAGAGGGTCGCTTGAATGGAAGGCAAGTCCGCATAACAAATCCATAAAGCTGATAGGCTTTATTGACTATGTCTTCCAAAGTACTGATTTCAGTATATATTTTGAGATCATCAGCGTATAGCAAGAATCGTGAGTACTTAAAGCATTCTCTGATATCATTAATAAATAATACAAAAAGTAAGGGGCCCAATATCGAACCTTGAGCTACGCCAGAAGTAACTTCGAATGTATTAGAGGTGAATCCGTTATTAAAAACTCGTTGAGTTCTATTTTGTATATATGAAGAGAACCATCTGAGTAAATTCCCACGTATTCCATTGAATGCTAATTTCTGCAAAAGTAAGCAATGGTCAACCTTATCAAAAGCCTTACAAAAGTCAGTGTAGACAGAGTCCACTTGCAAACGCTTGTCCAGACATTCGAATAAAAAGTTTGTATACAGGACAAGGTTGCTGGTAGTTGAACGTTTTTTAATGAAACCATGTTGTTCTTCTATTAAAATTTTATGTAAAACGGGATAAATATAATTATGAACTAATCTCTCAAGAACCTTCGACAAGGTTGACAACAGCGATATAGGACGGTAATTCGTAACGTCATTTTTATCACCATTTTTATGAATGGGGATGATATTTGCAGATTTCCATATTTGAGGAACTGTGCCTTCCTGCAGGCTCGTATTGTACAATATTTGTAATGGGACAGCGATTGTTTCGGCGGTACATTTCAGGTGGTGTTAAAGCATCAGGCCCGGGCCCCTTCGTTATATCCAAGGATTTGAGTTCTTTGATGATTAATTTAATAGGGATGTGTAGCTTAGCCAGAACCGTGTCGCAGTTGGGGTTAATTGGAGATTTTTCTAGATCTGGCGTGTTGACACTAGGCTCATATACCGAAGAAAAGAAGTTTGAGAAGAGATTGCATATTTTTTCAGGGTCATCTGATTCTAAGTCATTATATCTTATGGAAGATGGGATACCAGATTTTTTGTTGCGGGTTTTTATATATGACCAGAATTTTTTAACATCATTTTGCAAACCATCTTCAACCGAGTCAATATATTTGTTAAAACACTCCCTGCTTAGTGATTTGAATCTTTCTCGAAACATTGAAAATTCTTCGTAATAGGATTTGGATCTGTATTTCTTCCACTTGATCCAAGCCTTTTGTTTGTCCTTAAAAATGTGAATTAGGGGGCGGGAGAACCACACTGGGTAATTTTGAGACTTATTGGGACGTAGGGGCACCCGATTTTTAATAATGTCGTAGATTTTGTCATAGAAGATATTCACAGCACTTTCAATTGGTATGTTTTGAAGAATATCAGCCCAGTTTATATTTTTTATGTCGTCATTAATTGCAGAGTAGTTTCCTTCTAGGTAACAGTACTTAGGGGCCGATGCAGGGGTCATGGATTTGTATGGTAGATTACAAGTAGCTGAAACATGAAATGGGGGGTGAAGAGGATCTAAGGGGACTAATGGCAAAAGTGGTGGTTCGCAAATGCAGGTACCATCATTAGAAATGAACAGGTCTAGGACACGGTCCATATTATTTTTAATTTTATTATACTGTTTACTATGTGTTAAACGTAAAAAAGATTGAACATAGTCTATTATAGAACTACTGCTAGAACAGGTAGATGTTGAGGGAGAGTCTAAGCCGGGGATATTAAAGTCCCCCGCCATGTAAAATGTGTCTGTATTATTGCTGGATATCTGATACTGCAGTGCATTTAGAAAAGAGGTATATGTAGCTAAGTTTTGACTAGGGGGTATGTAAACACCACCGATTAGAGATCGAGTACCATGCGCGTTTAGCTGCAATAATACATAGTCAATAGAAGGGGGGATGGGGGAGTCGTCCGGGCTGGCGGCGAGCGAGCAGCGCACGGCCTGCAGGTCGCGGCGCACCGCCACCAGCAGGCCCCCGCCGTCCCGCTTGCCGGTCGCGGCGCGGTTCCGGTCGCATCGATATAACGAGTAACGGGAGTCCATAATTTCATTATCTGCTATGTTAGGTATTAACCATGTTTCTGATAGTATAATTACGTCATAGCAAGTTGCTAATATATTCATAAACAATGTGTTTAATTTAGTTCTAAGTCCTCTGCAATTTTGATAATATATTGATATTTTATTATTGAACTTTATAGTATGTGATATTTATTATGTTACTTTGTACGAACTTGATATAAATAACTATATTGATATTGAAAAGAGAGGAAGTACTTGAATTTTTAACGGTATAAACAGTATAAACACAGAATGATTCTTTGATATTTAACCAGCATAAAATATGTGATGTTCTATCGAGATTTTCAAATAGAAATTTCGTAAATTGATGCACTCCATTGCCACAAAGCATAATCACAATACATATTATTTTAGTGCGAGTAGTGTGGGTATACTGCGAATAAAGTAAGGCAGTTGGTAAAGGAATGCGTAAACACAGTACAGAGCAATTCATAACTAAGACACCGTAGATTATTACTTTTTTTACGATGGAGCTGTAATTGTTGTCACACTCATAATTTCTAATTAAACATAATAATAAGTATATACTATAACTTATATATATACCACACGTAGTGATATCTTCATTAAACTTTGGGCTTAATTTTGCAAAGGTCCTTTTCGGATCTGATTGCGATGACAGGTGATGTTTCGCTGGCTCTGGTGAGTATAGTACCGTGCTTGACCCACACAAATTTGACATTCTTCGTTTTAGCTGCTTCACGAGTTTGACGAAACAAACTTTTATTTTTTAAGGTCAGATGCTCATTTACGTAGATTTTTTGTTCTTGGCCAGATATGCCCAGCTGCTGCGTATTGATCCCTTTATTTAACCGTACGGCAGATATGAAGTTATCGCGCAGTATGCGGCTAGTGAATTTCACAATGATGTTCTTTGGACGCGAGTTGTTGGCCGAGGCTTGTGGTACCCGGTGGATGGAGATGATGTCTTGTTTATTAATAGGCTGCTTGATAAGGGTTGCAATGTTGCCTAGTGTGACGGTAAGGCCCTCGCCGCGTTTTTCTTATTTCTATATTGGTCATGCGCGCTTGTTGCTCCATGAATTCGATTTTGGTTTCCATTTCTAGTAATCGAGAGGAACTATTAGCATTAGAGCTAGATTTATCTTCTAACACTGACACACGTTTCACTACTTCCTCCATTTTTGATTTTAAATGCTCGTGGTTATGGATTAAAGATTTAATAGAGGATTTCATTTCAGTGAAATCATCGGAGAATCTAGCTAATCGTTCGTCTTGCTTAGAAAACCAGGTCTCAAGCATGGCCAGCATATTTGTTTGGAAGGCTTGAAAGTCTTTACGGAGGTTTTGCACTTCAATATTATTATAATCTTTCCGATATGTAACGTATTGCGGGGGCGATTCTTTGTCAATCATTGAGTCATCTATTCTCATATTTCCCGGTTTATTTTGTGAAGTACTTTCACTCTGAGCATCAAAGGTACTATTAAAATTTTCCATACCTATTTGATGTATGGTCTCTGGTGTGTCACTGCTCTGTGCTAATACGAGGTAGCTCGGGCGAGTGTTCGTCAATGCGGTGAGAGGGGCGCGTAGATGTTATTGATTGCCGATGTGTGCAGGCGCAAGAAGAACACGACCGACTTATTGAGACGCACGAGCGTGAAAGTACTGTACTGTAGTATATACACGTAGCTGTGTAGGTAGACGCCAAGCGACGACCACCATATGTCGCACCCTACCCCATGTCCCGTCTATCATACGTAACTAGTATGTCATGTACCACTTATCATATTGTACCACCTGATACAACCACCTGAGCCAGCTCGCACATCACTTATGTTGACAAACGCGTACACAAGACGACACGCAACCATTTCCATAATTGTATCATTGCCGTTGAGCATAGCTTACCTGTTCATGTGTATCTACAGACTGTGTGAAGTATGTATGTGGACACCACTGGTGTTCAGGCAATAGATAAGCTATAATAGTGGCTGAATCCCGCCGCCGCGTTAAACATACGCCATGTACAAATACTGCGTAGTATTAATGCAAGGCTACGTTAGTAATGATGTGTAAGACGTAGAGCGACGCGCCAGGGCGGAATAAGTTTGTTCCCATCGCTGGAAGGCATCGCTAATCATCCTGAGACGGAGAAAAATTACTTTAACAACAACTTGATTTGGCAGCACAAAAGATGTTGTTGAACTTTCACAAACGCTCCGTGAGGAAATACTTAACATCGTTACGGCGGCCCGAGGGGGGAGCAGATATAATGTTCAAAAGAGCTCCTGATTCGGCTTTGATATTGGAATTATCAGCCGAGCCAGAGGCGCCGTTAATGAGTATCTGGATCGCGGCCAGCTCGACCCACATCGCGCTGCAAATTCAATATATTCTTTAATTTATAAAGAGAGCTTTAAACTAGAGCATAGTTTGGTGGTATGAGTGGAGCGATGGATCGCGGATCATTTCCGAGCGGTACACGCGGCACTCAAAGGACAACCTGCAGCCGCGCCGAGCTGCCTGCGCGCGGTGGACTCTCTAATACTTGGCTCATCAGCTGCTCAATGTCCACTCACACACTCGCACACTAACTACAGGCCAACTAACTTGACGGATCCAAAGTTTTGGGTCGAACTATATCTGTGCTCTCAATATACTATTCTCCAGGCTTATCTGCATTCTTGGCTCGTTTATAACACGCAGCTTAACAACCCTTCAGATATTTAAAGTAATGAATTGTTATGTAAATATTCCAACAGCGATCGTATATTATTTCTGTTGGTACATAGCGACCGACCGAAGGATCATTCGATTACAGCCCCGGCCCCATGTGCAATTCCATGTTTATATTATAAAACTCGATTGCCATTAGGCGCGCAATTTCGCTGAAAACCCCTTTCTGTGGCGACCGCAGCGTCCAGATAAACAATAATGGCACCTATCGTGGTATGATCGCTGCGTATATCACCGCCGCCCAGCCGCGCTCCAGCGGGACGCGTGCTTGGAATACTATCAACATGTTATTACACTTTCTCTATTTACCTTCATTCTGACCACTATCGTCATAGCATTTTAAACGATATAAGAATTATATGTTATCATAATGGAAATTTAGCGTTGAGCACCTCATGTACTGTGAACTAGTAACTCCGGGTCTGAGCACAAGGTAATGTTAACTCGAGTACAAGATGCGAGCCGTGCCCTCGAGTCATGTGCTAGCAAATATCGTTGGGTAATAAGGCCTGGCTCACCGATGTCGCCCCATTAGCACTCCCGGTGTTGACTGAGCGCCTGTCACTACGGATTAATTGATCACGTTTGGAGAAAGACTTACCAATTTGTTTAGTGTTATCCAAAAAACACATCCTAAAGTAATATGTTAGTGTTTGCCGTGGGCAGTGGCAGCACTCGGCGGGCACAGGCTACGATGTGCGCCCGTTCAAATACACTAATATTGACGCTGCGTGGGCGGCACACTCCCGGGTCAATCCCGTGCTCCGAGTTGTTTGTGCACTATTGTTTTACTTCAAATCAACTGTAAGAGGAACACAACTTGATTTGAATAGTTTAAGTAGAATTATGGAGAGATAACTTCTATTCTTACGATATTACATTTTCTAGCGTTTTTACGATCATCACATTACCTGCCTAGACTTCTAAGCCACGAGTTGCGCCCGTAGTCGTAATACTCCCAATACGTCCCTATGGAATGGTCTTCCTTGTGTTTCAGGATAATTAATTGAGTTGAAATATAATTATAACTTAGCCTGCAGGTGTTTTGAGAACAGATTCAATTATAAGGTTTCCTTGTTGATATTCTCGTCAAGGCGCGGAGGACAGCCACAATGTGCTGCGTTATTTTAAAGACGCTTTGTCGTAATGTGCCCAACTTGTCACCGCAGTACAAGGGCGTCCCTTTGTCATGTAATATAATTGGGTTACTTTGAGGAGGCCGTGATGAATGGTAATGAGCGAGCTAATGCAATACATGTGGCTAACAAGCGGCCGAGCCCGCGCCCGCCGCCGGTACTTACTGGTAATGTTGATTAGCGTCGGGCCCACTCTCCTCTCCTCTACTCGCGCTCAGATAATTCAATGTTCCTCACACAGGCCTTGTATTATCCTCTCGGTAATAACATCACATACTTGAGCCTTTGTTGGTATTATGGTAAAAGTAAACATGTTTCCTCTTCTTTAATTAATTTGGATTAACGGAAAATATGTTCTTTAATGAAAATTGGGGCCGCAATAAACCAACGTTATTATTATAATCAGTGCACCAGCACCACTCGAACATTCGTTAGCACCTGCCGCAGTGCCGACATCATCGGATATCAATGAAATTTTAAAGTACAAAGAGGCAAAATTCTGGAACTATTACACGTTGGAAACGTGGATTCGTTATTTCCGGACCAATTTGGCGAATGGGATTGAGCGACGGGCAGTGAGGCGGGCAGCGGGCCGAGCAGCGGACCGGGCAGCGGGCCGGGCAGCGAGCCGGGCAGCCGAGCGGGCTGCCGAGCGGGCGACGCCAGCTACCAATTGACACAGAAAAACGGCCCTCATGAATATTCGCACACGGCACGTCCCCGCGTTGCCCTTTTATCATTTTGATTGTAACAAGGCATAAGATTAAATTATAAAAAGGTCGGCTCGTGAAATGAATCCGCCGCGGTGCGTGACGTGAATCCCGAGCAATAAACACTGCCCCCCCCCCCACCCCCACCCCCCCCAACTCAAGTCACCAGTCATGACTGTTGCTGACATGAGTTGTTATTGACATATTATTGTGTATTTGAATTAGCGTTATTAAAGAATATTAGAGGCAAATATCGATGGTCGTCATGATGAGCATGAGCACCTATATGTATCCTACCAATATTCTGTTGACAATGCTAGGATCCAACTCTCTGGAGGTTCGCCGAGGTCTGGATCAACTAATTGTCGCTTGTAAGATCCTTCGAGGGCTTTTTATGTCCTTTATAATGAACTATGTATAAATGATAAAAAAAAATGAAAGTGAATTAAACCGACATTAAATAAAAGAAAGCGAGATATTTGTATAATGTTGTGATATACTGGTATGTGTGTAGAAAGGTAGCGTGCGGAGCAGAGGCCGGCGCCGCCGCTCCCGGCCGGGGTGGCCCGCGCCGGCCTCTCGGCGCTCGCACAATAAACAGGAAGCGCTGCTCCTCCATTCACTGTTTTCCTCCAGTCGCTTGTCTTGTTTTTTGGCAAGATCAAATAGGTCACGGCTGTTTACTGGCTCACAGACTCATTACGCATACAGCCAGGATGTAGCCAAATCACCCGCTGTACGGCTATACGTGGCTATACAGTTACCGCTGCGATCGTCTAATCCTGTGTTTATATTTTGTGCCATGAGACTATCGCACGAACAATCTTTGGCACACATTCCTGCGTTTGATACATGTTTGATTCTATTAAAACTATTGTTAACGTAAAGCACAATGATAAGCATTATTTATAATGGTTTATTGGTGAAAGCTCTAAAGTAAATATAACTTCCAGTGATCCTATCGCGTGGGTGTTACGGTCAAAGGTTGGAAGTATATTAATGTTTAAGTGAATACGGACTACGAGCCGATACATAGAGCCGACAGAGCACAAGTGAGCCAGGCCCCGAGAGCGGGCCGAGAGGCGGCCGACCACACGCGCTCCACAGGAATCACACTAATAAACACAAATTTATTGTAAACTGGGACCTATCTCTCCCGACCACTCCCCCCCCCCCTCCCCCACACAGCGCTTCTTATATTATTCATATGATTTAGTACATTTGCTCCCGTTACAAATGGAACGAGCTCTGGAAATATAATATAACGCGCCGCAATCCGAATGCGGCGAGCAATAAAATCTGTCGATTGGCACGACCAGAGCCGGATTTGGGCTGAAACTACACATATGAGGCGTTATTGTTGCATGCCTGATGTCAGGTGCGTACGTGCGATTGATGATTTTTAGAGGTTGTACTGATAATGCCCTGGTACGAGAGACGTTTTACCTAGCTTCTTTATCACATTATAGATGTTAAAGATGTTATCTTACAGCTGTATTTTGGAAAGTAAACGCAAATAATCTCGGTGAACTAATAGTTGTGCAAATGGTATAACCTGCCGGCTGGCAGGTTTTTCGTCAAGTAAGCGAATTGATAAATATCTGCAATAATACGGTAAGTTTAACGTTGACTGAACAATATGATCATAATCCGAGCTATCACGATACTATTATAGAGGTATGGCAGCTCCTGATATCGGTGTAACGGCGGCACGTGACGCGCGCTGACTCGGCGGAATATGCGCGCACTCGGCGACCGCCGCGCGTCGTCATGTTGCCCGGGGTACACTACACTCGGGTACCTAATACACAATACATTCTCGTACGAACAAAAATACAATAAAACTATGTTAAAGTAATAATATAATGTGAAGAACCTCTGTCTGGGTAGCAGGTAGTATTATGCTTACGTCATCCATATAAATCGGTCCTGAGCGTTGCTCTTTATACTATGAGCTAAGGTGCGATACATTTTAGTCTGCACTGCAGCTATCAGGCGACTGGGCCGCAGTGCCCGTCCTTCATGATCCCAGTCGGCTGACACCTCTGCACTTTATGGTTCACTAGCGACTTTAGAATTATGCGTTCAAAGTAGTACAAACAGACTAAATAATTTTGTATTTAGACTTACATTATATTATTTAAAGATAAGGACGAGGTCATCTCGTGGAGTCTTAAAGTTATTTGGAAAAATAGGTGAAGCTTCAATTAGGTGATTAGTTAAGTCATGTAAATACTGGTAACGAGGCATAGTCGATCAGCGCCTGAAGTACTCATGTAATAGTGGTATAGTAGTGACACTCGAAGCGCCGTCGTCGCCGGAGTGACGAGCGACCATTTATAGGTCAACGACGCTCCCTACCGACCTCACAGGGTTTATTTATATCTCGCGTGTGCATGGAACTGAAATATACTGCATACATACATACATGTATAGTACGTTGTGATATTAACCACATACTACCGACACATGGCCTTCCACAAATAAATTCCGTGGTCCAGTCATAGGCTTTCATTGCCATGGCCTGTGTGCCAAGTTCGACTTTGTGTCAGTGATAGAGTAATGCACTTCGTATTCATCTGTATCTCAGGCTGTTTTTATATGTATATCAAAAGTGGCAAGGAAGAAGATAATTCATCATCTCCCTGGCCTTGTTAGACGCGCTAATCTTAGGAACTACTAGCTAACATTGAAATATGTTCATGTTGCATAGTTCATTCATCGAGTAAGGCTTTAAGAATAGCTAGTACGAGTAGAATAGCATGTGTGTTTAAATAAAGTAAAATATTATTATAGGTCTATGTATGCAACCCATTCACAGTTACCCTGTGAACGATTGAAATACGGATGTCAGTCACGCGCCACCACGATGACACTCGGGCAGTAATCATAATATCACAATTGGTGTGTATGTGTTGATAGCAGGCGTAAATTAGCTGTTACGAGCGCGTGATGAGCAAGTTGTTTGGCACTCACTGTGACACTTCACCCTTATGCTCTGATATTGAGCTCGCGCTCTGTAACTATTTATATAACTACGAGTATACTACACCATCCGATAATCTGCTAAAGTGAACTTCTATTTGTGAATTGTAAACTGAAAAATCCAAAAATAGTTCCAATTGAAGACTTCTAGAGTTCCTCCCCTCCCCCGAGCGTCCCCCCCCCCCCCTTCACCCATCGTTCGGGGTAAGAAAGCAATTTCCTGTCGCAAGTGTGCGCTTGTGTGTGTGTGTGTGTGTGTATAGACACGGCTATAATGTGCTCCACAAACAATAGAACTTGGACGAACGTCTCACCTCCGCGGCAGCTCTTTGTACTGATTTAAACGGCACAAAAATATCTAGACAATAGTGAACAGAACCCCAGTGCTTCTATTGAAAATAATTTGTACTGATCTGAGTGTCGCTGTGTTCTGTGTCTAAATTAAAAACTTTAATTGCATCTCGTTTGATTTATGTTTCGCTATCTACTGCAAAAACTTGTCTGCTCGCTGCACCACGCCGCGCCGTTAACTATGCCGGCGCTACGGACAGATACGGTGCTACGAGCTACGAGCTACGCGCTTGTTAGCGCACAGTTTTTGTTGCATTATTTGATTCAGGCAAGACGAACTATAGTTCGACACTTTAATAACTAAACATAACATTAGAACAAATCGTGTCCAATGCCGTGTTCCTTGTGTCGGCTCCAACGTGGCGGACAAGCTAATTCAGCAGATGATTCGCTCTCCTGTCAGTGTCAGTGTGCAGTAACGTCACGACTTTAGTGGCAAAAATAACGTGCTGGGCCATACTCACTTACATGTGAACATCTCTAACACATTATCATGAGAAGGAACTAGCAAGGTCTCACTTTAAATTACAAATTTATAAGTCATGTGTAATGGGTTAAAAGGCAGTTTTAAAAGGATACAGTTTATGTAATGTATGTTCCGTGGTGAGGGTGTGCACCTCGGGATGAGGTGCAATATCGTCCGTCGCGGCGCACTGCGA
Source organism: Watsonalla cultraria (assembly GCA_964035505.1). Lineage (NCBI taxonomy): Eukaryota > Metazoa > Arthropoda > Insecta > Lepidoptera > Drepanidae > Watsonalla > Watsonalla cultraria. Next base: position 37,992 of record OZ037726.1, on the reverse strand, counting down.
GCCACTGGCCCACGCTACGGCCACACCCGGTTTATGAGAGCATTGTTAACGATGGGATGTTCATGCACTTATAAGACAGTATGGTGTAAGGGAGTGAATGAACAGAGTAATTATTTAATTACTAACGTTAGTCATTCTTCTGACAATCAAACACTTGATACAAATACTTGCAATTCGATTGGAACGAATACATTTAACGATACTATTATGTCTTCTTTCATTGCTTTATGAAAGCATTAACAAAAAGTCAGTTAGGCACTACAACAATAGAACAATAACTGGTCGGGTTGAAGGAGCTATTAATGTGATATTAAAATTGACGTATTCATTAGATTATTGTAATAACTATGTAGTGTGGGCATAGTCGAGTGCACGCCTTGTGTGCGGGGCGCGCGCACGATCACAATGTAATTAGTGGGAACTAGCAATTAATATTGACTGAGGTCCCGGACCGCCAGTAATTATTTCCTATTGACGTGTTACAATATTACACCTCTAGAGCCATATCGATACATGCATCCGACTCCCTTGGGGTAGCACGAGATATGATATTACTACAAACGCTATTACGTACGGATCTTGACAAGGAAAGCCATAGCATAGTAGGTATTGCTGCCTATTTTGTACTGCACTGAGTGTTGAATACACATTGGTAGTGTACGAGGTAGGGCCACACGCGGACAGGAGTGGGCCACAACACGGCGATCACCGGTGTGATTGTAAATCAATGCGCGGCGCCCGGCTCCGCCCGCAGACCGGCCATTAGTGCGCCGCACCGGAACCGGATGTCTTGACGTATTGGCCGGATTAAACACCCCCATCACCCCCCCACCGCTCGCCCCCCCCCCCCCCTCGCATCGCACGCATCCCCCGGTGTAATATCGACACGGTGACCAGTCATTCATGGCCATATCCCGTAGCTGGCATTCATTAAACTATGAAAAACGATAGCCCAATAAAGTTCAACGAGCGAGCTAATGAACAATACTAAGTGTATAGTGTACGAGGAGGGACTCGTTAATTTGGCTGCGGCCGCCATACTGGCCGCGTGGTTCACTACAATATCCATGAAAATAATATAACTGTTACAGCCGAGTGAGAGTACGTAGTTAACAATATTGCCGGGCATTGTGGTAGCACTCGCCTCAGTGACCCAGTGCAGCCAATGGTTCACTGGAGCACTGCTATTTGCCTCGCACCGTATAGAGTAACCTGTCGTACTCGACGCCTGCATCATTTAAATATTTAAACTTTCATTCCAATGGAAGGAAAAAATATATCTCGCGATAAATTTTCCTCCTCGAGCGCATGAATAGTTTGCATCGCCGCGGGAAATTTTCATTCCAAGTGTAAAAGGAATATTGTAGAGCGAATCCATCGCAAGTGCAGCGTCGAGTTATGTAACCAGCGAGTGAGACCCGCGGGGCGCTGGCGTCTTTACGGTACACGGGTGACTGGCCACACGTGCACCTCGCCTCGACCGGTGCCAGATTACATTATACGATACTTGCATTGATATTCTACAGTAATATATCTCAACTTTTGATTTGCAACAGTAACACACTGCCTAACATGCGACGCAGCTCTCCGCTCGCAATGATCCACGCTCCTAGTCCTGTGATATTTAGAGGGAGCTGTTTCGTTTTATGAACAACACTTTGCATGTGCTTCATTTTACTTGTAATCTACTGAGGTGCCTTAAGTTGTCGACGATGACAAACTTCTGCTAAAACACAGATTGGTTTGTCTGCCTGTGCGTTAGTGGTCGTAGAAGTCCTGGGTTCGATCTTCAGGGCTTGCAAAGCATTTTAGGTTTCTCCATCTGTAATTTCCCAGTAGCAGCCTGAAGTCTCGATTAGTGCTTGATTAATAACAATGGACTCACCCCGTATTACATGGGACTTATGTATAACTGAAGAAATAAAAAAAATGGCGTGACCAGATGTCTATACTATAGAGTAGATCCTTGACCCGAAATGTAGTGTGGTGAGAAGAGCCGGTGGTATAGTGCACTGTGGCCGGGAGCCATCCCGCGCGATGTTGCCCACTCGTGTTTATATTTCATTACTGGAGCACAGAATTAATTATGACGTGCGTCGCCCGGCGGCTCGCTCGCACCTGGTCGCACATATCAGCCCAGCGAACTGTATTTAATACTTCTGATAAATATGTAGCATGTAGTGCTACATTCAATATTTATTATTGTTTTATGTGTGTGTTGTCATCTCGACGGTGAGGCCCGTGTGCTTGATGGATACATCCCAGGCTACTGCGGTACATCGACGCGCGACCAAATATTTGTGTGCGCGGGAATTGAATACGTGCCTGGTGGGTCACACGCGCCGCACAACGTACCTTATCTGTTGTTAACACCACTCCCTGCAGTATTATATAACGTGCCTTATTCATATGCTCCTTCTATCTACGAAGTGCCCGATTATATCAATGTGAATTGAATATGTGTATTGTTTAAATATTACCTACTTTTTAGGTATCGCTGAAACTCATCAATCAAACAATACATAATTTACCAATGTCATCATAATTATGTCCTAAGATGACTGTTCCCATGCTCGAGGGAAATTTTTTATGTACCCGTACATGAGATAATAATATATATTGTCCACCAGCCCCCTCCCCCCCTCCCCTCGCTCCCCTCAGGATCAACACAAGTTCAGTAGAGATGAGCCAGATACAAGATCATTAATCATAATATCGTGGTCCCAAGTCTCGCCGCGCCATCATTATTATTTACGAACTTTTAATGATTCTTACTGAAAGAAACGGGAAGTCTTTTTATGTCTACATCAAGATTGCATCATGTACTAGCTTCTGCCCGTGACTTTGTTCACGTGGAATAGTCACTTTGGGCTAAAGCTATCTTTAACCCTCGATTGGTCTTAGCGTGATGATAATATATAGCTTGCCTCAATAAATGGGATATCTAACACTGATATATTTTTTCAAATCGGACCATTAGTTCCTGTGATTAGCGTTCATTCAAGCAAACAAACAAACTCTTCAGCTTTATATATTAAGTATAGATTTAAAAACGTAAGTGACACATAGCTAAACAACTATAATGATGGAGGTACGTAGCCACCACTTGAATTGGTTCCAATTAATGATCATCATGAAGTAATTAATTTGCATAATTGGAGCAACATTAATGCATTGAAATGCTAAATACTTCGACAAAAACAGCCCCAAATAATAAATTTACATAACAACGACACTAATTACATAGCTCTCGTAGACACCGCTACGATGGTGCTACGACGGTGCTACGACGGTGCTACGATGGTGATACGACGCTGCTACGTTCAAGAGTTTAGCGTGGGAGGCTCGCCGTGGGCCGGGGCTGAGGTCAGGGTTGGGGTCGGGGCTGGGGTCGGCGCTGGTCGGGTGAGGGCCAACCCTTAATTCCGCCTCCATTGTGTGTTAACGGACGCCATATCTTTTTAAACGCTTACTTGCGTATTTTTTATTCCGGTCCTCTTAACTTTTATTTGTGTCGTGTAATAAACTTGAAACCCTCTCGTCAGTAAATGGGACGAGAACCGGCGGAGGCTGTGAATCATTTACTGAACGAGTGATGTTGGGGCTTGAGTAACATAAACACGTTTTAACATTGCCGATGGAACGAGGCCGTACACAAGCTAAATAAAGACATTATTACAAACAAGACGAAACTTGCGTATGTCTGAGTAATTCAAAAACATTATGTATAGTGTCTGAGTCGGCGATGGACTCATCCTCTGTCACGTTGGCTTAATCATAGTCGGTTAAATGTAGGTGTTGTTACAACACCTCTGTTTATCCCTTCGGGAACCCTTATGGGGTGACGTGAGTGAAATATTTAAATTGTTAGAAAGTCTTCCAGAGCTACGCTTTGACAACAGTATATTATATGAAAATTAAATGGTGAAATACTGTGTTCGCGAGATACACGACGCAGTAGCGTATGGTTTGATTGTGTGCACAATGGACCCCTCGACTAGTGCCGGCGCGGGAGAGCGGGCGAGGGGCCCGACACCGGCGCCGCGGTAAATCAGCGCAGAACGTCGCTGCGGCTTTAAAGCGATCCTCGCGCGCAATTAACAAAAAGAATATAAAGTCATAAATTGCGCGCAAAGCTGCTACGAGCCTTCCTCTACACTCAGCATCCGCCGCCCCTTGCATCTAACGACAGCTGCCGCCAACGACATCTTATTTTAAACCTTTTGTTCAGTGCCAGGAATTCGGCTAAATCTATCATTCCCTAGTTATTATATTCACACAGTCAAACACGTCATGTACAGCGTGTGTAGTGTGTGTAGTCGCATCAGTAAAGTGACGAGGTCTGTATGCATCAGCTGTATATCATACCGACGTAGTACAGCAGCCGGCAATCCAATGCGAGACGCACTCCATCGTGCACAATCACTGAGTACTAGTGAGAGGTAGTGAGTGGCAGAGGACAATGGTAGTGTAGTGTACTCCGAGCAGGCTCGCCGCGGCTCTCACACCACAAACGTTCTGCTGTACGTTACTGTACTTGGGAATTTTTTCACAAATCCGCATGGAGTACATTGTAATATAGCTGCAAATACGATCGAATACACCAGAGTATGGATGCTTTCATAGAATATTCAAATAGGTGATAGTATATTTGTATAGATAGCGAGGGGTGCAGCGGCCCGTGTCTCGGGTGTCCGAGGCATGTGTCCGGCGATCGGTTACCTTCATTTCCATTCCCAATGTCCGGAGCGCGGGCTCAATAAAAACGAGATTTATGCGACCCCACCCCCCTCCACCTCTCCCTCACTCACACACTCTCACACACCCCAGCCATCCAGACACTACACCTCGGGAATGTTCTTTTAATTAAAACCCATATACCAATATAAGATACACACAATGTTTTGAGATCAGTTGTGTTTTGCTTCAATCTACGGAGGCAGCAAACTAACATTCATCCACCTGATAGTGCGCGGGCACTGTAGCCTATGGAATTCGAGCAGTTTTAAGTTGAACCCATGCACACTAGTCCTGTCAACACTCTATACTTGTATACTGACTGAATGGAGTGCGGCAGAACGAGCGGCAGAATGGACAGCTGGTGTTCGTTGCGCACGCTGTTGCACTGATCTGCGGGACTCTACTTAGATCTCCTCGCAGTCTCTAGTGCCCTGGCAAACATTGCTTAATACCTTTTTTCTAATGTGTTTGCTATTGGTTACTTCTACTCAAAGTAACCCCTAGTGACAACTCAAACCACAGTTCAGAGAGCAATGGATGGTTATTTTCTTATGACCAATTAATGAACCATAAGTGAATTAATTAGTTTTAATCGTGTGGAAAGCATAGACACTATAGGCAAGTTGTGTACTGTAAGTAATGAGCAATGTTGTTGTTGATGCAGTGTTGTCGTGCGGCGAGGCGGGCGCGGGCCGGCTGGGCAAGCGCTACGTGGGGCTGTACACGGGGCCCTACTTCGACCCCTCGGCGCCCAACAACATCACGACGCAGCTCGGCACGCACGCCTACCTCCCCTGCAAGGTGCGCCAGCTCAGCAACAAGTCCGTCTCCTGGATCCGCCGCCGTGACGCGCACATCCTCACCGTCGACCGGTTCACCTTCATCGCCGATGAGCGCTTCCAGGCCTTCCTCGTCGAGGCCACCGACACCTGGACGCTGCAGGTATTACACGCACTACTACCATCTATACAAATAAATAAAATTCAAGTGTCTGTTTGTAAATCCAAAATATAAATTTTTTACTAAATGCATCTGAAAGTATACACGCTACTGACACTAAAAAACCAAGTTATAAAACTTTTCTCTGTCTGTCTGTCTGTCTATCTGTTTGTTCCGGGCAATCTCTGAAACGGCTGGACCGATTTTAACGGGACTTTCACTGGCAGGTAGCTGATGTTTCAAGGAGTAACTTAGACTACTTTTATTTATTAAAAATATTAGGGTTCCGCGATATGATGCATGAAACTAAATCTACGCGGGTGAAACCGCGGGGCACAGCTAGTATTAAATATAGTACATATATTACATGCGACTTACGCTTGCCTATACTGAATGATAAACAAAAATATTGCATTAGATCTGTGCAAAGTTTTCCATAAAATAATAATCTAACAGTATCCGAACTCTTTTAAATTATGGCACATCAGGCTTAAGGAGTCGCAATCATGTGTAAATAAAATAAAAATCCTTTTTATTCCGTGTTTGTTATAAAATGTTATTACTTATAAAACGTATAAGGAGTGTGTGGTGTATGTTTGCAGGTGAAGTACGTGCAGGCGCGCGACGCGGGAGTGTACGAGTGCCAGGTGGGCACGGAGCCCAAGATGAGCCACTTCGTGCAACTCAACGTCGTCGGTGAGTCTATTACTTACATTCACTTACATTATACAACTACTTGAAGTATTAACTACTTACACTAAATAAAAAAGAGCACGCTTTCATGCAGTTTCGTTACATAACTACAAACATTAATAAGATGTTATGTGCGGATAGCGGGCACACAGATTGTGCTTCTTACCCTGCATACAATTGTAATTCATGCGACAGAACTGCTTACGGAGAACAAAAGTGGCTTAGGACTAGTTACCATTTGCACAGGTTTTCTCCTGACTTACGAAAAGTTAAACTCTGAGCTACCATGAAGAAGCAGTATGGGGTACAAGGATCAGAAAGTAGTGGGTGTATGGTGAGGTGAGGCCGCCCAATGTGTGTTTCAGTGCCCAAGATCGAGATCGTGGGCGAGGCGGACCTGTACGTGAAGGCGGGCAGCACGGTGAGCCTCAAGTGCGTGATCACTCAGGCGCTGGAGGAGCCCGCCTACATCTTCTGGTACCACAACGACGAGCGCGTGCTCAACTACGACAAGAGCCTCGTCGAGATCCGCATGGAGCGCGTCGCGCCCGACACCACGGTATACACTCATACATACATACATATGCTCACGCCTGTGGGTATATGAGGTTGTTGTCCGAGAGGTGTTGCAATAACAACACCCACTTTTAACCGAAAACGATTAAGTGTCGACGTGACAGATGGTGAGTTTATCGCCGTCTCGGACACTATAGATACGTGTTTGAATAACTGCTCAGACATATGCAGGTTTCCTCATAATTTGTTCCTTCCCCTTAAAGCGCGTAGGGTGACATTACTGCACTTAAGTTTTTAGAATCATTGACGGATCTTATGTATGTTCGTGATGTGTTGCAGGTGGGCAACCTAATAATCTACAGTCCGCGGCGCGAGGACTCGGGCAACTACTCGTGCTCGCCCTCCAACCTCGACTCCGCCTCGGTAGTGCTTCATGTGCTCAGCGGTCAGTATGCAATCACTACTACACTAGGGCTATATTAAAAAATAAAACAATCAGTTCGTACTGAAGGTTTCGTCGTATCCACAACACAATCATCATGTTAACAAATGAATTTGATAACATCATGATTTCACTATGCTCACGCTTTTGTTCCCGAAGTGGTCAGCGGTGTCACCCATATTACACCAGTTATGTTTGATGTCCAATAGGGAGCGAGCCTTTTGCAAGGCACTCCTGAAGCGCCGGAAGTATGCTTGCATTGGTCAAGGATACAAGTTTGCTGCGTTTGCGGTTGAAAATCTGGGGCCTTGGGGACCGGATACATTTTAACTATTAAAAGAGTTTGAACGTCGTCTGGTCTTGTGACAAGCGGGCTGGTTTTTTCACTCAGAGATTCAGCATGTGCACGATCTCGAGAGATAAATTTGAGCCAAATTTTCTACTTATAATTAGTTTTAAGTATCTACTGTTTCTTGTATAAATTTTTTATTCAATCAATAATAATCGATACTGCTTGAAAGTATATTAATTCTAAAGTAAAAGTACGGGCTCGCTTCCATAATACTTAAGGAAATGTACCTCTAGTGCGATTTAATTGGCATTATTCTCCTTATGACAAAACATGGTTTAATAGACAAAGGTTCATTTCTTTAGATATCCATATCCCAATAAGAGACGAGGAGATGCTTCTTAACCGAGGATTACCATCTTTCAGTTCCGTAAATAAGGGTACAGGTCCCGTCGCGAGCTACGAGCGCACGCCTCGAATGCCCAATAGTAATTTTATGAGTCTGTCTCTGTTTATACGTATGGCGCGAGGCGAATATAACATCCTCACTATTTTCACTGCGCGTTCATAACTCTCGACGGGACTTGAATGTTACCTGAATTGCCCTGCGGTCCTGCCGGAGGACGAGCGGCAGGGATGTTGATGGATGTGTGTCCCTCAGGCGAGCAGCCCGCCGCCATGCAGCACGGCAACAGCGCGGCGGGCGTGGGGGGTGGGGGGGGGCGACGCGGGGCGGCGCTGCTCGCGCTGCTGCCCGCGCTCCTCACGATACTGCTGTACGTACCATTCCCCCCACTACTATTTACCTCTTTTTTTTGTTACAATGCGCCCAACTAAAGTGCCCAGTCCGCCATCATCATCGTCAGCAGCCCGTGCTAGTCCACTGATGGCCGGAGGCCTCGCCCGCGGCACGCCGCTTTCCTGATCCCGAGATTTCCCCCCGCGGTTATCGGTTCTCCGACAGATATGACCGGCCCCCTGCCACATCAGCTTGCTAATGCGCTGAGCTATGCCGGTGACTTTGGTTCTATGGCTGATTATTTCGTTTTGGATTCGATCACTCGGACGAACTCCCAACATAACCCTTTCCATAGCTCACCAAGCGACTTTGAGCTTGTGGACCGTTCTGACATTAAATGTCCACTCATGACACACTGGGATGAGCGACGAAAAAACTCGACGCAGTTTCCCAAACGCTGCGTAGCCCTACAGTCCGCCTGATAGTAAACGGCTACCAATACCTATAAATACTTGTAAAACCAAGTGACACACGCGCTTTGTCTACTTTATACACAATGACATCCGTTACGTTGTGCTAGCCAATGGCACTATATGTGTTGTATTGCTAGCACAGCACTCCTCCCCTCCACGGAGCACTGGCGAGCTTCCGCAGCAACAACAAAGAACGAGACATCGTTATGCAATACCTCTCTTAGGATAGGTTCCGCTTTATTTGTCCAGTAACAGCGAATTCACAAGGGAACTTAGTTTTCACAGAGACAAATATTCCTAAATGTTTCTATAACGATAACAAATGAAATCCCATCATTTTAAATTAATGTACCAATTTAACAAATGTATAAAAGTGTAAAATTGGATGTTAACATCTCAACTAAGTTATTTGATCCGCTCCTAAGATCAGCTAATTGAAGAACGGCAGTCAGATGCAATATTATTTTTTATTTATCTATTCTGGTTCTCGTTAGGACTGCTGTCATCAAATATTATGATGTTTCAGCTGTATCTGCAACTTGATTGTACTATGGCCGAGCTTATGAGTCAACCTGCAGTTGATCATGTGCCCATGGCATTAGCATGGCCAAGGATTATCATTGGACATAATATGTTTAGAGTGCGTCGTGTTGTTGCAGGATGGCGTGCCACAACGAGGAGGAGCGCCGCTAGCGACGCGCGTCCACGTGTTGTGTTGTGTTATGATGTGTCGTGGACTGACTGTGTACATAGAACGAGGGCGCCACGCGCCCCGCTCACATTTGTAAAATTGTACATAAACTATAAAATTATACTAAGTAATTGTAACGATAACATTCATTAAATAAGGTGCGCGCGACAACGATCCACGCACCGCTCGCGGCCGATGCGTATTTCTCATAACATTTTGTACAGTACAAACGGAATGAAATCGTGTGCCGTCACTTGTAAATTATTTTATTGGGAGTCGTGCGAGCCTCTCCCGGCCTCCCCGGCCTCTCCGGCCGCCGAGGAGCGCCCCTCCGGCCGAGTTTACTTCACACTGTTACTGCCTCACTTGTAAATACTTACTATAAGTAAAACCTACTAATAAAGATGAGATCGTTGAAACATTACCCATGGTTTGACTTCTCCCTATCCCGCCAATGTAAGTAACATCTGAGCTGAACAACTTCACTCAAAACTAAGATCACTGGGCTTATAATCTGTAGTCACAGCAGAGGTTTCAGAGTTCAACGCGAGTACGGATGTCCCGTGAGTAGTAAAACAATTGCCTTATCTCAACACAAGTGTTAGTATTGCGATATTTGTTATTCGACCTAGCTATATTTCGAGCTGCCTTTAGTCACACAAATTCTAATATCCATATAAAATATAATCAATAAGTATTATTCTGAAAATTTGATTTCGAAAATTTCGAGAGGAGTGGATATGTATTTGTTCATTATTCAGAAACACCATTTTTCTCAGAGTAACTCATGTGTAATGATGATAATTAATATATTGTTTTCAAGTAGTAGGTACTTAAGTAAAAATATCTGATTATTTTATGCAAAAAAGACAAAAGGCATCAAGTAGCATGTATAATCATGTATGACGATTTGAAAGTACATACTTTATTAAAAGTCTCATCAAATAAATATTATATTTTTGAATTTTATATATATTTGAAAAAATAATGTATAGGCCTAGACAAAGTAACATACGTTTTGAGCGAAAATCTGTCTCCGATCGATAACGATTCATCGTTAGCGTCAAAAACCCAATGACTGCAAACGCAAAATCTCTGTGTTTAATCGCTATAAGTTGGCTTATACTCTATAGTAAGCGTTGTCAGGTGTTCTAAACTGTCAAATGCATAAACACGTGATTTATGTCATTCTCATACTTTTTGCATCGTTTCTAATAACGCCTAGGCCTGCAGATATGAAAATGTATTGTTATCACACCACGGATTCTAAATACAATTTTTTTTGTGAGGGTTTCCGATGTTTTTTTTTTTTTTTTGGATATGGTCTCTCGCAGTTGGTAGGGGGGAGTTACCTCCACTGCTTAACCGGACTATAGGGCGAGACCCAAGGGCCTCCAGCCGAGCTTAAACTTAAATACTAAGCAACACAGCTAAGGGCGCCCCGGTGCGGGGCTCGGACCTCGGCTTAGGGCGTTGCTGGGGGATGAGCTAGGGAGCTGGATCTGAGTTGTATTATTTAGGGACGTGTTTAAGGCTAGTGGCTCGGCGCGCGCCGGCCCTAGCAGGGGACGGGGGGGACGATGACGTAGAGTTCGCGACGAAACTCGCCGGCGAGGACGGAACAATGGTCGGTTTGGTGTGTGCTTTTGAGACATTGCTTGCTGAAGCAATGTGATATCGTCGTCAGGGTCAAGGAGAACGTGCCTCGGAAGGCGTCGGGAGGAGGTTTCCGATCCGGTCTTAGGTGTCATTTATTTGAAATGGACCAATAGCAAGCCGTTAACAACATCCCACGAGCGGACCAACATAACTCCGCTCATTTGCGGTAGATAGACAATCGCAATCGAGAGGCGACGCGATTGTGAGCGGTGTTGTAGTTCATGGGCGCGAGCGCACGAGCTTGACGTGCTCGACACGAAGATAACTAATTAAGCAAAATCTTATTGATCTATCAAATACCGTATCTTTTCAAGTGTTTGTTATACTCGTTTGTTGTGGTGGGTAGTGATCCATCCGTGCATATTATATATAGTATAAGCAATCTTAATAAAATTCCTTTGTAAGCAACGCCCATCCCCACTACCGCCTATAAAAGAGCACGCGCAGCCGCATACGGACACATTGTTTGCTCAGTCGTCGCACCGAAAGGTTGTGAGGATTAGCGTTGTATTGCGTGAGTTCTTTCCGATTTAGATTGCTATTTCTATTTCACTGTGTTTTTGATTTATTACGTTACTTGTGTAATTTATTTGTAGATGTTAATAAATGGTTGTTTCCTTGTTTCCGATATTAATTTAAAATTGATTTATAAATAAATTTGTGAAGATTTCGTGTTGATATTTGTTTTTTTAAAGTAAACCACACCTGGTTCCTAAAATCAGAAGTGGGATAGGACTTCACCTATAAGCCTAGTTTTAAGGAAACGACCATTTGTTACATAGACAATGCCACGCGTGACACGCGAACGGTCGCCTGAAACGCTGCCTCATTCCGGGGCTGGGCATAGACGTCGCGGGGAATCTTCGCGACGTCTTGTGCACCGTTCGCGATCGCGTCATGACAGAGTGAGTCACACTCGTGTCGAATAAAGAGTTGTTCGCATTTACGATATGATAAATTGCGGTGGCGCTCGCGCTCGCGTTCATGCTCGCGTCGTGATCGGACTAACTCACGCCGTCGTAACTCGCGTCATCGTTCACGTACGAAGTCGGTGTCCCGTACCGGTGATTCCCGTTGTCGACAGGATAGTCCTGTCGTCTGCAGTAACTTGCTTAAAGATACGTTGAGCTCAATTATGTCACGACTAAACCGCTATAGAGGACAGTACGGCCAGCGCCTCTATTGCCGTATCATTCATTCATTGCGACACGCCCTTGTCTAGCGCTGGTAATGACTCGCTAATGCATTAGGCGTACTGACAAAAATGAAATCTAGCAACGGTTACGTCTCTAATTTCGACCCAGCCATCAATAACTTTGAACTCTGGTGCAATGAGGTAGATAGGGCTAACTGCGCAAGCCGCTGGGACGATCTTGAGTGTTTTTCCCTCGTAGCTCATTGTTTAAAGGGTGATGCAAGGATCTGGTTAAACGAGTGGTCAACTAACGATCGTTCGTGGTCCAGTTTCGTTAGGGAATTTAGATCTTTATGCCCTCAGAAATTGGTATTACTTTGCTACACGAAGTTCTAGAGACTTTAACTGATGCTGGGTTTTCTATTAATGTACGTAAATGTTCTTTCCTTACTTCTAATGTAGAATACTTAGGTCGCGTCATCAGCCATGGTCAGGTTAGACCGAGCCTACATAAAATTGAGGCGTTAGTCAACTCCCCCACTCCTACTAACGTTAAACAGGTACGTCAGTTCTTGGGTCTCGCAGGCTATTTTAGGCGCTACATAAAAGGTTACGCTACTGAAACCTCGTGTATCTCAAGGCTTACCAAGAAAGACGTAAAGTTTGAATGGGGTCCCGAACAGGACAGGGTACGTCATCATCTCATCAAGCGGCTTACTAGTAAGCCCATTCTCGCGATTTTTGACCCAGATCTCCATACTGAAGTACACACCGATGCTAGCAGTGCTGGGTACGGCGCAGTGCTAATGCAGGTGCACCCGGACGGGGGTAAGAGAGTTGTGGCCTATTTTAGCAGGGTTACTCAGGGGGCTGAGCCGAAGTACCATTCGTACGAGTTGGAGACGTTGGCGGTCGTCAAGGCATTGCAACATTTACGGTAACGGATTGCAATGCGTTGAAGTCCACCGAACGCAAAAAGGACCTCCTCCCACGAGTTGCACGCTGGTGGATTTACCTGCAGGTCTTCAACTTTGAAATTGAATACCGAAAGGGCATAATGATGGGTCATGCAGATTATTTAAGCCGCAATCCACCAACGTCGCAAGTAAATAACATTGAGCGTCCGCTGAATTGGGCACAAATGGCTCAATCGGCTGATTCTGAGGCTGTTGACCTCATTCAGAAATTAAGGGATGGAGTTTTGGATTCCAGACGGTATGTGTGTCAAAATGAGGCCCTTTATTACCGTTATTCACCAGTAGGTGAAGAGTCGCGCCTGCTTTGCTACATCCCTAAAGGACACAGGCTCAGCTTGTTACGTGTGTTTCACGACGAGCACGAACACGTCGGGGCTGATAAAACTTATGACCTCATTCTGAAACACTTCTGATTTCCAGGTTTGAAGCAGTTTGTAAGGAAGTACACTTCTCACTGTCTTATATGCATTTCAAAGAAACGTGTCCCACGAGCCCCATACCAACCTATTACCTCGTGGGAAAAGTGTGATGTTCCATTTCAAACTGTCCATATGGACGTATTGGGTACACTGCCAGAGTCCAACGGGTATAAATTCGTGCTTGTTCTAGTCGATTCATTTACAAAATTTTGCTTACTATACCCTATGTACAGACAGGACACAAACGAGCTAAAACGGGTTTTCAATAATGCAGTTTCTTTATTTGGAACTCCGAAACTCATAGTCTGTGATCGTGGTCGCATGTTTGAGTCTACAGCCTTTACTAGTTGGGTATCGGGAATGGGTTCCGATTCGCATTATATAACTCCCGAAATGCATCGTTCAAATGGGCAAGCCGAGTGTTATATAAGAACGGTTCTTAATATGATCCGAATAGAGAGCGATAACAATAAATCTACTTGGTCTGATGCTCTATGTAATATTCAGTTAGTCTTAAACGTAACCAAACAAAAAACCACGCAGTACTCTGCTTTGTATTTGTTAATAGGCACCAATGCGACCACTCCTATTATTCGTGCACTCATCCGCGACATTGTCATCGAAAACTTCAGTTCGGATCGCGAAGCAGCAAGGGAGCTTAGTCGGAGCAATGCTAAGGCATTGCTTGATAAAAACCAGGACAAGAAGGACATTCACACACCCGCCGAAACAGTTTCAGGTTGACGATCAAGTGTTTGTCATCAAATACTCACAATCGGTTGGAAAACTTGATTCTGGTATGAGAGGTCCATACCGCGTTACTAAAGTGCTTCCATGTGACCGATACGAGCTGAAACTTATAAGCGGGGCCAGGTAAAACTACTCAGGCCGCTGCGCAGTATATGGTGCCCTGGAAAGGGGAATGGTGTCCTGACAGTTGTTCCGCATTTTTTGACACTGAGTTTGAACAGAGCCTTTTAATTTTGTTTTATGTCACAGTAGCACGTATGAAAGGCGTATATGCGTATGCGCGTAAGGCGAGGGAGTGACTTGCCTGCTGGAGCAAGCTATCGGCGTGGTCCAGTGGCTACCTTTGAGGCTGACATCTTGGACCATCATTCCAGCGGACGTGCACATGGCTGGTGCCATGTTTGAAGTCCTGACTTTGTGTTGGGCAGGAAGTCCTGACTTTGTGTTGGGCAGGAAGTCCTGACTTTGTGTTGGGCAGGAAGTTCTGACTTTGTGTTGGGCAGGAAGTCCTGACTTTGTGTTGGGCAGGAAGTCCTGACTTTATGTTGGGCAGGAAGTCCTGACTTTATGTTGGGCAGGAAGTCCTGACTTTGTGTTAGGCAGGAAGTCCTGACTCTGTGTTGGGCACCAAGCTTGGTCTAACAGGCAATGCCTGGTTCACGTTATTAACGTGATTGGGATAACTTGATCAAGTTAAAGTATGAGTTTGAAAGAGCTGATTAAGTGAAGAAGTATGAACATGAAGATTATATGTGAAGTGAAATTTATCTCTGTTTCGCAAGTGATTATCTGTCAGAGGGCCTCGTATGTGAGATGGATGACTGAATAGGCAACTGTGCGTGGTTACCATAATAATTAACTGTTAATGTTTCATGCAGGTGACGATCCTGATGACGATGATGCCGGTGAATCCTCTGATGCCCCTACAGGGCTCACTAATGCTCAGAGCATGGTTGAAGCTGGCGAACAAAGCACCGCCGTGTCTCCCAGTGCTCTTGAAGACGACTCCAGTGCCGCCGAGGACTGCGCACGATCAGGAGTGGCCGTATAAGCAATCTTAATAAAATTCCTTTGTAAGCAACGCCCATCCCCACTACCGCCTATAAAAGAGCACGCGCAGCCGCATACGGACACATTGTTTGCTCAGTCGTCGCACCGAAAGGTTGTGAGGATTAGCGTTGTATTGCGTGAGTTCTTTCCGATTTAGATTGCTATTTCTATTTCACTGTTTTTGATTTATTACGTTACTTGTGTAATTTATTTGTAGATGTTAATAAATGGTTGTTTCCTTGTTTCCGATATTAATTTAAAATTGATTTATAAATAAATTTGTGAAGATTTCGTGTTGATATTTGTTTTTTTAAAGTAAACCACACCTGGTTCCTAAAAATAGTGTTTGTCTGATCGTGGTGAAGCCGGCGTCTTGGTCTCCATAGGTGAGTACCACTTGTTCTCTTTGGTGGTGGTAGCGCTGGCCAGGTGCAGACGCCTGGACCATATATTACATAAATGGGATTGCTCGAAATTTAAGTTGTATGGTATATTTTATGACGTCGCAAACCGGAACTTAGTGTTATCTATCCTAGGAAGTTATATCACACTCTCTCTCTTCCGGTGCCGAAATAATAATACAAATTCAATATTTTAACCAAAAATATGACTATATAACTCGACCATTCGATGCTGTGTGGGTAGTCAAAACCTACCCACTAATTCATTTTATAAAAGGGGATTTCTTTTGTAACCTGATCATCTCAAAACAAAATCTATACGAAATAATCGATAGAAGCAAAGGAATCGTGCTAAATTATACATACACTATTCTAAAATGAACGCAATATAATATTAGCGAGGTTGTCATTCAATTAGCCGCTCACATTATTATTTCATCGATTTAGTCACCACTTTCATTTAACTTAAAATAATGACTTTGATAAATAATAAAACAGGTAACTACGTAATGTCTGTTTGGTATAATACCATGTTCTGTGCATTCCATGCATGATTCCAGAAGATAAATACATGCATTTTTATTGTGATTTATTTCATTAGTAATTCGTAATTAGTAGTTAACAAGTGTTAAAATAAGTAAATCTAATTGCAAACAATGCATACTCCATAATTATGAGGTGTGTAAAGATTATAATATTCCTTTATTTGCTGCCAGTTAAGGATATTTGTCATTTCGATAAAATGTAGGAAAAACATTTTAGCTTTTAATAACTTAATTAAAATATACCAGAAAAACGACTTCAAAAAGAGAATACCTACATAAATGATGGTTGAAATAAGTAAGTAATTCGACAAAATATTATTATTCCCATTTTGCAGAGATTTATTGCAAAGTGTAGAGATACAGAAGATGTGAAGAAATACTTGATGACTTTTCCCCACCAAATGAACCCTACATGACACAATCCACGCATAAATCTCTAAAAACTCACAGAATGTCACATTATTAGCATGTCTATTTTTTAATTTTCTGAGAAACAGCCTGTATCACGCCAGAAAAATAAATGTAGAACCACTTTTGTTAATGACATGACATTCGTTAATGCAAATCTTTTTGAGCCATGTACGGGCGAGCTTCTGATGGGACTGGTATACATCGTATTAAGAAAGTATACGCGATGAAAGACACTCCTTAATTTTTTGAAGGCGATAAAAATATTGTTAATAGATCATAAAAATTAAAAAAAAACTGTTGTTTGAGTTAAATTGTTCAAGCAATTCGACTACCTAACTAAGTATAGTAAATGACAAAATGTATCAAACTAAGCTACAGCGGCCTCGTTTCGCTTTGGACTGAATAATGAGTGGCACACGGATGTGTGTGTTGTGTGGAGTGAGGTGAGTGGAGGTGGGTGTAAGAGGCTCAGTCTGTGGTCACGTGGGCTCTGTCTGCTCGTTGCTCAGTTCCTGCTGCTGCGTGCTCAGTTCTTGCTGCTGTTCGCTCAGTTCTTGCTGCTGTTCGCTCAGTTCCTGCTGCTGTTCGCTTAGGTCCGGCTGTGCGCCGCTTAGGTCCTGCTGGTGGTCCCGGTCGTCGCTCATGTAGAGGCGGAGCGCGGCGCGCGCTCGATGGTTGGGCACGACGCGCGAGTTGCGCATGCGCCGCCCCGACATCGGCGACATACTATTCTCTACGGAAGGAACGAAACCAAAGAGTTTAGGAAGTGCAGCCAGCGACACCATTATGTATTAAGAATACCCAATTGTATTGCAACTGCCACAGGTTAAAAACTTCTATATTGTTTTTTGCCACCAAAGTGATATAAAAATGCCATATGGTGAAACCGCACAATTCAGGCGACTGGGACCGCGTTCCTAGAGTATTATCGCCTCACTGTGGAGAAACGGAAACACGTTACAATCGAGTATAATTTTTTTGCAATGAAAAGTCTACGTTCCACGTGATAAGTCTAAGCCGGGGTCCGGAGGGAAACCAATTTATTTGTGTGAAGTACTGACCGTCGAGGAACAGCCACTCGAGCAGTGCGGAGCGCTCGTAAGTATAGCCGTCCGCCGCGCTAGCCGGCTCGCGAGCCACGCGGTGTGTCAGCGGGCAGCGCAGCGCGTGCGGCGCACTCCGCTCCTGGACACACGCGGTGGGTCACTCGATGGGTCCCTCGGTGGGTCCCTCGGTGGGTCCCTCGGTGGGTCCCTCGGTGGGTCTCTCGGTGGGTCCCTCGGTGGGTCCCTCCCCGCCACACGCCCTCTGCCTCGCGACCCCCACTCACCACGTGCTCGGGCAGCTCGGTGCGCAGCCACAGCAGCTCATCCGCGAGCCGCGACCGCACCGCCTCCCGGACCTCGTCGCTCCACGTACCGACACCCTCCTCTGCCTCTCCTTCGACCCCTCCTGCAACAGATTTAGAAAAGAGAATAAATTCACAGTCAAATATGAAAGCGAATACTTAAAAGGACAGTCTCTTTACGCACTGAAAGAAATACTGAATCTTATAAATCCGCATCAATCCAATCATCAATCGATCCGATCATCACCTCGAGTGCCACAGCCGAGGGTGTCCAGGAGAGAGTCGAGGGGCTGCTCGAGCAGCCCGGCGCCCGTCAGCGAGGCGCGGCGCGCGCGCTGGCAGAGCTGTCCCTCGGCCTCCAGCGCCGCCCCGCTCCCTGCGCAGGGGCACCCGTTCAACTCCGATCACGCGCAAATCTCACGCTCGCGGTCGACACCTACCTGGCGCGCGCGTCACGTACTCTCGCAGCCACCGGACGACGCCCGCCACCCCCCAGAATCGAGGATCGGCGCCCTCCGCGTCGTCGTCCTCGGCGTCGTCGGAGTCGCCGACGAGCCGCAGCCGCCACAGCGTCAGCTCGCCGTCGAGCGAGCCCACGGCCAGCAGCGCCGGGGCGAGCAGCGCGGCGGCCAGCGCGCCGCCCGCGCCCGGCGCCGGCACGGCCGCCAGCAGCTGCAGCGCCGACCCTCGCCGCGCCGCGCGCCACACGCGCGCCCAGCGGTCCGCGCCCGCCGACGCCAGCCGGCCCTCCGCGCCCCAGCGGACCGCCGCGCCGCCGCCGCCGTGCGCCCACACGCTCTGCGCCCGCTCCATGCGGGCCGCCTCCGACTCCTCCGGGTCCTACGGGGACGCGCGCTCGAATTATGTCGTATGACTCGAATCACCCTCGCCTCGATGGAATATAATTATTTCGAAATCGAAACACTGACTTCCTTAAACTCGACGAGCCACAGTTTGAGCGTCGAATCGCAGCCGGCGGTGGCCAGGAGGTACTCCCGCTCGCCGAGCCCGAGCGCGCTGGACGCGCTGGCGAAGTCGCAGCTCTGGACGCCTGAGCGAGAACGGGCCGTGAGGTCGGTCGCCCGGCCGAGATATATTACAGCGCAGGGAAATTCAGGGACACCGACCGAGATCGTGCGCGTTGAGCTGCGCCCGCAGCGTGCGGGCGGCGGGCGGCGGTGCCAGCAGCCGCAGCTCGCCGCCGGCCGCGCCCACGGCCGCCACCCGGCCGTCGCGGGACCACGCGCAGCACGTCGCCGCCTCCCCGAGGGACTCGTACACGCTGCACGTCGCAACTCGCCGACGATAATTAACGTTCGTTTTGAAATATACTACCGAGATTAAATCTAGCCCCCGAGACTCACTGCGTAGGATTGGGGTTAGCGTCGGCGACGCTCCAAACCGCGGCGAGACCGTCGTCGGTGGCGAGCAGCAGCAGCGGCGGGCGATGCGGCGAGATGCGCGCATCCCGCACCCCGCCGCCGCCCGCCTCGCCCGCCTCCTCCCGGTACGGCAAGCTCAGCGAGCGCAGCTCGACTCCAGTCTTGGACGAAAATGCAATAAGCAAAATTTTTACGATTAAACAGTAGGCGGCACGCCCCGAACGTAAAGTATATTTTACGATGGCGGATGATGGGACAACGAGGTCGGTGGAGGGGGCAACGAGACTTTACAAGATGGTGACCGGGAGCGGGTCTAATGAGAGCCAACTGTTCCGTCCAAGAGACGTTTGACGACTAGTTATACCTTATAACTAATGCATACAAGGACGGAGGTGCGTCACACACTACAACCTGTACGTCGTGGAGGCAGGCGCGGCCGTCGAGCGAGGCGGCCAGCAGCAGCGCGCCGGCCGCGCCCCGCGCCGCCACGTGCGCGGCCGTGCGCGGGTAGCGCCGCGCGCACACCTCGCGCTCCGCCACCAGCTCCTCCAGCGCCGCGCACCAGCGGCCCACGCGCACCACGCCGTCGCTGCACAGACACACGCCGAGCGTCAGGGTGCCTCCCGAGTATCGCGTCGCGTACCATCCAAATGTGACCCGACCTGGAGGCGGTGGCCAGTAACGTGTCCTGCGTGGAGATGCAGTTGATGGCGGCGGAGTGCAGATCCCGCGAGTGCCACACGCGCCTCGCCCCTCCCTCGCCCCCCTCCCCCCCTTCCGCTCGCGTGGCGGCCGCCTCGTCGAAGTCGTCGTCGCAGTCGACGGCTTCGATGCCCTGAATATGAGAGGCGCGCTATCGTAGTTTCCGACGGCCGAGGTCGATCACGGCACGAAGGAGGGTCCCGGCTAACCTCCAGGTCGCCGACGCCGAAATGCGCGAGAGCGGCGCACGGCGGGTCCAGCTCGTCGGCCAGCCGCAGCGCGCCCAGCGACCACGTGCGCACCGACTTGTCGTTGGAGCCTGGGGGAAGGTTTCATCGAGGGGTGAGGGGGTGAGGGGGGGAGCTCGAAGGGGCGGGGGGGCGCGGGCGCGGTCTCACCGGTGATCATGTAGCGCAGGTCGCGGTCGAGGTGCACGCACGTGAGGTAGCGGTCGTGTGCGTGCAGCACGTGCAGGCAGGCGCGCGCGGCCGGCGCCCACAGCCGCGCCGAGCGGTCCAGCGACGCCGAGGCCAGCAGCGCGCCCTGCCAGCACAGGCCCGTGACGGGCGCGGCGTGGCCCTCGAGCGCGCCGGCCGGCCGCAGCCCGCCGCCGGCCGCGCGCCACAGCCGCACGCGCGCGTCCTGGCCGCCCGTGGCCGCGAGCAGGCCGCCCGCGGCCGCGTCCCGGCCGTGGGCGGCGGCGCACAGCACGCCGAGGTCGTGCGCGCCGTCCTCCCACGTCAGCGGCGCCGGGCTCGCCTCGCCCGCGCGCCCCGCGCGACACACCTCTGACATTCCGTACATTCTATTTAATATTACTTCACAAAATTAAAAAGTGGTTTCAGG
This sequence comes from Watsonalla cultraria, assembly GCA_964035505.1. Taxonomy (NCBI): domain Eukaryota; kingdom Metazoa; phylum Arthropoda; class Insecta; order Lepidoptera; family Drepanidae; genus Watsonalla; species Watsonalla cultraria. Next base: position 16,845 of record OZ037726.1, on the reverse strand, counting down.
CACAGAGCACTGTAGCCTTTGTAGTTGAGCTTAGCTCGGTCCACGAAACCTTTTACTGAATGCTTTTTATCAGGTATACGACTCTTCTACTAAACTAAATTATTAAAAACTACTCGGTACATGGGGTTCGGTGGGAGCGATCTCTCCAAGTCGGAACCCTGCCCCTTTGTTAAACTAGAAAAGTTTTTTCCCTTACTAAACGGCTCCTCGCTTAGCTTACATCTAGCGAGAGACATAGTGTTTAAGATCGATTTTGTTTTAACACTTTTTGTAACCCTGTATATAATGAAACTCGAGCTCTCAAGTAATATCCCGAGGTCACCTGTGGCAGCGATAGTCAATAAAAGACCCGAAATCAATCGTTTGGAGGCAGGAACTGGACGTGTAGTTCACGGAAGGTCCCTTCCACGCGACGCAGATAAAATACTCGTATCGTTGCTAGAATTTGAGTTTACCGGCCAAATCGAAAACCTTGAGCACCCCGTCGGTGCAAGCGGTGAGCAGCAGCGCGCCGTCGGCCGGCGCGGCGACGGCGTGCAGCGCGCCGTCGTGTGCGCGCAGCTCGGCCTCGAGGCGGCCGCGGCGGACGTCCCACACGCGCAGCGCCCCGTCGTCGTGGCCGGCCAGCAGCCGCCCGCCGCCCGCACCCGCGCCCGCCCAGCACAGCGCGCGCAGCCCGGCCGCGCCCGGCGCCGCCAGCAGCCGGCGCGGCGCCAGCGAGCGGCCGCTCCACAGCCGCGCGCAGCCGTCCACGCCGCCCGACGCCAGCGCCGCGCCGCCGGCCGACCAGCGCACGGCCGTGACGCCGTAGCGGTGCGCCGCGCGCGCCACGGCCGCCTCCCGCCAGCCCTCGCCGGGCTGCCAGCGCCACAGGCGCAGCGCGCGCCCGCCGCCCGTGGCGAGCCACCCGCCGCAGGCCTCGGCGCACGTGACCTCGCCGCGGTGGCCGCGCACGGTCTGCAGGAGCCGCGGCTCCTCGATGGGCTCCATATGGTCGCGCTCGGCCGGAGGGTCGCCGCTCGGCGCTCGGCGCTCGGTGCTCGGCGGTGTCGGCCCGGAGCGATACGGACGGCAGCGCGCGAGAACGGCCAGCCGCGACTGGCCGCCCGCCACGTCACCGTCGCACTCGGCTCCCACCACACCTCCGAATATACCATATCGATTTTTTAACTAAGTGTCCATAAATTGATAGCTACCTAGACGTCATTCACGACGTTAGCAAGTGAATTATTATTGAATTGCAAACATTTGCATTTTTATTTCAAACGACCTTATGATGAAAGCTAGCTTCTATACTTCAATCATAACCTAAATAAAGTGGAATAACCGTTGTTTTCCTCTGAATATTTGTTAAGTATAAATAGGTACGTATGTTTCGATGAGAATTATATTATTACCTTTTTTTTTTACCGATTTTAAAAATCAATTCAAGTGTATTATTTTTTTTTAACAGGAGGAAGTTACTGCTTTTAACTTGATGCGAAATATAGCATCAAACTTGGTGTCACAACCGACTTCAAAAGTAAGTAATTCATTTCACATAATTTTATTTTTCCCTTTTTAGAGGCGGTTACACCTATAGCTCCGGTTATGTGTACTATGCCTACTCACTGCTACTGCCTACTAATTAAAAATTATGTGATATGACACGTACTGGTAGGTCATCGTTTACTACTATCGATATTCAGTTCAGACATTTTCAAAATATGAACACTTAATCTTAGCTTATAACCATTTTAAAACACATTTCATAAAAAAATAATAAATAATATTAAGAAAAAAAAAAAAGTAAAGTATAAATATTTAAGAAAAAAAATAGTTTAAAAAAACTAATAAAACACGCTTTCATAAAAAATCCAACTAAAAATCTGAAAATAAAATTTAATAAATTTGGATAAAGAATATTGTAAATTAGAAATGAATGTACATTTTTGTAAAAAAGCGTGGGGTGTATTCAATGCGCTTTTTAAGATATTATATTATCAAAGTGATGATTCTTCTACTCATTATCTGTCAATAAAATGTTTATAATTATTAACACTATGCACCCCACGCTTTTTTACAAAAATGTACATTCATTTCTAATTTACAATATTCTTTATCCAAATTTATTAAATTTTATTTTCTGATTTTTAGTTGGATTTTTTATGAAAGCGTGTTTTTTTAGTTTTTTTAAACTATTATTTATTTTTCATTTTTTAGTTAAATTTTTTAAACTATATATTATTTAGTTCGATTGGCTAACTATCAACCGCCCTCAATATGTACAAATGTGTTCCGATTGTATCTTGGTTAAGAATCTAATTAGGATTATATTTCTTCGCTTCATTCTTCAGATATAATTAACCAGGTAGTCCTTTTAACATACAGGCAACTTCGCACGTTAAGAGTTTAGTATTTAAAAATATAAAATACCTACTTCCGTCTACCCCACTATTCGCCTATCGATGCCGACGGCCATGGCCCTCATTCTTTTTCCGTGCGTGGCAACGTTAACACGTTAATATATCTACCCACAAAAAAAAAAAAAAAAAAATGCCTAAGAGAACTGCTGAAGCAAAAATTGATCGTTATCATAAGAAAATTAGAAAATTGCAAAAGCGTACAAATAAATCGTATCGTCGGATTGTGCAACATTCATCTGACTCGGAGGGCGATATCATTGCAGGTAAGTTATGATATTTTTTGACGGTACTTAAATTATAAGCCTCGATTCGAAACTCGAACTTATGGCACGCCTGGAGGTTGAACGAGATTCATCACGAAGGCAAAATTACGCAGAAATTCATGGTTTTGTCTATTACGAAAAAACCTCCCTAATCTGCAAAATAAGCATATACAATATATGTTTAAACCATATACATTCTCGGTGCATATGTCGAATATTAACAAAAAATTTGCATACCGTCATGCAATTAATATTTCATATAGTGGCAAGTTACGCACCTACCGCCATCTGATATTTAACGAATAACGTATTATTTCAGATGTATCGTTTAACGAGGACATGATAAATGACGTACCGGCTAGTGACGCAAACCTTTCACCGATAACACAAGGATCCGTCGTTATCAATGATAATGCTGCTCCTACAACTGAAAGCCCTACAACCGAGGACTCTGCAAAGGTAGTTAACCTACCCCCGGACATCCTAACCGCTTTAGGCGAGCCTACGGATGACACGCCCAAGTACGGTGAAAAAATCGACGAAAATTTAGCAAGTAGGTGGCAACCTCTACTTAGAAAAGGCTTAACAAAGGAAGCAAAAGATACTCTTTTTAAGAATTATTTGGTACCAGAAAATTGTCCCCTATTATCGGCCCCGAAATTAAATCCAGAAATATCCGCCGCTATTAATGATATTGCTAGAAATCGAGATAAGAAGCTCGAATCGTTCCAGCAACAAATCGGCGCTGGAATGACAGCATTAAATAGAGGATTGTCCCTTCTTCTTAAGACAGACATGGACAATACAGACAAGATACAAGCGATTAAGCAACTAAGTGACAGCTGTCGTATATTTGCGGACCTACACTATATGGAAACCCAGTTGCGTACCAAAGCCATTACTCCTAGCCTCGAAAAATCATTCCTTAATATCATCCAAGACCAAGAACGGGATGAAACTCTGTTCGGTAGTAAACTTCCCGATAAAATTAAAGCCTCTAAGGCTATTGATCGACAAAGCTCTCAAATAAAGAAAGTAGGGCCCAGCCCTAGACCTTCTACTAGTTCGACACTACCGCCACCCGCTCGTAACCGCTTCCAGGGAAACTGGCAGCCCCCTCTTCGCTACCCGTCGAACAGGGGGTGGCGAGGAGGGTACAAGAAGGTGTCTTACACCCCCCGCAGAGCACCGCCGGCTCAACAAGCGAAACCTGCGAGTTTGAGCCATCCGAAGTCACGGATTACACACCCGCAGTAAAGGACAACGGGAATGAACAAAACTTGACCTCAAGCTGCTCTCCGTGCTTCGCTTCTTCTACCCAGGTACATGCTGGCCGTTTACAATTGTATTATAACGTTTGGCAAAAAATAACTGACAATAAGGTGGTGCTAAACTGGATAAAAAATGGTTTCCCAATACCCTTTTCACAAAGAGTATTCCAATCTATTAAACCCACACATGTGTGGTTAGGTTCTGAAAGAAATGATATGTTATCAGGTATAAACAGTCTATTAGATTTAGGAGCAATAACACAATGTGAAGAATCTAATGATCAATTCATTTCAAAAATATTTTTGGCCCCTAAACGTAACGGTGGTAAACGATTTATTTTGAATTTAAAATCCCTTAACAACTTCATTCCAAAAGTACACTTTAAAATGGAAGACCACCGAACTGCCCAAAAATTAATATCACCCCAATGTTTTATGGCTACAATAGATTTAAAGGAAGCCTACCTAAGTGTACCCATTTATACACCTCATCGCAAATATTTACGATTTCAATTTCAAGACGACATCTCCCCTAATACTCTAACATATGAGTTTACAGCAATGCCTTATGGACTTTCAGTCGCCCCCAGAACTTTTAGTAAAATAATGAGGGAAGTTATAACACATTTGCGATTTAAAGGTCACAAATCCGTCATATATTTGGATGACATACTTTGTATTTCAGATAGTTATTCAAAATGCCTTGATAACGTTCACGAAACATTGAAATTATTGGAATGCTTAGGTTTCGTAATCAATTACGAAAAAAGCTCGTTAACACCTCGACAGAGTTGTACATTTCTAGGCTTTATTTACAACTCGCAGAATATGACTATGTCCTTGCCAAAAGACAAGCGTCTTAATATAGCACATTCCATAGAACGTTTCTCAAACCTGCCTACATGTACCATTAGAGAGTTTGCTCAGTTAATCGGTACTCTTACAGCCGCATGCCCTGCTGCTCGCTACGGATGGCTATATACAAAAATTTTAGAAAGGCAAAAATTTTTAGCTCTTCAATGTTCCGCAGATTATGATTCAAATATACGTCTAAGTGGAGTAATTTTACACGATTTGTATTGGTGGAAAAACAACATTTTTACACTAAACAACCCGATAGGTACTTTGAAATTTGATCTCGAAATTTTCACGGACGCATCTCGTACTGGCTGGGGCGCAGTTTGCAATGGTTCTAGAGTAAATGGTATTTGGAAAGAAACTGAATTAAAGTTCCACATTAATTATTTGGAACTGCTTGCTATTTTTCTCGCTCTGAAATGTTTTATACGCGATTTTACGGATTGTGTTATATTATTACGCGTTGATAACACCACAGCAATCAGCTACATAAACAGGATGGGAGGTATCCAATACCCTCACCTAAATAATTTAACGAGAAACATCTGGCAGTGGTGCGAGAAGAGAAGTATCTGGCTCTTTGCGTCATATATTAATACAAAAGAGAACAAAGAAGCCGATGAGGAATCACGAAAGGTCAATCCGGACACGGAATGGACGTTGTCCCCCGAAGCCTACAATTTAATTACCCGAAGGCTAGGTCTGCCTTCAATAGATCTTTTTGCTTCACGTACCACGGCCAAATGCGAGACTTACGTTTCATGGAAACAAGATCCCGATGCTTTTTGTGTAGATGCCTTTACAATCAGCTGGCAGGATATGTACTTCTATGCTTTTCCTCCATTTTCCCTCATATTAAAATGCTTAAGAAAAGTAGTGAACGACCGGGCAACGGGTATTTTTGTATTTCCCTTTTGGCCTTCACAACCTTGGTTCCCCCTATTAAAAAATTTACTAAAAAGTGAGATAGTATATCTTACACCTAACAAGAACCTTCTCCGTTCTTATTACAGGCCTTGTCACCCGCTGCACCAACGCCTTACCCTGGCGGCAGCAGTGCTCTCCGGCTGGCCTTTAGTCGTCGAGGGGCACCAGCTGGATCTCTAGAGTTAATGTTGGCCTCTATTTCTAAAAACACATTGCTGCAGTATAGTGTAACATATAAACTCTGGTGGCAATATTGCATAGATCACAATACTGATTATTTTAATAATTCTATCCCTTTTGTGTTAACCTTTCTAACACACCAATTTAGTAAAGGGGCGTCCTATGGAACTCTTAATACACACCGTTCTGCTCTGTCCCTTTTGCTTGGCAGTAACATAGGACCAGATGAAAATATTAAACGCCTCCTTAAGGGTGCGTATAGATTGAGACCTACCTTCCCTAAATATACAGTGACATGGGATCCTCAGCTGGTACTCAACCACGTATCTCAGTGGTATCCAAACACTGAACTTAGCCTCATGCAAATAACTAAAAAACTTGTTATTTTGCTTGCTTTGAGCACAGCACACAGAGTTCAGACGTTTTCTTTGATAAAATTATGCAATGTGTCTATAACAGCCGCAGCTATTAGAATCCCGATTCCAGAACTAATCAAGACCTCTGCCCCTGGTCGTGAACAACCAATATTGATCTTACCATTTTTTCTACAAAATCTGACCATTTGTCCAGCCACTGTAGTAAAGGATTACATCTCGCTTACAAAAGATTTAAGATCTGATTCTATAGAAAACTTGATATTGACTGTGAAGGGCCCCCATCGAGGGGCTACTTCGCAGTCAATAAGTAGGTGGATTAAGAACACACTGAGTGAGTGTGGTGTCGACGTGACGTCTTTCGGCGCACACAGCACCCGGCACGCAGCCACGTCGACAGCACACGCCTCCGGCGCTAGTCTCGATACAATAAGGAAGGCCGCCAGCTGGGCGGATACTTCACAAATATTTGCTAAGTTCTATCAGCGACCGATCTCAGATGATGCAGAATTTGCTAGAACAGTATTCTTGTCCTCTTTAGAATAAGAACTAATACCTATTGATACA